>CM035115.1:156154191-157607342 GCA_020205555.1 Panax stipuleanatus | reverse complement strand
AAGCCCATTGAGGGCTTCCAATCCCCATCAACAAGACAAAGAACTATCACTAATGGAGCAAACACTTTCAAGCAAAGAGTTATGCTATTCCAAAACGCTGTACTCATCATCGTAGCAAATGCGGCTTTTCCCTTTGCAGTCTTCATCCATGGAAGAGCTCTCCATTCATTGATAGTACACATCATCTTCAACTCTTGTTTCTTCTCCATCATACTTTGCATTGTCAAGAAGGCGGTTGCAAATCTAGTAACACCCGACCTCACTATGTCTCTATTTTTTGTATGTTTTCTCATCAATGCCAATGTTCTATGATGACCATAAATAAATATAGTGAACTTCTTTTCCCTTTCAATAGTGTCTTTGAACTTTTGTTGTTTTCCAATCCCTTCAAGCATGAGGTTTATTGTGTGGGTTGCACATGAGGTCCAAAACATGTGTGGTCTTTTGGCTTTCAACAATGCTGCCGTTGCCATATTATTAGAGGCATTGTCCGTGACTACTTGGATTACATTTTGCGCCCCAACTTCATCAATGCACTTGTCAACATAGCCAAATATATGTCGAGCCGTGTGCGACATCTCCGAATCTTCCTTAGAAGAAAGAAAACAAGTCCCAGTCCTACAATTAACACATAAATTCATGATGCTTTTTTTTTTCGGTTGGTCCAAGGATCGGTCATGATAGAGCATCCCGTTGAAGCCCACTCTTCTTCTTGTTTCTTGAGTGATTGTTTGGTTCTCTCCACCTCCTCCTTCAACAACGGCTCCCTTAATTGGTATTGGCTTGGGGGTTGGTAGCCCTGGCCAAATATACCCACCGCCTCAACAAAGCGTTTAAAGCTATCATTGTCAATAGCATGAAATGGAATACCGGCTTCGTACATCCATCGAGCCAAGTACTTATTCACATCATGAGTTCTCTCTTTTCAAAGTGCATCATTTATGTTTTGTTGTCGCATCTTCTTGTACTCAAATCCGGATTGATGGCCTTTACATAACTATCCATGGGACTAAGATAATGGGGCCTCTTCCTTGACTCTAAAACTTCAACTTCTTCGTCTTCATTTTCTTCTGGAATTGTCTCCACTTTCACTTTCGCTCTAACATTCACGTCATCTATCCTCTTGTCTCTCTTTTTAGTTGCCTTGTCAAGTGCCATTTTACACTTTTCTTTATCTTCCTTGGTTGACTTGGGGCATGGTGCTACATTTCCCTTGATATTTGTTATGTGTTGTTTCAATCTATAAACTCCTCCACCATACTCTTTGTCACACAATTTTCATCTCCAACGATCCTTGTTGTTGGGATTTATAAGGAAGCCATATTCCCATCCAACATCATCTGAAGCTCTTTTTAATACTGAACACTCAGAAGTAGTAGAGGCTGCCGAAGACGAAGATGGTGATTGAACCATTGATACTATACTATACGGCTATACCTGTGCATAAACATATAAAATTAGTCATTTCTCATTTGATTTGGTCATTTGGGCAAACCAAACTCCACAGTCAGAATTTAATTTATAATTGAAGTTAAAAAAATTTGACATAAAAGGTATAAAAGTCCAAACAAAAGGCAGCAACAGCAGATATTTATAAAATTTAATATGTATAAACTATGAGCTGCTATAACACTGCTATAAAGTACTTTTAGAACACTGCTATAAAGTAATAATAGAGAAACTGAGAGCAGCTGAGAGTCTGAGACAAACAAAAGGCAGTCTCTTCTCTTCTCTTCTGGCGCGAGAAAAAAAAGACGACTCGACGGAGAGAGATACAAAAAGAAACATGAGCTGGAGGAAGACTGCTTACCTGAGTTGAAGTTGTCTCGAAGATGAAGAGAAGAAGCAGCAGCAGTCGACGACTTGGCGGCGGCAGGAGCAGTCGTCGGCGCAGCAGCAGTCGGCAGTCGCATAAGAGAAGAAGTCGTCGCGTCGCCAGAAGAGAAGAAGTTGCGTCTTTTTTTTCTCGGTCGATCCAGCAGAGGTAAGTTAGTTAGGGTTTAAAATTAAACTTTAAACATCCCGACTAGGCCCGACTTTCCCGACTAGGCCCGACTAGGCGCCGACTAAGTCGGCCAGCGACTAATCTAAAGGATTAGACCCTAGGTGACTCGGCTGTCCTCCGACCCAGACCTAGTCGCCGACTAGTAGGCCGACTTTTCGAACACTGGGATCAAATAATTGTGGTGGTTGAATTTGTTGTACTAATTTTTCATCAGAGTCAAATTCTATTACCTGGTCCCAAGTTGTGGTGGTTATTTGAACCTACACCATAGTCTTCAAGTAATACTTTTTGTAAATTTAACCTTCAACTACATCTAAGCCCTTATAATTTCTGATTGATTGATTTTGGCCCTGCCAATATTTCTATTCCATTACTCCTCGCTCGGCCTTTACTTGATATTTGGCCATTGTTGATGGAATTACTTCCTTGTTAGATTTTGAAAAATGCAGATTTTCAGAGCCCGGGGCACCTCATCTTGTCATTTTGTCATTGCTGATTCCCATTAGGCTGAAGTGTCTGGCATTTCCTTCTCCGCGCCATTCCTCCACGCTCCTCATTCTAAATTGGATCTTATATGTTTGAATCAAAGATTAAACGAACAATTCAAATAATCAGTTTCTTCGGCTTTCTAGATTAGCTCTTAATAAATAAAATTTTGACCTACAGTTCTATTCCTCATGGTACATTCTTTAGTCTTCTTCTTTGCGGTCCATTCTCCAACTTAAATGACAATTGCTAAAGGCTAATAATACCTCGTAAGGCCTTTAGTTCCAGTTGTAGCAAATATCTGCCATTTTTATCTGAACACTAAAGTGAACCATATTTATTGATACGTTCTCTTTCCATTTTAACATATTAAATCTTCTTTCTAGTCAAAACATCAGTTGCACGTTTTCTTGTTTTTTTCTTAGTTAGTTTTAGGAATATATTTTGTCTTAAATTTGTGTTTTCTTATCAGCAAAGCAACACATTGCAGGTCACATCAGTTGATCTCCACAGGCATTTTCATGCACTTAATGTTGGAGTTATTGAAGATGTTCGTATACAACGAGATAAAGGTTTTGGTTTTATTAGATACAGTAACCATGCTGAAGCAGCTCGGGCTATTCAGATGGGAAATGCCCGGATTCTCTTTGGCAAACCAATAAAGGTAATTTAGTAATTCAATAAAATCAATAAAAGTTGTCCTTTCTGTGAATATAGCGATTTTGTTGAGCCATGGCGTGTCTTGCTCGTAAATTTGTTTACATATTATCAGTTGGTCAAACTACCAGCTTTGATGTGTTTTTGTATTAATGATTTGAAGGGTTTATTTTTCTTATAATTTTATGTTTATCTTTGATGTAAATTAAAGTCTTGCTGTTATATAAAAAGATCTATTTATTATGAAAGAATCTTTCTAGATATCTAACTACTGTAACGAAAACACTGTTAATTGATGTCCATTACTGGGTATCTGTCAAAAAGTTTCTCCTAGATTGGAAATTGGAATTTGATTACAGGGATCTTAATTAAGATTGATTAAAAGAATTTAGTTATGGTTATTTTGCTCTTTCATTTTATTGTAAGTTGCATGAATGTCTCGCAATATTCTCTGCTTTAAAGTAGGAGCTCATGGTGTCGGTCTTTTATGTTGCAGTGCTCGTGGGGTAGCAAGCCAACTCCGCCTGGGACCAGCTCTACCCCTCTACCCCCGCCAACTGTTGCACATGTCCCTGGTTTTACAACGGCTGATCTCATCGCGTATGAAAGGCAGCTGGCGTTGAGTAAAATGGGTAGTGCACAAGCCCTGATGCATCAGCAAGCCCAGCGAATCGGTGCTAGTCAGGCTATCTATGATGGTGGGTACCCTAGCATTGCTACAACCCAACCGCCCATGTATTACCAGTAATAGTTATGAAGGAGCCATCTGTTTGGCAGACACAAGTTCATTTTAAAATACCATAGGTTGTGTCCCCCCCCCCCCCCCCCTTCCCCTCCTCTTTTCTTCGTCTTTTTGTGCTGTATGTTTTGAATGCTCTGCCCCCGTTATATGCCTGCAGTAGTGCATGGATTGATTGTAGCTTGTATTTCCTATCGGGGATGATGGATTGAATCAAAACTGATCTCAATACGTTGTATGTGAGTGTGGATTAGTAACTTAAATTATCAAGCGGTTCTGTTGTGTTCCTACAATAAAGTATTTCCTACAAGCTTGAGTTCTTGGGGCTTACTCGATTATTTTCCTTAGTTTAGGATTTTAACTTGGTTTAGTGTTTTTTTCCCCTACCGAGCATGCCATACTTAATTTTAATTATGCTGGTTGTAATGCGATCTACTAAGGCCAACAGCATGCATTTAGTTGCAGATGGGGAAAAATCGAAAGATTTGCTCGAAACCTGACACTTGGGCATCCTTTTGGGCTTTTTTTCCAATGCCATTTTAGATTTGTAACAAAAGAAAGAAGAGAGAAAATGTGTTGAAGTGTAGTCCACACGACATGTACTATTATATATTGTAGCCAAATTAAGTCCACCGTAGATGGGAAAAAAGTATGGTATTTATTTGTTTATTTATTTTACTATATTGGGCTGAAATTGAACATTTTTGCATTTGACATATTTATTTATCTTAAGACCTCATGACCCCAACCAAGTCTCGTGTATGGTATTGTCTTTCTTATGCTTTGGAGATGTTAATTAACCCTGTGATACATGTTGAGTCAAAATATCATTTTGACATAAATGAAATTTATTGTTTTGGTTTATTAATTGATTTATTTTTGGTAACATGTCAAACTCAATATATGATCCATATTCCATGGACTGCAGAACCAAATATTTTTACAACACAAGCTTAGAAATAAATGGAAAACAGAGCGAGTTTGTTCTTCATTTTTCACCTTTAAGAAACTTATATTTGTATCACATACAGTGATGAATATAATCATACTTGCACTTCTAGTGTTCATAATATTCTCATTGCCCTTGCAGCCGAGAAAACATTTTTGTCTATTTCTTGTTTGTATGGGATGATTATTCCCGAGTTCACATATGTTCATGCTGACGAAGGTCAAGAATCAGTACTAATTTGGCCGCCTAAATTGCAAAAATTCTGGCATTAAAAATATGATGACCATTAATATTACTGTTTCTACTAGTGCAAGGTGATACTGAAGCATCATCAGCGCGTATTAGATCTTGAAGCTCGAGAGCTACATGACTTCTCTTTCTTCTCATCCATAACTATCTGCCTGTATCTGCACTCTGTGCTACAAAATGCTTTCTCTCCCCTGTTTTTACAATAGTAAAAGATGGTCAGAATTCAGAAACAAAATTAATCCCACTTCTTAATGACTTTTCATGTGAAAATATCAAAATATCAAAAAATCGCGTGGAAATATCAATTTTCTTTAAGATTTTATATGGGTATTTGTTATATATATTATACCTGTACATGTAAATGTCTTCTCCATGGAGTTTTTTCTGGCACAAGTGACATGTACTCAGATAATCTGAAGCCACCGGATACGTGGCCGCAGCGGCCGGCGATATGTCAAAAATACACACACGATGGCTTTTGGTGCTTCTCCGATCATGCCCGGTTCTGCCATTTTCGCAACCATCGTAATACACTCTAGTATGTGACTTCTTATTCGGTCCATGGCTAGTCACATATGTATAATTCTCCTTATCCAATTCCCCTGAATATCCTCTGTTTCTACCAGAAAAATTCACCGGAATTCGGTGGCATCCATTCAAATTCTGATTGTACAATGTTTTTGTGGTGGCATGAATTTCAGTTCCACAGTCGCCGGATTTTTTGTCTAGTGCAGCCACAATTCCAAGTCCAACCCCAACGGCACCATAATTCTTTAAACCTCTAGGGGATTGAATCTTGATGAAATCCAAGGGACTTCTTGGACTGGTGGCTACATTAAAAACTTCAGCTCGCGTTCCACCGGTGATCAAATTTCTGATCACCGGTTGTGTTTTCTTGCCTAACATGGCTAGATATTTATATAAAATATGTTTTTGGCGAATTTTGTGAAGTGGGTATAAATTCCCAGCTCTCTTTAACTCTCAAAATTCTTTGAAGTTGTAGTCTTTGGGAAGCTTTGTATCAGGGCTATGCAATATATGGAGATGAAGTGGTTGGACCAAGCCCACGGTTTGGTTTGAAATTATTGTGTTTGATGAATAATGATGATACTGTTAAAAGAATAAAATCAATTATGTTGATTTTGCTGCCTTTTAATTATTAAAATGGATTCCAATCCAATTTTATATAAATGTCACTTGTCAGTGATTTGTTTTTTTATAAAGAAAGGTTGATGTCCATGTCCGATCATTGGGTCCCAATTCCCAATATGTGACCCAAAAGAGCCTCTCCGGTGGTTCAAAATATTCCGGCGGGGTTGAATCACCGGTGACTAGCGTTACGTGTCAAGAGATGGGAGAGAAAGCTCCACGCCAGCCGGTATTGCTTTGGTTTCCCGTTGTTTTGTGTGTTTTGGGAGTGGTGAAAATGAGCCCACCGAAACTGGAGAGCCTACGATTTGGCGTAGAAAGCGACTCCCGCAAAGTGATAAATAAAAATAATGTTACTATCACATAAATTCTATCACATACACACACATACATATTGTGAGTCCCGCATGTCAGGCGGGGACCCGCAATATGTATGTGTGTGTATGTGATAGTAGCATTGCTCGATAAATAATTATTTGGGTAAAATGTAATATGCAAATCGCCACCTGTGGTTTAGAAACCACCAAATGACCCCCTGTAGTTACATTTTAGTTGCATGTCACCTGTTCACTTTTTCAACTTAAAACCATTTGATATGGTCTATTTTGTTCTTTATATTGTAGTATAAATAATTAACAAAAACTCTATGTGGACATGAAAATTGAACATGAGTGTATTTAAATTTTATTTATTTATATTTTGACCCCAATGGTGGGTAAAAATATAAATAGATTAAATTCAAATATACTCATGTCCAATTTTCATGTCCGCCTAGAAGAGCTCAAATATTAATACTAAAACATAAAAAAAATGCGACTCACATATTGATTTATTTTCTTCTTAAAAATAAGACTAACATTAATAATTAAAACACTAGTAATATTCTAAACACAAATATATATTTTCGCATTACTAGTTTGTTTACCTTTTATAATTTTTCAACATTAGAATTTTTGATGATGCAGACAAGACATACTAATAAATGTTAAAATTTTATTGTGGTTCTTTATTATGTTAAATTTCATTTGCTTAATTTTTTTTATTTTTAAGTGATTGAGATTCTTGTAATTATTGTTTGATTTAATTTAATTATGTTTTAGCTTGGTCTAATTATTGTATATTTCATTTAATTATTGTTCATTTGGTAATAAATTAGAAGGAAGAAATCAAAACTAATTCAATTTACCCTTTTAAGTTATATTCCATTAGTTTCGAAATAAACGTCCTAATTAGTTTCGACACGCTGATTAATAATATATTTTATAACGAACTATACCTTTTGAATTACTTATTAATTAAAGTATTTCTCCACTTTTCTATAACCTTTGGATAACATAATCACTCTCTTTTGGGCGAGTATATCACACTCTCCGTTATCTTGTATGGAAAAAGGTTTTTTACAAATCAATAATTTGGTAATTTTAAAACCACCGGTGGTAACTTACGAAACTCCACAGGCAATAACTTACATTTTATCCTAATTATTACTCATACAAATGATATATTATGCGATAATTATTTTTGATGTTTATTATGAGTAGATGTAGTTATTAAATATATTTATATTTATTTATGTAATATGTTATTGTATTTAGTTATAATAAAATTAGAGTGATTTGTTGTAAGATATAACTGAACTCTTATTATTCCCTATGTCTCACAAGAGTCCAGTCGCAAAATTAATAAATATTTTTATATATATTTGTTTAAATAAATAAGTTTTTAATTTAATAACAATAGTATAATAATAAAAGATTAACAATAAATTTGAGAATATTATGTCACTTAAACTATATTATAAAAAAAAAGATAATTTCTTTTGTAGGAAAAAAATTGATAAATAGAACTCATTATTGACTTTTTGGAATCAATTTTGTAATTATATAAGATCATTATTAATCTTTTAGAGTCAAGTGAAGTCTTCAAATTTATTTGATATACATAATTTGTTAAAAATTACTATGACCAATTTTTTATTATGTTATAATATTCATTGCTGAATTAACTAAGATTAAAGAAATTTATATCAATTTTAAGTATGAAGATATCTGAACTTAACTTCTGAAAATCAATAATTATCTTATATTTTAAAATTGACGGTGTATTTTTTTACATAAATAATTATTAATCAAACTCACCCTCATCATTTTATGTAGGAGTACATCTATATTTTTCTTTAAAAAAAATATGAATTCCCTTTTCTTTGATTTTTATTGGCGGGTCTATGCAATTGAAATCTTCTTCGCTTCTATCTATTAGAGAAATAACATAGGATTGTTATTTAGAATAGTTTAAATTTATTCTAAATTTATTGATGATTTCTTTCTTAATCAATCCCATCTCACCTTTCAAGATGATGATTTCTCATATGAATGGTCTCCTGAGTCACAAGATACATCCTATGACTATCCTCAACAATCTGATTGCCAATGGTGCGGTGAGCGTGGACACATAGCCAAACACTGCTCTCTTCTCAACATCCAAATCTCTTCATCGACAAATGATCTTTCGTGTCTTAATGACCTTTTTCTTGAATTTTCACTAGATGATTTCTCTGATGAGTGCACTCCTGAATCACAAGATAAATTCTGTGATTTTTCTAAATTTCCCACATATCAAGACAATACTTGTGAGTTTTCTTTACAAAATGACTCTGCAAATGATGCTAATGACTTTTCTCCGAATTGGTATGTTGTTGATCTTTTAGACCAATTGAGATATCTGGAAAAACTTCCTTCTCAATCTATGAAAAATTATATCTCCGAGGCGAAATCTCTCGCATATGCACTTAATCGCGTCGGTGCACCAATTGATGACAATGAACTCATCGGGTGCATTATTGAAGGGCTTGATGACTCGTTCAATTGCTTCCGCATGATGCATCCTTCCCTCTCCTTAGATTCCCTTTCTCATATTCTTCTTTCTCAGAAAATCGACCCCATTCGACCTTCATCAGAACACCATCCGACCCTTTCTGACCCAATCCACGCCTCATCCGACACCATCCGACAACAATCTAATGAGCCGTTGTCTGCTCCAGCCCAATCTCTACAATCACTACCGACAAAACCAAAGGTCTCTAATAATCAAAATTGGTGTTGTCATTCCCCTCATTTGTCAGTCAGCAGAACACGTACCATTGGTGGCAAAATTGTTCCAGTTTCTTCTATGCCATATGCTCAGCTTGCAACTGCTGGATCTCTAGTGCATTCCCTTCTCTATGGATTTTCGTCTTCTCCACACCTAGCTCGCTCGATTTTTCTCTCTGATAATTTCTTCTCACAATATGGGCAGCCTCAGTCTGCAACCATGGACTCCCTAAACTTATTATCTGCAGCAACAATGGTGCAACAACCACCACCGATGACCCAGATGTACCCACAAGTCCATTATGCTAATCTTATGCCATATCTTCAGTTTCTCTCCCCTGTCTATGTTCCTCCAGTGGACGTGCCTATCCCCTCTAATAACCCTGCCTGTCCTCATCCCTCAAATGGCAATGGTTACTTAGTTATGCCTAGAGGCAGCTACCATTTAACTGCAACTGGTTATACGATTAATGATACTGGCGTTTGTAGGGCAATAGGACTCGAAAAATCATCCAGGCTGAAGTACAAAGATGGGAATCTGTATGTTCTAAATCCTCAGGCTAAGACATCTAAAATCTGGATGACTCTAAGGGATCTACCTAGTTTGCAATTGACGTCATACTATATGACGGGACAAATGTCTCATACTGCATCACACACTGATCATATTTCATTTAAATCAATGTCACAATCTTCTCACATGTTTGGACGATCACTTCGGTTTTCGTCTTATTTCTGGATTGATGTTATTCTCATGCATGCCAAACTCTTGTTCAATCTCTCATGGAAATTGTGCGTGTTCTCTATTCTTCAAGGCGTAATTGTTTCATTAGTTTTACAGTCGCATGACTATTTTTCAACGTTCAAGCTCAAGCTCCGGTTACCTCCGTTTCGCTTGCGGGGGCGTATTAGAGAAATAACATAGGATTGTTATTTAGAATAGTTTAAATTTATTAATTAGTTAGGATATTGTTTTGATTATGTCAATCCCTTAAGTTTAGTATATGTGATTGTGTAAATCCCTTAATTATAGCTTAGGTGTTCACCCTATAAATAGGACAAGTCTCTTTGTAAATAAATATGAGTGAAATAATACAAATTATATTACATTAAGCTCATCAACTCTCTCAATTCTAACACTATCACTATCAATATCTTCATTATTTCTTGTTAAAAAAAATCTCAATTTATTTTATACATACATAATTATATATGATATATATTAAGGTGTCGTGATGTTGATGCACACATAAAAAATGTCATTAAATAATGATTGAAGATCATGAATATTTGGTCAGTTTGTCAATATATTCATATTGTTATTCGTTAACCGATTCCCTTTGATTGCAATTTTTTGTTTTTGTTTCAATATAAGATATAGGGAGACTCTTACTTGAAAGATTAAAATATAACCAAGCCCATTTAGGGTCAATGGTAAAACAACTGCTCATAACACTTTCGGTGCAAGAAGTCTTGAGTCAGTAATGTTAAGATTTCAGTTAAATTAATAAAAGAAAAAAGCAAGAGTAAAATAGAATGACACCCATTCTAGATAACCATAATAATACTCACCACTCTTCTAGTTTTTCAAGTAACGGTCAGTACCCCTCTAGTCTATAATATGTAACATTCACTACCCCTAGTGTAGTTGATCAACTAATATCCACAAATATTTTTAATATAATGTCTAATACACCCTTCAAGTTATAATGTTTAATTTATTCACTAAATCTAAATTTGTATATTATAATTTGTACTTAACTTGATCTAATTAATTAAATTATGAACTTGTGCAATAAATAACATAAATGTCAAAAATAATAAAATTCATTTTCTTAGGAAAATAAAGAAATACAATTTTTTCTAATTAAATTTTTTCAAAGATTAAAATTTACGTGGTATATATTCAAATATATTTTTTTTGTAATTAAAAAGTAAAATTTTAATACTCATAAAAGTACAAATTAATGGAATAAAATTATAATTATTTTTTCCAAATATTAAAATTTACGTAAAACAAACTTATTATTACAGAACGAATCTTATTATTCAAACAAAAAAATATTAAAAATTATATTAATTATTTTTCTCATATATTAAACTAAACATAAGTCACACTAAAACATACTTATTTATAGTAAAAATAACAAATGTTTTTACTCAAAAAAAGAAAAAATATGTTAAAAGAAACATCTTTTTACAAAATAGAGGTAGTAATAAATATTATTATATTTTTTTTTATTCAACATTGCACAAAAATAATGTCAACTATATACTAAAAAAGTGTAATCAAAATCATAAATATCCCAAATTTTGACATATACTCAAGAAAATTCAACATATAAAAATCATAATATGAAACAAAGAATTTAAATAATAATTTTTGTTGTTAAACACCAAAAACTAAACTATCAACATATTCAATCACTCTAATTAGAATAGATCTATTAATAATTTAATTTAAATTTTTTAATATTTATATCACTTATCCAAAAATATGTGTCAATTAAACTAAATTATTATTTTTTATAAGTTACCAACAATTTAAATGAGATAGTCTTAATTACAAATAAAACTATAATTAAAATGTATTACATTAAAAAAAAGATAATTAAACACATATTATTTAAGAATTAAAATTTGATAACATAAAAGGATAAATATGTAACTTTATATATTTAGTCAACCCTAAAAACTTGCAGGGTACTAACTGCTATTTAAAAAATTAGAGAAAATGTGGGTATTATTATGGTTATCTAGAGGGGATTTCAATGTATTTTACTCTACTTAAAATTTAACCAAAATATATAGTATTATCTGTGATTGTAAATGAGAGTCTTATTTACTCTTAGTTTTTAAAGAAAATAAAATCACGAAATTATTATAATTAAACATAATTATTTCAATAATAATAAAATTATTCTTTAAAGCTTAGTACCAAAAAGAATTATCTAAAATTTATAATTATATTTTTCTGTGTTTTCAATGTAAATCTTAATATTCAAAAAATTAATATAAAAAAATAAGAATTTTCACTTTCAGAATAAGGGAGTAACTATCCATGCATATTAAAACTAACAAAAAAATAAATCACTATTTTAATAGTTATATTATCTTTAAATAAAGTTATTTTCAGTTTAATTGTATTGGCAGTTTAAATAAAAAAAATTGCTTAAAATACCAAACTGAATAGAGTTTTGAAATTCAAATTTTAATTTGTTTATGATTCTAATTTAGTAAGGAATCTATTATTATTATTATTACTATTATTATTATTCCACTAAATTCACAGCTAATACTAATACAATTAAACAACTGAGTTTGATAAGAGTTTTAAGTTTAAATTAAGTTTAATTTAGTTAGGACTAATTTATTAATATATTGGAATTATTACTAGCAAAATATTATGGTAAATATTTGATTTTAAAATTGAAGAAAAATGTAATATTTCACTTGGACGAGAAGGAATAGGTGCGTCGCCAAAGATTAAGATCGAAATCAAATGCTTATTCAAAATAAAAATAAAAATAAGCTAATTCCTACGTAAAATGTTTTACTAATTACTAAATAGTTTTAACCACTGGTGTGAAGACTTGAGGTGAATACATAAATAAATCTTTGGATAAATTCATCCGTTTAAGTCAGTCAGTTTAATTATGTCCCAATTATCTTAATTATATCCTAACCTTTTTCTAAAAATATGGATAAATAATAACAAACCAAGTAGAATCTAATCTCTTCAACAACCAAATAGCAAAATTTTATATGGATAAAACTTTTAAACTGAATTCGAGTTTGAAATAATGTTAATGATCACCTGACCTAACCTAATCCTCCATGCATATTTATATATATATACGTATATTAACCAGGCTAATTGTTTATTCTCATAAGAGAAGAGCAACCATGGCTTCTTCTTCTTCTTCACTGTCAATTTTCCTCTTCTTTTCCGTTTTGTTTCTCAGTCTTTCTTCTACTTATGGCGTTCACGTTTCGCACGATGGAAGAGCCATCACCATTGATGGTGAACGGAAACTAATATTGTCTGGTTCAATTCATTACCCGAGAAGTACGGTTGAAGTATGTACCAAATTAATTATATGTGTTTACATTCATGGAGTAACGAAAATTATTTTTACTTGCGTTATTGTATTGCCTGCATGTATTTAATTTTATTCGAAACCTAATTATATAATTGTTTTATTTGGAAGATGTGGCCGGATTTAATTAGGAAGGCTAAAGAAGGTGGACTCAATGCAATCGAGACGTATGTTTTTTGGAACGTCCACGAGCCTCTTCGCCGGCAATACGATTTTTCCGGGAACTTTGATCTTATAAGGTTTATCAAAACCATTCAAGAGGAAGGACTTTATTCTGTTCTTCGGATTGGACCTTATGTTTGTGCTGAATGGAATTATGGGTATATACGTACATTCTATTAATTTACTAATTTAATATTATAATGAATCATAATGTAATATATATTGAATACTAATAATTAGTTGGTTTAATTAATTTGCTTAATGGATGTAGTGGATTTCCTGTATGGCTGCACAATAGGCCTGGAGTCGAGTTCCGAACAGCAAACGATGTGTTTATGGTATTTAAATTCTTTAAATATCTTATTCTGAGTAATTAAATTATATATATATATAGATAGATAGATTAACACGGAATATTTTGAATATTATTCTAATTACAAAAAACATATATTTTTTAATATTTCCAGAACGAGATGCAAAATTTTACATCCCTGATAGTGGACATGCTTAAAAAGGAGAAACTTTTTGCTTCACAAGGAGGTCCAATTATCCTCTCTCAGGTAAAAATGAATAAATCATATATATATTATTCACATATATATATATATATTTTAATTCTTTCAACTTTAAATAATAATTTGTTGAATGAACTTAACAGATTGAGAATGAATATGGCAATGTAATGAAACCTTATGGAGATGCCGGGAAAGTTTATATTGACTGGGCTGCAAAGATGGCGGATTCATTGGACGTTGGAATTCCATGGATTATGTGCCAACAGGAGGATGCTCCACAACCCATGGTACTCTGTATTTTAATTTGTCATATAATTGAAATCATAAGTAATATATATATATTCTAAAGATAATTATTAATATTTTTGATTTTCACGCACTAATGTTTTAATTTAACAGTTAAATACATGCAATGGTTTCTACTGTGATAGCTTCACGCCAAACAACCCCAATACTCCTAAGATGTGGACTGAAAATTGGACTGGATGGTTGGTACATTTTTTCAAATTATTAACTTTTACCATATACGCACGTACAATTATTTACTGTTGTTATTAAAAATTTTAGGTTTAAGAATTGGGGTGGTAAAGATCCATATCGTACAGCCGAGGATCTTGCTTTTGCGGTTGCTCGATTTTATCAGACGGGTGGTTCATTCCAAAACTATTATATGGTTAGTTTTGTTAATATTGATTAATTACTCGTCACGTTTCTTTTTTATAAAAAAAATTGAAATTAATTAGTAACACTAATTAACTTTCTATATACTTGCATCAAAGGTAAAAAATAATTATCGGACAATATATAATTCATGTCCAAGTGCTATTATTATTTGACAGTATCATGGAGGAACCAATTTTGGAAGAACAGCTGGTGGACCATACATCACCACATCCTACGATTATGATGCTCCTCTTGATGAATATGGTAACTTAACAATTAATACGACTGATCAATTAATGAATAATTATAATGTTTATGATTTTAATTTTAATGTTATTATATACAGGCGGTCTAAATCAACCCAAATACGGGCATTTGAAGCAACTCCATGCTGTATTGATGTCAATGGAGAAGACACTTACCCATGGGAATGTCACTGAAATTGATTTTGGAAATGGTGTGGGGGTATGTATGTTGTGAATATATATATATAAAACCATATATTTCATCGAGAATTAATATTTCTGTTTATTTTGTTATACCATATCTAAATTATAATAATGTGTTGGAATTTAGTAATTCATGATTTGTTTTTTTATAGGCAACTGTTTATGTTACTAGTGAGACATCAAGTTGTTTCTTTAGCAGCACAAATACTAGCAGCGATGCTACCATCAGCTACCAAGACAATACATACACCATTCCTGCTTGGTCTGTTAGTATCCTTCCTGATTGTCAAGAAGAAGTCTATAACACTGCAAAGGTAAAGTCAATTTACATTTTCAAATTTAAAACTAAATAATTCATTTAATATTTTGACAATATTGATAGATATTATAATTTTTACATAATTAATAATACTTTTATATAGTTTGCAATACATGTATGTATATATATATATATTTATATATATATATATATGTATATATATATATATATGCATGTATTTATAATGTACATGCATTTACTAATACTTATTTGATGACCTGATAATGCATGCATATATATATATATAATAGGTGAATACTCAAACTTCAGTAATGGTGAATAAACTAAATACAGCAGAAAATGAACCTAGTGATCTAAAGTGGGTGTGGAGACCTGAGAACCTCGATGATACAGTTATTCATGGAAAGGGTCCCGTCAATGCTAAAAGGCTTCTTGATCAGAAGGTTGCTAATGATGTTAGTGATTATTTGTGGTATATGACAAGGTAATTAATTAGTTAGTTGTTGATTTTTAATTATTCACTATTTTAATTAAAATGTAATATTTATTTCTTATTTTTCCCCCCTTTGAATTAATATATAGTGTGAGCATTGATAAGAATGATCCTATCTGGAGCGATGACATGAGCCTAAGAGTTAATGCTTCCGGGCATGTACTTTATGCTTATGTCAATGGTGAATTTATTGGTAAGTACGTACGTAATTGTTGTGAAGAAGGCATTTAATTAATTAATTAATTATATAATTTATTTTATTTGTTCATTCATTCATTTTTATAAAAGAAATGATTAATTCCATACAGGTTCCGAATGGGCTACGTATGGAATTTTCAATTATGTGTTCGAAAAGAAAGTTAAGTTAAACCCGGGAGTAAATCAAATCAGCTTGCTACACGCTGTTGTGGGATTGCAGGTAAGTGAAAGTGATTTTACACACACACACACACACACACACACACACACACACACACATATATATATATATATATATATATAGTTATTGTTTGCTAACAATATATATATATATCGATCAGAATTATGGACCACACATGGACATGATACAAACTGGAATTCCTGGTCCAGTTGAGATTGTTGGGAGAAAGGGTGATGAAACCATTTCAAAAGATTTATCAAAACATAAATGGATATACAATGTTGACCTGCATGGTTTTGAAAATAAGGTGTATAGCCAAGCTTCAAAGTGGCTATCAGATTCCCTTCCCACAAATAGGATGATGACTTGGTACAAGGTATATTCATTACATAATTATTTAAATTTGTATTCATTCATTTATTGATTAATATTAATTAATTAATTATTTGTTTGTGCATGCATGCATGATATATAGACTACTTTCAAAGCTCCATTGGGAAAAGACCCTGTTGTCCTCGATTTACAAGGACTTGGCAAAGGTGTTGCTTGGGTGAATGGTAATAATCTTGGAAGATATTGGCCAAGTTATCTTGCGGAGGATACCGATTGTTCCACTGATGCTTGTGACTACCGCGGCAGTTACGATAACAACAAATGTAGCTATAATTGTGGAAACCCTACACAAAGATGGTAACATAATTAATTATAATTCTATTTTTACTTTGATAATTACACTCTTTTTTTTTACTTAATAATATATATATATATATATATATATATATATATATGTATGTATGTATGTATGTATGTTTGAAACTTTACTGATTTTTATTTGTTGATTCTAAACTAAACATTTAGGTATCATGTTCCTCGTTCATTCATGTCGAATACGGAACCAAATGAGTTGGTTCTTTTTGAAGAAATTGGAGGAAATCCATCTTTGGTGAATTTTCAAACAAATATTGTTGGAAATGCATGTGGCAGTGCTTATGAGAACAAAACAATGGAGCTATCGTGTCAAGGCCGACCCATTTCGGCTATTAAATTTGCTAGTTTTGGTGATGCCCAAGGCACTTGTGGCTCATTTGAGAAAGGTACCTGCGAAGGAAGAAACGACGCAGTATCGATCCTCTCCGAGGTAATTTTTTTATCAAATTATTAATTATACTAATTAATTAAGATTATATATTTGGTGGAGTGAAACAAATAAGTTTTGTGAATTCTTTAATTTGCAGGCGTGCGTTGGTAAAGAGACATGTAGTGTTTTGGCAAACGAAAAAGCATTTGGATCAACCAGTTGCGGCGGCAGTACACCAAAGAAGCTCCTCGTTGAGGCTGTTTGCTAATGTTGTAGAAGATTTGTTTAGATGATTTTGAGTGTTTAGGCTTTTTTATTTGGTTTATTATGGTGGGGATGGATAATATTTGTTTTTTGGTAGATGTTTTTATTATGGTGGATTATTTCATTTGGATTGTAGAATCTAGTTTTTTCTGTTAATAAAAGTTTGTACAAAATTTCAGTTATTTGAATGGATAAAAAATTAATATAAAATACGTATTGACGCTTTCCCCATGTTTTGTGTTTTAATTTGAATTTTCAAGAGGAAAAAAAAGGGAAGAAAAATAAAAAAAGCTTTATTTTTGGAGTTTTTTAATAGAAAAAAAAAGCTTTAAAAATAGTGTCTTTTAAATTTTAATTAGTTACAAGATAAAAGAAAAGAAAGTAAGAAAAAGTTAATTTATTTTGAGTTAAAAATTTTCTTCCCATTTTTGAAAAGAAAACTACAGAAAAAAAAAGTAAAACCTTCCCCTTCTCTTCCTTTATCTTCTTTTACTTTTTTTTCTACAACTAAATAACTCTAGGGAGGGTGTTTGAAATTTAATTTGGTTTTTTTAATAGAAAAAAAAAAGAAAGTGAAAAAAAGTAGTGTCTTGGTGTTTTAATTAGAAAAGGAAAAAAAAAATAGAGAAAGTTAGTACATTTTGAGTCAAAAAATTTCTTCTCACTTTTGAGAAAAATAAAAAATAATAAAACTTTCTCTTTACTTCACTTATCTTCTTTTAACTTTCTTTTCTTTTTTACCATTAAAAAACTCCCAAACAGGGTGGTAAAGATTCTCTATAGGCTAAATTGATGCAAAATATTTGTGTCTTGTCTTGCAACAATTTTGAATTCTTTTCAATTTAATGCAACTCGAATTTAACATGCATCAATTTCAAATTTAGAATGTGTGTATGTAATATATAATCCCCATGAATAAATTCAATTAACCACATGAAAGAAATGCCAATTACTTAAAAAAAAGAGGAAAAATAAAATAAATGAAACATTGAATTGATATTAATTAATAAATCTAGCCAATTAACTATTATAAACGTACATATCAAAAGGTATATATATATAGATAGATAGATAGATAGATAGCTTCAAAAAGACCAAACTCGTGGTGTCTCATAAAATGCACTACCAGCTATCAAACTATCAACTCCTTCGCCGCCTCCCAAGGAGGAACCAGTTACTACCTCTTTCGAATCCCCAACGAACCTCCCCGCCCGATTCACCTCCGACGACACCTTACGAGCGTGTCTGGAGGCAGCCGCCTGAATCTGAGCCGGAGACAACTCACCGGCGGATGGAATACAAGGAGGATCCCACGGAAAATTGAGCACGGCGGAGGGGCCACGTAAGCAAAAGACGGCGGCGTCGTAGGCTCTACCGGCCTCCTCGGGAGTCTCGTAGGAGCCTAACCAGATTCTGTCACGGCTGTTGGGTTGGCGGACTTCGGCCACCCATTTTCCCCATTTTCTCATCCGCACGCCCTTATACCGGCCGTTGCTATTTATTCTCTCTCTTCTAGCTGGAACTCTCACCATTTTAATTTATGATGTTCAATCTCCATTTCTTTCTATTTATAGCCTACGCCTGCCACGTGTAAGTGGTATTGCTTGCCGCGTGCCTTCTTTTTATCTTTTGAGCAGAAGGAAGGAAGGAAGGTGGAAAGCGGCGGAAATTATTTTGTTTGGATGGAAAGGAGGAGGTGATGACATGTGGAGCGGTGGCTGTCGTTGATATGGGGAAGTTACACGTGTTCATGATGGGGTGTGTTATTATTGGGAAGACACGTGGTGTGTGAGAGAAGGTTTGAAGATTTAGGTAGGTAGGTCCATGCCGGTCAAATTTTGGTCTTTGTTCAGAGGAAGATATGTTTCGATCCAACTAATAACTCACTTTCTGTGCTATTACTACTGCAAAATGGGATCCCAAATTGTGCTTCAATTCGGAAGTCATGACGTCACTTATATTTAAGACTATAAAATAAATCGTTGGAGCTCGATTCGTAGTCGCTTAATTAAAAGTTTGATTTGATCTCGACTCGAAATATAAATGATCCAAATATGAGCAAATTTTAAAGTTCGATAAATTACTCGAACCTCCTCAAATTATAATTTTTTATTGATACTCGGATCATATTCGTTCAAACTGTTCGAACTTGATTCGAAATCGTGCTTGACTCGATAGCTAAATGAGCCTCAATCAGACCTTATTTTATATTCAATAAATTTTGTAAACCAAATCTGAGTAACTCAATATTCAGTTCGACTCAATATTCGGTACGAAGCTAAACTTGATTTGGTTCTGTGAACCCACCATCTTCAACTTCAATTGAACTAAAGTGAAAAAAAAAATTAAAAAATCGATCATCAAAGTGGAAAAAGTCAATAGTTCAGGGTATTAATTTATATTTAAGACTAATTTTAATTACACGTAGGCATTGATTAGCATAGTCAGTGGGACTATGTCATCAATTTATGACGTGACATGTTCAATTGAACGAAAGTGAAAAAAAATTGATAGTTTAAAGATTTGATTGAAAAAATTAAAAAAATTAATCACCGAAATGAAAAAGGATTAATAGTTTAAAGTAATTATTTTTATTTAAGCCTTTATAAAAATATAAAAAAATTAAGTTATGCATGAACCAAATAAAACTTAATAGACTCCTAGGCATGGTTTTTAAACCCGGACTAGATCGACGATCGAATCGATAAAAACTGGAATCGATCGGCTCTTCGATCCGGTTTGAACCATAGACCTATTTTTGGCCAAAACCTGCTCGAACCCAATGAACAGGTGGTTGAACCGCTTAATCCAGCAAACCGGTGATTGGTTCGCGAGTTAGACCGGTTCCCTACTTTAAAAAAATAAAAAAAAATTAGGGTCTTCAGTTTGTTCTGCTTCTTCTCCGCCCAAATCTTTCTCGTCTCATCTCATCACCATCATCGTGCACCTTGATTAGGATTCAAATTACTACTCTTTTGGGGTTTTCATAACTGAACATGATATTATATGTTATGTGATGTATTAAACTGTGTATCATGAATTTTCATTGAAAAATGTAAGAACTGAGATGAAATTAGAGAAGAGAGTATGAAGAGAATCCTACCCACTATTCAAACTGTCGTTTGATGTTCTTATTTCTTGGGGTTTATTCTCTAAAATTACAATAGATCTATTGGAGAGAGATTGTTCACTGTCCCCCTTCAATCCCTGTATTCCGAGATTGCTTTGAGTTTGATGGAAGGAGAAAGCTCGATCAATGGAAGGAGAAAGCTTGGATATTTGTTTTCTCTATTGTTATTTGAAGTCGGTGTATGGAAAGGGAAAAGTAGTGATGGAGTATAATCTGACTTTTCATTATCAAAAGTGAGGTAATTGTAGTGAAAGAAAGAGAGTCATGAGTTTTTCTCTACTATTATTTGAAGTTGGTATACGAAATTGGAAAGTAGTGATGTTTTAAGTGATTTTATTTATTTTAAATTATTTGATGTTTTAGAAAATTTAGGAGTATTAATTATAATATTTTTAAAATTATTCCTCATTACTCATACTTCAATACCCAGATGCTTTTAACTCTCTCTATCTCTTTATTAGCACAAAGGGTATTATAGACAAATGATACTATATTTAATGCTATACAATCATTTCTTTAATGGTTGTGTCAAACTCTAAAACATCACTTATTATGAGACGGAGGGAGTACTTTTTATTATTAAAAGTGGGGTCCTCTTAACATGTGCCCTTAGGGCACATGCTAAACATACAGTTTAAAAGAATATTTTCTTGAACTATGTGCATATTTTCTTGATTTCTACATTTGCAACAAGTTCAAGAGAATATGCACACAATTCAAAATAATATTCTCTTGAACTGTGTGCTTATCATGTACCCTTACGACACATGTTAAAAAATTCCTTAATTAAAGTGAGAGAAAGAGGATTTGAAAACTTTGCTCCTAGGGAGGAGTAGGACCCCTTTGTAGATGCATTAATATATTTTCGGCTGATTGGCACTTCTATCCTTCTAAGTTGTCATTCACTTTCAAAGTCGTTCCTAAAGTATAATTTTCGTCAGTTAGGTCCTTAAAGTGGCATTTTGTTAGCGTTTTCGTTCCTTCAGTCCAATTTAATCTCAACCCGATCCATTTTAACCAATTTAAACCAAATCCGACCCAGTTTGACCCAACCCAAAATTTTAATATTTTAAAATATAATATTATTTTTAAAATAATAATTATATTTAACATTTTAAAAAATAATATTTAATATTTTAAAATAAATTAACATTTTTAAAATAGTTATTTTTAATATTTAAAAATAAAATATTAGCTTTTTAAAAAAAATAAATAATAATTATATTTAATATTTTAAAATAAAATATATAGTTTAAATATATTTTAAATAACTATTATAATTAATATTTTAAAATAATAATTATATTTCATATTTGAAAATAATATTTATTTTTAAAAAGTTATAAAGATAATTATTATTCTAAGGAAAAAATATTAGAAACTTTTATTTTTTCAAAAATGAGTAAAGTTTCATAAAATATAGATTCAAAAAAATTACATAAAAAAATAAAAATTTCTTTTTTAAAAAATAAGGTGATTTTTTCATTTTTTTTAAGTAAAAAATTATTTTCAGAAAAAAAAGTTAATATCTTTATCATTTAAGTTATTTACCATTTATAAATAATAATATTTAATATTCTAAAATAAATTATTATTTTTAAAATAATAATTATTTTAATATATAGTTTAAATATTTTTTAAAATATTAAAAATAAAAATTATTTAAGAAATATTTATTTTAGAATATTAAATATAATTATTAATTTTTTTTATAAAAAAAGTAATATTTTATTTTTAAATTTTAAAAATAACTATTTTTAAAATAATTATTTTATTTTAAAATATTAAAATAATTATTATTTTAATAATAATAATTTATTTTAAATAATTAAATATTATTTTTTTAAAATGTTAAATATAAATATTATTTTAAGTTTATTTTAAAAATACTATTATATTTTAAAATATTAAAATTTTGGGTTGGGTCAAACTGGGTCGGGTTGGGTTAAATTTGATCAAAATGGGTCGGATTTAGGTTAAAATGGATTGAAGGAACAGAAACGCCAAGAAAATGCCACTTTAAGGACCTAGCTGATGAAAATAGTACTTTAGGGACGACTTTGAAAGTGGGTAACAACTTGGAGGGACAGAATTGCCAATCAGCTTTTTAATACTCCAGTATTGATTGATTGGGACTGAAAATATGGATTAAATTAATTTTAATAAATTCTGTGAATTTAACAATCTCAAGCAAGACAAAAAAAATTTGTAATTAATTATGTAAATACATTTAATTTCATTGTTAAAATACACAAAATAACATTAACTATCTGCTTCAGAATAGAACTGTAAATTAAAAGATATGTCCAAAGAATCAGAGTAGAAATCAAATAGAGGATGGCAGTACAAAAAGTTGTCCATCCCCACTCCAGAACCGATAATAAATAACCGTTTATTCTACTAAAAGAAAAAAGAATTTATCAGTAATTCCGGTGCCAAAAAATTTCAGAAAAAAATCTGACCCGTTTGGAAAAATTTGAATCTCAAACCCGCGCATCAAAAATTCCACAGGAATGATCCAAACTCATCACATGCTTCTTCGACCTCATTATAATTCACCAATGGCGGCGGTGGCATGAAAAACTCATTGGGAAGATCGTCAAAACCCGGAAAAATACCAAAGTCCGGAACACTGTTATTGCCCCAACTCGAACCCATCGTCTCAAATTGATCCAAAAACGACGTGTCCAGAGCCATTTCACTATTCAAATGGGTCGCCCCATCCGAAACCGAATCAGACCGTGAAGGAGAATCCACCCGCTGCAACTCATCCGACCCGGACGAATACGAAGCCGAATGATCCAAATCTCCTATCCGGGCCTCCGAGTTGGCAAACCGTGCCGCCGCAGCTCGTATCTGCGACGGAGTGAGCGTCCTCCCGCCGGAGATTTTCGGGGGATTATTGGGGAAATTGAACTTGGCGGTAGGGCCACGTAGGCAGTAAAGGGCGGCGTCGAAAGCTCTCGCCGCCTTCACGGCGGAGTCGAATGAGCCCAACCAAATTCTCTCCCGGCTGTTCGGGAGTCGGATCTCGGATACCCATTTCCCCCATTTCCTCTTCCTAACACCCTTATACTTACCCGAAGCCGAATCTCTCTCTTCTCCCGGTTTATTCACTACTTGAAGGTACTTATTAGCTTCGGTACTGTCACTACTTTCACCCGGGTTTTTTTCCGTCACCGATTTCACCATTAAAATATTCAGATTTTTTTTCAGACGAACTTTGAAAAGTGTGACAAGTGGGATTTTTGATTAAATTTTTGAAAATTGATTTTGGGTTTTGGTTTTTGATAATTTTTGCTGATGGGAGAAACAGAATGACGGCTCTGGTATTATATATGTGGGGGGAGTAAACGGGGGGCAGTGAGGTGGGTCAACAGGGCGTGTTGATCAGATAGCGCGGGCGAAGAAGAAGAAGGGACACATGACGTGAGGGAAGCGAAAGTGATGGATGGACGCGCTGAGTTTGGTGGTAAAATTAAAAGCACTCATGGGAAATTTTATTAGATAAATTAAAAGCACGTGTGTATTTTTTACCTCGTGGGATAATGAAATGGGTAGTCTAGATTATTTTGTGCATAAAGGGCAGCTATTCTTTGTATGTTCGTGATCGTGGGGTCCAATCCTTGTCAGCACTTCAAAGTGCTTATATATATACTAGCTCTACTACGTATGAAAGAAAATGAGAGAAGAGATTATCGGCGCTAAAGAATGGAGGAGGAAGAACGGAGGAGGATCTGAGAGTGAGATAGATAGCAAATTTTTTCCTTTGAAGTTAAAGAGGATATAATTTACGGTAAAATTTATTCCAAACTTTGGACGGTCCTGATCGTTTATTAGGGTGAGCGAAAAATTCAAATTCAGTTGTGTTTTGTTAATTAAATATATTATCCCCAACATGAGTTGTTATTTTTAGCTCGACTAAAATGTAAAATTAGTCCCTATTTTTATTCAAAAAATAAATTATAAGAACATAGAAGATGATGTTAGCTTTTGATATATGGTGACAACAGAATTTTTTTAAAATAATTTATAAAATAATGTTGTAATTAGTTGATGATTTATCATATATGGGTGAGCCTAATGATAATGACCAACTATAATCAGTCACATTATTTTTGTAATTCAAACAAGCCTGAAATTTATTGTATGAACTTGACCCGTTAAATAAAAAAGTCAAGCTCAATCTCGAATCGGGATCAAGCGAGTCATGCCTAATAAATTTTAAACTCGACTCGTTTAACTTCTTTATTGTAAAAATAAGAAAAAAAATGGACAAAGCTTAAATTAATGAGCCACTCTACTATTTGAAGTTTTGAACTTGACTCGTTTTAACTAAATGGACAAAGGAGCTTATTCAAACTCGACTCGTCTAACAAGCTCGAGTCGAGTTTAATCAAGTCGAGTCGAGTTAGCCCAAGCTCGTGGGCAGTCTGATTTATTTACAGTTTTACTTTATGTTATGAAAATAATGCTCCCCCCATTCCAAAATGAAAGATTATTATTGATTTTTAAAGTCAATTTAAAAAAATTTCAAACTCAAAATGAATATAAATTATATTCCTTTAATTTTATTTATTACAATAATAAATTTTGTAAACTATTTTAAAGTGCTACTCATTGTAACATTTAATGTTTCATAATATTTAATTAATCACATTAGTTTTAAATTTAAAAATATTTCAAATTGAATCAACATGATTTTTATAAGTTTTTCAAAACCATGTTAGTTTATGAAACATTAATTCATGGTTAAGAGTTATTTGATTTTTGATCCCCTTTCACGCTTATGTCAGATCGAGGTGTGTGAATTAATCTACTCATCTATCTATTTATTCCTACTATAATATTAAGCAAAAAATATATAACCCTAAACTTATGACTATTTTTTTATTTATAATTTATTTCATGACTGAAATAGAATAGAATACACATTATTTTTTCGTTTCCTCGAGAATACTTCAAGGAGAATTTAATGAGACTAGTATCAAATTATAGTGTGACAATCTTTAATAGACAAAATTATGAAGTAGGCATGAGTAAGTAGCCGTAAATCTTAAATCTTAACTCGACTCGTCTAACAAGCTCGAGTTGAGTTTAGTCAAGTTGAGTTGGTCTAAAGCTCGTGGGCAGTTTGGTTTATTTACAGTTTTATTTTATATTATGAAAATAATGTTCCCCCATTTCAAAATTAAAGATTATTATTGATTTTTAAAGGCAACTTAAAAAAAATTCAAACTCAAAATGGACATGAATTATATTCCTTTAATTTTAGTTATTACAATAATAAATATTGTAAACTATTTAAAAGTACTAATAATAATAATAATAATAATAATAATAATAATATATTAGTGTTATATTAAATTAATGGCTAGAGTTAGGTTGATAGCTTTTAAATGAAGTGAGTAGAGTTAGGTTAGTGAATTTTAAATGAGGTGGTTAGAGTTAAGTTAATAATTTTTAAATAAAGTGTCAACTTATAGATCTTAAATCTATTAATTTTAAATTTAAACTTTTAAATAAAGACTCTTTATTTTAAATTAAAATGAAGAGGGTCTTGATCCTACTAACCTACCCCGACCGAGGGACTTGTTGGTGTCTGTATGTATGTTTATATGTATGTTCATCTTTGACTGATACTCCTAATCCCCCTGTCAAACATGAGCTAGCTAGCTAGCTCGTATTACTATATATATGAGGTTCCTCGTAACTAAAACATGCGTCAATTATATATATTCAAAATAGGAGTATATTCCGTGTACGTGGAAGCTGGAACATATTTTTTATTTTCCAGTGTGGCACATACTCATTGACTCTAATCCAAGCTTGCATTGCAGTACTGTCACAATATATATATATATATATATATATATATATATATATATATATATGTATGTATGTATGTATGTATGTATGTATGTATGTATGCGCATGTGTGCTAATTATACTTTAAAATTTTCTTTGTAATTCAAAGTCAGACATTGTTTCCTGGGTAAAACCTTTTTTTGAATATTAATAGTAATACTCCACTTAGAATACTTTGAAAGAGTAAAAAATTGTATTGAAGTTAAAGGGTGTAAATGAACAGAGTTGAGCATAGTATTGAGTTTCTCAGATTTAATTCATAAAATTTGTCGAGTATAAAATAAAATCTGATTGAGACTCGTTTAGGTACCGAGTTGAGCACGATCTCGAATAGAACCCAAGCAGTTTGAACTTTTCGAACGAATATGAATAAAAAATTACAATTTGAAGAGATTCGAGTAATTTATCAAACTTTAAAATTTGCTCATATTTGAATCATTTATATTTCGAGTCGAGCTCGAATCGAAATTTTAGTCGAGTGAATACGAATCGAGCCTGAACTGTTTGTTTATTTAACAGCTTTAATTGAAGTCGGTCTTTAAAATAGGAAAGAGAATGAATGTGGACTATTTTATTGGATCAATTTGAGAAAATAACCACTGATTTTTCTTAAAAATCTACAAATGTCAAATAATAGGAAACAAAAAAAATAACTTTATAACGACAGATAATTAGAAATAAAAAAATTTGACTTATAACATCCAATATTAAGTAACGAAGCAATTAGCTCGTCAATTCTTAGATAGGAAAAGAAAGGCTTCAAATTGATGGTTCTATTTTGGTAAAATATCATTAGGCCTCCAAATCGGGAAAAAAAACATACATGCACAGCAGCACAGGAGATGATAAGCACGGATACAGATAAAGTAAAAATAATCGCGTAGGAGTAGTAGTACTATACTAGATAGAACCTTCTTGGAACATTATGTTGTTTCCACTAATTAACCTATCTACTTATCTAGGCATAGGTATGCGTATGTATCAATGCAATGTACGTAGGGGTGAGTATTAATTAATCAATCTTCTTTCTGTCAGCATGTGTACCATTTTTAATTTAAATAATACTACTCTCACATACAAACTTTCACATAACTCTCACATATACACACATACAAAATATGGGTCTCGTATGTCAGACAGGGGCCCACAATATGTATGTTTGTGTATGTAAGAGTTATGTGAAAATTTTAATATGATTGTAGCATTGTTGTTTTACTTTTCATACTTTGACTCTCCATACGTTATATATATATATATACGGTCCGGATCTTAAACTCACCCAATTAAAAGCTCACTCAACTCACCCTCCTTTAGCGACGGACCGGGCGACAGTTTGGTTCGTCGCTATATATACAACCGTCGTCTTAACTTTTAGCGACGGACAACATATAGACGACAGTTGTATATATAGCGACGGACAACCTGTCGCCCGGTTCGTGGGGTGAGTTTGGGTGAACTTTTAGTTGGGTAAGCCTAAGATCCTTATCGTATATATATATATATACTAACTGTGTTCCGTGCTTCCGGCACTACATTGACGGTAGAATTTATCTCAAATTTTGAACTGCCCAAATAATTTATTGAGTGAACGAGAAATTCAAAATTATTTATATTTTGTTAGATATATATATATACATACACACACACGTACGTCATTCATGATCCCATCTTAATATTTTATACTTTTCCAAATTTCTTAAACATATGTTTTTTGTTTCTCCCAATTGTATATTCAGTCAATCCAAGATACTCTGAATTTTTCTATTAATTTTAAATAATGTTACTATCACATAAAAAATAGTCACATAAAATTTACATACACACATATGCATATTGTGGGTTCCACGTGTCAGGCGGGACCCAAAAATATGCATGTGTGTGTATGTGAATTTTATGTGATCATTTTTTATATGATAGTAGCATTGTTGATTAATTTTCACTATACTTCAAGCAAACACATCATATTTCGCCTAAAATACAATTTGTATCTTAAATTTTATACAATGATTTTACACGTCAAATTTTAAAACGCACTTAAGTATCCTCTAAACCTTACTTTCGCCAAGTAAAACACACACTTCGAACATTTAATCAGTTAAAAAATAATTGGCTGTGCCTGTAAATTCATTTTCTAAAGGGTAAAATATGCATAACATATTTAAAGATTTAAAAAAAAATTAAAATAAACCCAACTCTCAAATCCCTGTTCATCTTCTTCTTCTCCATCAATAGCCCTTAACCCAAATTTTCTATCAATAACTAGAGTCGTTCTTGAGATTTTGATGGCCCATGGCAAAAAATGAAAACGAGTCCTTTTTCAAAATATTGTCTTTATCCAAAAATAAAAAATAAATAAATAAATAAAAAGTACAAGTTGTATTAAAAAAAGTGCATTCCTAGATCTTAAAAGTTAAAACATAATAGTTCGATTATAACAAAATATATGAGAACTTCGATTACAGTAAAATATATGTGAACTTCGACTACAACAAAATATATGAGAATACATTCATTGAAAGATACTTCTTCTAGTATTTTTAGAGACAAAATTTTCAATCAAATATTCAAAATCCTATATATATATATATATATAAATTGGGGCCCCTCTGATCGTAACCCAGGGTGGTCGACCCTCCCGCCCATACGACTTTGTCAATAACCACCACAAAAACACCGCATTACAACCTTTCATCAACACTGCAGCACCACATCTTCCCACAATTCCACCACCATAACCACCACACAAAAAAAAAATTCAAACCTTTGTTTTCGGCCACTATCGCTACAAAAATCACTGGATACCTTCATCTCCCACCACCAAATCCATTTCACAACCGTGCAGATTCACCAATACATCAAAGAAAACAACGTCCCTCCCAGAAAACAACTCAATCCGCCACCGATTCATAACACCATGCCTTTGATTCACAGGGCACTCCTCTGATTACCCAGTCATTGGAACAAAGATCGCAAAAAACTTAAATAAAAAAAGAAAAAAAGTACCAAACGCCCACTAAAATGTCACGACAGTGAAGAATTAAGGCAACAATGAAGACATTCTGATGAAGTAAGTAATAAGTAGTCAATTCACCAATAAAGTTCTGACACGCAGAGAGATCATCTCTCGACCTGCGTGTCGATACTGTATTGATCAATTGATCAAAACTAATTTCATACTAACCACTCCCAATAAGATGGATTCAATTGATAATGAGTGGTTGCAGGTTTGATGAATTGACTTTGATGTTTGAGGAAGAAAGATACTTGGTATATTTTATTTTCATTCTGTTTTTATTTTTAATTTGTTTTTTGATATTTAAAATGTTTTAAGGCTTTAATATATGGTGATGTAACTTAAATTATCCATAAAGAATTTAATTTACAGGCATAACATGTCACTTTTGATCGATTAAAATGTTGAAGTGTGCATTTTATTTTAGGGTAACAAAACTTCAAGGTGTATTTAAGTGCGTTTTAGATATTGTAACATAAACCTCAACTTTACTAGCTATAAACTTTGAGATGCAAGCTGTATTTCAATTTTATATTATATATACTTGATTGTGTCATTATTTTCTCCCGATTACAAATAATAATATGATATATTCCCTTTAGACTTGGCAAAATCAGTTTAGGTCCGCCCGTCAAAAAGCGAGCTTTGGGCTTCATTTTTTCAGTATTCCATCAAAACCTGAGCCGTTTTGACCCGGCCCGCCAATGACCTTGCCCGACGATGGCCCTGCCCGTTTGGGCCAAACCTAAAAATGTGCCAAAATATGATCATAAATCAGTTCGCGGGCCGGCTTGGCCTGCCCTTCAACAAGCGGGCTTTGGGCTTAACTTTTGCAGCCCATCAAAACTTGGGCTGTTTTGGCCCGTCCCGTTTGCCAAGTCTAATTCCCTTCATTTCAAATAGATATATTTTCAAAATAATTGAATTAAAACATCTCTAACATTTGCTATAATTACATTGATGACATTGTTGTACTTATTTACTCTATAGTGTAAGTAAGTGTAGAAAATTAATGTCACTTTATAATTTAAAATTAGTCTGAAATTAAAGTCAAATTTCTTATATCTCACACGTCAATCGTATAGATTTTGGCCTACGGTGATGTTAGAGATATCAATTTTTTATCTCAAAAAGTATCTCAAATAATACGGCCACCATAATATTAGTTGGATAGATCTTAAGTGACTGATTGTACCATAAATTATCACTAAAATATTTAATATCATGTCATTCGACACCCCTACCATTTTTTGTCTATATTTATACCTCAACTCTCCTAACCTATATTAAATGTAGGTTTATTGTTTTAGTTTCTAATTGATTCATAATCTATATTATTGAAACTAAACCCAATCAGATCTATTTTTGCTAGGTCTATATAGACCCATAGCTCAAGACTTTTATCTATATCATTCATATTTTGTGTAATTAATTTTAAAATTTTAGATTTTAGATTTTAGCTTAGTGTTTAGAGGACAAAATAATTTTTTTATTAAATTTATGGGTAAAATATAAAATAATTTTATAGTTAGGGGTTGAATTTGAGAGAAAGCTTTGTTGAGGTGAAACAAAGAGACCAAGGTTTTGTCAAACCAAGAGAGACCAAAGCATCTCCCGCATCATATATACTATATAGAAGATGGAAGATTAAATTAGGCCAAGAAAGTGCACAAGGCTGAGCCCAAAAACTCAAATTTAAATTAGTCCCTGAAAATGCATAAGGCTAAGCCCAGAAACAAGTGAGCTCTCCACTCCATGGTCCATTTTGTACTAGGCCCCAACAAAAACAATCAGACAAATAAGGGAGGAAAGAAACCCACAAAATTTCTAAAAAGTCTGCTCTATTTGCATAAAACCCCAATCTAATCTCTACCGAAGGTCTAGGGTTTTATTATCTTCTACAGCACAAGCTACTAGGTTAACGGTACTCAGATATCTCCTTGAATCTCTCTCCTGTACTAGAAATTAGGTATTTTTCTTTCTCTTTCTTGATTTGTCTGTCTAAATTCAACTCATTTTAATCTATATCAATTGAATGGTGTTTCTTTTCCTTTAAATTACGCAGGGAATTGAAGAAGAACAAATGGCTGCATCTCAGTTGACGGCATCATCACTATCAGCAAGGAGTTTATTATTTCCTTCATTTGATGGTGGGCTTAAACCTTCAACTGTTAAGGTTTCTTCTGTTTTACATTTCAGACAAGTTGGTGGTCTCGGCCTTAAGTCCTTCCGTAGTCTCACTGTCACTGTCAAAGCTGCAACTGTTGTTGCCCCTAAGGTATAATTTAATTTCCCATTTTACCTGTTTTTTTTAAATTATTGTATATCTATTATTTGTGTTTGACTGTTTTGATTACTAATGTTGGAAGTTTCAATTGTAATAATTTACTTTGGAGTGGGTTGTATTGAATATTTTGAACTTATTTTCACTGGAGAGAAGGCTTTCAGTTAAATTTGGTTTTTGTAAGAAGTTTATCAGAAATTATTGATTTTACACTTACATTTCATGCAATTGCTCGTTCCTTGTTAAATTGGCTGAAGTTCATAATATTTGCATTTATAACATCTCAATTTTACCAAGATTCTGGTCTCATTGTATTTGATTTCATGGAGAATATGGGAAGTTCTCTCTTTTTCGGTTGGCACTTGCACCTTAGACTTTGTGACTTTGCATCTTTGTTCATTCTTCTTATATTATCATAGTCTTTAACTGAAATTCATTCACGTGAGGCTTGAAAGTGGTTTAGCTTTTTTAATTTATGTTTCTGTTTTTGTGGTTATGTGTTGTTCTTCCTTCTTGCTATACTAGTCTTTGTCTTGATATCAGTTTCTTGCTGTCTCGGCATGCTTCAAATTTGGATTTATGGTTTTTTAAATGTGCATCTTTTTATACTATATATATTTTTTGTTAATTGGCACCTGAGAATTGTTCTGTTGTGCTGTACTGAATGCACTAGTTTTTAAAAAAAGCCTTCAGGGTTTTATTCTCCATTTTGCTTTGTGAACACTTCTTCTTTCTGTCAGCCTCTTATATGGATTTGTTCTTCTAATGTCTCAGTACACTTCACTCAAGCCCTTGGGTGATAGAGTGTTGGTTAAGATTAAGACTGTTGAGGAGAAGACCACTGGTGGCATCTTACTACCTACAACAGCGCAATCAAAACCTCAAGGTGGTGAAGTTGTTGCTGTTGGAGAAGGTCGGACAGTTGGGCCAAACAAAGTGGATGTCAGTGTGAAGGTAATTGTTTGTTTTAATGTTTTTACATTTATAATGTCTCTGAGTGATTCAATTTGCTAACTAAATGCAATTGTTCCGTAGACCGGCACCCAAGTAGTGTATTCCAAGTATGCTGGGACTGAGGTGGAGTTTAATGGATTCAATCATCTGATATTGAAGGAGGATGACATAATTGGTATTCTTGATACGGACAATGTTAGAGATCTTAAGCCGCTGAATGACAGAGTCCTAATCAAGGTTTGTCGGCCTTTATCTCAATGGGAAACTCAACTTGTTAAAAATAAATCTTAATTGGAAATGTGACTATTAAAAATGTTGTTCATTCCAAGTGTAAATGGAGTATTGCTATTGATATGGTGCTATGTTAGACTGATGAAATTTTTTTGCATCAAGGGTTTCAAAAACAGGCTTGGCTAGTATCCTCCTAGAAATTGGTGTGGTTAATTTAAATTGGGATCCCCTTCCATTAGTTTGTAATGTGTAAAAACTGTTTATGTTAAAATTGTAGTGTTTTACTAAGAACACAACATCAACAAAAAAGTACTCGTCATCTAATTATGTTTTTTCCTTGGCCATCAAATAGAGCTTTAATTATGTAGACTGGCATTAAATCCTCTCTTCTAAGATAACTTTTATTTGGTGCACACAGAATACAGAGTAACCAATGCCTGTTTTAAATATGAAAACAGGTTACTGAGGCTGAGGAAAAAACATCTGGGGGTTTGTTGTTAACCGAAGCAAGCAAGGACAAACCTTCCATTGGAACAGTAAGTATTACCTACTCCGGTCAATTTTATGTAGGATTTCTGGTTAACAATAGTATCTTTTTAATTTTGGTTAGTCAGCAACGCCTACTCTATTTCGTGGCAATTTGTGCAGTAGTTCCCTACTAAATTTCATTGCCTGCCCCATATGTTTTCCTTTCCTGCATGCATGCTGTCACAACAAATAGCTTGCCGAAATTTATTTTGCTCACTAGATGTTTGTGGCAATGCCAGGTGATTGCTGTTGGACCTGGTCCCTTGGATGAAGAAGGGAAGAGAAAATCACTGTCAATTTCCCCAGGAAACACTGTAATGTACTCCAAATATGCTGGGAATGACTTCAAAGGTACTGATGGTTCAGATTACATTGCTCTACGGGCCTCAGATGTGATGGCCGTACTATCCTAATTTTCTGCAACTATTCTCTAATTTTCCGGGAATATTTGGAACGAATTGTTGATGCAATCGCAACTTACTTTTTGCAATTATTGAGTTTGTAGTTTTAACACATTTCTTCATTTTCACTTCTTTCTATTTTTAATGATGTTATTCTCAGTTATCCGCTCTTGAAAGGGAAATTAGATTTACTTTCATTCTGTTTAAGGAGGTCTCTTCTGTTCAGTTACTGCCGGTAGAAACAAGGATATATATGGAATTAGAGTTATCAAGAAGACCACTGATTTAACATTGTCAAAATTTTAAACGAGCCATTAAATTTTGTTGAAGCTTGGTTAACTTTTTTTTTTTTTTGACAAACAACAAATCTTGTTAAATCCTAATATAATTTGTTCTTTTTTTTTTCAAAACAAACAAACATACCAATAAGTTTTTGAACCTGTTATTCAAAATGTATCATGAGAGTTTTTTGCAGAATTAAGATTTCGACATATATCAAACTCGTACCGCGAGTTCTCTGTTTGTGTTTGATTTTCAAGCTTGACTTGTTTAGTTGTTTATTGTGCAAGTTAAAAACAAGTTTAGTAATAAGTGGGTAAACTTGTTTAGGGATGATGTACTAGAACTCTTGTCAGATTAATAATTCAAGAAACCTTCCATCTTTATTTTTCACCACATATGGAGCCCTTTTTTGCCAAAAAGGAAAATAAGTCCCTTCTTTTATCAACGAAAAGGACCTTACCCAGCCAACTTAATATAAAATAGTTTCAATGGTATAAAATAGATAAATCTGACGTGGAATTATCTTGTCAATTTCATTAGATTTCGGATGGGGTCAAAACTATAAAACTGCGGAAACAAGATACCAGCACAACAGATGGTAGATGTGTAACCCCCGACCTGCTGTTGATACATTTACAAAGACTTTATACCTCAATTCCCAGAAGTGGAATGCTTGGGTCAGTATTATAAACAAGGGGAAAATTACAATTACATCCCTGCAGTTGCTACTATAATTGCTCTATTTGTCCATAATCAGTATGTAAAGAGAAGACACTTGCGTCACCTTGATCAACTTTAAGAATAACAGGCACCAGGTTCTTGAGCATCCCACGGGAAGTATTTGTCGACAGTTTTCTCATTCAAATGTAACCCCAAAGGGCTTGATTGATGCCTGAAATCTTACCAATTCAAAAGTACTCTGAAAGGCAAGTTTTTATCGATTGAATGAGGCCGCCGAGTTATCGTCGTAGTGTCCTTTCCATGCATTCCCACTGTCACTCCCACTGCAAGCTTGATTTGGGACTGGCACGTTGCCCAAGTCTCCATCCAAGCTCATCTGCTGTACCTCAGCAGATGATAGTATCTTTATACTCTGAACACAACTCACAAACTCCCTGAAAGCAGATAGGAAAGTAAATTTTAAGAAATGTTAAAAGGGAAAAAAGATAAACACAAGGACCGCTGAGAACTTGGTTCGACTTACTCCCATGGATCGTCACCAACAAGTAGCATGTCATTTTCATGATCTACATAGACAAGTTTCCACTCATTTCTTTGTGGATCTTGTAGTTGCCCTTCAATTCCAAACATGCGAGCCAGATCATGTCTGAGTTCATCATAGCCCTTATAACGAGTAACATCAATAGTTCTTCCCACTGAGCCACGTTTTTGAACCTGCATTTGATTACATTAGCATTAGATACTAAAATGCGGTCAACAAATACAGAGGAAATGTACAACCATTGCAATGTAAGCTAATATTTCTTAAATATCGTCTTTTTTTGCGTTTTTTCTGAATTAAGGCAAGAGACGTACCTTTGTGTACGTTCTCATGCGTTGAGTTTGGTTACCCAACAACCCACTACTTAAAACCCCTGCTTCATTCATAGCAGCATCCACTTCACTTGAACACCCTGGTTTGAACGACATGTTTGGCACCCCAAATGATTGAGAATCAATAGCAGTGGACAGCTCCGTCTCAATATCTCTTGGAGTGCCACCATAATTGGAAAGCACATTTTGAGAATCAAAACCTCTTGACAACAAAGCATCAGGTGTCAAACCATCAATATTTACTGAGAAGGGAAGATTGTTCTTAGCTTGTGATTGAACATCCCCATCCAAACAGAAGCCTGGGAGTGAAAAATTCTGGAGTCCACCAACATCCAAGCAATATGAAGTAGCCGATGAGGAGGCTTCCAACTGATCATTGGCAATACCTTTGTATTTAGGTTGGTCTGGTCCTTTTGAGTTGGGTTGTTCGTGTTTGATTCGTATATCAGACCTGCTCTGTAGCTCTTGAAACATGTTAGTAGCAGGACCAACCACCAAATCCTCAAGCAATCCGGCTGGCCCATGTTGGTTCTTGTTCAGGAAGTTTGATTGGGCTACCTGGAAATTATTGGTTGAAGGAGAGGTTGAACATGAAGGAGCATCCCCATCAGTAACACCAGAATGGGCTCTGTTTGCCATTAGCGGTTTATGTTGGCCTAGGAGTTGGTTCACGGGGAACTGTGGTGATTGCAGAAGTGTTGATGTTGAGAAGCTGTTGCCACTTAGTTGCTGCTGAGATGAAGGCATCTGTTGCGATTGGCGGTTTTGTTGAAGAGCCTGCTGCTGTAGGGGCAACTGCGGCTCCAGACGAGGGCTTACTGGGGACAGTAGTTGCTGTTGGTGCTTTTGTAATTTCTGCAGCAGCTGTAGTTGCAGCTGCTGCTCTGAGAGGCTCTGCTGTAATGTATGCTGCAGTTGTGGTCTCTGTGACAAGCTCTGCTGCAGCAACTGCATTGAGGCCTGTTGTAATGGTGGTTGTTGCTGCTGAGACCTAGTCTGTTGTTCCATTGGTTGCTGAAACTGCAAGTCTTGTGGTAAAGATGTCGACTGAAGTGAATTCCTCATAGCCGAGGGGTTGTTTTGCTGCAATTGTGCATTTCCAGTAAGTAGTTGTTGCTGCTGAAGCTGAGAGTAGATAACTGGCTGTTGTGAATTTTGAATTGGGATCTGGTTAGGGGAAGCTCTGTTGTTGTTAACAAGAGAAGATTGTAATATCTGTTGTTGCTGATGCAGCTGTTGTGGACGTTGTTGCTGCAGTTGCTGCAATTGTTGCTGCTGCTGTCCCTGCTGGGGCTGTAGCTGTTGCTGCCCCTGCTGGGGCTGTAGCTGTTGCTGCCCCTGCTGGAGCTGTAGCTGTTGCTGCCCCTGCTGGGGCTGTAGCTGTTGTTGCTGTTGTTGTTGCTGCGGTTGGTGTTGGTGTTGTTGGTGTTGTTGCTGTTGTTGCTGTTGCTGTTGGGAATGTTGTGGCTGATGTTGCTGCTGATTGGCAGAAGACTGCAACAGTTGCTGCAGCTGTTGCTGTTGATGCCATGCCAGAGATGACTGCTGCATTTGACCACCTGGTTGGGTTTGTTGATTTGCTTTGCTAAAGTGGAGATTTGGTACAGATAAGGCAGGAGCTTGAAAGTTCAACAACTTAGAGGGATCATCGGTGCCAAGGCTACTTTGCAGGCCAGTTGAAGAAACAATAGGAGGAAATAATCCTGGATGAGTGCCTGGGAAATGCTGATTCTGTTGCATGCTCATCCATTGGACTAAACTCAAACCAGGGAGTATTGAGCTTGAGGCATCCTTCATGCCAAAGTCATCAAGCCAGGGCATGCCTCTCTTAAAAGCATTCTCTATGTCAGAATCGTCATCTGTAAAAGCACTAGGTTATGGAAAATGGTGGAAGGTCGGACAAGACGACAGTAGTTCATATTCAGAAATAATGGTGGAAGCACTCAATGGCTTTGCAAGTCTACTCATTACAAACAATAAACTTGCGAATTTCGTTACTACATTAATTTAACTATTTCCACGTGAGATTTCAACCAACCATGCTTCGCTGAAAACATTCAGTCATGATTTTCAGTAACGTGTACCTATGAATGTTGTTAACAAGGGGTAGAACATGGGTATGAGTCAATTTATGGGACATTAAAAAAGAATATGTTAAGTAACTTGTGAAAGCTCTTTTGCTTTCTTATTTATGTTGTCTACAAGGAAAATTCACTTATTCGAAAAATTAGTAATAAAAAGAAATCTTGTTTTTGAGCCACTATTGAAAAGAAAGAACAAGTTCACCATAAGATCAGAAGTCAAAAGACGGAGTACAAGTTTGACATTTATCTCCACAAAAACCAAAAAATAGCAGCTCATTGACATGCATACTTCAGTAAAATGACACCAATTTAACTACATCATGTTGGGCCCAAAACCAAGTAATCAAGTAAAGGGGTACAGGGTCCTTCAAGTGCAATATAGAAAAAACTTAACACTGAAATGCTGGAATTTAAAGAAAATACTTATAATTTACTTTATATGGTAGATTTGGTACCTGGTAACCCTGGCTGTTTAGGGAACTTGGGTCTGAAGAATGGAGGTGGACATATGTAGAAAGGAGTCATAACAGGCTCAATGTCCCATATTGATACTCGGCTAGGACGTTCCCCAGCAGTTGATTCATCCCATCCAACCTGCCAATAATACAAATGCTAGTCAGGTACGGATGCTAATACAGAATATAGGAACCGACACAAGACTAGTTTTAATTAAAAAAAAAATGTAATGCAAGAATATAAGTATGATGGGGGAAAACGTGAGAGAATATAACAAGTTAATGCATTTGTTAGATTTAGACAATGCCAATTTACTCAAGAGGAAGTAACTAGGTTTGAAGTGGCAACAACGTTCCGTAAGCTCAAATTAAAAAAAAATTACTAGCAAGATTTCAATAATATGTAACCAAGCAGTGTTCATAGGCTGCAAAGTTTCTCTTATAAGAGGCTGAATGTCAGTGTAAATTCATGCAGCTCAATCCATATATTTATGAACGCCAAACTATGGAAAAAAAATATAGTCAATGACTTTTTAAGACAGCCAAAGGTTCCCTTCAGCACTGTAATATGCACTCGTCAGGTACTAGAAAATCCTGATTCATACATACAATACCTGAAGATTGCGCCATTGTGAACTTTTCCATCGAACGGGATCCAGATCACTGATGCCAGTGATCGTACCCATGTATCTGCGCACTCCTGACTCCTCTGTCTCGAACATCATTCTAAACCTCATGCCAAGTGAAACTTGGGCATACATTGCTTTATTATACTTCGCTAAAGGAATCACAAACTCAGACGGGCTGGCCCTGTATAAATTAACAGAAATAAGAATTTGATATCCAAAAAGTTCAATACAAGTAATCATATGAAATACCAACTTAAATGTTTCTACAGTACCTTGGATTGTAAAATATAGTAAAAGGGCTGTTATTCGCCGCAGCATGAGCTGCCGCTGCAAGAATTCCAATGTGCATGCTGTCACTGGATATAACAGATGAGGAGAGAGCAGGCTGCTGTCTATTAGCACGTCTTATACCCAAGAGAAGCTGCGATTTTTCATCTCTACATCCAGTCACGTACACTCAGAAACAGTACTACAAATGAAATAGAAACTAGTAAAAAGTTTGTTGACAATCATCTTTCTCATACCGTATAAATAGGACGGAATCACCAGCAAAGAGTCTTTTAGAGCTAACAAAAACGCTCCAACCTGTTGTCAACAGGTGCCTTTTTGGTTGGCCTGAAATAAAAACATAACAATTTTAAAGTATGTTTAAAGACCTTACTATCTCTTAAAAAAAACTGTAATGGTTTAGGTCATCAAAGTTTCGCCCTGACATGAGCGTTGATGCTAGCCTCTTTCATGCATGAATAGGCATCTTGAGAAAATTAAATATCTCAATATTATGGAGAATCAAAAAAAGAAGTACATTGGTACCCAAGAATGAGGTTACCACCCAAAAAATAAAAGATAAAAAGGAAAATTAAAACATAAGAAGAGGAACCAATATGTTCCAATTTCCACCATTCATGTATTGATGCAGTTCAATATACTAGCCAGATGCAATTTTCCTTTACAACCATATTCAGTAAGAGTAGCTCAAAAACAGACGTCTGCAGACTAAAAGAATGGATACCTTAAGGCCATGGAGTATCTGTATTAGATACTGCTACTCCTGGATACTTTTTCTGACATTTTCCAGCCTTTCATAATATGAAAAGAGAATTCTTCATTTCAGACCTATTTAAACTTTTTGGACACTCATTAAAGCATGTCTAACAAACTTTAATACTGACACGTTACTTTAAAAAAAAAAAGGTGTAAAATGAGTATAAATGTTGAAAGAAACAAAAAGAAAGTTATTTACAAACCAAATGTGAGATAAAGGACAAAGATTTGATCAAAATGTGTGGAAAGCGGGTGGCTAGTCATCATAATTATTGCACATCTTAAGACATGTAGAAAAATATATGCAATTTTTAATTTTTATGTTTAGAAATTTAAATACAGGTAGAAAAATGTATGCAAAGTGTAATGTATCGCCTACAATCCGTATTCTTTATCGACGTATTAGTATTTAATCATGTCCATACCATGTAAGTATCCATTCGTCTTAGGCCCACGGGTTTGATTCATATAATCATAGAAAGAACATAATGGAGTGCATATCTATCTAATAACTAACTGTCTGTTAAGGGATAACCTTCTCACTTTCTCCAGATAGAAAGAGAAATGAAATTATGCTAACATTTCCATCACAGCAAGCAAGAAGGAATATCATAGTTTGAAAACAATAAAAAAATAAATAAAAGAAGCATCTATGGAACATGAATAAAAGCAGAGGAAAATAGAGGATGGAGCAGAAGAAAATTTATGATGGGGAAATACCTCGATAGATATGTCTGAATGTCCATGTCTGGTCATGTAAATCTCTAGCTACTATCTCCTGAGCAGGGGGTTGCATTGAGAAATCCTACAAAAAAACTTCTCTAATGAACACTGGTGTACGAGGACGGCCCATTGTGCTAGTAGTAGGCATACTAAACAAAACTATAAAGCATAGCTCATACTAGAGGTGGAAAAATCTTCTCAGCTGCTCGACGAGGTACAGAGAATCCCCCGTGAGTGCTTGTGTCACTAGCTGTAAGAGTTTTGCAGAAGAACTCAGCCGGTTGCCTGTTTTGCTTGAGTCCCAGATCAGACACAAGTAATGCTTCCTGGTCATACTGCAGTAATAATATCCCAAGTTGCTATTTAGATAACTTGATGAACTACATGCCCTTTTTCTCCAAGTCAGTTAAGATAAGCAACTACATTATAAATCAATAGCTGACGTACTTTGCTTACGGGTTGAAGAGTCATCTGTGCATAGACCTCGTCAGTTTCTGCATCAGCCTAATCCAAATTAAAGATAAATAAGTTGTCACGTGAGTTATTCACGAAAAGGTTATTCTTCCCAGACCATCACATAATTCTCTCATTGCCCGTGTATTGCAAGTTACGTAACACTAATACTGCTCAATGTCAAAACTAATGGAGTTACCATCTATCTAAATAAGAGGTAGAATCAACCAAATCATAGAGGAAAGAAATCAAAATACTAGGTTCTCGTATTATATGATCCCCTTTAGGCTATTAATAACTTGAACAACTAATGACTCATAAAATATATCAATTTAGTATTAGCAACTAAAGATATCAAACTTCTTTGCTGCAAAAATTGCATAGCAAAAGTTGTCGAGGCTTCCGTACATGTAATGTGACGTTATGAAGCATGCAGACCAACTTGGAAGGAAGGTTAGGATAACTTGGGATTCCATCAGTCTCCTTTTGCATTGATGCCGCAACCTAAGAGTAGTAGTTGTCAAAGAAACTTCCGTCAGAAAACAAATGATAGTTTACCGTTTTCAATAGGAAAAGAGAAGCAACATACTTGCTCACTGTGGCCTTGAGGAAAGTACACTACAAGACTTCCAACAGGAGGCAAAGAAACCAGTGGCCCAGCACATGCATGCCATAATTCTGAATTAATCGCTTTCCTTTCTCCTGCTTCCATCCAGAGAGGACATGTATGTGTAGAAATTAATTGAAATAAATAAATATTTGAACTCTTCAAACACACAATCAATATTCCTTACAATAGTGAGATATAGAAAGTTCCCTTCAAATCAGTATAGCAATATGCCAAAAAGTTCACCAATAAACCACTAGCGCCAGATGAATTAATATTTTTCCTTGACTATCAGTATGGACCATGAAAAATGCATGGTAACCATGGTAAGAGAGGAATTTTCTGACCCTTTCCGCAATGATCTTTTTTGATTTAAAGGTAAAACTCAGAAAGATGAATTGTTTGACAAACGATTTGTATAGCGACATGGTAGAACAAAAAACCTATAGTAAAGAACGGTTAAAGTTACATAATACATTGTACTTATATCTGCTGTATACTTGGACTAAAACATCAACTCGAACGAAGAACCAAATTTCCCCATTATCGGACTCACAATATTTTTTAATGGGATGACATGAACCTTCTAAGTTTCGTCCTTGTGGTAGAAAAGTTAACAGTTGATACCAACACACACAAAAAAAACTTTGATAATATTAAAACAACTAATTATATGTAAATTTGGAATATTGAGCATCTAGCTTCAGAAAAATTAAGGTCAATATTATTTAAACAAATAATTATACGTAAATTTGGAATCTTGAGCAACTAACTTTAATAAAAATAAGGTTTAAAGCAATAAGAAATAAATTTCATAATAAACATAATTTAAATTTGTATATCAGTAATCTTTTAGATTTTAAATTAGCCTAAATGTTAATACAGATTTTGGGAAAAATGACTACCCTGTTTAGACAACTGAAACAATCAATCAGTCTTTAAAGTCACAAACTTTAGATGCGTTTTCATCTTTAAGGCAGAAATCCTGTTCGCATATTAATAGGCAAAAAGGCAAATTTAAATGAATAAATAAATAAAAATTCCAACAGTCACAAAGAGAGAGAAAAAGGGGGACAAAATAAAAGTTGCATACAAACAGCTGCAACTAGACAAGATTAGTAAAGAAAAACAAAATACACAAATCAATGAAATAGGAGAAACTCAACACATCATACATACAGCACATACCTTCTAATGAATTGGGAAGATAACCATTGGATGAAGGAGCTTTCATACTTAAGATAAACACTACTTGAAGATATAGGAGGCGTTAAGATTCAACAATTGATTCATTCACCATCAATAATTAAATGGCATTTAATTTCCAAAATTCCATAAGCTGAATCCAGAAGCTTCCTAAGTTGGCGCGAAATGAAAAAACCCAACTTACCAATTCCCGAATTACCAACTTGAAAATTGAAATTAAAAGGAATTTTCAGCACGGAAATGCCGGGTAACAACAGAATCCAGTGGAAATCAAGTTCCGCCGAGGAATTAGCGAAGACCGGTGAAAAATAGCACCTACTAACCCAAAAACTCAAAGCTCCGGCAATAGACTTTCTAAATTTCTTCGCCGGCGACAGGCGAAACAAATAAAATCTCAAAAATGGAAAGGTAAAGTTCAGAAAGGCGCGCAAAGGGACTAGAGTGGATGAGGAGGCGCGGAAATCGAGGTAAGGAGGAGGAAGGGGAGGGATCACGGTTCGTTGGGGAATCTGGGAACTCACCGGAAAATCAGACGGCAAGGAAAGCGGGTTTGCTATATAGCTGCTGCTAAAGCTTTGAGTTGTACTAATAATTTATGCAACTTAAATATATTTAGTATGTTTTTATTTATTTATAATATAATCTTTATTTTGTAATGTATTGTAATTGAGTACAACTTTAGAAGAAGCAAGCCGACATAAAATAAACTTGAGGAGAGAGAGAGATTGTTATCAAATGTTTAAAATAAAGAGTACTGCTACATACACAATTTATTTTATAATTATTTTATAGTTTGTTGATGTAATATACTCTACTTCAACTTTTACGTGGGGTCGAATACTACACTGAAATAATTTGTTCATCAATATGCTTAGGTGGAGTATACCACATCAACAAATTATAAAATAATTATAAAATAAGTTATGTCTCTAGCACTACTCTTAAAATAAAATTCCGTGCTTTGCTCTAAAGCGGACAATGAACATTACTCTCTTTTTCGGTTAAAATATTTTCACCTCAATTTATGTGTTAATTTTTGAACAATCTTAAGAGCGCACTCTTTATCGGTCTGGTCTGATTTATTTAGAAAATAATTTTACTATCATTCTCATTACTCATATGTTATAAATATGATAGTCTTATTTGCAAGTTAAATATAATGTAAAATGTAAGAAAAAGAGTAGAATTACATTTTTCTAGCAAGGAATACGGAAATATATTTTTTTTGTCTGTTTCAAAATTTTAGATTATAGAAATGACGTAAATTTTTTAATATATTTATTAAATTTATTCTAGATTAATTGATGTTACCACTGCTATTATTAGGGATATGTGTTTGAAAAATAAAGTTTAAGCTTAAGAATATTGTGCAAGCAAGAAATTTGCAAGTGGGATTCTAGATTTTAATTGCAGCATATCTTATAATTCTATACCATAATCTTGAAGATAATTCAAGATATATAATATATTCTTCATGTGTCATATCATCATCTTTTCAATTTAATTTCCATCCACAAATTCATTCTGATTGTTGGATAAATTTTGTTTAGTTTGGTCGTCTTAATCAAAGGGATTAATTAGGTGATATATATATATGTACCAATCTAATTAAACTAAGCTAATCTTCTTCATGTCTTGTTTTTGAAAAAAAAACAAAGTCAGCGTAGTTATAATTATAGGTGATTAACACAATATCTTTATCGAATTTTGTAAAGCGGTACGTAGAAGTTTCGAGAGAATTTATCAATCAAGTTCCTATACTAGGTCTGCTAGTCCAATACTTTAATTTTGGCTAATAGTATAGTTTCTATTATCATCATAATTTTTTTATATAAATAAATATATATATATATATATATAGCTCTAGTTTCAAGGCAAATATATGGAAAGTATGTATGCTACAAAAATATGCTCGATTATCAGTATTTTTGAATGAACAAGATTTTCAATTGTGTTTAAAATTTTAAACGTATTAAATGTTCATAAGCCGATAGATCTATAAGGAAAGGAAAGCATCTTCTTATGTAAAAGAATCAAACCTTTTGTTCAATATTAGATCTAAGTAATCTTCAATTACTTTATTAATTATATAGACATTTCTTTAAAATGTCAAGAATCATAGTAATTATTAATTAATGTATGCAACAAATTAATTTTCTATTAAGCATGCTGATTAGGCCATTAGCCGCGAAAACCGGGAAATTTTCACATGCCTTAAACTATGGAACTCCAACATTATTATACTTCAATCAAAGAATTAAGAATGAAGCTTGATTAATTATTGTTTGGCCAACCACTTAGTTATTAATGAAATTCATTCATTAGTGAGCACCTTAATCCTATTCTCTATGCTCTAATGACGACGTTGGGCAGTTCCTTGTTTCCTCCCCGTCCTTTTCTACGTGTACTAGTAGTATTTTTCAATTTGGAATTTACAATAAAATCACTACACTTTTTAAAGCCAGCCTTAGTGTGTGTGTGTGTGTGTGTATATATATATATATATATATATCATCCTTTAAAAGGACTGAAGTCAACATGTTCATTAGTTAATGATTTTTTTCAAATAATTTATTAAGCTATTCTTGTAGTGGAGGTTTAGGCATTAAAAATATTACTTACTATTTAGAATGCGGCTATTAGATCATGTTCAAGTAATATCCCTTCCCTTGGTAGCTCGCTCCATAGTATAATAGTGCGTCTATATTAGCATTACACTACACCATAGTACTACTCAAATAATACTAGCTTAATTGCTACCTTCAATTAATATTCTCAAGGGATCGGATGATCATACACTATGCAGATTTATTTTTTTGAAATATGGAAATTAAAGTTTAGATCTTGTTATATTTATATTATATATATATATGTGGAGATTAAAAGATCGCCATAAATCCAAGATTTTCATTAAATCTTTAACCTTAAAAACTAGTTAACCCTCACCCCCTCCCAAACCCCCCCCCCACCCCACCCCACCCCACCCCACCCCGCGCGCCGCGTATACTCTATGTATAACACAAAGATCGATCGACTAGGCAAGCCAGCCATGGCCATATGGTGCATGAATGAATGCATGGATGGCGAGGGGAGGGGAGGGGAGGGGAGGGGAGGGGAGGGGAGGTTAATGGAAGGAGCTGGAAACAGCCCCCAACCATGTGAAAATTTGCAGCTTTTGTCGGCCCAACTACCTCCTAACTCCGACCGCTCTGTGGGGTTTCTACATACTACTTGCATATCAATCGTGTGGCTAGCTAGCTCATAGCCATGGCTCACTCACTCACTGACTTGTTTAGTACAATATTAGATTCTTATATTATTACTATTCCATCAGTTAATATATAGTTATAGAGTCCTTCTAGGGGGACATTTTTGTAGTGACATTCTAGTGACATTGTTTTTTTTTTTTTGGTTTTTTTGGTTTTTTTTTTAGAGTACATCCTAAAAAATGTATAGTATTTATTTCAACTGAAATTTTTACAGAAAATAGTGTTTTAAGTGTAATTTGAATACATACAAAAAACAGTGTTTTACCGACTGTTCAGGCTCTGTTTCTTGTATATATCCAAATTACACCTAAAACACTGTTTTTTATAAAAAATTTAATTTGAATAAATATTATATATTTTTTGGGAGGTACTCTAAAAAAAAAACCAAATAAAAAATAATAATAATAATAATGTCACTAGAATGTCACTAAAAAAATGTCCCCCTAGAATTATTGTATTACCATTGCTACATTGGTGCATTGTAGTAGTAGTAGCAGCAGCAACCAGTGAAATAAGTGATGGGGTGTTTGATAAAAGTAAGTCCGTAGTAGTCCGTACTGGTAATGAGTCAGAAGTCATAACATATATAGAGAGCTAGACAATGCCCAACAAAGGCTGGAATCATAATCCAAAGCTTATTCATATATATATATATATATAGAGAGAGAGAGAGTATATATAACTATCAATAATTTTAGGGGGACATTTTTTTAGTGACATTCTAGTGACATTATTATTATTATTATTTTTTATTTGGTTTTTTTTTTTTAGAGTACCTCCCAAAAAATATATAATATTTATTCAAATTAAAATTTTTATAAAAAACAGTGTTTTAGGTGTAATTTGGATATATACAAGAAACAGAGCCTGAACAGTCACTAGAATGTCACTACAAAAATGTCCCCCTAGAAGGACTCATGGTAATATTAATACTCATGTAATGTATGTATGTATGTATGTATGTACTGTTCTTCACAAATATATTTGAATTCAAAGCCCTGCCCTTCATATTATTTTTCCTGCTTACTTATGTTTAGGGGACCCTTTCTGGACCCGACATTAATCCCACTCGTACGTACACGCAATATTCTGATCAGAAATTAACTCGGATCCGATCCATAATAGTTTTACACTTTATTATTGGACATTTGTACTATTTGTGTAAATGTAATTGTAAGAAATAAACAAGAATTTTAAGTGCGTTTATTTTTTGGAAATTTCAACAAAAAAAATTTCAAACTTGTCTAATGTCATTAATTCCAGATTGAACAGATGATGGACTTGTAATAAGATCGAAATAAAAACTGTAATAAATATTTGAATTTTTTTTTCTTTTTACATCGAGCTAGCTAGGATATATTGTTTCTGGACGGATGTATATAATTTGCAATTTTTTCCCCAACTTCATATTAATGCATGCATGTATTATTTACCGGGAGACTTGAATGTGTGGAGAGAGAAAATAAGAAATTACTATATTATAATATAAAGCCTCCGTGGAGGCTTTAATTGGCTTGCATAAATTAATTGGTGCAATAGAAGCTAAAGATTATGCATGCGGTCAAACAAGGTGGGGCTGCACGCATGTTGACTAGCTAGCTATACTTTTAGATATCAGACAAATTCCATAATCTTGAAATTAATTTACGAGGTGCTTCTTATCACCTTTTTTACAAGAAAAACTAAATTGCATATAATTTTATGAGGAAAAAATAAAATAAAACTGTAAAGTAAAAACTACTAACATATACATACATATATATATATATATATATATATATATATATATATATATTGCATGTGCAGGCCATGTAAGATAGACAAGACATTACTAAATGTCATTCTGCTTAGCCATGGACGCAAATGCATACAGCTAAATGGCCTCCACTACATATCACTTCGCTTCACGAGGGAATTTTAGCTATTTAAGGAATGCAAATATTTTTGGGTAAGTGCGGCTTTATATATATATAGATATATGTCTTTTGCCACTAGACTACCACGCTTTCCAAAATAATTTTTACTTTCGATTTTTTTTCACTCACAAAATAGTTCATGTACTTTTGATATAAAAGTATTCATCCAATATGGTCCAGACTTTGGCTGAATCCAACAATTCATCCAAATATTTAACGGCCGATCGAGTACTATAATTTAAATAACAGCTAATTGTGATTATATATATATATATATTAAAAGAGTAAAAATGAAAAAATGGTATAAAACTACCCATAGTGCCATTACATGTCATATATTATCATGATTGACAAGAGCAAGATCTTTTGTTTTGATTCGCTTGCTTCTAATTATGAAAGTAAATTCACACACACCACACAGAAAGAGGGAAAAAAGAATGGGATTTCCATAGAATTAGAGCATGGGATGCAAAAAAGAATGATTCCCCTTTATTATTTATTTAAAAAAAACAGAGAATTAATTAAAGATGCATGCCGATTGAATGATTTCTTGCGTTAGGTATGCACATGGTCATCAATAATCCTGATCGATTCCAGCAGTCACTGATCATGCATGAATATGATTAAACTAGTATACGTAGTATGTAATATACTAGCTAGTATGTAATATACTAGCTAGTATATATATATATAGGGTCCGTCTCTCTAGTGAACCATAGGGAGCGAATTAATGACGAACCGGCTATAGCGACGGTTTTTTTTGTCACTATAACATAAAAAATCAGTTTTCTATGTTATAGCGACAAAAAAAACCGTCGCTATAGCCAGTTCGTTTTTAGTTCGCTCTTTATGGTTCGCTGGAGAAACTGACCCATATATATATATATATAAAGGAATAAAGATTTAATTAAGCTTAATTTTATTGAATGAAATGAAAAAGCTTTAATAATTAATTAAGATGCTAATCATGAGATTATTCCTCTGCATATAACTAACAACCTTAATTTTTCTAAAGTTTATGGTCAATTCAGTTTAGTTCAATGCATTGGACAAAATAGTTAATTGAGAGGACAATGACACGACATATATATATATATATATATATATATATAGTACATGGTCTCGCTCATCCATATTCAGATTTTTCAGATAATTAATCGAATAAGCTCATCTATATTCAGAGTTTTAGATATTTATGTGCATGAGATATATGAGCTCATCCATATTTAGATTTTCAGATAATTAATCGAATGAGCCGACTTCTTCTCCATCGATTTTGACTTATTAATGGGATGAGATGAGATAATTACTTTTATACTCTTTCTTTCTCCGAAATTAAATATATTTATCATTACTAAATTTTAGGTAATTGAATTTATGTCATCACTATTAAATCTGTTATATATATGGAGTATGAAAAAGCATGATTATATGTACGTATGAGAAACAAAATTTTCTCTCCATGAACAATTTCACAAAAGCGAACACATTCTTAGAACTACAGATATTTTCGTTGATGTAATCAAAATATAAACGCATATATATTATTATATGAGTATATATATATATATATATATATATATATATATATATATATATATATATATTATAGTAGTGGACGTAAAAATTTGAATTCTAATTTCGACAGTTAGACAGTTTTGATATTTAAAGTTAATAATAGTGTTTGTTTATTCTTAATTCATAACAAATATTTATACTTACTATAATTTCCTGTATACATATAATATATATATATATATATATATATATATAATATATTATATGTGCGTGATGTTGATAAGAGAGCCACTAAGGTCAACATCCAGGTGATTTAACAATATCTCTTAGCTGGGGCGGGGGGACTGGGTCCCTTGAAGGGGGGAGTTTGAAGGGGTTTTTTATCAAGTGTTATCCACATAGAAAAAAATTATTCACAAAATGTTAAGTATGTAGGGCAGCCAAATTTTATTGCACCATTATAAAGGTGGGGGTGCAATCAATCATCTTCCACTCTGTCATTCAACTTGACGACTATAAAGTTTATATATATTGGGCAAAGTTGTAAAAATGTTCTTGCAATTTATTCTGAAGTCCCACTCATTTTTTAGATTTTTTACGTTACAAATATATATTAAGTCAATTGTATCTCTGTACTTAACGGACATGCTATCTAAAATAACATGCTATCTAAAATAACTTCGCAACATTACTGACGAGACATGAAGAAAGAACAAAAGCAAAAAATTCCATTAGCAAAAGATAAACAGATTTGATAAGATACTAATCTGAAATCAAAATCTCAATTTGAACATTTCATCGAACCAAATACCAAATCATTTCATCAAACCAAAAATCAAAAATCCACCGTCTCCCTCTGCTGCCCATCCCCACATCGACATCATGATCCATCTTAATCCCTCTTTCTTGCTGCCCACCCATTCTCTTCTTCTAAGCTGGAGCGATTGAATCGATTTGGGTTATAATGGGTTGTGTATCCGTAAGCGGGAGGTGGAACCTTGCCTATGTTTTGAATCCTAAATTGTGATTTTTCGCAGTTTTGTTTTGTTTTGTTTTGTAAATAGGACGCTAGCCAAACCTTTTGAATACTTCCTTTGTTGTGTATATTCAATTCGACAATTATGCATAAAAAAATCAGATCATCGACAATTATTATAGACAATTAGAATATTAAAAAAAATTGTTACCTTGATCGAATAAGGGAATATATATCATTATACTGATTGTTATATATTATAGGCGCGCGCGCGCATACACACATATATATATATATATACACACAAAGATTTGATATATGTTTTAGGTAAATCTAAAGACTAAAGGGAAAGCAAGAAACGAGATTCACGGCATAAATAAGGGTCTGGGGAAACCTTCTCTGACTCTCTTCCTAGTTTGTCGTCAGAAGTAACACAATACAAATATTGTATTTTGTATATTATGGATCGGAGCATATATATATTATCTGTTTGGTATTCCGACAAGCACATGAGTTGGTATAATTTCCTTCCTTATCTCTCATGCATGCAACTCAACCAATCACATTTAGCTTCCTGTTTTCATTCAAAAGTCAGACTCATATATATATATATATATATATATATATATATATATATATATATATATATATATATATATATATATAATTGATATTTTCACAAGCTAATTTGATATTTACACACGTAGGTCCCATTTTTAACTAAATTAACCATTTGTGCAGTAAACTAACTATATAATTTAGTTTTTATATCCAAATTACCCTCACTTGATAAATATCTAAACATCTAGTTGTTTAATTTCATTTAATTATTAACGTTACTCAATTGAAGATAACTTTTATTTATTTAATTATTATGATAGTAATAATAATAATAATAATTAAAAAATAAGTGAGAAAAATTATTTATACGTAAAAATTAGGATTTAAGGCTTTCCTCCACCAGGGAAAAAAATTATTTTCAGAATTTCTACTATCATATGATATTACTAAATTAAGATTCTTATTAAATAAATTATACTTAAAATGTGTAAACTTTATATATAAGACTGTGTAAATTTAAACTTTATATATAAGACTGTGTAAATTTAAAATGTGTAAACTTTATATATATACTGTGTAAACTTTATCATATCATATTACTAAATGTGTAAATTATTTTTAAAATTTATATTATCATATCATGGTACTATATTAAGATTTGTTTACACATTATATTTAAAGTATAATTAATGTGTAAACAAATTATATTTAAATTAAGATTTTTATGAAACAAATTATACTTAAGATTTTTATAAATGTGAAAACTTTATATATGTCTTTTCTCATATATATAAAATGTATATTAGGCTGCCCGATAGATCATAAGATGATAAAAACTTGCATGTCTTGTGGTTCAAAGACTCCGAACAAATAAACAATTTGAAACTTCTATTTTATCTTATTACATCAATTTTTATAAAATTAATTCAAATGATCAGTTCCAATGTCAAACTTAAATTAATTTTTACACAATCTTATATATAAAGTTTACACATTTTAAGTATAATTTATTTCATAAAAATCTTAATTTAGTAATATAATATGATTATACCTGGCAAAAATGGCCCAAGCCAGCGGGCCGGGCTTTGGGCCGCAGAATTTTAGCCCAGCAAAACCCGGGCCTTTTTGGCCCGGCCCGTCACCTGCCGGGCCTGTTTGGGCCAAACCCAAAAAAGTTGCAGAAAATAGACATGAATTTGTCTCGGCCAGCGGGCCAGACTTTGGGCTGCAACTTTTTAGCCCAGCAAAACTAGGGCCTTTTTGGCCCGCCCGTTTGCCAGGTCTGGATATGATAACAGAAATTCTGAAAATAATTTTTATGTGCAAATAATTGTTCTCACTTATTTCCTAATTATTATTAATTTTTTTACTATCATAATAATTAATTAAATAAAAGTTGTCTTAAATTGAGTAATGTTACTAATCAAATAAAGTTAAGCAATTAGATGTTTAGTTATTTATCAAGTGGAGGTAATTTGGACATAAGAACTAAATCCTATAATTAGTTTACTACGCAAAAGTTTGGTTTAGTTAAAAATAGGATCCACTTGTGGAAATATCAAATTAACTTGTGAAAATATCAATTCTCTATATATATAATGTAAAATCCCAACTTTTTATGAATAAAATTGAATTTTCTCTATATATTATTTTGAAATAGTAAGGGGTTGATTTGATAAATGTGGTAAGTTATGGGTAATATGCGCAAATATTTTAAAATAAGCAAGTGGTTATAAAATATTCATTATTGTCAGGGAATATTCGTTTGGTCGTGGAATATTTTTGTTGCCGGGGAATAGTCATACGACGGCGCAGCAATTTGTGAGCACCATAACGAAAAACTGTCGGATGAAGAAAATGACAAGAATAAGTTTTCTAAGAATAACGGCAAAACTGTTACCGTTAAAACTGTTGAAATACCCAATGGTTAAAATAAAGTAATACGCGTTGTTGCACAGTAGCACACGGTATTGCATAATATTTTATATTATTGTTGTTTCAATAATTGTCACTGCACAGTATTTTACATTATTAAATCAATAATTCATATCATTTGAATAATATTATTAGATAGCATTATTGGCATGTCTAGGAAGTTCTGTCTAGGAAATGGGTTTGGTTACCTAATTGCGCGCCAGTAAGGAGAAATCCTTATCGGAAAGCTCCCTCTTTCCTGGGAACGACCTGATTGTCATTATTGTGATTCTATAATATTATTTATGAATAATATTTAATTATTGATAAAAATGATAAGGAAATATTTATTCAATGTAGATATAAATGGAGGAATTTTTAGCAAACGAGACAATTGTTGAAAATTGATACTTTATCTTTTCTGATAAAATAATTCATTCAAATATATTATTATGATATTACATTATAAGTGTATAATGTGATAATATAATAATATAATTTTATAATTTAAATGATAATATTTTTACAATAAATTAGCGATATATGAATAAAATAAGAAGGAAAAGAGTAAATTGGATCTGAATTATTTTTTTGGTGTTTTTGGTAACAAAAACATGTTAAACAAGTGGGTAGGCCCCACTTATCCTTTTGTTGGTGTGAGTTTGCTAAAAATTTGATTTTCAAAAATTGATGACGGAAAAAATTTCATCCGTAAAAAATTATTCAGCTTTAGTATGCTAAGCATTTGGGTGCTTAGTTAGAAATAAAAATCACACCAGAATCAGAAATTTCTTTCTCTATAGTATCGAGAGTATTTCTTGTGAGTATTTAGATACTTTGAGTGTTGATAACAGTACAAGTTTTTCTCATCATAATATCCGATATTCCAGTCAGATCGAGTATTCTTTTGAGGTAAGGGATGTTGTTTTCTTGTAAGGGATATTACTTTTCTTGTAAATGATGTTATTTCTTTCAATATCATTTCACCGAAATATTGGTATGAATTTTATTATGAAATTTTTACCTTTTCATGTCGGAGTTACTATTCACATATACGGCACTATTCATGTATACGGCACTATTCACGAATACGGCACTATTCACGAAAAAAATAATTTTTCTTTTCTTTGTCTAAGTTGTCTGTTATGGTTCCTATCTTTGATTGGATCCATGTTTTGAACTTCATTCTTGAATTTTTCTCCACAATTGATTATTGTTGAGTATTCTTGAACTTGGATAAACTAAATTACGAATCTCTAATCTTTGTCCTTTATCTCACTGGATTAGTTCTTTAAAATATTTTTCATCATCCTCTGTCTTAAATGGTGATACTTGATGAATATCTTTGGCCTGTAGTGCAAAGATGAATGATTACCTGATGAATATCTTTGGCCTGTAGTGCAAAGATGGACATGTGCTGATATGATCATGACCACTGATGATATAAATGAATATCTTTGGCCCGTAGTGCAAAGATGAATATTTGATTTGAATATATTGATTGATGTTACAAGGATAAAATATTGATGATGGACTTTTAAATCATAGAAGATAGTAGACATCATTTGTTAGTTCCCAGTAGGCACACAGTAGATCTAGAAGGGGGGGTTGAATAGATCCTTTGAATTTATAAAGTCTTTTGCATTTTAATTTGTATAGCTAAGAAGTTAGCATATGACAAACATAAGAATCATTTCAAGCACAACGGAATAAGTTAAATCTCCCCTTCATTGATATATTGATAAACATTGATACATTGTTCTTGGAGTTAGCTTAGTTGTAAGTAGTTAGTACATACATAGCAGTTAGGTACATAATATAAAGACATAAAGTAAATGACAGAATATAAAAGACACAAAAGGATTTTAAGTGGTTCAGAGCCAACTCGACTCTTAATCCACTCTTCTACACTCTCGCAGGAAACCACTAATGAATGGGCAGCACCTTGAATCGCTAAGATTCCTTCAAGGCCAGCAGCCCTGGAACTTCAGTTCACTTTTGAACTCTTCAAGCCCTTTGGCTTGGAACTCCTTTAGTTCTCTAAGAACTCTTCAAGCCCTTTGACTTGGAACTCTAGTTCACTAAAGAACTCTTCAAGCCCTCCGGCTTGGAACTCATTTAGTTCCTCCGGACAAGGACCCTTTGGCCCTGGCTACTTGTTGTTGTAGTTGTTGTTGTTGTTTGTGCTTTGCTGCTAAGATGTCTTGAAGCTTGATCATCTTGGTACTTAGCAGCTAGGCTTGGTCCTCAGCATTCTGTTTCGAGTCTGGACCTCTTCTATGGTGCAGCTAATCTTCAGTCTGTTCAGCTCATCTTCACTTGCTGTCAGCTGTGCACCATCACTACATAGGACTGCTAAGGCTTTTCATTGTGGGTCACCTTCTTCTGACCCTTAGCATCTTTTGAACCCTTCTTGAATGATATGCAGACATGGTTCTGCATCTTTTCTTGTTCAGCTTCTGGTTCTTCATGGTGATCTGTAGAGTGGCTCTTCTGATCTTCTTTATGCTCAGCCACCTTCCTGAATACTATCTTCTTGGCCTTCTCGGCTCTCAGCTTAGCTGCCATCTTTAGTGGCATTCTCATCCTTGTTGAGTGAAGCTTTAGTCTGTTCAGTCCTTCTTTAAGTCTGCTTCACTTCCACCTTCGTAGTCTCACTGCCACTGAGACTTGTTCTCTTCAGCTCTGGTGGAACTCGTAAAGTCAACAATGTAGCATTCCAACAATTTGACGAATCTACAACTCAGTAACAACTATTATCTTTGAAGCTTGTCCTTTAAATACCCTTCCATAATCTTTTCGTTGGAAAGTAGCCTTTGGAAGCTATTTGAATTGCTTCGCAGATCTCGAGTTATTTGGTGCAGACTGCTGATGTGACGTGACAGCTCCTTTTTGACTTTACTGACATAGCAGTCTGCTTTCTCTCTACCATATCAGAGATGTCACTGTTCCATATCAGGCTGGTAGTCCTCTTTATTACTACTCTCTGATTCCTTGATTCGAATCCTTAGGAGTTGTCCTTCTGAATCGATGCTCTCAAATAGCAACGTTCGGATGTCAGTCTTCAGATTAAACAGTTGCCAATGCTTTAATATTCAGATGTCAGAACTCTACGATTCTGATGTAGATGTTCTTGGACCTTGATTGTAATGTGTCATATTGAATGTTGCTTTGACTGGCAAAGACAACACTATTATTCTGATGAGTGTTCTTGGATCTTCAATGTAGAACATCTCTTTCTTCATTTGTGCAGTGTTTCAACACTTCTGCTTGCCTTGACTGATCTCAGGAACTGATATTTTGACTTGTCGTTCTGACCTCTTCTGAATATCAAGACACTTCAGATTTGTGGCATACCCGGCTCCTTTCTCGTGGTGATCTCCCATTCACTTATCTTCAATGGTCTGACCCATGCTTAATCACTTTTGTCTTGTTCTTCACAAATTGGTCGGTATCTCTGTAGATTGTATGAGTTTCTTCTTTACTTTGGCAAACACTACGATCTTGAGTGATTCTCAAGATCGTCGTCTTCTGTTCTCTTGACAGCTACTGCACTTGCTGACTTTCTCTAGTCAGTCACTTTGCATGAAGTCTTCTTCTGATTAGCTTGTGGAAGACTTCATCTCGAATGGCCTCACAACTCAGTCTGCATGTTGATAGAGTTGATGCTTAGATCTTCTGTTAGCTTGCATGCCATTTGGTGAGTGCTCTCTGGTACTCTTCATGTAGGATGTATCTTTGTAACTCAGACCAAAGGCTTCATGCTTTAGATATATTGGGAGTGCCCATTTGATGAGAACCGTGTTGACACTCGATTCTTTTCCTTAGCATTGTTGAGCAACCCTTGTGGAAGTCTTAGTTCTACAGACTACGATTTAGCTTAGTTGCTGCAGACACTATGATTCCGAGATCAGACTTTGACAGACTACGATTCTGCCTTCATGCTTGTTGCCTTCGTCTGATCTTTCCCGACTACGATCTCTGCCTCTGATGATCATTAGACTCCGCTACTTTAAGTGTGATCTACAATTCTTGACTTAGTTCTGGCAGTTTCTCGGTCGGCTCATAGACAGGCTGTCTCTTCAATTCTGAACATGACTTCCTCAGCAGACTACGGCTCCGAGGAAATTCTTCTCAACACACTACGATTCTTCCTCGTTTCTTCTGGCAGACTATGAACTCCGAGATCTACTATCCTGCAGACTACGATTCCGCCATGATAGCTCTCGAGTCTCCTTTGTCTCTCCCAGCAGACTACGATTCTGATGCAGTGTTTCGACAATCAGACAGGCCTATTTATTATATTATAAGATTAACCTAACAAGTTTGATCTTTCTATCTTTATAGTCCTTGTACATCATTTTTTTTAAAGACTTTACAAAGTTGTTTTCTTTATGTAGGATCAACCTAACATATTCGATCATTTCAGTCTAAGTCCTTGTACATATATTTCTATTATCTATCAAAGGACTTTACAGCTTTTATCAATGCAAGCATACTTGCATATTCATTCATTTATATCATAATCAAATCATATATAAATAGGAATAACATTCTTATGTATATTCCTAACATCATTATTTACTTAGCTCTTCTAATGAATTGTTATTTTCGCTGCAGTTGTTGATTTAAAACTTGTTATCCATAATATTTTGTCTGATTTGTTGAAGACTAACGATAATTTATTTTTCATTATCTTAGTCATAATATTCTTTACTGGGCTAGTTGAGCTCACCCTTTTCTTCCATTGTTCTCTTCAGAAAATGAGAATGTCGCAGGAACTAGTCGGGGGACAGAGTGATGGTCCGAGTTAAAACAGTGGTAGTCCTCACTATTTTGTAAAATAGTGTGATAATAATTGTAATGAGGACTTAGTTTGAGTGTTAATATTTTTTACATGTTTGTATTGACACTCACAGTTGTGTGGTCATATTTTGCACGACCGTATGATATAAAAGATTGTATTTGAATTCTGTACTATGTATTTGACGACTTAGAATGAGTTGAGTATTGAACCTATTTTGGGGGCATCACATATAACATATACTCCCTCCATCCCATAATAACTGTTGTTTTAGCTTCATGCACATGGATTAAGAAAGTCATTTAATGTTATCATTTATTAATTAAAATTTGTGTGAAATTCTATCACTACCCCTTTATGGGAAGTTGAAAACTATTAATACAAGGGAGAGAATTTCTTGGGACAATGAGAGAAGGTAAGGGTAATATAGGAAAGTAAATAATTTATTCTTCTAGAAAGTTATAAACGACAAATAAATTGGAATAAATTTTTTCTTCTAAAATAACAGTTATTATGGGATGGAGGGAGTATTTTATATATTATATTTTCTTATTCTTATTTTTTGGTATATATAAAATTTATTTTTCTAGTTCCAAAATCATTGAGAATGTATTGGTTTTAGTACAAATTAATAATTATAACTATTATATAAAACTAAAAAATCTTAAAAAGTATTACTAATTACCATTTGTTTCAAAATCATAACAAATTTAGATCAATTTGAAATTTAAAAAATGTGTATAAATCTAATCTTGGAATGGAATGAGTATATTATAAATCATGTTGTCTTGAGAATATTCAATAAAAAATAGTAATTTATGATATAGTCTGTTGTTAAAAATAAACTTCGTAGAATCATAATCGTCGAAAAACATGTCACGGGTAATCTTTGTCCTTATAGTGTTTTATCGTCCCAACCACGAATAATTTGCTATGAGTTTCAGACGATATACCTTCAAAATGTATGTAAGTTAATTTCGGAGTTGAACAATTTTGTGATAACAATTCACAAAATATTTCAACCGAATTTTTTTTTGTGATAGCTATACGTTTATAGAAAAAACTAAGTGAGATGAGAGAAATAATGTAAGTATATATTCTCTATTTCTCATATATGCATTTCTCTTCATATATCTACACATATAGATAGATATACATGTATACATATATAATAGTAACAACTATTATTAATTCCATTTTAATTAATTATACATTATTATAAATATAATGTTATAAGTTACAAATTAGTCGTAATGATGTAAGTTACAAATTATTAATAATACTGTAATTTAAATAGAAAAATAGAGAGTCACATTAAAATTAATGATTTAAATTATCTAGTTGTCAAATTCAAAATATATTGGACTTCTTTTCTTTTGTTTCATATAATTAATATGAAACCAAGATAAACTAATTTTTATAAACAACTTATACCTTATCAAATGTTTCACTTAAGTCATTAATAAATACAAGTCATATGATTCCAACTTGAACCAAATGAATTACTCTTATTCTCCCATAAAGGATACTAAATTACACTTTCTATTCTTATTTAAATTATGTCCACAAATAAATTTTATTAAACTCAAATATATATAATAAATAATAAGTCACAACAATATAAAATAAGGTACAATATATAATATAGTAAATAACAAATATGTATCAAGTGTCCATCAATATAATGAAGCTTATCATTTAAAACATATTCGAGACAAAAAAAATAGAATTCCTAACAATATGAATGAATAAGATCCGATTCGTATAAAGTTTATTTTTGGGTAAGTTGGTCAATTGGCCAATAAATTACTGACACACATAGAACTCTGCCTGCATGTTAGCATTTTATTGACCAATTAATCATTTTACCCAAAAATAAACTTCATGCTAACCACTTTCGAATGAATATATAATACGCCAATGCTATTATCGTATAAAAAATAGTTATATAAAGTTCACATACACACACATATATATTTTTAGACCCCGCCGACACGTAAGGCCCACAATATACATATGTGTATGAGCTTTATGTGATCATTTTTATGTGATAGTAACATTATTTTATATAGAATAAGTCTTGGCGGATATCCAAATTGGACATTGTGAATTTTTTATTTTTTTTGCTTTTGTTGTGATTCTCAAAAAATGTATAGTATTTATTCTAACTGAAATTTTTATAAAAAAAAATATTTTAGGTGTAATTTGTATACATATACAAGAACAGTGTTGTACAGTCTGAACAATACTGTTGTACAGTCTGAACAACACTGTTCTTGTATATGTATGCAAATTACACCTAAAATATTTTATTTTATAAAAATTTCAGTTGAAATAAATACTATACATTTTTTGAGAATCACAACAAAAATAAAAAAAATAAAAATAAATTTCACAATGTTTAATTTCTATGTCCAATTCTCATGTCCTCATAGAAGGACTCTTTTATATAATAGGGTCACTCCATACATTTAACACCGACAGCAGCTGCAGTAGAATCTGTACGTATTTATATATTGCTAGCTATTATTGGACTTCACGTGGGGTGCTCTTATTACAACGTACGTACGTACCCTAGTCCTAGCTGGTATAGAAAATACTATGAATCGATATATCATACATGCAATTTAATTATATTATATTATATTTTGAGTTTGAACCCTTCCTGTGGAAAAACATAACTTCTATCTATAGCTATAAGCTAGATGCCTAGACTTCATGCATGTTTTTTTCAGAATAACTAAGGTTGAATTGTACTGTGCGGGGAGTTGTTAAAATAAAGTTAATTTTAATTAATTGATCAGTATCAACATGTAGGTCGAAAAGTAATCTCTATTTATATGTCAATACTGTATTGATCAATTGATCAACTTATTTTAAAATTAACTTTATTATAACCGGATCGTACTATGTCACGGACAATTAGTTCATATCCAAATACTGCCCAAATTAAGAACATCACTATAATATTTTCTCATGCATAAAATTAATAACTTAAAACAAAAAAATAATTAGGGAAAAATGTATATACATAACTGTGTGAGTACTAGACCTGGCAAACGGTCGGGCCAAAACAGCTCGGCTTTTTATGAGCTGAAAAACTACGGCCCGTGGCCCAATCTGGGCCGGCCCGCGGGCTTTTGCCTTAATTTTTTTTTTCTTTTTGCAAAATTTATTTTACACAATCTTTTTATGTCATAATTTTGTAAAATTCAAGTTCCCTTAGCTTCATGAGTTAAGGATGTTTGTTAATGCTACAATCAAAATAAATTGAACTCTTTTTTTGGAACAAAAAAAAAAGGCAAATGGACTCTTTTTTTAGGAGCGGAGGGAGTAGAATTTAACATTTGTATGATTAACGTTTGGACAACTATTATACCTTACCAATAATAACATAATTGTTCAGTAGCACTGTTATCACTTATTCATATATTAGTTTCATTATAATATTAAATATATTCGATATTAATTCCATGTTTTTATAGTACTGTTATAATATAATATAATAAAACTAATATATTATTATAATGAAACTAATAAATTATAGCACTGTTATAATATGTTATATCACTGTTGTAATATATTAGCTTCATTGTAGTATTAAATATATATATATATATATATATATATATATATATATATATATATATATAAACGATTCTTATAAATTACAAAAAGTTTGCTTCTGATAATCCATATGAAATCTTAATTAATAAAATGCATATTTTATCAGATCTGCTATGAATCTTAATTATAATAAATGTAAAATGTCATACGCCCATACACAGTAATATTTATATTTTTACGTTTTATTATTTTATAAATGTAAAATGTATATTTAATAAATGTAAAATGTATTATAAAATGCAACGCACCAAATGTATGTTTACATGAATATTTGTTTCTTAATTAATGAAAACATATATTTTTTGCGTTTATAAAATGTATTATAAGTTGATTAAAAATATATGCTTACAAAATAATAGTGATATAAGAGGTTGAGGTTAATTTGATCTAAAAAAATTTAGTCTCAAATAAGCACTTGTTGTAGCTTAGTTGGTTTAACTCTTATTTAATAAGTTGGAGGTCTTGTGTTCAACCCTCACAAGCATCATTATTTTTAAAAAAAAAACGCACGAACAGGCCACGGGCCGGGCAGTCGCCGGTCGGGCCAAAAACAGGGCGGCCAAAATGGCCCAGCTTTACATGGGCTGAAATAATAAAGTCCATAGCCCGCTTCTTTCCCGGCGGGCCCAGACTTCTTTTGTCAGGTCTAGTGAGTACACAGTCGGCTATGGCGACGATTTTTTAGGCTATAGCGACGGTTTCACCCGTCACCATAGCTATTCTAAGATACGACGACGGGTGAACCGTCGCCAGGCCGGGCCAAAAACGGGTCGGGCCAAAATGACCCAGCTTTACATGGGCTGAAATAATAAAGTCCATAATCCGCTTCTTTCCCGGTGGGCTTGGGTTTCTTTTGTTAGGTCTAGTAAGTACACAGTCAGCTATGGCGACGATTTTTTAGGCTATAGCGACGGTTTCACCCGTCACCATAGCTATTCTAAGATACGACGACGGATGAACCGTCGCCATAGCCTGACTCTGTAATACACAGCTGTGTATATACATATAACTATATATATATATATATATATATATTGCAACCCTTGTATTGAGTATCTAATCATTACTACATAAGAGAAAATTGATGTGTTATATATGTATGTAGAATTTTCTTTGTCGTTTGAGGTGCCCTAGCTGGATCTTTTTGTATGTCATTTATTTATATTGTGGCTAATGTTCTTGCTTGATTTATCTCTATAAAGGACTATGTACGTACCCTCATAATTAATTAGTGGTACCCTAGCCAAATCATTCTGGGACCATGCCCTGCAGCTGTGGATTAGGCTTGGACGCTTGGTACGTTCTCTTGTTGACAAACCTCGTGGATGTACCCTTAGACCATGGTTGTTTGCACGGACTCAGGATTATAATTATAATCTCATCTTATAATCTCTAAATTAATAATCTTAAATTTAAATTTAAAAACAAACAATACACTTAGAATTAATATTCATATCTCAAGTATAATTCTTGCAAACAAACATCCCTATAGCTTCAAGGATGAAAAACCTTAGAACGAGAGTGGTCAAGATAAATCTTAGAACGAGAGGGGTTCGGATGAAAACTAGGAAAAATTTAGGAAAAATGGCATTCATTATGCATGCAGTGATGTGTTTATCATTTACTTGTTTCTTTTGACAAAAATTACATGCGTACTGAAAATGGAGGCTACTACTAAAATTGCTCTTGAAGAATTAACATATACCAATAATAAATAATCTAATTTCTTCGAATAGTATAATTAATATTTCCTCCATTCCTAAATAAGTGACGTTTTTGGGAGTTGAAGATTTTCCAATATATTTGACGTTATCAAATTTCTATGAAGCATTAATTATAATTTTCCTCTATTGTCCTCAAGCATCTAATGACAGAATTTGAGCAATAAATTACTTCCTTAATAAGTGTGAAACCCTTTAAAACGTCACTTATTAAGGAATAGAGGGAGTACCTGAAAATCTTGAAAACACTCTTGAACTACACAAAGAAGTGAAAAGTAAACCAAATTTATAGGCAATTTAATTATATGAAAGGCTAAGAAGGAGATTAGCTAGCCCATGAAAAGTCATCAAGACATGAACACATACCTACCCCTGTGATGTAGACTAATATGGATGTTGATTTTAATCTTTAATTCATTCTATTATTTTTTGACAAATCACAACCCAGAATTTAAAATTTTGAATGGAAATATAAAAAAGAAAAAACCTTGTGTCACGTCTAGATTGGAGGAATGGAATCGATGAAGGAATGGAATGGTGAATAGAATGACTCATTCCATTCGTGGCAGGAATGAGTCATTACATACCCTCCTTCAAAAAATAAAATTCACAATTTTTTTCTTTCAATAGGAATGAATCATTCCATTCCTACATTCACCAATATATAGGCATTGATAATGAAAAGGCCTTCAGACAATTAGGAATTGATGTGGACCAAATCACATGTGCTCGGCCTTAAACTAATTAATGAAGGGTCGCAATTGTAATCCGATGGGTCCATTTGTGGGCCTGTAACTGAACCCAACCACTGGATACTAAATTTACCGACGTGGGGTGACTCAAACCTCATCATTGTGTTTACGTTCGTCCTCTTCTCCTGTTAAAATGGACTACGCGTACGTTGGGCCTCAACTGCCTTTCCCAATTCTAGAAAAGGCCCTAAGAAGTCTGTGATGAGGTCCTTTTATTTTTTAATAGTTTTGCATTTTTCAAATATTATGATGTAAATCATACTTTTAGTTCATTAAATGATTTTAATGCAAAAAAAAAATCAAGGTTTTCCAATAATTAAATACTAAATCATATGTTTATTATATTAAACTAAAATTAGCAGCTCAACCTCGTGATAACACTACTTTGAAAAGATAAATTCTATTAATAACCTCAATGATGCAACCCAACCTAGGGGACCTACAAGTACAAAAGAGGGATCCGGTTAGCGGTTAGCATGAAGTCATTTCATTGTAAGTTCACTTCATATTCAATACATTAAATACTAAATCCTATGTTTATTACATTAAACTAAAATTAGCAGCTCAACCTCGTGATAACACTACTTTGAAAAGATAAATTTCATTAATAACCTCAATGATGCAACCCAACCTAGGGGACCTACAAGTATAAAAGAGGGATCCGGTTAGCGGTTAGCATGAAGTCATTTCATCGTAAGTTCACTTCATGCTCAATACATTAAATACTAAATCCTATGTTTATTACATTAAACTAAAATTAGCAGCTCAACCTCGTGATAACACTACTTTGAAAAGATAAATTCCATTAATAACCGCAATGATGCAACCCAACCTAGGGGACCTACAAGTATAAAAGAGGGATCCGGTTAGCGGTTAGCATGAAGTCATTTCATCGTAAGTTCGCTTCATGCTCAATACAGTGCTAACACACAGGCAGGGTGACCTCTCTGCCTACGTGTCAGCACTATATTGAGCATAAAATAAATTTACCATGATATTCATTTCACGCTAACCACTCCCATTTTTATGACAATTCTTATGAAGTGAATTCTTAGTTGATGTGCAAAGAACCAATATTTGGCAATAGCCATGACTGAAAAGGTTATTTAGAATTAAGAAATTTATAATACCTAAGACTGAAAAATGCAAGTATTCTGTTAAATAAAGACATCCCAAAATAATTGCTCAGTTTTGACTTTTTTTAGTCAAATTGACTATTTTTAAAATTAATAATTAAGCATGTATAAATATATTTTTAACATTATAAAAATTGATATTAGTAGTAAATTGTATATACTTTTTTTATTATAACCTCTTCACCTATATTTTGGCAAAAATGATACAAAAAATAGTCAATTTAACTAAAAAAAATCAAAACCGAGCAATTATTTTGGGACGGAGGGAGTATTACAACCCAATGAATGGTATTTGAGTGCACCTATAAAACCTTTACTATTGAGTTATATCAATACAAAATTTTGGTGTCAGAGACATTTACACTACAAAATTGGACCAAGATACAACCACCCTACACCTATTCAATTCGTTTTGCCCTATATAGCTTTCAGTACGTTAAATTAAAACTACTGTAAGATTACAATGGATGACAACATGGTCTAAAATACTATGTTTCACAAAATCTCTGCCACTTACCAATTGAACATGGCCTCTATGTTTTACTGACGACTCTTCTCTTCTTGTTTGATCCTCCTTTCTGTCTTTGGTCTCGATTCCTCTTCTTTGTTTGCTTTTGGAAGGATTTTCCAACCAACGATGGTTGTTCTTTCAACGCAAAACTTCTTGCCACATGGCCCAAGTGAAGCTTCTTAACCATAAATATACTTTTCAGCTCACCACGATGAGCACTGTATGCACGGACCCAAGAGCAAAATGCATTCATTGCCAGCTTCTTAGCACTTGGCTGATACAAATTAGGAAGCAAAGCATCAATAACTTGATCATTACTAGAGACCCTGAATTCCACATGCAATATGCATACAGTATAATACCATGCCTTGATTGTGCCCTAAACAATATATCAAAGACCGAGACTACCTCTAGATTATTTGATCTAAAACATTTTTGATCCCTGCTTTCAACAAATGATGATACTATCAAATTTTGAAGCATAATGTTGAGATTCATTTAGTATAATTCAAAAGAACAGACAACATACCTCAGTGAAGTTGAACAGGGATGTTCATTAAATGAACTATACTAGGTTTGACGTACACAGACAGAAATATACATTTATGAAATATATAAATGAGTGGTTTCAAGGCTAATCGACAACTTCACCAAGACAATTACCTAAAACCTAATCATTTAGGTCAATAAACGCAAGACAAAATTGATTACAAGGTTAGCTTTTTCAGATACTCTAGGCAAGATTCAAACAGAAGTACAGAACAATATGGGTCAATGCACGCTAAAGAGAATTAGTGAAAGCACTTCATAATTTTCCAAACTACAAAAATTAATACGCAAAGCTTACCTCTCTATAGATGAAGGATTCTAGTGCCTTCTGTAGAGAAAGCACCCAGGGATGCATCTCTAATGAAATAAACTTCTTGACATGCTGATTATGACCATACAATGGCAAGCTATCCAACAATTTGAGAAGGGGATACTCTGTTAGCAACACACCATGTCTTTCCAGATCCTGCAAATAATCGATTTCAACTGGCTGTAGAAATAATAGAGAATCTCCCCTTTCACCCAAACGAGCAGTTCTTCCAACCCTGAGTTGTGCAAGATGTATGTAGCATTCGTTAGTATCTGATAGGATTTCTGCATGTTGAATAAGAATCTCAACTATCCCAGTCACACCATAAGGGAAACAGTTTTAAGAAAAGCAGCCCCCACAAGGGTGAAGGTAATATAAGGAATTCATATCTCGGGGAGAGAGTGGGGGACTCAATGCCTGCATCTCCACTGCATGGGTGGATCTCACCCACTGGGTAACCACCTCAGTTTTCAGAAAATAAGCTTAATGCGGATCAAAAAAATTTAAGTTTCATGCCTAGTAAAAGATTGCAGAGATAACAGGGATATGGATATGGATATGGATAGGGATATGGATGTCGAGCATATAGCTCAACTATTATGTTAGATAGCAAGACACAAAGATGTAATGGGCGTAGAACATGAAACTTTAATGCTTCTAAAAGAAAATATTTCTTGTGATACAGAGTCTAGAAATATCCAAGAAAGACCTCTGAAGCAACGGTAATAATCACCCTAAAACTAATAATGGATATGAAAGTAGTACACAAAGTCACAAATTCCAGAAAAATCATAAGAAACCTGTGCACGTATTCAGTTGCCTCCCCTGGAGAATCATACTGTATAATACATCTAACTTTCGTAAAATCCAAGCCTCTTGCAGAAACATCTGTTGACAAGAGAAGAGCTGATTTTTCTGTTTTAAACGCATTGAATGTACTTCTCCGGTCCTCATGATTCATGTTTCCATGCAACCGATAAGTTTTGCAACCCAAAAAGAGCTTGCATTCGGCTTCTGGAGGTGAATTAGGTGGCCACTGAAATTCACTCAGCAATGAATAATGAAAATCTACTGCATCACATGTTGAGAAGAAAACCACAATCTGCAAAATCAATAGTTTATTACCCAAACTGTTGGATGAAATAACAGAAAAGTGAAGCCACTGCATTAATAAATAACATGTAGTAGAAAATAGGCTTCTCCAAATGATGGTCCACAAAAAGATAGGGAGAAAGGTTAAAATGGTCATTATCAATAGGCATATATGAACTTGGAGAACAATGTGTTCGAGCATGTAAACATGATGTGGTGATTATTCTAGATATGCGCCATAAGTGCGCCTGTAGATGAGCCGACCCACAAGCTACTCAAGCTCAGTTTGACTCAACTTGAGGAGTTAAATAAGCAAATATTGTTCGATTAGTTAAGTAAGCTACTCAAGCTCGGCTTGATACTGAACGGCTTACCCAAACTCGGCTCAGCTTGTTAAAATTATGTTCGACTTCTTTAAAATTATAAAAAAAAACTAATCATTAAATTTATACAATTTTTTATCTTCTATGAAACATTTTGTAGTTTAATATTTGTTAGATGAATTGGCAATAGAAACGAGCTTATTTTAAGATGAATTGACAAAGAGGTGGGATTAATGCGCTTAAGTGAGCATGCGTAGCTCACAAGCAGCTCGAATAATGTGTATTTGAGATATTGTCCTCGGGCTGAGGAGTGTCCACATGAGTCCGTTGAAGTGTCTACAAAGGCCTGTGATACTCTTTTATATTCTGTCGAGAGTTAAACGAGCTAAGAGTAGCCCAAGTATTAAATGAGCTAAGCTTGGCAACTCTTTTGCAGGCTCAAGCTCAACCTCAAGCTTAATAAGTCCAAACTAAATGTTTTTTAAACAAATCAGGATTGGCTCAACGTTAGTCCTTTGCAGCACTAATCATAAGGAAATTAAACACTATCATCTCCAAGTGATTTACATCATGTTGCTAACCTAGCTGTCCAATTACTGTGACACAGGGTTCTTTAGGAACTAGTAAAACTCATAGCTACTTTGATGTTTGAGTGTGGAAGAAAAATTAGTATGGCAAAGGATACCAATAATCTCACAAAATACTAAATCTAAATCTTTCGCACTCGGAAGCATACACATATCCCAATTTAATGCTAGAAGCACCTGCTTTAAATAGCATCTGAATTTTGGAGAAATTAAAGTATGAAGACAATTTTACCATGCAAGAACGATGAGTAATTTGGAAATTCATGGTTAGCCTTACCTTTTGGGAAGCAGACCCGTCAAAAAGTTTTTTCAAAATGGAAATAAGCACCACAAGCCGAGAACCACAGGAAACTGTTGGGATAATTTAATCAGAATCCTATAGCAATATTGCAATTAATTAAGGTCACAAATCAAGACACGAACTTCATTGTATACCTTTCACGTATCTCTGAACTAATTGAGCTGGAAGCTTATATTCTCCATTTGATGGGTTTGTCAATTTTCCAGAACAATCTAATGCAACATCCACGTTAGATTTTAAAGACCCATTAATCTCGTGAGATGGCTTCGGTTGCATCTTTTTGTCATCAAGACCAATTGTAACTGGATTTTCTAAACTGATGTTGGCAAGATGATTTACTTTATCATTTAGGGTAGCTGATAATAGCAAATTTTGCCTCTGAACTCCACTCTCCCTGCCATTGTTTTGCCTCGAACCCAAAATAGTAAGTATCTCTTCTATCTCTTTACCAAATCCTAATTCCAGAATCCTGTTAAGGTCCACATGAAAATTAATTTAGGAGTTCAAGACATTAATTGTGGAAATGTACGAGTTGCAGTGTCATTTGAATTTATTCTACCTATCTGCTTCATCAAATATTAACCAACGCAAATTCGTGTGTATGAATGCCGATGTATTCTTCAAGTGATCCAAAAGACGGCCAGGAGTCGCAATAAGAATCGATACGCCTGGAAATGTCAATGAGTGAAGCATTTTAAACAGTTTAATTCTACATATGGACCAAATTCAGTAGAAAATTCTCGAAAAAAGGACATCATGACAGTTGTGCTCACACATTAGAAAGTTGAAATTACATTTGGTGGGAAAAAAACAGATCATCGACCAAAAATGCAAATAACAAAACTGATAGGAAAGACAAAAGTTGATGAAATAAGAACTGGCGGGTTGCTCAAGTGGTAGAGGCGATAGTTGACAAACTGGGTAAATATAATAAAAGAGTCAAACGTGCTCATATGCACAAACTAAAAAAATAAAAAGGTACTGAAGTACCAAGGATGGTGAGGCTTTGCCATCCATCGGTTTATCCTCACACAAAATCAACCTATCACTCTTTCGTAATAAAAATTGTGTTATTTATAAATAAATTTAAATCAGCACTTTCATCCTCTTTCATAACCAAACGCAAACACATGGAACAAAAGGTCAAAAATAAAATGTGTTCTGGTGAGTAGGGGTGCTCATCGGTAAAAAACCGAACCGGTACCGAAAAAACCGAACCGGTACCGAACCCAAAATACCGGAAAACCAAGAACCGGTACCGAAAAATCGGTTTCGGTACCGGTTCGGTACAAAGTCGGTTTCGGTTTTTTCGATTCGATTTTCGGTTATACCGCAAAAATTAAATAATTAAATAAACTTTTTTATATTAAGTTTTTTTTTTAAAACTAAGAATTTTTTTTATATATTAATAGAATTTCATTTTATAATCTACCATTTCATTTTATAATTTACATTTCTTTTTGTAATCTACCATTTCTTTTTGTAATCTACCATTTCTTTTTATTATTATTATTATTGGTGTTAGTATTATTTATTTTATTTATTTAAAAATCTATACGGTTACAATTTCATGCATGCTAGAAATTTTAGATAGCATACATTTTTAATAGTTGGGATTAACTGTATCAATTAAAATTGAATGATTTGTATCAATTTTCAATTTCGGTTTTTTTTCGGTTTTTCGGTTTTACCGAATTCAAAATTTTAAGAACCGGTACCGAAGAGTATAAAAAAACCGAAAAAACCGGTACTGAAAAAAACCGGTACCGCCCGGTTCGGTAAAAAACCGAAAAAATCGAAAATTTTGAACACCCCTACTGGTGAGAGGGAGAAAACATTATGGCGTTTAAGTTTCCAAAAGTAATGAACCATTACTGAATGGTAGTTTGTTTGTTTTCTTTTGATAAGTACTTATTGGTAGTTAGTAATTCCAGTAACCAAGATGAAAAAGAAGAGTAACGCAATGTATTATAAAAGGTTTACGCCATGATATATTCCCTGAGAGACAGACCAAGAAAAACAACTAAAATGTAATCGTAATCAAAGCAAAAAAAAATATTTCATAGATGTGGCAAGGCCCTTTCAAACAATCAAAAAGGGAGGGATACATCCACTAATAATAGCTATTACAATCAAGTGTATTAACACTTACATTCAAATAGATAAATAAAAATAAGGAATTAACTTTGAAAATATATTTTCAATGGTCAAGGAAAAAAATCAGTTAAAAGAGAAAGGAATATCACAATGTCATTCATATTATTATTCTCGTAGGCTATTGGTCTAACACGAAAAGACCCAATAAGCCTAAGCCAACTTTTCAGCTTGAACAAATTAACTGGACCCTCAATATGAATATTTTTTTCCACAAAATAACTTTTAGCAAGTATAAAAATAAGAACATCAAGTGTCAACTCTCACAAGCTCAACTTGTGAATACAATTAACTCGTTACTTCCTACCTTTGCGAAGCCTGGATTTCTCTTTTGACCTGCTTTCCCCGCCCATAATGTATCCTGGAATGATCCAATAATAACGGTGCAACAGTTTCTGAAGGAGATCATATACCTGCGTGCACAATTCATGCGTTGGTACAAGAACCAACGCTATTATGCACATAACAGATAAATCAGCAAATTGAAGTCATGTTCCTAATGACTAGGAAAAGCAGGATATGATATCATAGGCCAAGGTTTAACAATGAGCATAAGCTGACCCCAAATCCAATATTATTAGAATGGAGCTTATAATAACATAAAATGCAATGCACCGAACAATTTCCAACCATTTCAAGAATCATGATTGACCATTCCATAAGCAGGAAAATCCAAACAGATAACAAAATTTATACACCAACAAACTGTTATATGTCACTGCATTTTTCTTTTCGATTTTCCTCTTTTCCTTGCACAGGAGGGTTGGTTCAAATAAATTCATATAAGCATGTACGTTTTAGATACAGAGTACAAAATAGCATGATAAACAATGAAACAACAAAATAAAATTCAGAGAAAATAATGAGTCCACGCACATGAAATATAAAAAAATCACCCCAATGCCATCTGCTATTTCAAGTTAATAGTTACATCTTTGAAGTTAGAATCATGTGAAAGCTAATTTGCATTAAGCTCCCCTCCAAACTTCAAATTTAAATGAGAAATACCATTTAAACCATCCACATCTGAGAATGTATATTACCTAGCATAGCAATAATGAACTTCATGTGAATAGTCATGTCATAACTTTTTATCCCAACAAAAAAAAATGTTATGCTAAGTAAATATTAAACGTTAACATATCCATATTCTGAAGAAAACAATCATACCAAAAGTACCATCAGACCGTTGGATTTTTTTATCAAAATCCAGCAAGTGATGAACAACTGGAGCTAGATATACTACGGTTTTGCCAGTCCCGGTAGCCGCATTAACAAGCCTACATTTCCAAAATTCAAAACAGATACCGTCCCAAATATCAAAAATACAAGAAAGAGGCACCAAAATACTTAATTAAGAAAAGAAAAATCAAAATAGTTAATTACACGTGTTTCCCAGAGAGAATAACCGGAATAGCCTGAGCCTGGATGTGGGTTGGAACTTCGAAACCCAACTTGACTGCGAAACAAGAACCATATGAAATAATCAAAAATGTCTTCTTTTTACAACTAGTGTTTCTGCCATTGATTCAAAATCAATTGAAACTGCTTTCAAAAAATTCGAAACAAAGAACACTGAATTTTAACATAAAAAACTCTGTAAACTAAAATTATGCTCAGAATTTCAAGCTGCAGAACATATATATGTGAGTGTGAGTGTGAGTGTGTATATGTATATATAAATATATATATATATATATATTAAAGAGAGAAAGAAGGAAACCTTTGAGCTCTTTACATAAGGAATGGCGAAGACCGAGACTTTTGAAAGTGCAAGAAGCGAAGACCTGATTTCCTCCACAACCCTCAGTCTTCTTCGTGTTCTTTTTAGCCATTGATTCTTTTTCTGTTTTTCTTTTCTCCATTCTTCAGCTTCTTCTTCGCCTTCAATTGTTTGGTTCTTTCCTTCTCCTTCCCCTTCCCCTTCATGCTAGGGTTTCCATACAACGGCGTGGTTGCATACCTTTTCATCATAGCCCGGCCAGAAATAACCGTTGTTTATGGGTCGGACCTTCGAAGCCCATTCGTGTTTTCCAGAAAAATATAAAAAGAATTTACTGCATGTTAAAAGAGTTATTTTTTCTCTTACGCTCTGTTTTTTAGTTTTTGACGGAAAAAAAAATGGACAGAAAACTTAAATTAGAATATAAAAGAAAAGAATAGAAAATTTTAAAAAAAAAATCTGAGTTTTTAATAGAAAATAATAGAAAATTTAAAAATTTTCTTTTCTTATGCTTTTTTAATTCTAATGAAAAGAAAATAAAAATATCACTTTTATAAATTTACTCTTCTATTAATTATAACCATTGAATAAAGAATAAAAATATGCAAGAAAAATTTAATCAAATAAAAAATTTCATAATCAAATACAAATATCTAAATAATTAATTAGAAAAGGGTTTTGCAGGAGAGCGTTCAACAAGAGGAATTGTATAATAATTCGAAGAAAGAGAAGTTATTACGGTATAAGTGGTGCTGGTGGCAAATGAAGAAGAAGTTGTTGGCGCCAAAAATTTCTCTCTTTACCGGTTTAGGTTTATTAGATAAAAATAAATTGGGGACATGTGTTGTAATTTAAAATTTATTATATTAAAAGTTGAGGATAATATGAAAATTATCAAAATATTACTTAATCTATTTATTTTTTTTGTTCAAATCATGCCAATTTTGGCAGGAAAAGTGGCCAAGTTTTGTGTCCATTTATTTTCTTTTTCGTGTATTAAAAAACTCAGAAATATAGTAATTGGAAAGAAAATTTAAATTTTCCGTCTATTTTTTTTGTTGTCCATTTTAAAACTCAGAACCATAGGGTTACTCTTTTTTCACAAAAAGAGTTTGATTTGATTTTTTTTCTAATCAATTTGTGAAATTATAATATTCAAAATTAATGTCAATTTTTTTTATTTCGATTAATCCAATAGTTAATATTGTATGTTGCTCAAAAAATATTTCAAGTACAAAATTATTATATCCAGTACGTAAATTCACAAATTTAAAATTTTACCCTTAAAAACTGTAAATTGTTAGTTTAATGGTGATAAAATTATGATGACAAATTTAAATAGATTATGTAATTTTATATTATTATTATTAAAAAGATAACTATTTTAGTCGAACTAAAATAATGACATATGGGAGACCACTTTTGTAGGAAAAAAAAATATTGTTTGTATGCAAATATGAATATTAATGTTACTATACCAAATGCCATTATTTACAAAGTGAAAACAGCCGTTTTTTGTTAAAAGATTCCATTGTGTCGACTTTAATATAGAATTGTTGGATGTATAAGAAGTCAATGTGATTGTTTTGCAATATTATTCTCCAGATGAATGATTACCTAGCTACGTCATGTTTGTTTGTATAGATTATAATTTTAAAATTATTTATTTTTATTATAATTTCAATTTTATTAATCATAGAATTTTATAATCCTAATTATATGTTTATTTAAAATAAGATTATTCTTGAAATAACTTAAAATAATTTAATGTTATGTTTGTTTTATCTAAAATTATTTAAAGAATTGAATAAAAATTTATCGTTTGGTCTATTATACTCTTACCGATAATAACAAATATATAATATTTTCAGTAGTGTGAGTACAGATTGATAGAAAATGAGACGCCGCTTATATTTAAAGAAATGTAAAAGTTAATTTTATTTATAAATTTTTAATCCTAAATAGTAATGATTATAATACCGTGTTGAACATGTTGTTACATACGAATTTGGCGCATTCGGCAAAGCATAGTTTTCATTAGGCCTAAAAAATGAAATTGAACTTAAAATATGAGTAGATCATAAAAATTAAGTTTTGATAATAAAAATTGTAATAGTCTTTTACGGGAGTGGTTAGCATAAAATTTATTTTTTGGTAAGTTGGTCAATTGACCAATACAGTACTGACATGCAGGCGGGGAGATATTCTCTCTCTACGTCTCAGCACTCTATTGGTCAATTGACCAACTTACTAAAAAACAAACTTCATACTAACCGGATCCGTTTTTTACACACTCTTAGTATCGCAGTCCTCAAAAATGATTTATACACGTCTTTGCCTTGACATGAGCTGACCGTTTGACTCATAAATCATAATTTGATTATAAAAAATGGATAAACACAGAAAATACATACAAAAGTCGTGCAAAATTTCGTACAAATTTAGCTTTAGGAATAAATTAAAGATATACCCTCAAACAAATCACATAAAATAGTAGACCCAGAACCCAAAATTTAAAAGTAATTAATAAAAAAAAAAACAAGAGTCAAGTAAAAGATTGTCCGATTCCTACCTCGGATCCCTGATGATGTCGAAGGCTGGTAGTGGTGTTGTAATTAAGGGTGTAAATGAATCTAGTCGAATCAAATCGAGTATTGTGTTGCTCATATTTGATTCACAAAATTTATCGAGTATAAAACAAGATTTGATTTGAGACTCGTTTAGCTACTGAGTCGAGTGCGATCTCGAATCGAGTTTCAGCAGTTTAAAATTTTTTAACGAATATGATTCGAGTATAAATAAAAAATTATAATTTGAAGAGATTCGAGTAATTGATCAAATTTTAAAATTTGATCATATTTGAATTATTTATATTTCTAGTCGAGCTCCAATCGAACTTTTAGTTAAGCGAGTACAAATCGAGTTCGAACTGTTTATTTATTTTACCGTCTTAGTTGTAATGACTGCTACTGTAGGTGATGTAGATGGTACCATCGCCTCCGCCAACCGACTCATGTTGGGTAGATATTCTCAAAAATCAACATGGAAGAATAAAACAATTCGGATCAAATCTCGAGTTCGGAACAAATCTCGAATATAATTTCAAGTCCAAATCGAATCAAATTCATCCAAATAAAGTCTTAAACTACTGACCCAATAGTATTTTCTTGGGTCATTTTTACCCACCACAACCTCACCCAAAAGGTCATGACTTGGAAGTACTATTGATAGTAATTTATTTTCCTATATACAGACAAATTTTTCTCCTATCTTTCGATGTGCGACTAGGGTGTTATAAAGGGAAAGAGAAAGAGGTGATCAACTAATAATAGAGTAATTTGGATTAAATTGATGACCAACAAAATCAACTCAGTTTAATTTAAACTTATTTAAAACACTATTGTTAAAGTCTGTTGATAAAAATTGAGCAAAAAAAAGAGGCCAAATTCAGACCAAACTCGTGAAAACTCAGAAAATTAAAAACACAATCCAATCAACACAATTGGAGTATTGCCTACATGCTTAAGAGGTTCATTTTAAGATATATTGAGGAAGAAAAGTTTGTTGAGAAAGGAAGGAATTTAAGGGGTTGTTGCATGTCTCCATCTTTGTTTCATATTATGTGCAGGTATGGTTTGTGTGAAGAGCAAGCAGTAGAAATCTAGTGGAGTGGAGTGGGGTGGGGTTGGGTTGGGTTGGGTGGGGTTCGGGGGGGTGGGGTGCGTTGGGGTGGGGTGGGAGGCGTGGGGTGGGGGAGTTTAATTAGCTTACCCATTTTGACTTCTTGGAGATTTTTGCCAAACTTTCAGCTATTTAATTAATACCCTTCCTATAAATTACTCCGCATTAATTTCACTTTTCCATTTTAAAAAGGATAAATGAAATGATAAAAATAATAAATGATAAATGTACAATTTCTATTTTCCCAGTTATTTCTTCCCTTTACATTTTTGTCAAACGAATTTTAGTCATTGTATATTATTTCAGGGTATTATCAATGGTGTAATGGTTAATTTAGATTAAGTAAAATTGACAAATGACACTTCATCAAGACTTTAATCATGTCATTAAGAACAGTGGCGGAGTCAGATATTTTAAGCCGGGGTCCGACGGACAGACGTTGGTGCGGCGACCTTTAGTGGCGATCGGCGGCAGCAGCGGTGGCTCTCTTCTCTCCTCCTCTGTTTCTACCAGATCCTCCAATATACAGATCTCCTCTGTTATTTACTTCGTTTCACAAATAAAAAAATATTGAAAAGATCAAACACGTTAATTACTCTTTTTAAAAATAGTATAAAAATAATTATTTTTGTAGTGATGAGTATAAATTATCATCATATTTTAATATAGTGTGATTAATGTTAACCTAACAACTTATTCACTTGAGATAGATATAGAACAAAAATACATATTTAATATTGATAAATTTTATAAATAAAGTTCTTTTTGTGAAACGAAATAATTATTATTTTTAAATAACAGAAATACTCCTTTCATTTCAAAAAAAATAAATCCTATCACTTAGTTATATTCATGTATATATAATGTCATTATTAATGAATAAACACCTTATTATTTTAAAAAGTATACATATATAAAATGAAAAGTAGTTAGTGTTTGCAAAATTTATAAATGGGACTCTTTTTTTTCTCTTGCAAAATAGATAAATTTTATAATAAAGTTTGTTAGACGACCTGCTTTCAAAAGTGTCAAAAAAATACAAAAAATTTAGGTAAATTAGTATTTCTTTCTTTTTAAATTAGAGATTCATTTTTTTGACCATTTTAAAATTGCAAACGGGTAAAAATTTATTAATATGTCAGTATTTATATTATGTATAGGCTACTTAATTATAAAGTTATATTTTTTTAATTTCTTTTTCTTCTTCTTCTTGCCCTTCCTTCTTCTTCTCAGCGCACACAGAGCTCTCCAGACCCCCCGTCATTGTCGAATTTTAGGCTGGACCCCCCTGATTAAGAACGTTTCCTTACAACCATAAATTATACTTTTACATTTTCAAATTGCAGTCCCAAAATTCATTTTAATGCTCCCTAAAATGATAATTTTATATTTTGAAAATAAATAAAAATGATGGATTATGGATACATTTTCAAATTGTAGACTTAAGAATATTTTTGTACTTGTATTTAGAATTAATTTATAAATTTTATTTATCCCATCTAAATTTAACTCTTCTATTAATCTATTCTTTTAAATTTATTAATTTATATACTTACCCTACCCCTATACCTATATATATATATATATATATATAAAAAAAAAAAAATCAGCAGGGAAGCCTATTAAGCAACTTCATATAGTATTACAAATGTAGATCCGCCACTGGTTGAGGTCTTGAGGAAAGTAGAAAATAAAATATAAATGTCCAGTCTATTAAGCAACTTCAAATACTATTATTTGTTGGTTTTCGAGGAGATTTTGAACATGTAATGTACACGTAATGTTCAAGTTTAAAAGACCACAAAAAATAAGTCAATAAACAAAAATTATTAGTGGAGTGATAAGAAACATAATCCCTTTGTTCGTCCAAAATATATTTTTTATACATATTAAAAATAAAGACAATTTTTTTAAATTTATTCTTAACCATCCCATAATATAAAATAATGAGTATTTTTTTTATATTAATAAACCACACTAAATAACATATTTATCTTTTACTCTATATACCCAATCTCATCATTTTGAGGTCAAAATTTTTTATACATTTACTTATCCTTTTAGGAACGGAGAGAATAATATTTATATAATAAACCGGATTAAATTTTAAGACCAAATTAAATTATAATACAGTACAATCCAACGGACTGTCTCAATAATATTTTTTTGAACTATTTTAATCCATCACACATTCACACCCTCACCCAACATATATATGTCTAAATATTCTACTACATGTTCAACTTTATGATACTTCTTTCGTTCCTAAAAGATTATCGTTTTAAAATAAAAAATTTATTCTAAAATATTTATCGTTTATAACTTCCTAGAAGGATCAATTATTTACTTTCCTATATTACCTCTATCTTTTCTCGTTGTCCCAATAAATTCTTTTCCTTGTATTAATAGTTTTCAATTTTCCATAAAAGGGTAGTGATAGAATTTCAAACAAATTTTACTAGTATTAAATGACTTTCTTAATTCATATGTCAAAACCTTAAACGAAAAATCTTTTAGGAACAGAGGTACTACAATTTAGACCATTAATCTATCAATTTATCATATCATTGGACTTTAATGATAAATATTAAATAAATATATATTTTTAGTGTTTATAAAAAGAAATTTATTAACATGTGTCCGCAAGGCATATACTAAGCACACAGTTCAAGATAATATTTTTTTGAATTGTGTGCATATTCTTATAAATTTAGTATAAATGTAAAAATCAAAAAAATATATACACAATTTAAAAAAATATTATCTTAAATTGTGTGCTTAGCATCTGTCCATATTTAAAAGAGCCTTATAAAAATAGTGCTACACTTTTTTGTTTAATGAGTGGGTTGTACTCATTTGGCTTATTCTGCTCTACTAGGTGGACTACTCAGATTTTCATTTAACCCAAACAAATACTTGGCGTCTCGAACGCTTTCAGAAATCAAAGAAAAATAAAAATGAGATCCAGAAAATAACATCACCACCACCATTTGGATTTCATTTCATTTCCCCCCCTTCATCATCTTCTTCTAATTAAACCCAATTCCTCAGGCCAATGCATCGCTTCTCTTTATCCCTATAACATAATAATCACTACCCACTTGAAATTCTTCTTCTTTTTATTTGTTGTTGTTTTTATCCCGATTTCTATTGCTTCGAGCCTTCGACATATATACATATACATACATATAATTGATACATATCTATAGTCAGTCATGGCGGCGGCGACGTCGTCTATGGTGTGTACATGGTTTGTGGCGGCATGCATGTCAGTTGCCTGTGAAAAAGACCAACAAAATCCGATGACGGTGATGACTAATCCATCTGCTGGACGGTCGAGCAGTCGCAAGCGGAGGTTGTTGTCTAAATCCGATGGGGCTCGATTATCCAGTTCTCTAATCTCGTCGTGGTGTGGATCTTCCAGCATTCAGGGTCTGATGAGCTCATTGGAGCCCTGCAATGAGTATTACAGTTCCAAAGGGCTTTCCCCCTTTGATTTTTTCTTCGGCGGTGACAAAGCTTTTGCTTCGTTTTTTGGATCGAGCTCTGTTCCGGTGGGCCGCAGGCGGATTCATCCACCTGCACATTCGGGTAAATTTGCTTACTTGCTCTGTTTCGCCCCTTTTTCTATTTTGGCTGTTTGGTAATTTATTTGTGATTGTTAAAATTGTTGGTTGCTCTAATTTTTCAATTTGGAATCTGGGAACTGTCTAGTCTTGCCAATGACTTACTGTTTCATTTGATTACACTAACCATGAACTGGGTCTTCTAAATTCATTATGTTGGTATAAATTTGTTATTTTAATTTGTTTATTGTTGATATATAGAAATTTCAGTTCTTGAAGTGCTTGTGTGTTCTTGTGATTTGGAGTAGCATTTCAAAATTAGGTGCTATATATATATATATATATATATATATATATATTTTGGGGTACAGGTACATGTATTAGGTGCCATTTCATTTCCATTTAATGATGGAGTAAAATTTTTCACTCAGTCGAGTCTGGGTAGTTGTGGCACTACTTCAACATTCTAATAATGAGTTATGAATTTCCCCTCTCTTACACAGTGCACGCCTGTGCTTACATTAATGTAATTTTTATCCTTTTAAGGTCGGTGAAGGTGGGCTAGGTTTAGTTGGTCCAAATTAGTTATTCCTTTTTTTTGTGTTGATATATAATCTTGCTATCTGGGCTTGTAACAGAATTGATAATGAAGGCTAGGGAAAATGATTTCCATCAAGATTCTACTTACTGGTTTCTAGTATGGCAGGAAGATACATTTACCTTGCCTAAGGAACTTTGATGCACGTCATTGTTGTTTCCATCTTGTTCGTCATTTTCATTTACTAAGTTCATGTTCGTATTAACAATTCATTACCTAATTTCATGTTTGTAGACAAGTTAGTGGTCCAGAAGTTTGGTACTAGGCTTCAATGATATAATATGTGAAATATTGTTTGCTGACACTAACACTTTGAAAAGAAACTCAAATTTATGTTGGGACTTGTACTATACCTGAAATTGCTCGAGTTACTTCTATATAATTTGTAGTGCCTTATTTGCTAACGGATTTATGACTTTCTAAAATCTTAGGGGAAGCAATGGCTATAGCTGTTCAACCTTCAATAGAAGTTGCGACAAAGAAGAAACCAGCTACAAAGCAAAGGCGAGTAGTTGTGACTGGGATGGGTGTGGAGACTCCTATTGGCCATGATCCAGATGTATTTTACAACAATTTACTTGAAGGTGTCAGTGGCATTAGTGAGATCGAGGCTTTTGATTGTTCAAAGTATCCTACTGTATGTATTCTCAGCGATTACTCTTCTTTTGTATAGAGTTTCATGTTTTAGATTCTAATAGTAGAGTTCCCGTATACAGAGGATTGCAGGAGAGATCAAGTCTTTCTCGACAGAGGGATGGGTCGCACCAAAACTGTCCAAGAGGATGGATAGATTCATGCTGTACATGTTAACAGCTGGAAAAAAAGCATTGGCTAATAGTGGAATTACAGAGGATGTTATGGATGAAATGGATAAAACTAGATGTGGAGTTTTGATTGGCTCAGCTATGGGTGGAATGAAGGTACTGTTATTTTTCTTTCATGCATGATAAATTCCACATTATATGAAATGGAAATTAGAGGGAATTTGGTTATGTAAGAGCCTCTACCACTGATAAATTTGAGGTTTACAATTGGTGCGGCATGAGATTTAGCTTCTTTCATATTCTGTCTATATGTTTTGCTTATTCTGGTGCTCGATAAAGACTGGCGCATGTCTATTTTTACATTTAAAATGGTAGTGATGATGTCTATCTTCGGTCTTTTAATATTGTTTAACCGTGTAGAATGCTCTTGCAAAATATTCCTTCAAAATTTCTTTCATTGAAGCTCTGGAATATCCCTCACTAGTCGGAGATAAAGCTAACTATTAGATTCTCTTTTTGCACTATTGTATCATCTTTTAACAGATGGTGTCTGCTTGGTTATTTTGTTAAGCAGGTCTTCAACGATGCAATAGAAGCATTAAGGATCTCGTACAAAAAGATGAATCCTTTTTGTGTACCTTTTGCAACCACAAATATGGGTTCTGCCATGCTTGCCATGGATCTGGTGAGCAAAAATTGATGTTGCAAGTTAGCAAATACTCCCTCCATCCCATAATAACTGTCGTTTTAGCTTCATGCACATGGATTAAGAAAGTCATTTAATGCTATCATTTATTAATTAAAATTTGTGTAAAATTCCATCACTACCCCTTTATGGGAAGTTGAAAACTATTAATACAAGGGAGAGAATTTATTAGGACAATGAGAGAAGGTAGAGGTGATATAGAAAAGTAAATAATTTATTCTCCTAGAAAGTTATAAACGACAAATAAATTGGAATTTTTTTTTCCTTCTAAAACGACAGTTATTATGGGATGGAGGGAGTAGCATCCATATGAGAATTGTTGAAATTCTTGAACATTTTCTGTAATTGCTTATCTACTTACAAACTGCAGGGATGGATGGGTCCAAACTATTCGATCTCTACTGCTTGTGCCACAAGCAACTTCTGTATCTTAAATGCGGCGAACCATATCATCAGAGGAGAAGCTGTATGTATTAATTTTCTATATTGATGGGTGGATTGTAGGAGTCTCTTTTTGAACATATTCTTGATTATTTGTAGTTTCTTTAAACCATTCGGTAAATATATACAATTGCAAATGGAAACTGAAAAGTAAGAAAAAAAGTAAAGATTAGGGAATGTGTTGCAGAGTTACAGTCTACTGCTATGTTTAATGATTATTGGTGAAAACTTGCAGGACATGATGCTCTGTGGTGGCTCTGATGCAGTAATCATACCTATTGGTACTTAAAAACTCCTTTTGCCATTAGGACTCAACTTAATTCTGGAAAATGTCAACTTATAGGGCGTAACACATAACTTGATGCAGGATTGGGTGGTTTTGTGGCATGCAGAGCACTTTCTCAGAGAAACAATGATCCAACCAAAGCTTCACGTCCTTGGGATAATGTAATGTTTGATAGATAGTTATTCCTTTGATTATATTCTATTTGTCTGATGCTGTTTACATTATAGTATCAGGCTATTGTGAGGTCTTGTTTGTGATCACATTTCTTGCAAATGGATTTTTTTTGAATGTTCTAATCTATTACAAGAATTTATCCTAACCTAGGGGAAGGGATCTATGTGGGGGAGGGGATAACTTACTGTTAAATCGTCATCGCCTTCTAGACCTGTGTGTTGAACCTTTCTTCATAGCCTATTGTCAACAAGAATCGAACCCTTGATCTCTATATTAATAAAAGTGAGTCATACCAGTGGATCAAGTTGGTATCAAGTGACCAACGGTCTTGCAAATGGATATAGTTGACTCTTATAATTACTAACTGTGGGGGATCAAAAAATTATTAATTATCAAAAGTATTTAGTATAAAGATTCCACATGAAGTCATTGATAAGAAGAAAATATTCCATATATATTTACTAATATATACGCAAAATTATGTTCATATTTTTTAAATAACTGGTTAGCTTTTGTACATAAATTACATAGTATGAAGGGGCGAAGTCAAAAAAGTTTGTAGGGGGGAGGCAACCTTTTTGGTTGTAGTAAATTGAAAATTTTATTTAAAAATTGCATGCAATATTATTTAAAACCATTACATAATAACGGAAAACTTTTAATATATATATATAGGGGCATTCATCGGTAATTTACCGGACCGAACCGATTACCGAATACACCCAAAATTGAGTACCGGTACTGGTTGGACGGTATACCGAACCGGTTAGCCGGTACGGTACCGATTTTCCCAACATGGTATTTCCTAACTAGTATTTGCTATTGCTAATATTTGTTATGCTACGAACACGTGGCAGTAATTTGAATCTGCAAAAATAGAGAAAGCTACACTCTTCAACTTTAGTCTCAAAAGGAGAGAAAACTTCAACCTGTACATATGTATGGTTTGTTTTTATCTTGCTTTTCTTTCTCAAACCCATATAAAATCATATAAAAAAGGGAAAGCTTCCTCCATCTCAGATCCAACCACAAAATTATTAAAACCCACCACGCAGACTATCAATCATCATCGATTCATCCATCAATCTGGCCAACAAATTCAATCATCGATTCATCCATCAATATGGCCAAACTGGTTTGCTCAACAATCTCCTCTAATTATCTCTCTCTCCATATGTGTATACTCTCATATGAATAAAGGTACAATCAGAGAAAAAAGAGATCTATTTGCCTATTTTCAGAAAAGAAAAAGAAAAAAGAGAGCTATTTGCCTATTTTCAGAATACAACCGGTACAACCGGTTCGGTACGGTATGTACCGAACTTCCAAAGTTCCTTCCCGAACCTAATACCGAATAACCGGTATATACTGGTTATTTGTACCGATATCGAACCAGTTTTGTTTTTCCCCAAACCGATCGGTTCGAACCGGTTCGGTTAACCTAAAAACCGAAAAAAACCAAAAAAAAATGCCCACCCCTATATATATATATATATAAACCTATAGGGGCAAAGCCAGTTTTGTTTAAGAGGGACTGAAAGTATGCACAATTTTTTAAAATATGGTATGATGCTATGAAGACTTGACCTAAAATATAAAGTGAATGAAAATTATACACATTCCCTCCATTGTCGAAGGAAAAAAACAAGGAAAATATGCCAAAAATTATATCTTCGATAATACATATCTACTCGTTAAGCAATAGAAGATTCATTACTATAGGAGGAAGCTAAGACATTAAGGGCCTGTTTGGCAGAGAGGTGAATTGAATGACTTTCCCTAGTAGAGCTATTGGAGAAAGTGCTTTCACATCAAAATTAAAAAGTGTTTGGCAAATAATTTTTAGAAGCATGTTATGTATTTTGTTGGTAAGTTTCCAAGTATAAACGTAACACAGTTTTAGAAGTTCTAAATTTTACCTTTTCGCAAAAGTACTTTTACACTCAAAACCTCTACCGTCAAAAATGTTTCATTGTATTATCGAACACTCTCGAATTTGAATTTGAAACATTATTAACCCACCACACCGCTATGTTAAACATGCACTAAATTGAATGTGCTGTACTTTTTACTTCTTTCCTTTTGTTGCTCAGAAATAATTTGCTCTGTGAGGCTATCCTTTATAGTGAACTTCATATCTTCTAGTGAAATTCTAGGCCAATAGGCCATGCGATTTTATGAATTAGTGGGTTACTTAAATTATAAAAGGTTGAAATAGATATGATTAATCCACCAATACAATTAATGATTTTAACATATAAACTTTGACCATCATCTACTATATATTACACGTCAAATGAGAGGTGAAAGACCAACATTCTTAAGGGTCAACACATCATGTATTTGATATTAATAGAAATTCTAACACAATACCATCAGTCTATCACTATAGTGAATTCACAACCGTTTGGCTCCTATGCTCCTCCAACCCTAATAATAAATTTAGCTTAATGTATGAAAAACTTTTAATTGTTTTTTAAGTATAACGTAGTATCACTATCTTTTCCTTTTTAATATTTGTTATGTGATAGACAGATAGGTCTATATTAAGAATGTACTAGTTGTACAATTATGTAGCCAATTATTAAAAGAAACTTGTGATTCTTTATTTAGTACAAATTCTATAAATAAATGTCACTATTATATTAATGAATATATATTTTTTGTAGTTAATATTATCAGAGAGGTTTTTAAAAAACTTATTAGTTATGATGTATTAGAATATATTAATTATAACACGTGGAGCGAAGTTGGTTCCTTGAAAAATGTTAAGTATAACAATATTATTTGTTAGAAGGCCTACTGTATCTAAATACTAATTAGTGCACCATAGTTCCCCTATAAAAAAAAGATTATTCTTCCTTGATTTGAGAATTATGTAATGTAAAGCTTGCTATATTAGTTTCTGGCTTTCTAAATGATGCAAAAGTATGTTGTACTCGGTAACTAAAACTTAGTTTGTAAAATGATAAGGAATATTTATAACTGAGAATTTCTGATTTTGAAATTTCCAGATATCTGGAGTCTCTCACGTTCTTGAGAAACTTATCTTATTCATTTCTACAACTCTTTCGATGAAAGAGTAATAGTGTAATACTCCTCAAGACCTCGATCCTGGACTTTCTCCTCTTTTGACCTGCTTTGTGAATGATGCTCACCGAAATAATTGGTTTTGGTATTGGACAGAATCGTGATGGATTTGTTATGGGAGAAGGAGCTGGAGTTCTGCTTCTGGAAGAACTAGAGCATGCTAAGGTATATTGGAATTCGAATCACTTGAATTACAACTTCACAAGAATGAGATATGTTTTCATGTTTTCATTGTAGGATAATTAGAACTTATCCCATATGCTAACTATTTCTTTTTCAATTTCCTATTTTCTTTTTGATGGTCAGAAAAGAGGTGCTAAAATTTATGCAGAATTTCTTGGTGGAAGCTTCACTTGTGATGCATATCACATGACAGAGCCTCATCCCGATGGTAAATTCTTAGTTTATGTATACCTTGTGATTTTGGAAATCTTTAAATATGGTTCAGGGATAGCAAGTCTACTTTCCAGTCTCTTTCTTTTTATTAGCTTTACCCCACGCGCTTCGCAACTGGTGGTCTTTTAGAAGTTTAGTATGCATATGCATTATCAATTTTCCTAAATGACGTTATGTTTTAAAGAAAAAGTTACAGATTTTGTCTTTAAGTAATAAAACATAACATTCTAAATCAGTCATATCCATCACCAAATACATGACAAGCACAATCAAATCAGTCGGCACCAATTAAAGAATCATAAAGTGAATCCTTGCTAATATGTGTGCTTTTTCTACATTTGTTTAATGCATGTATTAGGTATATTAAGATGGAGAAATCATAAGAATCATCATTTTTGCAACTTTATGTCTTAAACCAATTACTAAAATTGACACTAATATGTAAACATGCATCTTTTTTAAAATGAATGTACACTTTTAAAAAATCATACATTATAAAAAGTTTCTTATTTCATACGAGCCTCCTATCTCGGTTTATGTGATTACATTGGCATGTGTATAGTATATAAAAGCTAGCTAAGCCACTTTTCATTAAAAGTTCGGAACATTATATAACTTTTAACTCAGTTTTTATAAAGTATACTCTTTTGTGTGTGATATGCTCTATGCTTCACTCATATGAACAAGTAAGAAAATTATTTGATGATATGTAAATAAGGAAAGAGACAATGTCAAGATGGTAAGTATGTCATAATTTATAGGACAAAATGGTAACATATGTCAAGTTTGATATGAAAGGACAAAATAGTTAGAATGCACTAAAGTTAAAAGAGGACAAAAAGGAAACAATGATGGAAGACTCTCAGCCACTTTTGGAAGTGTACGGATTGGTAAATAGATAATAATTTTTCCTTCTCGTTTGGAGGTAGAAAGAGTTTTCTTGATGTTTGTAGGTGTAATATTTTGTAATGTTACGGCAGACAAATCATAGGATTGTTTGGGTCTGCATTGCTGTTATATTGGAGTAGTCATATTATGTTTTTTGTATTCAAATTCTTACCTTCTTGCGTACATGGTTTACATGCTACATATGTTGAGTTTTATTCTACAAACTACATGTTGTCCTGAGCTTGGTGATGGAGGAGGTTACTGGTTAGGTAGCACATCTAGTATTGAACATTTGAAATGTTTACGAATATCAAATATGCATCTAAAATTTTGGTTTATGCTAGTGCACTTCTGTCAATAGGCTTTTAGAGGAGCATATTGGCAAGAAATTTAGAGATGCAGCCTTTCTGAGTTGGTCTCGATACGGCTTTGATCGGTTGTGTGAAGGGTTAGTTTGATGTATCAAGCTAATGTGAAGTTAAGTAGGTTATTCCTGAGACTTGGTTATGAGTGTCTCTCTGGACGCCCCGAGAAATTATGTTCATTGATAATCAAAATATATCTTGCAGGTGCAATGAATAAGTTAGCAAGGAAAAAATTAGATATTTATTTTTTCATTGTCCAAGGAAAAAAGAGCTTTAATAGTTAAGAAAAGACATTTTAAAGGAAATCTTATGTTGATTATTGGACTCTCTCTCTCTTATCACCTAGTAGACTTATGTTATATATATACTCAGGTTGAAGGTTTAAAAATGATGCTTCTGTAGTTTTTAGGCACTCTTTGTTATTATGATTATTGAAGCCTTTCATGGTTTCCTGGGTGTTCTTTCTTTTTTTGGGTTGGGGGTATATTTTCTGGATGCTTGTAATTAACTCTTTTGTCTTCACAAATTCTTTCACATCACTTCTCAGTATTGTCTAGTTATAGATTATTCACTGTTTATTTTATTTGTTATTTTTCTAATGTCTTGGAGCACTTACAAGTTGTTAACGAAAGTGAGGTCGTCTGACTTTGCTCTTATCTATACGGCTATTCCATCCTGCCCCAATAAACTTGTAAGACTTTCGAGGAAGTAAACCATTCAATGCAGTAATTTTTATTTTTTATTATTTAGCTTTTCAACTTTTTTAACCAGGTAAAATCCCTTGACCTATACAATATAATTCTGTCGTTACTATTGAGCATGATTCATTTCCTGAAAATATACGCTATTAGTTGATTTGGAGATTTATAACAATAGCAGAACATGTGATGCAAATCACATTTTTATATACAGTGTTTGAACCCTGTTTCATATGCATAAGCAGGGACTGGTGTCATTTTGTGCATAGAGAAAGCCCTGGCTCAGTCTGGGGTATCCAGAGAAGATGTGAACTACATTAATGCGCATGCTACATCAACGCCAGCAGGTGACCTGAAGGAGTATCAGGCACTCCTTCATTGTTTTGGCCAGAATCAAGAGGTTACTTGAATGAATATAATTACTTGTTCAATGCTCAAACCAATATTTCAAAAGCTTAATGAGATCTTAATGTCCGCAGTTACGAGTGAACTCTACAAAATCTATGATTGGTCACCTGCTAGGAGCAGCTGGTGCTGTGGAAGCTGTTGCAACTATTCAGGTAACGGTTGTATTTATTTAGTTGCGTCAAATACTGGAGATTAGAAATATATGTGTGTGTGTATATATGTAATCTGATATCAGATCTCTGACATGAAAATATATGCAACTGAAAATCTGTTATAATTGTATTGTAGTTAATCTTAACACCGCCTGTACTAATATACTATCATCACCATTAAGTACTAGTGTCTATAATTTGCTCGCTTAACTTACTTTCAGTGAATTCTTTTGACCACTTTCTTTTCCCAAAAAGCAGCTCTTGTTGATGCCAAAATTATGTCAACAAATCTTCATCCAAATGCTTCTTTTGTTTAGTGTTGATTGGCAAATATATATATTTTTTATAATTTTATAAAGCAAGAGCTCTTGTACATCATCCTTTTTTTGCCAGATGTCTTTTCACTTCGTTTATTGACACCTCTTTGATGGTTGCAAGACTGATACTGATATTCTATGTTTATGAAAGCTCATGGTTCACTTTTAGTCTCATGTCTCAGTTACACATATGATTGTATATCTTAGTTTACAAAAGCTTGTGTTGTTAAGGTAATAGATAGAGTGAATCACTTGCAATGTTACTTTGTCAATATTTTTATTGCAAAGAAATTCCTCAATGTTGTCGTTGTTGTTCTCCTTGTTCTCCTGAACTTCAGTGCAAACCTGAACTTGGTGATTATTGTTGATGCCAAAGATACTATAGCTTTTGGTTGATTGTTGACAGCAATTTGTGTCTCCTTGTAGGCAATAAGAACAGGGTGGGTTCATCCAAATATTAATCTTGAAAATCCGGATAAAGGCGTGGTATGTTTCTTCTACATACACTACTATTTGTCAATATGTACGAGTTTTTTGGAAATGTGTAGTTGATTTGTTAGGTTCACTCTTTCGGCCATTGAAACAGATCATCTTAGCTGCTATTTTTTCTATACCTTCACCAGCAGGTCTGCTGCTTTTTTTAGCTAATAACACTGTAGACCAGGACTAGTAGGGCTCTTTTTTCTTGTATATGTGTTTAGACCCCTCACAATGAAAGTTACAAGGAAGGAACTAAAATGTAAGAACATACAAAAGTTCATATACTAATACTTCTAGGAATTTAGGAAATATATGCCAACCATTTCTTGCACTAGTTTCCTAGAATAGAATTACTGTATAATTATGTTAATTAATATAGTATTAGTAATATATTCAATTGTTATCATAGAAAAAGCTAAAGAAGAATTTCCCAGAAGAATCCTATAGAGAAGATTCCTTGCTTAGAATTTAAATATCTTAGCGGAACATGTCAATTTTTTTTATTAATTGTTTCAATTCATTTTTGCACAAGTTATTACTTAGTCTTTTGGTTGAGTCATTTATAGCACGCAGTTATCTGACATCTTCTCTCAATCAGGACATGAATGTGCTGGTTGGACCGAAGAAAGAAAGACTGGACATTAAGGTTGCATTATCTAATTCGTTTGGGTTTGGTGGCCACAACTCATCAATCTTATTTGCTCCCTTCCAGTAGACAGACACGGGGCACGACAGCTCCAACATGGCTGTAGTTGATGTCTAATGGGTATGCAAGCAGGCATTATAGTTTTCAAGTTATATATCAAATAATAATAATAATAATAATAATATTTAAGTTGTGAAAATCTGAAAAGAACTTAACCATGGAAAGTTAAATTGAATTTGTTTCTATGAGAATAATGACAAAAATGATTTGTGCGCAGAGTAGACTCATGTATTATATGCCCCTTTAAGTTGATTAATTTTATGTGGGCTGCCACTTTGTCTTCTCGGCTCAATCTTGGACTATATTCTAGTATCACTCAACTTGTAATCAGATTTTGAAGTGTTTTGTGAGGAATTCCATGAAAAGACTAATCTTTACATTGTGTCTTGGCTTCAAATATCAATAGAAATTCCAAGAGTAATGGTTGCATTAATGTTTGTTGGATTTTGTTTTGTTGTTTTGTTGTTTGTTGTTTTATGACATGCTTGGTAAGAATTGATGGATGTGCTTCATGCTTTGCAGATTTTAGGAGTCGTCGATTCGAGTTCCGGGTGATTGTATGTGGTTGAAGAAATCAAGTTTTGAAATCTAAGATATTACTGAAGAGAAGAGGTGTCCCTCTCTAGTGGGGAAAGGGTGCAAGTGTGCATCTTCCAGCTGGGGCTGGGGTAGTAATGTCATTCTTGTAAAAGTTTTTTGAATTTGTTTCTATCCTTTCCCACGAGCTACAATGGGTTTTGGTCGGTGGTTTATTATTATATGAAAATTGGAAATATGTTCCTATCATACGACTACTTTCAATGTATTTTAAGTAGAAGGAGAATTCATTTTGTGATATTTAGAGTTTGACTGCTTTTTCACTACACCAATTTCGGAGGGAAAGTTTTGTCATGGCGGAATAATAATAATAATAATAATAATTTTCATTTTGATAATTCAGTATTATTATTAATTTATTGGTTATTTTTAGGCCTTATTTTGCAGAATGGGCAATCAAAATTTAATGATATGAGAGCATGTCCTACCTAGTAGGGGGTCTTTGTGATGGGTGGATCTCTTCCAATTCATTAATAAAAGGGACAACTCGTTCAATTTTTGGAGGAACCGTGTTGGGTTTTTAGCCAATTCTGTACCAGTACTCACCCACCCCACCCCCACACACCCACCTATTTATGCTGTACGCATTCAAAATTGGATTATATAATATCTCCAACTCCAATGTCTGTCTGATACTATATCTTTTTTTTTTTGGATTCTTCTTTCAAAATTATTAATTTTTTATTTTATTACTTGAGAAATAACTGAAAAAATAAATATGTGAATGTATATAGAAAGAATGACACGTAAGAAAGTAGGGATCATTTGGAATTGTGAGATCATGTGAAACAGAATATAGGTTTGTTAGCAGAACTGAAAGTGTGTTTGTCATGACATTTAGGAAAATCATTTTTATTTTTTTAATTTATATTAAATTTCTTTACGTACATGTTTTGTGTCTGCTAATATTTAGTTGCTGCCCTGCAAACTAGAAGGATTCGTGATAACTATACAATAATATAATGTTTTATTATAATGAGGCCTCCTGATTATATCAATATTCAACATGTGAACATATGTGATAATAAATAATTAAGTAGAGACTCGCACATAACACATTATTATATTCTATCTTATCCAAGACATCATTCCAATCCAACTTCGTCATCGTATTTGTTTGGTTGATATGTATATCATTTTCCTACTATAATAATATATACTCTCCCCATTTTAAGGGAAAAGGTAGACAAACACAAAATATAAGATTAAACCAAGTCTCTCTTGGTTCAATGATAAAATAACTATTCATAAAATTTAAGTTCAAGAGGTCTTGGGATTAAGATTCATATGTTTGGTTGCGATTGAAAATTTTATTTTTTTGGGTAGTCGAGTGTGTCAAAACCCTTTTTATAATGGCTCACTAGCATTCAACAAATAACAGAAATGTCAAAGAAACATGTATAAAAGAAAAAGAGAATCGATATTTTTACTAGTAAATTTAATGATTTTACAAGATTTTCTCTCATATAAAATGAATTTCACTTACTATTCATTTGAATAGAAATTTGTGAAGCAATCAAATTTATTTGTAAAAATATTAATTCTCAACAAATATTGTTAAATATATAGTAGAGTAACAAGTAGTAGCCGGTACAGTAACTAGCAAGGAAAATTATTCAAACGACTGCACACATACACACCTAAAAAAAAAAGAAAATTAAAAAAGAAAAGAAAAGGACATACTGACAGAAAAACAAAAGAGATGCAGAACACAAGGCAGGACTAGCTAGTTTACTAGAGTAAATATATATAGGAATTATATATATGGAATATTACTAGTATATATATATATATATATATATAATGCTAAATAAAATCAGAACCGTCCATTTGCATCATTAATTCCGGCGTCTCTGATTGTCGAGAAGGTTGATGAGATAAAGCGCGTTACTGGTTACTCTAGCCACGTTCGTGATCTTCCGCTTCACATCCGTCCTTATTTTACCGTCGATCTCCTTAAATCCGTCCATACACGTGTCGTCGTTCGTCAAGGCAGCGCTCACCCACGTCTCCACATTGCTCATGTGCCACCGGAACTCGCTCCCTCGCCGGAGATGCTTCAGCTCCGACAGCGATTTGGTGAGTTCGTCGACCGAGTCAGATATCTGGACCAGGCAGTCACTCAATGCGCTTTTCTCTCTCTTACTGCTCCCACTCTTGAGATTGGCCAGGAACTCCGACGCCCTGTGGGCCCGGGCGAGGCTTATTTTCACGGCGGCCTGAGCTAGGTCACGTGGGGTGTTGGCTGGTGGCGAGTAGAGGAGAGTGTTCGGAGGCAAATGTCTGGGTAGCTAGCGTGGACGCATGAGGAATGGATGAGGTCGTGGGAGCCGTCGCCGGCGGCAGAGTAGAGAACGGCGTAGAGAGAAAGGGAGAATAGGATGGGGAGCAGAGAGAAAGTGGTGGACGAGGCCATGCTTACTTATTTTGGTAGTAGTGGCAACTGCCTCCTATAAACGTATGCAGGTTGAATTTATAAGGGTGGATAAAAAATGAGAAATATTTAGGGTCATCAACTTATGATTTAATCACCAAATTGCCATTTTGTTCATACATGTGATTAAGGCCGTAAAAATGAACAAACAATTCGGATTAGATTCGTATTCTCTCGATTAAAAATTTCATTCGAGCTCGATTCGAAATATAAATGATTTAAATATGAGTAAATTTTAAAATTTGATATATCACTCAATCTCCTCAAATTGTAATTTTATATTGATATTCGGATCGTATTCGTTTGAAATGTTCAAATTACTCGGGGCTCGATTCGAGATCGTGCTCGACTCGGTAGCTAAACGAGCCTTAATCAAATCTTATGTTATATTTGATAATTTTGTGAACCAAATATAAATAACTCAATACTCGATTTAATTCGGTTAATTTATACCCTTACATGTGATAGATTGGAAAGTGTAAAGAAGAGAATATTTTTATTGCTTAAAGTTTCACATTTAGGGATTGAGGTGGTTTGACATTATTTTAGTCCCCCGTCAGATATATGAAAAAATGTAAACTATACATGGTACTTTTTGAAAAAATATCAAAAAAATGATTTCTCTATTTTAAATATATGATTATTTTAATATTTATTTAAGTCTATTTAAAATATGAGTAAATCATAAATTTCACTCCTATTTTTGGTATCATTATACGAATATTAAATTTTATGGTTTCTCTGTGCTCCAATTTGTATACCATATACAGAGAAATCTTATGAAACTAAAAAAATATTTAAAACTGTTAATAAAATTTAGACAAGGGGTGGTGCGTTTGACCCCAATAAATAAATTATTCTGACCATATCGTATTATATAATTTGTTTTTTTTCTAACTTCGTCCTTATTCACGTTAGCTAACATAAAAATTATTTTCTTCTTGGTAATATGGTGGAAACTGGGAAGTAGGAGGGTAATATTGGAAATAGAAATTAAACGTTGGCCGGAGAAAATGCACCGGTGAGAATTTAGCAGAAGGCAAAATTATTTTGACAGCACATGTGAGATGGGCGTACTTGTCATTCATAAATCCTCCTCCACCTAATTAACGTCGTTTACATTTACCGGCTGGCTGGGAAGTAAGCAACGGATTTGTTCATGATCAGGGAAATGATTTCAGCATGTAGGAGAGTTTGTTTTGTTATTTATGTGTGACAACATCATCCATTTCCGTTAAATATTTGAATGGAATCATCCATTACTCTCTCCTTTCCATTATAGTAAGTCATTTAATTTAGACAATAATTTATACATACTTTTTTGGTTTGGAATTTCTTAATATGTGTCCTTAGGGTACATGTTAAATACACAGTTTAAGGAAATATTTTCTTGAATTGTGTGCATATTTTCTTGAATTTAATGCAAATGCAGAAATCAAGAGAATATGAACACAGTTCAAAAGAATATTCTCTTGAATTTTGTGCTTAGCATGTGCCTTTAGGGCACATGATAAGAGGACTCGATTTGGTTTACATGCATAATAATTTGACCTTTATATACTTTTAAACATATTACCTCCGTCCCACAATAAGTGATTTTTTAGGCTTAATATTTTTTTCAAAAAGTGATGTGTTAGAATTCCAATACAATTTTATAATATTTTTCCATATGTGCCCTTATGCAACCAATGGTATTTATTGGGAAGTTGAAAGGTTGAAGAAAGAGAAAGAGAGACCAAAAGGCAATAAAAAAAGTCTCAAACAAAACAAAGAAAGTATATTAAGGGTATTTTTGCCATTTTAACTTGTGTATTAGTATGTGTGATTTAAGCTAAAAAACACTTATTATGGGAGGGAGGTAGTATCATTTTAGTCTTCTTTCCACTCATTAATACTTACACCGAGACATTTTATAACGACGACCTAGCGCGATTAACTGTCATACAAACGTTTGTGTAAAGAGTCGGGATCCACACCAGAGACATTTTATAACGACCCAACGCGATTAACTGTCATAAAAATGTTTGTGTAAAGAGTCGGGATCCGCACCAAAAGATATATCATATATGGTACGAAATCTAGGGACCATAATGGTACGAAAATCTAGGGACAAGTTGCAAGTGTTTAACTCTTTTCTATTTATTTGTTTTATAAAAGTATGTTTGGGGTTTTATGGTTCACGGGTCCAATGATGAATAATTTCGTAGCAATTAATGTCATCCCTATCGCATTACATAATGTTAAATGAATCTGGCCTCAGATTGGCTTTCGATCAGTCCCAGGTCCGACAAGCCAACCATACTTAATGCAGAGCGGGTTAGCTTTTAACTTCATTAAATCCTTTCTTAACATGGAACATTCTGGTCTAATTTAAGAAAACATGTTGTATTAGTAAATCACTTCTCTATTCTAGTTTTTGATATTTGAGTTTTTAAGAGAGATGGGTGAATTAAGAATTGAGAAAAGTCTCTCAACTAAATAGAGACCTGCATGTTCGATCTGATGAATTCGAATTTATATTTAAAAAATTCAACTCATATTTGATTCAATTCAAATATTTATTATTGAAATTTGATTCGACTCTAATTCTGCTGCTCCACGTTACATACTTTTATAAAATATTTATATAAATCAAACTTATTATATACTTAGAAAATGAGAAAACCTTATTAATTGTCCAACATATAAAGCGGAAACTCGTAATATCAAAAATTGGGGTACATTTAAACTTGAAAAATCCACCGGAACAAGATAATGCCTGCCTCAGTATTGTTGTGTCACAAAGAACCCATAGTGATTACTGATTACTGCAACAAAGCATGTGCCATGTACAGTTCTGGCAGGCCGGGGCTCACAATGGTTCTTATCCCAACCAACTCATTTTTCAGCCGTTGATTAATTAATTGAAAGACTTAGATTGAAAAAAAATCACCCTAGCCGCTACATGTTTTAGCGGCCCGAACAATAATATAACAACTTACAAATCAAAATATTAGTCCCACTTTGCCAAATTTATAAAAAATAATTGAATTAAATATTTAATACACCAAATACTACTTGTAGTAGCGGCTTGACTTTTTATTTTTTTGAAATTTGAACCAAGTTGCTACATATTTGTTTCACTTTTCTCAAAATTTAACGCTCTCTTTTCTCTACTATTTCATCATTTACTTTCACCAATTATTATTATTATTATTGTAATGTTGTTGTTGTTGTTGTTGTTGTTGTGTTGTTAATATTAATATTATTGTTATTATTTTTAATAATAATAATATAATATTAATATTAGTTATCATTGTCCTTATTATTATTATTATTATTATTTTATTATTATTGTCATTATTATTATTATATTATTATTATTGTAATATTGTTGTTGTTGAATATTAATATTAATATTATTGTTATTATTTTTAATAATATAGTAATATATAATATGTTATTATTGTCGGTATTATTATTATATCGTCATTATTATATATATTTTTATTATTATTATTTTGTTATTGGAATATATTAATATGACAATAATAATAATAATATTAATAATGACATTTTAATATTATTATTATTATTGTCATTATATTCCAATAACAAAAATAATAATATAAAAATATATAATAATGACGATAATAATAATAATACCGACAATAATAACTAATATTAATATTATTACTTATTATTAAAAAAATAACTAATATTAATATTAATACAACAACAACAATATTACAATAATAATAATAATAATAATAATAATGACAATAATAATAATAATAATAATAATAATAATAATAAGGACAATGATAACTAATATTAATATTATTATTATTATTATTAAAAATAATAACAATAATATTAATATTACAACAACAACAACAACAACAACAACAACAACATTACAATAATAATAATAATTGGTGAAAGTAAATGATGGAAATAGTAGAGAAAAGAGAGCGTTAAATTTTGAGAAAAGTGAAACAAATATGTAGCAACTTGGTTCAAATTTCAAAAAAATAAAAAGTCAAGCCGCTACTACAAGTAGTATTTGGTGTATTAAAATATTTAATTCAATTATTTTTATAAAATTTGGCAAAGTGGGACTAATATTTTGATTTGTAAGTTGTTATATATTATTGTTCGGCCGCTAAAACATGTAGCGGCTAGGGTGATTTTTTTTCAATCTAAGTCTTTCAATTAATTAATCAACGGCTGAAAAATGAGTTGGTTGGGATAAGAACCATTGTGAGCCCCGGCCTGCCAGAACTGTACATGGCACATGCTTTGTTGCAGTAATCAGTAATCACTATGGGTTTCTTTGTGACACAACAATACTGAGGCAGGCATTATCTTGTTCCGGTGGATTTTTCAAGTTTAAATGTACCCCATTATTTTTTGATATTACGAGTTTCCGCTTTATATGTTGGACAATTAATAAGGTTTTCTCATTTTCTAAGTATAATAATAAGTTTGATTTATAATAATATATTTTATAAAAGTATGTATTACGTGGAGGCCAGAATTAGAGTCGAATCAAATTTCAATAATAAATATTTGAATTGAATCAAATATGAGTTGAATTTTTTAAATATAAATTCGAATTCATCAGATCGAACATGCAGGTCTCTATTTAGTTGAGAGACTTTTTCTCAATTCTTAATTCACCCATCTCTCTTAAAAACTCAAATATCAAAAACTAGAATAGAGAAGTGATTTACTAATACAACATGTTTTCTTAAATTAGACCAGAATGTTCCATGTTAAGAAAGGATTTAATGAAGTTAAAAGCTAACCCGCTCTGCATTAAGTATGGTTGGCTTGTCGGACCTGGGACTGATCGAAAGCCAATCTGAGGCCAGATTCATTTAACATTATGTAATGCGATAGGGATGACATTAATTGCTACGAAATTATTCATTCATTGGACCCGTGAACCATAAAACCCCAAACATACTTTTAGAAACAAAATAAATAGAAAAGAGTTAAACACTTGCAACTTGTAATTAATTCATCTTGTCCCTAGATTTCGTACCAATTATGATGATATATCTTTTGGTGCGGATCCCGACTCTTTACACAAACATTTTTATGACAGTTAATCGCGTTGGGTCGTTATAAAATGTCTCTGGTGTGGATCCCGACTCTTTACACAAACGTTTGTATGACAGTTAATCGCGCTAGGTCGTCGTTATAAAATGTCTCGGTGTAAGTATTAATGAGTGGAAAGAAGACTAAAATGATACTACCTCCCTCCCATAATAAGTGTTTTTTAGCTTAAATCACACATACTAATACACAAGTTAAAATGGCAAAAATACCCTTAATATACTTTCTTGTTTTGTTTGAGACTTTTTTTATTGCCTTTTGGTCTCTCTTTCTCTTTCTTCAACCTTTCAACTTCCCAATAAATACCATTGGTTGCATAAGGGCACATATGGAAAAATATTATAAAAATTGTATTGGAATTCTAACACATCACTTATTTTGAAAAAAATATTAAGCCTAAAAAATCACTTATTGTGGGACGGAGGTAATATGTTTAAAAGTATATATAAGGTCAAATTATTATGCATGTAAACCAAATCGAGTCCTCTTATCATGTGCCCTAAAGGCACATGCTAAGCACAAAATTCAAGAGAATATTCTTTTGAACTGTGTTCATATTCTCTTGATTTCTGCATTTGCATTAAATTCAAGAAAATATGCACACAATTCAAGAAAATATTTCCTTAAACTGTGTATTTAACATGTACCCTAAGGACACATATTAAGAAATTCCAAACCAAAAAAGTATGTATAAATTATTGTCTAAATTAAATGACTTACTATAATGGAAAGGAGAGAGTAATGGATGATTCCATTCAAATATTTAACGGAAATGGATGATGTTGTCACACATAAATAACAAAACAAACTCTCCTACATGCTGAAATCATTTCCCTGATCATGAACAAATCCGTTGCTTACTTCCCAGCCAGCCGGTAAATGTAAACGACGTTAATTAGGTGGAGGAGGATTTATGAATGACAAGTACGCCCATCTCACATGTGCTGTCAAAATAATTTTGCCTTCTGCTAAATTCTCACCGGTGCATTTTCTCCGGCCAACGTTTAATTTCTATTTCCAAATATTACCCTCCTACTTCCCAGTTCACCATATTACCAAGAAGAAAATAATTTTTATGTTAGCTAACGGTGAATAAGGACGAAGTTAGAAAAAAAAACAAATTAGATAATACGATATGGTCAGAATAATTTATTTATTGGGGTCAAACGCACCACCACCTTGTCTAAATTTTATTAACAGTTTAAATATTTTTTTTAGTTTCAATAAGATTTCTCTGTATATGGTATACAAATTGGAGCACAGAGAAACCATAAAATTTAATATTCGTATAATGATACCAAAAATAGGAGTGAAATTTATGAATTTACTCATATTTTAAATAGACTTAAATAAATATTAAAATAACTCATATATTTAAAATAGAGAAATCATTTTTTTGATATTTTTTTCAAAAAGTACCATGTATAGTTTACATTTTTTCATATATCTGACGGGGGACTAAAATAATGTCAAACCACCTCAATCCCTAAATGTGAAACTTTAAGCAATAAAAATATTCTCTTCTTTACACTTTCCAATCTATCACATGTAAGGGTATAAATTAACCGAATTAAATCGAGTATTGAGTTATTATATTTGGTTCACAAAATTTATCAAATATAACATAAGATTTGATTAAGGCTCGTTAGCTACCGAGTCGAGCACGATCTCGAATCGAGCCCCGAGTATTTGAACATTTCAAACGAATACGATCCGAATATCAATATAAAATACAATTGAGGAGATTTGAGTGATATATCAAATTTTAAAATTTACTCATATTTAAATCATTTATATTTCGAATCGAGCTCGAATGAAATTTTTAATCGAGAGAATACAATCTAATCCGAATTGTTTGTTCTTTTTACGGCCTTAATCACATGTATGAACAAAATGGCAATTTGGTGATTAAATCATAAGTTTGATGACCCTAAATATTTCTCATTTTTATCCCCCTTATAAATTCAACCTGCATACGTTTATAGGAGGCAGTTGCCACTACTACCAAAATAAGTAAGCATGGCCTCGTCCACCACTTTCTCTCTGCTCCCATCCTATTCTCCCTTTCTCTCTACGCCGTCTCTACTCTGCCGCCGGCGACGGCTCCCACGACCTCATCCATTCCTCATGCGTCCACGCTAGCTACCCAGACATTTGCCTCCGAACACTCTCCTCCTACTCGCCACCAGCCAACACCCCACGTGACCTAGCTCAGGCCGCCGTGAAAATAAGCCTCGCCCGGGCCCACAGGGCGTCGGAGTTCCTGGCCAATCTCAAGAGTGGGAGCAGTAAGAGAGAGAAAAGCGCATTGAGTGACTGCCTGGTCCAGATATCTGACTCGGTCGACGAACTCACCAAATCGCTGTCGGAGCTGAAGCATCTCCGGCGAGGGAGCGAGTTCCGGTGGCACATGAGCAATGTGGAGACGTGGGTGAGCGCTGCCTTGACGAACGACGACACGTGTATGGACGGATTTAAGGAGATCGACGGTAAAATAAGGACGGATGTGAAGCGGAAGATCACGAACGTGGCTAGAGTAACCAGTAACGCGCTTTATCTCATCAACCTTCTCGACAATCAGAGACGCCGGAATTAATGATGCAAATGGACGGTTCTGATTTTATTTAGCATTATATATATATATATATATATATACTAGTAATATTCCATATATATAATTCCTATATATATTTACTCTAGTAAACTAGCTAGTCCTGCCTTGTGTTCTGCATCTCTTTTGTTTTCTGTCAGTATGTCCTTTTCTTTTCTTTTTTAATTTTCTTTTTTTTTAGGTGTGTATGTGTGCAGTCGTTTGAATAATTTTCTTGCTAGTTACTGTACCGGCTACTACTTGTTACTCTACTATATATTTAACAATATTTGTTGAGAATTAATATTTTTACAAATAAATTTGATTGCTTCACAAATTTCTATTCAAATGAATAGTAAGTGAAATTCATTTTATATGAGAGAAAATCTTGTAAAATCATTAAATTTACTAGTAAAAATATCGATTCTCTTTTTCTTTTATACATGTTTCTTTGACATTTTCTGTTATTTGTTGAATGCTAGTGAGCCATTATAAAAGGGTTTTGACACACTCGACTACCCAAAAAAATAAAATTTTCAATCGCAACCAAACATATGAAATCTTAATCCCAAGACCTCTTGAACTTAAAATTTTATGAATAGTTATTTTATCATTGAACCAAGAGAGACTTGGTTTAATCTTATATTTTGTGTTTGTCTACCTTTTCCCTTAAAATGGGGAGAGTATATATTATTATAGTAGGAAAATGATATACATATCAACCAAACAATACGATGACGAAGTTGGATTGGAATGATGTCTTGGATAAGATAGAATAATAATAATGTGTTATGTGCGAGTCTCTACTTAATTATTTATTATCACATATGTTCACATGTTGAATATTGATATAATCAGGAGGCCTCATTATAATAAAACATTATTATTGTATTAGTTATCACGAATCCTTCTAGTTTGCAGGGCAGCAACTAAATATTAGCAGACACAAAACATGTACGTAAAGAAATTTAATATAAATTAAAAAAATAAAAAATGATTTTCCTAAATGTCATGACAAACACACTTTCAGTTCTGCTAACAAACCTATATTCTGTTTCACATGATCTCACAATTCCAAATGATCCCTACTTTCTTTACGTGTCATTCTTTCTATATACATTCACATATTTATTTTTTCAGTTATTTTCTCAAGTAATAAAATAAAAAATTAATAATTTTGAAAGAAGAATCCAAAAAAAAAAAGATATAGTATCAGACAGACATTGGAGTTGGAGATATTATATAATCCAATTTTGAATGCGTACAGCATAAATAGGTGGGTGTGTGGGGGTGGGGTGGGTGAGTACTGGTACAGAATTGGCTAAAAACCCAACACGGTTCCTCCAAAAATTGAACGAGTTGTCCCTTTTATTAATGAATTGGAAGAGATCCACCCATCACAAAGACCCCCTACTAGGTAGGACATGCTCTCATATCATTAAATTTTTGATTGCCCATTCTGCAAAATAAGGCCTAAAATAACCAATAAATTAATAATAATACTGAATTATCAAAATGAAAATTATTATTATTATTATTATTATTCCGCCATGACAAAACTTTCCTCCGAAATTGGTGTAGTGAAAAAGCAGTCAAACTCTAAATATCACAAAATGAATTCTCCTTCTACTTAAAATACATTGAAAGTAGTCGTATGATAGGAACATATTTCCAATTTTCATATAATAATAAACCACCGACCAAAACCCATTGTAGCTCGTGGGAAAGGATAGAAACAAATTCAAAAAACTTTTACAAGAATGACATTACTACCCCAGCCCCAGCTGGAAGATGCACACTTGCACCCTTTCCCCACTAGAGAGGGACACCTCTTCTCTTCAGTAATATCTTAGATTTCAAAACTTGATTTCTTCAACCACATACAATCACCCGGAACTCGAATCGACGACTCCTAAAATCTGCAAAGCATGAAGCACATCCATCAATTCTTACCAAGCATGTCATAAAAACAACAAAACAACAAAACAACAAAACAAAATCCAAACAAACATTAATGCAACCATACTCTTGGAATTTCTATTGATATTTGAAGCCAAGACACAATGTAAAGATTAGTCTTTTCATGGAATTCCTCACAAAACACTTCAAAATCTGATTACAAGTTGAGTGATACTAGAATATAGTCCAAGATTGAGCCGAGAAGACAAAGTGGCAGCCCACATAAAATTAATCAACTTAAAGGGGCATATAATACATGAGTCTACTCTGCGCACAAATCATTTTTGTCATTATTCTCATAGAAACAAATTCAATTTAACTTTCCATGGTTAAGTTCTTTTCAGATTTTCACAACTTAAATATTATTATTATTATTATTATTATTTGATATATAACTTGAAAACTATAATGCCTGCTTGCATACCCATTAGACATCAACTACAGCCATGTTGGAGCTGTCGTGCCCCGTGTCTGTCTACTGGAAGGGAGCAAATAAGATTGATGAGTTGTGGCCACCAAACCCAAACGAATTAGATAATGCAACCTTAATGTCCAGTCTTTCTTTCTTCGGTCCAACCAGCACATTCATGTCCTGATTTGAGAGAAGATGTCAGATAACTGCGTGCTATAAATGACTCAACCAAAAGACTAAGTAATAACTTGTGCAAAAATGAATTGAAACAATTAATAAAAAAAATTGACATGTTCCGCTAAGATATTTAAATTCTAAGCAAGGAATCTTCTCTATAGGATTCTTCTGGGAAATTCTTCTTTAGCTTTTTCTATGATAACAATTGAATATATTACTAATACTATATTAATTAACATAATTATACAGTAATTCTATTCTAGGAAACTAGTGCAAGAAATGGTTGGCATATATTTCCTAAATTCCTAGAAGTATTAGTATATGAACTTTTGTATGTTCTTACATTTTAGTTCCTTCCTTGTAACTTTCATTGTGAGGGGTCTAAACACATATACAAGAAAAAAGAGCCCTACTAGTCCTGGTCTACAGTGTTATTAGCTAAAAAAAGCAGCAGACCTGCTGGTGAAGGTATAGAAAAAATAGCAGCTAAGATGATCTGTTTCAATGGCCGAAAGAGTGAACCTAACAAATCAACTACACATTTCCAAAAAACTCGTACATATTGACAAATAGTAGTGTATGTAGAAGAAACATACCACGCCTTTATCCGGATTTTCAAGATTAATATTTGGATGAACCCACCCTGTTCTTATTGCCTACAAGGAGACACAAATTGCTGTCAACAATCAACCAAAAGCTATAGTATCTTTGGCATCAACAATAATCACCAAGTTCAGGTTTGCACTGAAGTTCAGGAGAACAAGGAGAACAACAACGACAACATTGAGGAATTTCTTTGCAATAAAATATTGACAAAGTAACATTGCAAGTGATTCACTCTATCTATTACCTTAACAACACAAGCTTTTGTAAACTAAGATATACAATCATATGTGTAACTGAGACATGAGACTAAAAGTGAACCATGAGCTTTCATAAACATAGAATATCAGTATCAGTCTTGCAACCATCAAAGAGGTGTCAATAAACGAAGTGAAAAGACATCTGGCAAAAAAGGATGATGTACAAGAGCTCTTGCTTTATAAAATTATAAAAAATATATATATTTGCCAATCAACACTAAACAAAAGAAGCATTTGGATGAAGATTTGTTGACATAATTTTGGCATCAACAAGAGCTGCTTTTTGGGAAAAGAAAGTGGTCAAAAGAATTCACTGAAAGTAAGTTAAGCGAGCAAATTATAGACACTAGTACTTAATGGTGATGATAGTATATTAGTACAGGCGGTGTTAAGATTAACTACAATACAATTATAACAGATTTTCAGTTGCATATATTTTCATGTCAGAGATCTGATATCAGATTACATATATACACACACACACATATATTTCTAATCTCCAGTATTTGACGCAACTAAATAAATACAACCGTTACCTGAATAGTTGCAACAGCTTCCACAGCACCAGCTGCTCCTAGCAGGTGACCAATCATAGATTTTGTAGAGTTCACTCGTAACTGCGGACATTAAGATCTCATTAAGCTTTTGAAATATTGGTTTGAGCATTGAACAAGTAATTATATTCATTCAAGTAACCTCTTGATTCTGGCCAAAACAATGAAGGAGTGCCTGATACTCCTTCAGGTCACCTGCTGGCGTTGATGTAGCATGCGCATTAATGTAGTTCACATCTTCTCTGGATACCCCAGACTGAGCCAGGGCTTTCTCTATGCACAAAATGACACCAGTCCCTGCTTATGCATATGAAACAGGGTTCAAACACTGTATATAAAAATGTGATTTGCATCACATGTTCTGCTATTGTTATAAATCTCCAAATCAACTAATAGCGTATATTTTCAGGAAATGAATCATGCTCAATAGTAACGACAGAATTATATTGTATAGGTCAAGGGATTTTACCTGGTTAAAAAAGTTGAAAAGCTAAATAATAAAAAATAAAAATTACTGCATTGAATGGTTTACTTCCTCGAAAGTCTTACAAGTTTATTGGGGCAGGATGGAATAGCCGTATAGATAAGAGCAAAGTCAGACGACCTCACTTTCGTTAACAACTTGTAAGTGCTCCAAGACATTAGAAAAATAACAAATAAAATAAACAGTGAATAATCTATAACTAGACAATACTGAGAAGTGATGTGAAAGAATTTGTGAAGACAAAAGAGTTAATTACAAGCATCCAGAAAATATACCCCCAACCCAAAAAAGAAAGAACACCCAGGAAACCATGAAAGGCTTCAATAATCATAATAACAAAGAGTGCCTAAAAACTACAGAAGCATCATTTTTAAACCTTCAACCTGAGTATATATATAACATAAGTCTACTAGGTGATAAGAGAGAGAGAGTCCAATAATCAACATAAGATTTCCTTTAAAATGTCTTTTCTTAACTATTAAAGCTCTTTTTTCCTTGGACAATGAAAAAATAAATATCTAATTTTTTTCCTTGCTAACTTATTCATTGCACCTGCAAGATATATTTTGATTATCAATGAACATAATTTCTCGGGGCGTCCAGAGAGACACTCATAACCAAGTCTCAGGAATAACCTACTTAACTTCACATTAGCTTGATACATCAAACTAACCCTTCACAACAACCGATCAAAGCCGTATCGAGACCAACTCAGAAAGGCTGCATCTCTAAATTTCTTGCCAATATGCTCCTCTAAAAGCCTATTGACAGAAGTGCACTAGCATAAACCAAAATTTTAGATGCATATTTGATATTCGTAAACATTTCAAATGTTCAATACTAGATGTGCTACCTAACCAGTAACCTCCTCCATCACCAAGCTCAGGACAACATGTAGTTTGTAGAATAAAACTCAACATATGTAGCATGTAAACCATGTACGCAAGAAGGTAAGAATTTGAATACAAAAAACATAATATGACTACTCCAATATAACAGCAATGCAGACCCAAACAATCCTATGATTTGTCTGCCGTAACATTACAAAATATTACACCTACAAACATCAAGAAAACTCTTTCTACCTCCAAACGAGAAGGAAAAATTATTATCTATTTACCAATCCGTACACTTCCAAAAGTGGCTGAGAGTCTTCCATCATTGTTTCCTTTTTGTCCTCTTTTAACTTTAGTGCATTCTAACTATTTTGTCCTTTCATATCAAACTTGACATATGTTACCATTTTGTCCTATAAATTATGACATACTTACCATCTTGACATTGTCTCTTTCCTTATTTACATATCATCAAATAATTTTCTTACTTGTTCATATGAGTGAAGCATAGAGCATATCACACACAAAAGAGTATACTTTATAAAAACTGAGTTAAAAGTTATATAATGTTCCGAACTTTTAATGAAAAGTGGCTTAGCTAGCTTTTATATACTATACACATGCCAATGTAATCACATAAACCGAGATAGGAGGCTCGTATGAAATAAGAAACTTTTTTATAATGTATGATTTTTTAAAAGTGTACATTCATTTTAAAAAAGATGCATGTTTACATATTAGTGTCAATTTTAGTAATTGGTTTAAGACATAAAGTTGCAAAAATGATGATTCTTATGATTTCTCCATCTTAATATACCTAATACATGCATTAAACAAATGTAGAAAAAGCACACATATTAGCAAGGATTCACTTTATGATTCTTTAATTGGTGCCGACTGATTTGATTGTGCTTGTCATGTATTTGGTGATGGATATGACTGATTTAGAATGTTATGTTTTATTACTTAAAGACAAAATCTGTAACTTTTTCTTTAAAACATAACGTCATTTAGGAAAATTGATAATGCATATGCATACTAAACTTCTAAAAGACCACCAGTTGCGAAGCGCGTGGGGTAAAGCTAATAAAAAGAAAGAGACTGGAAAGTAGACTTGCTATCCCTGAACCATATTTAAAGATTTCCAAAATCACAAGGTATACATAAACTAAGAATTTACCATCGGGATGAGGCTCTGTCATGTGATATGCATCACAAGTGAAGCTTCCACCAAGAAATTCTGCATAAATTTTAGCACCTCTTTTCTGACCATCAAAAAGAAAATAGGAAATTGAAAAAGAAATAGTTAGCATATGGGATAAGTTCTAATTATCCTACAATGAAAACATGAAAACATATCTCATTCTTGTGAAGTTGTAATTCAAGTGATTCGAATTCCAATATACCTTAGCATGCTCTAGTTCTTCCAGAAGCAGAACTCCAGCTCCTTCTCCCATAACAAATCCATCACGATTCTGTCCAATACCAAAACCAATTATTTCGGTGAGCATCATTCACAAAGCAGGTCAAAAGAGGAGAAAGTCCAGGATCGAGGTCTTGAGGAGTATTACACTATTACTCTTTCATCGAAAGAGTTGTAGAAATGAATAAGATAAGTTTCTCAAGAACGTGAGAGACTCCAGATATCTGGAAATTTCAAAATCAGAAATTCTCAGTTATAAATATTCCTTATCATTTTACAAACTAAGTTTTAGTTACCGAGTACAACATACTTTTGCATCATTTAGAAAGCCAGAAACTAATATAGCAAGCTTTACATTACATAATTCTCAAATCAAGGAAGAATAATCTTTTTTTTATAGGGGAACTATGGTGCACTAATTAGTATTTAGATACAGTAGGCCTTCTAACAAATAATATTGTTATACTTAACATTTTTCAAGGAACCAACTTCGCTCCACGTGTTATAATTAATATATTCTAATACATCATAACTAATAAGTTTTTTAAAAACCTCTCTGATAATATTAACTACAAAAAATATATATTCATTAATATAATAGTGACATTTATTTATAGAATTTGTACTAAATAAAGAATCACAAGTTTCTTTTAATAATTGGCTACATAATTGTACAACTAGTACATTCTTAATATAGACCTATCTGTCTATCACATAACAAATATTAAAAAGGAAAAGATAGTGATACTACGTTATACTTAAAAAACAATTAAAGTTTTTCATACATTAAGCTAAATTTATTATTAGGGTTGGAGGAGCATAGGAGCCAAACGGTTGTGAATTCACTATAGTGATAGACTGATGGTATTGTGTTAGAATTTCTATTAATATCAAATACATGATGTGTTGACCCTTAAGAATGTTGGTCTTTCACCTCTCATTTGACGTGTAATATATAGTAGATGATGGTCAAAGTTTATATGTTAAAATCATTAATTGTATTGGTGGATTAATCATATCTATTTCAACCTTTTATAATTTAAGTAACCCACTAATTCATAAAATCGCATGGCCTATTGGCCTAGAATTTCACTAGAAGATATGAAGTTCACTATAAAGGATAGCCTCACAGAGCAAATTATTTCTGAGCAACAAAAGGAAAGAAGTAAAAAGTACAGCACATTCAATTTAGTGCATGTTTAACATAGCGGTGTGGTGGGTTAATAATGTTTCAAATTCAAATTCGAGAGTGTTCGATAATACAATGAAACATTTTTGACGGTAGAGGTTTTGAGTGTAAAAGTACTTTTGCGAAAAGGTAAAATTTAGAACTTCTAAAACTGTGTTACGTTTATACTTGGAAACTTACCAACAAAATACATAACATGCTTCTAAAAATTATTTGCCAAACACTTTTTAATTTTGATGTGAAAGCACTTTCTCCAATAGCTCTACTAGGGAAAGTCATTCAATTCACCTCTCTGCCAAACAGGCCCTTAATGTCTTAGCTTCCTCCTATAGTAATGAATCTTCTATTGCTTAACGAGTAGATATGTATTATCGAAGATATAATTTTTGGCATATTTTCCTTGTTTTTTTCCTTCGACAATGGAGGGAATGTGTATAATTTTCATTCACTTTATATTTTAGGTCAAGTCTTCATAGCATCATACCATATTTTAAAAAATTGTGCATACTTTCAGTCCCTCTTAAACAAAACTGGCTTTGCCCCTATAGGTTTATATATATATATATATAGGGGTGGGCATTTTTTTTTGGTTTTTTCGGTTTTTAGGTTAACCGAACCGGTTCGAACCGATCGGTTTGGGGAAAAACAAAACTGGTTCGATATCGGTACAAATAACCAGTATATACCGGTTATTCGGTATTAGGTTCGGGAAGGAACTTTGGAAGTTCGGTACATACCGTACCGAACCGGTTGTACCGGTTGTATTCTGAAAATAGGCAAATAGCTCTCTTTTTTCTTTTTCTTTTCTGAAAATAGGCAAATAGATCTCTTTTTTCTCTGATTGTACCTTTATTCATATGAGAGTATACACATATGGAGAGAGAGATAATTAGAGGAGATTGTTGAGCAAACCAGTTTGGCCATATTGATGGATGAATCGATGATTGAATTTGTTGGCCAGATTGATGGATGAATCGATGATGATTGATAGTCTGCGTGGTGGGTTTTAATAATTTTGTGGTTGGATCTGAGATGGAGGAAGCTTTCCCTTTTTTATATGATTTTATATGGGTTTGAGAAAGAAAAGCAAGATAAAAACAAACCATACATATGTACAGGTTGAAGTTTTCTCTCCTTTTGAGACTAAAGTTGAAGAGTGTAGCTTTCTCTATTTTTGCAGATTCAAATTACTGCCACGTGTTCGTAGCATAACAAATATTAGCAATAGCAAATACTAGTTAGGAAATACCATGTTGGGAAAATCGGTACCGTACCGGCTAACCGGTTCGGTATACCGTCCAACCAGTACCGGTACTCAATTTTGGGTGTATTCGGTAATCGGTTCGGTCCGGTAAATTACCGATGAATGCCCCTATATATATATATTAAAAGTTTTCCGTTATTATGTAATGGTTTTAAATAATATTGCATGCAATTTTTAAATAAAATTTTCAATTTACTACAACCAAAAAGGTTGCCTCCCCCCTACAAACTTTTTTGACTTCGCCCCTTCATACTATGTAATTTATGTACAAAAGCTAACCAGTTATTTAAAAAATATGAACATAATTTTGCGTATATATTAGTAAATATATATGGAATATTTTCTTCTTATCAATGACTTCATGTGGAATCTTTATACTAAATACTTTTGATAATTAATAATTTTTTGATCCCCCACAGTTAGTAATTATAAGAGTCAACTATATCCATTTGCAAGACCGTTGGTCACTTGATACCAACTTGATCCACTGGTATGACTCACTTTTATTAATATAGAGATCAAGGGTTCGATTCTTGTTGACAATAGGCTATGAAGAAAGGTTCAACACACAGGTCTAGAAGGCGATGACGATTTAACAGTAAGTTATCCCCTCCCCCACATAGATCCCTTCCCCTAGGTTAGGATAAATTCTTGTAATAGATTAGAACATTCAAAAAAAATCCATTTGCAAGAAATGTGATCACAAACAAGACCTCACAATAGCCTGATACTATAATGTAAACAGCATCAGACAAATAGAATATAATCAAAGGAATAACTATCTATCAAACATTACATTATCCCAAGGACGTGAAGCTTTGGTTGGATCATTGTTTCTCTGAGAAAGTGCTCTGCATGCCACAAAACCACCCAATCCTGCATCAAGTTATGTGTTACGCCCTATAAGTTGACATTTTCCAGAATTAAGTTGAGTCCTAATGGCAAAAGGAGTTTTTAAGTACCAATAGGTATGATTACTGCATCAGAGCCACCACAGAGCATCATGTCCTGCAAGTTTTCACCAATAATCATTAAACATAGCAGTAGACTGTAACTCTGCAACACATTCCCTAATCTTTACTTTTTTTCTTACTTTTCAGTTTCCATTTGCAATTGTATATATTTACCGAATGGTTTAAAGAAACTACAAATAATCAAGAATATGTTCAAAAAGAGACTCCTACAATCCACCCATCAATATAGAAAATTAATACATACAGCTTCTCCTCTGATGATATGGTTCGCCGCATTTAAGATACAGAAGTTGCTTGTGGCACAAGCAGTAGAGATCGAATAGTTTGGACCCATCCATCCCTGCAGTTTGTAAGTAGATAAGCAATTACAGAAAATGTTCAAGAATTTCAACAATTCTCATATGGATGCTACTCCCTCCATCCCATAATAACTGTCGTTTTAGAAGGAAAAAAAAATTCCAATTTATTTGTCGTTTATAACTTTCTAGGAGAATAAATTATTTACTTTTCTATATCACCTCTACCTTCTCTCATTGTCCTAATAAATTCTCTCCCTTGTATTAATAGTTTTCAACTTCCCATAAAGGGGTAGTGATGGAATTTTACACAAATTTTAATTAATAAATGATAGCATTAAATGACTTTCTTAATCCATGTGCATGAAGCTAAAACGACAGTTATTATGGGATGGAGGGAGTATTTGCTAACTTGCAACATCAATTTTTGCTCACCAGATCCATGGCAAGCATGGCAGAACCCATATTTGTGGTTGCAAAAGGTACACAAAAAGGATTCATCTTTTTGTACGAGATCCTTAATGCTTCTATTGCATCGTTGAAGACCTGCTTAACAAAATAACCAAGCAGACACCATCTGTTAAAAGATGATACAATAGTGCAAAAAGAGAATCTAATAGTTAGCTTTATCTCCGACTAGTGAGGGATATTCCAGAGCTTCAATGAAAGAAATTTTGAAGGAATATTTTGCAAGAGCATTCTACACGGTTAAACAATATTAAAAGACCGAAGATAGACATCATCACTACCATTTTAAATGTAAAAATAGACATGCGCCAGTCTTTATCGAGCACCAGAATAAGCAAAACATATAGACAGAATATGAAAGAAGCTAAATCTCATGCCGCACCAATTGTAAACCTCAAATTTATCAGTGGTAGAGGCTCTTACATAACCAAATTCCCTCTAATTTCCATTTCATATAATGTGGAATTTATCATGCATGAAAGAAAAATAACAGTACCTTCATTCCACCCATAGCTGAGCCAATCAAACTCCACATCTAGTTTTATCCATTTCATCCATAACATCCTCTGTAATTCCACTATTAGCCAATGCTTTTTTTCCAGCTGTTAACATGTACAGCATGAATCTATCCATCCTCTTGGACAGTTTTGGTGCGACCCATCCCTCTGTCGAGAAAGACTTGATCTCTCCTGCAATCCTCTGTATACGGGAACTCTACTATTAGAATCTAAAACATGAAACTCTATACAAAAGAAGAGTAATCGCTGAGAATACATACAGTAGGATACTTTGAACAATCAAAAGCCTCGATCTCACTAATGCCACTGACACCTTCAAGTAAATTGTTGTAAAATACATCTGGATCATGGCCAATAGGAGTCTCCACACCCATCCCAGTCACAACTACTCGCCTTTGCTTTGTAGCTGGTTTCTTCTTTGTCGCAACTTCTATTGAAGGTTGAACAGCTATAGCCATTGCTTCCCCTAAGATTTTAGAAAGTCATAAATCCGTTAGCAAATAAGGCACTACAAATTATATAGAAGTAACTCGAGCAATTTCAGGTATAGTACAAGTCCCAACATAAATTTGAGTTTCTTTTCAAAGTGTTAGTGTCAGCAAACAATATTTCACATATTATATCATTGAAGCCTAGTACCAAACTTCTGGACCACTAACTTGTCTACAAACATGAAATTAGGTAATGAATTGTTAATACGAACATGAACTTAGTAAATGAAAATGACGAACAAGATGGAAACAACAATGACGTGCATCAAAGTTCCTTAGGCAAGGTAAATGTATCTTCCTGCCATACTAGAAACCAGTAAGTAGAATCTTGATGGAAATCATTTTCCCTAGCCTTCATTATCAATTCTGTTACAAGCCCAGATAGCAAGATTATATATCAACACAAAAAAAAAGGAATAACTAATTTGGACCAACTAAACCTAGCCCACCTTCACCGACCTTAAAAGGATAAAAATTACATTAATGTAAGCACAGGCGTGCACTGTGTAAGAGAGGGAAATTCATAACTCATTATTAGAATGTTGAAGTAGTGCCACAACTACCCAGACTCGACTGAGTGAAAAATTTTACTCCATCATTAAATGGAAATGAAATGGCACCTAATACATGTACCTGTACCCCAAAATATATATATATATATATATATATATATATAGCACCTAATTTTGAAATGCTACTCCAAATCACAAGAACACACAAGCACTTCAAGAACTGAAATTTCTATATATCAACAATAAACAAATTAAAATAACAAATTTATACCAACATAATGAATTTAGAAGACCCAGTTCATGGTTAGTGTAATCAAATGAAACAGTAAGTCATTGGCAAGACTAGACAGTTCCCAGATTCCAAATTGAAAAATTAGAGCAACCAACAATTTTAACAATCACAAATAAATTACCAAACAGCCAAAATAGAAAAAGGGGCGAAACAGAGCAAGTAAGCAAATTTACCCGAATGTGCAGGTGGATGAATCCGCCTGCGGCCCACCGGAACAGAGCTCGATCCAAAAAACGAAGCAAAAGCTTTGTCACCGCCGAAGAAAAAATCAAAGGGGGAAAGCCCTTTGGAACTGTAATACTCATTGCAGGGCTCCAATGAGCTCATCAGACCCTGAATGCTGGAAGATCCACACCACGACGAGATTAGAGAACTGGATAATCGAGCCCCATCGGATTTAGACAACAACCTCCGCTTGCGACTGCTCGACCGTCCAGCAGATGGATTAGTCATCACCGTCATCGGATTTTGTTGGTCTTTTTCACAGGCAACTGACATGCATGCCGCCACAAACCATGTACACACCATAGACGACGTCGCCGCCGCCATGACTGACTATAGATATGTATCAATTATATGTATGTATATGTATATATGTCGAAGGCTCGAAGCAATAGAAATCGGGATAAAAACAACAACAAATAAAAAGAAGAAGAATTTCAAGTGGGTAGTGATTATTATGTTATAGGGATAAAGAGAAGCGATGCATTGGCCTGAGGAATTGGGTTTAATTAGAAGAAGATGATGAAGGGGGGGAAATGAAATGAAATCCAAATGGTGGTGGTGATGTTATTTTCTGGATCTCATTTTTATTTTTCTTTGATTTCTGAAAGCGTTCGAGACGCCAAGTATTTGTTTGGGTTAAATGAAAATCTGAGTAGTCCACCTAGTAGAGCAGAATAAGCCAAATGAGTACAACCCACTCATTAAACAAAAAAGTGTAGCACTATTTTTATAAGGCTCTTTTAAATATGGACAGATGCTAAGCACACAATTTAAGATAATATTTTTTTAAATTGTGTATATATTTTTTTGATTTTTACATTTATACTAAATTTATAAGAATATGCACACAATTCAAAAAAATATTATCTTGAACTGTGTGCTTAGTATATGCCTTGCGGACACATGTTAATAAATTTCTTTTTATAAACACTAAAAATATATATTTATTTAATATTTATCATTAAAGTCCAATGATATGATAAATTGATAGATTAATGGTCTAAATTGTAGTACCTCTGTTCCTAAAAGATTTTTCGTTTAAGGTTTTGACATATGAATTAAGAAAGTCATTTAATACTAGTAAAATTTGTTTGAAATTCTATCACTACCCTTTTATGGAAAATTGAAAACTATTAATACAAGGAAAAGAATTTATTGGGACAACGAGAAAAGATAGAGGTAATATAGGAAAGTAAATAATTGATCCTTCTAGGAAGTTATAAACGATAAATATTTTAGAATAAATTTTTTATTTTAAAACGATAATCTTTTAGGAACGAAAGAAGTATCATAAAGTTGAACATGTAGTAGAATATTTAGACATATATATGTTGGGTGAGGGTGTGAATGTGTGATGGATTAAATAGTTCAAAAAAATATTATTGAGACAGTCCGTTGGATTGTACTGTATTATAATTTAATTTGGTCTTAAAATTTAATCCGGTTTATTATATAAATATTATTCTCTCCGTTCCTAAAAGGATAAGTAAATGTATAAAAAATTTTGACCTCAAAATGATGAGATTGGGTATATAGAGTAAAAGATAAATATGTTATTTAGTGTGGTTTATTAATATAAAAAAAATACTCATTATTTTATATTATGGGATGGTTAAGAATAAATTTAAAAAAATTGTCTTTATTTTAATATGTATAAAAAATATATTTTGGACGAACAAAGGGATTATGTTTCTTATCACTCCACTAATAATTTTTGTTTATTGACTTATTTTTTGTGGTCTTTTAAACTTGAACATTACGTGTACATTACATGTTCAAAATCTCCTCGAAAACCAACAAATAATAGTATTTGAAGTTGCTTAATAGACTGGACATTTATATTTTATTTTCTACTTTCCTCAAGACCTCAACCAGTGGCGGATCTACATTTGTAATACTATATGAAGTTGCTTAATAGGCTTCCCTGCTGATTTTTTTTTTTTTTATATATATATATATATATATAGGTATAGGGGTAGGGTAAGTATATAAATTAATAAATTTAAAAGAATAGATTAATAGAAGAGTTAAATTTAGATGGGATAAATAAAATTTATAAATTAATTCTAAATACAAGTACAAAAATATTCTTAAGTCTACAATTTGAAAATGTATCCATAATCCATCATTTTTATTTATTTTCAAAATATAAAATTATCATTTTAGGGAGCATTAAAATGAATTTTGGGACTGCAATTTGAAAATGTAAAAGTATAATTTATGGTTGTAAGGAAACGTTCTTAATCAGGGGGGTCCAGCCTAAAATTCGACAATGACGGGGGGTCTGGAGAGCTCTGTGTGCGCTGAGAAGAAGAAGGAAGGGCAAGAAGAAGAAGAAAAAGAAATTAAAAAAATATAACTTTATAATTAAGTAGCCTATACATAATATAAATACTGACATATTAATAAATTTTTACCCGTTTGCAATTTTAAAATGGTCAAAAAAAATGAATCTCTAATTTAAAAAGAAAGAAATACTAATTTACCTAAATTTTTTGTATTTTTTGACACTTTTGAAAGCAGGTCGTCTAACAAACTTTATTATAAAATTTATCTATTTGCAAGAGAAAAAAAAGAGTCCCATTTATAAATTTTGCAAACACTAACTACTTTTCATTTTATATATGTATACTTTTTAAAATAATAAGGTGTTTATTCATTAATAATGACATTATATATACATGAATATAACTAAGTGATAGGATTTATTTTTTTTGAAATGAAAGGAGTATTTCTGTTATTTAAAAATAATAATTATTTCGTTTCACAAAAAGAACTTTATTTATAAAATTTATCAATATTAAATATGTATTTTTGTTCTATATCTATCTCAAGTGAATAAGTTGTTAGGTTAACATTAATCACACTATATTAAAATATGATGATAATTTATACTCATCACTACAAAAATAATTATTTTATACTATTTTAAAAAGAGTAATTAACGTGTTTGATCTTTTCAATATTTTTTTATTTGTGAAACGAAGTAAATAACAGAGGAGATCTGTATATTGGAGGATCTGGTAGAAACAGAGGAGGAGAGAAGAGAGCCACCGCTGCTTGCCGGCCGATCGCCACTAAAGGTCGCCGCACCAACGTCTGTCCGTCGGACCCCGGCTTAAAATATCTGACTCCGCCACTGTTCTTAATGACATGATTAAAGTCTTGATGAAGTGTCATTTGTCATTTTACTTAATCTAAATTAACCATTACACCATTGATAATACCCTGAAATAATATACAATGACTAAAATTCGTTTGACAAAAATGTAAGGGAAGAAATAACTGGGAAAATAGAAATTGTACATTTATCATTTATTATTTTATCATTTCATTTATCCTTTTAAAATGGAAAAGTGAAATTAATGCGGAGTAATTTATAGGAAGGGTATTAATTAAATAGCTGAAAGTTTGGCAAAAATCTCCAAGAAGTCAAAATGGGTAAGCTAATTAAACTCCCCCACCCCACGCCTCCCACCCCACCCCAACGCACCCCACCCCCCCGAACCCCACCCAACCCAACCCAACCCCACCCCACTCCACTCACTAGATTTCTACTGCTTGCTCTTCACACAAACCATACCTGCACATAATATGAAACAAAGATGGAGACATGCAACAACCCCTTAAATTCCTTCTTTCTCAACAAACTGTTCTTCCTCAATATATCTTAAAAATGAACCTCTTAAGCATGTAGGCAATACTCCAATTGTGTTGATGGATTGTGTTTTATTTTCTGAGTTTTTCACGAGTTTGGTCTGAATTGGCCTCTTTTTTTGCTCAATTTTTATCAACAGACTTTAACATAGGTTTTAAATAGTTTAAATTAAACCTGAGTTGATTTGTTTGGTCATCAATTTAATACCAAATTACTCTATTATTAGTGATCACCTCTTTCTCTTTCTCTCGTGTCATTTATAACACCCTAGTCGCACATCGAAAGATAGGAGAAAAATTTGTCTGTATATAGGAAAATAAATTACTATCAATGTACTTCCAAGTCATGACCTTTTGGGTGAGGTTGTGGTGGGTAAAAATGACCCAAGAAAATACTATTGGGTCAGTAGTTTAAGACTTTATTTGGATGAATTTGATTCGATTTGGACTTGAAATTATATTCGAGATTTGTTCCGAACTCGAGATTTGATCCGAATTGTTTTATTCTTCCATGTTGATTTTTGAGAATATCTACCCAACATGAGTCGTGTTGGCGAGGCGATGGTACCATCTACATCACCTACAGTAGCAGTCATTACAACTAAGACGGTAAAATAAATAAACAGTTCGAACTCGATTTGTACTCGCTTAACTAAAAGTTCGATTGGAGCTCGACTAGAAATATAATAATTCAAATATGATCAAATTTTAAAATTTGATCAATTACTCGAATCTCTTCAAATTATAATTTTTTATTTATACTCGAATCATATTCGTTAAAAAATTTTAAACTGCTGAAACTCGATTCGAGATCGCACTCGACTCAGTAGCTAAACGAGTCTCAAATCAAATCTTGTTTTATACTCGATAAATTTTGTGAATCAAATATGAGCAACACAATACTCGATTTGATTCGACTAGATTCATTACACCCTTAATTACAACACCACTACCAGCCTTCGACATCATCAGGGATCCGAGGTAGGAATCGGACAATCTTTTACTTGACTCTTGTTTTTTTTTTATTAATTACTTTTAAATTTTGGGTTCTGGGTCTACTATTTTATGTGATTTGTTTGAGGGTATATCTTTAATTTATTCCTAAAGCTAAATTTGTACGAAATTTTGCACGACTTTTGTATGTATTTTCTGTGTTTATCCATTTTTTATAATCAAATTATGATTTATGAGTCAAACGGTCAGCTCATGTCAAGGCAAAGACGTGTATAAATCATTTTTGAGGACTGCGATACTAAGAGTGTGTAAAAAACGGATCCGGTTAGTATGAAGTTTGTTTTTAGTAAGTTGGTCAATTGACCAATAGAGTGCTGAGACGTAGAGAGAGAATATCTCCCCGCCTGCATGTCAGTACTGTATTGGTCAATTGACCAACTTACCAAAAAATAAATTTTATGCTAACCACTCCCGTAAAAGACTATTACAATTTTTATTATCAAAACTTAATTTTTATGATCTACTCATATTTTAAGTTCAATTTCATTTTTTAGGCCTAATGAAAACTATGCTTTGCCGAATGCGCCAAATTCGTATGTAACAACATGTTCAACACGGTATTATAATCTACTATTAGGATTAAAAATTTATAAATAAAATTAACTTTTACATTTCTTTAAATATAAGCGGCGTCTCATTTTCTATCAATCTGTACTCACACTACTGAAAATATTATATATTTGTTATTATCGGTAAGAGTATAATAGACCAAACGATAAATTTTTATTCAATTCTTTAAATAATTTTAGATAAAACAAACATAACATTAAATTATTTAAGTTATTTCAAGAATAATCTTATTTTAAATAAACATATAATTAGGATTATAAAATTCTATGATTAATAAAATTGAAATTATAATAAAAATAAATAATTTTAAAATTATAATCTATACAAACAAACATGACGTAGCTAGGTAATCATTCATCTGGAGAATAATATTGCAAAACAATCACATTGACTTCTTATACATCCAACAATTCTATATTAAAGTCGACACAATGGAATCTTTTAACAAAAACGGCTGTTTTCACTTTGTAAATAATGGCATTTGGTATAGTAACATTAATATTCATATTTGCATACAAACAATATTTTTTTTTCCTACAAAAGTGGTCTCCCATATGTCATTATTTTAGTTCGACTAAAATAGTTATCTTTTTAATAATAATAATATAAAATTACATAATCTATTTAAATTTGTCATCATAATTTTATCACCATTAAACTAACAATTTACAGTTTTTAAGGGTAAAATTTTAAATTTGTGAATTTACGTACTGGATATAATAATTTTGTACTTGAAATATTTTTGAGCAACATACAATATTAACTATTGGATTAATCGAAATAAAAAAATTGACATTAATTTGAATATTATAATTTCACAAATTGATTAGAAAAAAATCAAATCAAACTCTTTTTGTGAAAAAGAGTAACCCTATGGTTCTGAGTTTTAAAATGGACAACAAAAAAAATAGACGGAAAATTTAAATTTTCTTTCCAATTACTATATTCTGAGTTTTTTAATACACGAAAAAGAAAAAAATGGACAGAAAACTTAAATTAGAATATAAAAGAAAAGAATAGAAAATTTTAAAAAAAAAATCTGAGTTTTTAATAGAAAATAATAGAAAATTTAAAAATTTTCTTTTCTTATGCTTTTTTAATTCTAATGAAAAGAAAATAAAAATATCACTTTTATAAATTTACTCTTCTATTAATTATAACCATTGAATAAAGAATAAAAATATGCAAGAAAAATTTAATCAAATAAAAATTTCATAATCAAATACAAATATCTAAATAATTAATTAGAAAAGGGTTTTGCAGGAGAGCGTTCAACAGAGGAATTGTATAATATTCGAAGAAAGAGAAGTTATTACGGTATAAAGTGGTGCTGGTGGCAAATGAATAAGAAGTGTTGCAGCCAAAAAATTTCTCTCTTTACGGTTTAGGTTTATTAGATAAAAATAAATTGGGGACATGTGTTGTAATTTAAAAATTTATTATATTAAAAGTTGAGGATATATGAAATTATCAAAATATTACTTAATCTATTTATTTTTTTGTTCAAATCATGCCAATTTTGGCAGGAAAAGTGGCAAGTTATTGTGTCCATTTATTTTCTTTTTCGTGTATTAAAAAACTCAGAATATAGTAATTGGAAAGAAAATTTAAATTTTCCGTCTATTTTTTTGTTGTCCATTTTAAACTCAGAACCATAGGGTTACTCTTTTTTCACAAAAAGAGTTTGATTTGATTTTTTTTCTAATCAATTTGTGAAATTATAATATTCAAAATTAATGTCAATTTTTTTATTTCGATTATCCAATAGTTAATATTGTATGTTGCTCAAAAAATATTTCAAGTACAAAATTATTATATCCAGTACGTAAATTCACAAATTTAAAATTTTACCCTTAAAAACTGTAAATTGTTAGTTTAATGGTGATAAAATTATGATGACAAATTTAAATAGATTATGTATTTTATATTATTATTATTAAAAAGATAACTATTTTAGTCGAACTAAATATGACATATGGGAGACCACTTTTGTAGGAAAAAAAAATATTGTTTGTATGCAAATATGAATATTAATGTTACTATACCAATGCCATTATTTACAAAGTGAAAACAGCCGTTTTTGTTAAAAGATTCCATTGTGTCGACTTTAATATAGAATTGTTGGATGTATAAGAAGTCATGTGATTGTTTTGCAATATTATTCTCCAGATGAATGATTACCTAGCTACGTCATGTTTGTTTGTATAGATTATAATTTTAAAATTATTATGTTTATTATAATTTCAATTTTATTAATCATAGAATTTTATAATCCTAATTATATGTTTATTTAAAATAAGATTATTCTTGAAATAACTTAAAATAATTTAATGTTATGTTTGTTTTATCTAAAATTATTTAAAGAATTGAATAAAAATTTATCGTTTGGTCTATTATACTCTTACCGATAATAACAAATATATAATATTTTCAGTAGTGTGAGTACAGATTGATAGAAAATGAGACGCCCGCTTATATTAAAGAAATGTAAAGTTAATTTTATTTATAAATTTTTAATCCTAAATAGTAATGATTATATACCGTGTTGAACATGTTGTTACATACGAATTTGCGCATTCGGCAAAGCATAGTTTTCATTAGGCCTAAAAAATGAAATTGAACTTAAATATGAGTAGATCATAAAAATTAAGTTTTGATAATAAAAATTGTAATAGTCTTTTACGGGAGTGGTTAGCATAAATTTATTTTTTGGTAAGTTGGTCAATTGACCAATACAGTACTGACATGCAGGCGGGGAGATATTCTCTCTCTACGTCTCAGCACTCTATTGGTCAATTGACCAACTTACTAAAAAAACAAACTTCATACAACCGGATCCGTTTTTTACACACTCTTAGTATCGCAGTCCTCAAAAATGATTTATACACGTCTTTGCCTGACATGAGCTGACCGTTATGACTCATAAATCATAATTTGATTATAAAAAATGGATAAACACAGAAAATACATACAAAAAGTCGTGCAAAATTTCGTACCAATTTAGCTTTAGGAATAAATTAAAGATATCCCCTCAAACAAATCACATAAAATAGTAGACCCAGAACCCAAAATTTAAAAGTAATTAATAAAAAAAAAAAAAGAGTCAAGTAAAAGATTGTCCGATTCCTACCTCGGATCCCTGATGATGTCGAAGGCTGGTAGTGGTGTTGTAATTAAGGGTGTAATGAATCTAGTCGAATCAAGCGAGTATTGTGTTGCTCATATTTGATTCACAAAATTTATCGAGTATAAAACAAGATTTGATTTGAGACTCGTTTAGCTACTGAGTCGAGTGCGATCTCGAATCGAGTTTCAGCAGTTTAAAATTTTTTAACGAATATGATTCGAGTATAAATAAAAAATTATAATTTGAAGAGATTCGAGTAATTGATCAAATTTTAAAATTTGATCATATTTGAATTATTTATATTTCTAGTCGAGCTCCAATCGAACTTTTAGTTAAGCGAGTACAAATCGAGTTCGAACTGTTTATTTATTTTACCGTCTTAGTTGTAATGACTGCTACTGTAGGTGATGTAGATGGTACCATCGCCTCCGCCAACCGACTCATGTTGGGTAGATATTCTCAAAATCAACATGGAAGAATAAAACAATTCGGATCAAATCTCGAGTTCGGAACAAATCTCGAATATAATTTCAAGTCCAAATCGAATCAAATTCATCCAAATAAAGTCTTAAACTACTGACCCAATAGTATTTTCTTGGGTCATTTTTACCCACCACAACCTCACCCAAAAGGTCATGACTTGGAAGTACTATTGATAGTAATTTATTTTCCTATATACAGACAAATTTTTCTCCTATCTTTCGATGTGCGACTAGGGTGTTATAAAGGGAAAGAGAAAGAGGTGATCAACTAATAATAGAGTAATTTGGATTAAATTGATGACCAACAAAATCAACTCAGTTTAATTTAAACTTATTTAAAACACTATTGTTAAAGTCTGTTTGATAAAAATTGAGCAAAAAAAAAGAGGCCAAATTCAGACCAAACTCGTGAAAACTCAGAAAATTAAAAACACAATCCAATCAACACAATTGGAGTATTGCCTACATGCTTAAGAGGTTCATTTTTAAGATATATTGAGGAAGAAAAGTTTGTTGAGAAAGGAAGGAATTTAAGGGGTTGTTGCATGTCTCCATCTTTGTTTCATATTATGTGCAGGTATGGTTTGTGTGAAGAGCAAGCAGTAGAAATCTAGTGGAGTGGAGTGGGGTGGGGTTGGGTTGGGTTGGTGGGGTTCGGGGGGGTGGGGTGCGTTGGGGTGGGGTGGGAGGCGTGGGGTGGGGGAGTTTAATTAGCTTACCCATTTTGACTTCTTGGAGATTTTTGCCAAACTTTCAGCTATTTAATTATACCCTTCCTATAAATTACTCCGCATTAATTTCACTTTTCCATTTTAAAAAAGGATAAATGAAATGATAAAAATAATAAATGATAATGTACAATTTCTATTTTCCCAGTTATTTCTTCCCTTTACATTTTGTCAAACGAATTTTAGTCATTGTATATTATTTCAGGGTATTATCAATGGTGTAATGGTTAATTTAGATTAAGTAAAATTGACAAATGACACTTCATCAAGACTTTAATCATGTCATTAAGAACAGTGGCGGAGTCAGATATTTTAAGCCGGGGTCCGACGGACAGACGTTGGTGCGGCGACCTTTAGTGGCGATCGGCGGCAGCAGCGGTGGCTCTCTTCTCTCCTCCTCTGTTTCTACCAGATCCTCCAATATACAGATCTCCTCTGTTATTTACTTCGTTTCACAAATAAAAAAAATATTGAAAAGATCAAACACGTTAATTACTCTTTTTAAAAATAGTATAAAAATAATTATTTTTGTAGTGATGAGTATAAATTATCATCATATTTTAATATAGTGTGATTAATGTTAACCTAACAACTTATTCACTTGAGATAGATATAGAACAAAAATACATATTTAATATTGATAAATTTTATAAATAAAGTTCTTTTGTGAAACGAAATAATTATTATTTTAAATAACAGAAATACTCCTTTCATTTCAAAAAAAATAAATCCTATCACTTAGTTATATTCATGTATATATAATGTCATTATTAATGAATAAACACCTTATTATTTTAAAAAGTATACATATATAAAATGAAAAGTAGTTAGTGTTTGCAAAATTTATAAATGGGACTCTTTTTTTTCTCTTGCAAAATAGATAAATTTTATAATAAAGTTTGTTAGACGACCTGCTTTCAAAAGTGTCAAAAAAATACAAAAAATTTAGGTAAATTAGTATTCTTTCTTTTTAAATTAGAGATTCATTTTTTGACCATTTTAAAATTGCAAACGGGTAAAAATTTATTAATATGTCAGTATTTATATTATGTATAGGCTACTTAATTATAAAGTTATATTTTTTAATTTCTTTTTCTTCTTCTTCTTGCCCTTCCTTCTTCTTCTCAGCGCACACAGAGCTCTCCAGACCCCCCGTCATTGTCGAATTTTAGGCTGGACCCCCCTGATTAAGAACGTTTCCTTACAACCATAAATTATACTTTTACATTTTCAAATTGCAGTCCCAAAATTCATTTTAATGCTCCCTAAAATGATAATTTTATATTTTGAAAATAAATAAAAATGATGGATTATGGATACATTTTCAAATTGTAGACTTAAGAATATTTTTGTACTTGTATTTAGAATTAATTTATAAATTTATTTATCCCATCTAAATTTAACTCTTCTATTAATCTATTCTTTTAAATTTATTAATTTATATACTTACCCTACCCCTATACCTATATATATATATATATATATAAAAAAAAAAAAAAATCAGCAGGGAAGCCTATTAAGCAACTTCATATAGTATTACAAATGTAGATCCGCCACTGGTTGAGGTCTTGAGGAAAGTAGAAAATAAAATATAAATGTCCAGTCTATTAAGCAACTTCAAATACTATTATTTGTTGGTTTCGAGGAGATTTTGAACATGTAATGTACACGTAATGTTCAAGTTTAAAAGACCACAAAAAATAAGTCAATAAACAAAAATTATTAGTGGAGTGATAAGAAACATAATCCCTTTGTTCGTCCAAATATATTTTTTATACATATTAAAAATAAAGACAATTTTTTTAAATTTATTCTTAACCATCCCATAATATAAAATAATGAGTATTTTTTTATATTAATAAACCACACTAAATAACATATTTATCTTTTACTCTATATACCCAATCTCATCATTTTGAGGTCAAAATTTTTTATACATTTACTTATCCTTTTAGGAACGGAGAGAATAATATTTATATAATAAACCGGATTAAATTTTAAGACCAAATTAAATTATAATACAGTACAATCCAACGGACTGTCTCAATAATATTTTTTTGAACTATTTTAATCCATCACACATTCACACCCTCACCCAACATATATATGTCTAAATATTCTACTACATGTTCAACTTTATGATACTTCTTTCGTTCCTAAAAGATTATCGTTTTAAAATAAAAAATTTATTCTAAAATATTTATCGTTATAACTTCCTAGAAGGATCAATTATTTACTTTCCTATATTACCTCTATCTTTTCCTCGTTGTCCCAATAAATTCTTTTCCTTGTATTAATAGTTTTCAATTTTCCATAAAAGGGTAGTGATAGAATTTCAAACAAATTTTACTAGTATTAAATGACTTTCTTAATTCATATGTCAAAACCTTAAACGAAAAATCTTTTAGGAACAGAGGTACTACAATTTAGACCATTAATCTATCAATTTATCATATCATTGGACTTTAAATGATAAATATTAAATAAATATATATTTTTAGTGTTTATAAAAAGAAATTTATTAACATGTGTCCGCAAGGCATATACTAAGCACACAGTTCAAGATAATATTTTTTTGAATTGTGTGCATATTCTTATAAATTTAGTATAAATGTAAAAATCAAAAAAATATATACACAATTTAAAAAAATATTATCTTAAATTGTGTGCTTAGCATCTGTCCATATTTAAAAGAGCCTTATAAAAATAGTGCTACACTTTTTTGTTTAATGAGTGGGTTGTACTCATTTGGCTTATTCTGCTCTACTAGGTGGACTACTCAGATTTTCATTTAACCCAAACAAATACTTGGCGTCTCGAACGCTTTCAGAAATCAAAGAAAAAATAAAAATGAGATCCAGAAAATAACATCACCACCACCATTTGGATTTCATTTCATTTCCCCCCCTTCATCATCTTCTTCTAATTAAACCCAATTCCTCAGGCCAATGCATCGCTTCTCTTTATCCCTATAACATAATAATCACTACCCACTTGAAATTCTTCTTCTTTTTATTTGTTGTTGTTTTATCCCGATTTCTATTGCTTCGAGCCTTCGACATATATACATATACATACATATAATTGATACATATCTATAGTCAGTCATGGCGGCGGCGACGTCGTCTATGGTGTGTACATGGTTTGTGGCGGCATGCATGTCAGTTGCCTGTGAAAAAGACCAACAAAATCCGATGACGGTGATGACTAATCCATCTGCTGGACGGTCGAGCAGTCGCAAGCGGAGGTTGTTGTCTAAATCCGATGGGGCTCGATTATCCAGTTCTCTAATCTCGTCGTGGTGTGGATCTTCCAGCATTCAGGGTCTGATGAGCTCATTGGAGCCCTGCAATGAGTATTACAGTTCCAAAGGGCTTTCCCCCTTTGATTTTTTCTTCGGCGGTGACAAAGCTTTTGCTTCGTTTTTTGGATCGAGCTCTGTTCCGGTGGGCCGCAGGCGGATTCATCCACCTGCACATTCGGGTAAATTTGCTTACTTGCTCTGTTTCGCCCCTTTTCTATTTTGGCTGTTTGGTAATTTATTTGTGATTGTTAAAATTGTTGGTTGCTCTAATTTTCAATTTGGAATCTGGGAACTGTCTAGTCTTGCCAATGACTTACTGTTTCATTTGATTACACTAACCATGAACTGGGTCTTCTAAATTCATTATGTTGGTATAAATTTGTTATTTTAATTTGTTTATTGTTGATATATAGAAATTTCAGTTCTTGAAGTGCTTGTGTGTTCTTGTGATTTGGAGTAGCATTTCAAAATTAGGTGCTATATATATATATATATATATATATATATATTTGGGGTACAGGTACATGTATTAGGTGGCCATTTCATTTCCATTTAATGATGGAGTAAAATTTTTCACTCAGTCGAGTCTGGGTAGTTGTGGCACTACTTCAACATTCTAATAATGAGTTATGAATTTCCCCTCTCTTACACAGTGCACGCCTGTGCTTACATTAATGTAATTTTTATCCTTTTAAGGTCGGTGAAGGTGGGCTAGGTTTAGTTGGTCCAAATTAGTTATTCCTTTTTTTGTGTTGATATATAATCTTGCTATCTGGGCTTGTAACAGAATTGATAATGAAGGCTAGGGAAAATGATTTCCATCAAGATTCTACTTACTGGTTTCTAGTATGGCAGGAAGATACATTTACCTTGCCTAAGGAACTTTGATGCACGTCATTGTTGTTTCCATCTTGTTCGTCATTTTCATTTACTAAGTTCATGTTCGTATTAACAATTCATTACCTAATTTCATGTTTGTAGACAAGTTAGTGGTCCAGAAGTTTGGTACTAGGCTTCAATGATATAATATGTGAAATATTGTTTGCTGACACTAACACTTGAAAAGAAACTCAAATTTATGTTGGGACTTGTACTATACCTGAATTGCTCGAGTTACTTCTATATAATTTGTAGTGCCTTATTTGCTAACGGATTTATGACTTTCTAAAATCTTAGGGGAAGCAATGGCTATAGCTGTTCAACCTTCAATAGAAGTTGCGACAAAGAAGAAACCAGCTACAAAGCAAAGGCGAGTAGTTGTGACTGGGATGGGTGTGGAGACTCCTATTGGCCATGATCCAGATGTATTTTACAACAATTTACTTGAAGGTGTCAGTGGCATTAGTGAGATCGAGGCTTTTGATTGTTCAAAGTATCCTACTGTATGTATTCTCAGCGATTACTCTTCTTTTGTATAGAGTTTCATGTTTTAGATTCTAATAGTAGAGTTCCCGTATACAGAGGATTGCAGGAGAGATCAAGTCTTTCTCGACAGAGGGATGGGTCGCACCAAAACTGTCCAAGAGGATGGATAGATTCATGCTGTACATGTTAACAGCTGGAAAAAAAGCATTGGCTAATAGTGGAATTACAGAGGATGTTATGGATGAAATGGATAAAACTAGATGTGGAGTTTTGATTGGCTCAGCTATGGGTGGAATGAAGGTACTGTTATTTTTCTTTCATGCATGATAAATTCCACATTATATGAAATGGAAATTAGAGGGAATTTGGTTATGTAAGAGCCTCTACCACTGATAAATTTGAGGTTTACAATTGGTGCGGCATGAGATTTAGCTTCTTTCATATTCTGTCTATATGTTTTGCTTATTCTGGTGCTCGATAAAGACTGGCGCATGTCTATTTTTACATTTAAAATGGTAGTGATGATGTCTATCTTCGGTCTTTTAATATTGTTTAACCGTGTAGAATGCTCTTGCAAAATATTCCTTCAAAATTTCTTTCATTGAAGCTCTGGAATATCCCTCACTAGTCGGAGATAAAGCTAACTATTAGATTCTCTTTTTGCACTATTGTATCATCTTTTAACAGATGGTGTCTGCTTGGTTATTTTGTTAAGCAGGTCTTCAACGATGCAATAGAAGCATTAAGGATCTCGTACAAAAAGATGAATCCTTTTTGTGTACCTTTTGCAACCACAAATATGGGTTCTGCCATGCTTGCCATGGATCTGGTGAGCAAAAATTGATGTTGCAAGTTAGCAAATACTCCCTCCATCCCATAATAACTGTCGTTTTAGCTTCATGCACATGGATTAAGAAAGTCATTTAATGCTATCATTTATTAATTAAAATTTGTGTAAAATTCCATCACTACCCCTTTATGGGAAGTTGAAAACTATTAATACAAGGGAGAGAATTTATTAGGACAATGAGAGAAGGTAGAGGTGATATAGAAAAGTAAATAATTTATTCTCCTAGAAAGTTATAAACGACAAATAAATTGGAATTTTTTTTTCCTTCTAAAACGACAGTTATTATGGGATGGAGGGAGTAGCATCCATATGAGAATTGTTGAAATTCTTGAACATTTTCTGTAATTGCTTATCTACTTACAAACTGCAGGGATGGATGGGTCCAAACTATTCGATCTCTACTGCTTGTGCCACAAGCAACTTCTGTATCTTAAATGCGGCGAACCATATCATCAGAGGAGAAGCTGTATGTATTAATTTTCTATATTGATGGGTGGATTGTAGGAGTCTCTTTTTGAACATATTCTTGATTATTTGTAGTTTCTTTAAACCATTCGGTAAATATATACAATTGCAAATGGAAACTGAAAAGTAAGAAAAAAAGTAAAGATTAGGGAATGTGTTGCAGAGTTACAGTCTACTGCTATGTTTAATGATTATTGGTGAAAACTTGCAGGACATGATGCTCTGTGGTGGCTCTGATGCAGTAATCATACCTATTGGTACTTAAAAACTCCTTTTGCCATTAGGACTCAACTTAATTCTGGAAAATGTCAACTTATAGGGCGTAACACATAACTTGATGCAGGATTGGGTGGTTTTGTGGCATGCAGAGCACTTTCTCAGAGAAACAATGATCCAACCAAAGCTTCACGTCCTTGGGATAATGTAATGTTTGATAGATAGTTATTCCTTTGATTATATTCTATTTGTCTGATGCTGTTTACATTATAGTATCAGGCTATTGTGAGGTCTTGTTTGTGATCACATTTCTTGCAAATGGATTTTTTTTGAATGTTCTAATCTATTACAAGAATTTATCCTAACCTAGGGGAAGGGATCTATGTGGGGGAGGGGATAACTTACTGTTAAATCGTCATCGCCTTCTAGACCTGTGTGTTGAACCTTTCTTCATAGCCTATTGTCAACAAGAATCGAACCCTTGATCTCTATATTAATAAAAGTGAGTCATACCAGTGGATCAAGTTGGTATCAAGTGACCAACGGTCTTGCAAATGGATATAGTTGACTCTTATAATTACTAACTGTGGGGGATCAAAAAATTATTAATTATCAAAAGTATTTAGTATAAAGATTCCACATGAAGTCATTGATAAGAAGAAAATATTCCATATATATTTACTAATATATACGCAAAATTATGTTCATATTTTTTAAATAACTGGTTAGCTTTTGTACATAAATTACATAGTATGAAGGGGCGAAGTCAAAAAAGTTTGTAGGGGGGAGGCAACCTTTTTGGTTGTAGTAAATTGAAAATTTTATTTAAAAATTGCATGCAATATTATTTAAAACCATTACATAATAACGGAAAACTTTTAATATATATATATAGGGGCATTCATCGGTAATTTACCGGACCGAACCGATTACCGAATACACCCAAAATTGAGTACCGGTACTGGTTGGACGGTATACCGAACCGGTTAGCCGGTACGGTACCGATTTTCCCAACATGGTATTTCCTAACTAGTATTTGCTATTGCTAATATTTGTTATGCTACGAACACGTGGCAGTAATTTGAATCTGCAAAAATAGAGAAAGCTACACTCTTCAACTTTAGTCTCAAAAGGAGAGAAAACTTCAACCTGTACATATGTATGGTTTGTTTTTATCTTGCTTTTCTTTCTCAAACCCATATAAAATCATATAAAAAAGGGAAAGCTTCCTCCATCTCAGATCCAACCACAAAATTATTAAAACCCACCACGCAGACTATCAATCATCATCGATTCATCCATCAATCTGGCCAACAAATTCAATCATCGATTCATCCATCAATATGGCCAAACTGGTTTGCTCAACAATCTCCTCTAATTATCTCTCTCTCCATATGTGTATACTCTCATATGAATAAAGGTACAATCAGAGAAAAAAGAGATCTATTTGCCTATTTTCAGAAAAGAAAAAGAAAAAAGAGAGCTATTTGCCTATTTTCAGAATACAACCGGTACAACCGGTTCGGTACGGTATGTACCGAACTTCCAAAGTTCCTTCCCGAACCTAATACCGAATAACCGGTATATACTGGTTATTTGTACCGATATCGAACCAGTTTTGTTTTTCCCCAAACCGATCGGTTCGAACCGGTTCGGTTAACCTAAAAACCGAAAAAAACCAAAAAAAAAATGCCCACCCCTATATATATATATATATAAACCTATAGGGGCAAAGCCAGTTTTGTTTAAGAGGGACTGAAAGTATGCACAATTTTTTAAAATATGGTATGATGCTATGAAGACTTGACCTAAAATATAAAGTGAATGAAAATTATACACATTCCCTCCATTGTCGAAGGAAAAAAACAAGGAAAATATGCCAAAATTATATCTTCGATAATACATATCTACTCGTTAAGCAATAGAAGATTCATTACTATAGGAGGAAGCTAAGACATTAAGGGCCTGTTTGGCAGAGAGGTGAATTGAATGACTTTCCCTAGTAGAGCTATTGGAGAAAGTGCTTTCACATCAAAATTAAAAAGTGTTTGGCAAATAATTTTTAGAAGCATGTTATGTATTTGTTGGTAAGTTTCCAAGTATAAACGTAACACAGTTTTAGAAGTTCTAAATTTTACCTTTTCGCAAAAGTACTTTTACACTCAAAACCTCTACCGTCAAAAATGTTTCATTGTATTATCGAACACTCTCGAATTTGAATTTGAAACATTATTAACCCACCACACCGCTATGTTAAACATGCACTAAATTGAATGTGCTGTACTTTTTACTTCTTTCCTTTTGTTGCTCAGAAATAATTTGCTCTGTGAGGCTATCCTTTATAGTGAACTTCATATCTTCTAGTGAAATTCTAGGCCAATAGGCCATGCGATTTTATGAATTAGTGGGTTACTTAAATTATAAAAGGTTGAAATAGATATGATTAATCCACCAATACAATTAATGATTTTAACATATAAACTTTGACCATCATCTACTATATATTACACGTCAAATGAGAGGTGAAAGACCAACATTCTTAAGGGTCAACACATCATGTATTTGATATTAATAGAAATTCTAACACAATACCATCAGTCTATCACTATAGTGAATTCACAACCGTTTGGCTCCTATGCTCCTCCAACCCTAATAATAAATTTAGCTTAATGTATGAAAAACTTTTAATTGTTTTTTAAGTATAACGTAGTATCACTATCTTTTCCTTTTTAATATTTGTTATGTGATAGACAGATAGGTCTATATTAAGAATGTACTAGTTGTACAATTATGTAGCCAATTATTAAAAGAAACTTGTGATTCTTTATTTAGTACAAATTCTATAAATAAATGTCACTATTATATTAATGAATATATATTTTTGTAGTTAATATTATCAGAGAGGTTTTTAAAAAACTTATTAGTTATGATGTATTAGAATATATTAATTATAACACGTGGAGCGAAGTTGGTTCCTTGAAAAATGTTAAGTATAACAATATTATTTGTTAGAAGGCCTACTGTATCTAAATACTAATTAGTGCACCATAGTTCCCCTATAAAAAAAAGATTATTCTTCCTTGATTTGAGAATTATGTAATGTAAAGCTTGCTATATTAGTTTCTGGCTTTCTAAATGATGCAAAAGTATGTTGTACTCGGTAACTAAAACTTAGTTTGTAAAATGATAAGGAATATTTATAACTGAGAATTTCTGATTTTGAAATTTCCAGATATCTGGAGTCTCTCACGTTCTTGAGAAACTTATCTTATTCATTTCTACAACTCTTTCGATGAAAGAGTAATAGTGTAATACTCCTCAAGACCTCGATCCTGGACTTTCTCCTCTTTTGACCTGCTTTGTGAATGATGCTCACCGAAATAATTGGTTTTGGTATTGGACAGAATCGTGATGGATTTGTTATGGGAGAAGGAGCTGGAGTTCTGCTTCTGGAAGAACTAGAGCATGCTAAGGTATATTGGAATTCGAATCACTTGAATTACAACTTCACAAGAATGAGATATGTTTTCATGTTTTCATTGTAGGATAATTAGAACTTATCCCATATGCTAACTATTTCTTTTTCAATTTCCTATTTTCTTTTTGATGGTCAGAAAAGAGGTGCTAAAATTTATGCAGAATTTCTTGGTGGAAGCTTCACTTGTGATGCATATCACATGACAGAGCCTCATCCCGATGGTAAATTCTTAGTTTATGTATACCTTGTGATTTTGGAAATCTTTAAATATGGTTCAGGGATAGCAAGTCTACTTTCCAGTCTCTTTCTTTTTATTAGCTTTACCCCACGCGCTTCGCAACTGGTGGTCTTTTAGAAGTTTAGTATGCATATGCATTATCAATTTTCCTAAATGACGTTATGTTTTAAAGAAAAAGTTACAGATTTTGTCTTTAAGTAATAAAACATAACATTCTAAATCAGTCATATCCATCACCAAATACATGACAAGCACAATCAAATCAGTCGGCACCAATTAAAGAATCATAAAGTGAATCCTTGCTAATATGTGTGCTTTTTCTACATTTGTTTAATGCATGTATTAGGTATATTAAGATGGAGAAATCATAAGAATCATCATTTTTGCAACTTTATGTCTTAAACCAATTACTAAAATTGACACTAATATGTAAACATGCATCTTTTTTAAAATGAATGTACACTTTTAAAAAATCATACATTATAAAAAAGTTTCTTATTTCATACGAGCCTCCTATCTCGGTTTATGTGATTACATTGGCATGTGTATAGTATATAAAAGCTAGCTAAGCCACTTTTCATTAAAAGTTCGGAACATTATATAACTTTTAACTCAGTTTTTATAAAGTATACTCTTTTGTGTGTGATATGCTCTATGCTTCACTCATATGAACAAGTAAGAAAATTATTTGATGATATGTAAATAAGGAAAGAGACAATGTCAAGATGGTAAGTATGTCATAATTTATAGGACAAAATGGTAACATATGTCAAGTTTGATATGAAAGGACAAAATAGTTAGAATGCACTAAAGTTAAAAGAGGACAAAAAGGAAACAATGATGGAAGACTCTCAGCCACTTTTGGAAGTGTACGGATTGGTAAATAGATAATAATTTTTCCTTCTCGTTTGGAGGTAGAAAGAGTTTTCTTGATGTTTGTAGGTGTAATATTTTGTAATGTTACGGCAGACAAATCATAGGATTGTTTGGGTCTGCATTGCTGTTATATTGGAGTAGTCATATTATGTTTTTTGTATTCAAATTCTTACCTTCTTGCGTACATGGTTTACATGCTACATATGTTGAGTTTTATTCTACAAACTACATGTTGTCCTGAGCTTGGTGATGGAGGAGGTTACTGGTTAGGTAGCACATCTAGTATTGAACATTTGAAATGTTTACGAATATCAAATATGCATCTAAAATTTTGGTTTATGCTAGTGCACTTCTGTCAATAGGCTTTTAGAGGAGCATATTGGCAAGAAATTTAGAGATGCAGCCTTTCTGAGTTGGTCTCGATACGGCTTTGATCGGTTGTTGTGAAGGGTTAGTTTGATGTATCAAGCTAATGTGAAGTTAAGTAGGTTATTCCTGAGACTTGGTTATGAGTGTCTCTCTGGACGCCCCGAGAAATTATGTTCATTGATAATCAAAATATATCTTGCAGGTGCAATGAATAAGTTAGCAAGGAAAAAAATTAGATATTTATTTTTTCATTGTCCAAGGAAAAAAGAGCTTTAATAGTTAAGAAAAGACATTTTAAAGGAAATCTTATGTTGATTATTGGACTCTCTCTCTCTTATCACCTAGTAGACTTATGTTATATATATACTCAGGTTGAAGGTTTAAAAATGATGCTTCTGTAGTTTTTAGGCACTCTTTGTTATTATGATTATTGAAGCCTTTCATGGTTTCCTGGGTGTTCTTTCTTTTTTGGGTTGGGGGTATATTTTCTGGATGCTTGTAATTAACTCTTTTGTCTTCACAAATTCTTTCACATCACTTCTCAGTATTGTCTAGTTATAGATTATTCACTGTTTATTTTATTTGTTATTTTTCTAATGTCTTGGAGCACTTACAAGTTGTTAACGAAAGTGAGGTCGTCTGACTTTGCTCTTATCTATACGGCTATTCCATCCTGCCCCAATAAACTTGTAAGACTTTCGAGGAAGTAAACCATTCAATGCAGTAATTTTTATTTTTTATTATTTAGCTTTTCAACTTTTTTAACCAGGTAAAATCCCTTGACCTATACAATATAATTCTGTCGTTACTATTGAGCATGATTCATTTCCTGAAAATATACGCTATTAGTTGATTTGGAGATTTATAACAATAGCAGAACATGTGATGCAAATCACATTTTTATATACAGTGTTTGAACCCTGTTTCATATGCATAAGCAGGGACTGGTGTCATTTTGTGCATAGAGAAAGCCCTGGCTCAGTCTGGGGTATCCAGAGAAGATGTGAACTACATTAATGCGCATGCTACATCAACGCCAGCAGGTGACCTGAAGGAGTATCAGGCACTCCTTCATTGTTTTGGCCAGAATCAAGAGGTTACTTGAATGAATATAATTACTTGTTCAATGCTCAAACCAATATTTCAAAAGCTTAATGAGATCTTAATGTCCGCAGTTACGAGTGAACTCTACAAAATCTATGATTGGTCACCTGCTAGGAGCAGCTGGTGCTGTGGAAGCTGTTGCAACTATTCAGGTAACGGTTGTATTTATTTAGTTGCGTCAAATACTGGAGATTAGAAATATATGTGTGTGTGTGTATATATGTAATCTGATATCAGATCTCTGACATGAAAATATATGCAACTGAAAATCTGTTATAATTGTATTGTAGTTAATCTTAACACCGCCTGTACTAATATACTATCATCACCATTAAGTACTAGTGTCTATAATTTGCTCGCTTAACTTACTTTCAGTGAATTCTTTTGACCACTTTCTTTTCCCAAAAAGCAGCTCTTGTTGATGCCAAAATTATGTCAACAAATCTTCATCCAAATGCTTCTTTTGTTTAGTGTTGATTGGCAAATATATATATTTTTTATAATTTTATAAAGCAAGAGCTCTTGTACATCATCCTTTTTTGCCAGATGTCTTTTCACTTCGTTTATTGACACCTCTTTGATGGTTGCAAGACTGATACTGATATTCTATGTTTATGAAAGCTCATGGTTCACTTTTAGTCTCATGTCTCAGTTACACATATGATTGTATATCTTAGTTTACAAAAGCTTGTGTTGTTAAGGTAATAGATAGAGTGAATCACTTGCAATGTTACTTTGTCAATATTTTTATTGCAAAGAAATTCCTCAATGTTGTCGTTGTTGTTCTCCTTGTTCTCCTGAACTTCAGTGCAAACCTGAACTTGGTGATTATTGTTGATGCCAAAGATACTATAGCTTTTGGTTGATTGTTGACAGCAATTTGTGTCTCCTTGTAGGCAATAAGAACAGGGTGGGTTCATCCAAATATTAATCTTGAAAATCCGGATAAAGGCGTGGTATGTTTCTTCTACATACACTACTATTTGTCAATATGTACGAGTTTTTTGGAAATGTGTAGTTGATTTGTTAGGTTCACTCTTTCGGCCATTGAAACAGATCATCTTAGCTGCTATTTTTTCTATACCTTCACCAGCAGGTCTGCTGCTTTTTTTAGCTAATAACACTGTAGACCAGGACTAGTAGGGCTCTTTTTTCTTGTATATGTGTTTAGACCCCTCACAATGAAAGTTACAAGGAAGGAACTAAAATGTAAGAACATACAAAAGTTCATATACTAATACTTCTAGGAATTTAGGAAATATATGCCAACCATTTCTTGCACTAGTTTCCTAGAATAGAATTACTGTATAATTATGTTAATTAATATAGTATTAGTAATATATTCAATTGTTATCATAGAAAAAGCTAAAGAAGAATTTCCCAGAAGAATCCTATAGAGAAGATTCCTTGCTTAGAATTTAAATATCTTAGCGGAACATGTCAATTTTTTTTATTAATTGTTTCAATTCATTTTTGCACAAGTTATTACTTAGTCTTTTGGTTGAGTCATTTATAGCACGCAGTTATCTGACATCTTCTCTCAAATCAGGACATGAATGTGCTGGTTGGACCGAAGAAAGAAAGACTGGACATTAAGGTTGCATTATCTAATTCGTTTGGGTTTGGTGGCCACAACTCATCAATCTTATTTGCTCCCTTCCAGTAGACAGACACGGGGCACGACAGCTCCAACATGGCTGTAGTTGATGTCTAATGGGTATGCAAGCAGGCATTATAGTTTTCAAGTTATATATCAAATAATAATAATAATAATAATAATATTTAAGTTGTGAAAATCTGAAAAGAACTTAACCATGGAAAGTTAAATTGAATTTGTTTCTATGAGAATAATGACAAAAATGATTTGTGCGCAGAGTAGACTCATGTATTATATGCCCCTTTAAGTTGATTAATTTTATGTGGGCTGCCACTTTGTCTTCTCGGCTCAATCTTGGACTATATTCTAGTATCACTCAACTTGTAATCAGATTTTGAAGTGTTTTGTGAGGAATTCCATGAAAAGACTAATCTTTACATTGTGTCTTGGCTTCAAATATCAATAGAAATTCCAAGAGTATGGTTGCATTAATGTTTGTTTGGATTTTGTTTTGTTGTTTTGTTGTTTTGTTGTTTTTATGACATGCTTGGTAAGAATTGATGGATGTGCTTCATGCTTTGCAGATTTTAGGAGTCGTCGATTCGAGTTCCGGGTGATTGTATGTGGTTGAAGAAATCAAGTTTTGAAATCTAAGATATTACTGAAGAGAAGAGGTGTCCCTCTCTAGTGGGGAAAGGGTGCAAGTGTGCATCTTCCAGCTGGGGCTGGGGTAGTAATGTCATTCTTGTAAAAGTTTTTTGAATTTGTTTCTATCCTTTCCCACGAGCTACAATGGGTTTTGGTCGGTGGTTTATTATTATATGAAAATTGGAAATATGTTCCTATCATACGACTACTTTCAATGTATTTTAAGTAGAAGGAGAATTCATTTTGTGATATTTAGAGTTTGACTGCTTTTTCACTACACCAATTTCGGAGGAAAGTTTTGTCATGGCGGAATAATAATAATAATAATAATTTTCATTTTGATAATTCAGTATTATTATTAATTTATTGGTTATTTTTAGGCCTTATTTTGCAGAATGGGCAATCAAAAATTTAATGATATGAGAGCATGTCCTACCTAGTAGGGGGTCTTTGTGATGGGTGGATCTCTTCCAATTCATTAATAAAAGGGACAACTCGTTCAATTTTTGGAGGAACCGTGTTGGGTTTTTAGCCAATTCTGTACCAGTACTCACCCACCCCACCCCCACACACCCACCTATTTATGCTGTACGCATTCAAAATTGGATTATATAATATCTCCAACTCCAATGTCTGTCTGATACTATATCTTTTTTTTTTGGATTCTTCTTTCAAAATTATTAATTTTTTATTTTATTACTTGAGAAAATAACTGAAAAAATAAATATGTGAATGTATATAGAAAGAATGACACGTAAAGAAAGTAGGGATCATTTGGAATTGTGAGATCATGTGAAACAGAATATAGGTTTGTTAGCAGAACTGAAAGTGTGTTTGTCATGACATTTAGGAAAATCATTTTTTATTTTTTTAATTTATATTAAATTTCTTTACGTACATGTTTTGTGTCTGCTAATATTTAGTTGCTGCCCTGCAAACTAGAAGGATTCGTGATAACTAATACAATAATATAATGTTTTATTATAATGAGGCCTCCTGATTATATCAATATTCAACATGTGAACATATGTGATAATAAATAATTAAGTAGAGACTCGCACATAACACATTATTATTATTCTATCTTATCCAAGACATCATTCCAATCCAACTTCGTCATCGTATTTGTTTGGTTGATATGTATATCATTTTCCTACTATAATAATATATACTCTCCCCATTTTAAGGGAAAAGGTAGACAAACACAAAATATAAGATTAAACCAAGTCTCTCTTGGTTCAATGATAAAATAACTATTCATAAAATTTTAAGTTCAAGAGGTCTTGGGATTAAGATTTCATATGTTTGGTTGCGATTGAAAATTTTATTTTTTTGGGTAGTCGAGTGTGTCAAAACCCTTTTTATAATGGCTCACTAGCATTCAACAAATAACAGAAAATGTCAAAGAAACATGTATAAAAGAAAAAGAGAATCGATATTTTTACTAGTAAATTTAATGATTTTACAAGATTTTCTCTCATATAAAATGAATTTCACTTACTATTCATTTGAATAGAAATTTGTGAAGCAATCAAATTTATTTGTAAAAATATTAATTCTCAACAAATATTGTTAAATATATAGTAGAGTAACAAGTAGTAGCCGGTACAGTAACTAGCAAGAAAATTATTCAAACGACTGCACACATACACACCTAAAAAAAAAAGAAAATTAAAAAAGAAAAGAAAAGGACATACTGACAGAAAAACAAAAGAGATGCAGAACACAAGGCAGGACTAGCTAGTTTACTAGAGTAAATATATATAGGAATTATATATATGGAATATTACTAGTATATATATATATATATATATATATAATGCTAAATAAAATCAGAACCGTCCATTTGCATCATTAATTCCGGCGTCTCTGATTGTCGAGAAGGTTGATGAGATAAAGCGCGTTACTGGTTACTCTAGCCACGTTCGTGATCTTCCGCTTCACATCCGTCCTTATTTTACCGTCGATCTCCTTAAATCCGTCCATACACGTGTCGTCGTTCGTCAAGGCAGCGCTCACCCACGTCTCCACATTGCTCATGTGCCACCGGAACTCGCTCCCTCGCCGGAGATGCTTCAGCTCCGACAGCGATTTGGTGAGTTCGTCGACCGAGTCAGATATCTGGACCAGGCAGTCACTCAATGCGCTTTTCTCTCTCTTACTGCTCCCACTCTTGAGATTGGCCAGGAACTCCGACGCCCTGTGGGCCCGGGCGAGGCTTATTTTCACGGCGGCCTGAGCTAGGTCACGTGGGGTGTTGGCTGGTGGCGAGTAGGAGGAGAGTGTTCGGAGGCAAATGTCTGGGTAGCTAGCGTGGACGCATGAGGAATGGATGAGGTCGTGGGAGCCGTCGCCGGCGGCAGAGTAGAGAACGGCGTAGAGAGAAAGGGAGAATAGGATGGGGAGCAGAGAGAAAGTGGTGGACGAGGCCATGCTTACTTATTTTGGTAGTAGTGGCAACTGCCTCCTATAAACGTATGCAGGTTGAATTTATAAGGGTGGATAAAAAATGAGAAATATTTAGGGTCATCAACTTATGATTTAATCACCAAATTGCCATTTTGTTCATACATGTGATTAAGGCCGTAAAAATGAACAAACAATTCGGATTAGATTCGTATTCTCTCGATTAAAAATTTCATTCGAGCTCGATTCGAAATATAAATGATTTAAATATGAGTAAATTTTAAAATTTGATATATCACTCAAATCTCCTCAAATTGTAATTTTATATTGATATTCGGATCGTATTCGTTTGAAATGTTCAAATTACTCGGGGCTCGATTCGAGATCGTGCTCGACTCGGTAGCTAAACGAGCCTTAATCAAATCTTATGTTATATTTGATAAATTTTGTGAACCAAATATAAATAACTCAATACTCGATTTAATTCGGTTAATTTATACCCTTACATGTGATAGATTGGAAAGTGTAAAGAAGAGAATATTTTTATTGCTTAAAGTTTCACATTTAGGGATTGAGGTGGTTTGACATTATTTTAGTCCCCCGTCAGATATATGAAAAAATGTAAACTATACATGGTACTTTTTGAAAAAAATATCAAAAAAATGATTTCTCTATTTTAAATATATGAGTTATTTTAATATTTATTTAAGTCTATTTAAAATATGAGTAAATTCATAAATTTCACTCCTATTTTTGGTATCATTATACGAATATTAAATTTTATGGTTTCTCTGTGCTCCAATTTGTATACCATATACAGAGAAATCTTATTGAAACTAAAAAAAATATTTAAACTGTTAATAAAATTTAGACAAGGGGTGGTGCGTTTGACCCCAATAAATAAATTATTCTGACCATATCGTATTATATAATTTGTTTTTTTTCTAACTTCGTCCTTATTCACGTTAGCTAACATAAAAATTATTTTCTTCTTGGTAATATGGTGGAAACTGGGAAGTAGGAGGGTAATATTGGAAATAGAAATTAAACGTTGGCCGGAGAAAATGCACCGGTGAGAATTTAGCAGAAGGCAAAATTATTTTGACAGCACATGTGAGATGGGCGTACTTGTCATTCATAAATCCTCCTCCACCTAATTAACGTCGTTTACATTTACCGGCTGGCTGGGAAGTAAGCAACGGATTTGTTCATGATCAGGGAAATGATTTCAGCATGTAGGAGAGTTTGTTTTGTTATTTATGTGTGACAACATCATCCATTTCCGTTAAATATTTGAATGGAATCATCCATTACTCTCTCCTTTCCATTATAGTAAGTCATTTAATTTAGACAATAATTTATACATACTTTTTTGGTTTGGAATTTCTTAATATGTGTCCTTAGGGTACATGTTAAATACACAGTTTAAGGAAATATTTTCTTGAATTGTGTGCATATTTTCTTGAATTTAATGCAAATGCAGAAATCAAGAGAATATGAACACAGTTCAAAAGAATATTCTCTTGAATTTTGTGCTTAGCATGTGCCTTTAGGGCACATGATAAGAGGACTCGATTTGGTTTACATGCATAATAATTTGACCTTATATATACTTTTAAACATATTACCTCCGTCCCACAATAAGTGATTTTTTAGGCTTAATATTTTTTTCAAAATAAGTGATGTGTTAGAATTCCAATACAATTTTTATAATATTTTTCCATATGTGCCCTTATGCAACCAATGGTATTTATTGGGAAGTTGAAAGGTTGAAGAAAGAGAAAGAGAGACCAAAAGGCAATAAAAAAAGTCTCAAACAAAACAAAGAAAGTATATTAAGGGTATTTTTGCCATTTTAACTTGTGTATTAGTATGTGTGATTTAAGCTAAAAAAACACTTATTATGGGAGGGAGGTAGTATCATTTTAGTCTTCTTTCCACTCATTAATACTTACACCGAGACATTTTATAACGACGACCTAGCGCGATTAACTGTCATACAAACGTTTGTGTAAAGAGTCGGGATCCACACCAGAGACATTTTATAACGACCCAACGCGATTAACTGTCATAAAAATGTTTGTGTAAAGAGTCGGGATCCGCACCAAAAGATATATCATCATAATTGGTACGAAATCTAGGGACAAGATGAATTAATTACAAGTTGCAAGTGTTTAACTCTTTTCTATTTATTTTGTTTCTATAAAAGTATGTTTGGGGTTTTATGGTTCACGGGTCCAATGAATGAATAATTTCGTAGCAATTAATGTCATCCCTATCGCATTACATAATGTTAAATGAATCTGGCCTCAGATTGGCTTTCGATCAGTCCCAGGTCCGACAAGCCAACCATACTTAATGCAGAGCGGGTTAGCTTTTAACTTCATTAAATCCTTTCTTAACATGGAACATTCTGGTCTAATTTAAGAAAACATGTTGTATTAGTAAATCACTTCTCTATTCTAGTTTTTGATATTTGAGTTTTTAAGAGAGATGGGTGAATTAAGAATTGAGAAAAAGTCTCTCAACTAAATAGAGACCTGCATGTTCGATCTGATGAATTCGAATTTATATTTAAAAAATTCAACTCATATTTGATTCAATTCAAATATTTATTATTGAAATTTGATTCGACTCTAATTCTGGCCTCCACGTAATACATACTTTTATAAAATATATTATTATAAATCAAACTTATTATTATACTTAGAAAATGAGAAAACCTTATTAATTGTCCAACATATAAAGCGGAAACTCGTAATATCAAAAAATAATGGGGTACATTTAAACTTGAAAAATCCACCGGAACAAGATAATGCCTGCCTCAGTATTGTTGTGTCACAAAGAAACCCATAGTGATTACTGATTACTGCAACAAAGCATGTGCCATGTACAGTTCTGGCAGGCCGGGGCTCACAATGGTTCTTATCCCAACCAACTCATTTTTCAGCCGTTGATTAATTAATTGAAAGACTTAGATTGAAAAAAAATCACCCTAGCCGCTACATGTTTTAGCGGCCCGAACAATAATATATAACAACTTACAAATCAAAATATTAGTCCCACTTTGCCAAATTTTATAAAAAATAATTGAATTAAATATTTTAATACACCAAATACTACTTGTAGTAGCGGCTTGACTTTTTATTTTTTTGAAATTTGAACCAAGTTGCTACATATTTGTTTCACTTTTCTCAAAATTTAACGCTCTCTTTTCTCTACTATTTCCATCATTTACTTTCACCAATTATTATTATTATTATTGTAATGTTGTTGTTGTTGTTGTTGTTGTTGTTGTTGTTAATATTAATATTATTGTTATTATTTTTAATAATAATAATAATAATATTAATATTAGTTATCATTGTCCTTATTATTATTATTATTATTATTATTATTATTATTGTCATTATTATTATTATTATTATTATTATTGTAATATTGTTGTTGTTGTTAATATTAATATTAATATTATTGTTATTATTTTTAATAATAATAGTAATAATATTAATATTAGTTATTATTGTCGGTATTATTATTATTATCGTCATTATTAATATATATTTTTTATTATTATTATTTTTGTTATTGGAATATATTAATAATGACAATAATAATAATAATAATATTAATAATGACAATATTTAATATTATTATTATTATTTTTTGTTATTGGAATATATTAATAATGATCTGGAATTGAGTCCTCTATCTTCTTTTCCAAACAGCTTTAATGGCCACACGCATAAAGTTTGCCTCCCACCTAATAAATAAATAAATAGTACTTGCTCCAATAATGAACCCAATATCACATGCCCAAAACAAAGAAAATAAATAAATAATAATCCCTATTAATTCCCACCACATAAGGCCAAGGGGACTACATATTGATTTTAAGGTGTGTATATATATATATATATATATATATGGTTTGAAATTCAAAAAAGAAATCATTTCCAAAATTTAAATGTAAGGGTGCCTTTTGGGTCATTCATTTAGCATATTTTGTAACTATATATATATATATATATATATATAGTAATAGGGTTTCCATTCAGGGAAAGCTGAGCTTTTACATGCCACGGCGTGAAAAACAACTACTTGGGATAAAATGCTTTAATCTCCTTCCACATTCATAAACCCACCATAATTCAAAAGCTACTTAACTACTAGTCCATATGATTCATCGATCTGCGTGCGTTTCCTACCATTTCAATCCAAAATTGTTCTTGTAATGAACTTAATAAATGCTTTTAATTGTTTTCTAATATGGGGGTTTTATTTAGAAATTTACAAATATTTTTGATCTATTACCCTAATTTATTGAGTGCTTTTTTGTTTAATAGGGTTCACATGATAATACAATTACGATGACAAATTCGAGAATATTATATTATTTTATATTAATAATCAAATTTTTTTTATATAAAACAAATAAATTGACATATAAGCATCTTTTTTTAATTATGTGGAACAAATGATGAATGATAAAGTTTAGCTGTTTGGATCAGCTCTTTTCACTATTTTGGTATCTTGAAGAAAAGTTTTAATTGGGCTACAAAAATAAATTTTGAATTGCAAAATTTCATTTGAAGAATTTAAATGGTCACAAGTTTAGTTAATAATTAGCTGTCCTTACTTGTCTCACACTGTTCACCTTTAATATTTTCATTTTTTACTTGGAATTTAGAATACGACTATAATCTAATCTATATGATTGAGTAGCTAGTACTGTAGCCGTTGTAATATATATATATATATATATATATATATATATATATATATATATATATATATATATATATATATATATATATATATATATATATATATATATAGGAGAAGGCTCTTAAACGGACTGTTCGTAAACGAACAATCCTTTTGCGTACATCCTTTTCCTACTTATCCTACATAATTGAGATAGTACATAATTGGACCCACTTATTCAATTTAAAAGTGTACGCAAAAGGATTGTTCGTTTACGAACAGTCCGTTTAAGAGCCTTATTGTATATATATATATATATAGGGAGATGATCCATAGAATCTAGTTGCTATGGATGAAAAACTGACATATACAATCTTAACCCTCTATTAGAAACACTGATGACTGCGATTTAGATTAGGATATTACCGTCCGCTAGTATTACTAGGAAACTTTGTTAGTATAAAATTCTGACCTTTATGCCCCCACTTCATATCAGGTCAAAAAACATTACTAGCGGACTATAGGTACGTCCCAAATTGTGACTCAGTGGATAAGCTAACTTGAGTTTCCGCTACAGCAAGTTCGTACATGTGGATTTGCACTGCTGGATCTCTAGCCACAATCTTTACTCTGCACCCAAGTACAACTAAGTATGAATATAGTTCAGAGGATTACATAAGATATACCAATGGTGTTAAGATCCTTAGTCACCATTCGTAGCAGTACAGATTTAAAGGAATAGTCATTTCCATCTAACCTTCAAGGTTTTTAGTCTATCAATGTGTAGAACACAGATTTGATGTCTCTCTCTCTCTCTTCCCCACCAAAAAGAAGTGGTTACTGGTTTTATCCATTGGGTTTCGACTAGCTGTTGCCCAATAATTGATGGTTAATCACATTAAAATGCCATTGGTACCTATAGTCCGCTAGTAATACTAGCGGACCATGTTTTTTGACCTGATATGGAGGCGAGTGGGGGTATAAAGGTCAGAATTTTATACTAACAAAGCCCGCTAATAATACTAGCGGACGGTAATATCTTAATCTAAATCGCAGCCATCAATGTTTTTAATGGAGGGTTAAGATCGTATATGCCAGTTTTTCATCATAGCAACTAGATGCTATGGATCATCTCCCATATATATATATATATATACTAGGTCCTATTGTATCTAGCAAGTAATAAGGTCCCAAACCCTAAGAAAAAATATGAGAATTCCTTACTCTCCTATAGGATCCAACCCAAGTGGCTAGCTAGTCCAATTCAGGTTCTGACCCAATTCCGTTAAGGTCCCCATTTACTACACCTAAATATTGTACTGGTCAAGTTTAATTTTAAGGAATATATTTATTATGTCTTTATTTTTAGAATTCTCCGAACCTATTACTTATAGGTTAATTAAAATATAAGTTCAATTATGCAAAATTAGGATAAGCAATATAATTTTTTTCACCAAAAAAGCTACTAACATTTCACAATCATTCAAATTTTACTAGGAATTAATATCATAAGATTGTTTTGAAGGTAATGACGAGTATATATATACGAATCTCTTGGCGCATTCGACTAATCTCATAGATATACATGCATCCCCACAATAGTTGTGCACTAGGCAGATATATGTATTGAAGAATAAACTTGTGTGAATACCCTAACAGAGTTGACAAAGTTTGATCACATGCATGTGAACTCTCAAAAATTGTCATATCCAAACGTTATATATATATATATATATATATATATATATATATATATATATGTGTGTGATTTAATCCATGACAACCGGTTGCCATGATCATTATTTAAGCAATCCACTTTTTAGCCGTTGATCAATTAATTGTAAGGTTTAAATTGAAAAAAATTTCACCCCAGCCGCTACATGTTGTAGCCGCCCGAACAACAATATGAAATGGCTTCCGAGTCAAAATATTGGTCCCACTTTATCAGATTTTATAAAAAAAATTGAATTAAATATTTTAATACACCAACCGCTACTTGTAGAAGCGGCTCAGCCTTTTTTTTTTGAAATTTGAACCAAGGTGCTAGATGCTACATGTTTGTTTCACTTTTCTCCAAATTTAACACTCCCTTTTCTCTACTATTTCCACGATTTACTTTCACCAATTATTATTATTATTATTATTATTATTATTATTATTATTATTATTTTTATTATTGTCATTATTATTGTAATATTATTGTTGTTGTTGTTAATATTAGTATTAATATTAATATTAATATTATTTTTGTTATTGGAATATATTAATAATTACAATAATAATAATAATAATAATAAAATATTAATAATGACAATAATAATAATAATGACAATAATAACTAATATTAATATTATTACTATTATTATTAAAAATACTAACAATAATATTAATATTAATATTATTAATATTAATAATATTACAATAATAATGACAATAATAATAATAATAATAATAATAATAATAATAATAATAATAATTGGTGAAAGTAAATGGTGGAAATAGTAAGGAAAAGGGAGTGTTAAATTTGGAGAATAGTGAAACAAACATGTAGCATCTAGCAACTTGGTTCAAATTTCACAAAAAAAAAAAAGAGGCCGCGGTTGGTGTATTAAAATATTTAATTCAATTTTTTTTTATAAAATCTGACAAATTGTGACCAATATTTTGACTTGGAAGCCGCTACATATTGTTGTTCGGGCCGCTACAACATGTAGCGGTTGGGGTGAATTTTTTTTCAATCTAAGCCTTCCAATTAATTGATCAACGACTGAAAAGTGGGTTGCTGAAATAGTGACCATAGCAACCGATTGCCATGGATTGAATCCATATATATATATAAGTTAACACAAATTGTACACCTGTTTTCCAAATTGAGGTAATATTCCCTTTATAATAACATCTTTGTAGTTATTACGACGCATTATCATCCTTATTTTGAATATTTAATTTGCTGTAATAATATAATCTTCACATGCAGATATGTTGTGAGAAATTGACATTTAACAGAACTGCATGTTGGAAAAAAGAAAAAAAAAACACATGTTGTCAATATGCTTAATTAATTTTCATCATTTCACGAATGAAGTCAGCTTGATTAATAGTTCCGTGTAATAGCAAATTTAAATAAATATTTGAAAATAAAGATGATTACAACTATAAATTTGTTGATATATATACACACACCGTACCAAATCTTTATGTTACGTTCCCTCCATTCCATAAAAAAATTCTTATTTTTAAAATTTATAAATAATAATAATGTGTTTTTATTTCGTATGTTTTTTCTATGTACGGATAATAAGTTGTTAATTTAGTAGAATTGACTTGATATTGAAACTAAGATGATAAATTTGAGAATATTCCGAAATTTATGGATCTTTTGTTATTTTTATACCACTATAATTAAAACGAGGAGTACTTTTTATGTGGTAAAAAAAATGACATGCAAATGAGAGATTTATTTGAAAATAGGAAGTACATAAAATCAAAAGCATGCATGCACGATGTAATAAAATCTCAACTTACAACACTTGTGTCGACATCACAGCCAACCTGAAATGGGCATGGGAATGATAATTGATACGACTGGCATATCATATTCTATACATGCCAATAATTAACAACTCTTTGACACAAACTGTGATAAGAAATCAAGTTAGAACTGCCCGCCCTTGTACATTGTTTTATATATATATACAAACACCACCCAAAAAAAAACCCACTCATCTTGAGAAATTGTGTTTAATATTAAGAATATATATAATATCCATACTTTTTTTAAGACATTTAATATTTAAATGTAACATATCATTATATTTAAGGAATTATCTCTCCAATGTTAATAAAACTTCTATTGTAGCAATGAAGTACTTGTATTAAATAAAATTATTTTTATTTTATTATCTTAAAGAAAATGATATATATTGCGAGAATGTTTATGTCGATTCTTTGATTATCAGTTACGTGAATAAGTATTAATAGTATTTATTTTTGTAGAGACGTATTTATAATAAGTGGGGTCTTACTATAATTCTTACTAATCTCATGTATTAATAAATTTCGTAATTATAATTTAATATAAATTTATTACAATACATAACGAGGCTCTTATTTTAATATCGTTCACGCATAAATCTCAAATGGTTTGGGTCAGGCATCAAGAATGGGACATTTGATTTTGGCATCATTTAAAATTAGCTTAAGAATGAGATCACGTACGTTTGCCGTTTGCGTTTGGCATCAACCTACCTAGCTTATATATCTTCTATATATAACGCGGTTGCACCGTTTGGCCTTTTTTGCGCAGACTAAACTTTTTTCTCAAAATTAGTTCTTAAGTTTAAAAGTTGTTATATTTTACCCTCAAAATTAAATAATATTTATATTATATCCTCTAAATTAAAAATTTAAATTAATTACACAAGAATATAAATTACACATACTAGTGTGCGTCCCAACCCCTAGTTTATATATAATGCGGGGGGAGGGGTTGGTCTCTTTGGTCTATTAATATCTTTGTATCTTATATGACCTCACATATGAATTGAATGAAGGTGAACTTGGTGCCAATTTTACCTTAATAAATTCTACATCTTAAGTATAGAAAAATTGCATTAATTAGTTATATAATTTTTTATTGCAATAGTTAATGTCACATTTTCTATTCCCAAAATAATGAAAAGTTCCATGAACTTACTAACTGGATCTCTCACATATATGTAAATGGGTAGTTATTTTTAGAACAATGATCACATGTTGCCAAAAATAATAAATTACCTGACAATTTTTACATTTAACGGATAACTTAAAACTTTTTATAATCTTTACATATTTTCCTCATATATTATGTTTATTTAAAATTAATAAATATATTTATAAATATAATTTATTATCACGCGAATCGCGTGCGAATATCCGAAGCTACCTATATCATATCAATCCGAATCCTAAGAATTAAAGGTGGACAAGTCAAGTTGTTCACATACAGCTTGTAAATTCATTCAAAGACCATGAGTTTGTGGCATGGAATTGAACCACCATATCTTATTGTGAGCTAAAGTATAAATTAAAGTTCACGTGTGACCTAAAAAAATTGAATGACAAATAGAAAAGTAGGAAATAAACGTGCGAACTCAAGAGAAGCCTCCACGTGTTTTGAGAGAGAAGACCTGTGGCGGTGACTCATTTTAAGAATTGATTGAGAGATTTGATTGGTGGCTAGAAGAACATGACGATCTGGACATTATTCTGGTGATTAATGGTATTTCTGAAATTTCTCCGAGGTCATGTGTCTGGCACGTTACCACTTTTCAGGAAACTCTATAAATACTCCCTCCATTCTACGAAAAAGGAACTTTTGAAATATTGGAAGACTTAAAAACTCTCTCTCAACCTCAAACATTCAAGAAGGCTCTCTGGTTCCTTGGTACCCTAACAAGGTTTCAGATCCTAAGAGTTCTGTTCAATTCATTAACGTGGATTTCTCTCCTACTCTGCCAATACGAAACCCTAACCCTACCAATGTACGATTTTTTTGCCCACACTTATATAAGCGTGAATGACGTAATTACAAATATCACATTTTAATTATTCTAATAATACTTCACATTTTAAACAATATTTTATTATTCTTTGAGTTATCAAAAGTCTAGGTGTCCACTAGTTAAGATTTCAAATAGAAGGTTTGTGCATTTTTTGATATGTTACACTTACTGACTTACACATGATGCAACTCCGATCCGCTCCAATTAATCTAACATATATGGAAAATAAGATCATAGATTGGTATGTATTATTGTACCAAAATAAACAATTAAATCCTACTTAAAAATTAATAAAAAAAATAAAATTAATAAAGGACCAAAAATGAAGTATTTGCTTTAAATATATATCAGGAGAAATCAATTTATATACAATTAAAGCTAGTTTCATCTGATGGAGTAATTTCCTTGAATAATTGGACATAATAATCACCAAATACATCTAATATTTTCATTAATTAGATACACTACAATACTACATACATATATATATATATATAAACTAACTACTGTAGTCTGTAGCTAATACATCATAACACCGGCCACCTGAACTTAAGGTGGCAATTTTCCGTCTACTATCCCATAACCTAACAACATTGCCGTCAAACACCGTCAAGTCCTGATAACGGTACCACCCCATTTCCCATTCCCCTATTCTATCCAGCCATCTCAATCCTGCATGCCCGTCCAAATCCCCGTCGCCGTCAACTCTCTCCTCACATTCTTCTCCATCGCCTACATTTCCTCTCTCCTCATAATAATAGACCACGAATTTTCCCCTTGTCACTCCGTCAGTACTATCCACCGCTCTTACTGCCATAACCGGAGTGGAAGCCGGCTCAACTACCTCGCAATCACTCCGTGATGACGGCGACACTATTTTAGATGAATCTGTGTTGAAGCAAAGCCGGTCGGATTTCGAACGAGAACGTCCCGATGAAGCTCTGACTCTAAAGAAGAAGCTGACGGCGCCTGCTGTTAAAACAGCGACCCACGTCCATATGTTAGTGATAATATTCACCGTTAAAACATCATAGCTCAAGCAGTTGAAAGCTAGAGCTTCAAATGGAGAATCCAAACCGTTCATTTTCTCTCTCTCTCTCACTCCTCTGTATATTTTGTTTGGCTTTGTGGATGATATGAATGGCAATGAGAGATGGTGGTTAAATTATTTACGGGGGGAGGAGAGAGAAAGTACGACGAAATGTGGGCCGTTGGAGTAGAAGTGGGAAGAGGGGATCTTTGTATAAGATGCCGAGAATCGTGAGAGAGATGCTAATGGTGTTGGCCCTGTTGGGGTAGATCCCATATATATACCCGAATTTTTATAAAGATAATACTACTACTACGTAAATAAAAAATTGTTGACAAATAGTAGCATTTATGTATTAAGTATTTAACCATAAAAATATGTAAAATATTATTATTTTTTATTTTTTTGTCCTCTTTATACCGTGTATATATTTTTTGTGCATAATTTATGTTCCTATCATTTACTCTTTTTATGTGGGAGTGGTTAGCATGAAATTAATTTTGGTCAATTGATCAATATAGTGCTCACACACATACGAAAGGTGATTTCTTTACGTGTTAACAATGTATTAATCACATGACCAACTTATTATGAAACATAATCCTTTTTGTACACATGGAGACCATGAACACGTGTTACTAGTAAATGCATGGGTCGATTTAGTCGGTGACGACCATCTCACTTCTCTCATATACTCGGTGGCTATAAATTGTTTGGTGGCTGTGAGGCTCTAATAAATAAATAAATAAATATATAAAATAAATATGCCTATATAAATATGAAAAGGAAACAATTTGTATGGTGGGGAGTTCAGAGTTGTTGGACCAGGTTGGACAATTTTCGAAGCCAATTAGGGCGTCTCCTTTTTTTGTCCCTTAATTTTATTTTAATGTCCATATATTAATACTAATACTACTAAAGTCATTGTTTTTAAAATTTTGGAGTGGGTAGGTAATAAATATAGGAATTAGGTAAGGTTTGGATAGTTGAAACTTTGAGGTAGCTAGGTCATTATCATTAATGAAGGTGAGATATAGGAGTATACATACATATACGGTTTAGACAAGGTGAAATTATCAAGCTCTTTAATTCAAAATTAATTAACAATAAGAAGGGTTGCACGTGAATCCCATGTAGCCTAGAAGAAACTAATCACAAGAGAAGCTCAGAAGAAAAATCAAAGATAACATGTTAAATTTATGAAATGAGCCCAAAACCTAGTTTTTAAGATTATCAAACTCTCTAACTCAAAACCAATTAACAATGAGAAGAGTTGGCCTAAGTCATTATATACTAGATATATTTTCTTAAGTTATTCGATGGGAGGCAAAACATATAATCTAGAGTTCTTCAAGGGCGACTGGTGCTAGCGACCTGACACTTTTTTTTTTAAACTTCCTAAATCCTAAACTTTAAACTCTAAAACATTAAAACCTAAATTCTATTTCTTACATGTATCCAAATTACACCTAAATCACTGAATTCTGTAAAAATTTGGTCCAATTTTTTTTCTTTTGACTTCCTAAATTCTAAACCCTAAACCCTAAATCCAAAAGTTGAGTTAAAATAAATATTATAAATTTTTTTGGATTAAAAAAAAAAGGCCTGGTCGCCCTAGAATTATTGTATAATCTAACCCCTACTATTTTAATGACAAAGCATAGATGTCCAGAAGAAACAAATGTCTTATTTTCATAATTGTTCTCATCTATATTATTAAGGGAGAGCAAATAGAGGCGGTTACTTTGAACTTAATTGGTCTCCACCCCTATTATCCATCATCCCTAACTTTTCTTACCTACTAAAATTATTTATTTTATTTTTTCCATTTGCACACCCAATTGTGTGGGGAGTAGTGTTTATAACATCCCCCAAAAAGAAAAGAAAAAGAAACCCTTTTCAATAGTACCAGTGCAGTAGCTTCAGTCCTCCAGGGCCCAGACTGGGCCATATTTCCTCCCCACCAAAACTGTTAACCCCCACCTATTTTACGTACAAGCTCTAATTGCAAAAGAGGGATGGCACATAACTGGGCTTGACAACCGGCCCAGTTCAGTTGTGTATTGAATTAAAATCTGGATGAATTACATATTCTAGTATATTTTTAGAAATAATTACAACAACAGTACATCGATAAAATAATTACAAAAGTAATATATTTTTTCATATTTATTTACAAAATTAATGCAATTAGGAATCCTTTAATCATGGTCCACGATTCTCTCCCTTATCTCTCCCCGTTAATTATTATTTTCTTATTCAAACACAGCAGACTCATTAATCTCTGTTTCTATTTCTCTCTCTTTTTTCTTCATCCTCTCTCCCTTATCTCTTCTCGTTCCTATTATTTTCTTCATCCTCTCTCCCTTATCTCTTCCCGTTCCTATTATTCATCATCAGAAGTTGATTGCGTTGGAACGGGACTCGATGTCGAATGCGTCGTATCATCAGAGTCAGATGAATTACTAAAACCCATTAATTAATGATATATCCATTTGCATGTCGAAATATACACTATTTCTAAAGTGGGTTGAATCACAAATTCACAGTATATTGCAGGTGATGTGTATATTAATTAATATGGGCTTGAAGAAATAGTGTATCATCAGAGTCATATGAATCACAGGTGATGTTGGGAGGGGTAATGTGGGAATAAAGCATTTCGGTTATGGTGGCTATGCTTGGCTTCTTATGCTTTATGCCGAAATGCTTTATGCCGAAATCACAGGTGATGGTGTCCCCTTTTTTCTTATGGGGTACGGCTATGGTGGCTATGAAGGAAGTTTTGCCCAAAACATGCCCCTTTTTTGTATCCTCGTTTCGATTAATTTCGGCCGGTTTGCTTTTGGTGGCTTTTGCTGCTTCACGTGGCTGAAAATTCCCTTCCGGACTCAATGCTTGGCTCTCCATCGTTATGTTTTATAATCAAATCATTAGGCTATCTTATAATTCTAAGTTACGGTAACCAAATCTTCATATCAAGGTAACCAAACTTTCATACTAAGGTAACCAGTTGGTAGTCAAACCTTCATACCAAAGTAACCAATTCAGTTTTATTAGGTTATCTTCATAGTGCAGTTGGTAACCAAACCTTCATACCAAGATAACCAAATCTTCATACTAAGGTAACCAATCCACCTTCACAACTGGTAACCAAACCTTCATACAAAAGTAACCAATCCAACTCCACACCTGCAGTTTTTTTATAATACAGTTGGTAACCAAACCTTCATACCAAGGTAACCAAACCGTCATACCAAGGTAACCAATCCATCTCCACACCTTCAGTTTTTTTATAGTGCAGTTAGTAACCAAACCTTCTTACTAAGGTAACAAAACCTTCATACCAAGGTAACCAAACTTTCATACCAAGATAACCAATCCAACTCCACAACTCCAGTTTTTTCATAGTGCAGTTGGAAACCAAACCTTCATACCAAGGTAACCAAACCTTCATACCAAGGTAACCAATCCACCTCCACACCTGCAGTTTTTTCATAGTGCATTTAGTAGCCAAACCTTCATACCAAGATAACCAATTCAGTGTTATTAGGTTACCAATTTATTTTGAATGTGATGTAGTTGGTAGCCAAACCTTTATGCAGTTGGTAGCCAAGCCTTCATACCAAGGTAACCAATTCAGTTTTATTATGTTACCAATTTATTTTGAATGTGATGCAGTTGGTAGTCAAACCTTCATGCAGTTGGTTGCCAAACTTTCATACTAAGGTAACCAATTCATACTGCAGGTGTGGAGGTAGATTGGTTACCTTGGTATAAAGGTTTGGTTACCTTGGTATAAAGGTTTGGTTACCATGGTACGAAAGTTTGGTTATCAACATTACATTACACATCACTCTCTTATCTCTCTCTTTCCTATGCAGTGTTCTTATTTTTCTTTGGACATGAAATTAGAATTGGAATTTTTGGACATGAAGAAATTATGAAAAATCAAATATCCACGTCCTTTCTCCATCCCATCGACCATTTTGTGGTTGGCTCTCGCTCTGTCTCACCGGTGAAGGGGGAAGAGGGATTGATTAATATCATCATCTGAATTTCACCCAAGGTATTGTTCTGTTCTATTATATTCTGTTTGTAGCAAGCTTAAGATTCGCGGCGGAGATTCGCGGCGGCGGAGGAGGAAGATGACGAGAAAAGAAGATGACGAGAAAATAATTTTTCATGGCAGAGATTCGCTGCGGCGGAGGAGGAAGATGACGAAGGAGGAAGATGACGAGAAAATAATTTTTTATTTTTCATCTGTTTGATTTGAATTTTGAATTATGGCAGCCTTGATTTTAGGTTACTTATTAATGTGAAATTGAATGGTTTGAATTTATTGCGTTATTTTTGTAATTATTTTGTTGATGTACTGATGTTGTAATTACTTTCTAATTGTTGTATAGTACTGTAAAGGACCCTTAAAATCTTATGCTCCAGATGCTAGTTAAGTTCAATTACATATATTGTCAAAGTTAGGCAGTATCCTGCAATGATCATCTATATCAAATTCACTTGTTTCTTTATTTTTTCGAACACTCCTCCTGCTGTACCAACGAAACTTTTTAGCCGAATAATGATTGTGATGTATGTGCGCATACATGGGATAGATAAGATTTAAGAAGGATTCCGTTTTAATTTATTCTATCTTATCTCATACACTTGCACGTTCATCGCAATACAATTTCGTCAAATATTTATTGACATGTATATCATTTTCCTTTTCAAACAACATAAAATTACAATTTATGGAATTGAAGTTATAAGTTTGAGTCTTCCCGTTAGCAAAAAGTTAGATGTTCAGAAAGTGTGCTTCATAAGATTAAAATGCATGTTTTTTTTATGTTCCCCATAGTTCTCCTCCTGACACTTCCCCAGGCTCTCCTTAGAGCATTCACAACAGTTTTCCCAATAAATTTTTTATCTCCACATTTGAAGAATATATCAATAAATTAGTATTCAACAGTTTTCTTATCCTTATATAATTCTCTATTTTAATCCTTATATATGATTTGACTCTTCAGGGTGAGGGAATCAAAAGAGCGTTCCCTATTTATGTAAAATGACACTTCACACCCTATTTATTGCGATTTTATGTTGGTGAAAGGATCTTATCTCACTTAATTGTTGATTTGAGTATGCCTATCAAATTCACTCATTTTTAGTTTTTAAACAGAGGATTTAGAAAAGAAAGAGAACTATAAAAAATTAAAAATCAGTTAAATTTTGATTTTGATCATTTTTGTAAAAAATATTACTACTAATTATAAATTTTATTATTTTATAATTAAAATAATGTTGCTTTAGTTCTCATAAACACATAATGATCGTTGCACTTTTTGATTTCTAGCCATATCTATTTTTAAATTAAAATAATTATAAATTTTAAATTCAAACAACAATTACTTTTAAATAAATAATAGTTACAACGGTCAAATCATGATTTGACTGTTGAAACTTTTAAATTTTAAATTTCAAAATTTAATATTTAAGGAATCAATATAAGGAATCTGTTGGGTACATAGTGAAAAAATTGAATCCCTATCCTGCAGAATGACCCAACAGCATTGCAGAGTAGGAATAGAGATAAGAAAACTATTGTAAATACTCTTATGCCCTAGGATCAAAATGTATCTTTAAATTTACTATATTGTCATAGTGTAGATTCAAAATAAATAAATAAATAAAGAGTTGGATTTGACTGCAAAAAATTACTATACTTGGCACGTATCAAATCCTAAATTAAATACTCTAGAAAATTTGGACTAAAAGCTCGTTTGTAGGATTGTCAATTGAGCTGGTCAAATCCGAAATCTGTTCGTTCGACTCATTAAAAACTCGCTCTAATGTAATTTGGGAGTGAGTCGAGCTGAGCTTGAACAAAAATTTAAACTCAAAGTGAAATTTGGGTCGAGTTTGGTCATAAGTTGTTCGGCCCATTATAGGCCCGATCAAAATATAATGTTAAATATATAGACTATTTATATTAACTATAATATATTTACACCCTCAATTATATATATATATATATATATATATATATATATATATATATATATATATATATATAAACACACACACAAAGTTATTAACTAAAATTTAAGAACCATGTTTTCTTTAAAGTTATTCATTTTTTAAATGTTTTGTCATTTTAACTAATATGGAGATATATTATTACCATGATTAGTTGTATGTTTTAAGTTCAAACTACTAATTTTTTGATAATATTTGATTTTATAAATTGTAAAGATTTTAATATTTTTATCAATAAGTTGTCAAAATGAGCTAACTATAATGTTGTTTAAATAATGAGTTTGTTGTAAAAATTACTAAAATAAAGAACAAAGATGATTAGAGGAAGAGAGAAAATATTCTTATTTCATATATGTTGTAATCCTTTGTGTGTATCTCATGCTCCTATTTATAGGCACATGCACATAAACACTTGAAGGTTACAAAAATTAAAAGACATGGGGGTTTCAAATATTAAAGGACATATGAGTTACAAAGATTAAAGGACATGGTAATAAAGAATGGAGGAATGAACCTAGACATCCATATATGTTATAATTTTATAACACTCCCCCTTGGATGTCTATTATACAGTAATATGCATTGAAAGCTGCCTCATTAAAAACCTTACCAGGAAAAACCCAATGGGAAAAAAACCTTGGTTAAGGAAAAAAGAGTGCAGCGCGTATTTGCTCCCCCTCATGAATGTATCCTTAAGTCCTTCAGCTGTCGCATTCCAATATTGCAACGCAATCCTTCAAACGTTGTAGTTGGTAATGCTTTGGTGAACAAATCTGCTAGATTGTCTTTTGATCGAATTTGTTGAACATCAATGTCACCACACTTATCAAGGTCATGTGTGAAAAAGAATTTCAGTGAGATGTGCTTTGTTTTATCTCCTTTGATGTATCCTCCTTTTAATTGAGCTATACATGCAGCATTGTCTTCATACAGAATGGTTGGAGTTCCTTTGCTGGAGGATAAACCGCATGTTTCACGAATATGTTGAGTCATTGATCTTAACCATACACATTCTCGACTTGCTTCATGGATTGCAAGTATTTCAGCATGATTAGATGAAGTGGCAACTAGTGTTTGCTTTGTAGATCTCCATGATATAGCCGTATCACCACACATAAAGAGATAACCTGTTTGAGATCGACCTTTATGTGGATCAGATAAATATCCTGCATCAGCATATCCAACTAATTTATGATTATCATTATTTGAATAAAATAAGCCCATATCTATAGTTTCTTGTAGGTAACGAAAAATATGTTTAACCCCATTCCAATGTCTCCGGGTAGGAAAAGAGCTATATATTGCTAACAAATTTACAGAGAATGCTATATCAGGTCGTGTACTATTAGCAAGATACATTAATGCACCAATTACACTGAGGTATGGTACTTCAAGACCAAGTATTTCTTCATTTTCCTCACGAGGTCTAAAAGGGTCCTTTTTCACATCAAGTGATCTAACAACCATTGGGGTACTCAATGGATGTGCTTTATTCATATAAAATCTTTTAAGAACCTTCTCTGTGTAAGTTGACTGATGAATGAGAATTCCATCTTCTAAATGCTCGATCTGCAGGCCAAGATAAAATTTTGTTTTTTCTAAATCTTTCATCTCAAATTCTTTCTTTAAATAATTCATTGTCTTTGGTATCTCTACATGATTTCCAATAATATTTAAATCATCAACATACACAACAATGATAGCAAAACCAGATTCTGACTTCTTTATAAAAACACATGGGCATATAGGGTTATTATTATACCATTCTTTCAATAAATATTCACTAAGACGATTGTACCACATGTGTCCTGATTGTTTTAACCTATATAGGGACCTCTGTAACTTAATTGAGTAAACTTCTCGAGGATTTAACTTATATGCTTCAGGCATTTTAAATCATTCATGGATTTTCATATAAACATCATTATCAATTGACCCATATAAATAGGCTGTAACAACATCCATTCGACACATATCTAATTTTTCATGAGTTGCCAGGCTAATAAGATACCGCAATATAATTTCATCTATCACAGGAGAATATGTTTCATCGTAATCAATGCCAGGTCTTTGTGAAAACCCTTGTGCCACAAGTCGTGCCTTATATCTTACAATTTTATTTTTCTCATTTCTTTTTCGCACAAAGATCCATTTGTATCCAACTGGTTTTACATCTTCGGGTGTTTGGACTACAGGTCCAAAAACTTCACGTTTTGCAAGTGAATTTAATTCTGCCTGGATTGCTTCTTCCCATTTTGGCCAATCATTTGTGTGTCTACATTCTTCGATAGAATTAGGCTCAAAATCCTCGTTTTCATTAATGATATCAAGCGATATATTATATGAAAAAATATTGTCAACAACTATCTCACTTCGGTTCCATCTTTTCTTTGTAGAGACATAACTTATCGAGATCTCATCATTTTTATTGTTTTCAGGTACCTGAACCTCTTCTGGGGTTTTATGATTAGCTATGTCTATATCCTCGTGAATATTTTCCTCCTCAATAATGCCAACCTGTTTATTTACTTCTTTTCTTTTCCGAGGATTTTTGTGTTTCGAACCGATTGGTCTACCACGCTTCTGGCGTGCCTTAGACTCATTTGCTATAATTTTTTCGGATTGTCCTACTGGGACTTCAATTCGAGCTGGAGCATTTACAGCTAGTATATGAGATTTGGTTACTCCTTTTGAGTCAGTGAATGCATTTGGTAGCTGATTTGCTATATCTTGCAAACGAAGTATCTTTTGAACTTCTTGTTCACATTGTTTTGTACGAGGATCAAAATTCAACAATGGCAATGCATTCCAAGTTATATCTTTATCCAGCTGTTTAAGTTCTCCCCCTAATGCTGGGAACATAGTCTCATCAAAATGACAGTCGGCAAATCGAGCCGTAAATGAATCACCTGTTAAGGGTTCAAGATATTTAATTATTGATGAGGACTCAAACCCAATATATATTCCTAGCCTCCTTTGAGGACCCATCTTTGTACGTTGTGGAGGATAAATTGGAACATATACCGCACAACCAAATGTTCTTAGATGAGAAATATCTGGCTCATGACCAAAAACCAATTGTAATGGGGAGAATTTATGATATGATGTTGGCCTAATGCGAATAAGTGCTGCTGCATGTAAAATAACGTGCCCCCAAACAGAGACAGGAAGTTTTATTCTCATGAGCAATGGTCTTGCAATTAACTAGAGGCGTTTAATAAATGATTCAGCATGACCATTCTGAGTATGAACATGGGCAATAGGATGTTCATTATTTATCCCAAGTGACATGCAATAATCATTAAATGTTTGGGATGTGAATTCACCAGCATTGTCAAGACGAATAGTCTTGATTGTGTGATCCGAAAATTGTGCTCGTAATCTAATAATTTGAGCAAGTAATCTCGCAAACGCCAGGTTGCGAGTTGATAATAAGCACACATGTGACCATCTTGTAGATGCATCTATTAAAACTATAAAATATCTAAATGGTCCACTTGGTGGGTGAATAGGCCCACAAATATCTCCTTGAATACGTTCTAGAAATCTTGGGGATTTAGTCCCAATTTTAGCCGGTGATGGTCTAATGACCAATTTGCCTTGAGAACAAGTAGCACATGAGAATTCCTTAAATTGAAAAATCTTCTGGTTCTTTAATGGATGACCATGTGAATTCTCAATAATTCTTCGCATCATTATTGATCCAGGATGACCCAACCGGTCATGCCAAATAATAAAATTATTTAGTTCATTGAACTTCTGGTTTATTATTGCATTGACTTCAATTGTACTAATACTTGTATAGTACAAGCCTGAAGATAAAACGGGTAATTTTTCCAATATTTGTTTTTAGTAGAGACATTTGATATGATGTAAAGATATTCTATACCATTTTCATTGGCTGTCTCAATATGTTACCCGTTAAGTCGTATATCTTTAAAACTTAGCAGGTTCCTCCTTGATTTAGTGGAAAATAAAGCATTATCAATAATAAATTTTGTTCCACTAGGAAGCATTATATTGGCTCTTCCAGAGCCTTCAATCAAGTCTGCTGAATCTGATATTGTATTTATTTTTGCTTTCATCATTCTTAGATTTGAAAAATATTGCTTATGTCTGAGAATGGTATGTGTCGTTGCACTATCTGCTAAGCATATATCTCCACCATTGATATTAGGCTCATTTATAGCATGTCACAAATTCATATTTTCTTCATAAAAAGGAATAAATATATAATAAGTTCATAATAAGACATAATATTATATATATTTAATAACACAATTCTTTTTTTTTTTTTTTACGAAACAAAGAAAACAAAATACATTAAATAAGCCAACATGAAAGGAAGAAAAGAAAATACATTAGCATAAAATAAACACACTTATAAGGACTAACATAATTCTAAACTAATTATTTTCATTACAAGAAATATTAACTTGCTCATTATTTTGCTCAAAGAAATCTGCAACGTCAAGGTGTGTCATATCCATAGGATCAAAATAAATATCATCTTTATCTTGATGTGGATGAGAAAATTTTATTTCTATGTTCTTCTCCTTTCCTTTCAATGAGGACTGATATAAATCAACAAGATGTTTGGCTGTACGACAGGTACGAGACCAATGTCCTTTCATTCCACACCGATAACAAATATTTTCTTCCTTCTTGGTATCTCTGTTATTTATATTCTTCCCCTTTTCTTGTTTCTCCTCATTCTTTGAAGGTTTGATATCATGGTTGTGGTAATTAAACCTTCCTCACCCGTGGCCACGACCACGATCACGACCACGACCGCGACCATAATTATTATTATATCGTGTAACATTCACTTCAGGGAATGGAGCTGAACCAGTCGGTCGTGATTCATGATTTTTCATCAAAAGCTCATTATTTTGTTCAGCCACAAGTAGACATGAAATCAGTTCAGAATATTTCTTAAAACCTCATTCTCTATATTGCTGCTGCAGGAGCACATTCGAGGCATGAAAAGTAGATAATGTTTTTTCTAACATATCTCCATCAGTGATATTATCTCCACACAATTTCAATTTAGAACTGATTTTAAACATTGCAGAATTATATTCACTTACTGATTTAAAATCCTGTAATCGTAAATGTATCCAATCATAACGAGCTTTTGGGAGAATAACTGTCTTTTAATGGTCATATCTTTCTTTCAAAATTTTCCAAAGAATAAGAGGATCTTTTATTGTGAGGTACTCTAATTTCAACTCCTCATGGAGATGATGGCGTAAGAAAATCATGGCCTTTGCCTTGTTTTGACTAGGTGTTTCATTACCATCTTTAATGGTGTCTCCAAGACCTATGGCATCAAGATGAATTTCGGCATCAAGGATCCATGACAAATAATTCTTACCCGTAATATCAAGTTCCACGAACTCACGTTTGGCAAGGTTTGTCATTATAACTTCATACAAAAAAATATCAAAAAAAAAATCATTAAAAATTTAGTTTATTATAACAAACATCTATACATATACATGAATATCTTGTTATAAATATTATATAAGCATACAATATATATTTATCTAAATTTGACTATGAAAAATCTTTTATATGTCTACCCTTTTTTTTTCTCAAACATTTTTCATTATAATAACGTACATTCAAACCAAGTACAACGAGCCGTAAAGAAAAGAATGCTAATTGAATTAATAGTAAGTGAACAGTAAGCAACAGTTAAAAGTAACAGTGTGTGAAGACTACTAAAAAGTAAAACTGAAGAAATATATGATGTGTGGATGCAAAAAAACATATAACGTGGAAAGTTGAAGAACAGAAATGGAACAAAGGTCTTTGTGTCAAGTTTCTCAGTTAACTTATTCCTAAATGTAGTAGACAGTCCCTATTCATAAATATAGTAGACAAAGTCTCTAGCATAATTTTTTTTTCTTTAACAATCCTTAATCTATTCCACGTGATCAGTATCGTCTCTCTTCATCTCATTAGATACTCATCTGGATTAAACCCTGCATATGAGTGTTTAGATTACACATGTTTGTGTATTCATCACTTTATGTGCTGCACGAATATATTGGTTAAGCTCATGATAATAAAAAAAACACAACCAAAGATATAGCAGTTTATTATTTCCATTTACCATGTATACATGTTCATGCATTATGTTGCATATCAAAATAAAAATAAAAATGAGCATATTAGTAACTGCACATATATAATGGATATATATATATACCTTCTCCTTCAAATAAAATATGATTTTTCAAGATGAACTTGAGAAGCAATCGTGCTGATAACGTGTTGTAAAAATTATTAAAATAAAGAACAAAGATGATTAGAGAAAGAGAGAAAATATTCTTATTTCATATATGTTGTAATCCTTTGTGTGTATCTCATGCTCCTATTTATAGGCACATACACATAAACACTTGAAGGTTACAAAAATTAAAAGACATGGAGGTTTCAAATATTAAAGGACATATGAGTTACAAAGATTAAAGGACATGGTAATAAAGAATGGAGGAATGAACCTAGACATCCATATATGTTATAATTTTATAACAGGGTTGCATTAATTTTTTTGTAGTTTATTAATTTTGATTTTTTATTTGGGCTTGTCCAAAAATAAACTCGAACCTCGTGACCCCATATGTGCTGAGCTTCAACAACATATTATAAGTTCATATGGCTTTGTAAATTGTAAGGCAATCATTTTCCTTGAATTAAATAAATTCAATTACCAAGGGTTGAATTCCTATCCCACTTGAAAGCTAGATATCTCCATTATGATGTATTGATGATTATATTTCTTGATTCGAAATATGGGTTATTTTAAACATAAAATGTCTTTAAAAGTATATGACTTCCTTACCTTACATTTTTCCTTAAATTTTATCAAATAAATTAAATATTTATTATTTATGATCCAAATATATTAATAAATAGTTCAAAATATTAAGATTAATTTTATGAATGGAAAATTTTAAATATTATCTTTTTTAGTTCTAATTTCTTATTTTGAGACGAGAAAAAAAGAAAAAAGAAAAAAAAATGTAAAACAGAAGAGAATTCTCATATTAAGTTGAAAGGAGAACTATTTTTAATTGCATTCAATACTTTGGCACATTTTAATCCCAAAAAGCAATTTGGACTGCTGGACCAATTAGCCTTCAAATACTTGACGGTGAGTTTTCTTGGATTGGCGAGTGTGCATGGGGGTGTTTCTAGAGAGCCATAGAGTCCAAATTATAATATACACGTTACTATCTATGTTTCACCCAAAAATAATAATATTGGTAGTTCTCTTTCTTTCTTTTTTATAAAAAAATAAATTTTAAATTAGTAATATATATATATATATATATATATATATATATATATATATATATATATATAAAATAAGATAAAACTAAGTTTTTTGGTCTTTGATATGAAATTGGAATTTAACTACTACTAAAACACTTTTTAAAACCTCCAAATTTTATTTATTAATTACTATTAAAAGTTAAAACAATTTTTAAACCTAGAATTTAAGTACAACCAAAACACTATCTTTGAAAACTTTAGAATAACTTATTATTTTATAACAATTTTATTTCTTATAAAAATCCTTTACTAATATTGATTCTCATGAGCCTAAATTAAAACACCTATGAATTATTAATTGTTAGTATATCATAAAATAACAAATTATTCTACTATTATAGGAGTATCATATTATCAAACTAAAATTAAACTAAATTATATGCAATTAGTATGTTAAGTTGCGAAATTACTAACTATATATTAAAAATAGTTTATACTTAATGTAAGAGAACCAAAATTCTTTTTATGGTCCTACAAATTTTAATGTAACTTATTATTCTACAATAGTTTTATTTTATAGTTATTTAATTACTTAGTCATACAATAAATTTTAAATTTAAAAACATGTTTAGAATTTTATTTTATTCAACCTTAGACTCTAAATAACTAAATATTACAAATATAGAAAATATATTATGATTACATAATAGTTAATGTATGAGACATTTAGTTAATTAATGTTAAAAATAATCATGACTTATATATTGTGATTAAACTTTAGTTAATTAATTTTTAAAATTAAAAGTCATAATGGTAACTTATTATTTTACATCAATTTTATTCCTAAATAAACCATATATTAAAAATATAGGAAAAAAATAGTATGAGAAAATAATAATTAATATTAAAAAGTGTAATATATATTACAAAATATATTAATGAATAAAAGTTAATTACTAGTTTTTTTTTTCATATAGAAGATCTTTACTTAATCAATGTTAGATACAAATCTCACTTATATATAGTTATTAAAATTTAAGTAACCAATAAAAACAAAAAAAACAAAATGGGCTATATGTTTCTCTTATTTTTAACTCTAAATAACTATGTATAAATTCGAAAGATTAAAAATAAAAATTAAATAATAAATTTAAAAACTATGTAAACTGAATATTAAATTAAAAACAACAAAAAAAATAAACATATTAATAACATTCAATTGCAAGTCATTAATAATTGTTTATTTGAGCAAAGTTTATAGTCATTCTATAATAAGTTAAATTAAAATTCAGAAAATTATTTTATAATTATTATATAGATATAGAATAAATAAAGAATTAAAAATAATTTATTTAAAAAACGAATCGGTGCTTTGCACGGGACACTTGGCTAGTAGTATAAAGTGATTCAATATCTTTATATTTGTTATTATAATTCCGCTGCCATGTTACTGTTATTAAATTAACAATTAATCATTTTTAAGAATATACATAAAGCTAATTTTTTTTTTATTACTTATAGGAGGACTATTCAATGTACTTAGAAAACAATTTGGACGGCTGGACCAATTAATTGTGGTCTCAATTGTGCGTGACAGTGAGTTTTCTTGGATTGGTGAGTTTACCTATATAGTCCAAAATTATACTCCGTCCTTTTCATTATGCATGCATGACGTTTAAAATATAATTACACATATTAAAAAGATTTATTAATTTTAATGCTAGATTATTAATGTTGGTTTAAAACAATCTAATTGGGTAGGTGTATTTTTTAAATTTTTTTTCCAAAAAATAAAAATAAAAATACATTATCTTCGTATTTGTCATTATAGCATCGTTATCAGGTCACTGTTATTAACGGCAACAACTAGTTACTCCCTCTTTTCTAGTTACTCCCTCTTTTTTTTAAAGATTGTCGTTGTCGTTTAAGGTTAATGCACACAGATTAAGGAATGTAATTAATACCTAGCAAAAATACTATACTACCCTTATTAATTGTCTCAACCAATTATTCCCTTCCTAATGTTTCTTATTCAATTCAACCAATTACTACTTGTATTATAGCATTGAATTGACTAAGAATCATTGGGAAGGGACGAAAGATTTAAATGGGAGAAAGCTTTAAATAAGGGTAAAGTAGGGAAAAAATAGCTAATGTGTATTGATAAACTCAAAACGACAATCTTTTTGGAACAAAAATTACTTCCTAAAACGACAATCTTTTAGGAACGGAGGGAGTAATTATTTCATTAATTAATTTGTTGAACGAAGTATTTAGGGAGGATGATTCCAAGTTAGTTAGGTTTGACATTTTCCAGTGATCAAATGGTCGAACCACAAATACTACTCTCAGATGATTCTCAAAATTCTAGATATGTAATTATACACGTAACGTGCCAAAAGTTTAATAAGCGCTGGCATTTCTTTCTCTATAACCAGGCCAAAACCTTGGCATGCAGTCAGTCAAGTAACTAGAGAAAATTTCGAGTGTCTTCAACCACTTTACTGGTCTATGGAAAAAACAATGTAATTTAAAAGTGTCGGGAGAAAGTTTAAATTTTTACGTTTCTAAATAGGGCATAATTTAGGAATTAATATTCATGCTTGAAACTCAACTTAATTCAAAAACTCAAAAACTTTAAGTTAGTAATTTCTTTTGTTACTCGTACATGTATACTTAATTGGTCTCCTTTTCATCATCTTCTTCTAAGTTAATTTTAATTTACTTGTTACTTGGTTACTTTAATTAGGGGTAACAATTGTGTCGTGTTAGATCATAAATATTACACTAAATAGGTCAACACCAAGTACCGGCCCATTTATTTAATCGTGTTAAGATACGCAGCACCAACACTATCTTGTTCATTAATAGTGTTAAATGTGTCGACCGATTTAACCGTTTGGTATACAAATTAATATTTTAAAATAAAAAAACACAGTGTCATTCACTTGTTATTGAACTATTTATTCATTACAACACTATATATTTAACAAAATACAAGATAACATATTTAGAAAAGTAACTAAAAACGAAAAAAACTCAATATTTAAGGTTAATTATACCTCCAAATCATATTTATTTTTTAATTATTTTAAATTAACGTGTTTTTTGTTAACGCGTTTATAACCCACATCTGACACATTTAAGTTTCGTGTTAAACGTGTCAATCTGTTTACGACACATTAACTGTTAATACTCAACTACAAACCCTCTCATTCTAGGTTGTGTTCGTATCGTGTTATCATGTCGTGTTAAAATTACTGTCAACCCTATCCTTAACTATTATAATAGTATTGTAAAATATATATTCTTGGAAATTAATTTAGTTTCTTGTCAACCCAAAGAACTTGGAATTAAAACATGCAGAACTTTCAAACCAGCACTTTAATAAGTTCAAATTTGACATTTTTTTTGGAAAGAAGAAAAAAACTTTAAACGTGATCACTTGACTTGTAACTTTGGATTAGAATCAATCAACATTATTATTTTCATAATTGGATTTATGAGAATATGATCATTACCATCTTAATTATTTTAATATTAATTTCCCACTATGTAGTCGTACTTGAATAGGTTGGTTCTCCCTAAAGCCACTCTTACGCTAACAAATACATGGTAATTAATTCTAACCCACGATCACTTGTTTGATTCCAGATCTTTTTATTTTTCCCTTTGTTCTTTTCTTTTGTTTTTAGATCTTTGATTTCAACTCATCGAATAGTCAGGTACTTAGAATTGACCACAAGAGTCAGGTTCAAAGTATGCTTGGATATACAACTACTAAAAGTACAATGGGGATGGTTATATTTGCGTTGAATTCGTAGTGATTAATGTGAATACAGTGAAAAATTATGTATACTCCATTACATTTTGGTAAACTGAATTAATGAAAAGAAAAGGAACAGGTGACATTATAACAAACCCTATCTAGGTATGTCAGTAAGTATAATCAAATAATAATCAACTCAAAGTCCCAAATCATACAATAGTATGTATTTGTGTGTGGAGTGTTGATTAATTACGAGTTAGGTACTTGTTTATTAAAAAAAAAATCCTTCTGTATCTTGAGTTTATCATTTTATGAAGGTACGGTACCTTAAAAAGTACGTTTTTACACTAAAAGTTATACGATTTGCTACATTGAAAACTCATGTACCATATCTTCTGAAATTGATAAATTTAGGGTAAAATACTTTTGCAATTTAGCAAATTCGTTAATTTTAGCATAGTTGGAATATTTACTCGCTCACTTTGAACATGAAATTTAAGAAGATCCATTTTCTTTTTCGTGCGTCCCAAAACGAGGGTAGTTAAAAAAGTTGGTACAAAATTTAAAAAGTAACCTAAGCAGTCAAAAGTTGATAGAAGTGTGTATAAGCAACAAAAACTTAGGAGTACTGTTAAGTTGCGAGGAAATGAAAAGCTTGATTATGGTCCTGGATAGAATCTTAAGTGCTGTGGAAGATGAAACTACTTTTACGTACTATATATCACAAGAGACGTGTACTCTTCAAGTTTCCATCCAATCTTAATTTGGTAGTTTAATTCATATCTATATATATCTCCTGTTTCGTCATATTTTCTCGGCAATTTCCTTTTCAAACCAGACGGCTGCACCAAAAGCCCGACAGGCTATTCATTTGAGAATGAAAGATTCTTAAGTCAATTGATGTGAACTTGCAGGGGCGGAGGGGCAGCTTGATCCTGCTGGCTTTTTTTTAATTTTTATTTATAGGTATAGAGGTAAGGGTAGATATGTAAGTTAATAAATTTAAGAGGGCAGATTAATGGAACAGTTAAACTTGGAGGAGGCAAAAAAATATATATACATAGGTAGGTACCAAGCTTCCTAAAGTGTGTAGTGATAACTTATAGTTATATTTTGTTGTACATTTATTTGTGCATCTGGTTATAAATGTATATACATAAGTATCAAACTCTCATCTTTAATTGTTTTAATAATGTTTATCATTTATTAGGGCATTGATATTTTCACACACAAGCAAAATTTATATTTTCACAATTTTCTTCTCACATAAGTGGGGAGTATTTACTATTCATGTGAGACAGATCTTGTGGAACTATAACTTTTACTTGTAGAATCGTTTTTAATTTTTTTTTTGCCAATTTAATCTTTTGTCATATTATTTTCATTTAAATATTAAAAGTTAAGTTTTGGTGTATATATAACTAATAAGTCAACATTAGTAAGTTAATGGAGCTTAATCTAATCTCAATTGAATATTAATTAATGGTCAAACTTAAAACGGCTTATGCAAAATCATTATTGTAAGGTTCCTATCCTATCCTCTATATATATATATATATATATATATATATATATATATATATATATATATATATATATATATATGTGTGTGTGTGTGTGTGTGTGTGTGTGTGTGATTATATATTATACATTCAATCAACTAGATATCAACGAGTTTAAAAAATAGTTCTGAATTTGGGATGGACATATAACTTTTAATTTAAGACGAGAGTAATCCAACCGTGAGCTAGAATGCTAGATTAATAATTAATATGACTTTGTAACCTTAAAAAAAACTCTAAAAACAACTACATAACTCGTACACACATAAACACACACTTGTATATACAAATGTGATGTTCAATAACAATTTTAGTACCTTGGTAGATTCATGTATGATTACTAAATGCACTTGCAACCTCTCAAAGAAGATCCTAACTAGACTAACATGTTGGAAAAAAAAACCACGAAATAAATAAACTAAGAACAAGTACATGCGTGGATTACATTTAGTACTTGTATATACATTTTCTCTGTACCTTCTTACATGTGTACAGTATAACTTATGTTCTCGACACCTAGTTGGTGGACTTTTTGCTTACTAATTTAATTAGTTATCTCTACTCCCTCCGTCCCTAATTATTTCACGTTTTAGAGGTGGACACAAGAATTAAGATAATGATTGAAAAACATTAAATATAGTATTTAATTGTCTATAATACCCTTAAATCTTTTGTTGGGATAAGAAGAGTTTTATTGGGATAAGGAGAGAGAAAAAGAGAAAAAGTTTAAAGTATAAAAAAAATAGACAGAGTAATGAGGGATAATATTAGAAAAAAAACTCTAAAACGTCAAATAATTAAGGACGGAGGGAGTAATACATTGTTAGTTGTTGACTCAAACTAGCTAGCTATATAATTAACTTATACTACCTCCGTCCCACAATAAGTGATTTTTTAGACTTAATATTTTTTTTCAAAATAAATGATGTGTTAGAATTTCAATACAATTTTTATAATATTTTCCCATATATGCCCTTATGCAACTAATGGTATTTATTGCGTATTTATTAGGAAGTTGAAAGGTTGAAGAAAGAGAAAAAGAGACCAAAAGGCAATAAAAAAAAGTCTCAAACAAAACAAAGAAAGTATCTTAAGGGTATTTCTGTCATTTTAGCTTGTGTATTGATATGTGTAATTTAAGATAAAAAAATACTTATTATGGGACGGAGGTAGTAGTATTCAGTTATTGCTATATATATATATATACACACACTCCACATAATGTTAATTATAACTTGGATTGGTGATGGTGTTAATAGTATTGCAATTAATTATAATTAAGGAACTTATATTTTCATATAAAAAATGATATTTTCACATGATCCCTCTCACATGAATAGTAAATGAGTATCACCTCTATGTGAGAGAAATTCGTGTGAAAATATTATTTTAACATGCGAAAATATCAGTTTCTTTAATTATAAATCAGTTAGCCAGCATCATGTGCCTTCGTGCATTATACTAACTATATACAGTACACAGATTGATCTATTAAACTGTTAGGAAGAAGAGGGCATGAAGATACAGGCAAATTATTCAATAAATATTTACAAATAATTAGAGAAACCGCAGAAATTCATTAGCACTAATTATAATAAAAGATCCACCACACGCTCATGCGTCCACTAATCCGTAGTTAACCCTTTCTCGAATAATTATTTCTGTTAATCTTTTCAACTAAGTAGCTACCTAGACGATTAAGTATTCAGAGAAACAGGGAAAAAAAAGGTGGGGACATAAATCATAATCATCAACTCCAAAAAATATTTATGCCATATGATTATAAGATTATATTTATATACAAACGTTAATTTGAAAGAAAAAAAACTATCGACTATTATTAGCATAACAACTGTTGCATGTAGTCCTTTTTTTTCCTTATTTTTTTTAAAAAATAATAATAAAAAAGAGTAAAATAAATGTTGTGCAAATAATTACCGATATCAAGTCTACGTCACGCGAACGTACTAAGTGATTGCAATAATATTTACCTGGACTTAAATATGTTTAACGATATATTATTTTTATTTCTATAAAATGGAAGTGTTGATTATTTTCACTTTCTCTCTCTAAACCGATACTCAAGTCTACGTCACGTGCTCCGAACATGGCCTTTTGTTTTGTACCCATGCACTACTGCTATAAATAGTTGTTTAATCTTCAAATGAAAAACCATCCCTCTATTAAGCTCTCAAAGCATAACCAAAAAAAAACCCTAATGGCTATTTTCTCCAAAATTGGCATTGTGGGAGCTGGTATTAGCGGTATAGCTGCCGCTAAACAGCTCTCGGAATACAACCCAGTGGTTTTTGAGGCCTCCGCCTCCGTCGGAGGAGTCTGGAAACACTGCTCATATAGGTCCACAAAGCTTCAAACTCCTCGTTGCGATTACGAGTTCTCTGATTTCCCTTGGACCCAAAGAGATAATTCAAGTTTCCCATCTTCTAAGGAAATATTGGATTATCTCTATTCTTATGCTACCAACTTTGATTTGTTGAAGTTTGTGAAATTCAACTCAAAGGTGGTGGAAATCCGGTTTGTTGGTGATCGTGAAACCACCACTGGTTTTGGTGGTAAGGTGGGAGATCAGTATGGAAATCTAATTAGCACTGGCCAGCCGGTGTGGGAGCTTGCTGTCCAGACTAATCAATCAGAAATTATTAAGGTATAAATTGGACACACATGCATGCATGCAATAGATACTACAGCTGATGTCTCTTTTAAAGCCTTACAATGGACTAAATTACTCTTTCGCTTCCTAAATTAGATATATACTTTTCTGTTTTTTTTTTGTCGTTTTAAAATTAGAGATACATTCTAATTTTAGACTATAAATTAAGTGATATGCAGTTCTTAATTTGTCATTATGTATATTCTAAGTAGTTGAATATTATCATGTCATAACTATTTACGGTTTTAAAAAATATTATTAACAATATGCTTGAAATAATAAAATAGTCTTTATAGTCGCCATTGTTAAAAATGTATATCTAATTTTGGAATATATATATCAACTAATTGTATTTACATCAATATACACTCTATTTTTCAATACCCTGGTAAGCTAATATCTAATTTATTAATTTTTTATTTTTTGGGGGGTAATTGATTAATGCAGTGGTATTCGTTTGAGTTTCTTGTGGTTTGTACTGGGAGATATGGGGATGAACCGAAAATACCAACATTCCCTTATAACAAAGGGCCAGAAGTGTTTAAAGGGAAGGTGATGCATTCCCTTGATTACAGTAAACTCGATGAAGAAGCCTCTGTGGATCTACTCAAAGGCAAGAAGGTGGTCGTCGTTGGCTATAGGAAATCCGCCATTGACTTGGCTGTTGAATGTGCTGAAGCTAACCAAGGTACTTTCGTACTAAATTAATTCTAGATGTATATTATTATGTGCGTATGTATGTATACAGTATATATATATATATATGTGTATGTATATATATATATATATATATATATATTCGTAAATAATAAGTACGTATAGGTGGAGGAATTTTGCATGGTTTTGGTTTGGAAAAGACTTGGAGAGAGAAAATGATATTATATGAGATTATGATGGATCTAGAAGGACGACATGAGTAGTAAGTAGTGTGAGAATATAAAGGCATAAAGTAGTGTCAAAACAGCTGGAGAAAGTCGAATGTTTGATATATTAATTGACTTGTTGACTGAGTAGTTTGTTTGATCTTAATTATTCGTATTTCTTTAATTAGTTTGGACTTTGATAAGACGAGAATTTACCTATGAAATAGAAAATCAACTTATACCCACCCCAAACTTTCTTTCTATATATAGTAATACTAGTTCAATGGGATGATGTTTATTTATTTATCATTACTCCATATCTTAAATTAAAATAAGTTTTTATTTTGAGGAGTAACCTAGCTAGCTAATAAAATATATATTATTTCACAATTAATTATGATTTAGTTTGAACTTAATGTTTATATTTTGCTTGTGATTTGATTGAAATATATTCCTTTTAATATAGAAAGGAAAAATAGCCAAAAATCAAGCAGTATCATAGTAAACCCTCATTAATACACATATTCTATTAAAATTTAAATTTTTGTTGAGCTTTCAAAAGTAAAGTTTGTTTTATAAGTTGAAGTAATATATACACACACACAGAGTAGCTAGCTAATAATTAATATACGTTCTAACTATCTTGTGGGATTTGCTAATTAAGGAGCAGAAGGCGAAGCATGCACCATGGTCATAAGGAGCTTGCATTGGACTGTTCCACATTATTCCATCTGGGGTTTACCATTTTACTTGTTCTATTCAACAAGATTTTCTCAGTTCCTCCATGAAAGACCTAATCAAGGCCTCTTCAGGACCCTCCTTTGCCACCTATCATCTCCTATAGTAACTTAGTTTCCTCTCTTAAAAAATTCTTTTAATAATCTCCCTCTTTTTTTAAAAAATAATAATTAATGTCTATTATATATATTAGCCGGTTATTAATTAATAAATAGCTAATGTTCGTTCGTTCGACAGAGGCTAGCAGTTTCAAAGATTATCGAGTCCTATTTGGCATGGAAGCTTCCACTGGAAAAGTATGGATTAAAACCAGATCATCCTTTTGTGGAAGACTACGCGTCTTGTCAGATGGCCATCTTGCCAGAGAATTTCTTCGCCGAGGCCGATAAGGGGAAGATCATGTTCAAAAGAGCGTCTCGCTGGTGGTTTTGGGAGGGAGGAGTTGAATTTGAAGATAACACCAAGTTGAACGCTGATGTGGTGGTTTTTGCTACTGGTTATGATGGCAAGAAAAAGCTCAAAGCTATATTACCACATCCCTTTCGGAGTTTGATGGAAATGTTCCCTTCCGGTATGATGCCCTTGTATAGGTAAAGCCTAAACCTCTCATTTTGTAACACTATTTCTGTAACACCTCAGTCTCATATCGAAAGATATACGAAAAATTTGTGTGTATAAAAAATTAAATTACTACCAATAGTACCTTCAAATCATGATTTTTGGGTGAGCCTGTGGTGGGCTAAGATGACCCAAGAATATCGGGCCAGTGGTTTAAGACCTTATTTGGGTTGTTACATGGGGGTCTGACGGGGACTTAAGATTAAGACCTTATTTGGATGGATTTGATTGATTCAAATGAAATGAGAGTTATATTTGACTTAATTTTTATGCTTGTGTGACAGGGGTACTATTCATCCTTTCATTCCGAACATGGCGTTTATGGGTTATGTGGAGAGCGTTTCGAACCTGCGCACTTCAGAGATTCGGTGCAAATGGCTAGCTCGACTCGTTGCTGATCAGTTTAAGCTCCCCAGTGTGGAGAAGATGCTCGAACAAATAACCGCAGAGATGGAAATTATGAAAAGGACCACCAGGTTTTACAAGAGGAACTGCATTTCTACTTTCAGTATTAACTACAATGACGAAATCTGTGAAGAGATGGGATGGAGCTCATGGAGGAAGAAGAACTGGTTTGCTGAAGCATTTACCCCTTACAACAGTCAAGATTATGAAAAGGAAAATTAAAATCACGACTCAACAATAAACAATAAGTGGGTAGAATATATACTTGCAGGAGAACTAATACCAGATAGATATATAGTTGTAATGGAACAATTCCCAACTCTGTGGAAAAAGCCACAAAGTGTGTAATGTGGTTTAGGGTGGAGTTGTGACAGAATAAAAAGAAAGGTATACCCTGTATAAGAGCATTTGGTTACAATATTTATAAATAAAACAATTCTCTTCATTCCGATTGTAGAAATTAATGATGAGTATACATACAAATCATAACTCTCAAGACGAAACTTGATTGAGGAAAAAACCGCATTCAGATGAGATCGTGGAGTAAGAAAGGCTCAAAGACTTTGAAGCAACTTCAAGGTCTCATCGATATGCTTTTCAGGTTGAAACTGGTTGTTGTAAATAAGCTGAACATTTCCAGTCTTGTCAAGGACATAGGTTTGCCTTCCTGGCAATGTACCAAAAAGATCAGATGGCACACCCCATTCTTTCCTAACCTTGTTACCCTCGTCGCTCAACAATGTGAATGGAAGTTTGTATTTCTTCGCAAATGCCTACATGATCAGTTTGAACCTTCATGTTAATTTCAAATATATCTTGTTATGAAAATGGCTGATGGACAAACAAACAACACACAGTGGATAACAAACAATCACATAAGCAAGAGAAGAATAACATAAGACAAAGTCTTTACGTGGTTTGGCTTTTAGATTACGTCCAGGTTTTCAAGTAGTACAACTATGGTGAGAATTAATCACTCATGAGAGAGAACTCTCTCTACACATTACCCAAGTAGCCCCCAATAACTCGCAGTACTCATTGCCGCCCCACTATAAGCTGCTTCTATACCCAGACTAATTGGTTACCTAAGTCGTAATAATAACAATACCTCATAACAGGTACAATAATATAACAATGAAAAAAATGTAGAAAGTAACAAGTATCATGCAATTTTCTTCCATGTCTGAAGTTCCGTAGGTCTTAAACTACATGATTTTTCCTGCTAATTTAAATTGGGCATGGTCAAAACATAAAGGAAGTTCAGTAACAGATTTGAGGTCAAAGAATGCCAAGCATGCCCATGAATATGATGAGCTTTCGAATGTTAAGAACATAATTGGCTAATATTGCAAGTTGGAGCTTACTAAAGTTTCAAGGCTGGTCCGCCGTGTAAGAACTAAAACTTACAATCAGTTGTATGAAGACTCTGACTCATTGAAATTTAAGCAAATTAACAAGCCAACTGCTTATCCTCAGCTTTAAAAAAAAAAAATCAAAGCCCTTTATATGAAATGAGATGGTTAGACCTCACAAAAAGATAACAGGTTGTGCCAATGTTATTAAGTCAATGAACAATATATGAACATTTACAAGGATATCTTTGTATTATTATTATGGTAGAGCCGTAAAAATAAGATTCATCTCTCAACCAAGAAGTTTGTTTTACCTTGTGTGACGATGAATCATCACCACTGATCCCAACAACCTCAGCTCCTGCTTTCTTGAATTTCTCATAAGAGTCCCTGAAGGCACATGCCTGTTAAATTCACAGAAAATTTGTTAGCTTTAATTATTGGTGGTTAGTCCAATGAATATCACTCATGGTAATGAAGATTCACAACAATACTGAACGCCTTACCATAGGCCCCATCCTGTTGTCACTTGTTACTCCATATCTAAAATTGCAGCATTTGGGCTAAATTTTTTGCACAGATGACACCTAAGCATTCCAGTCCATACTACTTAGTGCTAATTTTACTGCTTTTCTATTTCAACATACTTTTAATTAAGAAGTTGGCCATTTATTTTTATTTTTTAATTATTTTTTAGCTTTTCTGTTAAAATAGGCCGTGTTTTCCTTCCAAGTCCACCAAAAGTTGATCAATGAACTTACTGGCAGGTACTAAAAATTATATAGAACATCAAATATCCGAGTGAAATTTCGAGTTTCAAAAAATTAGGGGGATTCCTAGCCTCTACATAAGGTATTAGAAAATTGTGAAAATTGTAAAATTAAGTGGCATGATAATTTCTAGCAACCTGGGGCCTCGGTGTATATACATATACTTTAGGTCCTATAAAATTGTACTCAAAATTTATTCAATTGATGTGAATTGGAAGCAAAAGTTAACATCTTTACAGCTAAACTTGAAAGCAAACTTTTGAAGCTAAGCAATAATCATATGCAAAATCTTTTCATGTTAATTTAAAAATGAAAGAAAATCCAGGGGAAAAAAGAGACCTGCTTGGTGCAGCCAGGGGTTTCATCAGCAGGGTAGAAATAGACAACCACAGGCTTGCCTTTGAACTTGGAAAGGCTCACAGTTTTGCCATCTTGATCTTTCAATGTGAATGATGGGGGCACAGAACCCTTTTCCACCTTCAAGAAATCACAAACAGAGTAAATTAAAGAAGACCCACCAAATTAAGAAGAAATAAACAGCTATAATTTTTATTTTGGGGCAAAATAACGTGAATGTAATGTACCTTGGCAAAAATGGAAGTCTTGGTCGAAAAAGAAGATGGGAAAGAGAGAGAAGAGGAGTGAGAGAGCTTGAGGCCATAAAACTGAGATTTTGATGATTTGGAGACAAATGGGAGGTTTTGACAAATTACTGATGATGACTTAGGGGATTGGGTAGATAAAAAAGGAGGAAGGGTGTACTTTGGTAGAGATACTGAAGAAGCAGCAGCCATTAATCCTTATAATGTGGAGTATTTTTTTTTCCTCTAAGAAGTTTTGGGTTTAATTGGGGGTTCTTGTTTAATTTTTTCCTGTTGTTGCAGTGGAAATATAAGGAGAGAGAAAGATAGAGGGAAAAAGGGGATAGGCCTTTGGCGTGGCCGATTGTTGACCATATTCATTGATTACACGGTAGTACTGGTACGGTCAAAATAAACTGAACAGAGATATGAAACGGAGTAGTATCCACCCTCCCTCCGTCCAAAAAAGGTCCGTTACCAATATTAAAATTTGTCATATACATATATACATAGAATAATGTTAGAGACACAATTTATTTTATAATTTGTTGATGTAGCATATTGTATTTCAATTTTTAGATAGAGCCGGAGACTACATTGAAATAATTTATTTATCAATATACTGAGGTGAAATATGTCACATCAACAAATTATAAAATATATTGTGTCTCTAACATTACTCATAATAGTGTTTGTCCATTTTTAATTAATAACAAAGACTTATTATGGATCATTTTCATATATATATTTGAATTGAACATATATACAGTTGAATTGATGGCTTTTCAATGATGTTCACATTTATTTTGTTTTTTATCTTTAATTTAATAATTCAGTCGTAAAGATACAAAGAGTATGTAAATTTTTAGAAGATGTATTACTTACTTCATTGACACAAAGTCATCAAATTATTTAAAATTATTTGTATGTATATTAAAAAAAATATAACCACTAATTATAAAATATCATATAATCTTTATATCTTGTAAATAATTTTTTACACTTTACTCTTTTTTTTCCATTCAAATATATCCATTTTTAGATACCAAATCTACCTGTTTTTGAACGAAAAAATTAATAAAAAAAAGAGAGTAAAAACTCAAAGATACTTTCGTATAAGAATGGGTAGAGAATACTAAAATGAAACATAAAAGCCCTAAAACCCTAATCGACTCTATTCATTAATTAATTGAGTTGATAGTTGGGGTGTTTAGTATTTTTAGGTTTTGGGAGTTTGATCGAATGGAGGAATTGCAGAAGGCTGTGCGTAGCGCAATGGGGCAGGACTCTAAACTTCCATCCAAAATCTCGTCTTCCTTGGACCTTAATAACAAACCATCTTTCAATTCAGCAGCCTCTGCTCCTGCTCTGTCCTCCGACCAATCTCGCCTCTTGCTCACCCGACCTCCTAGGTTTAATTCTCTCCCTCCTCTGTTTAATGCTCTTCTGAATTCTTCATGGTTTAATATATTTATGTTACCTCTGGCTCTGTATCCATACTTTTATTCTTGTTCTTGCTACAATTAATCTCAGAGTAGCAGGCCAGCAGGGTCAAGCACAGATGGGTGCTTATTTTTTTGTCTTTAATCATTGGAAATTCGATAGATGAGTAGAATTGTATTTTTTTTTGTTCTTGCTAGATTCTGTTATAAAAATGCTGAATGCTTATAATTTTTCTACTCACTTTTACAACTCCCTCCGTTCCACAAAAAGGCCCAATTTACTTTTTTTTGGCAAATGGAACTCTTTTTGCGGAACTAATGGAGTATTAAGTAAGAGTGAGGCTGTGTGCAGTGTTAAAGAAATTGTGGAAAACTTGGAGCTCTGGGTGGAAACTAGAATTGATAGGACTTCGATGAAAATTAGATTTGATTTCTCTTGGAAATATTTTGAAGTACATGCTATTAGGATTCTTGTTATTGCATAGGCCAGTCGTGGATTACTTGTCTTGCATCATTTCGCCTGTTAATACTTGTTTCTCCTTGGATCCATCTATGGCCTATGGGCCAAAGATTCCGCATATTTTGAAGAATTAATATGCCTCTACTAGTATTGGAAGTTTTTTGTCTGCAAGCTGCTCGAAACGCCTAGGTAGTTGGTGTATAGACGAGCATGATCTGAGTGACAGTCTAGATCTTTTTGCATCATTGCCTAAGCAATTCTATCCTATGTGACACTTTCCTGAATCACTTGACCATCACTGGACATACTATCTGTACAAACTTGTCATTTGATCAAAATATATATTGTATATTATTTTACTTGATTATATCTTATACACAAATACAAATGTACAGATGTTAAACTGATATATGCTGAGGTGAATCTTAGATTGATAGGAATTCATACATAAATTTATGAAAACTATGATATAAAAAAGATACAACTTGTTGATTGCTCAATATTTGTTCTCCAAATTAGATTAGTAATCTAGTTTAAAAGATGTAACCATAATTTCATTTGTCTACAGTCCATCTTATGAATATAATGTATGTCATTTTATAGAGTGTTAAGTAGTGTCTATTATGTATAAATAATCACTCTTTTTTATTTATTTTTTAAACATTTTTGGGCCTTTTGGCTTTATTAATAAGTGGGGTTTTACCATATCACCTAGGCACCTGGAGATTGCCGGTGTTAGGTAGGGTACTAGGGTGTACCACATAAGTTCTCTGACAACTATGATAAGGTTTCTACTACCTCAATGGTGAAATCAAAGTGAGAACACCCCCCCCCCCCCCAAGCACATTTAGAAACCAGATTTGATATGAATGGTCAGTACATTGCTGATAACATTACTAAATTATAAGTGGTTATTGATAGGGACCCTTGGAGTCAGAAAACTGATATGCTGAACTGTACCAGTCGATGTTATGTGTAGCTAGGAGTGAGTACTAAACCTTTCATGATTAATTAGGGGAAGAAGATAACAATGCCAAGTGCAGATGTTGCAAACCAGGTTCTAAGATGTCATCTGGTTTGCATAGCTGAATGTCTATTGCTTGATAGAATATTTGTTAAGATTAAGTTATCCATAATTGGAAGCGCATTCGAAAATATACATTCTTTCAGATATATCACGTTGTTAATATTGTTGCATGACTGAACTGCCGATCCGCTGACATTTCCCCAACAGTGTAACAAAGAGTTAAGATTCCCTCTGCAATCCATCCCTTTCTGAACTTCTAATATGAATTCTTAACATGTTTTCTTATCCACACTCAAACCAATCAATAGTTACTTCAAACTTGCTTATAATTGAACGTGTATCTCTAAATTGCAGGCACTTCGTTTCCCTATGGACCTGCTCCAAGATATGTGCCATTTGCTTTGTTGCTGGAATAGTTGTTGGGTACACGCTGAAGAGACGTGTTCGCCGCTGGGCTTCCAAACTTCTCAGAAGACTGAAGGATGATTAAAGTTTCATGATCCTTTGTATCAATTCCTTTTTGTATTTACATCGTCAACCCACAATTACAGTCGAACTATGTCGAAGGTAGCTACTTATTTCTTTTTGTAGCAGATATGAGACATTGACAAGTTTCTTTCTCATGGATGTTGGGCTTGGCCTTTCCTCTCTTTTTTTTAAGATTATACATGAGCTTCATGGAAGCTTGGTCTGTAACAATGTTTGTGTTTAAATTCTTTTGATCAACTTTGCAATTACTGGCAAACAAGCTAATATCTATTTCCTTTCCTTGGAATAGTCTAATATTCAACTGCATGTCTATGTGAAAGATGTTATATATGCATCCTTACGTTGCTAATGGTTGTATGAACTTATTCATTTGAATAATCTGTATCTCAAAAGAAAAAACAAACTAGTCAAAAGAATCAGCTTCAAGGGGAAAGAAATGCAATAAAGACAATGACATTTGACTGTCAGTTTGTGAAAGAAAATAAATTGAAGGCAAGGGACTACAGGAGGAGGAGGAGGAGGCGAGGAGCAAACAACATAAACAGAAATAAGTGCAAAATTTTTATCAATAAAGTTAAAAGTAATGGTTTGGATGGAGATGCAGGGGATCGAACCCTGTACCTCTCGCATGCAAAGCGAGCGCTCTACCATCTGAGCTACATCCCCATTTTGTCAAATTCATTTAAGTTTTCTGATAAGAAATCTTTTTTTTTTTTTGACAAAAAGAAAAGCTATATTGGTTTCTTTAGAACTATATATAATTTGAGTTTTAAAAGATAATTGCACTAAATAGATTGGATTGAGGTTACAAGTTACACAGATTAAGAAGGGCAAAGGGGAAGCGTGATTTGCAAACCCGTCCTTCCTTTTTCTAGATCTAGCTTATCTTGTTCTATAAAAGAATTTTATTACTCATAATAACAATATTCTTCAAGATAATTAAATAATATTAGTAGCAATAATTATAAATATTAGAAGTAAACTGTAACAATGGGTGGCTGATATATTTATAAATAAATAATTAATAAAACAGAGGAAGCCCCGAAAAGATAGGTTGATCCAGATAAGGAGAGAGAAATTCATTGATTATAGGATGTGTATGTATGTATTATAAAACAATATTTTATGAATTTTTCTTCATTGGGAAGTTATTTGTTCAGAATCATTTTATGTATTATTATTATTTTGGGAATTAGAATCTCTCTCTGTAAAAAATCTCTTCCCATAATTCCACCTCCGAAGCTCCTTCCTTCAAGTATGCCCTCCTGATCATTACCCCCTCCTCTGTTACCCACCATCCCATTCAGGTACCTCAATCTCTCTTTCTTTTTCTATTTTACTGATCTGAATGTATCTCCATGTTTTTTCTTGAATAATTATACATATATGTATATTCTAATAATATATATTTACTTTTCATGCAAAGACAATCCATTGTTTATTTTTTAATTATGCTATAGATTCATTTTTTTGTTGTATAACTTGGATGGTTGTGGGGATCATATGATTTAATTCCATTCATGATGCATGTGATTTTATCAAGTTTTCCCCTTGTGATCCATAATTGCACCTTAAGAAGTTGAGGATCTAAAAGGGTTACATTTAAAAATAATTGTATGAAATCCCACTATGAGAAATAATAATGTGAAATTCTCTCTAATTTCATTTTTATACCTCAAGTTCTACATCTAAATCACTAATTTTGCTTAATTGTGATTCAATTTGGCAAGAAAAACCTCTTTTTCAATTTATTTTTTTTATATAAAAAAAAACTGCATAATTATCTATTACCTTGTTGTTTGGAATGAATTAATAATAAAACTTATAAAAGCATGTGAAACCTCATTATAAAATAATGCAGTACTGAAAGAAGGAAGATCTGACGAGACTTAAAAATAATCCATTTGGAAAGGATCCAACACCTAGAATTCAACCTCTGGATTCTCTTCAATTCTGTTACACTCATCAGCAAGCAATGGACGAAAATGGTGGGAGCAAAGTGTCGGGAATTCGCCAAATTGTTAGGCTCAAGGAGATTCTACAAAAGTGGCAAAATGTCACACTTGGTCTAAAGGACTCCTCTAATCATTCACCACCCCGTGCCGGAATTTCACCAGCAATTAGTAAGAGGTTGAGGGGCTGCAATGTGTATGTGGATTCGGACGAGGAGAGTTGTCATAGCCCTGAACCTCCTCCGGTTGATGTTCCCAAAGGGTACTTGGCGGTTTATGTTGGGCCGGAGCTTCGGAGGTTTATTATTCCTACTACTTATCTTAGTGATCCATTGTTTAAGGTGTTGCTGGAGAAGGTTGAGGAGGAGTTTGGGTTTGATCATAGCGGCGGCCTCACCATTCCGTGCGAGACGGAGACCTTCAAGTACCTCCTTAAATGCATGGAGAATCATCAGAAGGACCGTCATGGCATTGGTAACTCCTGTTTCCCTCTTTTAGTTAGTGTCAAATTACAATTGTAATATCAATGAGATGGTGCATTCTTATAGATAGATACCTACCCTTTAATTGATCTGCTGCTATTCATTCTAGTTAGACTAGATTTTCGAGACATCGGCATTCATAAACAAGCATTGTGTTGAAATTTAAGTGCAGAACAACTATACTATATATTTGCCTATAGTTACTATTTCCTTTTTTCTTGCCCTTTAGCATAAGACATGCCAACATATCCAATATGCTATCCAAATAACACCCATTGCACCACAGGCTCACCCATCATGACCTTTTGGGATAATATCGACTGGTTTTGTGTCCCCACCTTTGGCAACCCGAGTTTTCGAGAGTCGGCTTTATTACCATATGAATTATGAAACAACCAATGTCAAATCCCGAGTCTGAATTGAATCAAATCCATCCAAATAAGGCCTTAAACCACTGGCCCAATTAATATCTTCTTGGGTCATCTTAGCCCACCACACGTGTAATTTAATTCCTTACGCACGCAAATTTTTCCCATATCTTTCAATGTGTGACTGGAGTGTTACAGTTGTTTTTATAAAAAAATGGCTTGTACAGTTTGATAACGAAGACAAGTTATTTTTCTGATAAATCAAGGTTATCAAGACAAGTTATTTGTGTTGACCCGATTTTCATTCTCATATTAAGCCTTAGCACATGTAATCACCGTCATTTATGCTGACGAATACTGATTAATTTACAAGATTTCTATTGTTTCTTTTCATTTGTCTTTTTGAATGCTACTCTGAACTTGTAAACGATTGGCTACTTTTGCAGATAGGAGACCATTAACAGTTGAAGAGTAACTAGATATCAATATATTTAGGCTTATTTTCTGGTGTAAAGCGAGAAAGGTCTCCTTGTATGCAGAAATGACATTTTCTATTACTTCTTCTTCTTCTTATTATTATTATTGAAGAAACTGAAAGAAAAGAAAGAGAGAAAGAAGGCTTGTTGGCAAGGGTCATTTCCTGTTTTGTTTTGGTTGTCCTACATTTGATGTTTTTGAGATTGAGCTCCAAACAGCAAGAATATTGTCATCAATGTAACTATTTTATAGTCCTGACTAAAGATTTACTCAGATCATATTCTTTACACGTGTTCATATTTTGTCAATGTTAAGCTTATTCATGGTTGTGCCATGTTCTAAACTTATCCATCCCAAACTGAGAGTCATATATATATATATATTCATTTTATTTAGCCTATTGTTTGTAAGATGCACGTTTAGTCATACTTTTCAAAGTGAAAAAGTCAAATGAGATTCTCATTTTGAAATAATTTGTGTTTTTCAAAAACATTTGATGTTGACAAATATTTGATCTATAGCACTCCTTTTCTGAAATAAAAAGAGAGTTACGTACAAAACATAACAAAACTTATAAAATAAATCAAGAGCTATATGCCACAAAATGAATAACTCTAATAACTAATATAACTCCAAAAAAATCAATGTATCACAGTCTAAACATAATATTTAAACCATTGGATAGAAGATAGCTCTCATCACACTTGCCCTTGATCTCCCTGATTATCTGTCAGAAGAAAAAACACAGTACGAGTCAAATGTCCAGTACGAATATAGAGTAAAAAAATAATGAACAGAAATAATCAACTCAATTAACTGAATTGAACTGAAATGAACAAAACTAATACAACAAAATAGTGGGTTGAATCAAAGTGTTGAGTGTTATTTCATACCGAGATCAAAACAAAAATATATCTTGCAACACATGCAAGTTAAATAATGTCACACAGACAAGTCACATACATTGGACCGCGAATCCAAATGCATGTAAAATCGGAAGGCGTGTTTGACACAAATATCATCAACACGCGGAATAGAACAAAACAAAAAACTAAAGTCGACACAAACTCCTCTCATATCACCATATGGCCAACTCCCATTGGAGCACAAAATGGAGAAGCCGTGGATTGATCACTCCGTCACGGAAGGTGTCATGCCTCGTTGCCAAGAGAACATACATGCATGCATGTGGTACCCCCACATGTGGTTATAGCTCAGGTATACTTTACGGTATATTTTAGTAAAGATGCCATGTCTTAACACATGCGACACAATATCAACACAAGAGATTCTAATGTGTACATGTCAAATCAAAACGAATCATCAACACAAGTCCCTAAAATATATTGATATGTACATTTATACCAATATTAAAATAAATACTAGACATGATTAACTAGTTCAAATAGTTCAAGTTATGATATTCTGAATATCAAAATAAACTATCATATGAATTCATTATGATCAAGGTATCGAGACAATATCCGAATTCGAAACGAGAAGTAAAACGAACAAACTAAAATTAAAGGGAATCTCTGAATAAGTACGGAATTCGTACCTATTTCGAATACGACTCGTTAAATTCTCTTCGTCCGAACTAATTACACAAATTAAGAAAATTAAAGTAATAAATTATGAGTTAAATTACTAATTAATAATTTTTTTTCAAGACTCGTATTCTTCTTCTTCTTCTTATTATTATTTACTTTTGAAAACTTTATATTTTAAATTTTCAAATAATCCTGTTTAACACCTTAGCCAAATATTATAAAAAAAAAACTAACTGAATTACTATAGCAGTATATAAATGCAATGGCTAAACACATACTTCGCATAACTTTATTCGAATTGTAAATGATTGTTTTGGTGAGTTTGGTATATTAGTTTAATTTGAAACTTGAAAGCAATCACTACTTCTTTCCAAACATACATAACAGAAAGTATAACTTATTATGTATTTAAAATAGATTATACAACATGCAACCGGAATCTAGCAATCAGGTTCATTGCTTGTATTATTAAATCAATTCTCATCACTCTATACACACCCCATGATTGAGATGTCAAAGTTAGAATTAAGCTTTTTAAATTATCCCATCACATATACTCTTTTATTATTACTAAACTAAATTGATTCTCTAATTCTTGATCACAACAACCATGACCGAATTAAAAGAATATTTATTAATTCTTCTAATTATAATAGGATTTAATATTACCTACATATAAATTAAGCCCAAATAGCTAATTTAACGATTAAATTAATGTAATCTCTTACATTATTATATAGTCTACATAAATTAAATATAATTTGTTCCAAACATAAGAAGAGCCCAATTAAAAAATAAATTTAATTATTTTATTTTATCGGGTATTACATGCATGTTCTTGAAGTAATCCAGCTACTCTATATTAGAAGATTTGTGTGATATGGAGAATCTCTCTTTTTCTCTCTAAAAAAAATGCACACGATTCAAACAATTAATTAAGAAAAGGCTTAATGATATTAATCAAATACTACAGGGGAATCATTCGATTATTGTTACTAAATGAAAACACTTAAGAAAAGTTAATTCAGAAAAGAACAGGAGGGGAATCATATAATATTTTGGTTTTGCCAGAGTAGGCATAGAATGGAATCAACTTGCATATAAATTATAATTTGAGTGGAAAGAGTCGGGGAATTGAGAATAGGAAACTGACATGTTAAAATGATATTTTCACACGAGTCTCTCACATAGAGGTGGGATCCACTCACTATTCATGTGAAAATATTAATTTTTCATGTAGAAATATCAGTTCTCTTGAGAATAATATCCATTCTAACACACGTGGTTTAAAGACTTGAGGTTTAAAATTAAAACTTGAAATACTTTTGTCTATATCTAGAATGATTTATAAGGAAGTCTGATTAAAAAAAAAATAGCCATTTGTTCATTAATGAGGGCTTGACAAATGACGAGTAACAATTAGCATCCTAATAGATGTCTTTAAAAGTGGATCATAACTAACTACTTTTATATATAATTTTATTAAATACTTCTATATCAATTGTCAATTTTCAAAAAGAAAAGAAAAAAAAGGCTATTGGATCATTATTTATTGGGCCAAATATTGGGGTTTTCGGCCCAAGTTAAATCTTTTTGGTGTCCCATTGTGATGGACATTGTGATCGACCAAAACTAAACTCTTTTGAGTGCCGAACCATGCTATTTAGTGAGTCTTTTCCGTTTCCTTTTAAACATTTTCTTTAACTAAGATTTACTTCCACCATTTATGAAGGACAGTAAAAGGGTAAAACAGTCAGTTTCATTGTTATGGCCTAGTCTATGCAATTTTTTAATTTTATTTTATACAATTTTAATTTAATTTCAATCCCGTGTTACTGAAATCGTGTTGTAACAATTGAAATAATGTAATTGTTTACTTTGTACCAAATTCTCTACGTTCCAATAATTTTCTTGAGTCTACAGTCGCTTGATCCTTAATAAATAATTTTAAACAATTTTTTTAACAGTAACGTTAAGCTAATATTTAGTTTTTTGTCTACCGTTGTAACTTAGTATGCAATTATGCATACATAAAAGAAAAACGTACACAAAGAAATCAAGAATATCTAAGAAATGAATAGCCCACAACTTACAAGAGCCAAGACTCAAATTTTCTACGGAGGATAACACCCATAAAACAGAGAAAGAAAGGTCGAATATGGAAACAAAAATATGGGGTACAAAATGAAGAATATTGTCTAATAAATCCAGAGAAAAATTTAGAGGAAAGATACATTGTACTACTGGATTGGAATGTATCAAGCTAGTAGGAGACCCACTCCAGATCCAACCAACAATAATCTCTTGGCTATATATATACATGAACATTAATTTTGTAGGATTTTATATATGATACTAAGGTTCCTCGTATTATGAACACAACCGACACAGTACTGCATATATAATCTATCTTTGTCTTGCCACTATAATAATTCAAAAAATAAATGCAAGAGAACATTATACATGTTGTAAATCTTATGATCTACAAGTATATATGTCCAAAGCTGATGACAAATTTAATTAAGAGGATACAATGGAGTCTGTATCTTGCTTTTGAATGTCAATGAAGTAAAAGAGGAGGAAGTCATGAAATTATGTCTTTCTATTGTTTATCTTTTTTTCTTTAATTTTTCCCCAAGATATATGATGGAAAGATGACAAAAATACTTTCATATAATGAAGTTTATTTGATTTCCTTCCTCTTAATTTCCTTTTGACTCTAGCTATAACCATTATAGAGTAAAAATATACGCTATTCAAGAACAATTTTGAGACATTTTCAAAACTCACTCTCTTTATTTATCTATTATTGTCTTCTCTCGATTCCCGTTCTTTACTTTTCATTAACTTAAGTCAATCCGACCACAAGCAACCCATGAAGTCCATAATGAACTTTATTTAATTAAATATTCTTCACGAGACAGAACTTGTCATTCATTCCCTATTTAACTTTAATTTTACACTCCAAATTTCTTTTTCTACTTTCTTTTCAATCTTTATTTGTACTTTTTATTTAAAATAAATTAAAGGCATTCATTTTTTTCTTTTTCCTTTTTCCCTTTTGTCTTCTGCCTTTTCCCTTTTACCTTTTCAGGTTTCAAGTAACTGGGAAAAAAACCATACTTTTGTCTTCACTCTGTAACTTTCAGTTACTTTTTCTCTTTAATTAATTACATTAAACTCGAAAGCAAAATTTAAAGCAGCAAAGATCATACTATCTCTCTGTTCCTAAAAGATTGTGGTTTAAAATTTTGGCACATGGATTAAGAAAGTCATTTAATACTAGTAAAATTTATTTGAAATTTTATCACTACCCCTTTATGAAAAATTGAATACTATTAATACAAGGAAGAGAATTTATTAGGACAATGAAAGAAGATAGGGGTAATATAAAAAAGTAAAAAATTTATTTTTCTAAAAAATTGTAAATGATAAATATTTTAGAGTAATTTTTTTTTAAAATGATAATCTTTTAGAAACGGAAAAAGTATATAATAAGCAATATACGGATCCCGACAACAGAACATGTTATTCGGCATCGACAGTAATAACGCAATATACTCCTAGGCCCTACCTCATTTTATCCACTACATTTCTCCCCCACCTGATCAAATTCTTACATCCACTCACTTACTTTCTCTCTCCCTCTCTCCATATATATATATATATATATATATATATAATAATTCATAATAAATGTTTGGTATAGTGTTATTATTTGAACAAACACATTTTTTACTATGAGAAATGAAGTATTTAAATTTTTTAAAAAGTACAATCCGGATAATCCCAATCTACTATAAATGACCATATACATATTTACCTAATGAATATTATAGTAAACACTTATTTTACATGATTATATATATATATATATATATATATATATATATGAGGTTAATGAAGCTACACAGATGTTCAAATGTATACGGTTTACAATTATAGAGTAGATACTCTACAATCTGAATATTCACTTTACGTTTTTACGACAGTAAAGTGATTATCCTATTATCAGTCAATGATTATTCTATAATAATTTAACTCTATACTCGTAAAGTGTATATTTAAAACTTATACAATTGTGTATCTTCATTTATTTTATTTTATATATATAGTACATGTCTGCATGTGTGGGTGAGTGAAGAGAGCCCACAGGATTTGGGGGTGGGGAACGTGGGATTTGAAGGGGTAAGACATCACATGTCATGTCTTTCTGGTTGTGTGTTTTCGCCTCTCTCTTTCATGCTAATGTATCTAGTAGTGAGAGCTGATTCTCTGTCCTCAAATTTCATGTCCCTCTTGTGTTTCTCAATTATATTTTGACACATGGGTTCTTACTTGACACCAATTAATTCTAAAAATAAAATAAGAGTCCATGTGTCAAAATATAATTAAACAACCCAAGAGGAACAAAAAATTTAGAGACAAGAGATCTGCTCTCATCTAGTAGTACCATACCATACTAGTAATACTAGTAGTATAATAATAAATGAGGCAATAAAGGAGCCACAGGAATTGTTCTTCATATATGACATGATCTGCTACGTACGTATAATAATAATATGTCACACACACACACACACACACATATATATATATATATATATACATTTATTTATTTATTCAGAACAACTTGCTAAGCGATCCAATTTATTGATCAAACCGATCAACATTCATTCCCTGAACATCCTGGTGAAGGAACACATGCTCCTAGCTGTGTCCCAAGAAAATTGTCTTTTTGATCATTTTAACAAAAAATAAATCATCTTTTGACAATCAAAATGAATAAAAAGCTAGCCATGGTTTTTGATCATTGCATCCACGTCATTAAAGTTTATTTCTAGTACACATTTCTTTGAATTTTTTAAAGACTAGATCATTAATTTGGGACAAAAATGAGACTGTTAACTGTGAGCAGGGGTGAATTAAGTTGCATGGTTACTCACTATATATATATATAGCTTGACAGCCATAGTGAAGTACTAGAACTAGTCTAAGCTCTGATGTCTGAACACTATATATGTAGACTGTAGTAGTAGTAGTAGCAGTAGTATTACTTTAATTGAAGTCAAGTGGTCCATTTCGCCTTCCAAAGCCCCACCCCGGCAGTCTACGTAGGTACGTACTAACCCCATGCATGCATACACGCATTAATTCTGTGGGCCGAATATAATAAGTATGTAATCATGTTTTCAGTCAACATTATATTGATTATCTTTCCATTAATTTTTCTTGTCGTCGTGTTTTTTATATATATATATATATATATTCCTTTATTTATTTACCGTTACCCTTTTGGTTATAGGGGTATTAGAGGAATATAATGAAGAGAGACCACCCACCCCCTCTTCCCCCTCTTTTCCATGTATATAATAATAATGTCTGCTAATTTTACTTAAGATATCATGTTGAAAAATTAATCGGTACCAAGTGATCGAAGAGGTATTTCAAGTATATATAGTAAGTTTTTAGGTCAAATTTAATCCATATGTGATTTTAACTCAATAATCGTTTCATCAACAAGTCGATACATTCTCTTTGTCTGCAATTTTGGCTAATTTATCAAAATTCTCAACAAATTATTAAGTTAATTTCAACTAACGTTCAAGTAAAAAATGTCATGAATGAACCGTATCTTTTTACTCTATACATATATAACCCAAAAGAAAAAAAAACACAAGAATTAAGTAGAAGATATAAGTACTCCATCCATAACCATTAAAAGAGAGTAATTAATGTACACTACTAGCTCACACACCTAGCTCCCTCGCTCTCTACCAACAAAGAACAACACAACCAAGTTGGACCCGAATTAGGATCCTTTTTATTTTACATTTTTTATCACTATTTATTTAATGGTCCAGAATTAAAATGTGCGTTCTCTCTCCTGTCAGTATGATGTCACATTTCTTTATATTTTAAATCCAAAAATAAAAAATAAAATAGAGAATAAAATAGAGAAGATACTAATCTGTTGTACCCCTCCTCCTCCTCCTCTAAAAAGCTAATTAATAATATCAGATTGCTCGGCCCACTTACACGTGGGCTGGTTTCTATACACTAGAGCTTTTCTCCTACCCAATTACACCTCTCCCCATTCCATTCATTAAGATTTGGATTTTATACATATTATACCAAAAAGAGTAATGTTACTCTCACATAATAAGCTCACGTAAAGCTCACATACTGCATGTGTGGCACTTATTAATTTGTTATTGAGTCAAGTGAGTCATGTTAACAATAAATTAGAGATTATCATCTAATTTTATGTGAACTTTAGTATGTGATAGTAGCATTATTTTAACAAAAATATACACACTTTTACAAGAAGTATTGTGTAGCCTCCTGGCCTAGCTAGTAGCTAGTAGCTAGTAGCTAGTTGCTAGTAGTTACAAAATAACATGCAGAGAAAAGTATATGTACGTAGCACATATCATGTAACTGCAAGTATGATTGGAGACATTTTTCAGTCAAAAAGCCACGAATCCCGCTCCAACTTTTATCAATCCTGTCTTTTTCTCAACTCCTCATATAGTAATTGAATGAAAAGTACTCCAAAAACAATTTATAACTGAGGAGGGTAAAATGGGAAAAGCAAGGAGAAATTTAATTATCTGAATCTGGAGTAATTTTTATTACATAAATTTGATTTTTTCTAGTAAATAAACTCAAATTTAACACACAAAATGTGTTTACTAGGCCATCTGCCATCGACTATGGAACCTTTAATCTCACCATTTAATTGAAATTGAAAATTGATATATATATATATATATATATATATATATATATATATATATATATATATATATATATATATATATATATATATATATATATATATATATATTGCAAATATTTATATCAACTATTTGATTGTCAATTACGTAAATATAAGTATTAGTAATAATGATAATTTTTTTGAAGAGATGTATAATAAGTAAGACTCTAAAATTCGTACTGATCTCATATATTAATAAATTTTGCAATGGTAAATCAGCATAAATTTATTTATGGCAATAAATTTTTATGCCTTCAAATGGTATATCACTATTACAACAGCTAACCAATATTCACATTGATGAACAATTCAAGTAGGTTCGGGTTTGAAACCTTGTGCTATATGGCTCAAAACTAGCTAGGCATGTGCATGGGCAGTAGCGAAGTTAGAATTTTTATTCAGTGAGGTTAAAATTTTGATGCTATAAATAATTTAGCGGGGGTTTGGGGGTTGAGCTCCAGAGCCAATTTTTTTAGATAATTATGTGTTTTTTGGGTAGTTGCATATGTAAAACATGTATTTTATTACAATATTTTTAATATAACAAGTAATAACATTATATATATATATATATATATATACTAGCCGTGCACCCGTGCCTCCGGCACTGCGTACGAAAGAGGAAGGGGGGGAGAGATTGCCGGCGCTAGAGCTCGGAAGGAGAAAGAAAGAAGTGAAGAGCATCCGAGAGTGAGAGAGAATAACTTTTTTTTCTTTGAATTGAAGTTAAAGAGGATATAATAGACGGCGAGATTTATCCCAAACTTTGGACGGTCCTGATCGTTTATTAGAGCGAGCGAAAAATTCAAAATCAATTGTATTTTGTTAATTAGATATATACATCCTTTATCGACTCCTAATACGCCTTTCTAATCATAAATTTGTTTATAAATATTTAAATTTCTTATGTTATAAAAATAATATAAATTAGATTATTATTTATTTTAAAAATATTAGAGGAAGATGCATACATCAAGCAGTAGAAGTAATATGTTATTGAGAAAGTTATAAAAATTCAATTTGACCCAGTATATTAAAAAATTTATAAAATTTCAATGGGGTCAATTTATTCATTACACTTAAATTTCTTCTAAATTTATCATCTATTATAAAATATTTTTTTTCCAGTGAGGTCAATTAACCCCACACCGTCCCACTTAGTTTCGCCCCTGTGCATGGGAAATGTTATGAAATGTAGGAATTTAGGGATTCTAAATTCCTTCATTTCATAACATGAGCCACCCTTAAAAAATAACATGCTTTTGAAAATATTCAAATTACATTAATTAAATGACTAATTACTGCATGGACTGTGGTTCTATTAGATTTAACACAAGCGTATATATGCCTATATTTTGCATTTTTAAAGATAAATTTGTTGATATTAATTTATTTTAAAAGTGGAGTAATAATTCTCAAAAAAAAAAAACTAGTTCTATGACATTTAGATTTAGGCATACCTCCACTTTTAGAAAGGAATTATGGAAAGGGAGGAGCATAATGTATTTTAATTGTATTTACTTTGTTCTAATGTTTATTTAATTAATAAAAATAATAATTTTGAGGTAGAATTCTGGATCCGCCCATGCTTGGAGAAGCATAAAGTGATGATCCGATCCCTTTGCCGCCGGAGTGGTTGGCCGGACGTTTCATTTAATTTGTAGCTAAGGAAAGGCGTAACAGGCCGGTATTAGTATAATAAAATAATGGATTTGGTGGTACTAAAAATGAACTTGTCTTCCACTTAGCATAATCGTCTTAATTAATTAGTAAAAATTTGTCTTCTAAAGCGTAATCAAAAGCTTTATGATCTGCTAATTAATTAACAGCAAGCAAATTAAAGCAACTAACAAGCAGAGCGTGTGGAGTGTTTGGTGTGTGTATCACCACAAAGCATCTCTAACTACCCAATCATTAGCATTCTAATTAAACTATATATAGAATTACTGTTACTACTAAATTAATGGTTTTTGTTTATAATAAAAATAATTTATGAGGTTTGTGTGTGCCTCCTACAATGTTGTTGACTTGCTGTCGGTATAAAATAAGAAATATGCAGCTACCTTTTCCTAGGATTTTTAATTAATTGTAATTAGAAAAATATGTTTTTATTTTTTTAAAAAATAAATATAAATACCAATTCAAAAACTAATGTCAATGGGTGGATTTTTAATTGTAGTCAGAAAATCATGTGGTTTATTTAATAAATAAATTATAAACGCCAATTCAAAAGCTTGACATGTCAAGGGGGATTATATTGGCTGAATGCTTCAACATAACACCACCGGATTAATTATATTCGTCCTCTTGCTCGGACTAAAAAAAGGTTACTATATATTTTCGATATATATATATATATAATTCAATGGATGGGAGTAAATAGATAGTGTTAATTGTGGAATAATCCAAGACTAATTAATTTGGGTTTCTTAATTAATTATGGACTTAAATGGACAAGTAAACAGTAAATTAAGTTGATACTTTTTTTTAGAATAAAGAATGCATCATCATAGCTGCATTTTGGCTATTGCTATTCCAAATTTGGAAACCATTCACGGTCGTTGCATAGTCGTAGACGATTTTCATATAAAAATATTATTTTTTATTATGAAATTATCCAAGTGTTTGTCCTACATTATCTTCTTAAGTTTCATTCATCAGTTTTTATTTTTTTATTTTAAAAATGTAATAAAGAGCTAGCGCGACTCTATTAACACGGTGTTCATATCAAATATTTATTAAGTTCACAAAATGCATCACCATTGTAATTTCGTGTATATCAGCACACCTAGAGGGATGTGAATATGTGTAAATACCCAAAAGTGATTTACAGTGTTCAATTTTTAAGTTTTCCAGCTACAGCTTATAGTCGGATAGGTTAACCATGTTTGTTTTAGTATATGTTCTCCTTCTATTATAATCGGACAGCTATATCCTGTCTGTTTTAGTATATGTTCTTCGTCTGTTATAATCGGACAGCTAATACCTGTTTGTTTTAGTGTATCTTCAAGCACGAACTGAAACTAAATAGGCAGAATCCAAATGCAGATTAAAGAAACGAACAGAACAGAAATAACACCAAGATATATACGTGGTTCAGCCCTTAAACCTCAAGTCTAGCGGCCTACATCCACGTCCAATACCAACTAGTATTGGAGACTCTTTTTATTAAACTTAATACTTAAATAGTTACAAAGAAAAACTTCTCTGTTCAAAGAAATCAACTCTGACTTAGACACCAATGCCCCCTTGCACCTCTGCAACTTTTCTCACCACTGAGACCTTTGAAGCTTTCTTTGAACAGACTACCTATTACAAGAGAACCCAAGCCAAACTAGGCTTGTACCCGAATTACAAATGTTATGAAAGAGTACAATATTTTTCCAGCTCTTAAAAGGATTTAAGAATGATACAATCAACAACTGGAATAACACTAAATAAGCTCTCTGATGATATCGAATAGATTGCAGCTTCAAGTGTTTTGCCTTCTTTTGCCAAGCAAGATGGATATATATAGCATAGATAGCAACGGCTAGTTCAAACTGTTAGCAAGAATGGCTCAATAAAGAATAGATATATCAGCAATTTGTTATAGCCAACAGCTTTAATATATTACTAAATCAGCATATTAAAGATACAAATATAAGACATGCGAATTTAAAGGAGTAAACAGGATATTCAAAGATATAGCAGATAGAGTCCTATCATTAATCAGTTAAGAGAGTTTCCATAAAAGACTCTTATTTAACTTAAACAGATTCCTTAGCTAAACCAACTCGTAAATAAACTCCAGTCCAAATTTTGAATTGATTTCTCAGCTAAAAGAGAGTCCTAATAATATTCCAATTCTGCAACATATAAAAATGAATAATAAGACTCTTGAACTAGATATATTTCATACGAATATCAATTTATATCAGATATATCAAATTGGGTCATTACTATATCATATTTAATTAACCAATATAAAATCAACCCAAAACATAATCAAATATGACTCTTGAACTAGATATATTTCATACGAATATCAATTTATATCAGATATATCAAATTGGGTCATTACTATATCATATTTAATTAACCAATATAAAATCAACCCAAAACATAATCCATGCAATCTATTAAATAATCAACATGCATAATTATATTGAATTATCACGAACCAAATTGACTATATATTATTTTCAACAAATCATTATAAAATCAATTTCAGCCCATTTAATAACTCTTACACTTATGCATATTATCATCATTAAAATCATAAAATATAAAAACCAACAATCATCGCTGTAGTGAAGGATTCGAAATGAATATAATTAATTAATATGAGGATAATATATGAACCATTAATAATAACTCTGTTGAATAATTTGGTGAAATGCAAATGTTCAGTTGTTGCATACTCGCTCCGTTTCAAAATATAAGATTATTATTGATTTTTTAAAATTAATTTAAGATATTTTTAAACTAAAAATTGACATGATTTCCTATAAATTTAGTTGATACACATTAATTGATGAATATCATAAATTATCTTAAAAATACTATTTATTGTAAGATTTATTATTTAATAATTTTTAATGAATCATTTTAATTTTAAATTTGAAAATGGCTTATATATTTTGACTTTCAAAAATAAAAAATGTTCTTATAATTTGAAGTGAATGGAGTATTTGTTTTGTTTTTGATGTTGGGTCGGTTACCAAGCTCTACCAAATCAAAATGTGAAGAAAAGAGTAGTACATGTATTTGCACCAATGATGCTACTATCACATAAAAGTATCGCATACCGCTCACATACTATATGGGTGGCACTCATGGATTTGTTGTTGACATGACCCACTTAACTCAACAACAAATCCATAGGTGTCATCTCATACGTTATGTGAGCAATATGTGATAGTAGCATTATTATATTTGCACACCTAGTAGTTGTACATGCAACCAAAGACGCACCAAAATGTAACATATTAAGTGGTGTTTGATTAGGTCTTAATACCTCTTAATAGGTTTGCCTCTGAATCGGTAAGAGGCGAAACTTGTTTGGTAAAAAATTTATTGCCCCTTAATGCTCTTAATCGGTAAGATTTAAAAACAATTCTAAACCATTAAGAGCCCCCTCTTACCGAGTTTTAGTTTTTATGGGACAAAAATAACCTCAGCTATATTACAAAATCCCACTTTTGTCCTCAATACAATCTGAACCCTATTATCTCCCGTTTCCTTCACTTCGATCCGCCGCTCCTGTCTGCTGCTCTTCCTTCACTTCAGCTATATTACAAAATCCCACGTTTGCTGAAGCTACAGGTGTGCTTTCTTTTGATCTTTGTTCAGTACTCAATTCTCTCTCTTCAAGCTTTTGTTTGTTTAATTGGGGGTTCTGTTATGGATTATTAAACACACTCTACAATTGTATCCTGCAATTTATTGGGGTTTTTTTTATGATATCCTGCAATTATTTTTTTTATTGGGGGTTTTGTTATGGATTATTAAGTTTATTCTGACTAGACGGTGCGTATGCATAAGTCACAGATATTTTGTTTATTGGGGGTTTTGCTTGCAGTCCTCTTCTACCAAGTTGTTTAACAGCCACGCTTTTTTATGATGATCACTATAAATTTGTTTTTCTTCTGGCTTGATTTTACTTGGGGGTTACATATGTGGCTTCATTTCCCTTTTTTTCTGTTTCATTTTTTAAAGATGGTAATTTGAAATGATAGTTAAGGAGTCACTTGAAGTGTTTATTTTTCTGTTTCATATATGTATACTAATGTGGTTTTTATCTTATTGTATGAATGTTGTTAAGTCTCTTGTTATAATTGCCTCTGTTTCATATATGTATGCTAATGTGGTTTTTATCTTATTGTATGAATGTTGTTAAGTCTCTTGTTATAATTGCCTCTGTTTCATATATGTATGCTAATGTTCTTCATTTTTCATACTAATTTGCTTGGTGTGCTTCATATACTATCACTTTTGATTGATAATGTGCCTCTGTTATTCATTGACACACATCTTCTCTTCTTTTTTTTTCTTCTTTTTTTCTCCTGGTGAATGAACCTCATATATATATATAATAAACCAAGTTGATTGACTGAATTAGCTAACCTTTATATATGTATATGGAATTAGCAAACCTTTATATAAATAGCTAAATTTGAATACAAGAAGATTGACTACCAGTAACATTAGACAACTATGTCAATGTGTCATGAAGCTGAAGGTTTGGGATGGAGATAGAAAACAGTAGTCAGTAGCAATGAGTATGTGAGGCTATTTTCTCTAATAAGTTAATCACTGTCTTGACAACTAAAAGGGTTAATGATAAGCTGCCATGGCATCATCATTATGCTTGATAGCAGAACATGGATTGCCTTCCTTGGAACAGTTGTTATTCCCACCGTTCAATAAGAATCTCATTTGAAAATTTTGTGAATAAATATATATTTTTCTTCCATATACCCTTAAAAATAGTAAATTTTTACTTTAGTGTGATATGATAATAAAATCATGAAAACATTTTGTTATTTTTTACTTAGAAATAGACTCTTTTATAAAAAAAAATACAAACAAGACCCTTTTTATAAAACGGAAGGAAGTATATATTTGAACCTTATGTCATTCTGTTACTTGGCATGGAAGGCTTGTAGTTGATTGAACCTTTAATTAACTAAAGAAGGAATACTTAATTACAACTTTCTATGGTTTTCCCTCTAGTCCAGGAGTCCTTTACTGCAATTAATTAATTGTTTATTCTGCTTGTCTCCACTAATAAGGTTTTCTGTTGGTGTCCAAGTCAAGCTGCAATGTCCATTTGTTTTATACTATCCCTCCATATACTATGAAGTCTAATATTCTAAATGTTAAGCAGAACATAAGTTTTTTTTTTCAAAACCTATTATATTAGAATTAGATTCTATGGATACATTTCAGCCTAAGGCCTAAGGGGGAACCTAGGAAAGGGACCAGGGAAAGCTAGGGGGAACCTGCGCCTTGGTTAATTCTAAATTTTTCTAACTTTTGTTAAGTGGTAAACTCGAACCTGTGCAAGGTCACAGTAAAAGGATATGCTTCTATATTAAACGCATAATATTAACTATGTTTTTCTAACAGTTGTTCTGCTCTTTCTATCAATCGAGTTGCAAAAAGGGGGAAAGATGAAAAAATAATTAACTGTTCATGCATGTTTATATTAAACGCATGATATTAACTATGTTTTGTTCTTTATTGTTCAAACTATTTAAATGTTTGTTTTTTTTTGTTTACACATTTTATAATCTATGTACTTTAGGTATGGAACAAACCAGTGAAACTCAAAAACCAAAAAGAAGTAGAGTGAGTTGGAGGAATGAATCACTAGTGAAAACTTTTTTAGAAGGATGTATTCGTGAGGTTGTGGAAAATGGTAGGGAAGGTGCAAGCCACAAGCCACAATCATGGAGAAAGGTAGGAGAAATACTAAAAGATACCTACAACATGATTGTGGATCAAAAACAAATGAAGAATCATTTTGACTACTTGCGAGGAAAATATGGTGCATGGTGCAAACTCAAAAGTAAGACAGGAAATGTATATGGACCCGTCAACGAATAGGTTCAACCTTTCTGATGAAGAATGGACACAAGAGATAAAGGTGTATTTTTAACATTTTTATATTTTAAGTTAATTAGTAATAGTCCTTAAAAATATATTATAACATGTTGAACTTACTATTTGAATACAAGCAAATAAAATGGTAGAAACGTTGAAGACCTCACCTCTAATCTTTCCCGATCTTTGTATTGCATTATTTGATGGAACCGCGGCAACGGGACTTGATAGTTGGGGTCCTAGTTGTGGAAGAGGTAGGACTAAAGATACACCTTTGGACTTGGAGGTTGTTAGTCTTGAGGACATTCCTTTTAGCACCCAAGGTCAAGGGTCTTCTATTCCATCTCCTAATGCATCAACTCCCAGTATGCAATCTCATGCTTCCGATCTTAGCTTTGAGGGAGAAAGACCAAAGAAAAAAGCTAAGCGTTCATCTAAACAAACCTACAACACTAACCTAGATGAAGAGATGTCCAAGGCCTTAAAACTCATTGTTGAAAAGAATAGCGGACCTTCCGTGAAAGAATGCAAAGATAAGTTGGAAGAACTTGGCTGGGGAGCAGAAAATCCACTACACAAGATGGCTCTTGGAATATTTTGTGAAAAACCAAGCTATAGAGAAGCATGGATGATTTTAAAAGAAAATGAGGTTGAAAATTGGGTTATGATGGTTTCACGCAAGTTAGGATATATTGTTTAGTTGTTGGTATTATGTTGGTGGTTATATTTGCGACTAGCTAATTTGATATTTTTGGGTACAAACTTCTTATCTTTGGGGCTAGCTAATTTGATATTTTTGGGATATAAACTCTTGTATATGTTGGGGCTAATTTGGTAGTTATGGATGTGATATTTGCTATTACTAATTATGGATGTAATATTTGCTATAGATAACTTTGAACTTCTTAAGTTAAATTATAGATGTGATATTTGCTATTACTCTGTTTTCTGACCATGTCAATGAATTTTTTCTTTTATTAATTGTTATGTTTTATATAGGTAATATGGATATTGAGGATCAAATTTTATGTTTGATGATTATATATTGGTATTTGAAAAGACGATCTTCAAGGAGAATTCCAAGGATTATGGATAATACTTCGGCATTGAGCGGACATGCTTACACATTAGAGTTATTAAATGGATCAAATACACAGTGTCGAGAATTGATGCGTCTCTCTCGTGATGCATATGTTCATCTATGTGAACACTTCAAGGAAAAACAATGGGTACACAATAGTAGACACATAACAGTTGAGGAGAAGATGGCAATATTCTTAACTATTATAGGCCATAATGAACGCTTTAGAGTTGTAAAACGCAGATTTCAACATTCTACCCAAACAATACATAGATATTTTCATGAGGTGTTAAACGGAATGATTGAGTTTTCAAAAGAAATTATAGTGCCTACATCATTTGATCCAAATCCCGATATTTCAGGGAACCATAAAAATTTACGATAAATATTTTCGGTAAGTGGCATATAATTTTTTTTCTTTTTTTTCATTTATTCCATACAATAAAATACTTTGAGATCTTTAAATTTTTTAATGCAGGGTGCAGTAGGTTCATTAGATGGTACTCTTGTACATGCAGTTGTTCCTGTTAGTCAACAAACGCGTTATAGAGGAAGAGGAAGAGGTGAATGTTATCAAAATGTTTTAGGAATATGTGATTTTAACATGATATTCACATTTGTTTGGGCCGGATGGGAAGGGATTGCACATGACTCACGAGTGCTAAAAGAAGTTGCATTTGATCCATCTTCTGGTTTTCCATTTCCTCCCCCGGGTATATATTACAATTTCTTTTACCATTTTCAATTATTATTTATTTTTGTCATAAAATTTCATCATTCAAGTTATTAATAATAATCATTATTTTTTGTCTCAATTACAGATAAATATTATCTTTGTGATGCTGCATACATAAACACTCGAGGATTTTTATCTCCATATCGCAATACAAGGTATTGGTTAGCTGATTTTCGACGCAGACGCGCTTTGACTAAAGAGGAAAAATTCAACCATGCTCATGCACAACTCAGAAATGTTATCGAGCGTGTTTATGGTGTATTGAAAGCAAGATTCCCAATTTTGAAACGAATGGCTCCTTACCCTTTTACAGTACAAAGGGATATAGTTATCGCTTGCTTCGCAGTCCATAATTTCATAAGGAAGCATAACATTGAGGATGAATTGTTTGCTCAATATGATCGAGATAACATGTTTGACGATGAAGCGGAGCAAAATGAAGGAAACGAAGAAGACGGATAAGATGAACCACAATGGGGTGATCAAGGCGTAGAATTTATGGTTAATCTACGTGAACAAATTGCACTTCAACTCTTAACAACTGTTTGAAGTTAATTTAATTTGTATGGTTAAATTATTATGCTATGTTGATATTTTTGGGACATGATACTATGTTTGAAGTTAATTTAATTTGTACGTTTTCATTTTTATTTTATCATATTGTGGTCAAAATATTATAAATATGTATTTAAAATACTATTCAGACCTTTCTGATTATCAAACAGGTTTTGTTTAAACTATTCATAGGGTTAAAATGGTAAAATACTGTTATTCATACATTTTGAAAAAATTAATTATCAAACAGCATTTTTCATTCAGACATAATGCTATTCAGATGCTCTATATTATTCAGACGTCTAAACTGTTCAGGTCTTAACACTCAGTTTTATCAAACACCACCTTAGTAAACATATTTCTCTCATCTTCTATCACATTTTCTCTCTCTTATTTTTACTAACTAATATTTTACTTTTGTGTATGAAATTGGGCATGCACATAGATATATAATTCGTGAAGAAAATAAATGATATACTCTATCCATCTATCTAAAGAGTATTGCAATTGAATTTTATTCTTGTTACTCCCAATCTTACCATGTTTTTATTTATATATATAGTAATATTAAATGATATACATTAATTCAAAGTTCTTCCTCAACTTTCAAGTATCCATACTAATATACGGATCCGGTTAAGAGTTGACACCAATTTCACCCTAGTAAATTCTATACCTTATATTGTTACATTCAGTATAGAAAAAATTGCAGTGATAATTAAGTTGTATAACTTTTTTATTGCAATAGTTAAAGCAATATTTTATAAACCCAATGTAATAAAAAGTTATATAAATGCACCAATTTCACCCTAATCGGATCCGTAAAATACAATGACACGTTATATAAGATGTTGGAGTATCTAAAATAAACATTTTAATTTCAAAACTTAACCTATTAATTAATGGAATTTCTTAACATGTGCCCTTAGGGCACATGCTAAGCACACAGTTCAAGAGAATATTCTCTTGACTTGTGTGCATATTCCCTTGAACTTGATGCAAATGCAGAAATTAAGGGAATATGCACACAGTTCAAGAGAATATTCTCTTGAACTGTGTGGTTAGCATGTGCCCTTAGAGCACATGTTAAGAAGACCCTTAATTAATCTAGGCTAAAATACATGACCAATTGTGACATTGCAACAACCCCCTAGCTAGGGAAACAAGAAATACTGCAAAGTAAGTTATTTAGTGTGAGTATTGATTTTAGCATGAGTTTGTTAGGTAAAGGATTCAATAAATGGAATGACATAATTTCTACATCACATGCATCAATGTTCTTCTTTTCATTTCAAGGCTCAGACAAACATCTTTGTCTTTAGTCACCTTGTTCTTGCAAATGTTACATACACTAATAGTACGTTCTAGCAGTAGACAAGTCAATTTCATTGTACGTAATCAAACAAATAGTAGCACCAACCCATCTTCTTCAAAAGAAAAAGGAATTTCTAACGTGTGCTCTTAGGCCACATGTTAAGCATACATTTTAAGAAAATATTTTTTTGAATTGTGTGAATATCCCCTTGAATTTGATGCAAATACAGAAATCAAAAAAATATGCACACAGTTCAAGAGAATATTCTCTTGAACTGTGTGCTTAGCATGTGTCCTTAGGACACATGTTAAGAGGACCCTTTATCTAAATAAACACAGATAATTGTAAGGTACAATACAACTAATCAATATTTTGCATGTCTAGATAAATTAAAACGCGTTTGTTTAATTATGTACCTTAACATTACCCCCATCATAATATTACAAAGAAAAATCACATGATAAATTGAGCAAAAATATAGCTAATTAAATAAATGGGAATGAACAATATTTATATATATAATAATTAAGAAAGAATGACAATATACCCCATGCCATTACAATAGGCTCTGATCAATACTCAATGATTAACAAGATGTAAAAAGGGTTAATTTTCTCTCTCCTCTATACAATGTTTCTTTCCTTCTACACTGCTATGTACTCTACGCTTTACTTCCACCATTCCTTGTATACTTGGTACAAGTAGTTTTTATTTAATTTTTTTTTTCAGTTACCGGAACCTAGGGAAAAGAGGAGAGATAAGTAAATTCACTCAGCAAGCGTAAAATTCGACCAGTTCATCCAACGACTCCGGCTGAGGATCGGCATTTTCGAGCATCCACAGCAAGTGCTCGAACAGAACAACTTCGCAGCTGACGATGATCGTGTCGTCGTCGTCGCCGGACCTCTCCATTAGCTCCCGGAATACTGGGTGGTCGACCACTTCGGAGCTGATTAGATATCGGCGGCGGGATTTTCCAACGTAAACGGGGAAAAGTTCTCGGCCGGACAATGGGTCGAATGATGACGAGTCTTCGTCGGAAGAGTGGTTGGCGGCGGCGATTGAGCTATTTGACCGGCCGAGCTTGCTGAATGACTGCCATTTCTTTAGCACGGATTTCAATTTAGTTAATTTTCCAACTTTCGCCATGATCGAATTTCTATCTCTAGCAATGAGCGAAAAGGTTTTAGTTGCAGAGGAGAGAGAAGGTTTTTGCGGGGCTAAGAACGAGGGACGAAGGTTCGTTTATATAACAGAGTGGAATAGGGATAAGATGGTAAATTGGGTGGGGTCTACACTTGACGGCCCTGGGAATGTGGGTCCGGGCTAGTTGAGAGTGAATTGGATGGCGGGCAAAACCAGCCGCTCGTTTTGGGCTTTTGGTGTTACCCGCTGTTTAGGAGTGTCCTGGTGGAATATATTACCGGAGTTGCCCTGTCACACCTTTTTTTCTATTTCCTTGTTGGGGCCAGGGGTAAAATTTTTGTGACAATTCAATTTGTACAACAAGTCCACATTACCATGTTTCACAGAAAACAGAAATGAGACGTCAAAAAAAAATAAATTTATATGGGTTTAATCGAGCTGTACTGCTGTACATATTTTTAAATATACACAGGTCTACGATCGTAGAGTTAAGTTACTTTACAATCGTAGAGTAGTCACTCTACGTTCATATGGTAGTAGAGTGACTACTCTATGATCGTAGGGTGACTTAACTATACGATCGTCGAGACTGTGTATATTTGAAATTTGCACAACTGTGTACGTCTATTTTTTTCTATTTATATTCATTAATTTTATTTGGATGCAGAGTGCTTATAAAATTATTAGTGATAAAATAAATTAATAATACATAATTTTTTTATTCTTTTTTATTAACAATAATCTAAGTCAATACTAAATAATAATAACACTTCACTTCAAAATGATTAATGTTTTTTTACACCAGATTTACTTTCTCATTCTAAATCAATAAAAAACAATATTACATAAAATAAATAAGAAAATACTCTTGTATTCTAGGACAAAGAAATATTTCTTATCTTGTATTTATTTTTCTCTTCAAGTGATAAAAGAGAACAACAAATTAATCCCTCTACCAATAGAAACACATTATTTAATGACAATGCTCAAGCAAATGGGCTATTTTCGTGTAACAATTAGATAAACTAAGCATTAACCAAAAAGAGACAAATCCACATAAGCTAATTTTTTGTATAACATGTGCGAATGATTAATCCATGCTCATTTGTCAATGAACCAATTAATAAAAATGAACATACATTGGTCTGGCAATATAAGCCAACAAATTAGAATACTTGAGTTAGGTTTTTGTTTGTTCTGTTAGGGAAATATATACTCCCTTCATTTCAAAATAAAAGTTTTTTAAAAAAAAAAAAATTTTGAAGACAATTTAAGACATTTTTAAATTTAAAATCTATGTGATGTGATTCATTTAAGTTTGATAAACAATAACTATTCTAATTAATAGTAATTTTTAAATGTGTTAATATTAATTAACGTGTTAAATAAGTCGAAAGTAATCTCATAGTCCTCCCTTTCAAACCGATATTGGCTTTTCAAAAGTCAATTTAAAATATTTTTAAATTTAAAATTGACATGATTCATTTCAAATTTAAAAATAATAAATAATAAATCTTACAACTAATAGTATTTTTAGGTAGTTTGTGATATTTATAATTATATTGACAAACAAAAATGAATTCATGTCAAAATTTAAGTTTGAAAATGTTTGAAATTGACTTTTAAAAAGTCAATATTAATCTTATAATTTGGAACGGATGGAGTATTTTGGAAATCGGAATGAATAAAATACAATTATTTATATCCAAAATAACCTCCAACAAAGGACTGTTTACCATTTTTTTGGCGCAAGATTGAACTGATCTCCTGTAGATGCATCTTTTTAATTCTTTTTTTCCCCCCTTCAAACAACCGTAAGTTGTTTATAATTAAAATTTCTTAATAGGGTTTTAAGCAAATCTTAATAGACGTTAAAATGAAGCCAAATGAGATCTCATTTGAGAACCAATTCTGGATTGGAGCTGGCAAGGTTTTGATCAGCCAAGTTAGAAAACAAATTAAATATATTTAAAGTAGGATATATAATACATCACCTAACCTAATTAAGGCGATGTTTGTTTATCTATTAATACCTCTTAACAACTCCACATTTGATTCGATAAGAGGATAATGTTGTTTGATAAAATTTTGTTTATCTCTTATCGACTCTTAATCAGTAAGAAGAAAATATAAATCCAAATCATTATGAGTTGTCTCTTAATGAAAAATTTAAATATATGAAGTCTCTATAAATATTGTACTTCCTCAATTTCAAATTTTAATATTATTATTGATTTTTGAAAAGTTAATTTCAAATGTTTTTAAATTTAAAATTAATATTTTTAAATTTAAGAATCATTCAGATGCTTTATAATTTTTAGCTACTAAACAGCCTTTTAAGTTCAGATACTAATCAATTTATTAAAATATACTAACCGTTCAGATCTTAATTAGGCAATTTTATCGCACACACCACTTTAAGACTTATAAAGTTAATACTTAATACACTAATTTAGTTAATTTACAAGCATAACGTAATCTTGGCTTAAATTTCGGTGCTTGGGACCCACGGCCAGCTTTAATATCACTTGACTTGAGAAGGCTAAAGATCACTTAATTTCTTCTTCTTCTTTTTTCCTTTGCAACATTTTTGGGGGTCTCTTTCTAGTAATATAAGAAGTAATTATTTATAATTAGAGATATTTTTTTTATAATAATAATATTTTAAGAAATTATAAAAATATTTACTTGTACATGATATTGAAGTGAGTATATTTACTTGTACATGATGTTGAGATTCATGTACCTACTGCTACTAGAGAGTTGGTTGGTCTCTAAATTAGCCTTCAAGACCAAACTGACTCTCAATATATTCCGACTTGTTTTTTCTTTCCAACCTAAACATTGTTACCGAAAGCGACAGACATGTGCTATTCTTTTGACCTTATTGTCTAACTTCAATTCTATTATTATTATTTCTCGTTTTATTATATTTTTGTTTTTTAATATAAAGCTATTAATTAATTTTTCGAATCCCATTTTAATTTTTAATTATTTTACGCCTACTCAAGGTTAGTAAACGTACGTTTATACATAATATCGATCATACTATCACTGCTATCATATACGTACTGCAATGTGCATAAATATTTTGTCAAATCGTTAATATAAAAATATGTAAAACTCAAATAAGATTCTTCTTTTTGAGATAGGAAGTTGTATTAATTTTAAATTTTAGAATGAAAAATCATATTTTTTTTAAAGAACATGGACCAACTAGTTGTAACTACCACCATTTTTCTTTATTTATAAAACTGGGAAGAAGACGACAAATAAACTGTTCACAATAAATATACGAGTGTTAGGCTGTTAGCTAGCTAGAGAAAGTCTCATTAATTTTTAAATAATGCTGCTATCACATAATAAGTGTTACATAAAGCTCACATAATATATAGTTGATATTTATAAATTTGTTGTTAAGTTAAGTGAGTCATATTAATAATAAATTAATGAGTGCCACCCATACAGTATGTGAGCTTTATGTACACTTATTATGTGATAGTAGCATTGTTTTTAATTTTTTGTATGTTGCTTAATTAATTTAACAATGTCAGACTACGTTGTTGATTTTTTGTTTAACTCCATGAGAGATTCGACATACATGCATTAGCTTTTAATTATATATAATAATAATAAGCTAGCTTAATTTCTTTTTTGTTCTAGCTAGCTAGTTTATATTATTAATTCCTAATCATCACAAAATTGTATTTAGCTACCCACGACCTACTATAGATTAGTTTAAACTTGGTCCAATTTTTTGTCTAATCTAAACAAGTTTAGTACGTGGCTTAATTTCTGCACTTATTTAAAATTTTGCTTTGATCATTCTCTTATTCCATTCTTAATAAATAAAAAGAAAAGAAAATGCTAACACCTTAATCACCCATTTAATTTATTGGTGATGTAATAAATAAAAAGAAAAGAAAATGAACATATTTTACACGGTCTATGAATTTGAAATCCTATATATATATATATATCCATTTATAAGAATAGCTGGCAATTGAGGAACAATATGTACAGTGTACATATTGTGGTCCTACTATAGACTATAAAGCTTAGCTAGCTAGGGTTGATCAAATTATTAAAAATGGTAACTACCTCCTCCTTGATGTGAATCACTATAAGCGAGACTAGTAGCAGTACTTTTTGAACTCTTCTACGTATATATGAACATTGAACATAAAAATTAAATACGAGTATTTTATAATTTCTGTTATTTATATTTTTTTTTTAATGTTGGAGAAAAATATAAATAGATAAAATTATAAAATACTCGAATTCAATTTTCATGTCCACGTAAAATTTTTGGTATTATTTAATCTGCCAGGAGATTTTTGGTACAAAATTGTTGATAGTGACAAATGGCACCAATATTTGAGCAGGGTCATGTTGGGGCACATGGACGTTACACATATGCTACCTGGTATGATCCACGTCTGCATGCATGTTGAGTAAAAAAAAATGCTATCAAATGTTCTTCGCCCATACCACCTCCATGTGGGTTCCTATATATAACTATCAGATTTGTTATTCTCGCATGTTCTTTTCTATGGATGCATGAAAAAAATACGAAGAGATTGGAATTACTAGTTAATGTCTGTTATATATTTTAATCTGGAGTTCAAATATTGACGTAACTATGAGTTAAATGTGACGTGCGCGTGGCTGATACAGTAATGGAGAAAAAAGAAGAAGACAGAGGAATATATATATATATTGCATAATTTCTAGGTTATAAATTAGAAGTAAATTCAAAGTTTGTGCAAAACTCTTAAAGTAAAATATCCGTGCATGCATGAAAATTAAAATGATTAGAAGATGAGACAAATTGCGGAGTCAGAGAGAGCTCCCCAACATAATCTTGCATGATTCGCATTACCCATAAGCCAATCTCATTGATTAATAATGTTTATGGAAAAGTTAAAAATGTGTGATTCTATATATAATCATTATTAAGCTCGGCATATAAATGTAGGCAGTTTGTTCCCTAGCTTTTAGAGAACCTGGCCAAGTAAAATAATACTAGAAAAAAAGTATTGACTTTTTGGAGACAAGTGATTCCTTTGTAAACCCACAGAAAGTATGGTGCAAGATCTCTTGAAAAAGATTCGAAAAAAAGATGTAATTAACATAGTTTTTATATAATCTATTATAGATTAAATGGATTAATTATATATTGTATGGGAGAGGAAATGTATAGGATAATTAATCTAGGTTAGGTTTGTGCCAAAATCAATGAACTGGATATGTTTATTCTCTCTGCTGGAAACGCAATCCTATCATGGCAGGATTTGCAATCGAAATTAGGCTCGAAGCATGTGGTTAAGATCCATATATATATCTTTGTTGGTAAGTTATTAATGTCTCATGTGGTTTATGTACATTAATTTGGGAATATAGATTAAATGTAACTAAGACTAGCTAGTACTCAAGTGATGGATGCATTACAATTATACAAACGGTGTCAGTAATATATACAATAAATAAATAAATAAATTGAGGATTAGATTACTGCGTCTTGGCTCAGTTATCTGCTAATTAAACTAAGATGCTGCATCACTTGAGATAATTAACAATGTCTGCTGAAAGTGAAAGTTATATCATTAATTAGGTGCTTACTTTGACTCTCTCTCTCTTTTAATTAATTATGAATTGTTCCTATAATACAGAACTGATCCGATCTTGATTTGCCGTGACTATGGACAATATCGATCAACTATTCAATTTGTAAGGTGTTATATGAATGCATGCCTACAGCTTCAATTTTCCCATCTGGCTAGGTGCTACTAATATTGCATGTAGGTTCATTGTAAGGTGCTACTAGAACAGACCTAATGCATGCATGCATACTTCTCTCTCTCTCTCTCTCTCTCTCTCTATATATATATATATATATATATATATAAAATCTCTTGGACACAAAGTTGTGTTAATTAATTAAATTCATAAGACGACAATTAAACTTGTGTTAAATCCTTAAAACAATGTAGTAGTGTTAAAAGATTTCGTGATGGATGATTTTGTCATCTCTTATCATTTTCAATAATATTTGTTTTGACGTTTTAGCATTTTACATCTCAAAATTACATCATTTTGTAGTCAAGACACAAGTTCGTGTGTGATTTAGACACGCATACTTCATTTTTTCACATATATATATATATATATATATATATATATATATATATATATATATTAATCAAACCCTTAGTAATTGGAACATACCTAGTGTGTCTCCTAAGGATATTTATCAGTCAACCTTTATTGATAATTTCAAAACAGATTATAATGTTAAAACTGTTGAACGTGTTTATGCTATTAATAAAGAGTATGAAAATTGCAGTCTCCTTTCTCCTGATGTTATTAATAAGCATAGAAAAAGGGGTATAATTTTATTCATATAGGTTTAGTTCAAGTCGCAGTTAAACCACTGTCTATTAAAGGAATTAACTCAAGTGTCTTTTTATGTTTAAGAGATGCTCAATACCTTAATTATGCTCCTAGCATAATCGGTATCGTGGAGTCTAGTTTACATGATGGTCCTATACACTTCAATTGCTTTCCTGATCTCCCTTTGAGTTTATCTGATATTAATTTGTTAAAAACTTTAACTCTAAATATTAAAACTGCAGGAGAAATCACTCAAATGATTGAAGGATCTCAACCTCTAGCTTTAATATACAGAATTTATTACAAGGTAATGAAAACTAATTTAAACATTCATGCGCTTAATAAAAGTCCTAAAGACCATACTGTGCTAATTCAAAGTAGTACTAGTAACGCTAATATTCAGACCCCAAAGACTATTCTTTGGAAAGATATTACGCTACCTAGCCAGTGGATTATTCCTCAAGAAATTCTACAAAAACCGGTTAATAATAATTTATTGAATCTGAAAAATATTAAACAATTTTCTGATGATACTGTTCGGATCAGTTTTGAACGTACTAGAAGACCTTTTATTATAGAAGAATTTACTAATTCTTCAGTTCCTTCTGTTTCTAGAAGAGATACCGAAGTTTTAAGTGATTGTTCTATTCCTGATATTAAAATGAAAGGTGTTTTGAATCAAGGGCAGACAAGTCATCCTTGCTATACTCCAGCCTTTCACGCTGAAGATGACCGCGATGATGTGTCTCCTACAGTCTCTGTAGGTCCTACCCCCTCTGATTTTGAAGCTCCTATTAATCACCAATTAAGAGTTATAACGAAAGCTAATAAATTAGATTGGGATAGTCTTGTTACAGATTTCAATTCCAAATCTAATCAAGATAAAAGACATGCCTTTCGTAATAGTTATGATAAGCATGACCGCGATAAAATTATTCATAATTGAAAAAAATATGTTAAACTAAATAGAGAGAACCTTACATTTTATGATTGGTATGATAAGTATCATTCTCAGTGTAAAGTTCTTACTAAAAGTCTGTGGATGAAAGAGGATAAGTCTAAGATCTTAGCATCTCATCCTCCTTTAAAAACTGTTCTTTTACAGGTTAAAAATACTTCAGTTGTTGCCAGCCCTTTTAAGGTTGCTGATGGAAAAACTGATGATAAAAAAATTATTGAACAAAATAATTTCACTAATCAATATTTAGCTACCATAGGGAAACAGCTTGATAAAATTGAAGAAAAATTTGATCATGCTTTAATTAAAAATCCTCAAGAAAAACTTGATCAACCTTTATTAACTCTCCCTTCTGACAGAGAAGGAAAGGGATTGCCTAATAAAGATTCTGACCTAGTCAAAAGTATTGATAAGTTAATAAAAAAAATTGGTTCTAATACTGGTGAAGCCAGTGGGACTGTTGCCATCATTGATCAGATCCAGGAATCTGACAATGAAAGTAGTAGTGATTCAGAAGAAGTTTCTGAGGTTGCTTCTATTCCTGACCTTACTGAGCAATTAAAAAAATTAACTTTTAATAACACAAGTATAACAAAGAATTGGTATACTAGACCTACCCCTCCTGATCTTCAATATAAGGAAAGAAATCTAGATAATCAATTTTCGGTTTCGTCTAATAAAATATATGAATGGAATATTGATGGTTTTAGTGAGCATCAGATTCTCACTAAAATGAACCATTTGTCTATGGTCGCCAATAGTTATATTACAGCGTTTAACAGTCTTACTCAGCCTGATATCGTTGAAATATTAACTAGCGGTTTCACTGGTGTACTTCGTTCTTGGTGGGAAAAACACCTTGACGAAGATGCAAGGAATTCTATCATTCATGCTCGCCAGATTGATGACAATGGTCAGCCTATCTTTAGAGAAGATATAGGCTTTGATATTCCTGATGGTATTAACACATTAATATTCACTATAATAAAATATTTTATTGGAACTCCCAGTAACATCACTGAAAGAATTCATGACCAGTTAAGTAATCTCACTTGTCCTACCCTTAGTGACTTTAGGTGGTACAAAGATGTTTTTATTTCACGAGTTATGATGCGCAGTGATAGTAACAAACCTTTCTGGAAAGAAAAATTTGTTAATGGTCTCCCTAACTTATTCGCTCACAAAGTTAGAGAAGAACTTAGTAAAACTTTGGGCTATATTGATTATGATAATCTCACTTATGGTGACATAATTAGTTATATTCAAAAGATAGGCCTAAAAATGTGTATTGACTTTAAAATTGCTAAACAAGCCGCTAAAGATAAAAAGAAAGCTAAATATGAACTTGGTACATTTTGTGAACAATATGGTTTGTCACCTATTGCCCCTTCTCGTAGAAAGCATAGGAAAAAACAAATTGAAACCCACAAAAAACGCAAGCATCATAAGAAGCGTTCTAATCAATCTAATAATAAAGATAGTTATTATGAAAAACCCAAGTCACGAAAGAAAACTCGAAATAAAAAATCTACTTCTAAATCTAATGATAAGAGTAAAGTTACGTGTTATAATTGTGGTAAAAAGGGTCACTATAAGAATGAGTGTAAGTTAAAACAAAAATTAAGTCAGTTAAATATTTCTGTTGAAGATACTGAAAAGATTTTTGAGTTAATTAGAACTCAGTCTGATGAGGATAATGGTCTTTCTGATATTCCTTATTCCTCTGCTAATGATGAAAATAGTCAAACTCCTAGTAAAGATAATGAAGTCACCCTTTGTACAGATAATTGTAGATCTGATTGTTGTAAAACTATTAATGTGCTTACCAAAGAGGATCAAGAGAGCTCTTTGTTAATTGAATTAATTAGTAAACTTACTGATGAAGATTTAAAATTACAGTATATGAAACAGTTAAAAGAATTGTTTTCTAAAAATAATTCGGGAAAGGGTAAGGTTATGAAAGCTAAAGAAAAGCCTGTTATTAGCCTTAATAAAACCCTAGAGAGATTTAAAACTGTTGAAAAGGAAATCACTCTCCCGGAGTTAAATCAAGAGGTCAATAAGCTTAAGAAAGAAATTTCTGGTCTTAAGACTGAAATTTTTGATTTAAGAAGAGATATGACTAATCGCCTCTAAGGGTTCAGAACTTCATATTTCTGATTCTTCTGATAATGAAGACCAACCTGAGTCTTCAGGTGTTAAAGACGAAGAATCACTTCTGATGGTTCAAGGTAATTCGTTAAAAAGGTTAAAAGATATAACTATTCAAAAATGGTATATCATTGTTCGCCTAGTTATTGATGGAACTTTTGCAATTCAGCTACCTGCCCTTGTTGATACAAGTGCTGATTTAAATTGCATTCAGGAAGGATTAATTCCAACCAAGTTCTATAAGAAAACTAGTGAACGTCTTAATTCAGCTAATGGTAGTTGTATGGAAATAAAATATAAACTGCCTAAAGTTCATATTTGCCAGGATAGTATGTGTTTTAAAACATCCTTTGTTTTAATTCGTAACTTGACAGATAAAATAATTTTAGGTCTCCCGTTTATATATTTATTATACCCATTTACCACTAGCAATAATGGTTTAACTACTGAACATCTTGGGCAGAAAGTGATTTTTGAGTTTATCACTCAGCCTAAAGAGAGAGACTTGAAATTTATTCAAGATGAGTCCATTTCTAAGTCACTCAACCTGTTAAATTGTAAAACTTCACAATTAAAATATTTAAAACAAGAGATTAAGTATAAGCAAGTTGAAGATCTCCTTCTACTTGAAAAAATTCAAGACAAGATAGAAGAACTTCGTTTATTCATGGTAAAAAACTTATGTGCCGATTCTCCTAATGCCTTTTGGCATCGTAGAAAGCATGTTGTCAAACTACCTTACGCTAAGGAATTTAAAGAACATCTAATTTCTACTAAGGCTAGATCTATTCAAATGAGTCATCAACAAATAGAACTTTACAAACAAGAGATTAATGACTTACTTGCAAAAGGTTTGATAAAACATAGTAAATCTCCGTGGTCTTGCCCTGCCTTTTATGTTAATAATGAAGCAGAAAAAGAAAGAGGTGTCCCTCGTTTAGTCATTAATTACAAGCCGCTTAATAAGGTCTTAGAATGGATTAGGTATCCCCTTCCCAATAAAGAGGACCTTCTTAGTCGCCTTAGTAATGCTACCATTTTTAGCAAATTTGATCTCAAGTCTGGTTTCTGGCAAGTCAGTATCCATCCTAGTGATAGGTACAAAACTGCCTTTACCATTCCTTTCGGTCACTATGAATGGGTTGTTCAAGCATTTGGCTTGAAAAACGCCCCCACTGAATTTCAAAATATTCTTAATGAAATACTTAACCCCTTCAGTCATTTTATCATCGTGTATATTGATGATATCCTTGTTTTCTCTAAATCAATTGATGAACATTTCAAACATTTGAATTCGTTCTTCAAAGCCATTAAAGTCAATGATTTGGTTCTTTCACCAACCAAATGCAGTCTATTCCAAGTTAGGGTTAAGTTCTTAGGTCATGACATTTACCGCGGTCTTGTTCGACCAATTCAAAGAGTCATTCAATTCGCCGATAAATTTCCTGACAAAATTACCGATAAAACTCAACTCCAGCGTTTTTTAGGATCCCTAAACTACGTCGGTAAGTTTTATCAAAATTTGAGAAAAATCTGTAAACCTTTGTTTCTTCGTTTACAGAAAAATCCTCCTCCTTGGACTGATGAGCATACTGCCATCGTTCAGCAAGTCAAGAAATATGTTAAGGTCCTTCCTTGCCTTGGCATATCCAATGAATCAGCTTTTAAAATTGTTGAAACTGACGCCTCCGAAATTGGCTTCGGTAGTATCTTGAAGCAGAAGTTGACTCCTGCTTCTTCTGAGCAAATTTTTCGGTTCCACTCAGGCGCGTGGAATCAAGCCCAATTAAATTATAGCACAATTAAAAAAGAAATCTTGGCCTTAGTTTTATGTATTACCAAATTTCAAAATAATTTATTAAATCAAAAATTTTTAGTTCGTATCGATTGCAAATCAGCAAAATATATTTTAGAAAAGGATGTCAAAAATATTGCTGTTAAGCATATTTTTGCCAGATGGCAATCTATTCTAAGTATTTTTGATTTTGATATTGATTATATTAAAGGTTGTGATAATTCAGTTCCTGATTTTTTAACTCGGGAATTTATTAATTCAGGTACCCCTCCAGTTCAAAATGAGTGTGAGAGGTAAAGATATGATTGTTCGGTCTCCTGGCCCTCCTGGCCCAGGCCCTCCTAGTCAGAAGCCCATGGAAGCTGTAATCCCACATCCAGTTACCCCTCTTACTGTAGTCAATAGGTTCACTCCCCTTATTTCTGGTACAAAGCCCTTTAGCTCGGTTTTGGCCCAGCCCCCTCAAGTTATTGATCCTTTTGCCTCGTCCAGTAATCCTCCTGCTGGTCAGCGTACTCAATCTGAGTACATTCCTGTTTATTCCACCAATTTATTTCATATTGAAAGACATATGAAATCAATTGATGATCCAGTTAAGTTGGCTGCTCAGTTTTTTCCAACTGGTTGGCATTTTATTCCTTTGGCTCCTTATAAATCTCTTATGTATTATAAGGATGTCTTGCTTCAAACTCAGTCAATTGTTATTAAACCTATTTATGATATAAATGATTCCTCTAAGATCATCTATCATTCCTTATATATTAAGCAGATTATCACCATGCCAAACTGGGGTAATCATCCGTCTGATCTAAGACAGTTAGAAGGTCATGATAGCCAGTTTTGCTATTATGATTACATAGAAGCTTGGAACAGGGTTTTTTTGTTTCAAACTCCATTGTTTAGTCATTCGTGGTTCATTCAATTCGATCACAAATTTAAAAGTCAAATTCCCCATTGGTTTGTTTTATGGTGGGAACGTTTTGGTCTCATTTATAAAATACTTCCAATTGAGCTCCAGTCAGTTTTAAATGTTTTTAGTGCTAGGGTTCCTGTGGTGCAATCCAATTGTTGCATTCCAGTAATTCTTCATTTTGTTAGTAAATACAAAATTTCATGGATTCTTAGATGGAACTATGGATTTTATTCTCCTGTTGTTAATGTTGCTCTTTCTCCTGATAATGTTCTAACATCCGAAAAGGATGTTTCCCGCTCTAATCTTAGTCAAATTACTCATGTTACAAGAGAATTCTCAGTAAAATGGTGGGATAAGTTTGATCCTTATCGCATTGTTGGTCAAGTTCAGAAGAAATTTCCCAATCCTTCTCCTATTCAATCGATTCCTCCTTCTAAGGAATCTTCCTCTAGAAAATCAAAATCCAAAAAATCTTCTGTTTCAAAGTTAGATTTTGCGGATATTGAGCATTGTACTGATAATGAACTCAAACAGTTATCTCGTCTTATTAAAAAACGAATGGATAAACTCAGTGAGGACTCAGTTCCCTCCGTCTGTTCATCCTCTTCGTCCCATTCCAGTTAGCATTCTAGTCATAATGATCCGTATGGAAGCATCTCCCTTCAAGATGCTCAGGACCCATTTGCCTAGAATTCCTACAGTTACTTTGGTCAGCCTCGTTGCAAGATGCTCCTACCCACGCAGCCCGTGCTTCTTTGTCTAAAGCAGCCGAAAGCAGTTGCTGAGTCATTTGTCGTCTTGTATGAGTCATGTTTTGTATGTCGGCCATATGGCCTCTTTAGTCAAAAGATATTCTGTATTTGATTTATTGAGTCTGTAATTTATTTAAAACGCGTCTGTAATAATGAAAAGCTATTTGTAATAGTCAAAAATTGTAATAATGCTTTCATCTTTTGATAAAGCATTACTGTTGATACAGTCATTCATGTTTTGTAATCATCGAGTTGTATTAGTGATGCCTTTTCTCTTCCTATATAAGAGAGGCTTGGTCATTTGGTTGAGACAGGATTTAGTAATCCAATAGAAAGCTTGTGAAGACTTAGATTCCTATCTAACGAATCTTCAGCTCTCTTGCCTTCTATTGGATTTAGTAATCCAATAGAAATCTTCGATTATAGAAACTTAACATGTCTAAGGAAGAAGGCAAGAGAGCTGAAGATTCGTTAGATAGGAATAAAATGCCAACCAGTTGAAAAAAACTGGGCAGCCAACTTAACTGGATCATCAATTGATTTCATATGTCTTTCAATATGAAATAAATTAGTGGAATAAACAGGAATGTACTCAGATTGAGTACGCTGACCAGCAGGAGGATTACTGGATGAGGCAAAAGGATCAATAACTTGAGGGGGCTGGGCCAAAACCGAGCTAAAGGGCTTTGTACCAGAAATAAGGGGAGTGAACCTATTGACTACAGTAAGAGGGGTAACTGGATGCGGGATTACAGCTTCCATGGGCTTCTGACTAGGAGGGCCTGGGCCAGGAGGGCCAGGAGGCCGAACAATCATATCTTTACCTCTCACACTCATTTTGAACTGGAGGGGTACCTGAATTAATAAATTCCCGAGTTAAAAAATCAGAAACTGAATTATCACAACCTTTAATATAATCAATATCAAAATCAAAAATACTTAGAATAGATTGCCATCTGGCAAAAATATGCTTAACAGCAATATTTTTAACATCCTTTTCTAAAATATATTTTGCTAATTTGCAATCGATACGAACTAAAATTTTTTGATTTAATAAATCATTTTGAAATTTGGTAATACATAAAACTAAGGCCAAGATTTCTTTTTTAATTGTGCTATAATTTAATTGGGCTTGATTCCACGCGCCTGAGTGGAACCGAACAATTTGCTCAGAAGAAGCAGGGGTCAACTTCTGCTTCAAGATACCATCGAAGCCAATTTCGGAGGCGTCAGTTTCAACAATTTTAAAAGCTGATTCATTGGATATGCCAAGGCAAGGAAGGACCTTAACATATTTCTTGACTTGCTGAACGATGGCAGTATGCTCATCAGTCCAGGGAGGAGGATTTTTCTGTAAACGAAGAAACAAAGGTTTATAGATTTTTCTCAAATTTTGATAAAACTTATCGACGTAGTTTAGGGATCCTAAAAAACGCTGGAGTTGAGTTTTATCGGTAATTTTGTCAGGAAATTTATCGACGAATTGAATGACTCTTTGAATTGGTCGAACAAGACCGCGGTAAATGTCATGACCTAAGAACTTAACTCTAACTTGGAATAGACTGCATTTGGTTGGTGAAAGAACCAAACCATTGACTTTAATGGCTTTGAAGAACGAATTCAAATGTTTGAAATGTTCATCAATTGATTTAGAGAAAACAAGGATATCATCAATATACACGATGATAAAATGACTGAAGGGGTTAAGTATTTCATTAAGAATATACATGAAAATGAAACACATCAGCGTTAAAACTATGATCCTATTTTCGGTCAACCTGCTGTATAGAGATTTTGTACTGTCACAATTTAAATAACATATTTCTAAGGATTGCGCTACTATAAATATCGTATGAATCAGGTGTCTAGGTTTATGATAACTAGAAGAATGTGCTATTTTTTTTTTTTACATAATTGTTAGGTGTTTTGTATTGTTTTTTTACGGTGGCCCAATCCATATATTTTGGATTTGTCACTCTCGTACTATTATATGGTGTTAGAATTTAAGAACTAATAATATTACAATCACACAGATATTATATGAAAGACGGAAAAGTAAAAACACGCTGTTTGTCTGATGTATTCATTAGATGACTCACACACTCTACAATGATTCACACACCAAATAATATTTTTATAGTAACTAGAAAAACCCTAAGTGCTATAACATGAGTCCAAACACATGAGGCCCAATATATTAGTAAAACCCAAGAACGGGCTACTAATAAATCTCCAAGCCCAATTACACTTTGTGCTTGGCTTCCAAGGGGCGCTGCCCCCTTGAAACCCCGCCAGCTCACCGGCGCGCTGGACTGCCGCTCGCTCACCGGGGAGGGAGACTCTCGACTGGGTAATCGTAGTGACCATTCGTCGAACCCGCAGAAGTATGAGTCAATCCAAACATATGGTTTTCTATGAAATTTTCTTTTAGATGATCAAAAAAAAAAAAAGATAACAAGAAGTGAAAGTATTAATACTACTATTCTATCAGGTAATCATTCTGAATCATATAATATGTAAATTCTTAAAATTTTGACAAATTAAATTTACTAATACTGATTTATATAGGCATGACAATATAAGTTATATATAAACCATGGGTTAATCTAAATTTAATTAAAACTATTGGGTTGGTTAATTATTTTATAGAAGTTGAGTTTGTTTAAATTTAAAACTAATTTTTAAAATGAAAAACAGATCTAAATTGAATAATCATATTTAACCCATTTTCAAATTGGAAACCGATAAAGGCACAACAGAAAATGATATTTTTTATGAAAATCGTCGCTATAGATCCTATAGCGACGATTTTCACCGTCGTTATACATCTATAACGACACTTTTCATGTAAAAATATAAAAAAGCCTTGTGAAATTTCCTTTCAAATTCTATGCAATGAACAACTTCTTTTTCTGTTCTCCACTTCTTTGGCTATATACACTTGCGAACTGATGCTTTGGATTTTGAGCTTTCTGTTGACTAAGCAAGCACCGATCTTTTACGGGGTTTCACCTTTTTATTTGTCTGGCTGCTGTTTGACTCAAGACTAGACATGGCAAACGGCCGGACTAGGCCGAAAGCGGGTCGGATAAAAAATGGACCGGGTTAAAACGGCCCGTATTTTCTTGAGTTGAAATATTGCGACATGTGGCTCGGATTGGGTCGGGCTGCGGGTTTTTTCTTTATTTTTTTTTATTTTTTTTGCAATCATCGTCTATTACTCAATTCATAATGGTTCTATTGATTTCGTGTTCTTTTTCTTTTGCAAATTATGAATCATCGTCAAGTTATATATATGAATGCTAATTAAGTCATCATCCACTGCCACTGGATAGCTAGCCTTTCTATAATATGAGATGACTTATTGATATTAATTAATATTATTTTAATTAGAATTATATTATTATCATGTAAATTGATAAAGAAAAGTTTAATTATCTTATTATGTGTTAAAAAAAAAGAAGAAGAAACTTAACAACACGACCTTTAATTATATATAATAATATAATCTACTCAATTAAAACTATATATATAAAGTGATCATATATATAAACTTTGACCGATGAACTAAATTATAAATATTACATCAATTACACATTATTTGTAACTCTTATATTTAGATACTGTTTTATATATTTTTAAACTACAATAGTAAATATTCTTTTACCACTTTTTAAAATATGTGTTGCACACGTTAATAAAATTATAAATAATATTATGAGATAAAAGGAGTAACTTTAAGACTATTTAAAATATAAGATCAAAATAACTTTTGAAAATATAGCTAGAAACAATATATTGAAGATTGCATTAAAGACAAACAATTGTTGTAGTTCAGTTGGTTTGAACTCTTATTTATTTATTTACAAGTCTTGTGTTCAAGCCTTATAACCCACAAGTATCAACATTTTTTTTTAAAAAAAATAAGCCACGGGCCGGGCTGGGCCAAAATGGCCCAGCTTTTCGTGAGCTGCATTAATGTTAATATTTTTACGAGCCGGCCGGCCCGCAGGCCCGGGCTTAAATTGCCAGCTCTACTCAAGACAGTATCCCAATTAATTCTTTTTGTTTGGAGCCAGGAAAATAAATATATTTACTTTCTTGAACAAAAACTTTCAGATTTTAGAGAAAAAATGTAATCAGATTTTAAAAAAAGAAAAAATGTTACAAATTTTAGAGAGAAGAAGAATGTATAAAATAATAGAGATAGAAGGTGAAGGAATATAGAAATTAAAATTATTAAACTTGAAATTTGAAATATGGGTTGACCTATATTTGACCCATAACTATATGGTTTCAATTCACACAACTCATATTAAAAAGAGCAGAGCCGTGAGCACGGTCGGGAGGGTCGACTGTCCTGGGCCACCGATATATATATATATATATATATATATATATATATATATATATATATATATATATATATATATATAGGATAAGGTTCTGGAACGAACAGTTCGTTTACGAACATATGTAGGGCTCAGTATTGAAGGTTGTTGATTGGATGAGAATATTTAATACTAATTACGAATATATGATGGTACATAATTGGGCCAATCAACAACTATCAACACTGGACCCTACATATGTTCGTAAACGAACTGTTCGTTCCAGAGCCTTATCCTATATATATATATATAAGATTTTGAACATTGATTGAAGATTTTGGCTCTAGCAATACTAGAAGAAGTATCTTTCAATGAATACATTATCATATATTTTGTTGTAGTCGAAGTTCTCATATATTTTGTTGTAGTCGAACTATTATGTTTTAAGCTCCGGAAAGAAACTTTTTTTGGATAGAGCTTGTACTTTTTATTTATTTATTTTTACTTTTTTTTTTTGGCGAAGACAATATTTCGAAAATGGTCTCGTTTTCATTTTTCGCCATGGGCCACCAAAATATGAGGAACGACCCTGAAAAAGAAGTAATATAGTTTTAGTAACCATAACCAAATTTTGTAAACCAAAACTAACCCATAACTGTATTTTATCAGACTTAGATTTACAGTTGAGATTTTGAATTAAAAAGTAAGAATTTACCAGAGTTAATTAGTTAACATATAAAAACTATGTATAAGATATATAATTGGAAAGCGAAATACAGCTTTCTCAGATATTTGGCCTTTATATAACTAACATGCATGCATATCGTCTCTTGATCAGGGTACAGGTAGAAGACTCCCTTTCAAGCTTCCCATTAATTCAATTTTGGTTGACAATCACTATCAATCAAAAGACAGACCATCCTATATATCCCATAGCGTCGTCTTCAGATCTCTGAAAATGAAAAAGAATTTAGGGACAATAGTCTAAGTGTTGAGCTAGTTTAATTCTCTACTTCCTTCTTTGTTGTGGTTATGATCAGGACGGATGGACGGACCACTTGCCGCCCATTTCCTGTTGCACATGGCTTTGTTCTACCATCTATGACTCTAATTTTGTCACACAGTTGAGATTGATGTTTACAAAACTTAATAATGTTTATTGTATGCATGAAATTCCCTTTTCAAACACTCGAACTGATCTATCTTTTTGTTACAAATTTATTTCCTAGCTTTTTCTTTTTGTTTATAAAATATAATAACAGCCCCTAAGAGAAAATGTTGAAAAGATAATGACACATTCTTCAATTCTTTGTGCCGACTACTTGAAATAGCAAACATGTACAAAGTATGTTGATGTGTCAAGTTGGATAAATATATGTAATAGGACTCAAGATATCACCACTTTAATAAAACACACTTCATAATAGTGGTATCAGATCAATCCGTGAACTACCGACTAAGCGAAAAAGACAACTTAGAGTTTGGATTAAAATTACAGGTAGGTGTACAGGTTTCTATTGGACTAGTGTCGCTAGAATGAAACTGTCGTGAATGTCGGTAACATGGTGAAATATTATGAATATTAGTGTAAACTAATCGTACGGGATAAATCTCAGATGGTTAGTATGAGTTATCAACGTGAAAGTGATATAAACTTAAACCTCCATTTTGGGTCTAAGTTATTTTGGAGATAGATCCAGGATTTTGTGATTATTTCCACTCTAACTAAACCCCCACCACCCGCAAATTGAATCCATTGTAATTGAAGTGAGTCGAAAAGGTTGCACATGAGTGGAGTTTTACAGTGTTAGTGCGAGTCTAGTGTGATCAGTCAAGAAGACTTCATAATTTATTGTATAACCCTGAGCCCTATGTGATCAGTAGTTGGGCCAACTCCGGAAACCCAAAGGGCAAAAATGTATGTAACAACTTTCTTAAGTCTCACTTCTCTGTTATTAATATGGGCTTTATGCTAATGTCAAAACCTACAAAAGCTAACAAAAGTCCAAATAACGTACAATTCAAAAACTGAAGCCCAAGCCCAAAATCACTAACACTTAATTTAGTGTTGCTTGTGGAGCTTTCAATCAGGGAAGCTGCTCAATTCTTCCAATTTCCCTCCCCAATTCTCTACCATTTTTTCCCTCTCCTCTCTCACACATCAGTGTTGCTTGTGGAGCTTACAAACTTCGTTCTCTCTATAATTAAATCTCTGTAGCAGAGCTTCCGTTAACTGCAGCTCATCTACATACCGAGCAATGAGCATGAACCTGAATGTAAGTTAAGACTATACTCAAAACTAAAATGATAATGTAGGCTGCTGAGTAGTCTAGATGATAGAATTTTATTATTTGAGCTGAAATGGAATTTAATTTTTATTACTTGGTGATAGAAGGAAAATTATTTGTATTATCAATTACAGTTGTGTTATTACATCGATATACTCAGATTGAGAAAGGGGAAATGATATTTTATATATAAATGCATTGCCTTCCCTTCGCGAATGTGTTCCATAGCGTTATTTTATTGGGATTTCTGATTGCTATTCAGGTTATCTCTTCCGCTTACACTGGTGTTAACCAAATCTGTACCCTCACTGATTTACATTACTATTAGGAAAGAAGATCTCCTCTTATCAAGATCCACAATCACAGCCTCATCACCTTGATTCACTGCTTGCATATGTCAATCCAATCCCTTATCTTTAGGATCTGTACAGCTAACTTTCTTATCTCTAGCTTGTATATTTTACATATAAATATATGCTCATAGTATCAATAAAATGTTAATACAATTGTTATTCTCTCCAAACTGTTTTGGCTCCTTTATGGTATCAGAGCAATAACAAGCTCCCACGAGTTTTCTAAAACGATCCTAAACCTGTCTTCTTCTCTATTGAATTTTTTTTATCATGACAACCACATCTTCCTTTCCTAGCCAAAACAATCTCATTGTTCTCAACTCAACACAATTGCCTGTTAAGCTAACTCCAGAAAACTATCCTTCATGGAAGGCTCAGTTTGATTCACTGCTCTTTGGCTACGATCTACTCGGATATATCGACGGATCAAAGCCCTGTCCACCTGCTAAGTTGACAAATGAAGAAAAACAAATTGACAATCTGGAGTTTACTCTATGGCAAAGACAAGACAAACTGATTTTTCATGGTATTCTCTCATCTCTCTCTGATCGAGTGATACCAATGGTCAGTTCATCAAAAACTGCTATCGAGGCGTGGAATTGCCTTGCAAAATATTATGCCAATCCATCATCCTCTCGAGTTATGGGCCTAACCGATCAACTCTCTAAAGGACGAGGAACAAGATCTATTGCTGAATATCTCGGCTTCATTCGCGGCATCGCCGATGAACTTGCCATCATTGGCTCACCGGTACCAACCACCAACCTCATTCTTCATGTTCTGAATGGAGTTGGACCCGAATTCAAGGAACTCGCTGTTGCAATTAGAGCACGAGACACTATCATAGGATTTGAAGAGCTTCATGACAAGCTTGTGGAATATGAATCTTTTCTCAAGCGTGAAGAAAGCAGCCCTATTGTTATGACTGCTAACACTGCTCGCTTCAATCAACAGCGACATGGAAATCAATCTCAGAGAAAATTCTCTCACAACTGCAACAACCAAGGTAGTCAGCGCTATGCCACCAACAATAATCAAGGAACCAACCTCACCAAAGGTTCTCCAGTGATATGTCAATACTGTGAACACAAAGGTCACAATGCTCGTGAGTGCTTCTCCTTGAAATGTCAACTTGGTCTGCCAGTGCCGCCTAGAGCAAATCACACAACCACAGGTAGTGGTCGTGGCTCAAGTTCTAACTGGCTTCTTGACACAGGTGCTTCTCACCATGTCACCTCTGATTTAAACCATCTCTCAACTCAGCAGCCTTACGAAGGACCCGAAGATTTTATAATTGGTGATGGTACAGGTTTGCATATTACACACACTGGAAAATCCACTCTCACCACTTCTACTAATTCCTTCTCACTTTCAAATGTTTTATGTGTTCCATCCATGAAACAGAATTTAATATCAGTATCCCAATTTTGCAAAACTAATAATGCCTCAGTTGAATTTTACCCTTCTTCCTTTTGTGTTAAGGATCTAGCCACGGGGGCACCTCTCGCTCAAGGACGGAGCAAGAATGACGTGTACGAATTGTCCAGCACCAAGGAGATCCATCCGGCGACAAAGCAAGCATGTTACGGTGTCAAAACCCCTTTTGTTCACTGGCATGATCGCCTTGGTCACCCGTCATCAAAAGTCCTTAGCCAAATTGTGTCCTCTAATAAACACCCAGTCCAATCAAGTCAGAAGTTGTCAAACATGTTTTTTTGTGACTCTTGTCGTTGTAACAAAAGTCACAAACTAACTTTTGGTGTCTCAAGCTTAAAGAGTCGATGTCCTTTGGATCTATTATATTCGGATGTTTGGGGTCCATGCCCTATTCGTTCAATGGATGGTTATTCTTACTATGTTATTTTTGTAGATCACTATGCAAAATATTCATGGTTATTTCCTATGGCATATAAATCTGATGTCTTCTCTTTATTTCCAAAGTTTAAAACCATGATTGAATTTTTTTTCAAAACATCCATAAATACAATTTATTCTGATGGTGGCACCGAATACCAAGGTTTAAAAACTATGTTTGCAAATTCTGGGATTCAACATTTGATTTCCCCTCCATACACACCACAACATGTAGCTTCAGCTGAACGTCGTCACCATCACATCGTTGAGACAGGCCTCACACTTTTACATCGGTCATCTCTCCCTCTCTCTCTTTGGTCTTATGCTTTCAATGCTGCGGTTTATCTCATTAATCGACTTCTTACGTCGATACTTGATAATAAATCGCCATTTGAATGTCTATTTCATACTGTGCCAAATTACTCCAAACTGAGAATTTTTGGGTGTCTCTGTTATCCATGGCTTCGGCCCTATAATCATCATAAGCTTGAACAGCGGTCCAAATCTTGTATTTTTTTGGGATATTCAAATGTTCACAATTCATATATTTGTTTTGAACCCACAAATCACAAAATTTATTTTTCCCGGCATGTTCAGTTTATTGAAAATCATTTTCCTTCTTTATCTCCCTTAAATGAGCATGACAAAGTTAATGATTTCACTCTTTCAAAATGGGCAGCGATCTCCCCTTCCCTCACATCACTCCATATCGATAACTCTTCCCCACTTGTGTCATCTCCTTCCCCTCTCCTAAACTCGCCACCTTCCCTTTCCAGTCCCCCGCGTTCTTCTCGAACTACCTTCTCCCACGATTTACCCAACCTTATCCCCACTAATTGTCCCTCATCTACTTCCCATGAACATGGTATCTCCTCCCCTTTACTGCATCAACCTCCCGCAAATCATGCCTCTCTCCACTCCCGATCTCCCACTCTTCTTGACACTGTACATGTTGGCAACCCTCCATTGGTTATGGATCTCAACCTGGAAACATCTCCAATCGACACGTCTCTTGCTTCCTCTATGAGTAATAGTGCTCCCAGGTTTGATACCTCTCCACCTCCTACCTCCCTAACAGCCGTCGACCCTCCCAATATCCATACCATGACCACACGCTCCAAGAACAATATTTTCAAACCTTTAACCAAATTTTCCTATGCTGTTTCTAAACACCCACTTCCTCAAACCTTAGAACCTACCTCAGTTTTTCAAGCCCTCACCAATCCTAAATGGAGAGCAGCCATGTGTGAAGAGCTCAATGCTCTAATTCGGAGTGGAACCTGGGAACTTGTTCCCCGCCAATCCAACCAGAACATCGTCGGGTGCAAGTGGGTCTTTCGCGTTAAGTGGCGACCTGATGGTAGCATTGATCGCTACAAAGCTCGGCTTGTTGCCAAGGGTTTCAACCAACGTCCCGGTATTGACTATCATGAAACATTCATCCCTGTTATCAAGCCTACTACTATTCGCATTGTTCTCACACTTGCTCTTTCTCATGGCTGGCCAATTCATCAATTGGATGTAAACAATGCCTTTCTACATGGGCATTTATCCGAGGAGGTATTTATGTCTCAACCCCCAGGCTTTGTCGATGGCAGCCGACCTCATCATGTTTGTCTGCTTCACCGTTCCCTTTATGGTCTCAAGCAAGCGCCTCGCGCTTGGTTTCAAGAACTGAAGACTTTCATTCTATCTCTTGGGTTTTCTAACTCCAAGAGCGACACATCCCTCTTTATATATTCTAATGGCAATCTCATTGTGTACTTGCTTGTCTATGTTGATGATTTATTAATTACAAGGAATTCTTCACTCTTTATTAGAAAAGTTATTGAGGATCTCTCCAACAGATTCTCCATCAAAGATCTTGGTCACCTTCACTATTTTTTGGGGGTTGAAGTCATACCCAACAGCCATGGATTATTTCTATCTCAACATAAATACATCTGTGATCTTCTCACACGCTTCAACATGGAAGGCATGAAGGAATCCGTGACACCAATCAGCTCCTCTACCCGCTTGATGCTTTCTGATGGTACACCTGCTGCTGACGTCACCAACTACCGCAACTTGATTGGTGGCATGCAATATCTCTCACTATCTCGGCCAGACATTGCCTACACCGTACATAAGCTAGCTCAGTTCATGCATGCTCCTACGCAAACACACTGGACTGCTACCAAACGTCTTCTCCGCTACCTAAAGCACACAATCTCATACGGGTTGGTCCTCCGACGCTTACAACCCCTCCAACTCACTGCTTACTCCGATGCCGATTGGGCAGGAAACCGTGATGATTGCACTTCAATCTCTGCTTATGTTATTTTCCTAGGGTCCAACCCTATTTCGTGGTGTTCCAAAAAGCAGCGAACAGTAGCACGATCTTCCACTGAAGCCGAATATCGTTCCGTCGCCTCCACCGCTGCCGAGCTAGCTTGGATCACCAATCTCCTCGGTGAACTTGGTGTCTATTCTACTAAGCCTCCACGGCTCCTGTGTGACAATCTTGGTGCTACCTACTTGTGCTCCAATCCTGTCTTTCACTCTCGAATGAAGCACATTGCCCTTGACTACCATTTTGTGCGTGATAAAGTTTCTGATGGCTCTCTTACTGTTGCTCATGTCTCTACCCATGATCAACTTGCTGATTCTCTTACCAAGCCTTTGGCCAAGTCCCGATTCACTCTTCTTCGTTCCAAGATCGGTGTTTCCGATGGAAGCACGATCTTGCGGGGGCATATTAGGAAAGAAGATCTCCTCTTATCAAGATCCACAATCACAGCCTCATCACCTTGATTCACTGCTTGCATATGTCAATCCAATCCCTTATCTTTAGGATCTGTACAGTTAACTTTCTTATCTCTAGCTTGTATATTTTACATATAAATATATGCTCATAGTATCAATAAAATGTTAATACAATTGTTATTCTCTCCAAACTGTTTTGGCTCCTTTAATTACTTAAATATTAATTTTTGATTATTGGTTATTATTAACATCATTGATGGTTTGATTAAACAATGTAGTATTGCACATAATTTTAACATCATATGTGCATTATTTACTTCATTTACCAACTAATAGCATTGCAATGTTACCAATTCGTAAGGTTTAGCTTAGTATGGACTAGATTTGAGTGTTTTAGACGAGGTAATGATCTCGTTTGTAGGCATGTTTTCTGTCACTAAGTGGACTAGACAGCTTGAAAATGCTGAATGTAATTTTTATCTTCAATACTTTCTCAATATTTTGTATGTTTACCCTTAATAATGTTATGTGTGAAAGATATCTTTATGCAAGAAACTTTTGTTATATTGAAATCCTTTTATTCCTTGTTGCATACCAATTTCTTGGGTCTCCCCAAAATAAGTGACAGTAAAACAAAAAGAACAAAGAAAATGAAATAGATATGAACAAATGAATTGATACCATCAGATCATAATCAGATACAAGATACCAGTAGTCTATTTATTCTTTTCCCTAGCGATTCCCCAACTCATGCACCTATTGTACACAATTCGTTATTCTATTATGGAGTATCTGTTCAAATCAACTCGATGCCAGAAAACTATGAGATTAAAGGGCACCAAAATGGTTTCTTTTCCATGAAACTCTATCTGGAGTCAAATCTAGAGAGTCCAGATATTGGCAGCTGTCTCTTTCCAGTATTCATAATAGCTCCAAAACTTAGTCTTTCTTTGTCTTAATCATATTTTGGTCAGTTGTAGGTTGTTTTAAGGTTTAAAAAATTTAATAACTATCGTTTTGATGTTGCTGAGCTTAAGCAGAAGAGTTAATGTTGGATGTCTTGCATGCAGATTCAAAACTTCTAGAGTGTTTTGGTTGGAGGAGTCGTGCTTGTCTTATTACTATGTTGGGTAAACACATTAATTGGCTTGTGTCCATCTATCTTGGCCTTTGTCTACTTCATGTGCTTAAAATGCTCTAATGTGGTTCAAAGCATCTGGGCGAATGCTTATGCTATTTGGTCAAGCCCTGTTACAGTAACTGGTGTCCAACTTGTGGAGACATTTCTCTTCAGGTCATGGTTACCTGATGAAATTGCCGCTGATCTCAGATATCTTCATGTAATAACATTTCAGGACTTGATTTTCTTTATTTCGGAAATATATTTTACTATCGTTTATAGAACCAGTTCCTCTGGGTCTGGGTGTTCATGCATTTTCTGTTTTGTTAGGAGATTTGCAACAACAACAAAATGTTGAACTAGTACTATAGTTCTAAACTAGTATGGCATATTTTGTTTCAAAATTCTGAAAACTTCCTACCAAAAGAAAAGGAACAATTTGGTATCCTAGAATTCAACTTGCACTAGGTCATCTATGACCCATCCCCCCTTTCCCTCTCCATCTCCCTCTCTCTCTCTCTCTCTCTCACACACACACACACACACACTCACACACTCACACACAGACATCTCTCTCTCTCTCTCTCTCTCCAGCCTAATTCATTGTTTCCATTGGTCTTCCATCCAACTGAGAGTTTTACATTTTTATGGCATTTAAATTAACTATGCATTTTTAGTTTTTGTTTGTTTGAATTATAGATTCTCACTCTATTCTAAAAAAATAAAAATTAATGACCCTCATTTCAGGTTGCAATGAGCAATACCAGGCTATGGCTATAATCTGTCTCTAGCTGGGGCTCACAGAGATGCAAACGTAGCCTCTCCCTGCCAATTGGGCTGCACACAGGTATAAGAGCTTGAAGTGTCAATGTGTCATCCTACAAACTGGTGGCTTTTTGACTTGTCAGCCCAATTTTCTGGTATGGTTAACTAGGACCCACCCCTTCCAATTATTTAGCGGTATTATAGGTCTAGCCTTCATGTTATTATTGAAAATATTCCTTTATTCAAGGCAGTTTCTTCTAGGAAAGAAATGACATGGATCATTAGGGAATAAACGAAAAAGAACAATTCAGTAATGAATAGGAATCATGTAGTATGTTGCATCTTCTGTGGTTCATCGAAATCTTACAGTATGGTGGTTCTGGCGTGTTGGCAGTCATTTCAACCATGCATTGATGCACGTAATCTCAAGTTTGTCGTCTACTTAAAAAGCAGTAAGTAAAGAAAATGTGGGGAAAGTTGAAACTTATGCAGAACAAGTAGAAAGAAGTAAGCACAGATTTGAAAGTATACGAAAGTTTACATGCACTGTTTCCATGGTATTCTTACATGCTGACGTCTGATCAGTAGTCTGGTCATAAATATGTTGTACAGCTTCGTAATCCCAAAATATGTAACATCAAAAAATTTGCAATAGAGGAGCAATAGTGTACATAATTTTTTACACAGAAGTCTTAAAGCTTTTTTACCTGTATAGGTGAATGGGGTTTATTTTACTAACTAGACTTTACAATTCTTTGGTCATTGTAAAAGTAGAAACTGACTACTATATTGAAGAAGAAAAGCTCCATGAACTTGGGCTTTGTCAAGGCTAATGATACCATTTGCAAATTACACCAATCAGTGTTACATTTTGACAACATCAAACTGGTGAGGGGGCGGGAGCAAGGCGAAATTGGCGCCTCTGCATCTCACTTTCTTGTGGAGTAGTAAAGAGAGGAAAAACTGTGGATTCTAGCCAGTCATCTGCTCCGTGTAAAAATGCCCCCACCGTGAACTGCCTTGCGACATCTTCAGTACAATTCTTTTTATACCCTGCCCAAGTAACCCTGTTTCTTGTGTCCGAGCCTGGTCCGAAATTCATGTATTCAATGTACTATACAGTGTCCAAAGTGCTGTATCTGTTCCACTCACACCAACCTTGCTGGTGTACAAGTTCACCTATATAGCTCTTCATAATCACAGTTCTTGAATAGTTCCTCCACGGCCTCCCCAGGAATGTGGAGAAGTTGCGCCTCTCAGCCATGAGGAAATCCTGTGCAGCCATAATGATGCAGTTCTGCAACGAAATGCCAGTGTTCTGATTCGGGTCCTGTCTCCCTTGAGCAGTGATCATAATCGCCTGATCAGGAATTGGTTTTCTGACTAGTATATTACAGTCTTCAAAAATTGCTGCGGCATTTCCAAAGATGAAATCAATTGTTCCTTGGATTGTGCATTCACGGCAGAACTGGCGTAAAGAATGAGCATAAAGGGTGTCCTGATAGAAAATAATCTCACAGCGATAAAACGCCGCATCGGTGCCTGGTGCTTCTCTGGACCTGATGTATTCATGATGGTAAGATCCCTTGCTAAAAATCTGTCTCCTACCACAGCTGTATCATGATAAAAGTTAGTTCTCCATGAATTTGCTTAAATATATTGTAGCAGAAAATAAGATACACAATATATAAAACTAAAAAATATTTTAAAGTCTGACAATTTTGACATACTTAAGGTTGCAGAATTTAAGGTTGAGAATCCATCATCCAAATTTCTAGACCCTGTGATCACTGTCAAGTTCATGCCATCTCCAACCAACATGATATTACTCTTCTCCCTAGGAATCACCACATTCTCCTCGTAAATTCCTGCTTTGATTTTGATCACATACCGGATCAAGCTATTGTTTGGCGCCGTATCAACTGCCTCGCTGATCAGCGTGTAACTTTCACTGCCATCTGTGGCGACTATAACATTTGGGTTCCTCAATCTGGATGCTGTTTCCATCATTTTTCGGTCACGGATTCTCATCCAATCCAGGAGCCTATTTACAGGAGTTTTCTTGATCAGCATGTGGGTATGTCCAAGTGTTTCTTCCCTGATTATAATTTCCATATTCTTGATCATTGCTAAGATTGGATTGAGCAAGTGCTGCAGGTCTTTTTTGAGACCACTTCGGGTTTGGCCCTCGGTATCTGATTCTAATTCCAAGTTTGAGAATCCGTCAATGCAGGTATTCTCGTTTGTCATGGCTGCACTAAGCAGGGTTTTGAGATTACCATACGATGGATGAAGATATCCACTCGAAGGAGGGAATCGGTAGATGATTTTCTTGGTAGAAATGAAGCGAGGAGTATTGTGATGAGGGTGAGAAGGATGAAGAATATGGTTTTACCTTGTGGTGGAGTTTTTGACTGATTCTTGGAGTTGTTGATTTTGTTTGAGGACTACATTGATTTAATTTGTTGCAAAATAGAAGGAAATGAGGAAATTAAGAAGAATGATGTTTCTGGATTGAAAGTGGAGTTCAGAGACGTGGGTTTGAAAGTTTCTGGAGGGATTGATTGGCTCTATATACTACTATCTATAATGGGTCTTTTGGCACGAAGGAATTGAGCGCGGAAAGGAATAAACTATTCTGATTAGGAATTTTTATGCAAAGTTTGGTCGGAATAACCATTTTAATGGAATCGGGTTTTTTTATATATTGAAATCGCGATTTTTTATGCCCTAAAGAATCACAATTCCAATGAATAACGGAATGGGAAAACAAATGTTCAAGACAAAAATTTCCTTTATATATTTATGTATGATATAATATATAAAGGAAATTGGAAACATTTCAAGTGTGATATGGTACTACAAAATCGAACTCCCTTTGCAATTGGATTCCATACTCTAATCAATGCCACCTTCAAAGAAATAACCAAGAAACTCCACTTGAATCCACATCCAGTTTTTGGGACAAAATATTCACCTACTACAGAACAACCATCTCATACAGACACCAGATTCACCATTCCTAGGAAATGATCAAAAGCTAAAGATTAAAACTGTCGTCCATACAAATTTTCCAAAACACGAGAAAAAAAGAAATTAGTTTTTAAAAGAAATATTCCACTTCTTATGCATTCAATGTAAACCATCCCAGTGCGTCAATACAGACACTTCATGTGTATCAGTAACCTCTGCAGCAATTTCAGTGCAGTCCCATTCCATGGAAGGATAATCAATCAAGAGACGTGTTTCAGAAACTGCTCAACTAAAAATTTAAACAGATGACGTTTCGCCCTCCAAATACTCTCAACACTCACTAGTTCATACAACAATTTCCACCAAATCCAGTTTCAAATTCCTACAACAATTTGCCAAAAAAAAAACAAAATATATAAGTATCACCAATTGAACAAAAATGCAAAAACATAAAAATATAAATGAACAAAATTGCAAACCACTTACTTCCCTATTCTCTAACAGTAGACCTGTCAATGTTTGTAAAAATGACCACGCGATGCTTTTCTGTTTTAGTATATTTCTTCGGAAGACAATCACATTCAATTTTTGGGTTATCCAACATACAAAGATGGTCATCAAATGCAAACTTTATTTCAGTGAGTGAACATATATGATGAATAGCATGTGGATTGCCATGGCGTGTAAACTCCAATTTTGGAACCTTTAACTTTCCATTAATAAATGATTGGCTAATGTCTTCCACAAAACACTCCTGTTGCAGTTTTCCATTAGAGAAGAGGGAAAAATTTTGGTCATCAGGGGGATAGATATTATTTGCCCTAAATAAATCCTCAGGACAGGTATCCTTAACGGTACGAAAGCAATATAATGTCAAATCAATGTAAGTTCCGATGCTGAGGCCCATACCCTGGCCATGCTTCAAAAATTCATCTACAACCAAGACGAACTCTTCCTTCCTTGAATTCCAGACGTTATCAGTAACCAACTTCTGCTCATCATCCCCTAGAGCCTTCCATTTCTCATAATTGGTCCAATACTTGTGGATGTATCCGATCTCAAGTGGATTACTTTTGAAATAAGTCTGCAAAGATAAATAAAATTTGTGAAATTTAAGACTAAATTGCAAATTTGTCCCTCCTATTTGTCATGCTTTTGCTAAACTGTTCCCTAAACTTTTTTTTAGCACAAATGTTCCTCATATACGCGTTCAAAAATGTTACTCCAATTTTTTCCACCAATTAAAAATTGATTTCCATTAGTCAACGTAAATGAATTCCGTTAGTCAAATAATTTTTTTCCAAAGTAGGTTAATATAATAGTCTTTTTAGTTATTAGACCTATTTGAGACCCATTTGAAAAGAATTGTATAACAATCATAATCGCTGTTGGAGAACAGGCATAAGAGAGAAGCTTGAAGGTCTCAATTAGGGATAAAATTCATCTTAATCGGATGTTTTGGTGAGATTTAAACTTCTAATTAGTGATACAAATGGAGTGGATGATTCAATTTTCATGGGAAGATGATGGCACACCCCAATATATGTATATATGTGTGTATATATGTATATATATACATATATGTATTTAACAATAACATGCCTTTTACACTACTTCTGTAACTTGAAAAAAAGAAACAATTTGCTTACTTAGAATGGCAGATGATCTTTTTTTAGAACGGAGTGACTATTAGTTTTTGTGTTTGAATTAGTTTCGTACACTTTAAGATAAGTAGTAGTTGTATTCAAAATTATACTCTTCTCCATAAAAAAGTGTTTATTTGTTAAAAAAATATCACAAAAAAGTATTGTGAGCTTATTATTATTATTCATATGGGGGATAGGTATCTTTGTTTGTTGAGATTGAATGGAATTTGTAAATCTAAAATCTAGTAACAGGAGGATTTGATTTCCTTCATGTTTTCTATGTACGTGGGAATGTCAAAAAATTAAGTACTCCATATTCCATGTTACAGTTAATGTTTTACCTGTAAAATTATTTGAAGTTGCATACTTAGCTTTGGTGAAGTATCATATTTTATTAAGTAAATTAACCCGTTGGGATTAATACAGTAATACTAGAAGTATAGTTATTCCAAATAAAGGATATATATAATTTATTAGCACAGTAAATACTTGATTTTATTACCTGATGGAGAGTTTAATATTTTGGATTGAGAAGGTCTTAAAGGTAGATTTTATACAAGTTATATACATTTGTTTATGTTGACAGCCCTCTCTACTTGTATAATGCTATATTATATTATAGTCCCTAATTATTGTTTAATCTTGTCTTGAAGGTCAGTTATAGCTCAACAATTGCTTCACATTTAAATTGCATCATGGAGGTCAATTTTCGAAGGATGAGACTTGGTACATAGGAGGAAAAGTGAGTTATATTGATTATTGCAACTTTGAGACTATAACGATGATTGACTTGAATCAAATGGCTTACATGTTGGGGCACAAAGGATCTTTAGTTTCTACTACAAACATTCCATGGCCTACTTGAATCAGATGGACTGTTTACCAACCGATGAAGATGTTCCAAGTCTTAAAAATTTTATTCCTGAAAATTATGAATTCGAAGTTTATTTGAGGACTTGGGAGATATTACATGCAATAACATGAGTCAGTCAATGCAACCCTCATTTGGGAATGAAGATATCTTGATGAGAATGAGGGCTTCGGAATGAAAATGAAAATGGGTATGCTGATAATGAATTCAATGATAGCATAAACGAAAATTATGAGTTTCAAACCCTGACATCTGTCACAGTGGTTTAAGTGAGGCATCGGGGCGAGCCGTAAACTCGGACGTCTAGGAATCCAATCCTACTAGCTGCAGGTGTTACACCTTCACGGGTAACGGGGCGGATTATGAAGATGGTGAGTTTCAAAATGAAGAGGCGGATTATGAAGATGGTGAGTTTGAAAATGAAGATACAAAAGATGCATAGAATGTAGGAAATACATAAAATTAAGATGCATGACTTGCTATGTAGAAGATAGTGATGCTTCTTATGTTTTTGATGATAGTAATTTTGAAAATGATGAAGATGATGATAAAATCTATGATGTGCATGTTACCAACGAAATTGAGGTTGATGGGACTGAGACTAAAAAGGGCAAAACATCAATGACGATGTTGTTCTTGACAATGGTAAAAAAATTGAAAGTGTCAATAAGCAAAGTTGATGGTGTGAAGACTAACAGGAAAAGAAAAGTTGGGGTAGGAAACTATGTTGGGGCTAATACTTGTGATGAACCAGTGTATAGCTCAGATGAGATGCCACTATACAGAGACAATGATGATGAATATCCTCCATATCCAGTTTATGATCCAAAGATACATATGGTAGATGCTAAAGAACGAAAAATTGAGGTAGGGATGCTTTTCAAAGATAACAAAGATAACAAAGCATTCAAGGAAGTTGTGAAGTGGCATTCAATTGTCATTAGAAGAACATTTAAATTAACAAAAAAATGAGAAATTTATAATCAGATTTAGATGTCAACCTACTTTAGGCTGTCCTTGGAGGATATTTGTAACGATCGAGAAATCCGACTTAGCTTGTAACTAGGGTTTTTGAATATTATTGAATTAAATAAAGTTTTAATGAATATTATTCTGAGTAATAAGTTTGAAGGTAGTTTTATGACCTAGGATGATTGTATGATGTTAGGATTTTGGCAATGTGCATGAATTAAATAGTATGAATTTCCAAGACGAAAATAAAAAAATTCCGAGAAATTCACGTAAAATCACTATTCATCCAAAATTGTTCTAGTATTTTTTCGATTTTCCGGAAATCGCGTAAATGTTAGAAATCTGAAGAAAGATGAAATATCCAATAAAATTCAGAAATGAAAAAACACAATTTTAGCATGTGCTGGATATTAAGAATATAATTAGTATAATATAAACTTTATACAAGAAGAATAAGTATAATACGAGGTACTATACTAGTATAATATGAAAAATAATACGAGTATAATACGAAGTTTTATACTAATAGAATACGGAAATAATACGAAAAGAATACGAAGATTATACGAAAGAAATACGAAAAGTCAAAAAGTCAACAAAAGTCAAGATGGATCATTTAACTAATGGACTTGGACTTCAAGATGGATCAAAACTAAACGTAATTACGTTTAACGGATGAGTGTTGATCAACATAGAGTACTATAGGCTGATCACCTAAAAGTGCTCGTAAGATATATCGGATTTACGGTTTTATTACCGGGAAGTCCATTTTTAATGAAAGGAAATGGTTAACTCTCGTTCGTTTGACCATCTCGGATTCAATATTCATATTGTGGTTCCAAAAATATTTTAAACGAAGGAAAAGTATCGGTTTTGGTTATTCTTATTGATTCTCAACTATTTGTACAGATGTTGAATATTAAACACGTGATTCTTGATTTTTTTTGTTGTTAAACTGTATACTTGCTGAGCAATTGAATGCTCATCCTTACTTGAATTATGTGATTTTCAGCTAAGGTCGAAAAGGTTGAAGGGTCCGGGAAGGACAAAGGAAAGGCGAAATTGTAGAAATAACTAGCCGATGTAATATTAGTAATACTTTTGTAATAATTTCTATTACGATGTAATGAACATGTAATGGTTATAGATAATCTAGGAGAATGAATGAAATGATGTAATACGATAATAATTACATCAATGTTAAATCGAATATATAGTAATATGTTTTGAATGTTGTAGTACCGTGTAGCACCTTATTCAGGGTTTAAAGGTACCTGAATTTGGGGGCGTCACATGTTGGTATCAAAGCTGATAGGTTATAAAACTTAAGGGGGGAAGAACCTTAGGATATAACTTTAGTAAGAAATGGAGGAGTTAATAAATAAACTCAAATAGAGTTTTAATTGATGAATTGAGGAAATTCATCTAAATAAAGATTAAAAGAAAAGACTTAATACATAATTGATGTGCTATGTGTTAATAATATTTTGTGTTATGTGCTAATCAAGATATTAAAAACTTATTGTAGATGTCAAGAAACGAGGCAGTATACAAGGATATACCGATAGCGCATGAGGAGATTATTGCTCCACCTGAGACAGCCAATACCTGAGCATATAGCCGTGGTGCCTGAGCTTAGTGATGAGGATGAAGAGATGGAAGAAGATCCATCTAACGAGACAGATAGTGATATTGGGCTTGGTGAAGTTACATCTTCCTATGTTGTAGCTTCAGAGGAAGAAGAGACACAGGTTGCATTATCAGATGCTGCTTCTACTGAAGGGGGGATGACTACAAGAGCTATGATAGAGCTGTTTAAGGTAGTGTTGGAGAGGAACACTCGGTTGCAAAAAGAGGGGTGTAAATTGAGAGAGGAAGTGAAAGATGTCCAGAAAGTAAAGGAAGATGTGGAGTCTTATTGTGCGGCAGGGATTGGACAGAAGATATTGGCTAAGGACGAAGTCCAATAGCTGAAGATGAGGCTTATGAGCTTAGAGAAGAGCTGTGGAGGAAGAATAAGAAGATAGGTCGTATGTCTTATATCCATAGGAGTACGCACCAGGATCATCACCGCACAGTTACTCATTATCCTATTGAGGTCGGGCAGATGAGGCACAACATCAGCAGAGATGTGGTTGTTGCTCTTGCGGATGAGAAGTATTGTAATGCCATTAGGCAGGGATTAGTTTAGTATAGACGATGTAATAGATATATATTAGTGTGTATCTATGTAATTATGCGAAACCCAACTTTTGTGTGTAAATAGCGGGTTATCTGTCGAGGGATAGTATGTGTGTAGTTGAAGCTACATGATAGAAATGTATGTAGTATGAACTACTGAAAGAAGCATGTTAATATAAAGAAAGTTATTAAATGTGCTTTCGTTATGTGTTGTTACTTGGTAAACAATAAACAAAAAGGAAGTAATAAACTGATAATAATCAAAACATTATCTATTTAAACAGTAAAAAATGCCGCCAAGAAGAAGATTAAGAAATCAAGAAGCATAATCACATAATGATAACGAACAAGAGGGTCCAGTAGATCCAATGCAACAGTTCGTAAATCTATTAAGGGAGGCCCTAAATAAAACTCCTACTGCAGTACCCGTAGATCCTGTAGTTGGACGTGTTACCAATTTTAAAGATTTTAAGAGTGTAGGTCCCCCCGAATCTAAGGGGACTACAAATCCCATAGAGGCCCAGTCTTGGGTCAAAGAAATTGAAAAGACATTCATAATTGCCAGGGTAGGAGAGGAGCAAAAGACCTCTTTTGCTACCTACATGCTAAAGGGAGAGGCTAATTTCTGGTGGGAGGCAAACCAGAATAGAGCTGGTGGGGGGAGTGATTGCATGGAGTAGGTTCAAGGAAATTTTCTTTAAGAACTACTTCCCAGCAAGTATGCATAGCCGTGTGGAAGTTCGGTCCTTGGAATTAAAATAGGGGGATATGATCGTTCCTCAGTATGCCTCTAGGTTTAATGAACTAGCTAGATTCGCTCCACATCAGGTGGATACTGAAGAGAGGAAGGCTCGAAGGTTTGAGCAGGGACTGAAGCCCTGGCTTTATATTAGGATTTCTGTGTTTCAAAATAACTCGTTTGGGACAATTCTGGAGAAGGCTATCATAGTCGAGGGTTGTAGCGAGACTTTGAGCTAGTATCACAAAGAGAAGAAGAACAAGAATAAAGTTGAGGGAGGAATGAAGACGGAAGGAACCATTGGAAGCGGTGGACAGCAGAAGAGGAAGTGGATCAGCTCAAGAAATACTGGGGGCGAAATAAGGAGACCCAAAAAGAAGGGTGGAGGCTTACAAGAACTGTGGGAAGGCTAATTTGGGAGTCTGTCTCAAATGTAAGGCGGTGTGTTACAACTGCGGGAAGGAAGGGCATATCGCTCTCAACTGTCACAACCCGAAGAAGAACCACGGTTGTTTTATTTGTGGTTTGACTGAGCACATGGCAATGAGTTGCCCGGAGAAAGGAATGGAGGGTAGTAAGGGAATTAGCAGTGGTAAGCTGACAATTACGGATCCAGCTCTACCTAGTAGACCTACAGCGATGACTTTTAATATGACTGTTTAGGATGCGGTCAAGAAATGTAGTGTTAGGTATAATCCCAGTCAATAATATTAACGCCAATGTGTTGTTTGATGCGGGTGCACCTGTTCTTTCGTATTATCATGTGAATTTGCTAGACGTTTAAGTTCCCTACCCGAGAAGTTAGATATTCCTCTGAACATTGAAGAAGCGAATAAAGAATTAATTCTCGTGAACTGTAATGTAGAGTAGAGATAAGAGAACAAAGATTATCAGTAGACCTAATTCCGTTTAACTGGGGGGAGTTCGACGTAATTCTAAGGATGGATTAGTTGTATAACCACGGGGCAATGATCGATTGTCAAAAGATAAGTGTAAATTTACGGAAGTTAAAGCAATCTAAGGTAGTATTTTACGGTAGTAAGTCGCCAAGACGTTCTTGTTGTCTAACGATGACGCAAGCTAGAAAATTATTGAAGAAAGGATGTGTAGGATACCTGTGCCACGTTGTTGATACCCAACAAGTGGGAGTAGTGATGGACCAGATACCTATCGTGAAAGAGTTCGCGGATGTATTTCTAGACAAGCTGTCAGGTCTTCCGCCGGATAGGGAAATAGAATTTGTTATAGACCTTGTGCCAGGGACGGGACCAGTTTCTAGGGCACTATCGAATGGCGCCGGTAGAAATGAAGGAATTAATGATTCAGTTACAAGAGTTATTGGATAAGAAGTATATTCAACCGAGGGTGTCCCCGTGGGGAGCACTAGTATTATTTGTGAAGAAAAAGGACGGATCGTTAAAACTTTGTATTGACTATCGTGAGTTGAACAAAGTAACGATTAAAAATAAGTACCCATTGCCTCGAATCGATGATCTTTTCGATCAGTTAAAATGGGCTAAGTACTTTTCTAAGATAGATTTGTGAACGGGATACCATCAGCTGAAGGTGAGACAAGAGGACGTACCTAAGACGGCGTTTAGGACTCGTTATGGGCATTACGAGTTCCTGGTAATGTCGTTCGGGTTAACAAATGCGCTAGCCGCATTCATGGATATGATGAACAGGATGTTCAAACAATACTTGGACAAGTTCGTGATATTGTTCATTGATGATATTCTAGTCTATTCTAAGACGTCAAAAGATAACGCTGAACATTCAAGAATAGTGTTGGAAACACTAAGAAAGGAGAAGTTGTACGCTAAATTCACAAAGTGAGTTTTGGCTAGAGAGAGTACAATTTTTAGGGCACGTAATTGATAAGGAAAGAATATCAGTGGATCAAGCGAAAGTTGAAGTGATGAATTGGGAACAGCCAAAGACGCCGACTGAAGTGCGTAGTTTCTTAGGGTTAGCATGTTACTATCGAAGATTTATACAAGATTTTTCTAAGATAGCTACTCCGTTAACAAATTTAACAAGGAAGATGGTAAAGTTTGTATGGCAATGCTTCGCAAGAGGACTTGGTTGTGTGCTTATGCAACATAACAAGGTCATTGCATACACATCTCGTCAATTGAAGGATTATCCTACTCATGACCTGAAATTGGCAGCGGTGGTGCTTGCCCTAAAGATATGGAGGCATTATCTTTATAGGGAGAAGTGTGAAATATATACAGATCACAAAAATCTGAAATATATTTTTACACAGTCCTTCAGCCTAAATCCGATCCCCAATATCGGTACACCTAAATCTGATCTGCAATGTCGGTCAACTCCAGTCAAAATCGATCACCAATATCGGTATTCCAGCCAACTTCGATCATCAATCGGACCGTCAATCCAACTATAATAGTCAATCGGACCGTCTATCCAGCTCGGATAGTCAATCGTACCGTCAATCTAACTCCGATCGTCAATCGGACCGTCAGATCATCCCCGATCTCAATATCGGGACATCAGCTTAAACCTAGTCACCCATATCGGGATGTCAAAGCAGCCCCGACAGCAACCCAGGATGTACAAATCAGCCCCGACAGCAACCCGAGAGGTACAAATCAACCCCTGTAGCAATACGGGAAGTACAACTCAGCCCTGGCATCAGTCCGGAAAGTCAGGTCTACTTTGGATATAAACCTGAAGCACCACAACACTTCCAAAAGAAAACCTAAAATGACCACGTCAGCCACAGAGGCAACACTGGGGATAAACAGGCTCGAATGGGATCCAAGTCTTGGAAACAGCTCCCAGAAGTCAACCAGAGGCCATGCCGACACTAAGGGCAACCCCGGGAGGGGCAAAATGGTCATTTTACCAAATCTCATCCGATTCAATTAAACTCAAGCCGAATTGATGCCGCCAAGGTCAGAAAGAACCACAACGGTGATTTCGGGTGAAAATAGCACCAAACGGCTCATCGGGCAAACTGTGGGGAAACTAAGACTCGATCATGAACCCACTTTTGGGGACTTAAAAAGGATTAAAACCAATGTCATTGTGACACTCTCAGCAAGGGCTTTCCGAAAAGCTATAGCGCGCCCCAAACGGACGCTCCGATCAAAAGTTATGAAGTTTTGATCCTGACATCGCGTCGCCCGGCATGCACGCACTTCGAGATGATGAAGCCGAGCATGTGGACCCCACCTAGGGGAGCTGCAGCTCTACTTGTAGCTGCCGCAGGTAGAGCTGAGGCTCCCTGGCCTATAAATAAACGTGCCCCCTGTTCATTTTCAACAATTCTGAAACGCAGCGAAGCTCTGCCCGTCTGATTTTCTGACTTCTACACCTCTTCCAAACCCAAATATTTTTACTCCAACACGTAGGCAAACCCATATACTACCACATATCAAAAAACCACCGGTAGATTTGGTCGTTTGAAGCCCACTAAGTGGCGAAAAACCCGTTTTGCAGGTTATTGTAAGTGTTTTTACGATCAGCAAGTTGCTATTACTACTTTGCACTGTTTTACACTTGCACACAAAATTTCACTTTTTAAATATGCCCGGAACTTAGTTCCGTGGCCGTTTTCATAAAAAACTGATACATTTTTGTACATAAACTCCTTTTTCAACACTTCTACAACTCAGATTAACGATCCGTCAGCTCCAGCAGCTTCAATGCACTAGCACACACAGCTTTGGTAACTTCGCCGGACTGGGTTATCATACCAGTGTGGGTTTGGCCTTTTTTTGTACATATTTAACTATAAATGTACTAACATTTTAATTTTGTCAAGTCCGAATGTCAAATCTGTGATAGTTTATCGCTTTTATATATATTTACGCGTATATAAGCGACTTTCACCATCACTGGAACTCAAATCAGTCTTGGTTGACTACATTTCTGTCCATATATATATATATATATATATATATATATTTTCAGTCGGCCTGGATTATTTTGTGACCATTTTACTGCTTTTGTACACTTTCCTCCCTAGTCACTGGGTGACTATTTTCTGTCAATTTCAATTCCAGTACGGGCATTGGCGTGCAAACTCTTTGCTCTTTTTACTGCTTTTATATATATTTCATTTCTGTCACAGCCTGGATTATTTCGTGGCTATTTACAGTTTTTCTAAATATATTTATATTTCAATTCCAGTCCGAGCCTGCGAGTGAAAACCTACTGCCCTTTTACAGCTTTCATATATATATATATATATATTTACATATATATATATATGTATATATATATATATTGCTTATTCAATTTTATTCAACTGCTGCACTCAACATTCATTTGTATATGAATTTGCATTAATATATCTGCGGGCGGTCTAGATTTATTCAAATCTGCCACTTCTAGTTTTCAAACGGTTCAAAGCATCCAGACTGAACTGGGGAACTAGAACAACTGAGATTTTCTTAAATCTAGCTTTATTTCTAGTTTCAGTACTGAAAGCAAACTCGCGTCCTTTAGATCGCTATCTAGTGGGAATGAGACGCTTTGGCCACGTGCAACCAGAATTTACTGATGAATCCTTGGTTCCATTGCGTTGTGAGGATGTACATTCATTTCTTTCTGTACAAATTTGAACTGTGCAGGTTTATTGGCTACTCATATGTGAGCCTAGGAATTGTGGGATTCGTGATCAAAATGATCAGAATCTGATTCCCACGATGGACAAACTCCGATTTACAGATGTACCCTGCCAGTTTTTTTGTAAAATGTACATATCAGACCTTAAAATGATTATCTGGATTTAAGGTCTCATCATAGTGAAAACATGGATTGTCGTGTCAGCGTCCCTTCGATGGTTCTCATACCCATGAGGAGACCGACACTTATATTTTGTTGTGATTGATCATGTCCCAACACACCTCGCATACAGCCTTAAGGCTATAAAGATAAAAATTTAGAAGTATCAAAAGGCTTCAATTCCTATGTCAGCGTAAGGGTTTGATAAAACAGCTTTCAAAACTTCACTGTCAAATTCAATTTCAAAGCTTTTGCAAATCTAATCAAAATGCTTTTGCAAATCAAGTTAAAGACTAATTTTCAAAAATCAAGTCAAACTCTTCGTATATAGGCTCAACGAAGCAAATCACTACTTTCAATCAATCAAATCAACAGGCCCAATTTTTAAACAGCATTCACTCATGCATTCCAGTTTTAAGGAAAATATTGAAAAGATCGCGGTACCGTGTTTACACGGGAGTCGTGGAGTGCCTAACACCTTTCTCACACTTAACCAAGCCCCCTAACTCAAAACTCCGATTTCGAAGATCAAGTTTTGACAGTGTCCAACAATTGGGCCTCTTTCAAATCAAATTCGGTTGAGTTGGTACAACTATTTTCAAATTTACCAACTGGCGACTCTGTTTAAATCAAATCAAATCGTCGACATATAAACATGTTGGCCTCTTTCCTAAAAAATCCTTTAAAACCTTTTTCGCAATAAAAAGAATAAGGGTAGAGATAATTTAGGAAGATCGATTTGAGGAAAACAGGGGTTGTGAACCGACCCGCGGTATCTCTTAAATTTTTCAACGACGATAACTAATGCACATCATAACTTAATCCAAACATATCTTAATACATAACATTAATAAGTCTTAATACAACATAAAGGAAACATTCTAATATAGAATAGCACATCTACTTCATAGCCTTGCCTTCGCTCTCGTCATGTCCTGGGGTTCCACCTTGCCCAGCCCTAACTGAAATATTTATGGGAAGCAAGAGTGAGCAACAAATTTGTCCAGCAAGTAATATGCAAATAAATGTGAACAAGAATATATACGGTTCTTAATCTCAAGGGTAAAACGTTAATTATTGGCTCAGGAATTCAAATAAGAATGTTGTGAACAAAATAAATAGCAATGACTTCCAAATCTATTATGTGAAGTTGAATAAGAACCACTACGGGTCGAGAAGTTGTTAAAGGATTCAAAGGTTTCAACAATTTCAAGTGAATAAATAGATATCACTGAGTGTCACTGTGGACCAAGAATTAATAGAAGAATCCAATGAATTCAAAGTTTTAAGTTAATAAATACTAGATACTGAGTGGTCGCTAAGGACCACGAATTTCTACTAAAATCACCAAAAATACTTCTAGTAACCCAAACAAGTACAATTAGGGGATCAGCCTATCGTACCCGGTGTTATGCATAACTTATTCTAATATTGTCGGCACCCCGACTATATAGTTCCCCTTTCTATGAGGGTTGTTTATCTCAGCCAATTTATAAATTGTATGAATTGCATAATAATGCTATTGTGATAAAACATGTATATGTGAGGACATTAAATATGTACCTCATAAGTATTAAACAAACAATTGTTACTTAATGGTTATTGCAATAGTTTAATGTAAATGAAATAATAAGTGAAATAATAAAGTTATGGTAATGTGGAAAGATAATACCCAACTAGATTATATTCGGTATTATGAAATGTACATGAATTATATGTTGATATATATGTACCCCAACTTACTACATTGCAATATTATTTCCCTATTAGAACTACATTGTGACTATAATTAAACTTATAACCTATGAATATATTATGTATATCACCTAAGTGTTGTATTTATTTCAATTGTCATGTTGCTGAGAATAAAAAGCTTGTCCCTAATTAAGTGACCAATTTCTTGCTCACGTGAATAACTCTAAGGCTAAAGCCTATTGCTTGAAAAACCAATCTCAGCATTCTAGCCAATCATGGCATGGGGAGTGGCTCAAACAGTGATTTACCAACTCTCTCAACCACCCTCCCTTAACCACTGAGTTCTTGCTTCTCCCGTTGGTTCAATTTGGTAGATTATTGCATTGACTGTATATTCATTTTTTTATAAATAAGCTTCTTCTCTTCTTCTTTCATTGCTGAGATTTTATGTTAAGTAAGAATTGAGAGAGAGCATAGCATATTAGTGAAGAGTCTGAGAATTGAGGAATTCAGTTAGCATCAAGCTTCAACAGAGGTAAAAACTACCATTTTATGTTCTTGATTATAATTTCTAAGAAATATTAGAATACCTCCAAATGTTTGTTAATTGGATTGAGTAGATGTAGTAAGCTTGTTATCTACGCTGTTATACATGATTAGAAGTACAATGTGATTGACTTGAGCATGTATCGTAAGGAAATTTTGTGGTTTGGCTTTGCATTCTGCCGTAGCAGAAGCCTTTTGAACTGCACAGGGTATGGCGCAGCTGCGCTCCCCCTGCAGTTCAAAATGGCACAGCTGCGCCAGTTGCTGCTGTCTGAGCCTAACCAGGGACAGCGCAGCTGCGCAGTTCCCAAAGCTTAGGACAGCGCAGCTGCGCCAGACTTCAATTCAGGTTTCCAACTCTGTTAAAATTTGAAAAGTTCTAACCTATTGATATCAATTAGGCATGCATGAAAACAAGTTTAAAGTGTAGGTATGAGCTCTTTGACATAACATGAATGTTAGTGTACTTTATTAAAAGAAAAGTTATAATTTTAAAAATGGACCTTGACATATAATAATGATGTTTATATTCTGACTTTGCAAGCATGTTTGTATAATCTAGATACGCATGAAATGTGAGTCTAGGGTATTGACTATATACTAGAACACATGGGTTAAGATGGAAATAATTTCGAAAGCCAAACTTGGACGCTTTACAAACTAAATTTGCACGAATATGGAATAACTATATTCTGATATTTTGATCATGCATGTTAGTACTCTTAACATCACTAGGCTAGCCTATATGTACACACATTGTGTTAGATACAATGGAAGTTAACCAAGCATGAGTCTAGACATGTTTTTAGAGAAATAAGCGATATTAACTATATGCAAATGAATCAAATACATGCAAGCATGCATATTACAAATTTTATGACTACCTCGTAGGTTCATATGGTAAACATAGAAACCTTGTGATTTCGTTTCCTCAGTTGACCGTAACTTATTAGAAATCCTGAATAAGAATCCTAACATATTAATGTGAACGTAGGATGATTATAAAAGCATGAAAGACCTTTATCGTGTGTACGTGCTATGTGTATCCATCTAATATGGCATGACATAAGATCGTGTAAACATGATTTGTACTAGTTTTCAAAGAATGAACAAAATGAAATAAGTGCATATAATGAAAGTCTTTGGGAGCATGCATACTAAATTAATTTCCCGACTGTCTTATATGTTTACATGGTAAGCATAGTAGCACTTGTGACTCATGACCTTATTTGGCCTCACGACATTAGAATACCAATCTAGAACTATAACGTGTAGGTTGAACATTTGATGGATCTTAAAAACATGCAGAACCTTTTTAGATATGTATGTGTTATATGATAAGCACGAGGACAGAACCAGATGAGCAGAAGCTCAACTCTGGTCTTGCCAGGGGACAGCGCAGCTGCGTCGTCCCTAAGCCTAACCAGGGCACAGCTGCGCCAGTCTGTTTTCAGAACTGATGCATTCTGCTTATTTTTTGATGTTGCAAGTTGACTGATATTGATACCTAAACTTCTAAACATGGTCTGAACACTACTGATATAGGTTATAAGTGTTGATTGTATACCATGATGATGCTTAACTTAAGAACGGAACTCCATAGATAATAACGGCATAATCAACTTAATGTTATGATTTACTACAATGACATACGTGATATAACTATGATATGTGATTTCATAATGTATTATGTACTGACTTCGTGATACATGTGTGCAAGTACGTAATGATATACGTATAGAATTATATGACTAAGTAGAATCATATGTGTATGTTTAATTTACATATCGAGCTTGCGTACCAAATATACTTAGCTAATGAATATCCTATACATGTAAATATATTATGATAGGAATTCGAAGTGTTGATAAGTTTTACATTGGTAAACTACGCATAAGGCAAGTTCCCTGACTTATACTCTTTTATTGTGCAAGTTCGTAATATATAATGTGCAAGTCTCCTAACTTACACAACTTTGGATTTTGTGCAAGTATCTAACCTTTATATCTTTAATACAAATTCTTACCCTACTTTTATCGAGCAAGTTTCCTAACTTCATTCTATTTATATATTGAATGCAAGTATTCGGACTACTCTTTTTATTGAGCAAGTATTCGATTCATACTCTTTATTGAACATGTATTTGAGCTTGTACTATTATTGATCGCACGAGTAAATAAGTGCTAGAATAATTCTTGTATTATAAATTTATATGTCATAGCTTGATTTAAATCACGATTATATTCTTCGAATTATGTTGCGAGTATTGAAATCATAAAATGTTCTTATATATATTGTTGAAATTGTCTACGTCATTTGATTCGGCTAGACCAATATCATGAATTAGAAAGCGATCCACACCAATTTCCTTGGTGCGGACTCTTATAAATTGACTGAGATGTACAACGCTCATAGAAAGGGGAACTATATAGTCGGGCTGCCGACAGTAGTAGGATAGGTTATGTATAACACTAGGTACGATAAGCTGATCCCCTAATTATATTTGTTTGGGTTACCATAAGTATTTTTGGTGATTTTAGTAGAAGTTCGTGGTTCTTAGCAACCACTCAGTATGCAGTATTTATTAACTTGAAACTTTGAATTTATTGGATTCTTCTATTAATTCTTGGTCCACAGTGACACTCGGTGATATCTATTCATTCACTTGAAATTGTTGAAATTGTTGAAACATTTGAATCCTTTAATAACTGATAAGTGCACAATATTCATGATTTTTTTATTCCTTTACATTTGGTTTTATTACATGTTTCATGTGTATATGAGCTTAATAAGTTGTTTATTATTTTCAGGTGAATTAATGCTAAAAGGATGGAAACAAATTGATTTGGAGTTGAATTGAAGAGGAGTTTGACCAGCAGTTGACTTTCTCAATTTTTTGGAGATTCCTACATGGAATTGGATTGATATTACTATTAGAATTAGGACTTCTTTGGACTGAGATTTTATTTTCTTATTAGATTCTATTTCTTTATGAAAACTAGTTATGTTTTGTAATTCCTATTAGGATTTGGATTCCTAGTTCTCATAGGATTTAGGTCTTTGTCTAGCATTATAAATAGAGGATGATAGTCAAGGTTTTAATTCATTCAATCTTCTACCAACTCTCATACCTCATTGAAGTGCAGACTTGGAGCATGTCAGGCTAGTTTCTTTATTCAGTTCTAAAGGGAGGTGGAACCTTGTTACAAGTAATTGATTAATTAAGTATTATTATTTATTCCTTCTTGTATGAAATTTCTTCTGATAATCTGTTTTCATTGATTGCATGCTAATTGATCTAATTAATTTGATATGGCCGATTGAGTTAATTAATCATTATCATATGCTAGATTAAGATTGGTATTACGTGTAATTGATATCTGTCTTCATCACAAGTAGCAAATTAGTGATACTAGTTGTGGACAAGCTTTTGTGTATTGCTAAGATTATCAGAAAATAAGTTAAACAAATCGAGCTTATGTGTTTGTTGCTTGGATTAGCCTAATTCTTTATTTCTTAATGCTTCTATCATATTAAATCTAGAGAGCTTGTTCTAGGTTATATGCTAGTTGAATCTGGTGAAGAGCTTGTTTCATACAGTGAATATCTAAGGAGAATTTCGGATAGCAGAGCTTATTGTTATCTAGGGTTAATAGTTTCATTGAGGGGTAAAGAATAATAACTTGATTAATTGATTGATGTGCTTGGTGAAACTGAACTACAAAACTGAAATTTTTACATATTTGGTTAATCTCTTTATTTAAATTCTGTTTTTCTTAGTTTAAAATAATTTCAAAAATCTCCCATCTTTATTTTCTGTTAAAATAGTAGAATAAATCTAAAACAAACTTACTCTCTGTGGGATTGATCCTTGCTTACTACCGTGCTAATTGTTTAAATTCGTGAAGTGAAAGTGAGGTTAATTTAGGAGTGTAAACGACAGCTCCCAAATTTTGGCGCCGTTGCCGGGGAGTGTTATTTGTTTTTGTTTATTCTTTGTTTTCATTTATTTTTATTTTTATTATTTTATTTTTATTTTTATTTTTATTTTTTCTTTTATGACTCAATCCTCTCACTCTATTAACTTAAAATTTGATCAAGAGATAGAGAAAACTGCAGATACAAAAGAAGCTCTTGTTCCAACACTTAAAAAGGAAAAGATGGCTGTGCCGAACAACAACCGGACTTTGAAACAACTGGCTATTCCTGATCTTGATCAACCATCCTTGTGTATTGAATATCCTACCTTAGATGTTGCTTTTGAACTTAACTACGGACTAATTCGCTTTTTGCCTATTTTTCGTGGTCTTACAGGTGAAAATCCATATACGCATCTAAAGGAGTTTCAAGTGGTGTGTTCCACGATGAAATCACAAGGAGTGCCAGAGGAGCAGATCAAACTTAGACTTTTTCCTTTCTCATTAGTAGGTTTGGCTAAAGACTGGTTATACTATCTTCCTTCAGGATCAATACGATCATGGATTGACATGCAAATTCTTGGAGAGGAATTTTCCTGCATCAAGAGTTGCCGATACAAGGAAGGAGATATGTGAAATCAGGCAGTTCAATGGAGAAACTATCTACGAGTATTGGGAAAGGTTCAACAAGTTGTGTTCCAACTGTCCATCTCACGGGATTGATGATCATCACTTGATCCAGTACTTCTATAAGGGGTTGTCACCAACGGATAGAAGCATGATTGATGCAGCAAGTGGAGGAGCATTAGTAGATAAGACACCGGAGGCTGCAAGAAATCTGATTGCAAACATGGCTGCTAACTCACAACAATATGAAACAAGGAATGATCATGCTCCACAAAGGGTAAGTGAGGTAAGCACGAGTGAATTGGTACAACAGATTTCTAACTTAACTGTTGTGGTGCAACAATTAACAACAGAAAACGTACCGGTTGCAAAAGTATGTGGAATTTGCTCAAAATCAGGGCATACAATAAATGATTGTCCCATAGTGCAAGAGGATGTAATTATTCATCAAGTTAATGCTGTGGGGACATTCTCCGGACAAAATCCACATCAATGTGATCCTTGGGCAGACACTCATAATTTCAGATGGAGAGATCATCCCGACTTGAGCTATGAAGAAAACCAAGAAGTACCTGTCAATTCTGGGACATCTATGGAGGATATGTTCAAGGCATTCATGAGCCAAACACTACAGTTCATGAGTCAGACACAGCAGTTCCAGCAGGAGACAAGAGCTTCTGTTCAAGGTCTGAGGGATCAAGTTGGTCAGCTTGCAACCACATTAGGAAGGTTAGAATCTCAAGGTTTCGGGGAGTTACCTCCTCTGGTTGTTGAGAACTCCAGTACAATGGGATTTGACGAAGAAGAGCAGGAGGATTCAATGCTTACTTCAGGAACAGACAGTCATATAGAATTTGATCAGGATAAGGAACAAGAGGAAGAGGAAAATGATTTGATAAATTCTGCAGATCTCGACAAAAAAGACGTGGATTCATCTCCATCAGTACAACTAACAGAAACAAGGAGTGCTACTCACCATCGTACCTTTACCATGAAATTGGACAATGCAAAGTTTCAGTTCAACGCAGATGAGGCTAAGAGGTATCTTGGTAATTTTAAATCTGTTTTTGCTATTGATGTTGTGGATTATTCAGTGCAGAAATCTTTTGATCGAATACAATCATACGAGGAGGATTTGGTGGCTAGAAAGGAGCAGGATCATGAAGTACACAATGTTCCCCATTTAAGGATGAAACTATTACCAGTCCACTTAAAATTCACAAGTCCGATTACATAGAATGAGAAGGATGATGTCAAGCCAATGACGATAAACAAGGGCAGCTGCTTGGGAGGCAACCCAAGAAATCCAGATTTGATCTTTCTATCCCTTTACTATTTAGTTTTTTTAATTGCATGTAGTTCTTTCTTATTTGCATGATTTTCTTACATTGGGGACAATGTAAGGTTTGAGTGTGGGAGGAGAGATTTAGGTTTTTTATTTTTTATTTTAGTCATATTGATCTGCTGATTTTGATAGGAAATAGGACCATCTTGATGCCTTCGAAAATTTTTGAAAAAAATTGATTTCCATGAGTCTTTTTGCCTATGTGTTTGAAGGTTAAAGTCAAAAATTCAAAAATCAATACTAAAAATTCAAAATTTGTTTGATGCTTAATTAGTTAATGATTGAGAAAAACTAAGTCATTATCCATAGTAATTGATTTGAATTGAATTTGTATCTCATGAGTACTTGAACATGTGATATATGCTTAGTTGGCTAAGTTATCTGTGGAGTTGTCTATGTGCACTAATCTCATGCTCTAGAACTATTGAACTGCTTACGCTTTTTGCAGGAAGATGTGAAAAAAAATCAAAAAAATTGAAAATCAATGAAATTGTTGAAAAAGAAACAAAAGAGAAGTCATGTGGTGGGATGAGATGGAGCGTAAAACGCACTCTCCCATAAACACATGCGAATAAGTGAGATGGAGCATAAAATGCACTCACTTACAAAAAATGATTGAGGAAGGTGGAACAGAGCATAAAATGCATTCACCGAAAACCAAGAGGAAAATTGAAAGGGTCCTAGTGAAGAAAAATAAAAATAATAAAGCAGAAAAAATATGTTTTGAGTTTTTGAGTAGTGTGCACGATTTTTGCTCCATGGTAACTATGTTGAGTAAGTGTGTGGATTTTAGAAGAGTGTTTATGTGGATACTATTTAATTTAATGAAATTTATTGGTGAAGTGGCAAGGCGGTTATCTTGAGTTAATTGATGAACATTGATCATGCTTTTGTGGGTTTAGTATTGATAATCATGATTTGGTCTTGAAATCCTTTTGACGTTATGGTTGAGTAGAATTTTTGGAAATTAAACTTCTGGTTTACACGAGGACGTGTAAAAGACTAAGTGTGGTGGAATTTGATAAGTGCACAATATTCATGATTTTTTTATTCCTTTACATTTGGTTTTATTACATGTTTCATGTGTATATGAGCTTAATAAGTTGTTTATTATTTTCAGGTGAATTAATGCTAAAAGGATGGAAACAAATTGATTTGGAGTTGAATTGAAGAGGAGTTTGACCAGCAGTTGACTTTCTCAATTTTTTGGAGATTCCTACATGGAATTGGATTGATATTACTATTAGAATTAGGACTTCTTTGGACTGAGATTTTATTTTCTTATTAGATTCTATTTCTTTATGAAAACTAGTTATGTTTTGTAATTCCTATTAGGATTTGGATTCCTAGTTCTCATAGAATTTAGGTCTTTGTCTAGCATTATAAATAGAAGATGATAGTCAAGGTTTTAATTCATTCAATCTTCTACCAACTCTCATACCTCATTGAAGTGCAGACTTGGAGCATGTCAGGCTAGTTTCTTTATTCAGTTCTAAAGGGAGGTGGAACCTTGTTACAAGTAATTGATTAATTAAGTATTATTATTTATTCCTTCTTGTATGAAATTTCTTCTGATAATCTGTTTTCATTGATTGCATGCTAATTGATCTAATTAATTTGATATGGCCGATTAAGTTAATTAATCATTATCATATGCTAGATTAAGATTGGTATTACGTGTAATTGATATCTGTCTTCATCACAAGTAGCAAATTAGTGATACTAGTTGTGGACAAGCTTTTGTGTATTGCTAAGATTATCCGAAAATAAGTTAAACAAATCGAGCTTATGTGTTTGTTGCTTGGATTAGCCTAATTCTTTATTTCTTAATGCTTCTATCATATTAAATCTAGAGAGTTTGTTCTAGGTTATATGCTAGTTGAATCTGGTGAAGAGCTTGTTTCATACAGTGAATATCTAAGGAGAATTTCGGATAGCAGAGCTTATTGTTATCTAGGGTTAATAGTTTCATTGAGGGGTAAAGAATAATAACTTGATTAATTGATTGATGTGCTTGGTGAAACTGAACTACAAAACTGAAATTTTTACATATTTGGTTAATCTCTTTATTTAAATTCTGTTTTTCTTAGTTTAAAACAATTTCAAAAATCTCCCATCTTTATTTTCTGTTAAAATAGTAGAATAAATCTAAAACAAACTTACTATCTGTGGGATCGATCCTTGCTTACTACCGTGCTAATTGTTTAAATTCGTGAAGTGAAAGTGAGGTTAATTTAGGAGTGTAAACGACAGCTCCCAATAACTTCTCGACCCATAGTGGTTCTTATTCAACTTCACAGAATAGATTTGGAAGTCATTGCTATTTATTTTGTTCACAACATTCTTATTTGAATTCATGAGCTAATAATTATCATTTTACCCTTGAGATTAAGAACCGTTTATATTCTTGTTCACATTTATTGGCATATTACTTGCTGGGCAAGTTTGTTACTCACTCTTGTTTCCCATAAATATTTCAGTTAGGGCTGGACAAGGTGGAACCCAAGGACAAGACGAGACCAAAGGCAAGGCTATGAAGTAGTTGTGCTCTTCTAGATTAGAATATTTTCTTTATGTTGTATTAAGACTTATTAATGTTATGTATTAAGATATGTTTTGATTAAGTTATGAAGTGTATTAGTAATAGTTTCGAGACTTGGGACGAGAGTATTTATATTATATCAATGTAAATTATTTTGTTATTCTATTGTTTGAGATTTTAGTTGTTATTAGAATTAGCATGTGACGGTCCGAATTTGGGGGCGTTACAATATCCAAGCACAAGACACCAAGATTTTTACGTGGAAAACCCTTTAAAACTAAGAGGTAAAAATCACTGGACGATATCCGAAAAATCTACTATAAAATTCTGAGAAAATACAAAGATATCTTAATTTGAGTATAAACTCAAATTACTTCACCACAATAACTATGTGATGGAACCCAAATAAAACACCATTTTATTTGAACTATCTTTCTCTTGAGAGAATACAAAGATATCTTAATTTGAGTACAAACTCAAATTACTTCACCACAATAACTATGTGATGGAACTCAAATAAAACACCATTTTATTTGAACTATCTTTCTCTCTCTTTTTTCTCTCTTTTTTCTTCCACCCTCTCGGGGTGGGATTTCTCCCTCTTTCTCTCCACTCTCGGATGAGAGTTTTCTTCTTCTTAGTGTTTGCTGTTGTTTTGGTGTATGCTACACACACTGCTCTTCCAATATCAAGGCTGCCTTTGATAGCCACAATGCATGAGGAGAGAGAAGGAATGCTGAGGTGCGGTGGCAGCTCACAAGTTGGTGAGCAAGTAAAAGGGGCGGGCAACATGTTGGTCCAAGAATAAAGGGGCGGGCGGAACTACTATCAATGGGTGAGTAAAAGCTTTGGGCGGCACCTAATAGGTATCTATAACAATCTTTCGGTAACAATAACAATATATAACGAGTAACGTACCGAGTCATTTTGATTGGTTCTGAGTTAACTTTCGGTAGCTCAATATATATATATATATATATTTGTTGATTTTCATGTCTTTTAATTGATCGTAAATTTTGATATTTCTAAAAGTCAACTCAAAAGCTCAAAAGTTATATTTTTTCACAAATTTTTACTACGCATTTATTAGATACAATGTACCATTTGTCATTAAGAATTGAGTAAAGATAAAAAAAAAATTAAAAAAAGAAAGAAAATTTTTTTGAGTTATCAAGTCGTCAAATTTGAACTGTTGGGTTGACTTGATATCAATTAAAATGTGATTTAAAAATGGTATATAAAAAATTTACTTGATTAGTCGTTTTTAAGCTTATTCGTACTTTACCCATATCATTATGTTTGTTATAAATAATTTTCCTGCAATCACCAACTAATAAAAATCAAATTTAATTTCAGATCAAATAATAAAATTTTGGAAGAATTACATATCCTAGTACATTTTTATAAATAATTACAACAACAGTACATCCAAAAAATATTTACAAAAATAATACATTTTTAATAGTTTATTTACAAAATTAGTGCATTTGATATCCCTTCAATCGTGCCCACGATTTTCTCCCACGAAACATACGGGATGACATCTTCATTTTCTTATCATCGATTTCCTCCTACTGTTCAACCGTTTTCGACTTCTTCATTTTCTTATCATCGATTTTTTGTTTCTTCTTCGAATCACCTTTTTTGCTGTTGCTTCTTCCACTCGTAGCTTCACTTCTCTTATCAATTTTTTTCTCTTTCTTCTTCAAATTGTCCTTTTTGCTTTTCCTTCGAGGACTTTTAACTTCAATTTTCTTCGCCTCCAGTTCTTCTTCTTCTCCAATTTCTTCTACTTCTTCAACATCTTCTTCTTCCTCCACTTATTCAGTTGAAGTTGCGTTTTCAATTTGATCTTCAATTTCTTCGTTTTGTGAATCCGAATTTGATGACGATACAACCATAATCTCTTCTTCCTGTTTTCTTTTTCTATTAGCTTTTTGGTTTCTCGCCATTTCTCTCTGTTCTGTAACTTCTAATGTGAACAGGTAAGATTGTGAGGGCCAATGGCACGACCGCACGGTAGTAGCTTGTACCAGCTTTCAAGGCTTGAGGTTTTGGGTCCAAAATGTTGGCTAGGCTTTGGATTTTAAGTTCACTATCTTGGGCCAGGCTTGCAGATATGTATACACACATGCAACTGATGCAAGTGATCCATAATTCTGAAATAGCTCTACTAATTGTTTAGCTTATGTAAACAGTGCAACTGATGCAAGTGATCCCCAATATTATGTTTTTTAAAGTATGTATTGGGCTTTCACCTTTTACTGATTGAGGTATCAAGTTCAGTTGATAACCAAACCTTCATACCAAGGTAACCAACTCTTTATACCAAGGTAACCAAACATTCATACCAAGTTAACCAAACCTTTATACCAAGGTAACCAATTTTTCATACCAAGTTAACCAAACCTTCATACCAAGGTAACCAATATACCTCCACACCTGCAGTTTTTTCATAGTGCAGTTGGTAATCAAACATTCGTACCAAGATAACCAAACTTTCATATCAAGGTAACCAAACCTTCATACCAAAGTAACCAAACCTTCTTGCCAAGGTAACCAGACCACCTCCACACCTGCAGTTTTTTCATAATGCACTTAATAACCAAACCTTCATACAAGGTAACCAATCCACCTCTACACCTACAGTTTTTTCATAGTTCAGTTAGTAACCAAACTTTCGTATAAAGGTAACCAATTCAGTTTTATTAGATTACCAATTTATTTTGAATGTGATGCAGTTGGTAACCAAACCTTCATGCAGTTGGTAGCCAAACCTTCATACCAAGGTAACCAATTCAGTTTTATTAGGTTACATTCATAGTGCAGTTGGTAACCAAACCTTCATACCAAGGTAACCAACCTTGGCGTACAAGAATTCAGTTTTATAGATCCAGGAGGAGGAAGATGACGTTGCCAAATCTTCAGACCAAGGTAACCAATTCAGTTTTATTAAGTTACCAATTTAGTTTGAATGCGATGCAGTTGGTAGCCAACCCTTCATACAAAGGTAACCATTTTAGTTTTTGTGGGTAACCAAATAGTCATAAAAAAAATTCAGAACTGTAAGAGTTATATCTATTTATTTTTAAACTTTTTGTAGGGCGAATCTTCTTCTTCTTTTCATTGGCGTTTTGGACAACGGAGATTCGCGGCGGAGTAGCGGAGGAGAGGGCAACCTGTGAAGAATGAGATTTGCGGCGGAGAGAGCTACTGTGAGGGAGATGAAGATTTGAATTTGAATATTTGAATTTGAATTATTAATTTGAATTTGAATATTTGAATTTGTTTTTGTTGTTAGATCCCAAATATTTGAATTTGAATTATTAATTATGGCAATTAGTTCTCCTTGATTTTAGGTTTCCTTACTAATGTGAATTGCGTTATTTTTGTAATTATTTTATTGATGTACTGATGTTGTAATTACTTTTTAATTGTTGTATAGTACTGTAAAGGACCCTAAACTTTTTGCTCTGGGCTTTCGAAGTTGGCCCAACTACTGATCACATTGGGCTCAAGGTTAAACAATAAATTATGTAGTCTTTTTGACTTATCATACTGGACTCACACTAACACCGAAAAACTCCACTCATATGCAACTAAGGTTGTAAAATGAGCAAACAGTTCGGACTCGATTCGTATTCGCTCGACTAAAAGTTCAATTCGAGCTCGACTCGAAATATAAATTATTCAAATATGAGCAAATTTTAAAATTCGATAAATTACTCGAATCTCCTTAAATTATAATTTTTTATTGATACTCGAATCATATTCGTTCCAAAGATTCAAATTGCTAGGGCTCGATTCAAGATCGTACTCGACTCAACAGCTACATGAATCTCAATCAAACCTTATTTTATACTAGATAAATTTTGTGAACTAAATCTGAGCAACTCAATACTCGGTTCATTTACACCATTATGTGCAACCTTTTCGACTCACTTACAACCGAGTGTGTACAATTCATAGGGGAAAGAATCATTTGCACCTTTTAAGTCATTTATTGTTTACCAAATAAGGACTAGGTTTTGTTAAATTCGGACAACATACTTTTGGAACCCTTTGGTACATAAACCAATAGTACTCCATAAATTTCAAAATATCACAATAATATGAATTTTTTAAAATCATGCATTTGAGACATTTCTAAATTAAAAATTCATATAAATTAATTTGATTTTACAAAATAGAATTATGATAATGTACCATGTATAAAGTATTACTTATTACAAGTTAGAACATATATTACATTGAATTCCTTTGAGTTAAGTAAAAGAAATCAAGTTCAAAGATCATAATAATAAGTAATCTTCTATGAGAGCATATATAATAAAATAAGTCTTCCTATGTTTTACGGTATATTTACGTCGAATTACAATTACAAAACTTAACAATACATGAAATTGGTAACAATTATAGGACGATTCCACTTATCACACATCTCTCCAAAAATGTTAAAACTAATATTTATCTACTTAACCGTCAATCAAAAAGTCGAGATAAATATTTACAACATATATCATTTTTCTAATAAAATATAATTCTAGATTAGCTCGTGCCTTGCATGGGTTTTTCTAATGAATTTAATTTTTTTGTAAAATTAAAACCTGGAATCCTAATTGTTTTTGGTAATACTTTAGTTACTAATTTTAATTCAGTGACAAGTTTTTTTGGTAAAAGAGCCAGGTAAACTGAATTTTATTGAGCTCGAGTGTTATTTAAAACATAATAATTCTGATTAATGCATGAGTCAGAATTATTATTATATTAAGATTAAATATTTCACACCTGCTAACTATCAACTGTAACGGGTGAATGCCCAAGTCCATATTTCACTATTGGATCCAAACCGTCTTAAAATAATAAGTAAATTACAATTATACCATTATCGTCCCCTGCAATGGGTTATTGGGAAAGTTTTAGTTGCTCTTAATTTTCTTTGTGTCACTCGCACTGTTACAAAATAGTACATATTTAGATTCATCTACTTTTTAAGTTTATGCCACTGGCAGACGGCTTTTTGTAAGATACGATATTAAGATGCTTAATTAGTTAATTTATTGGAGGAACATAATCTTTTGAGAATATCTTCCTACGTGTGACTTCGTTTTTGTGCAGAATTAGACATTTGTTAGTTGTTGGTGATTGAACGCGTGGACGAATCTTGGCGTTAACAATTACTCTTGTATACGATTTGATCCGATTGACGCGAAGATTGAGTGATTCCAACTTTCGATTATATATATATATATACACAGTCCGGATTTTAAGCTCACCCAACTCACCCCTTTAGCGACGGACCTGACGACGGTTTGGTCCGTCGCTATATATACAATCGTCGTCTTAGCTTTTAGCGACGGACAACATATAGACGACGGTTGTATATATAGCGACGGACGAACCGTCGTCCGGTCCGTCGCTAAAAGGGATGAGTTGGGTGAACCTAAGATCCTTATCGTGTATATATATATATATATATACACACACACATAGATATGTGTGTGCGTATGTATATACCTTTTTGTGTTTATTTGATTTTGATATGGTCTTGAATTTTATTGACAGCAATGGTAGCAACGGTGGATCCGCAACGGTGGATGACGTGAAGATAGTTATGGAGGTGGTTGCTATGAAGGTGGAGGTGGTGGTTGCTGGTTATAGTGGAGGCAGTGGTAGATCCCGCTATCCAAGTTGTGGTGGGAATAAGGGTTTAGCTCGGTGATGATGATTTAATTACTAATTAGATCATTTGACTCGTGAAAACATTATTATTTCAACCATGTTCTTATTTGTTATATTACTAATTTTAGTTTTATCTAAAGAGAGGTTAATTAAATCAATGAATTTAATGAGTTATTTAAATAAGTATAAAATTACATATTTATGTGCAATTTAGATAACTTCTTTAACATTTGAACCATATTGAGAAAATATATTAATATACTATTTTTTATATGCTATAATACCAAAGTTTTAACATACTAAACAAATATTAATGATTAAATAAATTATTATTTTTAAATATTGTGTTTTTGTTTTGAATGGATTATTTTATTTTTTTTATCTGATTTTAATTAATTTAGCATTAAATTTATACAAATTTCCATCTTGACATGCTCCAAAGAAAAATATGTGACATGTAAATTTTCTCTCTCTCACATGGCTGCACATGGAATTTTTTGTCAAAAGTCAAACAAGTTAGACGAATTTTGTAACAATTATTTTTTAATTCAGTGAGTAAAATGATAAAAATTCCATTTCAATGATGTAAATGTAAAACTGACCTCAATTTAGTGGGAAAAAAATGTATTTAACCCTCAAGTAATGTCCTTTAATCCATAGCTAAAAGGAATATTTCCCGTTGAAAGAGTTTATGGTGTAACGAGTCCTTAAACTCACAAACCCACCCATAAATTCCATGCTAAAACGAATAATTTTTAAATTATCATCAGGCAAGTTGGGTTAAAACTTATAATATTCATGAGGAAAAAAGATTTGTTTGTTTATAAAACATTGCCTAAAAGTAGAGCCCAAAAAACTGAAAAACAAAAAAAACTGTCGTTAAAAACCGAGGAAATGGACAGTGTGATCCATGAACTTAGCATAATACCATGAAGCATAATGTAACAAGGCTACACCCAAGATTCAATGTCACAACCTCATTAAACAGACAGATGGAGCTTTATAAGAACACAACCTCATTAAATAGATAGAGCTTTATAAGAACTCATAGTAACACCACATATATAGGAAGATGTTTATCCTGACAATTTCAAATGCTAACAACAAAATTGCAAGTTCTGAACACTGGTGATGTCTACTAAATAAAGGAGAATAAAGACCTAATACCATCAAGGAACCTAATCTACCATCAAGGAAATTAATCTAATTCAGTAATATATATCTTCTTTGAGGATATCCAAGTCCCATTTATGCCTATTTAGTAGTTCCCTGTGAACCTCTGTACTCAATTCAGCTTCAATAAACGGGTACTTGGACCCCCACTTTTTTTTAAAAGCTAAGTTCGATTCTTTTGTTTTAAGATGACCATTCCGTCCAAAGGCTGCAATGGCGGGAAGGTGAAAAGGAAGTTTAAATATACTTTCGGCCAATAAAGCAGCAAAATGCGGGACATAAGGGTGGACCAACCACGACATTCCTTGGATGCTCATGGGGAAAGAAGACGGCGACTCATTACAATCCAACGAGATATAAATAATCTCAAACTCTCCATCTGTCCCCATCTTTTCATCGTACATTCTCTTCATTTCGGGCAAAAATGATCCAGCTTCATAGCAAGAATGTGTTGCAAAGAACAAAAAGACACGCATCCCTAAGAGCTTGGAGACAGTAGTATACTCCTACAAGAGGGATTGAACAATTCACAAACAAAGATCCAACATTTTAGAGGTCCTTCGGTTTACACAAATGACACTAGAATCAATATTACAATAGCTAGAGCTCATCATAAGCAAACATACCTTGAAGCTAGTAGAACCTACTCTCCATAAAGGAGTCGAGGGTGATAAAAGTTCTCCTAACACCAGATTATTCTGTTGATTGTTCTTCTCAATTGTCACAGAATTTTGCAAAGTAAAAGGATATGCAGCAATTCCAAACTCTTTCAAGATGTCAAATGCAAAGTAACTTAAAGGTTGATACTTATCCGGCTTAAGCATAATGAAATAACCTGCATTACTCCAATCATAATCAGACACAAACTGAAACGCATACAGCTTGAAAACTCGGCACAACTTTCTACCATCAAAGGGTAATGTGTACCAAGGGATAGTATGGTTAAACTTATTTTGGAATTGGGTCTTAGCAAAGGAAAGATTTGCAGAAGTATCGTTGATGAACACAATCTCAAAGTCATCAAACTTTCCATTAAACTTTTTATCTTTTGCCAAATTCCAAATATCCAAAAGCTCACTAGTCCTTTCAAAGCCCTTACGTGATTCAAAAAAATACAGGCCCACAGTCTTCCCTTTGAGCAAGGAGGTACTTACCTGCAAAAATTAGTTGTTTGTATTCAAGACGTAATTTATAATGATGAGTAGATGTTTGGACAGATTTAGAAATAAGCCACAACCACATTTTATAAACATAAATTACTAGTCACCCTAGCAAATAAAAATGACTTGCCTGATTCCCTTCACTGGAAATTATGCTGTTACCCAAAAGCTCAGTCAAGGAGAACTTTTCTCCTCGCAGGACGAGTTTATCCCAGAGTACATCAGCTTCACGACATATTTCCTCCTCCCTTTTTTCTGAGAAGGGAAAGCCTTCGGCTCCACAAGCGCGGAAGACAGCGTCACAGTCTTTGAGCAAGACAGTGCCGTCTGGCGCAAAAAGAATTGCTCTAGCTGATGTCAGGTATGGAATAGCAAAGCAACTTTTGATGCCGTCTCTGGTCTCTTGATCATCGTGTGGGATTGCAAGCCATGGCACCCGGGAAAATGCATCCTCGAAAATAAACTTGTTGCTGCCTAATGCAACAAACACGACTTCAAAGCCATTCGGATTGTGGGCCTTGTATATTTCTTCCAAGTCAGCATTAAGGTCCAAATCGGTATCATGAGGATAATAAAGTCCTTCACTTGTCAGTCCCCAAAAGTAAAGAAGAACATACTTGCCAGAGAGAGTACGAATTCTAACCTAAAGAAATAAGTAATGAATTAAGCAAATATGAATAATTCAGGTAGCAGTATTAAGCAGGACATGCACATAAAGGTAATTCAGGTAACAGTATTAAGCAGGACATGCACAAAAAGGTAATGAAGTTCGGAAAGAAAAAAAAGAAGATAAAGCCCGGGGCAAGTGTAAATTACAAGAGAACATAGTTATACGAAAGTATGTCAACATATACATTCATCAGTCCTAACTCCCATGGCAATTGGCAGGCATATATATGTAAACAATGAATTGAGTAAACTAGAACTAGCAGGATTAATTTATGTTACTGGGTTATGAGCTGGCAAGAAAATCAAATTTTGCCCTAAATAAAATCAATTTAATTTTACCTTCTTCCCGGTGTTTCTGATGAGGTACTCTCTTGAAGGGGAGGAGAGGAGACGTCGGATATCATATTTCTCACCAATCGTCCACTCAACAGGAGCCGGCACCTTATCTTTCTCCTTCATCCGCAGCTCCCACTGCTTCCACATCTCCTCCTCCTTCTTCTTCTCCATCAGCTTCCTCTCCTCCTTCTCCATCAGCTTCCTCTCCTCCTCCTCCTCATTTTTCTCCTCCTCCTCTTTCACCTCTGCTTTCCTTTCTCTGTTCAACTCCTCTAAATACTTGCGCATCTTTATAAACCTCTCCTCCTCCTCTTTCTTCTTCTCCTCATCCTCCTCCTCCTCATCCTCATCCTCATCCTCATCCTCATCCTCATCCTCATCCTCATCAGAAGGTGTCTGTTGGTATACACGCTTCAGATCATGCTTCACCTGCTCACAATAACGATCATGGAAAAAACAAAGTCCTTCGGGCCAACGCTCCTGAGAATGATACCAGCTAGGAGCATGAAACTTCAAAGGAGGAAAATACTCTCCTTCTGCCGCCATCATTCTCTCTCTCTACTCCAGATGCAATCGAATTGAATTTTTTTGGGTTCGGAGACACCCCTCCTTCTCCTAGGACTTCTTTGATCCGATCCACCCGTCCCGATCTGTTTCTATTTAAGAGCGTGCATAAATAATACACATAAAATTTTAAGTTTAAATTCAAATATACAAGTTTAAAGAAAACTATATTTGGGTTAATTGAGCTTTTAGTCATTTCAATCGAGTAAAAAGCGTTAAAGCCATCTAATTAATAACGGTGATTCCTATATGGCAGGTAGCACCCACATACATGTTAGTGGAGGGAAATTTATCTCGAATATCATGTATCATCGGTAATATAAGTAGTTTTTGAAAAGTATTTTTGTTCTTTAATATAAGCCGTTTAAGAAATTTAAGTAAGCATTGTTTAGTTTTTAATATTATTTCAAATATTAAATATAACTTTGGTTTTTTCACTATTTTTTGTCCAATAAATAACATTTTCTTTTTTCAATATAAGAACAATATAGACAATTGATATTATATTTAATGCTATACAATTATTTCTTTAATACTTGTGCATAACTCTAAAAAGACTTATATTAAGAAACGGAGGGAGTACTTGATTTATGATAATTATATGCAATAAACAACTATATAGTTCGAATAATGTTATTTGAGGTTGTATTTTTTTTATAAAAAAATTGTCTATTTGCTTCGCAATGGTCCATGCAGTTAGGTTTACGATTTTATATATGTTTGTAGTCCACGGGATGAGCCGTAGACTCGAACGTCCTGGATCGAATACCACCAGTAACAATTTGTCAAGGCCAGAAATGGTTGATGGGGTCACAGGGATGCGGGCATAAGTCCGTATAAAAATACTAATCCGGGTTCGTGAAGAATAGTTCGACTGCAATTGAGAAACTCTCAGTTATCAAAAAAAAAAAAAAAAAAAAAATTGTGGTTATAATTTTTAATTGCTTATTTGAAAATGGGCCTGTTTTGAGTCCGCACCCTTTTAGGAACAATTACATATAATAGTACATTTTAATAAAATATTACAAAAAAAGTGCATAAATAAAATATTTACAAAATTAATGCATATGCAATACTTAATTACAAAAAGAGTGCAATCTTATCCCTTTAATTATGGCCACGATTATCTCCCTTATCTCTCCCATGATTCTCTCCACTCCATTTCCGCCTCCCTTCTCCTTCTCCTCCTCCTCCTCCTCCTCCTCCCCTGCCCCACCCCCTCCCTCTCCCTCTCCCTCTCCCTCTCCCTCCGCCTCCCATCTCCCTCCCCTGCCCCCGCCCCCCCCCTCCCCCCCCCCCCGCCTCCCCGCCTCCCCACCTCCCCCTCCTCCTGGCCCTTCTTTCTCCTCCTTCCGCCTCCCACCGCCCTCCCCCTCCTCCCGCCCCCGCCCCACCACCTCCCCTCCCTCCGCCTCCCCCTCTCCCGCCCTCTTTCTCCTCCCCCCCCCTCCCCCTCCCCCTCCCCCTCCCCCTCCCCCTCCCCCTCCCTCCCTCTCCTCCCGCCTCCTTTCTCCTCCCTCCGCCTCCCATCGCCACCGGTCCATTTTTCACCTCCACCAGTAACCAAACCTTTATATGTTGGTAACCAAACATTCATACCAAGGTAACCAAACATTCATACCAAGGTAACCAAACATTCAAATGAAGGTTTCCTTAATATGAAGGTTCGGTTACCTTGTTATAAAGGTTTTGTTACCTTAGTATGAAGGTTTGGTTACCTTGGTATGAAGGTAACCAATTCATTTTTATTAGGTTACCAATTTATTGGTAACCAAAATTCATGCAGTTGGTTACCAAACCTTTCGATAAGATAACCAATTCAGTTTTATTAGGTTACTAATTTATTTTGAATGTGATGCAGTTGGTAACTAAACTTCATGCAGTTAGTTACCAAACCTTTTGATAAGGTAACCAATTCAGTTTTATTTGATTACCAATTTTATTTTGAATGTGATGCAGTTGGTAGCCAAACTTCGTATAAAGGTAACCATTTTAATTTTTGTGGGTAACCAAATCGTCAAAAAAAAATCAGAATAACAACTCCGGCGATATAGCGGTGGTGGCGACGGCGGCGGAGGCGGGAGGCGGTGGAGGAGAATGATGAACATTAACTCCTTTATAATTTTTTGTTTTTAATTTTCTCATTTTGATTTGAATTTTGAATTGTGGATTTGAAATTGTTGTTAGATCCAAAAGATTTGAATTTGAATTATTAATTATCCTTGATTTTAGGTTTTCTTATTTAATTTGAAATTGAATGGTTTGAATTTTTTGCACTTTTTTTGTAATTATTTTGTGGATGCACTTTTTTTATAATTATTTTCTAAATGTTGTATAGTTCTGTAAAGTACTCACCCTTTTACTGTTTAACTAAATAGCTATAGTCCATGTAAATTGTAATCGTAATGTGTTTGTCAAAATTATATGGGTATGTTCGTTGTATTGTTCCAAATATGGGCCACATGGCAGTGAATTTCCACCCCCTCCCCCACCCCCACATGTTGCTTTTTCTTTATTTGTTTGTACATTTCTTTGTTATATATTGGTATATGGAGTATATTGAGTTTGTCAATTTAACTGTTTAACAGTTATGTTTGTGGATATTTATGCATTACGGGATGAGTGATTTTATGTAATTAACGGTACATTGTAGGGGGAAGTTCATGAAATCTCCTATTAGTCGCAGGGCGTAATTAAGAAATGAAAATTGATATAGATTATCTTTGTCCTAGGATAATTGTCACGGTCTGTTAACGTCAAGTTTTGCCGGCGCGTCCAATCACCAACTCCACGCGCTCAGACCTGCACAATAACACGTCAACACGAAGCTTGACGGCTGGTGCCGCCGGGTGATAGCTCCGGTGTAAGAATAAGTACAGGCTGGTCACAAGGTTAACAATGGAGGCAATAGTGTATAGTGCTCAAGGGAATATTAATAATGATTACCTGTTACCATTAGGTTAAGCCTTGTATTTATAGTCATTCTCACCACCTCTAGAGCCCACGTCCCAGTCAAGTTAGGACTCCTAAACATGGCAGTTACCATTGTTTGGGTCCAACGCAATCTCCTTTAAAAGTACAAGTTGGTGGTTATCCAACCACTTGTCTTATAAGAGTTGGTATTGAGATAGGATTAGGGTTAAAACCCTTAATCCTTTAGACTCCTTATTGCTCCGGGCTCCATCCGAGAAGTAACCTTCGGTATGGGCCTTACAAAGTGGTCTGAACTCCGTCCCGAAGGGCTCGGTAGTCCGATCCCAATCATTATCTATTCGGTCTAGACTCCGGCCCGAAGGGCTTGGTAATCCGACCCCGATCATCGTTATGTTGGTCTGGGCCCTGGTCTCGTGGGACTAAGATACCCGATCCGGATAATACCAGTTGGGTCTGGGTTCTGGCCCAAAGAGCACAGATACCCGATCCCGAACAATGCTACCCCAATTCTGGCTTCGGCCCCTTGGGCCCGGTAAGCTCCTCTCGGCCCCGGCCTTCTGTCTATGTAGGGGTCGGTGGATTATACCCGATCATTGCCCCCCAGTCTCTCATTATAACAAGCCTTTAATGGGATATTTAATGAGAGATTTAAAGAGATGCCTGGGTAATCCAACCGACCTAATTAATGCGGTACACGATACACAAGAAATGAACGGCCCAACGTCATTATTAGCCGCCTGTTGAGATTCGTGCAGCATCAGTATAAATATCTTCCCCCCTACCACATCCATTTTTTACGAACTCTCTTTGTCTAAGCTAAATTCAAAACTCATTTTCCGGCGAGTGCGATTTCCGTCGAGAGGTTTCTTGTTCTCCGACCAGTCCTTTTACCACCCAAATCACCTCACTTTCACCGATTTTTCCTTTTAATGGCTGATTCCGGCATTCCTCCAGCTGCTTCCACTTCCGACCTGAACTCTACCATTGAGGTCACTCCTACTTCCACCGAAATGGCCGCCATTGTCACCATCGCCAGCACCGATTTGGTGCCGGTTGACCTACCTGAAGCTCCCACCGGAGACTCGGCTGATGGAACCGAGACACACATCCGGTCCGTTTACCGTTCTGAGACGGAGTATTCGCATGTCAACACTATGTCCACCATTACTCCGTCTCAGATTTCTGATGTTCGAACCCTCTTCAGAATCCCCCAAGAGTACAGTCTTCGGGTACCCAGGGCCGAAGAGAGGATGTTCTGGCGCCCCGAAGGCAAATGGGTGGCCATCCCCACTTACGCCCTGCGGTACGGCATCCGCTTCCCTCTTCACGAGTTTATCGTGTCCTTTCTCTGCTTTGTGGGGATCGGGTTCGCACAACTTGTGCCGAACTCATACATTCACTTGATAAGCTTTATAGCTATCTGTCAAGAACTAGGGATCACCCCTGGTCTTGACTTTTTCTTCGTCCTATTTTCGGTCGGCAAATCCAAGGAGCCCGGTTTCCGTCAACTAAACCGTATCTCCGGCCGGGCCACCTTTGCCAAGACTCCCTCTAGCAACAAAGGTTGGCACAATCAGTGGATCTTCGTCAAGGGGACTGACCTTCAACTTCTCCCGAACTGGGCCTCCCCCGAAGATCCGATCGTGAAAGTGACCACCTTCCCCACCGACCGAAGGGAGGAGTTCCGAACCTTCTACCAGAAGGTGAAGGAGACGATGTGGAGCCTGGATACCTTTGCTGACGAGGCCTGGCTTTACAGGCACGGATGTGAGTATTCTATCTTGACCTCCTTTCTTTTCGAGCATTGGTTTCTGATTTGTTTTTCTGATTTTCTGGAGTATCTACTTGTTTCTGCAGTGACAATCTTCAAGCCGAAGGGCGCTGATGAGTCTCTTACACCCCTCCCCGTTCGGTCTGGCCCGATACTTCTACCTCTCGGGGATGACGCGGCCGAAGGGGAGACTATCCCGATTTCTGAGCTCTCAGTCGACTCCTCTCATGCCGTGCCGAAGAATGTCATGAAGATGACTGCAGCCGATAAGGTGGCCCAGCTGAGGAAAGGCAAGAAGAGGGCCCTTCCGAAGGGCTCCTCTAAACCAGCTATCCCGAAGCTGACTCTTGTTCTTGAGGATCCCAAGGGGACCGAGGAGGAAACTCTGAGGCCTCGCCCCAAGAAACAAAAGTTGGTTAATGAGCCCGACCTCCAGATGGTCGAGGTTCAGCCGGACGCTGCTCCGCAGACTCCTGTGGTCCAGCTTCCTGCTGAGGTCGGGCCCTCTGCCGCCTCCGGCCCTGCTGCCCAAGCGGATCCTTCTGATGTGTCTCCGACCCAATCCTTTTGGCCGAAGATTCCGTCAGAAGCTTTCCCTTTTGACCGCTTGGATTACTTCAAGCTTCCTGCTGATGATGCCCGGTTCAAAGGGTATTCGGCCGAAGCCTTGATGGTGGCGTACATCAAAGCCCAGAGTCAGGTATTCCCGAAAGCTTTAGCTTGAATTTATTGAATGTCTGTCTGGCCGTTATTGAACTGTTTATTTTTCCTTGATGCAGGCTAACGCCATTCTGGCCCGAGCTATTCCTCCTGTTGTCAAGGCCACCCGGAAAGAGGTTCAGCTTCGAGCCGACGTGGAACTGCTTGAGGGGGATGTTCGGGGGTTATCGGCTGATTTAATCAAGGAGAGGGAAAATCATGCCGAAACCCGCAATAAGGTGACCTTCGCCGAACGTCAGGCCAACGAACACCAGAGGCTCCATCATAATCTGCAGAAGGAGTTCGTTGCGCTTGACGGATACAATAAACAGCTCATCGAGGAGAGGGCTCTTCTGAAGGAGAAAGATCTTGATCAGCAGAATGCGCTTCTGATCCTCCAGAGCCAAGTTTCTGAAATGCACGCCAGCCACTTGGTGCTGATGAAGGAGAACACAGCTCTGGGGGCAGAATGTGCCGAGGCCAAGCAGCAAGGTGCGCGAGAGTATCAAGAATCGGCTGAGCTCCGCGATACCATCATGGGCCAATTTGCCGAAGGCTATGGGGCTCATAAGGAGCGGGCTCAGGCGAAGATGAAGGCTGCTGGGCTCGATCCTGCTATCTTGGACTCCTCTGATGATGAGTCCGATGCCGATGATGATGCTGATGGCGAGGGTCCCCATCCTTAGTTTATAACTTGTATTTTTAATTTTTGTCTCTCTTTCTTTTGTAACTTTGCCCGATCGGATCTGCGTGTAACTTTTTCCGATCAGTTCAAGTTGTTTTGTAACTATTCTGATCGGATTTGTTCATCGCTAGTCCGAGGGTTTTGTAAACTTGTAGAATTTGAATGAAGATAACAAAAAAGTTTTGCCAAGAGAAATCCACTTTATTTTATTAATGTATAAAGCAGCTTACATAAGCGAAAGTAAATTACATGACTTTTACTGATAATATTTTCTAAGTCTTCCAGCATGCCATGTATTTTTTACCTCCGTACCGTCTAACGTCCGAAGCCGATAAGTACCCGGCTTCGGCACTTCAGTTACTTCATAAGGTCCCTCCCAGTGCGGCATTAACTTGCCTGTGTTCTGGGGGGTTGATGCCTCTGCTTCCCGAAGAACCAGGTCCCCGACCTCAAACCTCCTTTGCTTCACATTCTGATTGTAATGTCGGGCCGTTCTCTTCTGGTATATAGCTAGCCTTATCGACGCTGAATCCCGAACCTCATCCAACAGATCCAAATTTAATCGTAAACCATCATCATTGTATAACTCTTGGTACTGACTGATTCGAAGTGTTGGTGATCCGATCTCAACGGGTATCAGTGCATCAGTTCCATAGGCTAATCTGAACGGTGAGTCACCTGTAGTGGTCCTCGGGTTAGTCCGATATGCCCAAAGGACACTGAGCAACTCTTCGGGCCATCTTCCCTTTAGTTCATCCAACCTTCTCTTAATTCCTGTGAGCAGGATCCTGTTGGTGACTTCTACCTGTCCATTGGATTGGGGGTGGGCCACAGAAGTCTTTCTGTGTTGGATACCTAACTCCTTCAGGAAAACTTCGAATTTAGACCCCACAAATTGTCTGCCATTATCCGAGACCAGGACCATGGGAATGCCGAACCGGTAAACAACATACTCTTTAAAGAACTTGAGGCACTCTTGTTCAGTAATCTTATGCAATGGTTTGGCTTCCACCCATTTTGTCATGTAGTCGATTGCAACGATTACGAAAGTGACCTGCCCTTTGGCCTTCGGTAGTGGTCCCAAGATATCAATCCCCCACATAGCGAATGGAATAGGGGATAAAACCGAATATAGCTCTTCGGGAGGTTTATGTGGGATAGAACTATGTAATTGACACTTAGGACATTTTTTGACGTAGTCCTTTGCTTCTTGGAAGATGGTCGGCCAATAGTATCCCTGCCTCATAATTTTGTAAGCCAATGACTTGGCTCCCATGTGATCCCCACAGATTCCTTCATGTACTTCCCTCAGTGTATACTCCGCTTCCGAAGGTATTAGACACTTCAGTAATGGGGAGGTGAATGCCCTACGGTACAAATCTCCATCAATAAGGACGAAGTTAGAACTCCTGTGTTTGATTTTTCTAGCGTACAAACGATCCGAAGGCAGGATCCCCTCGGCCAGATAGGTAATGTAAGGCGTAAGCCAACAGTCGAGCCGATCCAGGGTCAGTACGTCGGTCCTTTGAATACTAGGTTTGTCTAATACTTCCAAGTAAACTGATCCGGTGAAGGACCTTGCTTCGGTTGTGGCTAGTTTGGCTAGGGAATCTGCAACTGTATTGTCTGTCCGATTGATCCCCAGACAGCTGTACGACTCGAAGTATGAGAGTTCGTCCTTTACCTCCGACAGGTATTTCGCCATTCGGGCCCCTCGGGTCTCATACTCTCCCGATATCTGCTTAACCACCAGCTGGGAATCACTGTACACCATTATCCTTTTCACCTCCAGGCATTTGGCTAATCTAAGTCCGGCCAAAATGGCTTCGTACTCGGCTTCGTTGTTGGTGGCTTTGAATCGGAACCTAATGGCCTGCTGGACTCGGAACCCTTCGGGACTAGTCAGAATGACCCCCGCTCCGCTGACGTCCGAGGTAGATGACCCGTCTACGTAGAGGGTCCAGGCAGTTTGTGGTGATCGAGCTTTGATGACCGAATTTACATCTGATTCGCTGAAAGAACACTCCACGACAAAATCCGCTAAGGCCTGTCCCTTAATGGCCGTTCGGGGATGGTATTCTAAGGCGAATTGAGTTAGTTCCATTGCCCATGCAGCTAGCCTTCCCGAGACTTCGGGCCTGTGCAGTACTTTTTTCAAAGGTTGATCAGTATAGACTATTATTAGCCGGCCCTGGAAATAGTGCCGAAGCTTCCTGCTTGCGATGATCAGAGCGTAGGCGAACTTCTCCAGGTTAGGGTATCTGGTTTCTGCATCTCGAAGGACGTGGCTGACATAGTAAACCGGAGACTGCTTTCCCGATCGTTCTCTCACCAGTGCTGCCCCTACTGCCATCGGGCTGGCGGCTAGGTATAGATATAGTGGCTCCGAGGGGATCGGTTTCATCAGCAAGGGTGCCGAGGACAAATATTGCTTGATCTCCTGGAAGGCGTCTTCGCACTCGGAGGTCCACTGGAAACTCTTCTCATTTTTTGGTCCCTTCAGAGTGTCGAAGAATGACAAACACCTTTCGGCTGACTTTGATACGAACCTTCTAAGAGCCGCGATCCGACCTGTCAGCCTCTGCACATCTTTGTAAGACTTCGGGGATTTCATATCTAATACCGCTTGGATCTTCTCCGGGTTTGCCTCGATACCCCTCTTGCTAACTAGATAACCCAGGAACTTCCCTGATCCCAATCCGAAGGTACATTTTGTTGGGTTCAGGCGAAGCTTGTATTTCCGAACCGTTTCAAAGCAGTTTTCTAGGTCCACCAGATGATCCCGAACTGACACGCTTTTTACAATCATATCGTCTACGTAGACCTCCATACTTCGGCCTAGCTGCTTTGTAAACACATAGTTCATCATTCGCTGATAAGTGGCCCCCGCGTTCAGCAGTCCAAAGGTCATCTTCCGATACGCATAAATGGCCCTATGCGTGATGAAGCTTGTCTTCGGGATGTCTTCCTTGGCCATTGAGATTTGATGATAACCTGAAAAAGCATCCATGAAGCTTAGCATGCCGTACCCTGAAGTGGCGTCAATCAATTGATCAATGTTGGGCAAAGGGTAGAAATCTTTCGGGCACGCCTTGTTCAGGTCGGTGTAATCAATACAGATTCTCCATTTCCCATTCTGTTTCTGAACCAGCACCACGTTTGCCAGCCATTCTGGATAATCAATTTCGAAGATAAACCCTGCCTTCAGTAATTTAGCGATCTCTTCGTCAATAATTTTCTGCCTCTCCGGGGCGAAGATTCTTCTCTTCTGTATGACCGGCCTCTTATTAGGATCTACTTCCAGTCGGTGTAGTGCTACTGATTTGTCCACCCCGGGCATATCGCTGGGTTCCCATGCAAAGATATCCGCGTACGCCCGAAGCAGATCGATCAACCCGGTCCTGAAGGGTTCTACCAATCCTGAACCGATCTTTATCATTTTTTTCTCGTTCCCCAAGATTAGTTGTACATCCTCTGTTTCTTCGGCTGGTAAAGCAAGTGGCTCTGTACTACCATCTGTAAAGGGTTCTATCTCAATAGCCATCGTCTGCTTCTGCTTGCTTACCCCGGTTCCGGATGAGATCACAGTATTCCGATAACACCTACGAGCGATATCCAGGTCGCCTTTTACCTCTCCGACTCCGTTCGGTGTGGGGAACTTGATCTTGAAATGAGGTATGGAGGTGACTGCTTGTAAGGCTGCCAGGGTCGGTCTTCCCAATATGGCGTTGTAAGCCGAATCTACATGAACAACGAAGAATCTGACCATAATCTCCATTTGTTGGGGAGTTGTGCCAAACTTAACCGGCAATTCGATGGTGCCCGACACATGGACCGGGTCGCCACTGAATCCGTACAACGGTCCTTCTCCTCCCAGTTCCATCTTCTTTCCCCCTAGGTCCATCCTTTGATAAGCATGTGTATACAGTATGTCGACCGAGGATCCGTTGTCTATCATCATTCTTCTCATGTCCACTGGTCCGACCTGCGCCGTTATCACCAATGCCCCGTCATGCGACTCTATGGGATTCGAAGGATAGTCTTCATCTGAGAAGGAAATTACCGCTCCCGGGAAAACCCTTTCATTTTTTACCGAGGACCCTGCAACCGATAAGACAGCGTCTAAATGTTCATTTCTTTTTCGTCCAGTCACGCGCCCTATCGAACCTCCGGATATAACATCAATCACCCCCCGAGCGGGCTGGTTCTGATTTGGCGGCGTTTCTCGGGCCTGTGTCCTGTCTCCTTCTATTGGTTGAGTCCTGGCATTTTCCCGGCCGGCCACATATTGAACCAACGTCCCATTCTGAATGTTTTTCTCGATGAGATCCCCCAGATCAAGGCATTCCTCTGTCGTATGGCCCACGTTCTGATGGTAATTGCAGTATCTATTTTTGCTGCGCTTCCCCGGTTTCGGTCTTGTCCTGCAGGGCTCATAGAAGGGTTTGTCCTTGATATCTTCCAATATTCTTGCACGGTCGGTGTTGAGGGGAGTGAATACCCTGTTAATGCTTCTGTTCGGGAAGGGTGGACGGCCATTGCCCGATCCCCCACTGTTATAGTTTCTTCTCCCTTGATTATCCGATCTCCCCTGACTGTTGTCCGATCGCTGGTTGTTCGGCTTGTCTCTGTCTCTCGACTTGTCGTGTGAAGGTGGCTTGAAATTTCCCATTGCCTCTTCAATGGCAATAAACCCTTCGGCACGATGAAAGGCTTCAGTCAAGTCCGAGGGTGGGTTGATCACCAGGTCTTTCATCAACTTCTTTGACCTCCCCATATCCAAACCCGTTGTGAAGAATCCCAAAGCCTGTGGTGAATTCAATTCTGCCACCGATCCCACAGCTTCCCGAAACCTCTTGACGTAGGCGCCAAGAGTCTCGTCCGAACGTTGTTTCACTTGCATGAGGGAAGCCGTGATCTTTCCCCTTCTCCTGTTGCTTCCGAACCTAGCGTGGAATTTTTCCCGAAGGTCGTTCCAAGAACTAATCGTTCCCGGTGCCAAAGTTCCCATCCACTCTCTGGCACTCTTCTTCAAGGTGGTTGCAAACATATGACACTTTGCTGCGTCCGAATGCCCATAATATGTCATCAACCTATCATATCCATCCGAATGGTCATACGGGTCTCCCATTCCGTCGTATGTCTCCATCGGGGGCATTTTCTTCTTTGGGTCAGCAGTGACTCGATTAATCTCGGGCGAGAAGGGCGAACTGTGGCAGCTCGATGGTGTTCCCACTTGATTTTTCCCGGCCAGAAGCTTCTCCAACTCCGCGACTCTTCGGGCGAGGGGGTCGGTATCTTCCTTACGGGAGGAAGGTCTGCGCCTGTCCTCCTCATATTCGGGAGATCCGATTTTCGCCCTCTGTCCCGATCGGCCCAGGCGTTCCGATCTTCGTTCGGGGGAACGACTCCTTCTTCGGCTCCTCCTTTCCCGAGAATGGCTTCTGTATTGGCTTCTGTTCCTTCCTGTCTCACGTTGTCGTGGAGATCTAGATCGGCTTCGATGTCTGTGCTTCTTCGAAGAAGCCTCCTGTTCTCCAGCCACCTTAGCCATCTGCAACTCCAAATCTTCTTGCTGGAGACGCAAGGCCAGCATGGCGTCTTTGTTCTGTTGTATTCTGGTCAACAGAATAAACTGACGCTGATCCTTACTGTTCTCCACCCGATCCTCCTCCCGTCGTTCGTAGGCCTGAGACTGGTTGTCTCCCACGCGGGTGTGCTGAGGGATCGGAGTACGTTGACTAGGGATGAACAGCTGTCTTCGTGCCGACTGGACCTGCACCGAATTGCCTTCCTGGTTGCTAGGTCCCAATCTATCTTTGACCGATGCCCTAACTAAGGTCGTCGGGTGGGTTTTGGCCTTTTCCTGGTTCGAGGCTCCACCGTCCTTACTGGCCATATCCTTTCTACCGGAAAAGTACAAACGTGATTGACTAAAGCACTAAAGCCCCTCCTTCTAGCGCCAAATGTTAACGTCAAGTTTTGCCGGCGCGTCCAATCACCAACTCCACGCGCTCAGACCTGCACAATAACACGTCAACACGAAGCTTGACGGCTGGTGCCGCCGGGTGATAGCTCCGGTGTAAGAATAAGTACAGGCTGGTCACAAGGTTAACAATGGAGGCAATAGTGTATAGTGCTCAAGGGAATATTAATAATGATTACCTGTTACCATTAGGTTAAGCCTTGTATTTATAGTCATTCTCACCACCTCTAGAGCCCACGTCCCAGTCAAGTTAGGACTCCTAAACATGGCAGTTACCATTGTTTGGGTCCAACGCAATCTCCTTTAAAAGTACAAGTTGGTGGTTATCCAACCACTTGTCTTATAAGAGTTGGTATTGAGATAGGATTAGGGTTAAAACCCTTAATCCTTTAGACTCCTTATTGCTCCGGGCTCCATCCGAGAAGTAACCTTCGGTATGGGCCTTACAAAGTGGTCTGAACTCTGTCCCGAAGGGCTCGGTAGTCCGATCCCAATCATTATCTATTCGGTCTAGACTCCGGCCCGAAGGGCTTGGTAATCCGACCCCGATCATCATTATGTTGGTCTGGGCCCTGGTCTCGTGGGACTAAGATACCCGATCCGGATAATACCAGTTGGGTCTGGGTTCTGGCCCAAAGAGCTCAGATACCCGATCCCGAACAATGCTACCCCAATTCTGGCTTCGGCCCCTTGGGCCCGGTAAGCTCCTCTCGGCCCCGGCCTTCTGTCTATGTAGGGGTCGGTGGATTATACCCGATCACGGTCCAAATCCCTGTACTCAATCTAGCAGATTTAATACTCACTATCTAAATGCATTCACATAATAAACTTATAATACAAACTAGGTACTTAATATAATTCCAATATTTACATCATATTGCAATTTCAAGTTCTTAATCTCTTATACAAAAGTTCTTACTACTTAATTCAAAATATATAATTACAACAAATATAACTATTCTTCTGGTTTATGAACTCATTTACTTGTATCTTTGTTAGCTAACTCTTCGATCCTTTTTTCCTTAGTTGAAATGGATAACAATATGTAAGAGTGAGCAACAAATTTGTTCAGTTAGTTCTAAAGATTGAATTATAACAGTTTATAAGATTTAGTATTCAATGAGTAAACATCAATTAAAATTTCGTAGTCTCAAATTCAAGGAGTTATATAAAGTCTTGAATCACAATATCTACAATAGAACATCCATCCAAAAGATTTCAAAAGCTCAAGTTTTACAAGTTAAATATAGTACGAATAAAAAGGATCTCAACATTATTAATTTTCAGAAGATTCAAAAGATATGCTTCAAAGGTTATAAACTTTGAATCAGAATACTTTCACCAAACTAGGTATTTCTAAGTAAATTGAGTGGTCATACATACCAAAAATTTTGTTATTTGTCATTTTGTATTATAGGTGATCAACCAGATAGTACTCTTATTACGCGTAAACATCATACTTCACATTTTGTTGTTATTTTAGTCGTATTCACATCGTATTTTAATAATGTGTTCATGACTTCTCTATTTTTACACCGTACTTCAACAATGTGTTGTCGGCTCCCCGACTATTTGATGTTGTTCCCCTACGTCTTAAGTTTATTCATCTTAGTCATGAACATCAACAAATTCGCCCCAAACTAACTTGGTTTGGCACAAACAATTATCTCAGCAGATAAAATTAACAATAACTCAGAGTATTCAATATCATGAATAACATTGTTCAACAAAGGAAGATGGCTCAAACATCAGAGTTTAGCTAAATGCAAATGACATTAAATCTTTAAATTAAATATCATAAGAACATTAATGAATCTCAAAAATTAAATGAGAATACGATTCAAATAGTCAAATGAAAATAGGAGCACGTAGTGCAGAAACTTGTCTGATACGTTTGTTCTTTCCTCGCTTAAGTCGATCAATAACCCCCTCGAATAACCTACACCGTTCATAAAGGTTGATAAATTAACTTCACTATTTATATATGGTCCTTACCGTCAATAACTTTATCATAAACTTGTTTCGATATTTTCAATTATTGTAAACTCATTTTTTAGTATCTTTTTACTCCTTTTTTATAACTCAACCTTTAAAACTTAATTTTTACCATTAACGTAGCTTATACGTGTTATTAATATCGAATGGACATGATATATATACTACAAGAAAAAACTTTATTTCTGACGGAATATTCCCTTGGAATTACGCCTATTCCGTCGAAACTTCAGTCGTATATACACGCGTCGGATATAGGATCCGTCGAAAAGTTCGTCGGAACACTCTAATTTTCGATTGAATTATATCCAACGAATGTCTGTCGAAATTAGCCTATTTTCGAGGGAAAACAGTACGACGGAAAAAATTTCATTATAGACTAGGATTATTTCCGACGGATGTTCCCTCTAAAATAGGCTAATTCCGACGAAAATTTTGGCTTTTTTAAAAACTATTTAATTTCTAATACCGACGGAATAGCCGTCGAAAATACCTTATTCCGTCGAAAATAATATATATATATTTTTAATAACTTCTTTGAAATTGCAATTTTCAGGTGTTTAAACCTATTTCTGTACCTGTAACCTGTTTCATCCCAATACAGACAGTAATATATTTCACATTCATTCAACATAGCGCTAAAAACCTATATTCTAAGACCCCAACTTTTATGAATAAAGATTTAATTTCCTCTATATATTATTTTGATATAGTAAGGTGTTGATTTGATAAATATGGTAAGCTATGGGTGGAATGTGCAAATTTTATAAAGTAAGTAAGTGGTCATAACATATTCGTTGTGTCGGAGAATATTTTTGTCGGAGAATATTCGTACGACGGCGCAGTCATTGGTGGACCCCACAACAGAATAATTGTCGGATATAGAAAGCGACAGAAATAACATTTTCACGGCAAAACTTTTACCGTTAAACTGTTAAAATACCCGGTGATAAAAATACAGTAATACGCGTTGTTGCAAAGTAGCACACGGTATTGCACAATATCTTTGATTATTGATGCTTACGTAAGAAGTCACTCAGTATTAAATAATTGCTACAGTAGTTGTTGCACAGTAAATCATATTATTGACTCAATTATTGTCAAAGTATCATCTGCACAATATTTTACATTATTAAATCAATAATGGTCAGTATATTATTTAAATGATATTATTAGGTAGCATTATTGGCAATGTCTAGAAAGTTCTGTTTAGGAAAGGGGTTAGTTAATTGCGCGCCAATAACAAGAAATCTTTATCGGAAGACCCCCTCTTTCCTGGGAACGACCTGGTTGTCATTATTGTGATTCTGTAATATTAATTTAAATAATAATTGATGAATGGTTGATAAAAATATTTTCATTGTGTTGGAAATATTAATGTTAGTAGAAATCGACATTTATTTCGATAATAGTTGATTTTCGGATGTTAAATTGACCAAACGGAGAATTAATCGGATAAATGAGCAATTAATGGGTGGTTAACATGTGGGACCCACTTATTGGTGGATAATAAATAGTTGGTGGGTAGTTGCAGGGGTGGAGGTGCAATATTTGTAAACTTGAGGGACTAAATTAAAAATTTAGGCAAAGATGGAGGTACTAAAGTATAATTAACCAAAAAATTTCTAGCCTATAAATAGCAAGCTAATTTCATTCATTTCTCACCATTCTTGAAGAGCAAAGTTATAATAGTGAGAAAAATTATAGAGAGAGAAAGAAGAAGAGTATTCTGCTACTACACTATTCCAGTATCCAATCTTTTACTGAGGTAAGGGGTATTATTTCTTTTATATTCATAAAGAATGCTATTTTCTTTCAATACTCGTAAGGGTTGTTACTCTATTCTTTATTGATCTGTGGGAGTAACCTGTCTACGCGGATTACCGCATGCCAGGTGAATAACCCTTTGTATTCATTCTTTATTGATCTGTGGGAGTAACCTGTCTACGCGGATTACCGCATGCCAGGTGAAAACCTTTTGTATTCATTCAATTCCTTAATAATCTGTGGGAATAACCTGTCTACGCGGATTACCGCATGCGTGGTGAATCACCCTTCGTATTCATTTCTATTAAATTGTGGAAATGATCTGTCTACGCGGATTACCGCATGACGGGTGAAAATCCAATTACAGTTTCGTATATTCATTCATACTCGTACGAAATATTATTTCACTGGTATATTGGTCTGAACTTGTTATGAAATTTTTATCTTTTCATGATAAATTACTATTCACGAGTTACTATTCACGGTAAAAAAAATATTTTTTTTTATCTTTGATTAGATCCAAGTTTTGAACTTCATTCTTAAATTTTGCTCCACAATTGATTATTACGGAGTATTCATGAACTTGGATAAACTAAATTACGAATCCCTAATTTTTGTCCTTTATCTCACTGGATTCGTTTTGATATTATTTTTCATCATCCTCAGTCTTAAATGATGATACAAATAAATATCTTTGGCCTGTAGTGCAAAGATGAATGATTATTTGATGAATATCTTTGACCTGTAATGCAAAGATGATTACCTAATGAATATCTTTGGCCCGTAGTGCAAAGATGGACAGGTGTTGAGATGAACATGACCACTGGTGATACAAATGAATATCTTTAGCCTGTAGTGCAAAGATGAATATTTGATTCGAGATATATATTGATTGATGTTACAGGGATAAAATATTGATGATGGACTTTAAATCATAGAAGATAGTAGACATCATTATCTACCTAACTCTTCTAATGAATTGTTATTTCCGCTGCAGTTGTTGATCTAAAACTTGTTGTCCATAATATTTTATCTGATTTGTTGAAGACTAACGATAATTTATTATTCATTATCTTAGTCATAATATTCTTTACTGGGCTAGTTGAGCTCACCCTTTTCTTCCATTGTTCTCTTCAGAAAATGAGAATATTGCGGGTACTAGTCGGGGAATGGAGTGATGGTCCGAGTTAGAGCTGTAGAAGTCCTCACTATATATATTTTTAAATAGTGTGATAATAAATGTAATGAGGACTTAGTTTTAATATTAATATTTTTTACATGTATGTATTGACACTCACAGTTGTGTGGTCGTATTTTGCATAACTGTTTGATATAAAAGATTGTATTTGAATTCTGTACCATGTATTTGGCGACTCAGAATGGATTGAGTTGATTGGACCTATTCTGGGGGCGTCACATATATCATATCTCATCATCAACAACTAAGCTAACAATTATATATATAAGCTAAACAATTACAAATGATCTACTAATTCATCATCAACAACATCACTAAGCTAACAATTATATATATAAGCTAATAATTACAAATGATATACTAACTCATCAACAATTACTAATATAAGCTAATGTTTCATAAATTATATACAATATGATTTACAAAACTTGTACAGACGCAACTAGACTACAATATGTACAAATGATCTGCAATTTAATGAATAAAATAAATACAAATAAACTATAAACTAGTAGTCTGATCAGCGTCGTACTCCCCAAGTTCGTCGTCGTCATCGCCAGTATGCTTGCAATCGCCACCCTGTTGATAGAATTAAAAATAAAAATCATTAGTCCGTCTATATATGAAAATTAAAGAGAGACTGTTAAGTGAAAATAAAATAACATGTAGAATACCTGAGTAGGCAGGGCTTGACGAAAAGCCTTCTATAGGAGGGTAAGCCCGTATAACTGCTCCTGCGGTAAGCCCGTACTCTCTGTGGTGAAGACGAGAACTGCTAGGTGTCGTATTATCTGCTGTCGTCGATAAATTTTGTCCCCAATACTCCTTAAGTAGTGTAAGCTAGTTGTGGCCCACCTCTCCATGATATTGGGAAACATCATCGGTTTTAAAATCCTAGGTTTTTCAGCTGGTGCTCCCATTTTTGTAAAATCAACTGCCATAGATTGAAGGGTTGCCAACTGAGACATCTTTTACTCATAGTCTTAGCTGACTCAAGGTCTGCATATACTAAATGTGCATTAGAGATTGTACCCAAGATATCATTGAATTTCCTGTAAAATCAAACTTATTGGGTTCCCAATAAGTGGTTCACCATACTGTACTTCCTCTTGAATTTTTGAACAAAGTGGCTCACCATGTAACCACTTTGTTCAGGAATTCAAGAGAAAGTACAGTTGATCAATGATACATTGGGTACAATCTCTACTGCTCATTTAGTACATGCAGACCTTGAGTAAGCTAAAGCTATGAGTAAAAAATGTATTCAGTTAGCAACCCTTCACTCTATGGCAGTTAATTTTACAAAAATAGGAGCACCAGCTGAAAAGCCTAGGGCTTTAAAACCAAGGATGTTTCTCGATTTCATGGAGAGGTGGGACAACCCAGCTTTTACACTTCTGAAGGAGTACTAGGAAAAAACTTTATCATGCTAGTTTTGAATCTATAGTGCAGGAGAAGTCGTAGGACATTAGATATTGAGAGGACAAATAAGATAGATATTGAGAGTGTGGCACCGTATTCACACCTAAATTCAGAATACTGTCTACAACCTCATTCAGAATTTAGTAGTGGAGCTAAGGTGGTGTTTAATAAAACTGAATGTTAAGATCTGAACAGTTTAGACATCTGAATAATGTAGAGCATCTGAATAGAATTGTATCTGAAAGAAAAAATGTTGTTTGATAATTATTTTTTTTCAAAATGTCTTAATAACAGTATTTTACCATATTAGGCTCAACTATGTATGTAATTAGGGCAAAGAGTGTGGCACCGCTATGGCTGCAATAACAATTGCATTAGATGTGAAAGGGATCGAGACAGAGATCAAAACCCAAAACCCAAAACCCAAATCCCAAAACCCAAAACCCAAAACCCTAAACCCAAATGAATCCATCAAATCAAATCCCTCACATCATCATGCCATCTGATTTGCCCCGCCAAGATACAGGCACATCAACACTGCCCCGATTCGCTCAAGAATCAAATCTTATCATCACAACCTCCATTTAACTGTGTGTTTCTGAGTTTTGACGGCACAGAAAAGAAAAAGGAATGGAATGGAAAAGGAAAAGATATGCAAACGGGTTAAACCCTTTACACACAATATATACATACATACATACATACATATACATAGATATAGAGAGAGAAAGAGAGATAGCTATGTTTGGTTGCAGGCAGAGACGTAATAAGGGTTGTTGCTTTCTCCGGGTGACTTGATAAAATCATTCGGTTCAGAACAGATGATCGGAGAAATCATAAGTTATGGCAGAGAGGGGCAACCACCCTTAGAAACTTCCCATCCCTCTAAAACATATAGTAAATATTTTTAAATTCCATTTGATCAAATATTTTTTTAAAAAAAATAATTTAAAAAATATAGTAACTATTTTTAAAAAATTAATTAAAAATATTGTTATGTAGTTAATTTAAAGAAATAAAGTATATTTTATTCTATTTTATTATTTTTTATTATTTATTATTTTATTTTATTTTGTATTATATTATATTATCTAATTTTTAAAATTTATTTTATTTTATTAAATTAAATCAATTTTATTTTATTAAACTAATTTTATTTTATTATTAATTTTTATTTATTTTATTTGCATATATTATATTATATTACTTAATTAAATATAATTAATTTAATTTATTTATTAGATCTAATTTAAGTTATTTCATTTAGTTTTATTTTATTTTTATTTAAATTATTTCTTATTACATTATATTATATTATTTATTTTATTTATAATAATTTTTTTCATTAATTTTTTTTAATTAAATTATTTTATTATATTTTAGTTTATTTCATTTCATTTCATTTTATATTAATTATCTTATGTTATTAATTTATTTAATTAAAATTATCTTATTTATTTTTTTAATTAATCTTTTTTTAAAAATTTAGTTATTTTATTTTATTTCATTTTATCTTAATTATCTTATGTTATTTAATTTTATTATTTTATATTATATTATATTATTTAAATTTAGTTTATGTTATTATTTTATTTTATTTAGTAGTGGTAAAACTAAGTAAATAATATTTAGTTTATTTCATTTTATTTTAGTAGTAAAAAACTAAGTAAATGCTACTTAGTTTATTTTATTATTGGGAAACTAATTAAATAATACATAAATATACTTGCAGGGCCCACAAATTTTGTAATTGAAGAATTCTTACAGAAATTCCGTCGAAAATATCAAATATCACATTCATAAACAACATTGTAATAAAGAACTCAAATTGAAGATTCAATACACTGACATATATAAAACCCTCAATATCAAATTTTGAACATACACTGTAATTGTCCAAATACACTATAATAAGCTGCAATTGCATAAAGAAAAGCAAATTGAAATAATTATCAGATGTTATACACTCCATAATATCATTGTTCTGAAGTTTCCAAATTCCAAATAATATGCAAACCAAATTCCAATTTTAGCAATATCAACAAGAAGAATTCAATTTCAGCAACAACAAGAAGCCCAAAATTACCTCCCGATTTCAGCAATATCAACAAGTCACAGTATATTATCCAAATGAACCAAATTTTCGACAGTACTGTTATTCACAGCAACAACATATTATCCAAATTGTGTTAATCTCATATTAAAACCTATACTAACCCTAAAATAAATTAAGCCATAAATTTTAGTAATATCATACAAATATTACCAACTATTTTAGTTAGATCCTAATTTGAGCAACTCTCATAAATTTCAGAAATCCAAAAATCATTTTTATTCAACTCTTTGCAACAAATTAACCCTAAAAACATAAATTAATAAAACTAACCTTGAATTATTGTGCTTACTAAAGGAGGAGAAATGAGGAAGAACAATTTCCAACTGGTATGGTGGTGCAGATCGATCCTGAGGAGGCTGGTATGGTGGTGGTGGTGGAGTGAGAGGGCGACGACTGCTGGTATGGTGGTGGTGGTGGAGTGATGAGAGAGATGAGAGAGAGAAGAGAGCTGAGCTAGAGTGAGAGAGAGAAAATGAGAGAATAGCAGAGGCAGCTGGGGGAAAATGATAAGTTTAGGTTTTAAAGGTTATTTTCGACGGAAGATCCGTCGATCCTAATTCCGTTGAATTTATATTATCCTCGACTGACATTTCGTCGAACTTAATATTCATTCCGTCGAGTATAAGGTTGGCGCTAGCACGAACTGTGGCACCAAAAGATTCCTTCTATTTTCGACGGACATCCGTCGATATTATTTTATATTCGACTAATTTATGTCTGATTGGATTATCCGTCGGAACTAACCTATCACCGAGGGAAATATGTCCGTCGAAAGTAATTCCGTCAGAAATAGCTACTTTTCTTGTAGTGACATATATAAACTTATCTCTTGTAAACCAAAGTTAAAATGCAAAAAATCAATATGTCAAGGCTCTTCTGCGACCGTCTATTAGCGACCGCGTACGGTCACTAATAGATATCAGCGATCGAAAGTGCTAATATAAGTCGCACGTAATATGGTCGCTACGCGAACATCAGCGACCATCTTTAGCGACCGCCGTATCAACGACCGATGGCGTTGCTGAGCTGAGTCACCGTGAGTTAGGTGTCAGAGGTGACGTGGCCCAAGTGTTAACGACCAACAATAACGACTGAAGCAGTCGCTGACACCCTCGAGTCGTATGCAGTCGCTGAAAAGTATTAGCGACTGTATGCGGTCGCGGATGATTAATTAAAAAAAATTGGTTGTTTTGTTGATTTCCCAAATTTTTTGTACCTGTTTTACATCCCAACACACAACAATATATAAATAAACCAACATCCATACAAATCCATCGATATCCGTATATATATATATATATATATATATATATATATATATATATATATATATATGTACAATCTAATAAAACCAACACAGTAATATAAACATCCACGCATACTGTGCTCATATATATAAACAAGTACCGTCCAAGTAAAATTTATATACAAATGTCATAACGTACAATATAAACATGAATTTAATTATTCAGTGGGTAAAAATTACACTCAAATGTCAATTAACAAGACAAAGAAGGAATACAAATGCCTTCACGGATCAATATCGTCCAGATGGGGTTGTAACAAAAGAATAAAACATATATTATTGACTGTAAAGTTAAACATGTAAAGTAGTAAATAAAGCTAAAATACATAAAGTTAAACATATACAAGATTACCTCTCGCTCATCCTGCTGTTGTGCTGCTCTCGCCACTGCATCTGCTAACTCCTCAGGAGGCAGAGACTGCAGATGCCCGCCAAGTGTGAGCCGAAGAGTCCGATCCTGACATATTGCTCTCATATAGTCAGCAGGAGTGTGTAGCGTCGGATGGCAGGAGGACTGAGTAGACCGACTAACAGAGCTGTTAGTACCACTGATAGTCGATCGTCGTCGTTGTTCTTGGCCTTTGACATAATTCTTCTTCACAACCAACGCCCTCTCCCACAATTCTTCCTTTTGTTTTGATGAAGATCTGTTTTAATGAAGATGGTTAGATCTGTTTTATAAAAAGTTGTTTTGATTTTTTTGTTTTTATTTTTCATGTCATTTTCTTTTTTTTTCTTTTTTTTACGTCTATGTCAGTGCTACGTAGATAAAAAATTAAGGTCTGTTTACTTTTTTTAACGGAATGACCCAATTTAAAAATAATAATTAGTTCAGTGAGTTAATTTAAAAAATTAAAACTTCAATGTCCAAATTATTAGTTTTGCCGATGTTTTTCATATGTATAATGTATTACTGATTAGTCTTTTAGTTATTATAGATCTACAGGTTAAGGAACTAAATTGAAGGAATTTTGATCTAAGTTTGGTTTTCCCTAATGGCAGAAAGGGAGGTGCGATTGCCCGCACCTAGTTATATGCGGTGCCCTCCTAAAACGGTTGTCATATATATATATCTCCCTCTTCTTCTTCTCTCTCGGTTGGTGGTGTTGACGGTGGGGATGTATTTGTTTGGTGGTGTTGATGGTGGGGTTTGTTGTGGTGTTGATGGTGTAGGATGGATTTGGTGGTGGTAAATTTTTTATTTTTTTCCAATAGTAGATCTGGTGGATTTAGTCACGAATTTGTTTGAGGATGGTGATGTTGGTCATTATTGTGGGAGGCGGCGGTTGAGGTGATGAATAGATTATGTGGTGGTGATATTATTTAGAAAAAAAAAATTGGAAGCAAACGGTTCCGTGTTTCCTCAGTAATACATTCGATAGCCTGTAGCTCCCACGCCCCTATTTTTGTTAATGAATTTATATTGTAATTCTTTTTTTATGTGATAGTTTTATTAATCTCTTACTTTTTTTTCACTTTTTTATGAACAGTTTGAAGACAACGAACAAAAGTTGCAATACAACAAAACAAAGAAAGGTGTAAGTATAAACGGTAAGGATCTTAGACTCTCACCTAACTAAAAATTCACTTAAATTCATCCTTCTTTAGCGACGAACCGGGCGACGGTTCGTCCGTCGCTATATCTACAACCGTTGTTTATATGTTGTTCGTCGTTATATGTTGTCCGTCGTTAAAAGGTAAGACAACGGTTGTATATATAGCGACGGACCAAACCGTCGCCCGGTCCGTCGTTAAAAGGGGTGAGTTAGGTGAGTTTTTAGTTGGGTGAGCTTAAGATCCGAACCGCAAGTATAAATACCTATAATTTTATTTATAAAATTTTGAGATTAAGGAAAAAATATAAAATAGAATAGTGCCATCTACCATCTTTAGACCTGGCAAACGGGTGGGCTCCTCGGCCCAAACGGACCGGGTGAGTGGCGGGCCAGGTCAAAAACGGGCGGGCCAAAAAGGCCCGACTTTTGCTGAGCTAAAAATGACCAGCCCAACGCCTGGCCGGCCCGCGGGATTAGACCAATTTATGCCTACATTTTTAATATTTTTTTGGGTTTGGCCCAAACGGGAGGGCCATCAATGGACCGGGCAAAAAATGGGCGGGCCAAAAGGGCTTGGCTTTTGCTGGGCTAAAAATAACCAGCCCAACGCCCGGCCCGCGGGCTGGGCCAAGTTTTGCCAGGTCTAACCATCTTAGAAAGGCCAAGTGACCGTAACCTGGTATGAATTATGTAGGTTGGAACCATATATCTATATTTTCAATATAGATCGATACATATTTTAAATTTAATTTTAATTATACTATTATTAGGTAGACCCATATTTCAAATTTTATACACTGTTATAAAATTATAATATATATGGATGTCTAGATTCATTTCTCCCATCTTTATTGTAATAACATTTAAGCTTTGTAACTCCCATGTCTTTTAAGTTTTGAAACTCATGATCTTTGAGTTTTGAAACCTCTAAATATTGATGTTCATGTACCTATAAATAAATGTATTGTAAAGAGAATGATACACATAGAAATACAATGAGAATGCTCTCTTCCTTCTAATCATCTTTGTTCTTAATTTTAGTAATCTTTTATAACACGTTATCAGCACGATACTCTACCCAATTTTGAAAAATGAGTTCTCTCAACTCATCCTGTAAGTATTGTTTCATTACAATTAAATTTGATCATGTATATGAAGTACAATTTCATTAAAATTATATATATATATATATATACACACATCACAAGTATCTTTTGTAAAATTCCAATTAAGGTAAGGTGATACCTATTGAGGCTAATGGAGATGAGAAAATATGTTGGTTAATGTGTCTAGCTTGACTACTGTTACATTAAAAAAAAAAATTAACTACTTATTCAGCTCAAAAGAGGCTACTCTGCTAGGCTCATAGCCAAATTATCCAAGTAGTGAATCTGATTGAGAAATATTTTATATTTAATTATTTAATTTATTACATAATTATATATATTATATAGATGTCAAATTTTATAAAACTTAAATTTGCTACCCTTGATATTTCGGATAATAATTACTTGTCATAGACTCTTGATGTTGATATTCATATAAAGGCAAAAAATTGTGGAGATACAATTAAAGTTGGCAATCATGCATCCCTGCAGGATCATGCAAAATCAATGATTTTTATTCGTCATTATCGCCATGAAAAAGAAAAAAAAACACTGATGAAGACATGTTAGAAAAAATATTTAATAGATTTCATGCCTCGAATATGCTCCTATAGCAGCAATATCGAGAGCGTAAGTTTACAAAATATTTCCTAAAGCGATAAAAAAAATTATGTTCCCTGAAGTGATATCATGTCTTCTAGTGATTGAAACATAATAATGAGTTTTTGGTGAAAAATTAACAATTTCGCCCGACCGATTCTACTACATTCCCTGAAGTGAATGGAACCTCATTTGATAATCATAGAAGAAATTATGGTTGTGGTTGTGGTAGTGGTAGTGGGCGTGAAAAGGACAATCAATATAGAAAAAGGGAATGTACATGGCGTACTCCTAAATATTAAGTAGATTTATACCGAAACTCCATAAAAGAAAAGGAAAGGGAATTGAAATTAATTTTATTGATCATAATGATCTTAAAGATCACATGAGTTATTTTGACTTTTCAAAAAGAGTGGATATAACTAATTTTGATGTCTATGATTTCCTTGATGATGTTGATAGAAATGTTCATACCAATTAATTATTTTTATTTCATTGTATTATGACATTATAATAAGTATTTTTATTATATGTTTTATTTATGTTTCAAGTAATAAAGTTAAATTTATGTTTTTGCATATGTAAATATGTATAGGCTAGAAGCTCATCGATCAAACTTAATTAAAGGCTCTGGAATAGCGATTATTCATCAAACTTAATTAAAGGTTCTGGAAGAGCGATTATAATGTTGTCAAAGGGCACAAAACTTTGAATTGATGATTCTTTATATTCTTTTGAGACAAGCAGAAATTTGCTCAGCTTTAAGTATATACGTTATAATGGTTATTATATTGAAACCAATAACGAAGGTAGTGAAGAATTTTTTATATTACTTCAATAGTATCGGGACAGAAGCTCATATTAAAAAAATTGTCTATTTTCTCTTCTGGGTTATATTATACTAAAATGAGAATAGTTGAAACGAATGTTGTAATAAACTAGAAGTGTGCAATACACCAGAAGTGTTTAGATCCAAAGGTTTTTATGATTTGGCATGATCGTATTGATCATCCAGGATCAATAATGTTGCGTTGAATTATTGAAAACTCTCATGAACATCCCTTAAAGAACTAGAAGATTTCTTTACCTGTTGATTATATCAAAGTAAATTAATTATCAAACTATCACATTTAATTATTGTTATTTAGTGTTCATCTTTTTAAGAAAGAATTCAAGGTGATCTATTTGAACCAATACACCCACATTGTGGTCTATTCAAGTATTTTATGGTTTTAATTGATGCATTAACCAGATGATTACATGTATGTTTACTTTTAATATTGCATTTCCTATGTTTCTTGCTCAAATAATTAGGTTGCGAGTACAATTTTCTGATTATATAACTAGAAAAAATTATTTAGATAATGCTGGTAAAATTCACATCTCAAGTTTTTGATGAATATTGCATGTTAATTAGAATTGATGCTAAACATCTTGTTGCATATACACATACTCAAAATGGTTTAGCTGAATTATTATCAAGAGACTTAAAATTATTGTTTAACCTGTGATTATGAAATCAAAATTACCAGTTTATGCTTAGGGTCATGCTATTTTACATGTTGCATCATAACCTCAACAAGTGATATTTTTAAGGCATGTTTTGAGAATTATCATTTTAATGAAACAATCTTCCCACAATTAGGGGGAGAAAAGTCGTTGCCTGAAGCACGACGTGAGATCGTTGCCTGAAGCACGATGGGAGATTACATGAAATGTTTCGACGTTATCTCATCTTGATCCTCGTACAAATCAATGTGAACTAGAAGTTTAAAGGATTATTCATTTGCAATGAATTGCAAATCAATTACCAGAATTATTCTGATAATAAGAAAATAGTGATATCTCACATTCTAGCTGCTAATACTCTAGCAGGGATTGAAGTCCCTGTAGGAAAATCAGTTTATACAGTAACAAATGAATCAAAACCACACCTGAAGCGTGGAAGACCTATCGGTGTTAAAAAAAAATAAAATTTTCCAAAAGAAGAAAATACAAGAAAAATAAGTTGCAGCCTATAAAGAGGCTATACCCATGAAACAGGCTATAAAATTTATTGATCTATCCAAAACTTGTGAACAAAAATCTCCTGAAAATAAAACTCTTGAAGAGTTATCCCCTGAAGAGGATGAGTTATCCCCTGAAGAGGTTAGGTACCTGAAAATAACGAGATCTCAAAACATTATGGATATATAGGAGATGGATATATTGGATAGAAATAAAATTATTGTCGACAACATATTTTCATATAAAGTTGTTCTTGATATTACTAGAAGTAATGATCATGAATATGAACCACAAACCGTTGATGAATGTCAACGTAAAAATGATTGGCCAATGTGAAAAGATGCGATTCAAGCAGAATTAAATTCACTAAATAAACGTGAAGTTTTTGAACCTGTAGTCTGAACACCTAAAGGTGTAATTCCTGTTGGATACAATGGGTATTTGTACATAAACGAAATGAGAAAAATAAAATTATATGGTACAAATCGCGACTTGTAGCACAAGGTTTCTCGCAGAGATATGGTATTAATTATGAAGAAACATATGCTCCTGTAATGGACGCAATTACATTCAGATTTTTAATTAGCTTGGTAGCAAGAGAAATTAATAGATGTTGTTACATCATACCTGTATGAATCGTTAGATAATGATATCTATATGAAAATCCCTGAAGGATATAAAATGTCTGAAGCATATAATTCTACATCTCGAAGTATGTATTCTATCAAGCTAAAAAGATTCTTATATAAGTTAAAGCGATCCAGATGCATATTGTGGTATAATCGCCTGAGTGGATATCTTTTGAAAGAATGATTTGAGAATATTCTAATTTGTGCATGCATTTTTATCAAAAGATCATAATCTGGATTTGCTATTATTACTGTATTTATTGATGAAAGATCTTGCTCTAGAAGAGTCGACAAAAATAACAAATTTGAGATGAAAGATATTGGTAAGACAAATTTTTGTCTTAGCCTACAAATTGAACTATGGAATTCTTGTTCATCAATCAACATACACAGAAAAAGTCCTGAAGTAACTTTACATGGATAATGTTAATCCTTTGAGTACTCCAATGATAAATTGGTCATTTGATATCAAGAAAGATCCATTTCGACCATAAGAAAATGATGAAAAAACTTTTGGTCTTGAAGTACCATATCTTCGTGAGATTGGTGTTCTGGTCCTGTAGTACTATATCTTAATGTAATTGGTACTTTGATGTATCTTGTAAATTTGACAAGACCTGATATATATAGCATTTGCAGTTAACTTACTAGCAATGTATAGTTATGCACCAACTCGAAGACATTGTAATGAAATTAAATATATTTTACGTTATCTTCGTGAGACTATTGATTTGGGATTATTTTATTCAAAGGGTGATAGAACCAAGCATATTGCACCAAAATTATTTTATATGCATGAGCCCCAGAAGAATGGCATATTGATATCAAGCATATATGATCATGTGATAATTTGGTTGATATATTCATTAAGTCATTACCAACTACGATTTTGAAGAAAATGGTGCACAATATTGGCATGCTTCGACTTAATGATATTTTTACCATGAACAATGAAAATTCTATATACTTATGAAGGGAAGTAAAAAGGATATGTGTTGATTGTACTCTTTTTCTTTCGCTAAGGTTTTTTCCCATTGGATTTTCCTTTGCAAGGTTTTAATGAGGCAATCTCAAGGCACTAGAAGTTATACAAGAATATTGTACTCTTTTCCTTCGCCAAAATTTTTTTCCACTGGGTTTTTATTTGGTAAGGTTTTTAACGAGGCATATTCTTAGAAAATTGCTACAAAAGAACTCCATCCATTCTGTATGAAGACAATGCTGCTTGTATAGCTCAATTAAAGGGAGGATACATCAAAGGAGATAGAAGAAAGCACATATCACCGAAATTCTTTTTCACACATGACCTTGATAAGTGCGGTGACTTTGATGTTCAACAAATTTGCTTAAAAGATAATCTAGTAGATTTGTTCACCAAAGTATTACCAACTACAACAACTACAATGTTTGAAGGATTGTGTCGCAATATTAAAATGCGACAGCTGAAGGACTTAAGGATATATTCATGAGGGGGAGCTAATACGCGCTGCACTCTTTTTCCCTTAACTAAGATTTTTTTTTCCATTGGTTTTTTCTGGTAAGGTTTTTAATGAGGCAGCTTTCAATGCGTATGGCTATACAATAGACATCCAAATGGGAGTGTTATAAAATTATAATATATATGGATGTCTAGTTTCATTCCTCCCATCTTTATTGTAATAACATTTAAGCTTTGTAACTCCCATGTCCTTTAAGTTTTGAAACTCATGACCTTTGAATTTTGAAATCTCCAAATATTGATGTTCATGTACCTATAAATAGATGTATTGTAAAGAGAATGATACACATGAAAATACTATGAGAATGCTCTCTTCCTTCTAATCATCTTTGTTCTTAATTTTAGTAATCTTTTATAACATACACTACATTTTTTTACACTTTCTTTTTCTAATTTTTTTATTATCTCTCTAAAACTTTAATAACAAACTTCGTCTTTCTAAACTTTTTATACTCCCTACAATTTTTATAACACACCCAAGCTGATATGTCAAATTTTTATTAGTTAATATGTCGGTTCTACGTGTGAAAATATCAAAAAGTGATGTGAAAATATCAAATATCAGTTCCAGACTTATACGGCTAAATTTTATAGAGGGAGTATAAAGCTCCAGACTTATACGGCTATATTTGGTCATTCAGGAGCTTTCAAGTCCCCAGTGGATACCAAATGATTTTGGCTATCAATTGGAAGACTATCTTTCATAACATGAAAGAATTTAAAATTTTTGAAAATCGTCAGCTCACTGGTACAAGAGTGGAGGTTCTGTTAACCATTCATGGTCTCTTCTTCAAAGGATTCAAAAAAGTACTCTCAGATGCGAGCAGAAGCACTGCACTGAAGGATTTGCGGGTATTTTTTTTTCTTAATTTTCAATATATGCATATATGCACAAATTGTCACAAATTGCTTGCAAACTTCTTTCCTCCAAAATCAACCGTACCATTTTGGAGAAAGGGTCACATATATACTGGCCTTGTCTAGGCTAGTTGTCACTCAACTTAATAAGCTCGGTCATCTTAATATTGGGCTATATACCGTCTGGTTTTTCATCTTTGCATGCTTTACTTCTTTATGCTTTTAAATTAATTATTTTAAAAATTCATAAACTGCATGCCTAATTCCATAGAAAAAATTTATTTTGCATAAATATAATTTAATGATGAGAGTTAGTTGTGGTCCTATGCTCAAGTTTCATTCAAAAATTTTATAACAGTACTGAAATTTGGTTTTAAAGTGCTTCGAAACTTGTACAACTAAAAATTTGATATCTGATGGAACAAACTAAAAATGACAATCACAAAACTGAAAATAACTCTCATAAAAATTAAAAATTTCCACTCATGTTAATCAAAACACTAGCAATAAAGACATTCATATATAGCTCCGTCCTAAATATTAGGCCATAAATTTCTTTCCCTCTTTGTACGGAGTTCATCAATCCACGAAGAGAGGGGTCCCATGATAATCACATGATTAAGATTAATTCCTGCAGTTGCAAAAAATAATACCCGTTGTCTAGTAAAAAAATAGAGAATAAGAGAGTGAAGAGAACTTGATGAAGGATATGCTTTGAAATATAATATATAAACTTTAAAGCATCAACTAGTCAAAGTTTTAACATAGGACAAATTGTTTCATAAACAAAACAGAAGTGTTAACTATCACTTTGAACAACTTAAACTATCAGTACCAAAAATAATTTCATGGCAGAAAGTATTGCCAATTAATACCCAAAAAATATAGTCAAATGTTTGAAGTATGACTTGATGAACACCAAAATATAAAACTTTTTTTAGTCTTCTTACAACCCCCAATCACCACTTCCTTGCAACCTTCAGTTATTGATTTTTGGTTCTCCACTCTTGCAAACTACACGTCATGTTTTGTAAATATAAATAAGAGAGGTCATTCAATTAAAAAAAATACACTTTAATAATAGAATGACATTACTTGTTTGGATGTAGTAGATGATGACTCATTTGGATTCAAGTTATTCATCCTCGTTGCTGGTGGCTCATTTGGAATCTGCACAAATTCATTTAAAATTGTAGTCAAGGACAAACAAGTGAAAAAAATTGTAAATATAATAAGAATTTGTTATACCCTTGTAGATGTAGTTGATGTTGTTCTAGGAGGCACCCCATGATTTTCTATATGGTGAAGGCTACTTAGGCACCCATGTTTTTTAGGCATTCTTACCTATATACAAAATAAAAATAAAATATACATATTTTTGTTTTCTTGCACCCTTTTTTATTGTGGCCATATTCACCACACTTGTTGCATCTCACCTTATAAGGTCTTCTCTTAAGCCTAGTTGGATTTGAATCTCCTTCAAACTCTCCTTGGCTCTTCCTCCTGAGCCTTTGTGGCTTGCCAAGTTTGATAGTGTACCAGTAGAATGGGTGGTAGGTTTTGCTTTTTCCAACATTCTGATGAAGGCATAGGATTGATGACATAGGTTTGTATGTAAGTCTCAACATCTTACCACTCATGCACATAATCTAGGGGATCCTGATCATTGTAAAATATGGCTCTAATCTCATGACAGCAAGGCATGCCATTTCCTACATGTGCATTCCTTAGTATATAAGTTAACTGAAAATTGAGAACCAAATTTTCAGTCACTTATATTTGCCATATCCAACATAAGTTGCAATGCAAGCTCTAGAATCAACCTTCAAGCATTCTAACTTCTTAACCACAGATGGACAAATTCTTTTAGAGTTCCACTTGTCTAGTCTATCCCTTGCTTCTTGCATCCTCTTCATACAATAGTCCCCAAGTCCTTCCATTAGCTCCAGTATTGGTTTACCTCTTGGCCCTCCAATTTTGATGTTAAAAACTTCACATAAATTGTTGCATAGCATATCACATTTGGGAGAACTACTAAAATAGGCCCTACACTAGTGCACAGGGTCCTTGTTATTCAACCAAGAACATGTTGTGGCATCCATTGTCTTCAGTGCTTTGATTGCTATCTGAAAAGTACCTTCGGTGGTTTCTTTGACACAATCCCATAATTTCTCTCTAAATGTCAATCCCCTATGACCTGCAGTCTTGAAGTTGTTAAAGATGTGCATTAAACAAAATCTATGATCAGATAATGGACTAACATCTTCAAGTGCTCTAATAAGGCCTTTTTGTTTGTTTGAGATAAAGGTATAAGCACTCTCATTTACAATGTCTACATCCTCCTTTAAAATCTATAGAAACCAGGTCCACGATGCTTTATTATCCCCTTCAACAGTAGACCAAGCTATGGAAAACAGATTATTATTCCCATATATGCCAATTGCAATAAGCAATACTATTCCATATGGCACCTTCAGGAAGCAATCGTCTAATCCTATTAATGGTCTGCAATGTTTGAAACCCTCCTTGCATACACCTAAACAAACATACATTCCTTCAAATACTGGTTTCCCGATAGCCAATGTACAATGTGCAACATCTAATACAATGGTATAATCTTTCAACATCTAATGGTCTGCAATGTTTGAAACCCTCCTTGCATGCACCTAAACAAACATACATTCTTTCAAATACTTGTTTCCCAATAGCTAATGTACAATGTGCAACATCTAATACAATGGTATAATCTTTCAACTCTTCCACATAGTTATACATATTTGCAAATTGCTCAACAATAGTACCCTCAATAAAGTTTTGAGCCTTCTTGTTCACCCTATATGCCTTGTAAGTAGAGACATCTAGTTGATGCTTTGCTAGGGGAGGAGAATGATGAACAGTAACTCTTTCATAATTTTTTGTTTTTAATTTTCTCATTTTGATTTAAATTTTGAATTATGGATTTGAAATTATTGTTAGATCTAAAAGATTGAATTTGAATTATTAGTTATCCTTGATTTTAGATTTCCATATTTAATTTGAAATTGAATGGTTTGAATTTTTGCACTTTTTTTGTAATTATTTTAGGAATGCACTTTTTTTGTAATTACTTTGTAAAAGTTGTATAGTTCTGTAAAGGACTCTAAAATTTATCAATACATGAGATTGATAGGAATTATAGAATGACCCCAATTATTACACATTTCTCTACAAAAATTACCACTAATACTTCTCTAAAAAAATTACCACTAGTACTTATTCACGTAACTTACAATCAAAAAATCAGCGTAAACATTTGCAATATATATTATTTTCCATACAATAAATTATCAAGTCTTCTTGACTGATCACACTGAACTCACACTAACACGGTAAAACTCCACTCATTAGAGTCTTTAAAGAAATAATCACAAAATCCTAGATCTGCTGGTGGTGGGTTGAGTCATTGAATAAAGTCTCGTTAGAGTCTTTAAACAGCAAATAATCACGAAATTCTAGATCTATTTCCAAAATAACTTAGACCCAAGAGAGAGGGTCAAGTCTATCCAACCCCACATCGATAACTCATATTAACAATGTTAGATTTGTTTATCATATGATAAATTTATATTGATACAATAAAACCTCTATTTAGGAATAGACTTGAGACCAAATTATTTATATTCTAATTGAGAGGTTATTACTAAATAGAGGTATTGTTACAAAATATTTTCCGAACACCCAAAAATATTCACTTTAACAAAAATATCAATAAGCCCTAATAATTATTATTCAAAAAATATTTATGCAAAATTGTTTGACACGACGATTTACTCTTTAGAGTTGTTACCACATCTTTGAACTTGCGGGAATATAATAGCTCATTAGCATAAACACCTTCTTGTCTCTCTCTCTCATATATATATATATATATATATATATATATATATATATATATATATATATATATATATATATATATATATATATACGGTCCGGATCTTAGGCTCATTCAACTAAAAACTCATCTAAGCTCACCCCCCTTTAGCGACCGACCGGGCGACGGTTTGGTTCGTCGCTATATATACAATCGTCGTCTTAGCTTTTAGCGATGGACAACATATAACGACGACAACATATAGACGACATTTGTATATGTAGCGACGGACCAAACCGTCGTCCGGTCCGTCGCGAAAGGGGGGTGAGTTGGGTGAGCTTTTAGTTGGGTGAGCCTAAGATCCTTATCGTATATATATATATATATATATATATATATATATGGGGATTGATCCATAGCAAATATTGTCAGTTTAAGGTTATCCTTACAACACATCGCGACCCTCCGCTCGATGATCTAACGGTTTAATAGACTTCTCGTCCGTAGTTTAGTTTCTAGTAATCCGCAGTATTAAACTGCGGACGGGACGGATTACCAAAATACCCTACTAGTGCAAATCCTTTCAAATCCTTACAGGCTCCGCAATTTAATCCTGCGGATGCCAACTAATAAGTAGTTGTTCTTTCTATTCTCTCTCTTCCCTGTCTTTCATTTCTCTCTCCTCCACTTCTTTCATCCTGGTCTTTTCTTTCTCTCACCACCGTATCCACCCTCACCCACAAAACAGAGCAAGCAAAATCAAACAAAAATATGCATCAAGTTGAACGGCTAATTAAACTAATGAACAGGTAATTTAAAAGAACAAATGACAAAAACAACAATAAAAAAGGTGCCAATAAAAAAGGATAATAATATGGAAGAAATAGAATCTAGGTTTTCTTTTAAATACAATTCGGAAACGGCTATTAGAAGGATTCGGCTATTTCGGGAGTGAGTTCGGGAATCAGATTCACAACACTGATTCGCTCCAAAACACAAGAACCCATTAAAGCTAACTCAGGATTTTCCAAAACCATCATATCAGCATTTTCCAAATATGCCTCCTCTGTTTTCCTCATTAATTCGGACAAGCCCAGTTCAGTCGGGAGTCGGGGTTGCGAGTCGGGAATGGGATTCCGAGACCGAAGAGATGCCGATGGTGACAACCGAAGCAACAATTAGGGTGGCTGCACAGAAAAGGTAAACATTGACGTTGGAAGGGGTCGGGACTCGGGTGGGGTCGGGAGGGGTCGGGATTCGGGGTCGGGAATCGGGGTCGATGGGCTCATGCTGTAAATTTCAGATCCGACGAGGGTCGATGGCTGGATTGCTGCTCCGATCTCCGCATCCGTCTCTGCAAGAAGGGTTGCCGTCACCTCCACCGCCGCCGACGACGACAGCAACTCCCCCACCAACTCTTCTGGCTGCGGCTACTTCATTGCCCCGGTCACCACCATGGCCCGAGATATGACCACCCCGGATCTCGGGTCGGCCTTCAAATGGAACTCCCAATTTGCTTGTGCTGAAGTGTTTAAAGAGCTGGGAGATGAGGTAGTTATACTGAAATGAAGAATGGAGTGTTGAAACTCAAAGTTCCCAAACAAGAGAGGAAGGACGTTTTTGAGGTCAACATTGGATAAATGATTTACTATTCCACATGGAGAAAAGAATGATAAATGATTTACTATTCCATATGGAGAAAAGAATGATAACGTTACTAAATTAATGATGCAGCTAGAGAGAAGGTGTAGTTAGTTAATTAATGGCATATCCAAGCGGTTCTTGAGAAAAAGTTGATGCTCTGTTTTTTCAAAAGAGGAGGGGAAGAATCCGCAGTTTAATAGTGCGGATGTCTTTTGATTTTTATGAGGGGTGTTGTAGTCATTTGTTTCGTCTGCAGTTTAATACTGCGGATTACTGAAAATTAAACTGCGGACGGATTGTTTATAAAACCGTTAGATTTTCACGTAGAGGGTCGCGATCTGTTGTAAGGTTATGCTCTTCCTTACAACGTTTGCTATAGATCAGTCCCCTATATATATATATATATATATATATATATATATATATATATATGAAATTATTACTATATAGAGGTATAATTTTTTAATACGGGACTTAAAAGTATATAACATATTACAATTTAGAGGTTATTCCTATTTATAACTGACCCAAATTGGGACCAAATTTTTTTATAATATTGTAGAGGTTATTCTTATATAGAGTATTCCTAAATAAGGGTTGTTAACGCCAAGTTTTGCCAGCGCGTCCAATCACCAAATTCACGCGCTTAAACCTACACAATAACACGTCACCAACGAAGCTTGACGGCTGGGGCCGCCGGGTGATAGCTCCGGTCTGAGAATAAGTACAGGCTGGTCAAAAGGTTAACGATGGAGGCAGTAATGTTTAGTGCTCAAGTGAATATTACCTGTCACCATTAGGTCAAGCCTTGTATTTATAATCATTCTCACCGCCTCTAGAGTCCATAACCCAGCCAAGTTAGGACTCCTAAACATGGCAGGTACCATTGTTTGGGTCCAACTCAATCTCCTTTAAAAGTGCAAGATGATGGTCATCCAACCACTTGCCTTATAGGGGTTAAAGATGAGATATGATCAGGGTTTGAGTCCTTAATCATTTAGACTCCTTATTGCTCCGAACTCCATCCGAGAAATAACCTTCGGTATGGGCCTTATAAACCAATCTGGACACTGGCCTGGAAGGCTAGATAGGCCAATCCCTATCCTCACCTATCTGGTCTAGACTCCGGCCCGAAGGGCTCGGTAGTCCGACCCCGAACACCATCATGTTGGTCCGGGCTCCGGTCCAGTGGACTAGGATGCCCGATCCCGAACTCTGCTACTCCAAGTTTGGCTTCGGCCCATTGGGCTCGATAACTCCTTCTCGGCCCAGGCCTTCAGTCTATGATAAGGGTCGGTGGATCATATCCGATCATTGCCCCCCAGTCTCTCATTATAACAAGCCTTTAATGGGATATTTAATGAGAGATTTGAAGAGATGCCTAGGTAATCCAACCGACCTAATTAATGTCGTACACGATACACAAGAAATGAACGGCCCAACGTCATTAATAGCCGCCTGTTGAGATTCGTGCCGCATCAGTATAAATACCTCCCCACCCCACGACAACCATTCTTTACGAACTCTCTTTTGTCCAAGCTTATTTCAAAATATTTTTCGGCGAGCACGATTTTCGGCAAGAACCTCCTTTTACTCCGATCAGACCTTTTACCACCCAAATCACCTCATTTCCACCGTCATTTTTGTTTTAATGGCTGACTCCGGCATCCTTCCAGTTGCTTCCACCCCCGACTTGATCTCCACCATCGAGGTCAATCCTAATCCCACCGAAATGGCCGCCAACGTTACCATTGCCAGCATTGATTTGGTGCCAGTAGATCTACCGTACGCCCCCACCGGGGACTTAGCTGACGGAACCGAAGCACGGATCCGGACCGTCTACCGTTCTGAGACGAAATATTCTCATGTCAACACCGTGTCCACCATCACTCCGTCTCAAATTTCTGATGTCCGAGCCCTCTTCAACATCCCCCAAGAGTACAGTCTTCGGGTACCCAGGGCCGAAGAGAGAATGTTCTGGCGCCCCGAAAGCAAATGGGTGGCCATCCCCACCTACGCCCTGCGGTACGGTATCCGCTTCCCCCTCCACGAGTTCATCGTATCCTTTCTCTGTTTCGTGGGGATCGGGTTCGCACAACTTGTGCCGAACTCCTACATTCATTTGATAAGCTTTATAGCTATTTGTCAAGAACTAGGGATCACCCCTGGTCTTGATTTTTTCTTCGTCTTATTCTCGGTTGGCAAATCCAAGGAGCCCGGTTTCCGTCAACTATCCGGCCGAGCCACCTTCGCCAAGACTCCCTCCAGCAACAAGGGTTGGCACAATCAGTGGATCTTTGTCAAGGGGACCGACCTTCAACTTCTCCCGAACTGGGCCTCCCCCGAAGATCCAATCGTGAAAGTGACCACCTTCCCCACCGACCGAAGGGAGGAGTTCCGAACCTTCTATCGGAAGGTGAAGGAAACCATGTGGAGCCTGGATACTCTGGCCGACGAGGCCTGGCTGTACAGGCACGGATGTGAGTATTCCATCCTGAACTCTTTTCTTTCCGAGCATTAATTTCTGATTTGCTTTTCTAATTTTCTGGTGTATCTACCTGTTTCTGCAGTGACAATCTTCAAGCCGAAGGGCGCTGATGAGTCTCTTACCCCCCTCCCCATTCGGTCCGGCCCGATACTCTTACCCCTCGGGGACGACGCGGCCGAAGGGGAGACTATCCCAATTGCCGAGCTCTTAGTGGACTCCTCTCACGCCGCGCCGAAGAATGTCATGAAGATGACTGCAGCTGAAAAGGTGGCCCAGCTGAGGAAAGGCAAGAAGAGGACTCTCCCGAAGGGCCCCTCTAAACCGGTTCTTCCGAAGCAGGCCACCCCGAAGCTAACTCTTGTTCTTGGGGATCCAGAGGGGACCGAGGAGGAGACTCTGAGGCCTCGCCCCAAGAAACAAAAGCTGGTGGATGAGCCCGACCTCCAGATTGTCAAGGTCCAACCGGACGCTGCTCAGCAGACTCCTGTGGTCCAGCCTTCTGCTGAGGTCGGTCCCTCTGCCGCCACCGGCCCTACTACTCAAGCCGGTCCTTCCGATCGGTCTCCGACCCAATCTTTTTGGCCGAAGAGTCCGTCGAAGGCGTTCCCATTCGACCGCTTGGATTACTTCAAGCTTCCTGCCGATGATGCCCGATTTCAAAGGTATTCGGCCGAAGCCTTGATGGCAGCGTATATCAAAGCCCAGAGTCAGGTATTCCCGAAAACTTTATCTTGTATCTTACAAATATCTGTCTGACCGTTATTAACCTGTTTCTTTTTTCTTGATGCAGGCTAACGCCATTCTGGCCCGAGCAATCCCTCCTGTCATCAAGGCCACCCGAAAAGAGGCCCAGCTTCGAGCCGAGGTGGAACTGCTTGAGGCGGATGTTCGGGGGTTATCGGCTGATTTGACCAAGGAGAGGGAAAATCATGCCGATACCCGCAATAAGGTGACCTTCGCCGAACGTCAGGCCAATGAACACCAGAGGCTCCATCATAATCTGCAGAAGGAGTTCATTGCGCTTGACGGATACAATAAACAGCTCATCGAGGAGAGGGCTCTTCTGAAAGAGAAAGATCTTGATCAGCAAAATGCGCTTCTGATCCTCCAGAGCCAAGTTTCTGAAATGCACGCCAACCACTTGGTGCTGATGAGGGAGAATACAGCTCTGGGGGCAGAATGTGCCGAGGCCAAGCAGCAAGGTGCGCGAGAGTATCAAGAATCGGCTGAGCTCCGCGATACCATCATGGGCCAATTTGCCGAAGGCTATGGAGCTCATAAGGAGCGGGCTCAGGCGAAGATGAAGGCTGCTGGGCTCGATCCTGCTATCTTGGACTCCTCTGATGATGAGTCCGATGCCGATGATGATGCTGATGGCGAGGGTCCCCACCCGTAGTTTAGGATATCACATGTAATTTTTGTCTTTATTCTTTTGTAACTTTGTCCGATCGGATCTGCGTGTAACTTTGTCCGATCAGTTCAAATTGTTTTGTAACTGTTCTGATCGAATCTGTTTATCGCCAGTCCGAGGGGTTTTGTAACTTTTAGAAAATGAAGATCAAACATTTTTGCGAAGAGAAATCTACTTTATTTTATTAATGTATAAAGCAGCTTACATAAGCGAAAGTAAATTATATGATTCTTACTGATAATATTTTCTAAGTCTTCCAGCATGCCACGTATTTTTTACTTCTGTACCATCTAACGCCCGAAGCCGATAAGTTCCCGGCTTCGGCACTTCAGTTACTTCATAAGGTCCCTCCCAGTTCGGCATTAACTTGCTCGTGTTCTGGGGGGTTGATGCCTTTGCTTCCCGAAGGACCAGGTCCCCGACCTCAAACCTCCTTTGCTTAACATTCTGATTGTAATGTCGGGCCGTTCTCTTCTGGTATATAGCTAGCCTTATTGATGCCGACTCCCGAACCTCATCCAACAGATCCAGATTCAATCGTAAACCATCATCATTATATAATTCCTGGTACTGACTGATTCGAAGTGTTGGTGATCCAATCTCAACGGGTATCAGTGCATCGGTTCCATAGGCCAGTCTAAACGGTGAGTCCCCTGTTGTGGTCCTCGGGGTAGTCCGATACGCCCAAAGGACACTGAGCAACTCTTCAAGCCATCTTCCCTTTAGTTCATCCAACCTTCTTTTAATTCCTGTGAGTAGTATCCTGTTGGTGACTTCTACCTGTCCATTGGATTGGGGATGGGCCACAGAAGTCTTTCTGTGTTGGATACCTAACTCTTTTAGAAAAATTTCGAATTTGGACCCCACAAATTGTCTGCCATTATCCGAGACCAAGACCATCGGAATGCCGAACCGGTACACAACATACTCCTTAAAGAACTTGAGGCACTCTTGCTCGGTAATCTTATGTAATGGTTTGGCTTCCACCCACTTTGTCATGTAGTCGATTGCAACGATTACGAAAGTAACCTGCCCTTTGGCCTTCGGTAATGGTCCTAAGATATCAATCCCCCACATAGCAAATGGAATAGGGGATAAGACCGAACACAACTCTTCGGGAGGCCTATGTGGGATAGAACTATGTAACTGACACTTTGGACATTTTCTGACGTAGTCCTTCGCTTCCTGGAAGATGGTCGGCCAATAGTATCCCTGCCTCATAATTTTGTAAGCCAATGACTTAGCCCCCATATGATCCCCGCAGATTCTTTCATGTACTTCCCTCAGTGTATACTCAGCCTCCGAAGGTGTCAGGCATTTCAGTAAAGGAGATGTGAATGCCCTACGGTACAGATCTCCATCAATAAGAACGAAGTTAGAACTCCTGTGTTTTATTTTTCTAGCGTACAAGCGATCCGAAGGCAAAATCCCCTCGGCCAGGTAAGTAATGTAAGGCGTAAGCCAACAGTCGAGCCGATCCAGGGTCAGTACGTCCGTTCTTTAAATGCTAGGTTTGTCTAATATTTCCAAGTATACTGATCCGGTGAAGGAACTTGCTTCGGTTGTGGCTAGTTTGGCCAGGGAATCTGCTACTGTATTGTCTGTCCGATCGATCCCCCGACAGCTGTACGACTCGAAGTATGAGAGTTCGTCTTTTACCTCCGCCAGGTATTTTGCCATTCGGGCCCCTCGGGTCTCATACTCTCCCGATATCTGCTTGACCACCAGCTGGAAATCACTGTACACCACTATCTTTTTCACCTCCAGGCATTGGGCTAATCTAAGTCCGGCCAAAATGGCTTCGTACTCGGCCTCGTTGTTGGTGGCCTTGAATCGAAACCTAATGGCCTGTTGGACCCGGAACCCTTCGGGACTAGTCAGAATGACCCCCGCTCCGCTGATGCCTGAGGTAGATGATCCGTCCACGTAGAGAGTCCAAACAGTTGGTAGTGATCGAGCTTCGGTGACCGAAGCCACATCTGGTTCGCTGAAAGAACATTCCACGACAAAATCCGTTAAAGCCTGTCCCTTAATTGCCGTCCGGGGATGGTATTCTAAGGCGAATTGAGTTAATTCCATTGCCCATGCGGCTAGCCTTCCCGAGACTTCAGGCCTGTACAGTACTTTTTTCAAAGGTTGATCTGTGTAGAGACTATTATCAGCCGACCCTGGAAATAGTGCCGAAGCTTCCGGCTTGCGATGATCAGAGCGTAGGCGAATTTCTCCAGGTTAGGGTATCTGGTTTCTGCATCTCGAAGGACGTGGCTGACATAGTAGACCGGGAACTGCTTTCCTGCTCTTTCCCGCACCAGTGCTGCCCCCACCGCCATCGAGCTTGCGGCTAAGTATAGATATAGTGGCTCCGAAGGGATCGGTTTCATCAGCAAAGGTGCCGAGGACAAGTATTGCTTGATCCCCTGGAAGGCGTCTTCGCACTCGGAGGTCCACTGAAAACTTTTCTCATTTTTTGGCCCCTTTAGAGTGTCGAAGAATGGCAAACACCTTTCGGCTTATCTTGATACGAACCTTCTAAGAGCCGCTATCCGCCCTGTCAGCCTCTGCACATCTTTGTAAGACTTCGGGGATTTCATATCCAATATCGCCTGGATCTTCTCCGGGTTTGCCTCGATACCCCTTTTGCTAACTAGATAACCCAGGAACTTTCCTGACCCTAATCCGAAGGTACACTTTGTTGGGTTTAGGCGAAGTTTGTATTTCCAAACCGTTTCAAAGCAGTTTTCCAGGTCATCCAGATGATCTCGAGCTGACACGCTTTTTACAATCATATCGTCTACGTAGACCTCCATGCTTCGGCCTAGCTGCTTTGTAAACACATAGTTCATCATTCGCTGATAAGTGGCCCCTGCGTTCAGCAGTCCAAAGGTCATCTTCCGATATGCATAAATGGCCCGATGCGTGATGAAGCTTGTCTTCGGGATATCTTCCTTTGCCATTGAGATTTGATGATATCCCGAAAAAGCATCCATGAAACTCAGCATGTCGTACCCTGAAGTGGCATCAATCAATTGATCAACAAAGGGTAGAAATCTTTCGGGCACGCCTTGTTCAGGTCTGTGTAATCAATGCAGATTCTCCATTTCCCATTCTGTTTCTGAACCAGCACCACATTTGCCAGCCACTCCGGATAATCAATTTCGAAGATAAATCCTGCCTCCAGTAATTTAGCGACCTCTTCATCGATAATTTTTTGCCTCTCCGGGGCAAAAATTCTTCTCTTCTGTATAACCGGTCTCTTATTGGGATCTACTTCCAGTCGGTGTAGTGCTACTGATTTGTCCACCCCGGGCATATCGCTGGGTATCCAAGCAAAAATATTCGCGTACGCCCGAAGTAGTTCGATCAACCCGGTCCGGAAGGGTTCTGTCAATCCTGAACCGATCTTTATCATTTTTTTCTCGTTCCCCAAGATCAGTTGTATATCCTCTGTTTCTTCGGCTGGTAATGCAAGTGGCTCTGTACTACCTTCTGTAAAGGGTTCTATCTCAATAGCCATCGTCTGCTTCTGCTTGCTTACCCCGGTTCCCGTAGAGATCAAAGTATTCCGATAACACCTGCGATAGATATCTAGGTCGCCTTTTACCTCCCCGATTCCGTTCGGTGTGGGGAACTTGATCTTGAAATGAGGTATGGAGGTGACTGCTTGCAATGCTGCCAAAGTAGGTCTTCCCAATATGGCGTTGTAAGCCGAATCTACCTGAACAACGAAGAATCTTACCATAATCTCCAGTTGTTGGGGAGCTGTGCCAAACTTAACCGGCAATTCGATGGTGCCCGACACATGCACCGGGTCACCACTGAATCCGTATAATGGCCCTTCCCCCCCCCCCCAGTTCCATCCTCTTTCCCTCTAGGTCCATCCTCTGATAAGCATGCGTGTACAGTATGTCGACCGAGGATCCGTTGTCTACCATCATCCTTCTCATGTCCACTGGTCCGACCTGAGCGGTTATCACCAATGCCCCATCATGCGACTCTATGGGACTCGAAGGGTAGTCTTCATCTGAGAAGGAAATAACTGCCCTCGGGAAAACCCTTTCCTTCTTTACTGAGGACTCTGCCACCGATAAGACAGCGTCTAGATGTTCACTTCTCTTTCGTCCTGTCACGCGCCCTATCGAACCTCCGGATATAACATCAATCACCCCCCGAGCGGGCTGGTTCGGATTTGGCTGCGTTTCTCGGGCCTGAGTCCTGTCTTCTTCTATTGGATGAGTCCTGGCATTTTCCCTGCCAGCCACATACTGAACCAACGTCCCATTCTGAATGTTCTTCTCGATGAGATCCCCCACAGATCCAGGCATTCCTCTGTCGTATGGCCCACGTTCTGATGGTAATTGCAGTACCTATTTTTGCTGCGCTTCCCAGGTTTCGGCCTCGTCCTGCAGGGCTCATAGAAGGGTTTGTCCTTGATGTCTTCCAATATTCTCGCACGGTCGGTGTTGAGGGGAGTAAATACCTTGTTGACACTCCTGCCCGGGAAGGGTGGTCGGCCATTGCCCGATCCCCCACCGTTATAATTTCTTTTCCCTGGATTATCCGATCTCCCCTGATTGTTGTCCGATCGTTGGTTGTTCGGCTTGTCTTTGTCCCTAGACTTGTCGTGTGAAGGTGACCTGAAATTTCCCATTGCCTCTTCAACGGCAATGAACCCTTCGGCCCGATGAAAGGCTTCAGTCAAGTCCGAGGGTGGGTTGATCACCAGGTCTTTCATCAACTTTTTTGATCTCCCCATATCTAAGCCCGTCGTGAAGAATCCCAAAGCCTGCGGTGAATTCAACTCTGTCACCGATCCCACAGCTTCCCGAAACCTTTTGACGTACGTGCCAAGAGTTTCGTCCGAGCGTTGTTTTACTTGCATGAGGGAAGCGGTGATCTTTCCCCTTCTCCTATTGCTTCCGAATCTAGCATGGAATTTCTCCCGAAGATCGTTCCATGAGGTAACCGTCCCCGATGCCAAAGTTCCCATCCACTCCCTGGCACTCTTCTTCAAGGTGGTTGCAAACATATGACACTTTGCAGCGTCCGAATGCCCATAATACGTCATCAACCTATCATATCCATCCGAATGGTCATACGGATCTCCCATTCCGTCGTATGTCTCCATCGGGGGCATTTTCTTCTTTGGGTCAGCAGTAACTCGATTAATCTCTGGCGAGAAGGGAGAACTGTGGCTGCTCGAGGGTGTTCCCCCCTGATTTTTCACGGCCAGAAGCTTCTCCAACTCAGCAACTCTTCGAGCGAGGGGGTCGGTATCCTCTTTATGGGAGGGAGATCTGCGTCTGTCCTCCCCATATTCGGGAGATCCGGTTCTCTCCCTTTGTCCCGATCGGTCCAGGCGTTCAGATCTTCGTTCGGGCGAACGACTCTTTCTGTGGCTCCTCCTTTCCCTAGAATGGCTTCTGTTCCGACCTTTGTTCCTTCCTGTCTCTCGGTGTCGTGGAGATCTGGATCGACTCCGATGTCTGCGCTTCCTCGAAGAAGCTTCCTGTTCTCCAGCCACCTTAGCCATCTGCAATTCCAATTCTTCTTGCTGGAGATGCAAGGCCAGCATGGCGTCTTTGTTCTGTTGTATTTTGGTCAACAGAATGAACTGACGCTGGTCCTTGCTGTTCTCCATCCGATCCTCATCCCGTCGTTCATAGGCCTGAGACTGGTTGTCTCCCACGTGGGTGTGCTGAGGGATCGGGGTATGTTGACTGGGGATGAACAGCTGTCTTCGTGCAGACTGGGCCTGCACCGAATTGCCCTCCTGGTTGCTGGGTCCCAATCTATCTTTAACCGATGCTCTCACTAGGGTCGTCGGGTGGGTCCTGGCCCTTTCCGGATTTGAGGCTCCCCCGCCCTTACTGGCCATGTCCTTTCTACCAGAAAGGTACCAACGTGATTGATTAGAGCACTAAAGGCCCCTCTTTCTAGCGCCAATGTTAACGCCAAGTTTTGCCGGCGCGTCCAATAACCAAATCCACGCGCTTAAACCTGCACAATAACACGTCACCAATGAAGCTTGACGGCTGGGGCCGCCGGGTGATAGCTCCGGTGTGAGAATAAGTACAGGCTGGTCACAAGGTTAACGATGGAGGCAGTAATGTATAGTGCTCAAGTGAATATTACCTGTCACCATTAGGTCAAGCCTTGTAATTATAATCATTCTCACCGCCTCTAGAATCCATATCCCAGCCAAGTTAGGACTCCTAAACATGGCAGGTACCATTGTTTGGGTCCAACTCAATCTCCTTTAAAAGTGCAAGATGATGGTCATCCAACCACTTGCCTTATAGGGGTTAAAGATGAGATATGATCAGGGTTTGAGTCCTTAATCATTTAGACTCCTTATTGCTCCGAACTCCATCCGAGAAATACCTTCGGTATGGGCCTTATAAACTAATCTGGACACCGGCCTGGAAGGCTAGATAGGCCGATCCCTATCCTCACCTATCTGGTCTAGACTCCGGCCCGAAGGGCTCGGTAGTCCGACCCCGAACACCATCATGTTGGTCCGGGCTCCGGTCCAGTGGACTAGGATGCCCGATCCCGAACTCTGCTATTCCAAGTTTGGCTTCGGCCCAGGCCTTCAGTCTATGATAAGGGTCGGTGGATCATATCCGATCAGGGGTTTTACTGTATCACATAAATATAGATCATATAATGCTCACATACACACACATGTATACTGTGAGCCCCACCTGATATGTGGAGTCCACAGATATGCATATGTGTGCATGCGAGCATTATGTGATCTATCTATCTAACAAAATACAAATGATTTTAAATTTTTCGCTCACTCAATAAATCATCTAGGCCGTCCAATGTTTGTAATAAATCCAACCCTCCATATAGTGCCAGAGACACATAACACAGCTAGTATATACATATAGTAGCATTATTTATTTGTAAAAGATAGAATAGAGTTTGGATTACAGGTACGTGCACATGGGCCATTCGAATTTCACACGTAATCTCGTTGCAATCCAATTCACCGCCTTCCCGTTCCTTCCCAGTCTACACCAAACTTTCCTGTGATTGATTGCTTGTGATATACATGTGTGTTTATATAATAGCAGCTGTGAATGAATGTCACATTCATACTTCAATTTTCACTCTCTCTCCTCTTTCTCTATCCTCTTTTTTCTCTCCTCTTTTTTGTTACAGGAACCTGGCAGAAAATCTTCGTAGCAGCAGAGGAATATTGGGAATATTTAACTACGGTATGTTCCTTTGCTCTTTTCAATTTTAACCAGCTTTTATATTTGATTTTGATCATAGCTATGATTATTCCCCTATGTATATTTGTATAATTCTGCTTTTCAATTCAAATAATTTGGCGCCCTTAAAAATTATAATTCCTTGCAATATGATCCATTGTGAATTACTCGATCCAAGTGAATACTATACCCATGGAGATTGTCCCCCTTTTCTATTGGATTTATCAGATTTTGGTTGCTTTCTCCTGTTTCAGTCTTCAGATAGGTGAGAATTTATTTTCTTTTCTTTTTTTCCTTTCCTGGCTTAGTGTCTTTTTATTGGGACGTACCTGCGGAATTAATGCTTAATGAAGATGAATAACATGCTATCATTAGCAGCACATCCCTCAAGTATAGCCTTAAATAAGAAAAGAAAAGTGTGAAGCTTTGTATGCTTTTTTCCTTTTTTGATAAGTAAAATTATATTCCAGAAGAGGCACCGAGGGGATAAAAAAAGCAGGCCTAAACCTGAGCCAACAAGACACATTTCAACAACATCATGTCCCTAGGCTAAACTCGGACAAAAATCAACAAAAGTAATAGAAGACCCTGGAAACATCTCATTTCGCCAATAGAAAAGAAAGTTGAAAAAGTAAGGCTTTTACTTGTGCAATTGAAATATCTGCAACTTCTCTCCCTCCACAACACCCATCAAAGGCAATGTGGAATCATGTCCCAAGTCTTCTGATATGTCTTAGGAACAATAATGCCTTTCCATGCTCCCAAAAATCCTTTACCAACCTACGCATACTCATCTTACCCTTAATATAAAAAAAACAATGCCACATAATGTTAACAAACTTACAATGGAGCCGTAAGTGGTCCATAGACTCCCAATCCTTCTCGCACATATAGCAACGGTTAACCACAAATTTACCCCTATGCCATAAATTGTCTCGAGTTAAAATGTGTCCAAGTGCCGCTGTCCATGTAAAATAGTCACACTTTCGGAACATCCACTTTTCAAATTTTCCGCAACCGAAAAGCCTGTAAATCAGGCCACAAAGTATTCTAAGATAAAACTTCAGCTTATGGTCATTTCAGTGATAAGGGATATGCTTATATTAAAGAGTATGCATTCCCCATTTTATTAGTTCCTTTTGTTTTGCCAATCCTTTGTTTGTGTAGAACCAGATACAATATTAGATACTGAAATTTTATTGGTATTTTCCAGTCTTGGCAATGGCATTACAACAGACTAAAACGGTGATTCATTCTGGAAGTAATTGTGGCTAGTTATTCCATTTCACATATCCAATCAGGCAATCGCATGAGCTACTGATATTGATCCCCGACTAATAATTCAGTCCTGATTACTTACTCTAGAACTAACATGGTCATAGAGTGCTATCATATTACTATTGACTTGCAAATTCAGAGAAAGTTATGAATATGTTAAAGGGAGGGAGAGTTTTAAAATCAACTTTTGTTGGCATCTCTCTTTCAACTTTGTTAAAGTCTAATACTCCTCTGCACTAAAAAAATAGAGTACGTTGTTTTTTGTTGAGTTTCCCCCTCCCCCGAATATTTAGGTGTTCATAGGACACACTTGCAACATAATTCTTTTCAAGAATTTTTCTAGATAATAAGTTTTAATCTTTAAAGTATAACATTCATAAAAAATCAAAATTATATCTAAGTATGTTCTATGCTAACCTTGATGTTCAAAAAAAAAGTTCAACAAAAAAAGGGGAAAACTTTAGGATTGAGTAGTGTGATGTTAGGGACTTATTGGCAAGAGGGTATTTTTGAGGTCGTTCAGTATATGAAAATCTACTCTACAAACTTTAACATGTGGACAAGAGGGCTATACCTGCAGTTCTGCACAATGACATGCACATTACAAATGGATTACATTCTGAATCATTTAATATGGTTTTAATACTTTGGATGGAAACAAGGTTATAGAAATTATATTTGAAACTATAGTACAACTGCACAATGATTTATAAAACATGTTCTTTGGACTGATACTTTGATACACTGTTTTCTGTTTCTGTTGCTAGTAAGTTCAAGTAGGTGAAGATACCATGCTTGGAAATGGGGTTGTTGGAATCCTCTCTGGGTCTACAAACAAGTGGGAAAGAAGGGTTCCCTTGACCCCATCACACTGTGCTCGACTTCTGCACAGTGGCAAGGGTAGAGCTGGAGTAGCCCGCATTATTGAGTTAAAACTAAAACCTAAAAATTTAATCTTAATTAATTATTGAGTTAAAACCTTATCCTACCATACATCTATGTTGCGTTTAGATTGAAAGAATGAAATGGAGATTGGAATAATTCATTTCATTCTATCCCTCCCCAAAGACCCTCGTGACTCAATGATAAAAAAACTACTCATAAGGCTTTGGACATGAAATCTTGGGCAAGAATGTTAAATTTCAGTCGAAAATAGCAAAAAACAAGTATGGTTCAATTCATTCCAATCGCAACCAAACATAATTTTTTCTATTCCATAGGAATGAGTCATTCTATTGCTACCTTTATTCCTTCAATCCAAACGCAACATTACAATCTTGTTATGTATTGCGAGAGTTTTGTGACGAATTACGATTACGACATATATTAATATCTGAGATTAAATATAATTATAAAATTGGTCTATTTTATCAAATATATCATTAAAATATTATCAACAATAACTATCCACGTAACTCGCAACGAAAAAATCGACATATAAAATCGCAAGATATATCATTATCCGATACATCTATTATCGTTTAGAGTATTTATGTACACAAAGTATACATAATCCATCCATCTCCAAAAATGTATATCAAGTAATGAAAAATAAATTTGTCCATCACAAAGATATCTTAAGTACACGAGTTAAATGTAAAATGATTCAAAATATTAATTAATTTTAAAGTATAACTAGACGTGGGGTCTACTGTTTGTAAGAAAAAGAAAGAATCAAAGAATAATTAACTACAACTTATTGCTCTCCCAACTAGTTTAATTTTCTTAATTTTTTAGGAAAAAATATACTTAAAATATTAAAATATCTTTTGAGAGCTTCCCATAAATATTTAGTACCATCAGTAGAAATTAAATAAAATTTTATTATCAGTATTCTATCTCATACACTACTATTTATCACTATAATTTTCATACTAAAGAAAGATTAATTTTAATTCATCAAATTCACTCGGAACAAATTATTTTAATGTTACAAAATGCCTTGCATACTTTTTCTAAACGGACAAGACTCCTCTAAAAAATAAAAATAAAAAATCACGGTTCATATATATAAGCATATAGCTCCCTAAATTTTCTCTCTTTTGATATACAATAAGGATCTTAAGCTCACACTTGATAATTATATTTTATTTCATTTAATTTTGATATAACTTTTAAATAACGTACCGAAGACGTGAATGAAGTGTTTGATTCTGATTTCATTATGATCTGATTCCGATTCTAACCATCATTTTATTCCGTCCTAAAACGATTTCGTTCAACAAAACGGATCGTAAATGTTGTAAATACTGGTAGCCAAACAAACTTTAAGAAGAGATGGGATAAGTTTGTAATAAGAGATTGAGTGAGGATAAATTGATAGATAAATCTAAACATACATCATTTTTACTCCCATCTTTCCGATACGCAAGCCTAAAAGTCATTTTTCGGTAAAGAGAGGGATGTAGTTTGACAAATAACAAATTCTTTGTTGGTGTAAACTTGAAGAAGAACAGGTTGCTCTCACTTTGCTATATTGTAAATGGCCATGATTGGTGTGCTGTGGTGTGTGGTGTGGTGTGGTGTGTTTAATTGGTTAAAAATAAGTTTGGTGCAGTCAAACCGAATTGATCTTTTGATAGCTGAATGAGACTATGAAAAAAAAATATTAGACATGGGGGTGAGGTTATTGGAGCTACATTTTGGTCCATACTGAATTGAGAGGTTATCTATCTATTATCTATTCTCTATTATATATATAATGAGAGAATGGGAAGGTGACGATCAACTTTGAGGTTGGGTCACAAATACAAATTTCTTTTCCCTTTTGTCCTTGCAAGTTTAGTTATTTAATAATTAAATCATTTTGAATTTTTTTATTTTTTTATTCTAACCTTTAAATTTAATAAAATTACGCATGTGTCACATACACCGGTTGTAATAAATTAATACTTAACATATATGTCCAAAAAAAAATTGTATACAAATGTGGAAACGGTTATCCATCCAAATTTCAAATTAAATATACAGTAGGTGTAGTTAGTGTTAGAATTAATCAATTGGTGAAATTTATTGACAGTGTTATTGACAATACCTGTTGGCCTAAAACAGCACCAACTGGAAAGCCTCCAACATTACCAAGAGGAAAACCTGCAACATTTGGTACCTAAAAATTAAGTTAAATTATATCAAAACAGCACCAACTTTGTAGTGTTTTTGTTTGAACCATGTGTGTTTTTTCTATGTTAATAAGGTTGTGGGAATAAATTTCACCAATTGATTAATTCTAACACTGAGCGTGATCAAACTATTCAGAAAAGAATGATGGAATATCAAAAATTGAGAACTGCTATAATGAATTAAGGGCACCAATCAATCAACATGATCCTAAATAGATTAATTTCAACAATTTATTAACATAGAAAAATATTATCACAAGACCACATCCTACTTATCTCATTCAAAATTAGGGCTTTTTTTTCTTTGTAGTGTTTTTGTTTGAACCATGTATGGAGAGGGTAAGATGATATCAATTAATACAAACATGTGTGTGCAAATTTATACACTGATTTAGTTATCTAGATCTAGGTTTAAACCTAGATTGCTCTTCTTCTTTTTTTTCCGTTTAAACCAAGATCTAAAAAGAGAGAAAAAAGTGTTACCTGAGATGGAGATCTTCGGACTTGAGAGGGAGGGACGGAATGCCTCGAGATCGCTGGTATGGAGATTGGAAGGGGAGGAGATCGCTGGTATGGAAATAAGGTCTAAACAAGCCCTTTTGATTAAAGCGGAGAAAATAAATAGTTGGGACCCACGGTCCAATTTCTGTCTAACTTACATGTCTGCCTACACTTATTGATAGAAACAATTATATATTCTAATATATTTTTAAAAATAATTATAAAAATAGTACATAAATAAAATAATTATAAAAGTAACATATTTTTCTATATTTAATTATAATATTAGTGCAATTAGGATTCATTAATTTAGGAGTTTAGGATTGGTGGAATGACATGGCAAATTAGAATCCTAATTAGAAAATCGTTCTCGTATTTTGGGTCGGTCGGGTGATTTTTTTTTGAAACGCGTGATAACCGCCCTTATCATTTGTCTCGGTTTTTTACTGTAGGACTATTTAGTTTAGAAACCATTGTTCTTCATATTGGAAACCCTTGTTACTTTCTTCTATCCGTGCTTTCTTATTATACAGTGATCGGTACTGGTGATTTATTCTTCATTTTCGTGATCGTTACAGATTTAGTTGTTCTTCATAGTTCGGTACTGATTTAGTTGTTGTTCATTGTCGAACTTACTCAGTTCTCGTTACTGGTCGGAGCTCTGAGTTTCGAAATCTAGTATACTTGTTGTTGGTTGATCGTTACAGGTGAGTATATGACTTAATACTGTAATGTATTATTTTATTAACAGAATGGAGTTTTGATTGTTTCTGTTTGTATTATAATCGAGTTTTGATTGTTTCGGTTTGTGTTGTATGTATGTGTTGTACAGGATGGTTGATATAAGGGAGAAGGATGGAAAGAGAAAAAGAATCACGGAGGATGATTCTGTTAAGGAGTTGAAGAAGTATGCTAGGGTGAGGAAGGAGAAGAAGTGTACTAAGTTGGTGATACACGGTGATACAAAGTCTAAAGAAGTGCAGTTGGAGTCTGATTTTGATGCCCAGGCAATTAAAATTGAAGTTGAAGTTCAAAGCCGGAAAATTATCCCAAGACAAAAAAGTCTAAAAGTGTGTTAATTTAAATTCTGTTATTGTTAGTATCATATTAATGTTTGGTTACTTCTTTATTATGATTTGGTTACTGTTGTCTTATGATTTAGTTACCATTATTATGAACTCAAGGTGGGATTTTGGTTACTGTTATATAGTGTTCTGGTTACTATGTAATTGTTTAGTATACATGGGTTGCCTAGATTGATTTGATCTAAATGTTGTTTCTGTTTTGGTTACCATTAAAACCTAATTTGGTTACTATCATATAACTGTTTAGTTACTTCTTTATTATGTTTTGGTTACTGTCATATTATGATTTGGGTACTATAATTGTGTCCTCAATGTGGAATTTTGGTTACTTTTATATTTTTCTGGTTACTATGTAATTGTTTAGTATACATGGGTTGCCTAATTTGGGTTTGATGTACATGTTGTTTATGTTTTGGTTACCATGAAATCATGTTCTGGTTACTATCATATAACTATTTGGTTACTTCTTTATTATGTTTTGGTTGCTGTTATCTTATGACTTGGTTACTATTATTGTGCCCTCAAGGTGGGATTTTGGTTACTTTTATGTTTTATTCTGGTTACTATGTAATTGTTTAGTATACATGGGTTGCCTGAACTGGGTTTGATCTACATGTTATTTCTGTTTTGGTCACCATCAAATCATGTTCTGGTTACTATCATATAATTGTTTGGTTACTGCTTTATTATATTTTGGTTACTATTATCTTATGATTTGACTACTATTATTGTTACCTCAATGTTGTATTTTGGTTACTATGATATTTTATTATGGTTACTAGATAACTGTTTAGTATACATGGGTTGCCTAAATGGGTTTGATTACATATTTTTTCTATGTTGGTTACCATTAAATTTTGTTATGGTTATTATCATATAACTGTTTGGATACTGTTTGGTTATATGTTGGTTACTAATGACTGTTTAATTCTGATTTTGTTTATTTGCAGCTATGGGATCTTTATTATGAGGAACGCAACAGGAATTTTACTGGGAAAATAATATACTGGTGTGACATAGAAGTCCCTAGTATTATTATGAAGAAGCTGAATAAAAGTCAATTGGAGAAGTTTAAGACTTTTTGTTTTGGGAATTTTCTTGATTTTGGTGAACATCAAATGTATTCTCAAATTCTTCACCATGCTCTTGTGAAAGAGGTTCACCAAAGGGATGACAGGGAAATATGGTTTCTATTCGGGGAGAAAAGGATCCGGTTTGGTTTGCTAGAGTTTAGTTTGATTTCTGGTTTGAGATGGCAAGGTGAGGAAGGCATATCTGCATACAAAGATATGAAAAATTTGTTGGTGGAAAAGTTTTTTGGGGACGAGGCTGTGACGCGTAGTAGCATAGGGAGGGTATATCGGGAGGCAGTTTTTGACAGTGGTGATGAGGCAGTGAGGATGTCGATGATTATGTTTGTGTTTAATTTCATACTATCCACCGTTTCTGATAATTATGTGGATGGTGCAATGATTAACTTTTTATGTTTTGGCAATGTTAGTAGTTATCCTTGGGGGAAAGTGGCCTTTAAGCAGACAAAGTACTCTTTGTCGAATGCTTTGAAGGGGCGGTTGAAGAAGGAAAGGAATGGTGGTTGGATTTATAATTTCTATAAGGAGCATTACACTAAATCTTATAAGTTGAATGGTCTTCCTTATGTCTTCCAAGTGTTATTGTCTGAGACCATTCCGACATTCAAAGCTCGGAGTATATGTAATGACGAGCATCCTTCGGATGTTCAATTATTTAGATGGAAGGAACTAGTGAAGCCCCATACAAATGACAAGCCAAACAATCTAGTATTTGATTCTGGACAGGTATACATGCTACCAATAATAATGTAGTTGGTTACCTTTATATAGACAATTGGTTACTGATTATATTTTTGCAGGTTACTAATCATAATATAATTGGTTACCTTTATATACAGAGTTGGCTACTGATTATATGTTTATATCTTACTAATAACAATTTAGTTGGTTGCCTGTATATACACAGTTGGTATTGATTATACTTTATGTAGTTTACTAATAAAATATAGTTGGTTACCTTTATATACACAGTTGGTTACCTTTATATACATAGTTGGTTACTTTTATATACATAGTTGGTTACTGTTATATTTTATGTAGTTTACTGATAACAATGTAATTGGTTACCTTTATATATACAATTGGTTACTGGTATCATTGTATGCAGGTTCTAATGACTATGTAGTTTGTTACCTTCATATATACAGTTGGTTACTGATTGTATTTTATGATTTTTTATGTATTGTTTTTTTATTTTAATTGTATAATGTTGATTAGATGTTATATTAAAGTGTGATTAATTATTTTCAACTGAGGATAAAAAATTTGATTCCTACCGCTGAGGAGAAGGATCGTTTGGATTTGGGCGGCGTTCACTTTTTCAATGGGAATGATGCTGATAGGAAGGTGGAAAAAAATGTGAAGGTTGAAGATGTTGAATTTTTAATTAATGATGTTAAAGATGCAATTGATGCATAGTTTAGGCCGTTGAAAAAGAAAGTGTCTGAACTGAAGGAAAACATTCAATAGTTGGGGGGCTGATCTTAGGGATGAAATGCGTATTTTACAAGTTGAGGTATGCAGGGACTTGAGGTCCATTATTAGACAGGAGTTACATCGGAACAAAGGTGACGAGGACGACAATGACAAAAAAGATGAGGGTGATGTTGATTCTGATGATGACGATGCTGATGGTGACGATTATGATGGTTCTGATGATGCTGATGATGTTGATGATGATGCTGATGATGTTGCTGATGGTTTGAGAGGAAAGGAGAATGACGATGATGACGATGGTTCAAGAGTGAACTAGAAGGATGACGGTGACGATGGGTTGAAAGTTGATGAGAAAAATGATGAGGATGAAATTAAGATTGTTAAAGAGGTTGAACATGATGTGACAGATGAGGGTGATGATGGTTTGAAAGAAAAAAAGAATGACGATGATAACAATGTTTCAAAGGTGATTGAGAAGGTTGTTAAAGAGGTTGAACATGATGTGACTGATGAGGGTGACGATGGTTTGAAAGCAAAGGAGAATGACGATGATAATGATGTTTCAAAGGTGATTGAGAAGGATGATGGTTATGATGGGTTGAAAGTCGACGAGAATAAGGATGAGGATGAAGCTGAGATTGTTAAAGAGGTTGAATACGATGTTACGATGGAAGAGGCCCATGAAATAAAAAATATTGATGAAGAAGATAATGTCAAGATTAGCTAATTTAAATTATGTTATTTTTATTATCATATAACTATTTGGTTACCTTTTTATTATGTGTTGGTTTCTGTTATCATATGATTTGGCTACTATTATTGTGCACTCAATTTGAGATTTTGGTTACTTGTATATTTTATTCTGGTTACTATGTAATTGTTTAGTATACCCTGGTTTTCTGAACTGGGTTGATCTACATGTTGTTTCTGTTTTGAATACCATTAATAATATTCTGGTTACTATCATGTAACTGTTTGGTTACTTATTTATTAAAATTTTGGTTACTGCTATCTTATGATTTGGCTACTATTATTGTGCCCTCAATTTGGGATGTTGGTTACTTTTATATTTTGTTCTGGTTACTATGTAATTGTTTAGTATACATGGGTTGCCTAAACTAGGTTTGGTCTACATGTTGTTTATGTTTTGGTTACCATTAAAATCTGTTCTGGTTACTATCATATAATTGTTTGGTTACTCCTTTATTATTTTATATTTACTGTTTTGTTTGTTTTTTTATGTGTTATATGTGTTTTGTTTTAATAATTAATTAGTTGTTTTTTATTTTCCACATATTGGCAAGAACAATGACATGCCATCTTTTGATATATTAAGCCAATTAACTGGAAAGGAGATTATTGTTTATGTTGCTGCTGAGGTTAGTGTTACTATTATTTATGTTATGGTTATTATTATATTATTGTTTGGTTACTATTTGATTGTGTTGGTTACTATTATAATATGGTTTGGTTACTGTTATATTATGTGTTGGTTACTATTATAATATGTTCATTATAGTCATTCTGCTATTGTTCATTCTTTTTGTTATTGCATATATTAGTTAACTGCATGTGTTTGGGTTGAAAATCTAATTGTATCTGTTATCTTTTTTGTCAATTGATAAAGGTGGATAAATTGGAGACAGACATCAGTTCTGCACTTGATGATATGGTATTAACCACCCAGGATATAGCGCAGTGTTCTGAGGTGGAAAGAAGTGCCCTTAAACCTGGTGGTAGACCGGTTCGTGAACCCGTAAAGAGTGACGTTTTGAGGACTCCGTATACAATAAAGTTTGGATCTGCGGGTTCACCTTCTACTGTCGTGGTTGATACTCAAATACATACAGGCACTTATGCATTTCCCAAAGTATGCATGGCCATGCCGTCAAAGTACTAAGAGACATTGTTTGATCAATGGTTTAGGATTGGATTAAACAACATGAAAAGGTCTGTTATTTATTTTTTAATAATGGTATAGTTTTTTATAAAACAAATAAATTTGTTTCCCTGTAGAAACAAATGGTTACTATTACATAAATGTTATGGTTACTATTATGTTATTTTCTGGTTACTGCTTTATGATGTTCTGGTTACTATTATGTTATGATTTGTCTATCAGTATTGTGCACTCAAAATAGAATTTTGGTTTGTTTGGGTTACTATAATATTATATTCTGGTTACTGTTATATTAGGCTTTGGTTAATACTATATTATGTTATGGTTACTATTATGTTGTATTTGGTTTCTGTTAATTTTCCATCAAAGTAAAGTTTTGGTTAATATTATATAATTTTTGATTACTGGGTATTTATTTAGTACATTCAGGTTACTTAAATGGGGGTTGATTACATGATGTTTCTGTGTTGGTTACTATTAAATTATGTTCTGTTTACTGTTATTTTATGTTTTGGTTACTGTTATATTATGTGTTGGTTACTATTTGATTATGGTTACTAAGTTATTATTTGTTGGTTACCATGTAACTGTTTACAATACAGTGGTTGATTAGACTGTTATTATTTACTGTTCAAGTCTGATTTTGGTAGTGTCTACTTATATGATAATTTTTAATGTTGGCGTGTATACTAATATTATGCTTTTATATTGAAGGATTGGCAAATTCCCGGAAAAGAATGACCAAATTGAACCTGCCTCCCGATATCATCAAAAATGTGGTTCTACAAACTGAAGACTCCTGGACAGTGATTAGATGACGATGTGAGTTTTTTTTGTTTCAAATTCTGTTGTGATAGTTATGATTACCTTATGCATCTGGTTTAGTAACTAGTGTTAACAATAATGGTTACCTTTATTACAAATTTATATTTTTCAGCAACTGTTAATATCTTATGGATTTTATTTTTTTGTTTTGGTTCAGCATATAAATATTACATTATACTACTTTCGTAAACTGGCCAGACACTCCGATAGCGTTCATATAAGGGCAACGACCACAGACTGTTGGTTTCAGGGCAAGATGACTGCTCTTTTTGAGGAATACACAACTAAAAATACTGATAAGAGTATATTATCTGGGGAAGGTGATGTTGCTGAATACATCCGTGGATTATTCATGGATGTGAACACACCTTGGGTCAACGTTGATTACGCGTTGTTCCCTATTCATATGTCATCGCCGGATCACTGGTTTTTGTTGACATTTGACGTGCATCACAGACGTTTAACAGTTTACAATTCTCTGCAGCTAAACAGAAAAACAATGCAAACAAAAATTATGGATGTTTGTGAGCCCTATATCTTCATCCTACCCACAATACTGCGTAAGAGTAGTTTTTGGAGGGATATGTCTGATATTGACTTCAGTAGTGAACCGTATCATAACAAAGATGAAGATGATATAATTGAATTGAAATTTGCAGAGGGGTTACCTGAACAAACTGAGGGGTAAGATTTTCATGGTTTACATTTATTTAATTATTACATATAACATGATTTTAGTTTTAATATTTGTTTTATTTTGTTTGTTTGTGCAATGATTGTGGGATGTTCACGATTTGTTTTGCTGAGCATGTCATTCACCAGAAGTTTGCTAAAATTCCTAGTCCATTCCTCATTCCACAGTATCGAAAGAAATTATGCACAAACCTCTACATGCTTGCTAGGAATAAATAATTAGAGGAATATGAGTCTGATAGAAAATTTTCAGGGAGATTTGTACCAGATTTTGATTAGTTCGGTTGTAATTGTCTTTTCATTATAAATTGTGTTTCGTACATTGATTTTGTTGGATATCTATAACCATTTGTTATGGTTAGTGAGTTTTTAATGTTTGGTGCAGCTTATGTAAATGTGATTACAGTTTTTGATTATATTACCAGATATTTGACATTGTTTGTTGGTTCGTATTTGTTACTTATAAGTTGTCTGATACATTTGTTTGAAAGGTGCAGTGGGGTAACCAAACATGTATAGAAGGGTAGCCATTTTATTTTTTGTTAGTAACAAGATAGCTATAAGCTTGTATTAGTATAAATTTCAAGTGTTAAATGTACATGTGAGAGTGCCCCATTTATATAGCTTATGGATACTTATAAATTACATAGGTATAAAAGTTATTTTAAAATGGTCAGTTGGTAGTTAAACATGCATGTATAGGTAACCATTTTAGTTTTTGTGAGTAACCAAATATATATAAAAATGCTTCAGAACAGTTTTCATCAGCTATTTCAGTTGAAATGTTAGGTTGGTTTCCAAACCTACGTATAAGGTAACCATTTTAGTTTTTGTTATTAACTAGATTGTTATAAGATTGTTTCTGGCCTGTTATCAAGTGTTAAATGTATATATTTTATTTATACCATGTCATCATGACTGAATCAGAAACTCCAATTAAGAGTTCCCATATATATATATGATGGTCACTTATAGATCACATTAAAAAAAAGATAATTTGAGAGGTGCAGTTAGTATCCAAACATGCATAGATGGGTAACCATTTTAGTTTTTGTTAGTAACCAGATAATTAAATGCTTATATTAGAACATTTATCAAGTGCTAAATGTACATGTGCTGGTTTCCATTTATCTAGCTGATGGATACTTATAAATTACATATGTATAAAAGTTATTTGAAAATGGTCAGTTGGTAGCAAAATATTTATATAGAGGTTACCATTTTATTTTGGATGAGTAACCAAATTTACATAACAATGTTTCAGAACTTTTACCAATTGTTCAATGTATATGTTTGCTTTATATTGATAACTCATGATGGAATCAGTAATCAAAATATTAATGAATATTGTTCAACACAAGTTTGGGTACTGTACATCATCAAAAAGGTTATCAACTATCTGGTTAATGTTTACTCACAGTAAATAACAATACATTCCTATATTTACACTCTTGTTGATCATGTACTATATCAAACCTTTTTTGGTCTTAAAATCGGTGGATTATTGCATATTTTTCTGTTGTGTCCCTTTTCTTGGCACCTGCTGCATTTGTTTTGAATTTTGTTTTCAGATCCGTGCTTGTACCTCCCTAGCTTTGGTCTTCCCGCTGGTCTTCTTGTGTTTGGTGATTTTACACATGTTTATTACTTCTTCTGGCACATCCCAGTTCTCTTTGTTATCTAACGGCATGATGGACGTTGAATATGTGTCTACCAAAGTTGTTTTTAAGTAGTTTTTTGAGCAAAATTCATAACAGTTCAGATTCTTCTTGCTGATAACAGCAGCAGTGTGTGGACAAGGCATCTCATGGTACTTAAATTTATGGCATGTGCATGTCCTTTGTTCGATGTCGACAATATATTATTTGGTGACATCGTAAACAATGAAAATCAATAGGTTTGATGTCTCAACCTACAACACAAACTAAGTGTCGTTAGTATGTATAAATAGTTAGTTTGTTTACATCGAAAGAATGACAGTTATACATAATGTTGGTAACATTATCAGCGTAAACAGGTAACCATAACATAATTAAGCAGTAACCAAACCATAATATGATAGTAACCAGAAGAGAATTTAATGGTAACCAAAACAGAAACACACATGTTGATATGATATGATAATAAACAATAATTGTTTAAAATGCACAATATGATAGTAAAGCAAACCAGACCCATATACAATGATAGTAACCAAACATAATACAACATAATATTCTCAGCATAATATCCTCAGTATAATATTATCAGTATAATATTCTCAGCATATACATGTATTCTCAGCATATACAGGTAACCATACCATAATAAAGCAGTAACCACAACCATAATATGATAGTAACAAATAAATGAATCTTCTGTTGGATTTGTTACCTTAAATTTCTTTGATTTAGTGATATTCGATTGCAACCTTTCCTCAACTGTCGTGGAAAGTGTAGTGAATGTTGATATGGCTGCTTGTTTGTTTGTGAAATACCATCTTTGAATCATATAACGGATGCATTCAATCATTGTTGTAACTGAAAGTTCCCTGATCCCTGATTAGTGATTTTTATGACCACTTATTCGGATAGTAACCAACTCATTTCGTTGTCGAAACTCAAGTAATCCCGTGCTTTTAATGTGTTTTTGCTTTGTTTTGCAGTTTTCATGTTTAGGAACTCTCCGAGTGCAAATTGAGCTTAAAAGGACAAAAGAACGCTTACATGGGGGCAAAACACTAAAATGAGCTTAAAGCATGAAGGATGGCATGGGTGAAGAGGCAAATGAACGTGATGCTTCAAGGCTAAAAATGTACAAGAGTGCAAGGAAGCGGAGCGGAAGCCAAGTGCAGCAGTAAAGATATGCACCAGCAGAAAATCCAGGCTTGCATTGTTGATAGATTTCGCTGTGTTTGAAGTCATTGTCGAGTACCTGCTTACAGTCCCATGGAGCCTCGTGCACTTCTCTAACTTGACCTCTTCCTCCAAATATGTCCTTATCCGAGCATCAATTGCATCAAGTTCACCTATGTGTTTGTTGAATTGTTCAATGGTGTAAGCTCTACAAGCCCCGTTGTACGCCTGTTTGAGTTCTTCTCCTCTTTTTCTGAATCTGTTTTTTATATTTTTCAATACATGATATGTACATGAACCATGCATGACATCCGGGAACACAAAATTCAGTCCCTGTACAATGGCTTTATGTCTATCTGAAATAATGCATTGGCCTTCCCTAACTCCACAATCATTTCTCAAATTTACGAAAAACCATCTCCAAGATAATTCATTTTCGCTGTCAACTACTGTAAAAGCAACCGGAACAATGTGTCTGTTTGCATCCTGCGTGCTTGCTATCAGGAGTATGCCCCCGTAGGTTGTTTGTATGAACGTGCCATCAATTATAATGATAGAACAGCAATGATGCCATGCTTGAATGGATGCTCCAATGGCAAAGAATAGATATTTGAAACGACCATTTGCTTCCAACTCCAGGGATGTGACGAAACCTGGTATGAAATTTTAGCAATGTCATTATAGTTCAAGTAACAAACAGTATCCAAACTAGTAGCAGAGGGTAACCATTTATATGGTTAATGGTATCCAACTAATTATCATAATATTGTTTCCAACACAGTGCATAAGGTGTCCAGAATGTCATTAAATTATGCTATTGTTAGTATCATATTATTGTCTGATTACTTCTTTATCATGTTTTGGTTACTGCTATCTTATAATTTGGTTACTGTTATTGTGCACTCAATGTGGGAATTTGGTCACTTTTATATAGTGTTGTGGATACTATGTGATTGTTTAGTTTACATGGGTTGCCAAAACTGTGTTTAATCTACATATTGTTATTGTTTTGGTTACCATTAAAACATGTTCTGGTTACTATCATATAATGGTTTGGTTACTTATTTTATATGGTATGGTTATATGATAGTAACCAAACAGTAATATATTATACTATTTTTTTTACTATCATATAACTGTTTGGATACTTATTTATTGCATTTTGGTTATTGTTATCTTATGATTTGACTAATATCATTGTAACCAAACCTGTACATAAGGGTAACCATATTATTTTTTATTAGTAACCAGATAGTTATATGATAGTAACCAGACCCTTATATAGTAACCAGACAATTACAAGCTTGTATCAGGTAATAGATAAGTTTTTAATGTACATATTTCAGTGTCCCATTTATCTAGGTTATGTATACTTATAAATCACATACTTGAAAAAAATATTTGGAAATGGTCCATTTGGTAGCTAAATCAGCATATAGAAGTAACCAGTTTTGTTTTTGTGAGTAACCAAATATACATATAAATATTTCAGACAGTTTTCATCAGTTATTTCAGTTGAAATGTTAGATTGGTTTCAAAATCTACATATAAGGTAACCAGTTTAGTTTTTGTTAGTAACCAGATAGTTATAAGCTTGTTTATGGACTGTTATCAATTGTTAAATATATATGTTTTATTTATACCATGTCATCATGTTGGAATACAGTTGGTAACTAATCATGCATAATAAGGTAACCAAATCATTTGAATTGAGTATCCAACTAATTATGAAAAATAAATAAACTGTTTTAGAGTGTTACCTGGATTTGTTTTCTTCAACATGTGCAACCATGATGGGACCAGTGAGTAGTCGTGTGGATTTCTTCTCACCTTGTCCAATGCTTTCTCCTTTGATCTCCATGCTTTTTGGTAAGAGATAGACACATTATATTCTGTCATCATGTCCTCCACAATATCGGTTGGTGTGTATATTTTCTTCAGATTTGTTAATCTGTGCATTATGCATTCACTAACCAACTCATTATTTGCCTGTCTGTGGTCTCCCATCAATACATTGATTGAACACGTATGGATGTAATTGAAAGCTTTCACCTTGAACATACTGGTTTTTCGAAACCTTGATGCTCTCATTTTCTATCTACAATTTTCATTATCTATGCACACTAACACGAGGTCTATACAACTTGTTCGTTCAATTTTGTGTTGTCTATTTTTCCTGATTGAATGCAGCCTCATTGCTTGTGATAAGATTTTCTTGTCTTTGTAAGTTTGATGTACTTTTACTTCACATTCATTTGGATCTGTTATGACATCATTAGATCGTTCTTCTGTGTATGTTATACCATTTTGTCTGTCTTGTTGTTGTTCAATAACTTCCATGGCAAGCTGATCAGCATATTGTGTTTCAATTTGGCAATCTTGTGTTGCTAGCGGTACAAGTTCTGAATTCAACTGTGTTGATCTGATTGCCGTTACATCGTGAATTCTAGTTTCTTCTACATTTATCAAGTTCTGCAAGATTGTTGTGCGTCCCCTGCTGTGTACATTCTCTATAATCAGTGGGAATTTGCCTTGTTCATTAGATTTTCGGCTGACTTCCATAAAGAATTTAAAGGTTGCTTCATCTGATATACTGATTGGTGGAATGTCGCTTCTAATCTGACATTTGATTGATAATGTTGTTGTGTTCATGTCTAGCCGTATTGCACTGCATACCAAGCTTTGCAATTCTTTGAACGAACTAGTTGATGGAACTAGTAGGCCGATAACTTTAAAATTGTTGTATTGGTTACTGTCAGTCCACGTTCCGTTGAAATAAAGTACAACTGAAATCATCTCCATTGTCTGACAACTGAATAAACATTGAACAGTAACCAAATCTAGATTAGACAGTAACCAATATACATGTACTTAGTAACCATAACATAAAACACATTTTTAAATGCATATTACAATCAGAACAATGACTTTGTTACCAATTAAAGTCTAACAGTTATATGAATGTAACAATGTAGTCAATAAGTAACAATCTATATAAAACAAATCAGTATAAAACACACTAATATTATACAGTAACTAAATAAATATTATACAGTAACCAAATGAATATTAGACAGTAATCAACATATATATACTTAGTAACCATAACATAAAATACATGTTTCATTGCATTTTACAGGCAAAACAACCAGTGGAGTAACCAATGTAGTTAATAAGTAACCATCAATATAAAATAAGTCAGTATAAAAGACAATAATAGTATACAGTAACCAAATCAACATTATAAAGTAACCAAATCCAGATTAGACAGTAACCAATATATATATACTTAGTAACCAGAACATACTTCATTGCATTTTACAGTCAAAACACTCAGTATACTGACTTTGTTACCAATTAAAAATTTATTAATTGTATGAAGGTAACTAATGTAGTTAATAAGTAACCATCAATATAAAACAAATCAGTATAAACACAATAATATTATACAGTACACAAATCAACATTATATAGTAACCAAATCCATATTAGACAGTAACCAAGATTTATATATTTAGTAACCAGACCATAAAACACATTGTTCCATGCATGTTACAACAAAAACAATCAGAATACTTACTTTGTGACCAATTAAAAATCCAACAGTTGTATGAAGGTAACCAATGTATCTAATAACCAAATCAACATTATACAGCAACCAAATTCAGATTACATAGTAATCAAAATGTATTTACTTAGTAACCATAAGATAAACTACATTTTTCCAAATCAACATTATACACTTAGTAACCAGAACCTAAAACACAGTATACAACAATCAAATTTAATTTAGACAGTAACCAATATGTGTCTACTTAGTAACCACTAATATCAAACACATTTGTTCATGCAGCTTACAACCAATACACTCAGTAAAAAATTCAGTAACGAAATCAATATTATACAGACACCAAATCAATATTATAAGTAACCAAATATATTGTTATTAGTAACCAATATATATATACTTAGTAACAAGTACATAAAACATATTTTTCAATGCATTTTACAATCAAAATACTCAGTGTACTGATTTTGTGACAAATTAAAGACCGAACTATTTTATGAAGGTAGCCAATATATGAATATGTAGTACCTACGGGTAATATATGCATATACACTTGAAAGTTATATACATCAGTATACGAATATGTAACCAATCAACAAACAACGAATTATTATAGTAGTTTTATTTATGGTTACTGATTGTAAACCGAAAATATTAACACATTGTTTTACTCACATATGTAATTTCGTAATTCGAAAACTCGAATTTCAAATACCCTCTTAATCTACAATGTTCGGCTTCTCTGGAAACTTCGGAATCGATTGGAAACTCTGAAGTCGGCGGTTGATTTCGTCTTCTCCGATTTTGGGTTCGTCTTCTCCGATCTGCGAAATTCGAAACACTAATTTCTCATTATTTTGAATTTAGGATATTAGTTAGTTGCCTATATCAGAAAGTCGGTAACTGACGTGTAGAGCAGTTATTATTCCTTAATTTTAGTCCCGTATTAATGTTTTGTGTTATTTTTATAATTATGTTATGGGTGTATTATTTTTGTAAATACTTTATAAATGTTGTATACTAGTATAAAGGACCCTTATTGATAAGGATATTAGCTAGTAGACCTGACAAAAGAAGCCCGGGCTCACGTGCAGGCCCGATCCTGCCGCAAAAAAGTGGGCTACGAGCTGTAGTATTTCAGTCCACAAAAAGTTGAGTCATTTTGGCCCGGCCTGTTTTTATCCCGGCCCACGATGGCCCGGCCCGCAGGTAGCCCCGGCCCGGCCCGTGATTTTTTTTTATTTCCTTGTGATATGTAGTCCTCCTGATATGCCATATCAGGATTTACTGAGGTTGGTTTTTCATCTTTATCTGAGACAACAATGTCTCCTGTTATGAGTTTGTTCTGAGGGCCATAAGTCTGGCCACTAAGTTGAGAGCCTTATGCCTAGTGAGCAGTGGCGAAGCCACGTGGGAACCTGTGGGGTCAATCGCCCCCACTGAATTTTTTTTTTGTTTTATGATATAAGGTAAATTTTAAAATTTTTAAGTATTATATATAAATTGACCCCACTAAAATTTTATAAATTTTCTATTATACGGGGTCAAATTGAAAATTTATAACTTTGTCAATCAAATTTTAACCATATATGACTCATATCCTCTCAATATATGTATATATCTCTATAATATTTTAAACTAAATAATAATCTAATTTATATTATTTTTAAAAGTAAATAATGAATTACTTACTTATAAACCGTTGTGATTAAAAAAGTCTATTATGAATCAATATAGTGTATACATACCATATATTATTACTCATTATATTTTCATTGTAATATAGTGTGTATATATATGTGACCTAAAAGTATAAACTATTAAAAAAAATGGCTCGGGGGCGCTGCCCCCGAACCCCAACCAAATTATTTTTAGCTTAGTAATAATTTCGACCCCACTGACAAAAAATTCTGGCTTCGCCACTGCTAGTGAGTAAAACCTGTATTTGGGATATTAGAAAACATGAAACTTTAGAAACGTTTTGCTCAGATGTTTAGTTTTGTCCTCTAATTTAATAACTGGACAAAGTTGTAAAGAAATGTCATAATTAATCATGGCAGAGGGAGGAATTTGATGTCCTGTTGACACTTTATATATCCAATTTTGCACACTACAGCACCGCATGCTTTACAAATTACAAATAAGCTGCCGAACGAATGCATGTTTTGCATATACAGGGTAACAGGAGGGATGTTTACTAATGCAACCCACCCAAGTTTCATTACTCCATTACTCGTTACAATTCACTCTTTATCTCTATAATATGAACTAGGCTGCCCAATGGACAGTATTCCGTGAGAATCATTTTTGGATTTCCCATGAATGCAGGGGATTGCTGGTATACATGGTCCATAATTGATCAATGTGTAACTACTGCTGATATCCTGCATCACTGGAGGCCTAAGCTCTAAGCTCCCTGCCTTGTATTTTGGCATCTTGAAAAGCATAAAAGTATTTGAACTTCTATTCCAAAACAATGGATCAATGGAGAATTATAGGTTTCCTAGGCATAACTTTGCAAAAAAAAAAAGAAAAAAAAAAAATTCGCGGGCCGGGCCGGCGCCAACCCGGGCCACGGATTTCATAATTCTGGCCCAGGAAAAACTGAACCATTTTGGCCAGCCTGCTTCTAACCCAGCCGTTTGCCACCTCTGTTAGCTAGCTAGAGAACGTCTCATTAATTTTTTGTAGGTTGCTTAATTAATTTAACAATGTCAGACTACGTTGTTGATTTTTAGTAACTCCCTGATAGATTGATTCTCTGCAGCTAGCTAGCACTCTTTGACACACATACAGTAACTTTTAATTATATAATAATAAGCTACCCTTTTTGTTCTAGCTAGATTATATTATTAAGTAAAATTCTAGGGCGACTTGTCTGGCGACCGGACTTTTTTTTTATAATTCTAAAAAATTAATAATATTTATTTTAATTCAAATTATTGATTTTGATACATGTAAAAAACAGAGTTGTACATACGGTATATATTTGTAATTTGGATATATGTAGAAAACAGAATTTAAAATTTAGGGTTTAAAGTTTAAGATTTAAGAAATTTTTTTTTAAAAAAAAAGAAGAAAAGGAGCCCGGTCGCTAGCACCGGTCGCCCAAGAAGGACTCTATTATTAATTTCTAATCATCACAAAATTTAATTTACCTACCCACGAGGCCACGACCTACTATAAATTAGTTTAAACTTGGTCCAATTAATTTGTTGTCTAATCTTAAACAAGTTTAGTGGTTTTCTAAACTTATTTAAAATTTTGGTTTGATTCTCTTATTCCATTCTTAATAAATAAAAAGAAAAGAAAATCGTAACATCTTAGCCATTTAATTTGTTGGTGATGTAATAAAAAATTGGTCCGAAAACTTAAAGGTAGCTTAATTTAGAAACTTTGTCACTTGAGATCGCGCAAGACATGCTTTAAATGGTAATTTGACGCACAAAAACATATTTAATTAATTTTTTTATTTCTAAAAATAATAGTCTCATTTCACTTTTTATATGTACTCGTCTAAAATGAAAAAGACACGTGCACAAAATAATATATTCATCGAACTTTTTTTGTCCCGGTCGACTTTTCTTAGAAAAATGTCCTTAAAATTACAAATAATGTCGACCAGGAATATGACAAGTGCTTGAAAAGTTCTCATATGAATAATCTATAATATAAAACAGAACGATTTCACTATCCAACGGCTCATATTTATTTTATTTTTAATTCAATGGCCTAAATTCCATTTTAATTCTTCTAACATAATCTAATGACTTTTATTTCTTCTCACACAAACAAAAACCCCGCCCAAATCAAACCCACCCCTGCACCTACACGCTACCCCCTCCCTCTCCATCAACTTTCTTTTCACAAACCCACATCCCAATTGGACACCCTATCGAATCTTAATCCCCTTTCTTTCTCTGCAATGGTAATCCCCCATTGCAGTATTCAATTTCTCTCGTCGGCGCCGACGATCTAGGGCAGAGCAAGGGGTTTTATTTGAGGGGTTCCGATTCTGTTCACTGGCAGTTCATACACGTGACTCGGATTGACTCGGGGTCCCCTGTTCCGTTGCTTCGCGGGGTGAAGTCTGCCGTTGTGTGTGCAAGCAATCAAGATTAGAGCAGTGGGCTTGGAACGGTCAGTCTTTCTAAATATAGTGAGAGTGTGAGACACACAGCTTTGTACAAACATACTTTGTTTACAGTTCATCTCAGACCCAATAGAAAAATTTCCAAATTAGTGGATAGAAGGTCTTTACATGAGGTTGTTACCATTTGATGGTGAACTACAAAAACCGTTTAAGATAAATTTATTTTCTTTAGTTGTAATCTTTTGTTTCCCCCCTGTGAATAGAAGTCTGTCATATGCCTTGAATCTAATTTTTGGTTTTCAGCAAAACATGATTGAGCAGACCTCAGTGATTTGTAGCTTTTTCCTGTTGTTTTTTGTTTTCCTAATTTTTGAACTTGCATAACATTGGCAAAGCCAACTTTGCCCAACAGTGTTGGGGATCCGAAGGATTTGATTGGGAGCGATTCGTTGCTGATTGGGGCCGGGAATAAGGGGAGGAGAGAGAATGTGAAGCCAAAGGTGAAGCTGCCGGAGATGAATTTTAGAAGGGTTTCTTTGGGGAATGAATTTGAGAAGGGATTCGTTGCTGATTGGATTCGGCGCGCCGAGGTTGGGATCGCAGTCCGGCGGCTAAAAATGGTGGACGGCCGGTATCCTCTGATTCTGCTTCTGTATGTTTTTTACTCTCTCTCTATATATTTGTATATGATTCTGAATGGTGTTATCTATCTGTATTATGTTTTGGGATGCATTTTCTGTGATTGATTTACCTACATTTGGGCGATTAGATATTTGTTTTTTTGAGTAGAAAAATAATGGTCAAAATTGCTCAGTTTATGTTGCCAAAGTTGTTCTTTTTTTGGGTTGTTCATGATGAGGTCATGTTCAGTTGACATTCATTATCTCTAAGCTTTGATCATAGTGTTGCATTATTTAGATGGTACTATGGAAGTGATCGGTCACATGGCCTCTAAAGAAACTTTCAATGATGCTAACAAGGATGGTTTTAATTGGTTGGCGGACCATTTCTCTGATTCTACAATCTTTTGAATAAATGAAGACACTGTTTGAAGTTTGGATTATGGAAAAATACCCTGTTTCTAGGCTTCTGATGCATGTTCTGATCTGAAATAAGCATCCCACAATAACTACACGGATTAAGTTTTTTCCTAACTTCTATTTTTTTGCAGAAAATAGTAAAAGTTGGTAATTAAAATCCCACATTCATTTGACATAACAATTATCATAATTATCGATAATATCTAAACAGAACCCAATTTAAATTCTATAATTTGAGAAAGCACAACAACGGCTCAGATTCATTCTAACTTAATCTAAAGGCTCACATTTCATCTAACAAAAAAAGAATCCCGCCTAGAGTCGAGAAGCAAAAGTACAGAGAAGAGATCATTTTTAAGGTGAAAAGATTTATGACAGAAGTGGTAATCTTATTTATTTTTGATATAGATTGTTTCTTTTGTATACAAACTTTTTCATTTCTATATGATGATATCTGTTTTGCATTTTTCTTCTCCTTAAATTGTTTAAAATTTTATTCTAAATTGTATATGGTTAGATTTATTGGTATCGAGTTGGACTTTTTTTCCTCTCTCAATTAATGGTTTTTGGGTTTGTGTTATGGCAGCGGCTGGATTTGACTTTTCGTGGGGAGACCCTGAATATCACCAAGAGACTCTAAAAAATTTGAAGGCTGCAGTCAAGATCAACAAGAAACTTTGTGATGTATGTATTAATTTTTGTTACTTCCTTTTTACTTCTTGAACATGCTTTTGGACCTGATCAATGCCAAGAACACCATGGAAATTGGTGTTTACAATGGTGTCACTAAAACCGCTGAAGTTACATACTGTACTTCATATGAGTATACTTTTAAGAGTGAAGGTTATGAAAACGAAAATTCATTACTTGCTAATGAAATGCAAGGGGAACTGGAATACTATATTTTCTTACTTAGTATATCCTTCAATTAGACAAATTAACATTCAATTAGACAAATTAGACAAATTAACATTCAAAAATGAAGTGTTGCACCTATCACTTTGTTTGCATTGTATTTAAGTTAATAATTTTCTTTACGTATGTGTAACCAATATCTTAAGGGAATAAGTTGTTTGGAGATGTGCAGTATGAAGAGGCATTATCATCTCCAGTATGAAGAGGCATTATTGAAGTATGACCTTGCTCTAGAACTTGCATCAGAGATTCCCTCTATTGTTGAATTACGTTCAATTTGCCATTCAAACTGTGCCACATGTTTCTTCAAAATGGTATGTTCTTTTCATGTCCACATCATTTTAAAGAAGTCATATTGTTAAATTGAGTTACAGTTTAGCGTGTGAGACGTCTCCTACATATGTGAAATATAATGTCAGTGGTCATTTTGAAATCAATACCTATTTGAAGATCTACTAAACATTGAATTTTTACTAAGATTATTAATGAAAAATAAAATAAAATGAAAATAGTAGTATCCATCTTATTGTAATTTTTCTAAATTTATGAATTAAGATATGAATATATGATGGAGATAATTTGTTAGATTAAATTGAAATTATCAAATTAAATTGATTTTAGTCATATATTAGCATGTGAGGAAATAAAATTCTAAGATGGTCGTGAGTATTGGAGTTAGTTTATTACTCAAAGATTGCCTATATTCAAATAATACTTCTAAAATGGGATACGATTATTGTTGTTTAATCAGTTCTCTGACGATTGATCTTTTGAGCGTCATACCTTTAACTTAATCTGTCTCTAAAATGATAACAAAAAAAATGAATCGGTAGCCCGTTGAAGTATGATAATGATACTCTTGAATAACAGGTTGTAACTAAAATCTGACTTCATTTTATTGATACACGGATGCAATTGAAATAATGGTTGATACTGTGATTAAAATTGTCATAACATGTTCATAAATTCCGGCAATATGTAGGTTTCTTTTTTGTATTATGATTATCAATTAACTAATTAATACATTTAATATGAAACATGATTGAGTGTGTATGTGATTAGCTGTATGTGACTTGAAATTTTACATTCAGGGAAAGTTTTTTTTTCTCTTTTAGAGGTTTCAATTGTCAATGTGTTTTTTTAAATATGTTTCTGAGTGGTGCTTTTACTTAGCAGTGAGTTGTTGAAAGGGGCTTATGATTTGGGTTACATAGAATGCTATTTGATTTTACGCTTTCTTCTTAATTATATACAATTGTTTTTTCTGTCTTCAGTTATTAAAAAGTCTATATAAAAAAAATATCATTCTCATTGCATATTTGACAAATTATTGAATCTATTCTCCCTCTTCACTGTCTTCTCCCTTTCAACCCTTCTCGACTTCTCTGTATTTTTCGACCAGGTCAGTGGTAGCGGCGGATGCCCCACCGGATTTAGCTACTTCTAAAGAGAAGTTGAGAATGGTTTTGCTTCCACGCAACTTGAAGGCGACTTTGCATTAAGCCCAAGCAACGTCGATTGAAGTGTCAAAAGTTCTGAGCCAAAGTCTAAGTCATCGACGCTTCAGATCTCAAATCTCCGCCACAAACTTGCCCCAACATCTTTATCTTCACCTTAAGGTTCATCTTCCCAAAACCCTAAAAATTTTCCCCCTTTGAACAAATTCAGTTATTACTCCAGTCAATCATCTGGGCCTCACCAAAACTCTCAATAACCCTCACACCAGGTTCGTTTTTGTTATATATCCATCATGTTATCAATTTTGTTTTTTCTTTAATTTTGTTGTATTCCCATGAATTTCTATATCAATCTTGACAAATTTCTTTGCTTTAATTTGCAAAAGTGCAATGTTTTGCCGGAATTGTTCGTAAGTTGCATTCCTCCCCCCTCTTCTTTTAACCATCAGTATATAATTGGTTATGCTTCTTTTATGGTGATTCTATCTGGATTCTCTTTAGTTGTATGTAGGTATTGTCTTTCTTTTTCTTATTGGAAAATTACATTTTAGAACTTAATTTTGGGCTTAACTAAGTTAAAATTGACTCAAATTATCATGGTGAAATGGGCTATATCTATATTCTGATATTTTGGTGTTGATTTATGACAAACAGTTTATGGTGGATATGAAATGTGATGGGTGTGTTACCGCAGTCAAGAATAAGTTGCAAAATGTTAATGGTGGGTGACAATTTTCACATTAGTTAGGGTTATTGGGTCATCTCCTGTAAAGACTAAAGACCATGAGTGAAGCTTTGAAGCAGAGTGGTAGAAATGCCCGATTGATTGGCCAAGGGATCCCTTAAGGTTAGTTGACAATCAGTTCTCCATTCCACTGTTTCGTCTGTTCCTACTATCAATATTAACTCTCTTACAAATCAAAATTCAAAAGTGTAATTATCTTTTTAATTTTTTTCTATCCTATTTGCAATTTTACGTATTTTTAAATTCATTTCTTTCCATTCTTATTCATTCTTTAAATTATGGCATCTTCAAGATTTTCAGCCCCCAATTTAATTATTTCATCAACTCCTTTGTCTTTTACACCTTTATTTTCTATCGAGTCGATAATCTTAGTTTTTTGGAGAAAAGAATTCGTATAAATAATGTAAATTTGTCTCTTTCATTTTTATTGGAATAAATAGTCTCTGAATTTTCTGAAAATGGTATACAATTTAATCAAGGTTAGACATTCTATGCAAAAAGTTGTTGAATGCTCACTCATATTACTAAGAAAATAGAGACATGGCTATAGATAAACAATATGATTAATATTGTGTATTCGTATTAGGGACAACATTTGATATATATTCTCCTTCAGTTTTCATGGGGGGTTATAAAGATATCAACCATGATTGGTACGAGAAAACAGAGACAATTTTATGGTGTTTTTAGTCAAAGTAATAATATAATCCCAAATCAATTTCACCATTGAAAGTTTCTCATGTATGAAACATAACTAATTGGAATTTTTACTACTTCTCTTCTATTTTTAATATTATCAAAAATCAAATAGAGGTTATTCTTCTCAGTATATTATAATTATATTAAAGACATTGTGATATTAGATTGTTAATTATTTTTGGTTGTCATCATATTAATAATTTAAGTTGTCTCATTTACATGGTTTTGATTCAGGGTAAAGATTTTTGAAGCTGTCTATAAGGACCTTTTTTTTTCTTTTTCTTTTTTGCTAAGTTGTCTATAAGGACCTTGCTGACCAATGTTCAAGGTATGCATCTCTCTTCAATTCTTTTTTCTAATATTGACTGAACTCATTACTTAATTTGAAATTATGGGATATGAGTTAACGTTGGTACATAGATTGAGTACTTCCGGTCCTTTTTTGACATGAATGTCCGACTTTAAAATTTAAATCCAATATTAAATCCATTATTCATTATTCATACTAGCCTGTGCATTGCACGGGTTATTCATACTCCCACTTTAAAATTTGAGAAAGCACAAGGGCGGTTCAGATTTCATCTCAATTCTTCCAACTTAATTTAGAGGTTCACATTTCATCTCACCAAAAAAAAAATCACGCCCAAATTATACCTTTTAAGTCATTTTAAAAAAATCGTTGTCGAAAGGGAGAGAGAAAAAGAAACCTTCGGAGGGAAAGATCGAAGTTTTTAGCAACTTCTCTGGGGAAGAGATGACTCTGAGGCGCCTTTTCGCGGAGGTCAATTGTATTTTTTCGTTCATGAACAAAATGTAAATCTTTTTCTATGTTTTTTCCCACATAATTATTTACATTTCTTTTGATTCTTCTTACAATTCTCGGTCACAATTCATGAGATTGGCTTCAATTGTGAACCCTAATCTCAGTTACTCTTTAGGGGTTTCTGTGGAACAATTTTTAATTTGCCATTGCTAGACTCCATTAATAGTTTTGTAGTTGGTTACAGAATAGGGGTTTTGCTGTACGGTTTAAAGAAGAAGAGTTTTAGGAATATCGCGTTTATATGTGCATATGCTTGCATATAAGTAGTGTACGTTTATTTTGAGTTGAGATGTTATGAAAATATTTTATTTTTTTGAGGCCCTATTCAGTTTACCTCTTTTTAGATGGGTTTTACTTTTTATTTTTCTATGCTTTTGTGGGATTTTTGTAAGGTTACCCTGATATTAAATAGGAATGTTATCTGTAGCTTTTAGATTGTTTTTGTTAGGTTGAGCATTTTTTTATATTCTGAATTGCATTTTTTTTAGCTTCTTTATGTTTAGTTTTTATGTAAGATTTTATGTAGATCATGTAAAAATGAAATGTACTTATTATAGATCACCTTATCATGAAAATTTGTCATAGTTAAGCTGCTAGACAGTAATGTGTAATTTCTTCCTCTTCGTCTCTTCAATCACTTCAGTTTCTTCCCCTTCCCCGCGAAATCGCTTCCCTCACTTTTTCTTTTGTTCCGTATCTCTCCCTCCTCCCACACGTATCCCAAATCTCTTCTCTATCTTTGATGTACCCTCAACTTCTTTTGTAGGACAAACGATTTGGGGCTTTTTGGGTGGACCAAATTGAGAGTTTGCGAACTTGCGAACTGTGGAGTTTGTGGGATGACTGAATATTTTGTAGGACAAACGATATGCCACTATGATTGAATCTATCAAGCGCTTCGCGACACAAGGTAAATCCTTGGATGCCATCACTTTTATTTTATTTTTTGTGGAAATCTTTGGGAAAATTAGACCCAAGAGTAGATATGATGCATAATGATGAATTTTGGTTTGGCAATATATGATTTTGAAAAGCGTGTTATTGTTTCCATTAGTATATCTTTTATGTGCTTAATTCTTCTATGTGTTTAATACCCTTGGTTCTGTATGCAGATGGCATAACAGGAGCGGATGTTGGCGTGAAACCAAATATGCAATTTTTCAGGGAACAGAAAACAGAAGGATTTCCTCGAATAGCATACATACAAATCTACGAATGCGACAAATTCTCGGTATGTGAACCTGAGGGGCAATCATGATCCGTATCGAATTGGCAATTATTAAAATGTTGTGATTCCCAAATTCTTTCTCCTTTCCAAAAAAGAAAACTCAAAGTTGCATGTCACCTCAAAATTTGTTAAATTCTTGCAGATTGGGCTCTTTTGCTTGCCGCCTTCAGTTGTCATTCCACTCCATAATCATCCTGATATGACAGTATTCAGTAAGCTTCTCTTTGGAACCATGCACATCAAATCTCTTGATTGGGTGAATGATGCCTCTGATAAAACAGTTGTGAATGTCAAACCTCCAAATGGTAAGATCTTCTTTGTCTATGAATGCCTGTTATCTTTCTATTACTCGATTAGACATTTTTCATTTTTGTATTATTTCTTACAACAAGTACATCTTTTGCTTCTGTTCAATCATGATTTTAACTTATACCCTTAAAGTTAATTCTGCCAAGTCAGCTGAGGTTGAGTAAAATCATTATTGTTCAATATCATTTTTGGTGGTTCCATAATATGCAAATGAAAAATGTTTACAGTCCTACTTTTTGGTCCATGGTACAATGGCATTATAAATTATTGTAATTAGGGGCAGTTTGTTTTATGTTAGGTAAATTGTGGGACTCTCAGGCATTTATAATGTTAGATTTGCTTATTATTGCATAAATTCCTTAATAGTTACTATGATTTATTGAATTCTTTGTGGAATTCACTCAAAGCTTAATGGTCCACGTGTGGATCTTTAACTTTTTAAGTTTTTCCACCCACATTATGAGTTTTCCATTTTCTTTTAATCAGATAAATAACTATAGTTGTTCCACCCACAGTTTGTGATAAATTGTTAGATGTGTTTATAGTTAACTTTTTTTATGATGGATTATTATTTGAGTGTGAAAATAGGGATTTTGGATTATCAATTATTTTGTGAACGAAGTGGTGACCCTTTTATTTGAAGTTCTGAGAATCTTCTCCTCCAATTGAACATTGCTCTGTGAGTGTGCTGAACTTTCAAGGAAAAATAATCTTTTTTCTTCCTCAAATTTCCCCATCCAAAATGCATTAATTCTACAAAATGCACTCCAGTGATTTTTTACAAATCAAATAACTTCTTGATTGTATACATGCATGAATTTGTATGTCAACATTTTTTTTTGAGAGGAGTGGGAAATTTAATTTTCTAGAAATTTACGAGTATTGAACCGGGAAAGAAGGAATTAGACATAAAAATCCGCGCGTTTTACTTTCTTTTGACAAGTTGCGCTCATATTTTCTGTAAGTTCTTTAGATTCAATTTTATGATTTTCATTTGTTCTTTATGAGTTAACTTTCATTACTACTGTTGTTTTGATTTATTATTAACCCTTCTGTCGAAATTTCTGTTTTGTTTATCTGTTTATAGCAGTAAGTGATTTGTTGATTAAATTCAATAAAAGTCAAGATTGAGCATTGTTTACGTTATCGTTGACCGTGTCTTCATATATAAAGATTGATTTTATGCGATTAAGAAATCCTAAGTGTTGATTCTATTGTAATATCCCTAATAAAGTATATGATCTCATGAATGATTATTTGTGTTGAAGGAATTGGATGATATGAAAAAAAGATTGAAGAGATGGAAGTGGAAGTTGCTGCTCTCCGAGAAATGCATTCCAAAGAGGTGTTGCTAATTCAAGTGTTGATTCTAATGTAATATCCCTGATCAAGTATATGTTCTCATGAATGTTTATTTGTGTTGAAGGAATTGGATGAGATGAAAAAAAGATTGAAAGAGATGGAAGTGGAAGTTGTTGCTCTCCGAGAAATGCAGGCCAATGTTGAGAAAGATATGGTTGTTGTTCAAGGTTTAATTTTTCTTTTTTTAATTGAGTTTCATATCTTCAATTTTTTTTTCTTCTAAGTATCTATATATATAAATAGAATCTCTGTTATAGTGAACTGGTAATTAATTTTGAAGAAGTGATATAAAGACTCTTAATGGGAAAAGTAGTTGATTTGATGTAGATGTTATCTATTGAGTTGTTCCAAAGAGGTGTTGCTAATTCAAGTGTTGATTCTAATGTAATATCCCTGATCAAGTATATGTTCTCATGAATGTTTATTTGTGTTGAAGGAATTGGATGAGATGAAAAAAAGATTGAAAGAGATGGAAGTGGAAGTTGTTGCTCTCCGAGAAATGCAGGCCAATGTTGAGAAAGATATGGTTGTTGTTCAAGGTTTAATTTTTCTTTTTTTAATTGAGTTTCATATCTTCAATTTTTTTTCTAAGTATCTATATATATAAATAGAATCTCTGTTATAGTGAACAGGTAATTAATTTTGAAGAAGTGATATAAAGACTCTTAATGGGAAAAGTAGTTGATTTGATGTAGATGTTATCTATTGAGTTGTTCCAAAGAGGTGTTGCTAATTCATGATAAGTAATAAGTTCTTTCAAATGTTTCAGTTCTTAAATTTTAGCTATATATCAAAATTCATTCCTGAGTTTCATGGATTTCTAATTAATTATTTATTAATTTCAGTAATTGTTAGAAGTAGCTATATATTAAAATTCATCTCTGAGTTTGATGGATTTCTAATTAATTGTTAATTAGCTTTAGTAATTGTTAGAAGTAGCAGTTGTTTTAATAGGAGTTGATTTTGAGTAGATTGCATATTGTGGTACTTAAGCTTCATTTGAAACAAGAAAGGAAAATGAAAAAGGGGGCTGGAGGTTTTTAAGAGGGAAAAGGAACCTCTTTTTCCTTATATTATATACAATTACAAGTGATAACAAGATATGCCATGAGCTATTATGTCAAAGCCTAAGCCCAACTCCCTTTTGCCTCAATTACGCAGGTACATGCACTTTTTTTTTCTAATTAAAATTTTTATATGATTTTTTTAGTTGGACCAAGATTACTGTAGAGTTCAACTATGTAAACAACTTTATATTTATTTGAATTAGCTTGGGGTTATGTATTTATTAGTTGTTTTTACTTTGGTGGTTAATTTTTCCAGTCAAAGGAATTTTATCCCTCTGATTTTAATTTGCCTCACGGTCCATGGATCTTATTTGGTCAATTTATCCTCGATGATATGTAATTGTATGGTAGAGTTTGAGCAATTGAAATAATGGTTGATACTGAGAACAAAATTGTCATAGCATGTTCAAAATTTGTTATTCTCAACATACTTGAATTATGAATTCAATCCTATAATGTTCCAATTACATATGGCTTGAAATAAAGCCTTTTAGTTTGATAAAATCTTTTGAGAGTGCTTTTCTTCTTACTTGGTTAGGGCTTGGTTCTATTATTTTTGTTCAGGGAATTCTTCTTGCAGTGTCAGGTGTATAATCAGTAGCCCTTTCTGACCTTTGATTTTATACTGGCAAAAATATTAAAATTTCATGATGTCATTATTTAATGTATTTTTTTGTTAGTTTAGAAATTATGATAGGAAATTTCGCAAATAATATGCGTTTGGTAAGAAGATAACTTACAGGAATTTGTATAATTTAACTGCCCTTTGCAAGAATAATCCCAAATCTAGCAATATTCCTCAATCCACATTAAGGAGTAGAATTTGTTTTATATCTGGCAGTTTTGATTATTTTCACTTGAAATTGTAATGTATAAATTACTACACTTTTACAGGTTTTCTACTAGAAGAATGGGAACTGTTGTGTATGGAGTGTTAAAGTACTTGCAGAATGAGAAAGCTAATAGCCAAAATTGATAATTTTTTGAATGTAAGTCAATATATCAGGGTAGTAGTAAGAAAAGCTCTGTTTTAAAATTGGAGTTGAAAGTTGGATGCCCAATAATGGACAATATTTGTCATAATCTTTCTAAATTCTTACTAATATCAATCTAAGCTATACTAATTTCGAACTAAGAAAATTTTATTTGATTATAAGTCTACATTCATCTATATCTTTTCTTAAATAAATTGATAATTTGTTATAACATCTCTAAATTCTTATATCAATTTAAATCATTTCCCCTCCACTACATATAAATGTGTGTGCTCATTTTTTTTATTTTGACTCGCATATTTCGATAAATTTTATATTTCAAATACGAAGGATACTTGGTGTAAGTTGTAAAGAATACGAAGTTGTTTCTTTATTTTCTGCATGTGTATTTTTTATGTTTTGTCTTTTGTAAAGTTAACTAATTATACATGATTATGATGATTTTGAGTATGAAATGATGGTTGTTTTGGTGGTTTGGATATTTATTGATGATTGTAAGTTTTGTAGACAGGTTTAGATTTTTCTAGATATTTATTTTTAAAAGAAACACTGCCGACATTTCTTGAAATTAGTAGCAACTAGCTTGATGTTTTGGTGGTTGGATGTGTTGATTATTGAGTATGTATTAATTATTGTGGTGGTATGGTAAATTATGATAATTGTTATGTCTGATTGTAAGTTATTTTAGGTTGTAAAAAGTCTTTAGGTTAACAAATTATACATGGTTATAATAATTTTGGATATGGAATGATGGTTGTTTTGATGGTTTGAATATGTATTGATGATTGTAAGTTTTGTATACAAGTTTCGATTTTTTTGGATATCTATTTTTAAAGGAAATTTTGTCGATTTTTTTTAAAATTAGTAGCGACTAGCTTTATGTTTTGGTAGTTAGATATGTGTTGATGAATGAATATGTATTAATTATTGTGGTGGTATGGTGAATTATGATAATTGTTATGTCTGATTGTAAATTATTTTAGGTTGCAAAGAGTCTTTAGGTAATGTAATATTTTTTGAATTTTAATCTAATTTTTCGTTACGCCGTGCCTTTAGGCACGAACAATTACTAGTATATATATAAGACCCAAAACCCACAACCATGTGAGAGAAATATCAGTTTTCAAAAAAAAATGCTATCAAATGTTCTTCGCACGTACCACCTCCATGTGGTTTCCTATATATAATTATCAGATTTTCTATTCGTGCATGTTCTTTTGTATGGATGCTGCAGAGGAGGAACTAGTGGGGTGGGGTGGGGTGGGGTGGGGTGGGGGAGTGGGGGTGGGGGGTGTCATATGACCCCCCAACCCTGGAATATGAAGGATGTTAATGTTAGTTAAACTTGATATTTGTTATGAGATGGTATTAATTCATTTGTTTCCTCATATCCTTCCACCTATAATAAATTAACAATATTACTATAAGATAAAATAATCTTAAATAAGTTTGATGATTAATTAATTAATATTGCACTCATTTGTCTTACTAACTTAATCATACATTGGTATCAATTTTCTGTAAATGAGAATAACTTAATTCATTTTCTTACTTTGAGTGGCTCCTCTCAATTGTCTCCAAGGAAGATGATCAGAACCATAATATAAGGTTTTGAATATATAATATTATAATTTATAATTTATCCATAAAAGTAGCTAATCAGTTGATTAAAAACTTCAAAATCTGATTAATAGTCCCATATATCAGGGAAAATTAAAATATATATATATATATATGTATTTAAAGTCATTAGTGTGACGAACGAGATTTTTGTAATGTAATTTGAATATTTATTGAATTAAATGAATATTTTTGATGATTTAATTATTGAGTTAAATAATTAATTGATGAATTTGTGGTAGATTAATTTAATTATATGTGTTACATTGATTAAATTAATGTGGAGAAATTTTTATATTCAATGATATACTTAACTGAGCTTATTTGATTTAATATATTAATTAATAAGCATAATGTGTTCTAATTAATTTAATAATTAATTAGAGATTTATGATTTGACATAATTAATAAATAAGAATTTTAATTATGTGACTATGTGATTTAATGTGAATTTATGCTATTTAATTTAATTGATTTAAATAACATAATTTGATTAAATTGGGTGTGACATTAATTAACTATATAATAAGAACTTTATTAAAATAAATGAAAAGGGAGAATAAGAGAGCTAACAAACATGGCCCTAAGGGGAGTTGCACCAGTTAACCCATTACTGATTAACTGACGACACTCACCCACTATACTTAGGGGTGTTCATCGGTAAAAAACCGAACCGGTACCGAAAAAACCGAACCGGTACCGAATCAAAAATACCGGAAAACCAAGAACCGGTACCGGTACCGAAAAACCGGTTTCGGTACCGGTTCGGTACAAATTCGGTTTCGGTTTTTTCGGTTCGGTTTTCGGTTATACCGCAAAAAATTAAATAATTAAATAATTTTTTTTATATTAATAAATTTTTTTAAAACTATGAATTTTTTTTTATATTAATAGAATTTCATTTTATAATCTACCATTTCATTTTATAATCTACATTTCTTTTTGTAATCTACCATTTCTTTTTGTAATCTATCATTTCTTTTTATTATTATTAATTTATTATTATTATTATTATTATTGGTGTTAGTATTATTTATTTTATTTATTTAAAAATCTATACTGTTACAATTTCATGCATGCTAGAAATTTTAAATAGCATACATTTTTAATAGTTGGGATTAATTGTATCAATTAAAATTGAATAATTTGTATTAATTTTAAATTTCGGTTTTTTTTTCGGTTTTTCGGTTTTACCGAATTCAAAAATTTAAGAACCGGTACCGGTACCGAAAAGTATTAAAAAACTGAAAAAACAGGTACCGAAAAAACCGGTACCGAAAAAAACCGGTACCGCCCGGTTCGGTAAAAAACCGAAAAAACCGAAAATTTTGAGCACCCCTAACTATACTTGTTATACTTACTACACTATACATATACCGTATACATTAGACTTATATTTCATATTAAAAACAAAGAAAAGAGAGAATTTTAGAGAGAAACTTAGAGAGAAATACACAGAGAGAATTGAGAGATTGAGAAATGGAATCCATATCGTCTTCACAGAGTTTGAAAGGGGTAATTCCTTTGTCCCAATTTTATTTCACGTACTATGTTTCTTTCATTAACATATATTATGAGTTCTCTGTGGTTTACGAAAAGTTACAGAGTTTTCTATTTACGTGCTTTAAAAATTCTCTGTGAATGAAAAAATTAATATTTGTTCATTATATGGCTATATGTGTGTTCATATGTGTTTATAACATATTATATTCCATATATGCATAACTTCAGTGATCAAACCATCGAATTTTGTTATATTTGGGTTTTCAAAATTATAGAGTATAGAAATTCTATATGTGGCCCATACGGCCCTTACGTACAATTTTTATACCATGAATCGATGGTTTAACTTTAAATTGACGATTTAATATAATTATACACGTTTAAATAAATAAAACGGAAGTTAAACGAACGGATTCGGTGTTATAACGAATTCGTAATGTTGAATTTCTTGTTTTTCTTTCAAAACTTTATAAAGTATAAAAAACAGTAAAATTATATGATTGATTCAAATAATTGTATATTTTAACTCATTAAAATAGTGCTAACAAGGTTGGGTAATGATTATATGTGTATTATAGTGTCTGGGTATGCTTAAATTCATGTGTGAATAAATCAATTGGATGTTTTGGTCAAGTTCTGTTTTTCTCGAGAACCTCAGAATCTGGAACTGGCATGTCGCGCCGCAGTGCCACTATGTAGTTTGTCCAGGAATGAGAATTTTAATTGTTTTAGTCCAGGGAATGTAATAGTAACCTAATCTAATGAACATAAAAATGTGTTAGACATATAATGGAATGTTAAAATAGATTCTTAACATGTCAATGAGGTACTTACATATTTAATTGAACTGTTGAACGCATAGTTAGCTAGTCGTTCATGAAATCTAATATTTTGTGAAGACAAATGTTGTGATTTGATTAGTATAATCATAATCAGAGTTTAGACAAAAGTGCATGAAGTTATGATGTTAGTTACGTTATTGATTAATGTGTATTGTGAATGTATTGGTATGTAGGGCTTAATAAAGAATATGAATTATAAATTTTAGCTTGTGCAAGAGACAAGTTTCCTATCCTTAAACCTGTTAATATTTTGCAAGTTTCCTAAACTCAAACTTTACTTTTACATTGAGCAAGTATCCTATCTCTAACTTATTGTTATTAAGCAAGTTCTTAACATTCTAAGTTATTCATTTAACAAGTCTTAGACTTGTGTTCTATATCGAGCGAGCTCTTGTTTTTAATTGTTCAAGTTCAAAGGTTTCATATTTGATGCTATAACTCTTTTAAGCATGATTCAGCTATACAATACTTATTCGATTGTATACTCTTGAGATTCACCATTCAAGTTGAATATCGATGTTATTGTTGAACTTATAGGACCAGTGAACCCTTATTTATTCGACTAGTCCATAGTTGATGTACGTTCTAAATTCTAGAATACTTATTGAGCTTATCTAAACCAAACTTCCTTTGGTGCGGACTCTGATGTCAAAACTGAGATGAATAACCCTGTAAAAGGGATTATTTACGTTTTAGCGTTGATATATTGTGCATAGTATGGTACTAAGGGCTGATCCCCCTAAGTATGAGAAGTAGAGTCCATAGTCTTATGACTGTTAAAGGTTTAAAGTATAAACACTTTACAACCTAGGACATAGTTCAAGGTCTTATGACCCTCAGATGTTCTTTTGATTCCTGTTATTTATCCTCGAGTCAAAAGTTGAGTTTTTTTTTATCCAGATGTCTTTGATTCACTCGCATGTTATTATATTGTTGTCATATTATACTTGTGGACAACATGCTCACTCTTGCGTAATAATAACATTACAGTTAAGAACGAAAGGTCCGACGAGCCTTCTACTAGCAAAGACAAGGGCAAGGTCAACAAGTGATGAAGACTTGTTGTTTATTTTATATATTTATGTTTCAACTTTATGTTAAAGTTGTGTAAGACTATTTATTTGTTTATGTTCCGCACAGATGTTTAAGGTTAGTATGACCTGGGATTGATGTATTTATTTTCAGATGTTGTAACCCCATAAGGGGAGGATTATTTCTATTTATTTCATGGTTAACATTTATTATGGGTAGATAGATAGATGATATTTGTATAGTGAACACCAAATCCCGTGAAAATTGAAGTACTCGGATTTGGGGGTGTCACAATTAGACTCACAACTCAAAGGTTGACAAGAGTTGGAATATGATGTTGTGAAATACTATAATTGGGCAAAATGAATTTGAAAGATGCACTCCAAGCGTCAATAAATATTTTTTTTTACTGATGTATTTTGACCTCTCAAAAATATTCTGGTTCCGCCACTATGAATGCATGAAAAAAAATACGAAGAGATTGTAATCCTATATATATATATATATATATAATGTTTAATTACTAGTTAATGTCCGTTATATATATATATCTTAATTTGGAGTTTGAATATCTTAATCCGTGAACTATCGACTAAGTGAAAAAGATAAGTTAGGGTACGGATTAAAATTATTGGCAAGTGTACAAGTGTCTATTGGGCTAGTGTCGCTAGAATGAAGCTGTCGTGGATGTCGATAAGGAAGCGTAGTGGAATATTATGAATACCAATATAAATTTATCATATGATGAACAAATCTAACATTGCTAATATGAGTTATGGATGTGGGGTTAGATAGACTTGACCCTCTCTCTTGGATCTAAGTTCTTTTGGAAATAGATCTAGAATTTCGTGATTATTTCCTGTTTAAAGACGAGACTTTATTCAATGACTCAACCCACCACCAGCAGATCTAGGATTTTGTGATTATTTCTTTAAAGACTCTAATGAGTCGAGTTTTACAGTGTTAGTGTGAGTTCAGTGTGATCAGTCAAGAAAACTTCATAATTTATTGTGTGGAAAATAATATATATTGCAAATGTTTACGCTGATTTTTTGATTGTAAGTTACGTGAATAAGTATTAGTGGTAATCTTTTTGGAGAAGTATTAGTGGTAATCTTTGTAAAGAAATGTGTAATAATTGAGGTTATTCTATAATTTCTATCAATCTCATGTATTGATAAATTTTATAATTGAAATTCAATATAAATTTATGGCAATACATGACATGACTTTTATTGTATAACCATGAGCCTAATGTGATCAATAGTTGGGCCAACTCCGAAAACCTAAATAGAAAAAACGAGCATAACTGCCATAACATGATAACAATAATCTTTAGGAACAATTACATTTTCTAGTATGTTTTTTAAAAAAATTACAACAACAGTACATGCAGAAAATATTTACAAAATTAATACATTTTTAATAGTTTATTTACAAAATTAATATAATTAGTATTCTTTTAATTTAGGTGGGTCAATCGCCATTCTCTATTTCTCTCTTCCTTTAATTTAGGTGGGTCAATCGTCATTCTCTATCTCTCTCTTTCCCTCTCGCCATTATCTCTCTTTCTCTCAACTGCCTTATCCTCAATCTCCATTCTTCATCTCATCACCATCAGCATCAATTGTTGCTAACCAAGATCTCCAAGTAGCCATTGAAGAGATGCAAAGAGCAACTTATTCAACACTAAAATAGTTAAATATATTAATTCCTGATTGGGTGAATTCATCTTTTATATAATTAGGGTACGTAGCTACTAGCTAATTATTTTCGAACTTTTCTACTCATTACAGATTTACAGTGAGTGAGCCTTGAGGGTGTTGTCCTAAGCAAAATATGGGCTCTAAGAATAACTCTCCGGGCCATAGAAGGCGAAATCCAGTGTCTATATTCGTTGTACTTGGTTTGTGTTGTTTCTTTTACTTACTGGGAGCATGGCAGAAGAATGGTTTTGGAAAGGGCGATAATATAGCATTGGAAATAACCAAGCAGGAGGCATTATGTCTGTGCAGTGCATGTGCTCTTAATAATCATCATTTTTGTAAATTTATCTTCATTTGAACTTTTACTTTTTGAGATACTTATTTTCCCAATATTGCGTTTTTCAAAGTATGTATTGGGTTTTCACCTTGTATTGGTTGAAGTATCAAGTTCAGTTGGTAACCAAACCTTCATACCAAGGTAACCAAACATTCATATCAAGGTAACCAAACCTTCATATCAAGGTGACCAAACATTCATACCAAGGTAATCAAACCTTTATGCTAAGGTAACCAAACCACCTCCACACCTGCAGTTTTTTCATAATGCAATTGGTAACCAAACCTTCATACCAAAGTAACCAAACCTTCATATCAAGGTAACCAAACATTCATACCAAGGTAACCAATCCACCTCCACACCTGCAGTTTTTTCATAGTAAAGTTGGTAACCAAACCTTCGTACAAAGGTAACCAATTCAGTTTTATTAGGTTACCAATTTATTTTGAATGTGATGCAGTTGGTAGCCAAACTTTCATACCAAGGTAACCAATTCAATTTTATTAGGTTAACTTCATAGTGCAGTTGGTAACCAAACCTTTATACCAAGGTAACCAAACCTTCATACCAAGGTACCCAAACCTTCATACTAAGATAACCAATCCACCTCCACACCTGCAGTTTTTTCATAGTACAGTTGGTAACCAAACATTCATACCAAGGTAACCAAACCTTCATACCAAGGTAACCAAACCTTCATACCACGGTAACCAATCCACCTCCACACCTGCAGCTTTTTCATAGTGCAGTTGGTAGCCAAACCTTCATACCAATGTTTTATCTGATAGATTTTAACCTGGCTATGGTGAGTAATTCTATTCTTGGAAATTTACCTTGTTTTTAGATTTTTTTAGCAGTGAAAGTTAAATGAAACATAATCTGACACTTCATGCTTTGCTCTCCACCCCTTCCTTTTTGCAGGATCTGCATCATAAATATGTAACCTCTGGTGAGCTCTAATTTATATCTGAATACCAATGAAATCTTTTATACCCTTTTTGTGTTTTCGTTTTAAAGGAGAAGCTCTTCGTGTGCAAGCTTTAAGATTCGCGGCGGCGGAGGAGGAAGATGACGAAGGAGGAAGATGACGAGAAAATAATTTTTTGTTTTTTCTCCTTTTGATTTGAATTTTGAATTTTGAATTTTGAATTTTGAATTTATTTTTGTTGTTAGATTCCAAATATTTGAATTTGAATTATTAATTATGGCAGTTATTTTCTTCTTGATTTTAGGGTTCCTTATTAATGTGAAATTGAATGGTTTGAATTTGTTGTCCTCTTTTTGTAATTATTTTATGGATGCACTAATAGTGTAATTACTTTCTAATTGTTGTATATTTCTGTAAAGAACCCTAATCTTTAGTCTCACTTATCTGTTTCTAATTTGGGCTTTAGGTAAATGCATGTCATACAATCGTTAAACTAAAGCCCAAATATAATACTTCGGTTTTGTGGGTGGTACAATAGTTAAAGAAAAACCCAAATATAGTACTCCTCTCTCTACTCTAATTATAATCTAATGTAGTAGTATAAAAAAAGGGTCCTTAACAGTATTATACAACAATTAGAAAGTAATTACACAATCAATACATCCACAAAATAATTACAAAAATAACGCAATAAATTCAAACCATTCAATTTCACATTAATAAGGAAACCTAAAATCAAGGCTGCCATTATTAATAATTCAAATTCAAATTTTTGGGATCTAACAACAAAAACAAATCCAGAATTCAAAATTCAAATCAAAAGGATGAAAAACAAAAAATTATTTTCGTGTCATCTTCCTCCCTCGTCATCTTCCTCCTCTATAATTTTCGGCCAACGGCGCTGCCACTTTTCCTCCGTAATCTCTCTCATCCTATCTCTTACCACCAAATTCAATGCTTCAGCCACTTTTCCTCTAGTCTTCAACAAAAACATGCAATATATATCACTATTAATTTTAAAGAGAGAAAAAAACAAAAAACTAACTTGAATGGCTTAGCGGTAGGTGGGAGAGAAGAGAGTAAAAGGAATAGAGAAGAAGCCTTCAATGATAATCATATATTCTTTCATTAAATTCTTAGTCCACTCGCATGGATCAAAGCTTATCAACTGCTTCACTGTTAACTCAAATGTAATCTTCTTTATCACTGTTAACGCCAATGAGAAGAAGGAGAAGATTCGCCCTACAAACATAAGTTTGAAAACAAATAGATGTAACTCTTACTGTTTTTGAATTTTTTTATGATTATTTGGTTACCCACAAAAACTAAAATGGTTACCTTTGTATGAAGGTTTGGCTACCAACTGCACTATGAAAAAACTGCAGGTGTAGATGTGGATTGGTTACCTTGGTATGAAGGTTTGGTTACCTTGGTATGAAGGTCTGGTTACCTTGGTATGAAGATTTGGTTACCAACTGCACGATGAAGGTAACCTAATAAAATTAAATTGGATACCTTGGTATTAAGGTTTGACTACCAACTGCTTGAAGGTTTGGCTACCAACTACATCACATTCAAAATAAATTGGTAACCTAATAAAATTGAATTAGTTACCTTTGTACGAAGGTTTGGTTACCAACTGCACTATGAAAAAACTGCAGGTGTGGAGGTGGATTGGTTACCTTGGTATGAAGGTTTGGTTACCTTGGTATGAAGGTTTGGTAACCAACTGAATTATAAAAAAATTACGGGTGTGGAGGTGGTTTGGTTACCTTGGCATAAAGGTTTGGTTACCTTGGTATGAAAGTTTGGTTATCTTGGTATGAAGGTTTGGTTACCAACTGCACTATGAAGGTAACCTAATAAAACTGAATTGGTTACCTTGGTATGAAGGTTTGGCTACCAACTGCATGAAGGTTTGGCTACCAACAGCACTATGAAAAAACTACAGGTGTGGAGGTGGATTGGTTACCTTTGTCAGAAGGTTTGGTTACCTTGGTATGAATGTTTGGTTACCATGGTATGAAGGTTTGGTTACCAACTGCACTAATGGCGTGTTGTGTTTAGCATGTTGATAGAAGAGAGAGAGAGCTCGCTTGAATTCTTCCAAGTGTGTCCATTTATTCAATAAAAGTAGATGACCACACGTGGGAATTGTTTATTTATTCTATCTAATGAATCCTGAAAGCAAATGACTTATCTCTCAGTGATGATTACAAAGCTAAACATACCAAATAAAAGGAAGACTTTGGCAAATAGACGAGTAAAAGAATTGATGTTCGTGCACTGGGATCGTGTTTACAGCAGGCCAAAACCGCAGATGATGTAGAAGATATTCTTAAGGACATAGCTGAAATTCCCCTCCAGGTGTACTCATCTTTAATTAGAGCTTTTGGCAAAGAAAATACGGTAGATTCTGCACTGGCTCTTTTTCACTGGCTGAAAAGAAAGAAGAAAGAATCTAGCGATTTTATTGGCCCTAACCTTTTCATATATAATATAGTCTACTGGGAGCGCTAAAACTGGCCGGAAGCATTGAAAGAAGTCGGAAGCATTGAGCGAGAGAAGGAAAATGAAAGGGACAGAGAGACAAAGAATGAAAATCATCTAGCAGAGACAGAGAGAAGGAAAATGAAGGGGACAGAGAGAGAGAAAGAAGGAAGTCGGAAGCATTGAGCGAGAGAGAGAGAGAACTGTGAGAGATAGAGATAGAGAATGGTGAGAGAGAGAGAATGGCGAGAGCGAGAATGAGGATAAGGCCGTTGCGAGAGATAGAGAATGACGATTGACCCACCTAAATTAAAGGAATCCTAATTGCATTAATTTTGTAAATAAACATGAAAAAATGTATTATTTTTGTAATTATTTTATCTATGTACTGTTGTTGTAATTATTTTTAAAAATGTATTAGAATATGTAATTGTCCCTAAAAAAAAACTGAAGCCAAAAATCGAGAAGGGAGGGAGGGACAAACAATTCGATCGAGCGCAGAGAGAACATAGCAGATCTACAAATTAACCGTTGTGGTTTTTTAGGTTAAAGAGACGTATATGTAATTTAATAAAATAAAAGAGGAGCAAAATACTTATTATATTTGCTCAAACCAACTTATAAATCATAACTTTCAAACCAAATTATTACTCATTTATTTTGATTTATAAGAAAAAAGAACTTACAAGTCATTGCCAACACCCTCAGTGTTCAGGGAAGCAGCTCAATTCTTCCAATCTCCCTCCCCAATTCTGTACCAATTTTTTTCTCTCTCCTCTCTCATACATCAGTGTTGCTTGTGGAGCTTTCAAACTTCGTTTCTCTCTCTATAATTATATCTCTGTAGCAGAGCTTCCGTTAACTGCAGCTCACCTACATACCGAGCAATGAGACAATGAACATGAACCTGAATGTAAGTTCAGACTATACTCAAAACTAAAATGATAATGTAGGCTGCTGAGTAGTCTAGATGATAGAATTTTATTATTTGAGCTGAAATGGAATTTAATTTTTATTACTTGGTGATAGCAGGAAAATTATTTGTATTATCAATTACAGTTGTGTTATTACATCGATATACTCAGATTGAGAAAGGGGAAATGATATTTTATATGTAAATGCATTGCCTTCCCGTCGCGAATGTGTTCCATAGTGTTGGACGGTGACTCATTTTCCCGCCGGGGCGTAGAGATGGATGGGGAAACACCCGTCGGGGCGGGAGAAGTTTCTGGCCAGATAGAGAAGTGCCCCGCTGGGGCGGGTCGGCAAGAAGGAAAACCCCCGCTGGGGCGGGGGGGGGGGGGGGGGGCGGAAACGGGCGGAAGCCTTGTGCAGCTTGGACTTCAGTCAGATCTTTATTTAGATTGTAAGGGATATTATGGGAATATAAGCCATAATATGAAGTAGAGTTGGAATAGGATTATTGGGGGTATAAATAATCCTTGATGTAAAACTCTATGTAACTGACTCATTCTGAATAATAAAAGGAACGCCTCTCCCGTGGACGTACTCAAATTGGGGAACCACGTAAATCTGTTGTGTTGTGTGATTTTCTCTATAATTGTGTGCGTGTGTGTGATCCAATTCCAACGAATTGGTATCAGAGCTAGGTTAGATCTGTTAGATTTGGTTGGATTGAACACGAAGAACGATGGCATCAATTTCGTCCGTTTCAAAGTTCGACGTGATGAAGTTTGATGGAACAGGGAATTTCGGGTTATGGCAACAGAGGGTCAAAGATCTGTTGGTGCAGCAGGGATTAGTAAAGGCGTTGAAAAAGAAGCCAGAGGCTATGACAGCGGAAAACTGGGAGGAACTCGAAGCGAAGGCGGTGAGTACAATTCGTTTGTGTCTTGCAGACGAGGTTATGTATCACGTGATCGGTGATGAATCGCCATCGGGGGTATGGAGTAAACTCGAATCCAGATATATGTCTAAGTCTCTGACAAACAAGCTGTTTCTGAAGCAGAAGTTGTTTGGGTTGAAGATGAGTGAAGGTTTAGAACTCATTCAACATATTCACACGTTCAATCAAATTATCAGTGATTTAATTAGGATTGAGGTGAAGTTTGAAGAGGAAGACCAAGCGTTGATGTTACTGTGTTCCTTGCCGGGTTCCATGGAGAATCTTGTTACAACTCTGTTATGGGGAAAAGAGACTCTAAAATTGGAGGAAGTCACATCCGCTCTTTTGATGTTTAATCAGCGAAGACTTCAGACCAGGGTGTTTCGGGTGAAGGGCTGATGGTAAAAGGGGGAGAGCAACGTGGCAGAAAATCGGAAAGGGAAAAATCTGGAACGCATGGGAAATCTAAATCTAGAGGAAAGAATCGTAGGCATAGGGAGTTTAGATGTTATAAATGTCGCGAGACAGGTCACTTCAAGAGAGACTGTCCGATGAATAAGGATGATGGAACGAAGACTGGAAAGAAGGCAGAATCAACAAAATCAGCAAACATTGTGGAAGAGACATCGGATGATGGAGATATGTTGTCAGTTTTAACAAACACAGATGTGGCAGATTCTTGGATTCTGGATTCAGCATGTTCGTTTCACATGTCACCTAACAGAGAGTGGTTTGACACATATAAATCTGTGGACTGTAGTACCGTTTTGATGGGTAACGATGCCTCGTGCAATATCATTGGAATTGGCACAGTGAAGATCAAGATGTTTGATGGTGTCGTGAGAACTTTGTCTGAGGTGAGGCATATACCAGGATTAAGGAAGAATCTTATTTCATTGGGAACCTTAGACTCTAATGGTTGTGAGTGTAAAACAGGTGGTGGAGCCATGAGAGTGACAAAGGGTGCGCTAGTGATCATGAAGGGTTCGAAGGTTAATGGAAATATCTATCGTTTGATAGGGAGCACAGTTGTAGGTGGAGCTGCAGCCACTACAGCTGATGATACTGATGATACTTCGTTATGGCATATGCGGTTGGGGCATATGGGGGAACGTGGGATGCTGGAATTACACAGAAGAAATCTGTTGAAGGGGGTGAAATCGTGCAAGCTTGATTTCTGCAAGTTTTGTGTTCTGGGAAAACAGTGTAAGGTGTCGTTTAAGCGTGCTGCGAACAAAACTAAAGGAATACTTGATTATGTTCATACTGATGTTTGGGGACCAGTGAGGGTAGCTTCAAAAGCAGGATCACTGTATTTCTTGACTTTCATCGATGATTATTCGAGGAAGGTTTGGGTGTACTTCATGAGACACAAGTCTGAAGTTTTTGAGAAATTCAAGGTGTGGAAAGCTGAAGTGGAAAACCGAACAGGGAAGAAATTAAAGTGTCTCAGATCAGACAATGGAACGGAGTACAAGTATGAGCCATTTGTGAAGTTTTGTGAAGAGTATGGGATTCAGAGGCACTGGACTGTAAGAAAGACACCACAGCAGAATGGGGTGGCAGAAAGGATGAACAGAACTATAGCAGAGAGGGCACGGTGCATCAGGTTGAATGCAGGGCTCTCAAAGGATTTCTGGGCAGAGGCAGTGAGTATGGCAGTTTACATCATAAACAGGTTGCCGAGTACTGCTCTGGATAATAAGGCAGCACAGGAGGTATGGACAGACAAAGAGGTAGACTATTCTGGTATAAAGATCTTTGGGTGTCCAGCCTATGTTCATGTTTCCGGTGATGAGAGGTCTAAGCTTGATCCGAAGTCCAAACAGTGTATCTTTCTTGGGTATAAGAAGGGTGTGAGAGGGTTCAAGCTTTGGGATCCGAAAGCAAAGAAGGTGGTGATCAGTAGGGACGTAGTTTTTGATGAAGCTTCGATGGTTAAGGCGCATCAAGAAGTTCAGAAAAACGCAGCTGGGGAAGACACCAGCAAACAGCAGCAGGACATACATGTTGAGCTGGAAAGTTCTGACACTAGCAATCCACCGCTAGAAGAACAGGTTGACCAGCAACAGCAGGAGAGCATAGCCTCAAGGAGACCCAGACGCACTATCAGACCACCGGAGAGGTACAGGTTTGATGATATGGTTGCATATGCACTCTCTACCACTAGTGGGGATCCGTCTACTTTTCAGGAGGCTATTTCTAGTCCTGAAAGGGGCAGATGGATGGAAGCTATGGTGGAGGAGATGGAATCTTTGAATAAGAACAAGACTTGGGAATTGAAAGAATTGCCTGAGGGGATGAAACCAGTGGGGTGCAAATGGGTATACAAGAAAAAGGAAGCGGTAGCAGAAAAGGAAAAGGAAAGGTTCAAGGCTCGATTAGTAGCAAAGGGATATTCACAGAGGAAGGGGATTGACTACGATGAAGTGTTTTCTCCGGTAGTGAGGCATACTTCAATCAGGATTATATTGGCATTGGTGGCAAGCTATGATCTAGAGTTAGAGCAGCTCGATGTGAAGACAGCCTTTCTTCATGGTGATTTGGAGGAGGTTATATACATGGAGCAGCCTGAGGGGTTCAAGCAGCCGGAAACTGAGCACATGTTTTGCAGATTGAAGAAATCTTTATATGGGCTGAAGCAGTCTCCAAGACAATGGTATAAGAAATTTGATTCTTTTATGATCCGGATTGGGTTCACAAGATGTGAGTATGATTGTTGCGTATATGTTAAGAGTCTTGAGGATGATTCCCATATTTTTCTGTTACTATATATGGATGATATGCTTATTGCTGCGAAAAGTATGGGTGAAATCAACAAGTTGAAGACTTTGTTGGGAAAGGAGTTTGACATGAAAGACTTGGGTGCTGCGAAGAAAATACTTGGAATGGAGATTCGTAGGGATAGGTCAGCGGGAAAACTATGGTTGTCCCAAAAGACTTATGTGAGAAAAGTGTTGGAGAGATTTAGTATGGATAATGCTAAACAGGTCAGCACGTCATTGGCGAGTCACTTTAGGTTGTCTACAGCACAGTGTCCGGAAAAGGCTGAAGAGATTCAGGATATGTCAAAGGTACCTTATGCGAGTGCAGTTGGATGTTTGATGTATGCGATGGTTTGTACAAGACCGGATTTGGCACATGCAGTCAGCACAGTGAGTAAGTTCATGGGAAATCCAGGAAGAGAACACTGAAAAGCAGTAAAATGGATATTCAGATATCTGAAGGGCACTGCAGATCATGGAATTATGTTTTCAAGGCAAAATCGGATATCAGTGGTGGGGTATGTAGATGCGGATTACGCTGGAAGGTTGGATGACTTAAGATCTACAACAGGGTATATGTTCACTTTAGCAGGTGGACCAGTTTGTTGGAGATCCATGGTACAATCTCTAGTAGCTCTATCGACTACTGAATCTGAGTATATGGTTTTGGCTGAGGCTGGGAAAGAAGCGTTGTGGCTAAAGGGTTTTGTGACAGAGCTGGGCATAGATCAAGGTGGAGTACAGTTGTATTGTGATAGTCAGAGTGCCATTTACTTGGCAAAGCATCAGGTTTATCACGCGAGGACCAAGCATATTAATGTAAGGTATCACAAGGTGAGAGAATTAATTGCTATGGGTGATGTGATATTGGAGAAGGTGCACACTTCTGAAAATGCAGCTGATATGTTGACAAAGACTGTTACCGCGGACAAGTTCAAGCATTGCTTGGATTTGGTTAATATCTTCGAATGTTAATAGGAGGGAACACCGCCCCGGGTTTGAGTGGAACAAGTGTCTTAAACTTCTGAATGGGCGAGGTAATTCGTCAAGGTGGAGTTTGTTGGACGGTGACTCATTTTCCCGCCGGGGCGGAGAGATGGATGGGGAAACACCCGCCGGGGCGGGAGAAGTTTCTGGCCAGACAGAGAAGCGCCCCGCTGGGGCGGGTCGGCAAGAAGGAAAACCCCCGCTGGGGCGGGGGGGCGGAAACGGACGGAAGCCTTGTGCAGCTTGGACTTCAGTCAGATCTTTATTTAGATTGTAAGGGATATTATGGGAATATAAGCCATAATATGAAGTAGAGTTGGAATAGGATTATTGGGGGTATAAATAATCCTTGATGTAAAACTCTATGTAACTGACTCATTCTGAATAATAAAAGGAACGCCTCTCCCGTGGACGTACCCAAATTGGGGAACCATGTAAATCTATTGTGTTGTGTGATTTTCTCTATAATCGTGTGCGTGTGTGTGATCCAATAATTCCAACACATAGCGTTATTTTATTGGGATTTCTGATTGCTATTCAGGCTATCTCTTCCGCTTAGACTGGCGTTAACCAAGTCTGTACCCTCACTGATTTACATGACTTAAATATTAATTTTTGATTATTGGTTATTATTAACATCATTGATGGTTTGATAAAACTATGTAGTATTGCACATAATTTTAACATCGTATGTGCATTATTTACTTCATTTACCAACTGATAGCATTGCAATGTTACCAATTCGTAAGGTTTAGCTTAGTATGGACTAGATTTGACAGTGTTTTAGACGAGGTATTGATCTCGTTTGTAGGCATGTTTTCTGTCACTAACTGGACTAGGCAGCTTGAAAATACTGAATGTAATTTTTTTTTCTTCATTACTTTCTCAATATTTAGTATGTTTACCCTTAGTAATGGTATGTGTGAAAGATATCTTTATATTGAAATCCTTTTATATCGTGTTGCATACCGATTTCTTGGGTGTCCCCAAAATAAGCGACGGTAAAACAAAAAGAACAAAGAAAATGAACAAATGAATTGATACCTTCATGTTATTATTGAAAATATTCCTTTATTCAAGACAGTTTCTTCTAGGAAAGAAATGACAAGGATCATTAGGGAATAAACGAAAAGGACAATTCAGTAATGAATAGGAATCATGTAGTATGTTGCATCTTCAGTGGTTCATTGAAATTTTACAGTATGGTGGTGCTGGCGTGTTGGCGGTCATTTCAACCATGCATTGATACACCTAATCTCAAGTTTGTCGTCTACTTAAAAAGCATTAAGTAAAGAAAATGTGGGGAAAGTTGAAACTTATGCAGAACAAGTAGAAAGAAGTAAGCACAGATTTGAAAGTATACGAAAGTTTACCTGCACTGTTTCCATGGTATTCTTACATGCTGACGTCTGATCAGTAGTCTGGTCATAAATATGTTGTACAGCTTCGTAATCCCAAAATGTGTAACATCAAAAAATTTGCAATAGAGGAGCAATAGTGTACATAATTTTTTACACAGAAGTCTTGAAGCTTTTTTACCTGTATAGGTGAATGGGGTTTATTTTACTAACTCGACTTTACAATTCTTTGGTACCATTTGCAAATTACACCAATCAGTGTTGCATTTTGACAACATCAAACTGGTGAGGGGGCGGGAGCAAGGCGAAATTGGTGCCTCTGCATCTCACTTTCTTGTGGAGTAGTAAAGAGAGGAAAAACTGTGGATTCTAGCCAGTCATCTGCTCCGTGTAAAAATGCCCCCACCGTGAACTGCCTTGCGACATCTTCAGTACAATTCTTTTTATACCCTGCCCAAGTAACCCTGTTTCTTGTGTCCGAGCCTGGTCCGAAATTCATGTATTCAATGTACTCTACAGTGTCCAAAGTGCTGTATCTGTTCCACTCACACCAACCTTGCTGGTGTACAAGTTCACCTATATAGCTCTTCATAATCACAGTTCTTGAATAGTTCCTCCACGGCCTCCCCAGGAATGTGGAGAAGTTGCGCCTCTCAGCCATGGTGAAATCCTGTGCAGCCATAATGATGCAGTTCTGCAACAAAATGCCAGTGTTCTGATTCGGGTCCTCTCTCCCTTGAGCAGTGATCATATTCGCCTGACCAGGAATTGGTTTTCTGACTAGTATATTACAGTCTTCAAAAATTGCTGCGGCATTTCCAAAGATGAAATCAATTGTTCCTTGGATTGTGCATTCACGGTAGAACTGGCGTAAAGAATGAGCATAAAGGGTGTCCTGATAGGAAATAATCTCACAGCGATAAAAGGCCGCATTGGAAGTCACCCTGAGGGCCACTGCCTGGTGCTTCTCTGGACCTGATGTATTCATGATGGTAAGATCCCTCCCTAAAAATCTGTCTCCTACCACAGCTGCATCATGATAAAAGTTAGTTCTCCATGAATTTGCTTAAATATATTGTAGCAGAAAATAAGATACACAATATATAAAACTAAAAAATATTTTTTTAAGTCTCTGACAATTTTGGCATACTTAAGGTTGCAGAATTGAAGGTTGAGAATCCAGCAACCAAATTTCTAGACCCTGTGATCACTGTCAAGTTCATGCCATCTCCAACCAACATGATATTACTCTTCTCCCTAGGAATCACCACATTCTCCTCGTAAATTCCTGCTTTGATTTTAATCACATACCGGATCAAGCTATTGTTTGGCGCCGTATCAACTGCCTCGCTGATCATCGTGTAATTTTCACTGCCATCTGTGGCGACTATAACATTTGGGTTCCTCAATCTGGATGCTGTTTCCATCATTTTTCGGTCACGGATTCTCATCCAATCCAGGAGCCTATTTACAGGAGTTTTCTTGATCAGCATGTGGGTATGTCCAAGTGTTTCTTCCCTGATTATAATTTCCATATTCTTGATCATTGCTAAGGAGTTACTGATCATCCGCAAGATTGGATTGAGCAAGTGCTGCAGGTCTTTTTTGAGACCACTTCGGGTTTGGCCCTCGGTATCTGATTCTAATTCCAAGTCTGAGAATCCGTCAATGCAGGTATTCTCGTTTGTCATGGCTGCACTGAGCAGGGTTTTGAGATTACCATACGATGGGTGAAGATATCCACTCGAAGGAGGGAGTGCATGTAAATCATCAATGGCTTGTCCAAGTTCATAAAGGGTTTGATCCAGCATTTCCAAGCAATCATTTAGAGCATTCTTTTCCTGCAGAATCAAATCTTGGTTGATGAAATTATTCAAGATATCCAATCGGGTTTTCACAACGTGCTTTGTGGTTTGATTTATAGTGAATTCGAGAATGTGATGGAAGGTAGTAGTGTCATTCTTGGAGAGAGAAATGGAGGAGAGAGAAGTAAAGCAGACTTGAGGGTAGAGAGTGTTGGTGCAGGCGTTCTTGATGGTTGGATGGAGAGATGATGAAGCTGATGGGGATTGGATCAACGGTTGTTGATGATCTGGGCTTTGATGGGGTGAATTAGTTGATGTTGATTTTCCTGGTAGAAATGAAGCGAGGAGTATTGTAATGAGGGTGAGAACGATGAAGAATATGGTTTTTAACTGATTTTTGGACTTCTTGATTTTGTTTGAGGACTCCATTGATTTACTTTGTTGCAAAAGCGAATGAGATGAGGAAATTCAGAAGAACGATGTTTTTGGATTGAAAGTTTCTGGAGGGATTGTATAGATGAGACGTGGGTTTGAAAGTTTCTGGAGGGATTGATTGGCTGGCTCTATATATATATATATATATATATATATATATATATATATATATATATATATATATATATATTAGCCCTCCTATCCGTGCTTCCGGCACTAAATAGAAAGGGAAAGGGGAAGAGAGATTGCCGACGCTAGAAAATGGAGGAGGCAGATAACGAGATCGGGAGGAGGAAGAACGGAGAAGAATCTGAGAGTGAGAGAGCAATTTTTTTCCTTCGAAATTAAAAAGTATATAATGGACGGTGAGATTTATCCCAAACTTTGAACAGTGCTGATCGTTTATTAGAATGAACGAAAAATTCAAAATCAGTTGTGTTTTATAAATTAGATAATATTATAATATTAATATGTATTATACATTTTATTTTATTCCACTCTTATATAACTTTTAACTAAGCAACGTAACAAACCAATCAATAAAATATTCAATTCCGATTCTATTATAATTTGATTTCGATTCCAACCAATATTTTATTCTGTCCAAAATGATTCTGTCCAAGTAAACTGTAAAGAGAGAGAGAGAGGGTAGAGAATCTTCCCCATGATCTACCTTTCTTCAAAAAATTAACCAGAAATCGGAAGGGAAAAGTATAAAGACAAAACATTAAAAAATATTGTCAGTGCCACAAATTGACTTTCAAATTTAAAATTATTGCGATTTGTCTAGTTTTTAAAAACAAAAATCATAAAATTAATAGTAATATTTAGATAATTTACAAGTTTCATATTTGTTTTGTCTAAAACTAAATTAATTTATATTATAAATTTTGAAATATCTCAATTGATTTTAAAATTTCAATATTGATAGTAGTATTTGAGAACGGAGGAAATATGTATTATTTTTTAATGTTTATTCTTGAAATTAATAAATTTTTAGTTCAGGAGTGTGGTTTTATAATAAAATTATAAGGCAAAACTTATTTCTTTTTATATTACTATCATTATGAAGTGAAATCTTTTGTGAAACAAATATTTTAGCAAGTAAGATTTTTTAATAAAAAAAGAAAAAGAATGAAGGGAGTACATTAGATCAAATGTCAACAAAATGGAAAGAAGATGGCTCCAACCCATTGAATACCATCAGGGCCAATAGCCTTTTCATATATGTATCTCCTATTCAAAAACATAATCAATTCTAGAAATGGAAACTAGTACTTTATACCTTTGGATAGAGACAAATAACATTGTATTTTTAGAGAAAATCATCAAGTTTTAATTTATTTTTTTAACAAATTAGGTAATATTATTTACTATGGTAAAATTTATTTAATTATTGCAACACAATTAAAATTACTTGATTTTCCTTCAAAAATGTAGAATTGATAAATTTCTATTGGAGAATATAAAAACACTAGTATTTGGGACTGTTGTTGAGAAGAAAGTGATTTGTTTCAAGATTGAAGGAAGGTATGTATTGCATGATATTGATATTTAAGGGGATTGGGAGGTGGATTATATTGACCAAGGTGTAAATAGATATATTCAGATCCGAATACAGTGCTCTCTGTATTCGTATCCGAAAAATAAATTTGCTAGCTATATTCTTATTTGGTATTCAACATATTATAAATAATATTCGAATACGAATAATATTCATTTTCGTAGATTATTCGAATATTCGGTATCCGAATTCATTTATAAGTCCATAATATAAAATTCATTCAAATTATTTTCAAAAAATAAAGAAAAAAATTGAATATTTACTCATCACCAAATAAATTTCGAAAATGTTTTTGAAACTAATGAGTTTTTGACGATATAGGTAAAAATATAAATATTTAAGCTTTTTAATCAATAAAAAATACTTTACAATAAATAAGTATCCACACAGTAGCAAGTATCGTACAAGATTAGACTTTTAAAAACTTCAAAGCTATGATTTTTTAGAAAACAATCGATAGATAGGTTAATCTAATGGGTAAACATTGTTTAATCGGTGTGGATTTTGAAGAAAATTCTTAGAAAATGATGATTTTGTACCAAATTAGTTAAGGGTTGAAGAGGAGATGAAAGGAAGGAGAGAGAGTCTAATGAGAGAGAGAGAGAGGCTAAAAGTGAATAGATTTCTTCCCTTTTATAGTTTCTCAAATCGAACGAATTTAGAAGGTCCTATAATTTGATCAGATGGATAGGGAGGATATTTATACGGTATATTATAATTTTTAAATATATAGAATTTATATTAATTAAACATCCTAATCATAAAAGAGAGGAAAATAAATATATATTAAATATAAAAAATTAAATAATAATTTTTAAATAAATATAAACGATTAAGCTTTAATTGCCAATTTTATTAAAATAAATGCCTAAATATGGATTAATATCCTGAACTTTAATTTATTTTTTTTCACTTTGGGGATTGTTTTCTCAATTTTTTCAATTAGAGGATTAAATTGTTAATTTTTTTTAATTATGTCTAATTAATAGTGTCACGTCAGAAAATTGATGACATGGCAACGACATGTGACTAAAAAATACTTATGTGTAATATTGAGTTTCGTTTAGAAAAGATGGTGAAGATATTCAAGGCTCCGCAATTTAATATTACGGATGTAAAAAAAAAATTAAGTTACAGGCTCTGCAGTTTAATATTGCGGACGATGAAATTGTACAAGAGGGGAATTTTGGACATTTGTCACGTCCGCATTATTAAACTATGAAATACTGAAAACTAAACCGCGGATGGAGGCTCTATTAAACCGTTCGATAATCGAATGGATACTAACGGTCTGTTGTAAGGATAATCTTAATTTGACAACGTTAGCTATGAATCAATCCATATTACTATATTACCCTTACATATTAATATAATAAATGACATGATTTATTTTGAAATGTTACTTTAAGTAATATAAAATATCTAACTTTTTCATTATTTCTCATCCTTCCAAATTCTATGAGAAAAAATTTTGAGCCAAAAATGAAATCATTGTTGATTTCCAAATCCCTTCCTTTCTCTTAAAAAAAACTTACAAACACAGTATAAGGTCCAAATCAATTTCGTAAGGCCTATAATGTCCCTTACAATGGAAATCAACACCGATCAATTAACTCATAATGTTGAGTAGTATAATTATTTCAAAAATGAAAGTAATTCGATATGTTTTATCATTTAATGAACATGTGGATATTTCATCAAAATTTCAATGATTGAAAATTCTTTTAAACTTTTAATGGTAAAATTATTTTTAATGATTCTAATTTTTTGTATGAATAATTTTAATTGTATCAATTATTTATTAATATATTTTGATCATTATTAACAAAATTATTAAGATGAAATAATTGATATATTATATAGAATTAGAAAGAATATATAATGGAAGGGAGTCAAATCCGATATATAGAAAGGTGTGTGTCAGCCACCAAAAGTAGAGAAGAACGTGTTTGTCGGAGAGTTCATTAATTTTACAACAATGCTACTATCACATAAAAACTTTTACATAATTCTCACATACACACACATACATATTGTGGGGCCTCACCTGACATGCGGAACCCGCAATATGTATGTGAGTGTATGTGAAAATTATGTAACAAAATTTATGTGAAAGTAACATTATTTTTAATTTTAACCTAAAGAAATAAAGAATGCATTTAACGATTATGAAAAATATAGGTATAGCAGCATGGAGCAGGACATAGGTATACATTTGTAGGGAGTGGTTAGCATGAAGTTCAAAAATTGGTAAGTTGGTTAATTAGTCAACAGAGTGCTGACACCAGACGGGAAGATGTTCTCTCTTCCCGTCTGCGTGTCAGCACTCTATTGGCCAATTGACCAACTTACTAATTTTTGAACTTCACACTAACCGGATCCACATTTGTATATGAGTCTACTACATATGAATTCATGGCAATTGGCAGGTATAGATAAAAAACAGAGGCAGGCAGGACAAAGTTATCTAAACTATGAATTAAGTAAACTAGTATTAGTGTTCACAATACTTTTTGTCACTAATTTGAAAATTATTTTGTTTGTATATTATTTTCTCATAAAAATTAGTACTAATTAAAAATAAAATCTTATGTACAAAATTAATTTAGGACCGTGCATATAACCTACTAATTATCGTTTGATGTATATTTGTTTTAAATTATAAAATTATTAATTAAAAATAAAAATTTATGTGAGTGATCTTATATTTTGACTATTGTATGGGTAAGATCAAAATATTTGGATCTATTATAACATAGTTATGAGGCGCTCAACGAACCTTTTTAATCTTATAAAAATGTTTCTAAGACTTGGGTCGAAACACTGTCCATTTCAATCATATGAGTACTTTACAACAAGCGAATTCGTACGCAGTAAGTAAGCAGCAAGTAACAGATCTGTTAGAATAAGATCACACACACGACAATAAATAATTAACACAGATTTTACGTGGTTCCCTAATATGGGTACGTCCACGGAAGCGGCGTTCCTTTTCTTTTTATAAATGATTGAGTTCATAGGACTCTACAATAGATAGTATTTATAACTACTAATCCTATTCAAACCCTACTTCATATTATAGCCTTAATATAACATAATGTCTCTTTCTATTTAGAACAGAAAACAGCTGCTCACCCACCGTTGCGCTCCGTGCCTCTCCATGGCTTCCTCTGGAGCGCTCCGCACTGTCCATACAGATCCTGACCATCAGTTTGGCGCGCCCCATGCCGCTCCAAGCCTTGCACTGGCGCGCTCCGCGCTACCCAGCCAAAAACTCCATACCGTACCGCGGGGGCTTTGCCCCCCACACCCCCAACTTTTGGTTTAATCCTGATAGGCTATTGCATCGCTTCGCACCAACCTTTTACAGTAGTCTCTAATTTATGAGTCACAAGTGCCAACAAAATCTCTCCTTATTTTGAAAAAGTTGGTGGTCCGTGATCGTGTGTTGGAACACCCTGATTTGATATTGTTGTTTACTCTGATCCGGTCGAGTTCGTTTTCGTTTACCAGCATGTAGGTGGTTTAAGTTGTTATGACCAAGTTTTTTGACCGGCATTTCTAATCGGTAAAAAATGGTGGGCTGGAACAGATTAAATAATTATAATTTATAATTGTGGAGCTTTCTTGCTGAACACAACTTACTAACTTACAACTATTTAACGTGTAATCTGTAATGAAATCTTGGAAATAATATTAACTTTTGTGTATTTAGGCTTATTTTTTTCTTTTTTATATAATGGTTGTTTCTTCCTTTATTTGGCATTAGTGCTATAAGTTACTGTACTTTTACAGTGTTATGAACTTGTTGATATTGCAGTTGCCAACTTGCCATATGGTCTAATTGATATTGAGAATTTATTAAATTTGTACTCACATATATTCTCTAATACGGGCACTTACAAGAAAGTTGGGGTATGCGTTTAGTCAAATAAAAACAAAGAATTATTATTAAATAATGAAAATTTTGAAAGTGTATTGAATTAATTTTTAGCCGATCAAAATCAAGGCTTCACAGTTTGAATAACTAGTTTTTTTATTTCAACTTCTAGAAAGTTCCATTGTATAAACACTGTAACAAGAAACGAACACACGATTTAGCAAACAAAAAAAAAACACGATGTATTTACAGACTGAAAATTGATCTTTATTTCTTCCGAAAGCTCAGAGCATTGAATTTCAATCTTCAATTCACAATATAAAGGACAAAACAGTCAAAACCAAAATTAATACTAATAAAAAATAACTACTGTTTTACCATAAGCTAACAGGGTTGGTCAAAAAAACTCGATCAAGCACTAGCAGTAAAAAGAAACAGACCACGCAAAGATAAAAAACAAAAACAAAAACAAAATCCCCTTCTCATAAGAATGTTTTATTGAACACATCAAGAAACTTCACTTGACCAGAGCCCAGTTAATGCTTCATCTTTTTCATCTACTGATCCACAGCAAGTGGAACTGATTCGGCCTGAAAGACAAGAAATCACACCAAACTTCAACCATTTGGTAACACACCTTAATGCAATGATATGAACAAATAAGTTATGACTTCCGTAGCCGAATTAACAAAAATTTCAGTCGAATACAGCAAAAAAGACTAGAAGAAAAGAGAGCATTTAGGTAGGGAAACTCACCATTTTGCGATACTTGAGAGCATAAAACATTTCAAGATAACGGCGAATCTCAAGGCGGTCGAGCTTGGAGACATGCTTCCAAAATCCATAAACCCCTGCAAGGGTCAACAGCCTCTCGGAGTAGATTTGCCATGTGTATCTATCAATGAAGCAAAGGAGGTCTATTTAGCGGATATAACAACATAATTAACTCGTTTACTCTACTACATTGATTTTACAAAATACTGCACAAATAATAACAAAAAGAGAGAGCCTTTTTATGCTTACTTCTCCTGGATACGTTTGAGGCCACCAGTTGAAATCGTCTCCCAATGAGAAGGATCTTCTTTACACTTGTCGAAGAAATTGACAAGGAGTTCAGCTACTTGCTCGCCATGATAAGGATCAATGTGGAAACCAGACTTTCCATCAACAATGATCTCAGCTGGACCACCATAGACGGTTGCAAATGTTGGCAAACCGCAGGTCATGGCCTCAACAACAGTCAAACCAAAAGCCTCGTAAAATGCAGGTTGCACGAAAGCTCCCTTTGTGTCAGCAATGTAGCGATAAAGCTCACCATTTCTCACACGGTTCATTTGAGAAGAAATCCATCTAAACTGACCATTCAACTTGTAGGTTTCTATAAGCTCGTACATCTTCTTCATCTGTGCTTGTTCTTCCAAATCCTTTGATTCCTTCCTTCGGTCTCCACCAACCACAACAAGGTTAACCAACTCGCGTAGTCTGGGATTCTTAGCATACCACTCGACAAATCCTGTCAAGTTTTTCACATTGTCCAACCTTGCCATGGTGAACAGGATGGGCTTGTTCCGGTCTATTAGCACACATCTGCATTTGACCAAAAATATATAAATCAAAATCAGATTTTATCCGGATTAGAACAAAACTACATAGTAGTGAAAGGAGGGAAATTACAGGTGTTCTTTATTCTCAACCGAACTATAAAGAAGCTCCTCGATTTCAGGGTGAAGTGATGTCAGTCTCTTCTCCTTCTCTGTGTAAGAGAAATAGACGGATGTATCTGCACCTGGTGACACTATGTTGAATTTCGGATCAAACACATCGATCCCATGAACCACTCGGTACAATCCAGGCATAGTAAAGGCAGTATGGCTCTCATACTGTCCAACGGTGTCCTTGCTACATAGATTAAAGGAAAAACAAAAAAGATTAGCATATCATAACAACATATAGTTAGAAACATAAATTCTATAAGTAAATCCTATAGTCCAGTAACAAAGATTTGTATACTACCTTCCAGCTATTTCCTGGAATGTACTAGTGATGATGAAATCAGTATGATTCATCGCAATAAGATCAGCTGTAAACTGACTGGAGAAGTGATACTTCTGATCAAATTTTTCCCAATAGATGTCAGAATCAGGGTACTTGGTTTTCTCCAATGCATGAGCAATAGTGCACTGCAAGAAATGGACCGCACATAAGACTAAATGAAGCAGGATTTATAGTTTATAGTTGCGAGATACAAATCACAGCTCATACCTGGGTCACACCTAGTTTGTGGGCTAGCAACGACGCCACAAGATTACCCTCACTATAGTTTCCGATGATCAAATCTGGCTTCGCCTGCAACTCTACTGCAATTTCTTTTGCAACATCCTAACAAAGTGGACAAGCTCATTAGCTTAAGAAACTAAAAGTCGATGCAGAACATGGTAATTTAAGGGAAACTGAAAGAAGAAGAAAAATAATAGAGCTTTAAATGTCTCACCTCGGTGAATGTCTCCATGTATGGCCAAACTTCAAAGCGAGAGATCCATTTGCGTATGATTCCCTTCTCAGTTCTGAAAGGAACTCGCAGTATATGTGAATGCTCAGCTCCATATACTTTTTCAAGACGTTGGTTACAAGTGGTGCCTACTGCATCCGGCAGAAGGCGTGTCACCTGAGTAGAAAAGCATATAATATATAGAATTAAATTAAATAAATAAATAATAAAAAGAGAAAAAGAGGAAAGGGGAAACAATAAAATTTTGCAGCACTAACAATGAGAATACGAGGTGTGATATCAAGCCCTTGCTCCTTTATACGCTTAATCATCTCACGCTCCAAGGCTGGAACTTGATCCAAAATGTAAACGACCTATACAATGAAGCAGAGCTTATTAGTTAAAACGATGACCATACGCTTGCACTGAAAGAGTTAAAAAGTTGGGAACAAGTAATATTTCTTCCAAGAACTGACCTGACCACCAGTGTCCGGATAACCCAAAACGTTTTCTTGAGCAAAGTAACCATGGGGAGAGAGGATAACAACATTGAATACCATTGGGATTCTCCCTAAAAACTTCTCAAGCGTGCAGGCATCGGGAGCCTCAAGAAGGTCTAAAAGCATATCAATCATCTCCAAAACACGTTCAGCATTATCGCCCCACCCCCTCTCGAAACCAATCTCTTGGAACTTGTGCTCAAATTTAGAGTAGGATGTGTCCGAGGGAAGTGTAGAGAGATATTCCCCTGCTTTCCTCAACATTGATTGAAGACCATTTAGGTTTTGAACTCTATCATTCAGCATCAATGTCTGTGCATTGAAATCAGAAATTTTTTGAAAATATTGTATATAAGAGAAATTAAACAGCTTCTAAGATAAACTACATAGTTTCCTTAGAAGGTAAATTTATATGATTAAACATTTTGTCTCCTGAGAAATTCATGGTGTGCATCTCGTTATAATTTTAATAAAGACCATACTCTTGATCCCATCTTCGAGTTATGAAATTTAGTCATCATACTAATATATTGACAACGATAAAAAACACAATGGTGAGAACTAGAGGTAATTGTACAAGTTTTTTTATGTACCTTGCCATTGTAGTTGTGGACTCGGAGGAAATCAAGTAGCGGGTGCATGCTGTCTTTGTCATGGAACATTTTTGCAGAGAGGTGCCTGTTGAGAAACTCAACTCCATTCCCAATGGACTTGGTAAGAGTTGGGCGTGGGAAAGATGCAGTGAAGGGTTCAAAATCCAGCTCAAGAACAAAGTTGCCGTTGGTTCTGGAACATATAAAAACATGTCACATTGACATTCAACTAACTCAATACAAATACATAATAAAGTAAAGCATCTAGTAGCAACTCCAATTCAAACTTACGTCCCCCCATTGACGAGTTCCTCTTTGAAGTGAAGATACTCGGGCACGCTCAATTCCTCAACAACAAGTGCATTCACATTGACTCTTACATACTCCCACACACCAGGCCTAAGACGAATAGCAAGTGCTACCCATGGAGGCAACACTATAGCTTCCTACACATACACACAGTCAAATTCAATTGACAGAACTACAAAACTCAAGATGGAACATCATCAAAGAAATAGATTTTAACAAGGGTCGATCAATCTCCAGGCTAAATTTACCTGAGTGGACTTCAAAACTTCAGCAAAGGCACCGTCGTGTAGCGTGTGCTTCTCATCTTTGCTGATTGCTTCAAACTCAGCAAGAAGATGATGAGGTTTCAATATTCCCTTTCCAAGACTCTCAATCCTACAATTTACATAATGTTAACCAAGATTTCAACTGAAACGCTAAGGAATTTCACTCGTTTATCATAACAAGTAGGATTTATACCTTCCAAGAAACTGTAAGATTTCCTTTCGATGAGTGGACAGAGTAGAATCCAAACGCTCCCTTAGGCTGTGAACGCGGGTAAGAACAGGTTCAGCCATGGCAACTCAGGTATTATGAATTGTTTTTGACAGATTTTCGGGGTAAATTTCAACTGCAAGAACAAAGAACAATGGTTAGAGCATAGACCAACAAACATGTATATATAGGACTACTATTCCTTTGGGTTTATCCAAAAGTAAAACATTAGAAAAAGAGTGATCGACCAGAAAGTCAAAGAACTCCACCTAATTTGATTCATTCTAGAATATCCTAAAAATCAAACCCCTTACGCAACACCACCTTATTACTTCTGAAACTAGGGACAACCATAATCAAGAAGAAAGAAAGACAGTGTTGGCATCACAACCTTATTTTCATACTAATTAATTAGTTAGCCTAAGCTATAAATCTACCTTACTATTTAAAAAAAAAAAAAACAGGACTATGTGGTCTAACTATCATAAGCTATAACCACCGATTGGTCTAATTACGGTCTTAAAACTATTAACTACAAGTGCAAATCCAAAAGTGTACTCATTTACCAGAAAAGTTCATACCCATAAGACGATTTGGACAAATGATTTTTTTAAAAAATATATATATATAATTAAAAACATCAATTAAAAATTTTTTAAAAAAACCACAGACACGATCTAAGGAATATTCACAACCAGATCTAACTAAAGGCCATTCTATTCCCAAGTATAGAATGAAACTTAACTACAACACTTGCTTGCCCACTCCTCTCCTTAGGTATGAAGCCCTTCTGACTCTAACAGCAGTTTCAAGGAATATTAGAATATCCTACCATGGAAGTCACTAATTGTACTAAAAATCCAGATCTTCATATAAAGAAATACAATTAGAAGTTAACATCAAATCTTACGAGTGTTCAGAATCTGTTGCTATTACTCAAACAAGCATGAAACTTTGTAAGCTATTTTTAATAATTTTTTATAAATATTTATATAGTTAAATCCAAGATCAGCAAAACAATGACAAAAATTAGATTATAGTAAGAAAGTAATTACTCCATAGCAGAAAAAAAACAACGAACAGAACAGAACAGAGGCCAAATCCAAATTATAAAATACTCACAGATCGATAAGAACAGATGAGGAGGATGAAGAAGAGAGTAGTGTGGGTATTTATGCTACAAAAGGCCGTGACCCTCAAGTTTCTCCACCTTCCATAAATGAAAAACTTCTACCGACTATACTACCATTCCATTTTCATCATTATTAAAAAAAAAAAGAAGAAGATTTTCACTTGTATGGAAATGAGTTAAACTTGATCTTTCTGTGTATGCCGGAAAATCTGTTGACCATGTCGGAGAGGTCAAAAATCCGGCATAAAAGGTGCTAAATCTGCTGATCTGCTCTAAATTAATTAACACTTAATTAGATGGTTAAGATCACAGACTTTTCAACCAAGAAAAGCTTAAAATATAGAGTAGAAAGGGAAATAGCAAAAAGAGTTGCCAATTTCTGAGGATAAAAACTAGTTCAAAAAAGAGTACTCCATTAACCCGAAAGATCAGCAGTATATAAAGTTACAGAATATGAAATTTATTCTCCCATCAGCTTGAAGAAAGCTGATGGAAGAATATTTTAGTACTAAAAGAGTCCTTTCCATTTAGAGGGGAGATCAATAGAAATCTCCATTTTTTATTAAGAATAAAAGGAAAGAAAAAAGCGGAGGAAATAAATTCCCTTCTGAACTTTACCTTCAGTTTTTCCAAAAGAACAGCAAAAAACAACCAATCAAAGAGCCACACAGAGGCAGAAAATAAAAATAAGAGAGAGAAACGGAGTGTTTGAAAAACACACCAAAACAACGAATGAAACGGATTCGTTTGTGATGAAATTAGCGAGGCTCGATCACCCTTTATATAATATATGGAGTCGTCATAGACTCATAATGAAATTGATTACTGTTTGGTGGCGTAAATTAGCAAAAAATTTCTCTCTACTTTCTCTCTCACACACTCACACAGTGCCTTCCTATAGTTTCCGGGGTTACTCTCTCACCTAAAAAAACCACCTTTCATCATCTCCCCTGTTTCTGAATATACCAACTTTTTCCAGACCAGCGGCCCCATTTCTTTTAATTTAATCCGTCCATTTAATCCACTAAATTTTGTTCTTCCATCTTCTCCTTTGTTTTGTATCATTTCCTTTATTTTAATCCGTCCATTTAATCCACTAAATTTTGTTCGTCCATCTTCTTCTTTGTTTTATTGATTCTGTGATAATTTATAATTTAAAGGATCTGTGTTCGTGATCCTCGCGTATATACTTTTTATACTACTAGTAGTACATCTTATCCTAATCTTACTCTACGTGTTGTATTTCTTTAAAATATTCCTCTCGCCTCCTGGTTTTGTGAATGGTTTCTGTATTCTTTCTCTCTCCTCTGTTAAAGTTAATGCCGCCAGTGGGGGAAGTCAGGATTGGTTATTAGTAGGGTCAAAATTATTACAACTTGTAAATAATTCGGAGGGAGTTCCGGGCCATGCTCCTGAACTAATTTTTTTTAATATTTTTATATTTTCAGATCATATATATATATATTATAATGATAATATAATAAATAATAATATATAATATATATATATATATTATATTAATTCATAATAAAAAATTTAATCATAATTATTTATAAGTAATTAATTTATTAATAATTTTTAAAAATAATGTAAATTAGATTATTATTTAGTTTAAAATATTATAGAGAGATATAAATATATTGAGAGGATATGAGGCATATGTGATTAAAATTTGATTGACAAAATTATAAATTTTCAATTTAACCTCGTATGATAGAAAATTTATAAAATTTTAGTGAAGTCAATTTATATATAATACTTAATTTTTTTAAAATTTATCTTATATTATAAAATAATTATTTTTTCCAGTGAGATCAATTGACATCCCCAGAATGATGTATGTGGCTTCGTCTCTGGCCAGTGTTCGATAGGGATTTTTTTCCCAACAATGCTACTATCATTAAAAATGGTTACATAATACTCACATACACACACATACATACTGTGGACCCTCGCCTGACATGTGGGGTCCACAATATACATGTGTATGTATGTGAGCATTATGTAACTATTTTTTATGTGATAGTAGCACTATTTTTTTCCCCCTCTGTCCTTAGTACATAGTTTTAGAAAAGTCACAAGAAATCTATAAAATAATATTCTATATATATATAATATCTTGGAAGTACCCTTCAAGGTATATAAGTTATACACCTTAATTTCATACAACGAATCGAACGGATAAAATATCATATAAAAATATAAAATATTCTAAATTTTTATTCAATTTATAGTAGTGTAACATCATTTTTATAACAGTGTAAAATAAATATATTTTTGATGACTTACATTTATTGAATTTGTTTTAATATAAAGTCGTTGATAAATATTATCAAATTATATAAAAATTCATATGTTTACATATTTTTGTATGTTCTTTATATTTGTACAGTTAAATTTATTTAAAAATCCTAAAAATTGTTTTATATAAAGTATACTTGTTATATACGTTTTAGGGTATCTCACTTTTCCACTAATAGCTTTAAGTTTATATCATAATTTTATTATCATATTATTTTTACTACATTAAAAATATAGAAGTACAAAGTATTATTTTATGGGTTAACATAAATAAAAATAGGCAAAAAAATGAAGGACACACATTTAATTGGACGAGCTATCACACAAAAGCAATCTTATTTTATGTAATTAAATGTATAAAAAAATACACTCTTATCGTTGCGTACAAAAAGAATTGTAATTTTTAAAAAATATATTATTTAAAAAAAATGTTCATACACAAATATGATGCGTCTCTCACCTCTATACTCTCATAAAACTATAGTATATCTTAGGTGACATTTAGTTTGCATCAAATCAATGTAATAGCTATGTAATACAATAACATATTACATTAATATGATATTTATTATGTTTTATTCATTTATTACATGTGCCCATTGCCGTGATGTTATTATATTAATTTTTAAGTTTTTCATTACATCCTCCAATTAATGTATTAACTTATTAAGTGCGTAATGCAATAGGTCATACAAAATAAAATACTAGTAATGATTACAATTGATTTGATAATTTAATTTATAATTAATTTATTCATTATATACAATAATATAATTTGGTGAACTAAACAAAATTTTGAACATAATGCAATCGCAATCGAACTAATCTCTCCACCCCGGACCAAGCTTTTCATACAGACTTGCGCCTGTGGTTCCGTGGTCCCGTGACTAAGGCTAAAAAATGAGCAAACAGTTCAGGCTCGATTCATATTCGCTCGATTAAAAGATCGATTTGAGCTCGACACGAAATATAAATGATTCAAATATGAGCAAATTTTAAAGTTCAAAAAATTACTCGAACCTCCTCAAATTATAATTTTCTATTGATACCGGATTATATTCGTTCGAAAAATTGAGGCTGTTCGGGTTCGATTCTAGATTGTGCTCGACTCAGTAGCTAAACGAGTCTCGATCAAATTTTATTTTATACTCGATAAATTTTGTGAGTCAAATCTGAAAACTCAATACTCGGTTCATTTACACTCTTACTCGTGACCATTTTGAGCTTGACACTTACAGTTAGTGAAATTTAATCTCAGAACGTCTAAATTTAGGGCTCGATCTAAGGTCTTATTTAAATCACTACCACAAATGTCGGGGTTTAACATTACAATTACTAGAACCAACTAAATAAATATATGGTAATAACTTCTTACCATCACATTAGAATTTTATTACATTAGGTAAATTATTGTATTACATCACATTTCTATTCCACTAACCAAATTATTTTCAATTTTTAGTGGGGGGCCAATCCGCGTCAAAGTTGAGGAAGGATAATTTGGTCATCAAACATGTGTGAAAAGACTAAAAACTGCTACTATTCTTTGATTTATTTTTTTTTGGACAGTAGGAGGTAGGAAGTAGTTACAAATTTGTAGTTGGTAATTTTGGTGTACAAGAAACCACCGCCAATCACGATGAGGAAAGTGGAATATTTCTAGAGAAAATATTAGGAGTCATTCCTTATTAAGGAAATACATCACAATTAATTTTCAGTGTTCTTTTAAAGTTGCACAAATTAGAACAACCATTGATTTTTAAGTTTCAATGTAAATATATTAAGTCAAAATCATGGATGCTTAATTCAATGCTATATTAATCAAAAATGCATTTTGATATGAGAATTATATTGTAAAGGAACATGCAATTTTAGAAAAAACACTTTTGATTTTAAAATTTTAATTTCAGTATGGAATATTACAATAAACTTTATTAGAACCACAAAGTTCCAATTAAAGTTTATTGGCCTAAAGAGAGCATAGTCTATATTATTTGATTTGACAAATTTTACTTTTCTTATTGAACAGAAAATGTCTTTAGATGCCTTCCTCTTTATTCTCTTTTTTCTCTCTACACCAAAAACTCTAATCTCAATTTTAGATTTACAGAAGACTCTCCTAATTTTAAAGAGACTCTCCTCAATTATTGAGAATTAAATCAACGCAAACTACACAATAAAACAATAGACAATTTAATATGAAAAACTCTTAAAGGAAAAAATTACGGGCCAAATTATGAATCTTTACTATATCAAAATAATGAATTTATAATAATCCTCCCAAGTTTTACGCCCAAAATTTGAGGTTCCACAAAACCACGACACAACTTTTTGCACAGATTAAAAGCTGTAAAACCCTCCTAACCACAATAAAACTTTTTTGCACGGAATATAAAAATTACAAAAACCCTCTCCCTCTCACTCTCCCTCACACAAACACAAACACAAACACAAACACAAAACTCACTCACACCATCTCTCAACTCTTAGGATACTACATGATTTTTGATTGTGTTATCATTTAATAATTCAACATAATATTCTATTTATAAAATACCCACAATTCTCCTCTCCCTATTCAAAATAGGACACTTCCAAAATAAAATTTCTATTACAAATAGATTCCTTTCCAAAATAATATCTTTATTAAAAATAGGAGTTCTTTTCCATATTACCAATTCTTTTGTGATTATGATTCGACAAGTAACCAAACACTAATATCTCTCCTCTCTAGCTCTAATAATTTCTCTTTTTATTGTAGATCTTATTTTTTCCACATGAGAATTTTTTCGATATGTGAATTATTGAAGATAGATTGTTCATATTTAGGTATAACGTTATCATGACGGTCGGGTCTTTCTTTGTTCATATTAAAAAACTGTCCAGATCTGCATATTATATTATTACTTTTAAAATATAAATTTCTTTCAAGAATATATATGGTTCTCTAGTTGTTGTTATGATTGACAAAATTTCTTTTAAATGATTACATTTTCAGTTTATTATATTATAATATTTTCATTACTCGTAATAATTTATAAGTTTGATATATTTCGGTCGATTTAATTGTTTGATCCCAAAAAAAAATCTTTCGACATGACGGTGATTATTAACTACTTTGTACTCTCCCTCCGTTCTTTAATATAAGTCGTTTTAGAGAAATGTTTTCGTTCCTTAATATTAGTCGTTTGAAAATTTCAAGTAAGTATTAATTGCTTAGTTTTTAATATTACTCCAAGTATTAAATATAACTTTGGGTCTCTCATTATTTTTTGTCCAATAAATAATACTCTTTTTTTAATACAAGGACAATATAGACAATTAAAATTATATTTAATGTTTTATAATTATTTTTTTAATATTTGTGCACAACTCTAAAACAACTTATATTAAGGAATGAGGGGAATAGAAGTTTTCACAAAAGAAATTGAAAGAGATGAGGTCCAAGCTAATGCTAAAGAAACATGTGAATCGTCTTTTTGGGATTTTGGATTCATTTAACATGAGGAGAAGGGCCAATGCATGAAATTTGGGACATACAAAAGTTGCTCCATTGTGGATAAAGGTGCTTTCCACGGAATCCTATTGGCTATATTTGATAGTTTACCTATAAATCTATTAAATATATTAAATTGCAGTATATAATACTATTGCATAACACATGTCATTCTTAAATTATAACACATGTTCTATCTAAGTAATGTATTCATCTATTACTCCGATTTTTACATGTCCTACATAATTACACCGGTTTTTGAATTTTATAATATTACACCGGTTTTTGAATTTTATAATATTAAATATTTTTATAATATTATACCATACATATATATAAGTTTCAACATTACTAACATTGGCAACCCAATAATTCTATTTTTTGAAATTTTACAGTATTATATACCATTTATAATCTTATACCATACATTATATCATATATATATATATAATCCCACACTAATATGTTTAATTTATAATTCCCAAAATTCACTACTTTTCTAAACATAATTATTATATCCTAAAATCACTATTTTTTTAATATTATGTCATTCATAATTATACCATACATTATACTGTACATGTATGGTATAATATTATAATACACGTATATAACAAAATAACAAAATCACTACCTATCTAAATTGTGCGGATATTATCATTACTAACTAAATTATATTACAACATAATATTATACCATTTATAATTATATTACAACATAATATTATACAGTTTAAAACACTTAAAATAAAATTAAAATAACAAATAATATCAATCATAACTTACTATGTTGATTTTATAATCCCTTAAATCACTACTTTTTCAATCTAAACGGTTTTTATATTATCGTTACTTAATTATTATCTCCTAAAATCACTACTTTTTAATTCCACGTTAATATTTTAATTTTATAATCCCATAAATTACTACAAATCTAAACTGTTCTGATAATGTTAACTGTTCTAATATTATTATTACTAATTTAATTATTATCTTCCAAAATCACTACTTTTTTAATCTCAAATTAATATTTTGAATTTATAATCCCCTAAATCATTACAAATCTAAATTATTTTGGTAATGTCAACAGTTCTAATATTATCCTTTTTAATTTTATATATAAGATTTTGGAAAGTATATATAAGATTTTTGTCAAATTACCAATACATTTTATATTTTATTAAGGTAAGTAACTAATATAATCTTTTTGAATTTGCTAAGTAGTAAACATATCATGTTATTATAATTCAACTTAACACGTGATATACTTTGGAGGAGAAAATCAAACTAGCAAACCAAACATAATTTTAAATACGATTTGTTTTTGAATTATTTTTAAAAAAAAACAACATTTTTATATTACAATAAAAAAAATAATAAGGAACCCACATCGCGTGTGAAGGTGACTTTTAGTATAAATAACTAGATACAAACCCCTAAATCACTATTTTTTCAATCTAAACGATTTCTGAATTGTGGCTTTGCATGCTTTGTTAAGTACTAACATCTGGTAAATCATTTTCATCATCATTAATTTTTATTTTTTTTGCATTATGGTAATACTGTGACTGCCTCTACAATTGTCAAAAATAGATCAAAAACTAATGAGACAATGTATTCGTTCTTTAACTATAACATTGTGTTATGTATGACACGATGCTATACTGCTATATTTTTGGACATTTTGTTTGTTTGACATGAAGATCCAACATAATTATTAATATTCATGCTTTTCAGTTTTCACATGTAACATGTAATTTTCCTTCAGGACTGAGGACCGAAACTGCGATATTTTTCTGCTGTTTTCCCTTTCGTTTGGATGTTAGAATTCTGGTGCAAGTAAGCGTATATGAGACAAGGACTCTTTAAAATGCATCAAGTACCTGTGTCAGATATTTTATGTAAGATCCCAAATTTTATGAATAAGATTTAATTTTTTTTATATATTATTTTGAAATAGTAAGGTGTTGATTTGATAAATGTGATAAGTTATGGGTGAAATGTGTAAAGTATACAAAGTAAGCAAGTAGTTATAAAATATTCATTGTATCGGGGAATATTCGTTTGGTCGAGGAATATTTTTTTGTCGGAGAATATTCGTACGACGGCGCAGTCATTGGTGGACCCCACAACGGAATGAATGTTGGATATAGAAAGCGACAGAAATAACCTTTTTATAAAAATAACGGCAAAACTGTTATCGTTAGTACTGTTGAAATACTCGGTGGTTAAAATACAGTAATACGTGGTGTTGCACAGTAGCACACAGTATTGCACAGTATTTTGAATTATTGATTCTTACGTAGGAAGGCACTTACTCAATTATTGTTACAGTAATTACTGTTCAATATTTTATATTATTGATTCAATAATTGCATAATATCTTATTGGTTCAATATTTGCTACGTTGATATTTTATATCAATAAGTGTCACTTTGCTATTTTATATTTTTGATTCAATAATTGTCATTGCACATTATTTCAAATTATCAAATCAATAATTCATATTATTTGAATAATATTATTAGATAGCATTATTGGCAATGTCAATATTGTAGTTCTGTAATATTATTTGTGAATAATTAATTTTTGATATATACGATAAGAAAATATTTATTCAATGTGAATTTAAACGGATGAATTTTTAACATGTGACATTTGTTGAAAGTTGGTATTCTATCTTGTCCGATAAAATAATTCATTCAAATATATTATTATAATATTACATTATAGTAGTATGATGTGATTATATAATAGTATAATTTTTATAATTTGAATGGTAACATTATTATAGTAACTTCATGGTATAAAAGTTAAACGAGGTGGAAGAGTGCAAATTGAATTTGAACTCTTATGATGCAAACAATGATGTCATCGGAGCGATGAGGTAAGCAAGAATGTCATCGGAGCGATGAGATAAGCAATGATATCATAGGATCGATGATGTCATAAATTATGATAAAAAGACTATTTTATCCTTATTCTGCCGAGCCTATAAATAGAAGCTCATTTCTTCATTATTTCTCATCAATTCACTAAAGCTATAAAGAGAGAAAGTATAGAGAGAATAAAAGAGAAAGAAGAAGAGTATTCTGCTATTACACTAATGCAGTCTCCAAATTTTTAAGATAAGGGGTATTATTTCTTTCGTATTCATGAAGAAAATTATTTTCTTTCAATACTCGTAAGGGTTGTTATTTCATTCTTTATTATTCTGTTGGAATAACCTGTCTACGCGGACTACCGCATTCATGGTGAAATCCTGTTGTTATTCTATTCTTTATTATTCTGTGGGAATAACCTGTCTACGCGGACTACCGCATGCCTGGTGAATAACCATTCGTATTCAGTTGTTATTAAATTGTGAAAATAATCTGTCTGAGCGGACTACCTCCAGACGGGTGAAAATACAATTGCAGTTTCGTATCTTGTTTTATTTCAGATTTCTAACTCTAAACTTACTACGGTAAATATTGCTTCTATAATTCCTGAAATGATCAGAAATTCTTTGAGTTTTGCGTTTCATCTAATATTATTTCACTGGAATATTGGTCTGAACTTTCTTGTGAAGTTTTTATCTTTTCATGTCGAGTTACTATTCACGAAGTACTATTCACGGGGCACCATTCACGAATTTTTTTTCTTCTTTCCAAATCATATTTCATTGGATTCAGGTTTTGATCTTCATTTTTGAACTCTAGATAAATTCTATAATATTTGTCTTTTATCTCACTGGATTCGTTATTCGTATTGTTGTCATCATCCTCAGTCCTAAATAGTGATATAACTGAATATCTTTGGCTTGTAGTGCAAAGATGAATGATTACTTGATGAATATCTTTGGCCTGTAGTGCAAAATGAATAATTACCTTATGAATATCTTTGGTCCGTAGTGCAAAGATGGACAGGTGTTGAGATAAACATGACCAACTGGTGATACAAATGAATATCTTTGGCCATAGTGCAAAAGATGAATATTTGATTCGAGATGAATATTGATTGATGTTACAGGGATAAAATATTGATGATGGGCTTTTAAATTATAGAAGATAGTAGACAGCATTCTCTACTTAACTCTTCTAATGAATTGTCATTTTCGCTGTAGTTGTTAATCTAAAACTGGTTGTCCATAATATTTTATCTGATTTGTTGAAAACTAACGATAATTTATTCTTCATTATCTTAGTCATAATATTCTTTACTGGGCTAGTTGGGCTCACCCTTTTTTTCCATTGTTCTCTTTAGAAAATGTGAATATCGCGGGTAATAGTCGGAAAATGAAGTGATGGTCCGAGTTAGAGCTGTAGAAGTCCTCACTATTTTTTTTAAATAGTGTGATAATAAATGTAATAAGGACTTAGTTTGAATGTTAATATTTTTTACATGTCTGTATTGACACTCACAGTTACATTTTAGGCTTGATGAGATTTGTGTAATGTGTAACAGACTTCGAATATGTCACTTTCAATCATATCAATATAACAACTCGATGACATTGTACATTACACTTTCTAAATATTTGTTACAGCTTTAGAATGAAATAGGTATCCATTTTAAAACCTATTGCATGTTTACATTATAAATATTTTTATCAATGAATTAATATATATATATATATATATATATACACACACACACAACTGTTATATAATGTCTTGAGTTTAGTGATAAGATTAATTCTATACTTGGATATATATTTGCGCACAAAATTTTTACCCAACTCTATGTAACATATGCTATCAAAATTTGATCATTGCACAATAATCTACCATCTTCTTATTATATTTTAATTTATTAGTTGCACGTACAAATTTATTATTAACAAAATAAATAATTCCGTCACAACGAGCTGGTTTGTATCTAGTTACTCCTCTATATTGAAAGACAAGAATATGAATGAATCATATGAAGCGGATATGATCATTTACCTCTTTAAAATTTTAATTTAGCATGAATTTTAAAATCTATACGGTAAATTAATTATTTTTAGAATGGCTGAATGACATTTCTGTTCCTCTAAATTGTCACGTACTTTTAAATTCGTCCTTAACTTTAATTTTTCGTCAGTTAGATCCTTAAATTTGATATTTTTTGGCGTTTTTGTCCTTTTTACGCGATTTGACTGTAACGGGACCCATTTATCTTTTATCTGATTCGACATTTTTTGCACTTCTGTCCCTCTAAGTTACCCGATTTTAATTTTATTATTTTCAGGAAAAACGTTATTTTCAGGGAAAAAAATTTAAGAAATTATTTTTTGTAAAAAAATAAGTAAAGTTTCATAAAATCTATTGTCAAAAAAAATTTATTTTAAGAAAAAAATAGAAAATTTATTTTTTTAAAAAAAATGAGTAAAGTTTAATAAAATATAGATTCAAAAAAATAAAATTGTATTTAAAAAAAAATAAAATGAGTGAAGTTTCATAAAATATAGATTCAAAAAAAATAAAATAAAAGATAAAACTTTATTTTCAAAAAAAAAAAAATTTAAATGAGGAAAGTTTGATAAAATTTCGATTTAAAAAAAGTAGAACAAAAAAATAAAACTTAGTTTTCAAAAAAACAAAGTTTTTTGTTTTTTCAAAAATGAGTAAAGTTTCATAAAATATATATTCAAAAAAATAAACTATATTTTTATAAAAAGTAGAAATTTTTACTTTTGTAAAAATGGGTAAAGTTTAATACAAATTCAAAGAAATAAAACTTTATTTTCAGAAGAAAAAAAATTTAAAAAATAAGTAAAGTTGCATAAAATATAGATTTAAAAAAAGTAAAACAAAAAACTAAAACTTTATTTTCAGAAAAAACATAGAAATTTTTATTTTTTATAAAATGAGTAAATTTCATAAAATATAGATTTTAAAAAAGAATAAAATTAAAAAATTAAAACTTTATTTTTAAAAAAATAGAATTTTTTATTTTGTAAAAATGAGTAGAGTTTAATAAAATATAGATTCAAAGAAATAAAACATTATTTTCGGAGAAAAATTTAAAAAGTTTATTTTTTTAAAAAATGAGTAAAGTTTCATAAAATGTAGTTTCAAAAAAAGTCAAATAAAAAATAATAATTTATTTTAAGAAAAAAAATGGAAAATTTATTTTTTTTAATGAGTAAATTTTAATAAAATATAGATTTAAAAAAACATAAAATAAGAAACATTAAAACCTTATTTTCAGAAAAAATTAAATTTTTATTTTTTTTAAATGAGTAAGTTTCATAAAATATAGATTCAAAAAAAGTAAAAATAAATTTTTTATTTTTTAAAAGGTGTGTAAATTTATTTTATCAAACTTTACTCATTTACTTTATTTACTCATTTACATTAAATTTATTTTACATTTTTTATTTTAAATTTTTTTTTGAATCTTTATTTTTTAAAACTTTACGTATTTTTTTAAAAAAAATAAAAAAAGTCTATTTTTTCTGAAAAATTAAGTTTATTTTTTGGTTTATTTTTTTGAATCTATATTTTATGAAACTTTACTAATTTTAAAAAAAAATAAAAATTACAATTTTTTTAGAAAATATAGTTTTATTTTCTTGTTTTCTTTTTTTAGATCTATATTTTATGAAACTTTACTCACTTTTCAAAAAATAAGAAATTCTATTTTTTTTGAAAATAAAATTTTACTTTTTTGTTTTTAATTATTGAATCTATATTTCATGAAATTTTACTCGTTTTAAAAAAAATTCTAAAAATAAAGTTTTCTTTTTTTTGTTCTATGTTTTTTTAATCAATATTTTATGAAATTTTACTCATTTTTTTAAAATTTCCATTTTTTTAAAAATATAGTTTTATTTTTTTGAATATATATTTTTTGAAACTTTACTCATTTTTAAAATTTTTATTTAATTTTTTTACTGAAAATTAAGATTTTTTTTCATAAAATAAAATCGAGTAACTGAGGGGGATAGAAGTGCAAAAAATATCGAATCATGTAAAAGATAAATAGGTTGGGTTACAGTCAAATCAGGTAAATGGGACAGAAACGCCAAAAAATAATACTTTAAAGGCCAACTGACAAAAAATAAGTTTTAAGAACGACTTTAAAAATGAGTGGCAATTTAGAGGGACTGACATAAGTGTCATTTTGCCTTTTAGAATGATATAATATCCTAAAGTGGGGGACTATTCGTTTTCACCTTTTTAATATGTTTCTATGCAACACTCCACTAGTAGCCGATATCATGCATATAATTGATACAAGAGCCTTTTAGTTCATGCTAACTACACAGATTAACTCTCGTGTGCGTGTTAATATTGTATTTATCAATTGACTAAATTTAATTTAATGTTAACCACTCCCAGTCAAATAATACAATAATTGTATTTTATCTTATTTAGAAATAGTCCTTCAATCTCAATCTTAAATATATGAATGGAAACCTAAAATTTAGAGATTTTTTTATACATTTTTTTCTACGACATTCTTACTATCATAATTATTTATTTACCACTATCTATTATTCTCATACATTTTTTTATAATTTAGTTATTATTCTTTAAAATTCATGTTATTGATAACAATAGTATCTTTATTATTAAATTATATAAGTATAACTATTTGAGTTTAAATAAAAAAAAATCTATAACATAAATAGATGAATATTTAAATATATAAACAAATAAATCATTAGTTTAAAAATGAATACTATCATATATATTATATAAATAGATGAGCTATTACTTTAGATTTCTAAATTTATTTTATTTTTCATCAATAATTAGTTACACATTATTAGTTGGATAAAATATTTTAGAAGAAAATAATTTTATTTTATAAAAATCATCAGACACAATATTAATCTATTATTCTTATAATTAATATATCAGCATACTATAATACAAAAATATATAAATAATAAACTAATTTTATAGAAAAAATAAATCACTAGTTTAAAAATGAATACTATTATCTGTATTATATAAATAGATGAGCTATTATTTTAGATTTCTAAATTTATTTAATCTTTCATCAATAATTAGTTATACATTATGAATTGAATAATATATTTTAGAAGAAAATAAAATTTTTTATAATAAAAATCATCCTATACAATATTAATCTATTATTCTTATAATTAATATTTCATCTGTCCCGTATTAAGCGTCCTAATTATTTCAGCACGCTAATTAATAATATATTTTTTTAATCTAAATTTCCCCTTCTAAATTACTTATTAATTAAAGTATTCATTCACTTTTCTATGATCCCAACATTAATTATTCCTTACTAGTTCTCACATGAATTCTCTAAATCATTTTTATTATTATTCTCACATTCCAATAAGTATATTACTCTCTCCATACCCACCCATTAATTACTTGCGCATGCCCATAAATGCAAACTCTCCACATTTTTTAGTATTAATTTCTTACTATTATTTTTGTTTTTATTCTCACATTCCAATAAGTATATGAGAGAGAATGTGTTATAACAATATATCATTTTCTAATGTAAACTTTTTATCATTTCTTAAGTTTTCAACAAAAGTTGACTAAAAAGATTACGAGTGTATAAGTAGAAAAATAAGATAAAAATAGTTACTAATATAAAAATAAGACATTTATTTAGTAACATCATAAAAAGAAAATTATGACGTTTAATACGGTGTTAACGCCAAGATCTGTCCACGCGCTCCAATCATCAAAGCGCGTCCAATACTACACAGAAACAGGTAAACACCAAAAGTTTGACTGGAGGCGTAATGCTATAGTGTTGAAAAATAATAATGAATGTGTACCTTAAAAATCAGGGTAAAACCTTGTATTTATAGGGTTCTCAACATCTTCCTAAAATCCTTCCCCATATTTGATTAGGGTTCCCCCATTTACCATTCATAGATTGATTCAAATCTCCTAGAAGTAAGAAAGTTGGTTTAAACTCCAACTTGTAAGACTCTAATTTTTTATAAATAAGATTTAATTTTTTTTATATATTATTTTAAAATAGTAAAATGTTGATTTGATAAATATGGTAAGTTATGGGTGGAATGTGCAAATTTTATAAAGTAAGCAAGTGGTTATAAAATATTCGTTGTGTCGGAGAATATTCATTTGGTCGATGAATATTCTTTCTGTCGGAGAATATTCGTACGACGGCGCAGTCATTGGTGCAGGGGCGGATGTATATTAGGGGCAACATAGGCAGTTGCCCCTGCTGGAATTTTTATTTTTTGGGTATAGGGCAGGGCAGATATGTAAATTAATAAATTTAAGAGAGCAGATTAATGAAAGAGTTAAACTTGGAGGGAACAAAATAAATTTCATAAACCAATTCTAAATACAAGTACAAAAATATTCTTAGTTTTAAGGCTTAGTGAAATCTTAGAAGTACAAAACTAGTTTATGCTTTGAAATTAATTCATGATTTTATTTGAATATAGAAAGCAAATTTGGTTTGAGACTTTGAACATTTGAGAAATCATTCAAATTTAACTATGAAAAGTAATCGAAATAAGTTTCTAAATTATATCTAAATATTTTTTATTTGAAATTCTTTTTTTAGTTTGGATTATGAATCTTTATTGCAATTTGTAAACATAAAAGTTAATATTATGATTACTTCAAAAAAAATTTATTTAATTTTAACAAACAAAAAAAAAATCCGCCCCTGCTAGGAATTTTGTTTGGATCTGTTCTTGCATTGGTGGACCCCACAACGGAATGAATGTCGGATATAGAAAGCGACAGAAGTACTTTTTTTATAAAAACAACGATAAAACTGTTACCGTTAAACTGTTAAAATACCTGATGATAAAAATACAGTAATACGCGTTGTTGCACAGTAGCACACGGTATTACACAGTATTTTGAATTATTGGTTCTTACGTAAGAAGTCACTCATTCAATAATTGTTACAGTAATTACTGTTAAATATTTTATATTATTGATTCAATAATTGCTACGTTGATATTTTATATTATTGATTCAATAATTATCACTGCACAGTATTTTACATTATCAAATCAATAATTCATATTATTTGAATAATATTATTAGATAACATTATTGATAATGTCTAGAAAAGGGGTTTGGTCACCTAATTACGCGCCAATAAGGAGAAATTCTTATTGAAAACTCCCCTCTTTTCTTGGAACGACCTGGTTGTCAATATTGTAATTTTATAATATTATGAATAATAATTGGTGAATAATAATTGATTATTGATAAAAATGACAAGAAAATATTTATTTCAATTTTTATATAAATGGAAAAAAATTTAGTATGAGGCATTTGTTGAAAGTTGGTATTTTATCTTCTCTGATAAAATAATTTATTCAAATATATTATTATAATATTACATTATAATATTATAATGTGATAATATAATAGTATAATTTATAATTTGAAGTGGTAATATTGTTATAATAAATTCATGGTATAAAATAAAATAAGGTGAAAGAGAGAAAAATGGAATTAGAATTATTTTAATAAATATTTTAATATATATATAATCCATAAACATGTGGGCAACTAAATTATTTCTCCTTTGGTGTGATGAGCAAATTCAAAGCTGATGTGCTGAAATTTTATCCATATGTAAATTTGGGTTATTTTTCGTTCGGAATTTAAAAAATCTTTCTTCTAAAAAGTTATAGAGAATTAAATTTAATATGGAATGGACATAAGATTCGTATTTTTCTGATAAATGGGTTATGTATTATGAATTATTAAAGTTTCTGAATATTGTTTAAATTTAAAATATAGTGGGCCCCACTTGTCCTTTTGTTTTGTGAAATATGCTGGAGAAAATTTTTCAAAGGTGGTGGGCCGACTTGTTTTCTAATGTGGTGTGCTGAGAAAGCCACCGGGGTTGTATTTGTCAATCCTGGTGTGCTAAGTATTTCTTATAAATAGGGTGCTTAGTTAGAAATGAAAATTACACCAGAATCAGAAATTTTTTTCTCTATACTATTGAGCGTATTTTTTTTGAGTATTGAGATACTTTAAGTGTTGATAACGGTGCAAGTTTTTCTCATCATAATATCCAGTATTCCAGTCAGATTGAGTATTATACTGAGGTAAATGATATTATTTTTCTTCTAAACAATGTTATTTTTTTTCAATATTCATAAAGAATATTATTTTCTTTCATATTCCATATTATGAAAGTGATAATATTTCATTTCATATTCCTAAATTTGAACTTACCATGGTAAGTATTCATTCTATAATTCCTGAAATGATCAGAATTTCTTTGAGTTTTGCGCTTCATCTAATATCATTTCACTGGAATATTGGTCTGAACTTTTTATAAACTTTTTATCTTTTCATGACAAGTTACTATTCACAAACTGTCCAAATTATCTTTGATTGTATCCATATTTTGATCATCATTCTTGAATTTTGCTCCATAATTTATTATTATGAAGTATTCTTGAACTTAGATAAACTAAATTACGAATCCCTAATCTTTGTCCTTTATCTCACTGGATTCGTTCTTTAAAATATTTTTCATCATCCTCAGTTTTAAATGATGATACAAATGAATATCTTTGGCCTGTAGTGCAAAGATGAATGATTACTTGATGAATATCTTTGGCCTGTAGTGTAAAAATGAATTATTATCTGCTGAATATCTTTGGCACGTAGTGCAAAGATGGACATGTATTGAGATGAACATGACCACTGGTATTACAAATGAATATCTTTGGCCCGTAGTGCAAAGATGAATATTTAATTTGAGATATATATTGATTGATGTTACATGGATAAAATATTAATGATGGACTTCTAAATCATAGAAGATAGTAGACATCATTCTCTACGTAACTCTTTTAATAAATTGTTAATTCCGCTGCAGTTGTTAATCTAAAATTTGTTGTCCATAATATTTTATCTGATTTGTTGAAGACTAACGATAAATTATTTTTCATTATATTAGTCATAATATTCTTTATTGGGCTAGTTGAGCTCACCCTTTTCTTCCATTGTTCTCTTCAAAAAATGAGTATATCGCGAATACTAGTCGGAAAATAGAGTGATGGTCCGAGTTAGAGCTGTAGAAGTCTTCACTGTTTTTTTTGTAAAATAGTGTGATAATAAATATAATGAGGACCTAATTTGAGTGTTTAAATTTTTTACATGTCTGTATTGACACTCACAATTGTGTGATCGTATTTTGCACGACTGTTTGATATATATGATTGTATTTAAATTCTATATTATATATTTGACGATTCAAAATGAATTAAATATTAAACCTAATTTAAAAGCGTCACACAACTCCTCTTCTCATATATAGAATCCACGTGGAAATAATAACCTCCGGAATGTTACTCCATCGTCCAAACAATCTTTTATTCGGACCCAAGCTTATCCAAGTAGGTTACAACTCAACGCATATCCCAAGCCTAATTATTCATAGCCCAACATACGGGATGGAGTAAGTATATAAGTATAATATAATATAAAAAAATATAATTGATACAATAATTTTATAAAATAATCATGTTTCGTACAGAATTATGAAGTAGTGTTCTTAAAATATTAAATAGTCACTCAAATGAATGACCTTAACGTTAAATTTTTTAAGATAAAATAATACTCCTTCGTTCTTTAATATAAATGGTTTTAGAGAAATATTTTTGTCTCTTAATATATATCGTTTAATTTCAAATAAACTTTAATTGTTTAGTTTTTAATATTACTCCAAGTATTAAATATAACTTTTGTTCTATCACTGTTTTTTGTTCAATAAATATCACTCTTTTTCTAATATAAGGACAATATAGGCAATTGATCAATCCCTTAATATAAGTCGTTTTAGAGTTGTTCACAAGTATTAAGGAAATGAGTGTATAATATTAAATATAATATAAATTGCCTATATTGTCATTGTATTAAAAAAAGATAGTGTTAGTTATTGGACAAAAAATAGTGAGAGAATTAAAGTTATATTTAATACTTGAGATAATATTGAAAATTAAACAATTAATGCTTACTTGAAATTCTAAAACAACACATATTAATAGACAAAAATATTTTTTTTAAACGATTTATATTAAGGAATGGAAGGAGTACTATATAATTATTTTTTTAATACTTGTGTACAACTCTAAAACGATTTATATTAAGAGACGAAAAGAGTAATTTAAAATAAGAAAATCAATAATTTTACAAAAATATTCTTATAGTAAATGAGATCCATATTTGTACGAATAAAATTTTAAAAAAATGCATCAAATTTTCCTCGTGAAAATAATAATTCCTAAAACAAACACATGACTATTTTGGAAGAATGGATAAAATAATTGATTGTGGGACACTTATTTCCACGGATGGGGCCTCCCTTCGCAATTGAAATTAGGCAATGTTGTTGAGCACTTAATTTCCTTTTGCTTCAAGTTAAGTGTTGGTTAAAAGATCTCATCTCAATCGGGTGTAATTCGGTTGGTAGAGTAGGATTGTTCAACTCAAATATTGTTGGGAACCGGGTTGAAATTATCTATCTTTATTAATTTCCCTCAATTTTTCTATATCATGGATTTAGATTTGAGTAATGTTAGAGACATAATTTATTTTATAATTTATTGATGTGACATATTTCATCTCGAATTATTAATAAACAAATTGTTTTAATATAATCTTTGGCCCCACAAAAAGTTGAGCTGAAGTATGCCACATCAGCAAATTGTACAATAAATTGTGTCTCTAACATTATTCTTTAAGTTTATGAATATAATATTTGCGCTTAAGATTTTCTCATTTTTACGCTTCACTACAAAGTTAAAATAATACGCATATAACTCATAATTAAATGGTTAGATGAGTATTAACTTTGCATTAAGTTAAAAGTCCAATTATATATTTAATTTTGAAAGGGAAAAATTATAAAATGTGTTTTACAAAATTTGAGGTAGTAATATTATTTTCTTTCATCCAACCCATAATTAAATGGGTTAGGTTATCTACTTTTAATTAAAATAAGCACACGTCTTTAAGCAAAATCTCCAGTATATTAATTTTGATAGTGGTTAATATGAAATTAATTTTGATCAGTTTATCAATATAATATAATGCATATTTAAAAATAATTTTTCTCTGCGTATTAATACTGTATTGATAATTTAACCAAATTATTATGAAATTAAGTTCACAATAACCGGATCATTCTCTTACATATCCAATATTCATCTCTTTATAGATATATGTTTGTGTATATAATAATATAATTAATGAGTTACAGCTGTTTCTTTTCCTTCCTACCCTACTGTTTCTCTCCTGTCTCGCTCTCTCTCTCTAATGAAATCTTTCAAAATTTTCTTGCTTTTTGAACTATACGTACACATGCATATAATGAGATAGAGACAAACATACATATAATTGGCGGATCTAGAAATTTGGACTATGTATAGAATAAAGGAAATTGTTAAATTTATAATAAAAACATATTATTTCAACAACAACATGTCCTTATAGATCTTATGAAGAAGGTTTAGTGATAAAAACCTAACTATATATTTACAACGATATTTTTATTATAAAATTAATAAAAAATATTGTAAATTTAATAATTTCTAATAAAGGATTGTGAATGATAAAATATTTTGTACAATGTTTTTAATACATAAAGTGTTTATTTTTAATATTTTTTATTTAAAAAACAATCTATGTAATATACTATTAATTTTTTGAGACATAAAATGATGCAGTATTCTTAAATTTATCATCACAATTATATTATCATACCATCTAACACAGAATAAATTGAAGAGTAAAGTTAAACATGAAATACAAATATATTTTTAAAATTTATAAAGTTTATGAGTGTGATTGTTTTTGTAGAATGAATAGGGAATTTTTTTTATTGTATTGTTTAAAATTAAATTTATTATCATTAATTTTATATTATAGAATGTTTAAAAATCAACTTTCTTTTTAATCAATTCAAGGAAAAGTTGGCTAATCAAAGTAGCACTTCATTTCAAGGGCTCACAACCTTATTTTACATACCATGCTCACCCTCTTTAGCGACGGACTGGACGACGGTTTGGTCCGTCGCTATATCAGAGGACCATCGTCTTAATTTTTAGCGACGGACAACATATAGCTACGGAACGAATCGTCGTCCGGTCCGTCGCTAAAGGGGGTATGCAAGGTATGTAGGATCAAGAGGTATGCCCTTGATCCTTTTTGATCAAAGTAGTATATATACAACCGTCGTCTATATGTTATCCGTCGCTATATGTTGTCCGTCGCTAAAAGCTAAGACGACGGTTGTATATATAGCGACGGATCGAACCGTCGCCCGATCCGTCGCTAAAGGAGGTGAGCAAGGTATGTTGGATAAAGGGTGAGCCTAAGATCCGGACCGTATATATATATTCTTAGCAACATTGAAAACTCTTTTTCTCTTAAAAAAAGTAAAAAATTAAGTTGTGACTTTTGGATCTGATTATTATAAAGTTAACTTCATGGTAAGTTGGTCAATTGACCAATATATTGCTGACACGCAAAGGAAGAGATCACCTCCCGGCGTGCGTGTCGACACTGTATTGATCAATTGACCAAAGTTAACTTAATGCTAATCACTCCCGTAAATTTTATATGGGTTAATGAGTTTGACTCATATCTATTTAGAATTTATCAATATTTAACTTATTTAAAATTATTCAACCCATTAAGGACTATCAGCCCATTAAATTTAGGAAATTGATATTTTCACATATTCAAATAATATTTTTACATTAATATTTTTCACATGAATGTAGAATTCACTCACTATATATATGAGAAATATCAAATTTTTATATAAAAATATCAGTTCTCCATTATAAACTTTATCCATTATCCACAGAATCAACTCATTTATCACCTCTAGTCGTGATAATAACTATCACAAAAAGAACAAACTTGAGAACTAAACTAGCTCAACACTAAGCCAAATGTCCCTAAATTCTTTTCCATTTTCAAAAATCTAAATTCTTTTTTTTCCCGCTAAACTCATGAATCTGTTAGTATGTGGGATAGGATCGTCCGTTGGTTGATAGTGATTTTCAACCAACATTCAATTTGATGGGGTGCTTGAAAAGGAGTCCTCTACCGATCAAGAAACAATACATATTAAATAACAATAAGTCTACATTGACCGGCTGGTTCTGACCGGGTTGACGACCGGTTGGAATTTTTTTTAATTTTTTTTTTGACTCTTAAATAATTAATGTAATTTATTGAAATTAAATTTTTTATAAAATACAGTGATTTATATGTCATTTAAATACATGTAAAAAATTGAGTTATACAGTCTATGCAACACTGTTTTTTTTACATGTATTCAAATGATATCTAAATCACTATATTTTATAAAAAATTTAATTTTAATAACTCACATTAATAATTTTGGAGTCAAAATAAAAAATAAAAAATTCGGCTGATCGTCAGCCCGGTCGAAATTTCCTGTCCCATAGAAGGAATCATTAAATAAAGGTCAAATTGGTGAAAGCTATATACAGCCCCCCTCCCCATCCGCCCCCCCTCTCTCGCCCCTCGCCCCTCGCCCCTCGCCCTACATTACATTTAGCTAAATATATTATAATCCTTATAGATAGCAAAAAAATCTATATGAATATGAAAATTGGGTGAAAGTATATTTGAATTTTATCTATTTTTATTTTGATCCTTAATGGAGGATAAAAATATAAATAGATAAAATTTAAATACACTCAGGTCTAATTTTTATGTTACATAAAAAAGCTCGATATAGATAGAGTTCAGCCACAAAACTGCATTACATTTAGCTAAATATATTATAGTCCCTATGTAACCTCTTATTTGCAAACACAATATTCTCCCCGTTCTAAAATTAGAAATATAATTTAATTTTATTAAACTTCAAGTTAATGTGAATTTATTTAATTTTAGTTGATACAATAATTATAATTGTATAACATATAACAAAAACTATTAATCACAAAATTTATTTTATTCAAAAATTTTATGAGTCTTACAAATTTTGAAGTTTAATATGCCGTCGTTTGACCTCAAAAATCAAATTATATCTCTAATTTTGAAAGGGAGTAATATTTAATAAAAGAATAAAAGAGTAAAGTGATAGTCTAATTTAAACTCATTACAAAAGAAAATTTTAATAAGTTTTGTGTTATTCTAAACTCACTACAATGTTAAACTTGTACATATTCAAAACAAAAAATATGGGTTCAAACATTTAAAGAAGCCCAATATACGTCGGCATCGATTTGGTTTAGCCAACCTCAAAGAAAGTCTAAATGTATAGGTATGGGCTTCATCCAGCCATAGGCCCGAAGGCCGAAGCCTAAGTCCAGTTAAGTGAGGGTCAACTTTGATAAGCTCTCCAACCTTGTTTCATATAAAAATCAATAATTACCTAGCGAGCATCTCCAGTAGATTGACTATCACGTGGACTATATTTAGTCCATATGACATCAGCAGATGTTCTTTAGTCTTCAATCCTTCTAGTAGATGGACTATCCTATGAACTATAATATAAAAAGATTAAAATAATCAATGAATTCAAAAAAAAACTCATTTTCCTTCTTTTTCTTCAGCCATCTCTCCCATTTAAATATATTAAAAATTATAGTCCACCAACTCTAGTTTCTTGATATAGTCTTTGTGCCTTGCCGAAAAATTCGATGGACTATATTTAGTCCATCTGCTGGAACGAGATCTGTATTCCTAAATTAAATATAGTGTAGAATTTGTACACGCTGGCACTGCTGAAGATGCTCTAAGTGAGTCATAGATAAGTGGAATCGAGTGGACCCAAACTGTAGGCCTTAGTCATACCATGGGTAATTTAGGGAAGAAATTTTTTCTTGATTAATGTGTAAAATACAATCAGATGGAGTAATTTAACTTATATATATAATATGAGAATAATGGCATACACAGTTGTGTATATTTTATTTGTGTACAGTCTGTCAAAACTATGTCGTTTTGGCAAATTTATTTTTGATTTTTGATTTGATATTGGAGAGACTATTTTTTTAAAACAAATCTGTCAAAACGATGTAGTTTTGACAGACTGTGCACAAATAAAATATACACAACTGTGTATGACCATATTACCCATATTATATATCTCAAAATGAAAGTTTATTTGACTTTTTAATTATATGAGCCCTCACGTATTTAAAAAATGTGAATCACACATTAAAAAATATTAAAAATTAATTTGAGAATGTTATTTTTCTAAGTTTATTATTATGTCGTTGAGTTAAGAAATTATATCTTCCTCTCAAAATATAAAATTACTTGTCTTTATTTCGTCATAAAATATAGTCATTTGTACAACTGAAGGAGAATGAATTTATTTTTTTCTTTTTGGGTCCCCCTCCAATAATTTGGTTAATTTTACAGATTTAATCACTTTTGGGTTATATTGACAATAATAAAATAAGTCTGGTTTAATAACTGGGATCAAAGCCCAATTCCGGCCCAATTCCTTTGCTGCTAAATCCAATCAATTTAAATCGACAGTTTCACTCCAAGGTGCGCGAGGCGTACGGAAATAATGAACGTGTGGTATACATTTAATTATTTAATGGAGTTAGCCGTTACCATCTCTTCCCCCTCCTTGTCTCTACTCTCAAATCTCAACTTCACAGGATACAAACACGAAATTTTCCAAAATTGAATCCAATAAAATAGGAAAGGAGGAAAATTAAGGAGCTCCTATCTACAGCTCTAATGAAATTTCCATATCTGTAACAACTTGTAAGCGTTATTACTCTTTTTGGGTTATAAGCAGAGTCTTCTTGATTATCGGCGGCTTTCAGGAGTTCTCTCTCTCTCTCTAAACCCCCAAGAATTGGATTTGGACTGAAGGGTAAGTAACCAATTTGTTCATTTCTACTGTTTTGGGAACTAATTTATTCTCAGGGTTTTTATTTTTCCCTGAAAACGGCAAGGATATATATCTTGATGTTCTGAGTAACTTTTTCCCCTGGTTATTCGAATGGTATTCGTATTTCTGTCACCAGTAATGTATTGCTGTTGAAGAATCTAGGGGTTTTTGTTTCTTGTCCATTTACTCGTCTACATTTTCTTAATGTTATATTATTTCGAATCTCAGGTGGGTTTTGTTGAATGAAATAGAAACATTTGAGGATGATTCTTCTCTTATACTTATTGGATTTGCATTTTATCTGAGACTACTATTGAGCACTGATTTCAGCAAAATTTATAATGTAATTAATGCTTTATTTATTTTAATATGTAAAGTGGTGGCAGAAATATGTTCCGGATCATACCATATAATCAGGGTTCCTTAAATATCTGATAAGGATTACTGATTTTTAATTTTATTAGTATCTGACTATATTATGACCAATTTTTTATGTTTTTTGCTTTTTCTAATCAATATTTCAAATCACCTGGTTATTGAATTCAATTTTCTTTTTCCCCATTTATCCTGATTTTGTTGCTGGCACTTAGTCTAGTAAGTAGTAATCTTTTTCTAACTTTTATTATCAGTAGTCCCAAAGTTGCAATCTTTTTTCTATATTACACTGGGTTTACTGATATACTCCCTCTGCTCTCCGAAATATAAGATCAATTGCCAGGAGAGCTAGCATTGTTTATTGGAGGTTGTCAAGTGGGTATACAAATGACGGTTATGATTAAAATGTAGGCTTTTGGTAGAGTTTGTAAAGATGACAGTCAGTACGCCAAGTACACCGGCATCAAAGATCAGGAGGACTCCTTCCTGTACTCCACGTGGTCCTAAAGTTAGTGAGGAGAAGATACTCGTGACGGTTCGTCTCAGGCCATTGAGCCCCAAAGAACAAGCAGCCTATGATCTTATTGCTTGGGATTGTACAGATGATCAGACAATTGTTTCTCGTAATCTAAATCACGATCGACATTCAGGCCCATATACATTTGGTATGGTATATTTAAACATCTGCAACTATTGTTGTCATGGAGTTCACTTGTTCATTTGATATTTTATGTTTTATGTGTCAGATAAAGTTTTTGATCCAAGCTGCTCAACTCAGAAGGTTTACGAAGAAGGGGCTAAAGATGTCGCTCTCTCTGCTTTGAATGGAATTAATGGTAAGAGACATGCACACATGTCATTGTACATCAATTCTGATTTCATTAGCATTATTTGTTTAGTCATTCTAATTAATACTTGGAATTATCCGGTCCTTTGTTTTGCAGCAACAATTTTTGCATATGGGCAGACTAGTAGTGGTAAGACATTTACTATGAGGGGAATAACTGAGAATGCTGTCAAGGACATATATGAGCACATCAAGAATGTAAGCCATAATTGTATGACAATCTATGCTATGGGATTGAGCATATTGTAGTAGTAGATATCTTGCAGAGTCAGGCTTAATTTTACAATTTAATTCTGAGATGTTGCAATTTTTTTGTCATCACAGACGCTGGAAAGGGAATTTGTTCTAAAACTTTCTGCCCTGGAAATCTACAATGAGACTGTGGTAGACCTCTTGAACCGTGAGTCTGGCTCCCTTCGCCTGTTGGATGATCCGGAGGTACAATTCTTTAGAACACTTGAAGGTGAAAAGTTTTCATGCCCCACTCAACATTTATGTAGTAATATGTTCTTTTTGAATGCAGAAAGGGACTATTGTCGAGAAACTAACCGAAGAGGTTGTTATGGATGGTCAGCACTTACGTCACTTAATTGGTATTTGTGAAGGTAATTCTTGAGCTTTCTTAACAATGATTTCCTTCTTTTTTTCTATAATTTGTCATCCTACTGGCTTGACTTTAGGAGAACTTGATTAATTAATCAGCAATGCTAAGGACATATGTAAAATTACATATTGAGATACTCCTATGATTATATAAACTTACATTTTGACATTGGTGCCATAACATGGACTTTATAAACTATAACAGCTTGATCTTAACAGAAAAGATTATATATATTTAAAAAATCCCTTTCTATTATCAATGTTTGATATGACTCGTTCTTGGCTTTATGTTTTTGCAGCTCAAAGGCAAGTGGGTGAAACTGCTTTGAATGATAAAAGCTCAAGATCTCATCAGATAATCAGGCTGGTAACTCTTGAGTTTTTATCAATGCTTGTTTAACTTTTCTTTTGTTAATAAAAGCATACGAAATCCACGACAAAATAATATTCTCGAGTATAGGAAAATTGTTTATAATGATTTGACTCAGAGATATTTGATTATCCAATTTTTATTGATGCAAGTGATTATTCTCTTTATGATTGTTCCTTAAGTTTAATAAAGAAACATTATCTCGGCATGGATTTTTTTTTTATTGATTGCATCAACCTCCATTTCTTTGTAATTAATTATATTGATGTATAAACGCCAAGTCTATGACTACACCTCAAACTTATATCACCAAAGAGACAGATGAATAATATAAAAGATTTAGCACCGGATGAAATAAATTAGTTGTATAATTGATAAATTGAATACAGTATATAAAGAGAAGCCAGAGGAAATATAACGGAAGCGCCATTGTGATCAGATGGACGACAACTAAATGTAAGACTAGTACTAAAAAAAGCTGATTTGACATGTGTTTTAGCTCTTTCTGGAAAAAGGAGCACCAATTCTATCCATCTCAGTGATAGATGGAACAAGTTTGAGGTGTAGTCATAGACTCGGCGTCTATAAACCAATGCAAGTAATTACAAAGAGATGGAGGTTGATGCAATATATAAAAGAAGAAAAAACTCCATGCCATGACATAGGAAATTTAATTTAAATGTCTTGCTACATTCATTCTTTGTTTAGACTATGTATAATAGATGGTCTAGAGTTTCTGAATATCCCCATTCTTCTAATTGATGTAGTTATTTCATGCTCTATTCATATACTTCAGCATATAAGGTTATGGCATGAGCATCATGTAACTAGCATGTACATTGTGTCTTCAGCATATAAGGTTAAGGTTATATGTAAACTTTAGTCTCCAAGCTATGCCAATATATGAGGAGGTTGATTCCCTTGCTTATGAATAACATATTTTTCTTGTTATTCAACTTTGATGTCTTCAGACCATTGAGAGTAGTCTTCGGGAAAAATCAGGACGCATAAGATCCTTCATAGCAAGTCTGGTACATTTTCTGTCTCAAGTCACCCAAATTCTTTTCCTGTTAACCATTCTCGATCTTTTATTATGATTTTGGAATTATGCAGAGTCTTGTGGACCTTGCTGGAAGTGAGCGCGCATCTCAAACAAATGCAGATGGTACTAGATTAAAGGAAGGAAGTCATATTAACCGAAGCTTACTGACTCTAACAACTGTGATTAGAAAGCTAAGGTATTATTTACGTTATTCCGAGTTTTGATAATGATCCCATTATAATCTTTTCCATCTTTTTTCCCTTCTTGGATCTATGGTGGTAATAAACTTGCACATTCAGGATGCTTTTACGAGTATGCATGGGAAAGTTGATTTTAGTGAAAAAAATCCAGAAACGAATGTTACTGATCTTTTTCTTGTCGGGCTTTTTGCAGTGGTGTAAAGAGGAGTGGACATATACCTTACAGAGATTCAAAACTGACAAGAATATTGCAGCCTTCACTGGGGGGAAATGCGAGAACAGCAATAATATGTACTATGAGTCCTGCTTTAAGTCATGTGGAGCAATCACGAAACACACTCTCATTTGCAACTAGCGCAAAGGAAGTTACAAACAGCGCCCAAGTAAACATGGTAGGAGGAACAAATATGCGTGCTTAGTGAGAACATATTTTCTTCTATTATACATCTCTGCCTGTCATGTAGCACAGTATGTTGATTATAATTATTGTTATTTTGGTAAGTACGAATTATACTCATTAATTAGTGACGTTTAGTGTAATTCTCATATACTATTCTCTGAACTCATAGGAGTAATATTTAGTGACCATATGTATGTAGGGCCTATAAAATGGTTATCAAGGAAGGAGCAACAATTATTAGACAACTCTGAAACAATTATTGAATTATTTTGCATATTTTTTTAGCAGCAATTATATTGATGAGTAGCACCAGTTATTTAGGAACTCTGGAACAATTAGCTAATGTTTCTAGCCTGGAGTTATTAATGAGGTTAATTGGGAGATATCTAGTCGATCGAGAAAGCAGTGCCCGCCCGGGAGTGCCCCCATATTTCAGTTATGCATAGCTTTGCGGGCTGGTAAAATTCTAGGGCCCATGGCTATACTATATATATGGTCCTGTGTTAGCTTGCACGAATGTAACCTACCATGAGATCTTCAGGAAGCCATTTGAGCTATTTATGCACTGAGAATCGAGATAAGAGTACATTACTTTGAATATATATGGCAGTTGAAGAAATAACATCAGTATTCTAAACATGGTCTTTGGTGCTTACACAATTTCTCCCACATGGTGACAACTTTTTGGTGCTTCCTCTTTGCACCTTTGTTGCAACTCTGGAAAAGTTAAGATCATTGTTTGGTGGATTATCCAGATAATTTGTTTGCTACCTGGTATATCATATTTGTGTTTAATGATTCACTTATAAATGTTGGTTCTAATCTGCAAATCAATTGACATTGTTAGGTTGTTGCAGACAAGCAATTAGTGAAGCACTTGCAAAAAGAAGTTGCCAGACTTGAAGCAGAGCTGAGAAGTCCAGAACCTTCTTCCTCCATATGTTTAAGGTCTTTACTGATGGAAAAGGACTTGAAGATCCAGCAGGTACTTATATTTTGTTGCTGTATCATGAGGACTTCTGAATTTAGTACACAAATTGTAACAAGTGCATTTGCAAAGGCAGAGCTCAGGGTATCGCTAGCTGATAAAATTTATCCAATACTTTTTTAGTCAAAGAGGAAGTCCACATTATATATTTGCTGTTAGAAGTCTGGTCTAAAGTTAAGAATATTAAGATACAACCAGACTTCTAACAGCAAATATATAATGTGGACTTCCTCTTTGACTAAAAAAGTATTGGATAAATATATAATGTCAGTTACTTATAGCCAACATGCAATTCAGCTTGTCTGGAAAATGGTATCTGATTTTGGTTCAGAGTATTTTAATTCTTGATTTAAAGGTAATGAGAGTTTCGGGTTCTTTTTTTTTTGAAAAGAAGATATTTATTTCGTATGGCGGGTGGGTGGAGTATCTGACATAGTTAACCATAAAAGGATTCTTTTGTAATATCAATATCTCTTAGTACTTGAATGTTTAATTTGAAGATGGAGAGAGATATGAATGAGCTAAAGCGACAAAGAGACCTTGTAGAATCCCAACTAGAACAAGAAAGGAGAGCACACAAGGAAGCAAAGGTTAGCTAAAGATTTTTTTTATTTACAATAAAGTGATTCCTTTTGTTAGTATCAATCTCTCTTAGTACTTGATAAATCTTTAATTTGCAGATATTGATACTTAAAAAATTCTATTTACAAAAAAAATCCTATTTTATTTTGTTTTCTGTCTCTCTCTCTCTCTCTGAAATTTGATTGTTGCTAACCATGTTCATTCAGGGTTCAAACGAATGTGGTCCTTCTCGTCAGGTTGCGAAGTGTCTTTCTTTTACCACTGAGAATGAAACAGGTACTAGCAGACATCCTTCAGAAACCTTGGCAAGAAAAACACGTGGAAGGCAGATGATGGTGAGGCAGTCAGTTAATTCTACAGATCCGTCCATGCTGGTGCATGAAATTCGAAAACTTGAGGTGCGGCAGAGGCAGCTCGGTGAAGAAGCAACCCATGCACTTGAATTGCTTCACAAGGAGGTTGCATCTCACAGACTGGGGAGTCAAGAGGCAACTGAAACCATAGCAAAGCTTCTATCAGAAATAAAGGACATGCATGCAGTTACTTTTGTTTCTGAAGAAATCGAGATCAAGGACAAAGCTAGCCTGAAGGAAGAGATCACTCGGTTAAATTCTGAAGGAAGCAATATTGCATCTCTGGAAGAGAAGCTTGAGAATGTTCAGAAATCCATAGACAGACTGGTCCTGTATTTTCCAACTGGTGAGGAGACTCCCGAGCACAAGACTCAATTGAAAAGGAAAAAGATCCTTCCTTTTACCTTGAGCAATACTAATAGTATGCCACATATAATACGATCTCCATGCTCACCTATGTCGTCTTCAAGCAAAATAATGGAATATGAAATCGAGAACAGGGCCCCAGAGAGTAAAGATTCAGTCTCTGGTAGTCATGCAATCCTCAGGCACAAGGCTACTCCTCTTAAGAATCACATCGATGCTAATTGTATCTCGTCGAGGGAGAGTACTCCTGCATCACGGCGACCAAACTCAGTGAATGTAAAGAAAATGCAGAAGATGTTCAAGACAGCGGCTGAGGAGAATATACAGAGCATCAAAGCATATGTTACTGAGCTGAAAGAACGAGTAGCAAAGCTCCAATATCAAAAGCAGCTTCTCGTTTGCCAGGTGAGTTTGTTGTTTCTTCCCTTTTCCTTCATGTATTTCAGTGAATTAGATCAACAGAATAACGGTTACGATTTAAATTCAGTCTCCGTGTAAAGGTTAAGATCTGTACCTACCTTAGGTATGACAAATCAATTTCAGTTTGGTATGAACAGATTGACCATCCCATATATTATAAAATTTTGACTCTTTTCTTCTTCAATAGATAAATTGTTTTGGATTACTTACTTGAATAAAGATACGAGTATATATGTGTAGAGTAAAGTTATTTTGTTTTTGTCTTGGACCATGAATTATGACATCATTTTCTTGTGATCACGTAGGACCTATTTGATATTTCTGTCATTGTTATGTTCTATGAAATTTAATTAATGGTACCAGGTCTTGGAGCTGGAGGCAAATGAGGGTGCAAGTGATGAGACTGATATTGTTGATCAATCTCCTGTTTCATGGCACTTGGTGTTTGAGGAACAGAGAAAGCAAATTATCATGTTGTGGCATTTGTGCCACGTGTCAATCGTTCATCGTACACAATTCTACGTGTTATTCAGAGGAGACCCTGCTGATCAGATCTATATAGAAGTTGAGCTAAGGAGGTTGACATGGTTGGAGCAGCACTTGGCGGAACTTGGAAATGCAAGCCCAGCACTCTTGGGTGATGAACCAGCAGGCTCTGTTTCATCAAGGTATAGGTATTTTAAGCTTAGTCTTTTGTTGATGCCCCTGAGCAACTAAACTAATCATTAATAAGGGTAATGATTTTTGGTTTTGAACACAGTATTAAGTCCCTTAAGCAGGAGAGAGAATATTTAGCAAAGAGGGTGAGCTCGAGACTAAGTGCAGAAGAAAGAGAGATGCTTTACCTGAAATGGGATATCCCACCTGGAGGAAAACAGAGGAGGCTGCAACTGGTAAACAAGTTGTGGACAGACCCTCTTAACATGCAACATGTAAGAGAGAGTGCTGAAATTGTTGCAAAGCTCGTCGGCTTTTGCGAATCGGGCGAGCAGCAGCATGCTTCCAAGGAGATGTTTGAGCTAAACTTTGTACCCCCTTCTGATAAAAAGACATGGATGGGCTGGAATTTGATATCAAATCTATTACATTTGTAACAACCTTTGGGTTCTGTCTGTCATTTCTTCTCTTAACTGTCCATGCTGATGATACAAGTGCTGTGTGATTATTAGGGAATTAATATCAGTTGTAGTTTCACACTTTTTCTACTCAGAATGGGAAAAAGATTTACATGACAAATGGAGAGGCAAGGTACAATGATGGAATAGTGCTCTTTCAATCAGAAATATATATATATATATATATATATATATATATATATATATATATATATTTTGGGGTGGGGTGCGGGGGGGGGGGGGGGGTGGTGGTGGTGTGGAGGAAGAGGAAATGCTACAATGGAAATGAGGTATATAGGTCAAGGATTGATTTTAAAATTATTTATTAGAGCTCTCACTTCAGTAAAAAATAATAATACTAAGAACACCCAACAATATACAATTGCTATATGGGTTATTGTCATATGTGTGAGTAATATTAAAAAAAAATATTAGTGATTTTAAAATATTACTTCAGCTTGTAACTCAAACAAATAATTCTATTTTGGCCTATAATTAATTTTCACCCTACCCTTCTTGGCGGTAGGCAAAATAAACATACTTAACTGAAAAATAAAAAACAATTATAATCGAGGAATAGACAGAGGACAATATACTATTTCAAATTTTGAATTATAAATATATTTATTTTGGTGCATTACAAAATTAATGATATATTTTTATTGTTTAATTATAAAATGATGAAATTTTCAGTATATCATTTCTTGAATAAAAATTATTTGAATAATATATTTTTTTAAATAAAATCGTCAAGATAAATCTTTTTAAGAACCAACACATAAATCCATGTATTTCTCTTCTTTTTTTTGGTTTAAATACTTCTGATAAAAGTTAAAAAAAATGATATGTTTATGTCTATTATTTAATTGTCCGAATAATATATTAGTGATAATTTTTTTAGATAAATTAATAAATAGAATCTTTTTATAATAATATCGGATATTTATAAGCTTAGTTGGAATAAATTTATTAGAATACATAAAACTATCTAAAGCCCTAATGAAACTATCTTGAAATACTGTGGAAATAGACTCTTCATTCAAAGATCAGTTTGTACTTGCGGTATATACATACATACATTATATATATATATATATATATATATATATATATATATAGAGAGAGAGAGAGAGAGAGAGACTGAGAATGGGAGAAGAGAGAGAATCAGAGCAGCAGCAGTCGTCAATGTCGTTCACCGTAGAACAGCTTGTTGCCGTCAATCCTTACAATCCCGATATCCTTCCTGATCTCGAAAACTATGTCAATGAACAGGCACTCTCTCTCTCTCTCTCTTTACACACACATACATCGTCTCTTCAGAGCTGTCATCTTCTTTATTTCAAAACTTCTGCTTGTATCCTGTATCTTCAAATTCTGTTATACTTCACTACTATCATCTTTTTTTAGTTGATTTTTATCAGCTATATATGGTTGATAGAGAAGAGATGTTTTTGCCGTATAATAAATTGGGATTGTTCTAAAGTCGCTATATGTTATAACAATGCTACGACCAATTTTTAGTTTGATTGAAACAATAATGTCTTATTTTTGGTTTCATGTATTCATTTCTTATATGGCTGCCTTGTTAATTGGAAGGATAAGGTGAGGATCTTATAAATTGAGAATCTAGAGAAAATATAATAGAGATAGGAACATGAATTCCTCAGATAGGGTATCCAATACATATGTATATATATACATTTATACACGTACGTATTTTATTTGAGCTGGAGGGTGTGGAATCTTGAAAATCATGAGCTGCATCTGCATCAATTTTTATGAAAATTAACCAATTCTGTTTTCTTTGAATATATTGTTTGCGAGTGTAATTCTTGAATTAATGGAGCAAACTTGGTGTTCTTTTATCAGAAGATAATACCAGTTAAATATGTATTACTTGCTTATTGTCATTATTGCTGTGTATATACTGCTTGAAGTTGGACTTCAGAGTTCCTTGCTATATCACTGATAATTTGGTATTGGTTAATAGTTTGTAATTTTCATGTGTAAAGTTATCTGCTTTTGTTAATAACTAGTTTTTTTTTCCTTCTCCCAAATGGAAATCAGGTCTCTTCGCAGAAATACAGTTTGGATGCAAATCTTTGCCTTCTTCGTCTCTATCAGGTATATTTTGGACCCTTGTTGTGTGCTATATTTGATAAAAGGTACTCTTGGCATATTGTTATGTTCCCGCTTTTGCTATTTCTGTTGATAGTCTCAGTTGTGCCAGTAGTACAATGAGTTCTCTCTCTCTCTCTATACACACACACACACACACATTGCTGCCTTGAATTTTCAACAGATTTCTTAGTTCTTCAATATGACCTTATTTTACATCTTATGTTGGCCTGTATGGCTCTTTAATAATATCATACGGTGATGCATGCCTGTCTTTTAAATGAAATAAAATGGTCTTACAGTTTTCTTTTATTCCATCCCTTGAATCAAGAAAAGAATTTAATTTTTGTAGTAATTCAACTGTTATCAAATGATACAAGTCTTCCTTCCTTAAACAATTGTCTTCTATAAGCAGATATATATTGGTAATCTACGCCACGGTTATAAATGTATCCTGTAAAGGATGATACTGCCACTATGTAGTTATGTACCGCCGCAGAAGAAAAACAATACTTGAAAGGCATAGTATCGTACGAGTCATGATACTGGTGGTACAGGCTGGTTCTGACCTGCTTCGCATGGGTCCAACACTTTTACTTTATTGAATTTATATTTCTTGATGCAGTTTGAACCAGACCGGATGAGTACCCAAATTGTTGCCCGCATTTTGGTCAAGGTCTTTATACTTTACTCAACACTGCTTATATATTTTCACTGTTTATTGGTTTTCATGTGTATTTGATACTCAGTTTATTTATGTTTTTGAGCAGGCTCTTATGGCAATGCCGGCCCCAGATTTCAGCCTCTGCCTCTTTTTGATTCCAGAAAGAGTGGTATCATCAGATAATCATTTTTAATCCTAGCATAGTTTATTTCATGCCCAACATTACTTGTGCATTGATAGTTATCAGTAATCTACATTTAAGCTTGATTCATGGGGAAGAGCATCTCTTTCTGTTGGGTTGCAATGCACCTTCAAAGTTTGAGATGTTCAAGCGGTGCAAAGGATTATTTAGGATGACGAAAGTCATGTGATACAAGCTATCATGATGTTTACTTGTTCAATATACGACCCTAGAGTAACTACGGCTCTCATAAGTCATAAAAACTCGGTGAGACCTATCAAAAAGAAAATCATAAACAGTATGTATGTTAAAACAAATAGATAGTATGGCTCCCCCAAGTCATAAACATTCAGTGAGTACTTCTAGTGTGGAACTCCACCTATCAAGTAAATTCACTCACATGAGTAGCTGAAAATTCTAAAGATAGTCCTTTACCTTTACCTAGTTAATTGGATCTATTACTTTAATGCATAAATCATGAAGACATCAGTGCACATTCAAAAATTTATCTTGCTCTCTCTACCCCTAACCCAACCCCCCCCCCCCCCCCCAAAAAAAAAAAAAAAAAAAAAAAAATTAACAAACAAACAGAAAACCATATAGATACACATCTTTAGAGTAGAGTAATTTTGCATTGTCAAGGAGTATAATACGGGTTTGCTGATAACTAGTACAAGGGAAATCTATATGACACTGTATAATGTCTACCCTTTAGGGTGAGGCAATATGACTAATTGCTATCTACTAGTAAAAAAATAAAATGAGTTGTAGCTTTTGACTTCTAAACAATTTAGACCTTCACACATTTTCCACTTTATCATATGCAATTTGAGTGACTCAAGGATACTTTTGGACTTCTAATAAAATAATATTTCAAATTTCATACGATCATCATCTGAAATGTATACATTCCTCTAAATTTCAATGTTGTTCGGATTCTGAGTGTTATTGAGTTGTTTTATTTTCTTGGGGTTTTGAAACATTTTCCTAATTTTGTTTATTTTGTATGTATTAGCAAATGGAGGATCAGTTCAAGACTCTAATTGTTCTCTCACACTATTTGGAGGTAGGCCTTTGGTGTATTCATTGGTCGGCCAAAAGATTACTTCTATTAAATTTATATTTTAACATACTTCATTTGCAGACTCCAAGATTCCGTCAATTCTGGGATGAAGCAGCCAAGAACCGCCACATAGTAGAAGTTGTTCCTGGTAATTGAATTACAACATATTGGGTTGCTGTTCTGATTTTCTTATTTATATGGTGTAAACAATGTCAGTCACCCATAATTTTTTAGTTGAATGAGATTGATAATGAAGAAGTTGGAGAAGGCTTGCCTTGTTATTATAATTTATGTTGATTTTCTTCGTATTCTCAATTCTAGTTTCCTTTATTCTTCCTATTTTTACTTGTGCATATACTATGGCTTTTATGAATGTATGATGTAGGTTTTGAGCAAGCAATTCAAGACTATGCAATTCATCTGCTTTCCCTAACTTACCAAAAGATTCCGAGGGCTATTCTTGCTGAGGTTTTCTTGGATTCTCCACCCCAAATTATCTTCGTTTTACTTCTAATTTACATTTTGGGTTTTTTCATGTCTATTGCTTGGTGTTCATAATTGCTCCAACATATATTTCCATCCCCATAAAGTAGCCGGGAAAGTTATAGTATTAATTTTATATAAAACAGTATTAGTATTGATAAAGTCCGCTGAATTTCTAATTAGCTTTTTCTGACTTTAACCGGGCCAAAAGCACAAGTCCTTTCTTGCCTAATATGCAACTTATAAGTAGTATTTCTTTTGCATGTAAAAGTTCTAATAGGTTAGGGGCATATTGCAGGCAATCAACATTGAAGGTGTATCGCTTGACAAATTTCTTGAGCATCAGGTGGCAAATTCCGGTTGGGTTCTTGAAAAGGGTCAACTCATTGTCTTACCTCCTAATGAGTTCAACCATCCAGAGCTCTGAAGAAAAGTAGCGCAGATAATATGCCGTTGGAGCATATTACTCGTATCTTTCCCATTCTTAGTTGAGTTTTGTGCTGGCTGGGGGCTATTAACTTTTTGTTGTTCTCATGTTAAAACAGAAGATCACGGTCAAGGGTACTCAGTTGTAATTGTAATAATACCTTTCTATTCCAAGGCACTAGGGTATTATTTTTACTTATGAAAGGGTTTTGTTTGTGGTTGGAATTTAAAAACGCCCCAGCTTCCTCAGTTGGGGACGTATTAGTGAGAAAAATATGGCGTTCATTTTGTGAAAGAATATATACTTAGCTGAGATTGCAATTAGATCATGAATATGAATCACCAGGTTGAACCGTCGTCTCATATGGATGTAAAGAATCAATGACCTAAATCCTTAACAATGGAGCTCCCATGAGTTGAAATACATATATATATATATATATATATATATATATATATATATATTTACAACACTGGAACCTATAGAGTACATAATGCTACCTCAAGGGGGACAGAAGTAGAGAACTGAAAGTATTAAGAAAGTGCACCAAAAAGAATCATAAAACTGTTGGTTATTTACTCTTTTATACTATGGTATCAGGGTATTGATCAAGGTATTCACAATCGAATCAATGCTGGATATATCATTTGCAAGGCAGAAGAAGATGGCTCCATGGGAAACTTATCAAATAACCGACTGCTGGTATATTTGGCGGCTTCATTCATTCCTAGTCTCAAAAACTTCTCTACAATCTACTTGCATTTTCTCCGTGGATAAGACCTTCTCAGGATATGTTAAACTGAATATGCTTCTGCGAGGAGTTGAAGCTGATCTTAGTTGCACAGTGTCTCTCCATAGGTAACCCACCGAGCAAAACTGTCTGAAAAATCCTCTGGAACTTCATAATTTTGACCATCATCATAGGATAGCTCTGTTCCAGTCATCTCCCTCCCCTACCAATATAATAGAGATGTAATCAATCATATCAATACATGACATGAATCAAAACAGAAATTTTCCAACTGCGTATTTAATGTAACTACCATCCAGCTACTTGGAGACTGGCTGATTTTCTTGGCCTTTTCTCAATTAAGAGTACCAAGTCTTGCAGATAGAGACTTATAAAAGTATGGCAGACCCTCCACCCTTCCCCCCTCCCCACCCCCCCCACACTTTTTTTTTTTTGGTGTTTGATCTAACAAAAAGGTCCAGCGCTCTTCTATGTCTCTACAGAGTTACTAGTACTTGACCAAGGCTCTTGTCGAAGCCACTACTGCTATTCTACATCTGCACATTGGCAAGAGACTACTGACCTTCATGCTGGATCCATATCCACTGGTGGATGGAGTTGTCTCTCCTACCAGCTCATTCACAATATTTTCAGATGACAGTGCGGCAATTGGAGAATTTGTGTGTGTTGACCTGCATTCATGAAAGACAGGTTGGTGAATCAAGTTTTCACTAAATAAAAATAAATAAATAAATCATTTTAAAAGAACCCTTCCATTCAGGAAATGAATCCTACAGGATACCGATGAATAAGACTGCCACAACTGCATAACAGATTTACAACAACAATACAGTAGATTTATGAACACAAATTTTGAGCCTCTTTTGACAGTTAACCCAATTAAAGCCAAGTAGGTGACACATCAGCAACCATACGTGGATCAAATTTGTTAAAAAATAGACCTGTTACCACAAAAAGAGTATACTTTCTCCAAAAGATTTTGAAAACAAGAATCATATTTGGACAAATAAAGTGCAGTTATCTTTGCTGGACAAGTTAAATTTAAGTTTTCCGGATATTATTCATGTTCATTCATGTCCAAACAAGACCTTAGTGCTGAATATTTAACAGCAAGAAGCTGCTGCTTCCTTTTATTTTTTCTTTTGTAAAAGTTTTAATTAAATTAAAGTTCAGCTACCTGTAATTTTCTGTTCATCAACAGTCATCAAAGAATTACCTGTCAAATAACTCTTCTTCACATGAATTTGCAGAAGAGGAAAGCCAATCCAGATCAACGAAGTTTGAGCAGTCAAGTGAATCTCCATTGTCATATTCACATCCGTCTCTTTGCGCGTCTATGAAAAGCTCCCTACGAGGCATCTGCTGGTTATACCTACATTAAAAACAATTTGAACACATATAAGGCAGTTAGATATTACAACATAAGAATTCCAACACAAAAACCTTTGAGAAAGATAAATATATACAGAAATCGTTCTGACATTTGAGATGGATACATATCTACAAAATTCATGTTCAGTTTCATGTTTCCTTCTCTTCCCCCCCCCACCCCCCCACCCCCCCACCCCCCCAGCAGTTATGCCCTGGTTCCACGGTGCATTTTGTAGATCATTTGGAAGAATTTTCTATATATGAACATACTGCAGGCATTTTTTTTGGTGGGTTCCTTGAATAGGGAAGCTTATTCTTTTATCAGTGGCATATAGGTGCCTTTTATTTTCCCTATGTTATGTGCTTAGCATAGCATGCACTTGGGTAAGCTTATAATGGATTTTATTTACTTGACAAAAAAAGTAACCTAATACATTCAATGGCTAAACATATAAATAAAATCCTACACTCCACATGCTGACAGAAGAGTTTTACAATGATGAATGGAGAATTTATAAAAGCTCTGTATGCTTCAGCGGGTTTCTTTATCTACTAAAGGATACAGCTAAGTTGTCTAAAAACGGATATTGAGCTCGACCTTTCAAAAGTTAAAACCTTATTAGAACCATTCAATTAAATCAATGGGCAGAGGCTTGGAATCTTTGCAAGGGGAGAGAGAGAGTGAATATGATGATCATATTTTTCACTTAAAAGTAAATTCAAAATATATATCTTATTGCCAATGTAAGCGCATTTTGGTCGATATATTAAGTTGATTTTGACCGCCCAAGGAACAACATGTGCATAAGATGATAGTTGCTGAAATGAGAATGTTCAGGTGGATGTGTGCTCATACAAGGTTGGATATAACTACAAACAAGAGTATTTAGAAAAGGTTGGGTTGAAACCAATTGAGTAGAAGATATGTGAATATCTGTTGAGATGATTTAATCATATCCAATGTCGTCTATAGATGTACCCGTTTAGAAAAGGAATCTTGTATCAAGAGGAATATATAAGAAGTGGAAGGTAGGTCGAAAATTTGAGGAAATTTAAACAAAGAGACTTGTAGGAGCAGAATACAATTGAGGACATCACATGTGATAGGAGTTAAGAGGATGAATGTGATCTGTATATTGGAGCCGAGCAGGATGTTCCGCCCTTTAGTTGTGTTTTATGTTTCTCTATTTTCCCTCCCTTTTTTCATTCATTTGTTTTCATATTACAGTGTTTATGATTTCTAAAAAGGGTAGAAAAAAAGGAAAAGGGATAAATTTAACAAATTTCTTTTCAAAAATCCTTGTTTGTGAGTTTAACTCAGGGGAGAAAAAAAATGGAAGGGAAGAGAGACTAAATTCCACTTTTTCCCCAAAACTTCTGTCCCAAAAATAAGAAGATTTAGGGAGCAAGTCATGAAAGAAGTGTAAAACTTTTTAAAATCCCGAAGTGTCATTGTAGTGGGTTATCAAATATAGACTTGCAAGGGTAAAATAGTAATGTACAACTTACTTATACTTTCCTTCCAGAACTCACAAACAAGAGGAAATAAAGTTACAATCATTTCTCCCATTTTCTCTTCCTTCCCCTTCTTTCCTTTCCAAACTCACAAACACAGAGTTAACGTTATATGTATGTGGGTATGTTTTTTATGTTCACTCATCTCCATTCATTTATATTATTTTATTTTAAATTATGTATTTGATTCATATCTTATTAATTTGTTTTGTATTTTTAGTTTTCATCTTTCCTTTCTACTTTTACGCTCACATATAAAATTCATTTTTGATCTACCCAAACTAGTTTGAGAAACAATATTTTTAGAATACATAGCCTTCTTTTAATGGTGAGCCCCATCAAAATTATTCTAGGTGGCACTCCTAGAAGGCCCTAGCAAAAATCGAAGGTTTTCTCCTCTTCCTTCTCGTATCTTATGATCAATTAATTCTATAATATATTATGAAACCCTTTCATTCAAAATTTAACATCACAATTCATTCAACATTAATCACATGTGTTTTCCCCTTGTGAAAAAAGTGAGACAAAAGTACTATTTGAGCAATTACCACAATGGGCACAGATATAAAAAGAAGAGTAACCAGACCTTGAGAAGCTCAAGTCACTTTCACAAGTAGATACATCTGGTGTCGACTCACTAAGAACTTTTTTGCTTCTTTCTTGGCATCTGTCAGACAAGATAGACTTATCCTTCTTGTTTGAGGTGGACATCGAGGATCTGCTTTCATAAAGAATGTTCTCTGACAAGGATCTTTTGAATAATGACCTAAACATGCAGAACACAACATTAACCACATTAATGGGAAATTTATCAGCTGTTAGAAAGCAAGAAATTTCATCAATAAAAAAAGTAAGAAACCGGTCCAAAAAAATCAAAGATATAGAGCTCGTTCTGGAATTAAATCTGGAACAACATTGTGGAAAAAAGATTCTGACGGGAGAAACCATTATCTAATTTCAAGCATCCACAAGACAAGTTAAGATAGAAATACTGCATAAAGTATAATACAATGGACCAAGAACCAAAAGTTTAAAATGTTATATTTACTCTAGGTAGCCCATACCTTCCAGTTTCATCTACTTTTGATTGGCCATTTCGATATGCATTATAGTACTGGTCAGAATCCAGCTCCCAGACTTCAGGTTTACCGTGTTGTGGCAGAAAATGCCCCAAGAACCTGCCCAAATATAGTCATCTAACAATTAATAATCGAGTAAATAAATTAATTGAGTGCTTTCCGAAAACCAGAACTGACTTACACGTTAATTGCACTCTGTTTCTCTGCATCCATATAGGCATTGCTGTAGTATCTTTGAAGAGTTCTGAAAAATTCTTGGGACTGTGTTGCGGCTTTCCACTGCCCCCTTCTTTGGGAAAAAATCTATTTAGAAGTAAACATTCCAGGTGTTAGCAAACTAATCATTATCAAATTAACTAAGAATAGATTTAATCACTTTTATAAATGAACAGCACAGATACAATCAAGATTCCAAAAGAGAGGGAATCAGGAAACAGATCTTAAAAGAGTTCAGAGCTCACTGAAATGTTTTTGCATGTAATACTGAGAGAGGCAACCACCTAACTACAGCTAATATTCATAGCGTCGGTTTTACCTTTGTAGACTACAACAGTTTTAGATTTTGGCTGACACAATCTCAATGCCATTAAAAAGAACTGGGACGAATAATAAGCATCCACAGGCCCACAGCAGATTCAAGATGCTAAAAAGACTACATGTAATGAGCAAGGCAATCCTTTAATTATAGAAGTACCAACACAAAATAAAAAAATTGGTAATAAAAATTAACACTTGAACTTGATGCAAAATAATGATGTTAAACAAACACTTCCTACCTCTTCCATGTATGCATACATATGAATCTGCTCAAATCAATATCACAATTAAACATGACATGCAAAGGACCCATGTTATGCCAACTAGAATTAATGCACCAAGGTAACAATGCCTAAATCATGGGATACTGTTGTTAATTATTTGCCTACCTATTCTTACATGGTACTTAAAATGAATTTCAAGAATAACAAGGTATTTTCAAAAGATGATACAAAATAATTAGCACTTCCACACAGTATTGAAGTTTCAAAACCAATGTTTATACCATTATGATACTGAGGTGTGATTCTACTTTGCCAATTCTAATAACTAACTAGTGAATTGCAGAACCAATATCCACTCAGATATCAAGGCATGAAAATACCTTGTTATGTGCAGCTGAACCACCATATTGGTGTGCCAGTGTGTCACCCATTCTCTCATAAAACCTCATTAACTCATCAGCCAAAGGGTCATCAAGGTCTATCTTACAGGAATCTTTGAGTCCTAAAGCATGCAGCTGTTGTCCCAGAGCAACCAACCCATATGCATACTGTGCAACATTTGTGCGATCCAAGCAGTCTATGCAATTGGTCCTAAGCACTCCCTTCTGGAACAAGGGTGGCTTGACATAATGACTCCCATCAGCAACATTATTATCACCACTTAATGTCGCCTCAAAGTTATTGGCATCCTCATTGTCACTGTCACTGTCAGAGTGTCTCCCATTGATGTTGCAATGTCTTGGGGAAGACATGTTGGTAGCAACAACATTTCTGTGTAATACATGCATTGCCACTTCATTATCAGTATGTTGAACGTGGTAGCAGAAAAAAGAATACAAAAGGTGGAATTCAAGTTCAAGTTTATGAAAGCATTTTTTGCTGCAATTTTGGCATTTACAGTGGTATGGGGTAACCAAGCATATAGCAATTACTCCATAAGACTGACTATTAAATATAATATGATATATTTCTAACATAGATTCTGTAATTCAAATCTTTTTGCATTGGAATAGACTAAATAAATGAGAGCTAAAACATCTACTACAATCTCATGCAACTTGAACATCACAGAAAGTGTTCTTAGTTTTTTTTTCCTTCTGTTTTTCACTCTTAATAACTGGTTCTTAACATCTTTACGTTCCTGAAAGAAAAACATTGTCTTTATGTGATCCTACCCAAGAAATTGAGCTAATGAACAGACATAAGAACACATAACAAATTCCTTCAGAAAAATTACTCTCAGAACCGAGCAGGCTGTGGAACCAGGTTTGACAGTTATGGCATGAATTGAACAGACAAACTTACTTGAAAAAAATAATTAGATGTTTAAGAAGAACCGGGGAAAAAGTATTAATACAAGATTGCAGGGAATATCACTTCTAGAAAATTGTCAAATAGCATTTCTTCATCAAGTGAAAGAAAGATTTGCCAGATGGATACCCAAAACTACAGAAAGACAATACATGGCATGTTGCAAATTGCAAATTGCAATTAAAAACCTCCTTGATCAAATGAAAGAAACAATTGAACGATTGATGTGAGTGCATGCAGACAGCAAGTATACCATGTAAAATGACAAAAATAAGGGTCATGTTATACAAAGATTTTCACATATGGATAAAAACTTGTTAAATAGAAGAATGAACTCACTCAAAATAAGGACATTTCAAACACCCCTCAGAACTCAAAGCTGGTGTTATTTGACAATAGAAGAAACCCGTAAGCGTCAACGCATATGCAGCCAGTTTGCCTAAAAGTAGCAAGACATTTGTGGCTTTGCTGGAGTGAAAGTATAAATAAACAAAGAAAAAATAATACAAAAGTCAATCAGATATTTTTTCACATTAAGATAAAATTTTCAAAACAGACAATATGTGAGAAGGCCAAATACCTCCGAGAATGCTTGTTCAAATCCCAGTGAAGAAACTTAAGATGATTCTCCTCTGATAAATCTTTATTAATAGATTCAATAGCATTGGCAAACTCTGCACGGAGAATGGACTCTCGAGGCCTTTTTTCATGTGTCTGTGGATTCCAAATGATGTATTATTACTCAAAGAGGATCAGAAATGGTAAATAAGTTATCGTTCTGAATTTCAAATCGAATTATAAAAGCTACTAAACCCACACTCACAAATTTATTTTACTTTTTGATCCTAATGTTTGGATGTCTCAAGTTTTAAGTTTCAAATTTCAGGAAACTGGGTAGAAAAATCTTAACAGTACTCAAAACAAACACATTAAGTCCTTACCTTAATCAAATTCAAAATTATTATAGGGTTTCCATATCTATTGACAAGATTTTCGAAGTGAAGTCTTGTAGCATGATAACTTTGGTCCCTCTTTGACACTGAAAATGACAAAAAATGTCAGTCCAAAGGATTTCAACCAACTATTATTAATAGCAAACATGTAAATGCACTGACATACATATAATATCAGGCTTGAGATTCAGGCGTGAAGTTTCCTGAGACCAGAAAAGTGGAATTGATCCACGATTTTGCACAATGGAACTAATTTGTACAGGAAACCCTTCAGAAGCATCTTCAACCAAAATCTGTTCTGTCTCCACATCATTAGCGACTCTTCCCCTTTCATTTACACCTCTTTTTAAGTACCTATATCAAAAATAAGCACCTAGCATAAATCAATAAAAAATTGCTGGAAACACAATTATTATTTTTTTTATAAAGAACATTAACTTAAGTAAAAGGGAACAAACTCCCTGGAACAGGTCATCAAGTTAATAAAAAGATATTTACAACCACTTGGACTCTTACCTAAATAAATATTTGAGTTTTTTTTAGGTAAAATAATTTCATAAAGAACAGAAACTGCAATCAAAAACTTGAGTTTTTAAAAGTTATACATTTGATTTTTATTGTATTAAGTATTACTCGTTCCAAAAACACCACATAGCAATGAGGAGCCTGATACAAGCACCTAACAGGCTTTGTTGACACCTCTACTGCCTTTCAGCCAACAATCAATAAAAACAACCATGTAATTTGGTATCAATTTAGAAACCACTGACCAGATAAAATCAGGTGTTTAAGGTAAACTGCACCATTAAACACTATTCTAAACAATAAGGACTACTAAATCTTCAAGACTAAAAAAGAGTAACGGAATATCCTCATTTTGGTTATCAAATAATCAGCAATTCTCCGTTTTGGACACTGTTCCTGCACTGATGTTAGCATATCTCATGCAGTATGCAGTAGTCTGGACTCTGGAGTCTAAACCAAATGTTCTCCATATACTCTCCACAGAAACTTACCCACTCCACCACTTCCCACCATAGAGTATGCCTAAGCTAACTATACAATCTTTGACATCATCTTAAATCGACATTCGTTTTTGATAGGACAGAAGAATGCAAATATTGAAAATCAACAAATCATACAAGTTTGAGAATCTTGCAAACATTTGATAAAGGTAAACTTCCCAAGTAGGATGTAGTCAACTACATTAATCACTTGGTTGGATCCATTACCAATGAGCGCCCCATTTTATCAAGGTACACAACAATAAAACTCCTCATTTTGTTAAAAAAAACTGTGGCCCAAGCTGTCCTAGCAATAAATCTCAGGACAACGAGTTCTTCACAATTATAAATTGCTTACCTTGTCCCAGCATAATGTCGTGAACGTCTTGCAATAAGAGTCAGTTTGAAGTCCCGCCCAGACAAAGAGTGTGTAGCCTGGATTCCAAAAACAAAAAAGAGCAATTAATAAAATATAAAGTTTTTAAATCTTAGTGTGAGAGGACTTGTACTGTTCAGCGGAAAATACAGAGCATTATCTACAAAATTAACAAACAAGACTCAACTCAACAAAGCATTTTTATCCCAAACTATTTGGGGTAGGCTGAAAATTAATCCTACATATAATGAGAAATAGTGCAAATTATGATTTATTTTAAAGAAACACATTAAAGAGTGTTACAGGCTACTCGGAAACAAAATCATTAATTAGGCACCAATCATCTCTTTTTTAAAATTACTATATGTACAAATGTGTATACACACACACACATATCTGCACCGTCGATTCCATTATTATTAATGAGCAATAATGGAATAATTCCTTCATAGAGATAGGGATCATAATTCACATGGATATAGTAAGTCTTGCTTGGGCTGCTTTAATTGTAGTCATTACATTTTTGATTTTCCCTCATCGTATGGGGGAAGAAGTGGACTCTAGAGGTACTACTAATTGATTGAGGAAATGTCTTCTAGTAAATGAAACAACATAAGTCGAACTACAGAACCAAACTTTTTATTTGACTGGACTCATGTAACCAAGCCCTCACCTGTTTAAAAAATCCATAGACTAATGCAACGGTCCAAAGAGTATTCTGGAGGAGATTCCGGGTTCCACGAGTTAAGAACTCATTCCAGACAAACATAGTTTCATAAAGAGCCTTTCCTGCCTCATCATCACACATGTTCTTCTGAAGACAGCGCATAACATGGTACGAGTAGCTGAAAAAGAAGTCCTTTGTAAGATCCACAGTGCGCAGGAGCTTCTTGTATCTATAAGATCAAAGAAACCAAAATACAAAATTAATAACCCCACCAATGAAGAAGTTTGACCCAATACTTTGGGATGAAAGAAAAGCACAAAAAATCATAATGTAAATAACAGCAAGTAGAAGGTATATTTTCTCAATTATCCTCAATCCTTATACTAACTATTTTCCACTGAATTATTTCTATAATTAATGCCAACTCAAATACATGAAGCTTTGAAATACGGAAAAATGGAAACAGCAATAGCAGCTTGGTAGAACTACAAAACAATGCGATTATAAGGAATAACAGATAGATGCCAAAAGCCTACATCCTAAATGGTTTGATAATATGAAAACTTGTTAATACCAACTTCATAATTTCTACAGAGAGATCTAATGCATAGTAGAAACATCAGTAAATTAAAGATGATCTAACAAAGAGTGAATAATATTCATGTATACAGAAGTTTCTTCTTCTATAACAAACTGAGGCACATAAAGAACTGGAAAAGAAAAAGAAAACAATGCTTTGAGAACAAAAGAATTCAACTCCATGAACCATTGCAGTTTACAAAAATAAAGGGTGCTGGGAGGGGCAGTTCGCTTTAGATCTACTCTCCATCATTATGTGCACAGACTGCCCTCAAACCCAATGCTTGCACTTTGCAGCTCAGGCTTTTACCATGCACCAAGCGAAGACCCCCAGACAACAAAAACGACAAGCTTGAAAAACCAAAACCTTCTAGAAAATAACTATTTCTGATTTCATTTAAAATATAACTAGTAGAATGGACAATAACCTGTCTTCATTCTTAGAATTAACCGCATCAGATTGAACTGCTGGATTTGGAAGAGGAATTATCTCACTCTTGGACACAGCGTATACGATATGACCACAAATAGCACCAATCTGCCTTCTTTTTGTAATAAGCAGCATGTAGTAAGGCCCCAGAAACTTAATGAACCCTAAAAAACACCAAACACAAAAAATTATGTTAGACATAGTTTAGTTTGAATAAGAAAAAGAATGTGCAATTGAAAACCTACATACCAACAATTCCATAACAAGTGGTGACAAACTTAAGCCCTCCTGTAGACTTGTTTCCCTCGTGTATCCTTCTCAATAGGTCAGAACATTCACTTTCTGTATACGTTGTAGAATCTTCACGAATGCTGAGCTCAGAAGGCTCCAACCTGTCAATCTTTAACACTCTCCAGTATGTTCTACTCTTATTCCTTCCTACCATATAAAATTGCTGCAGTGATACATTTTGAAAGAAATGAATAAGATGAACAAAAAGAAGACTCGAAGAATTAATACATGCATGTTACATCCACACAATCTTTTTGAATATACATAGGAAGAATGCACAAATAAATAATTTGCTTAATGAAACATCCCATCATTGATTTTTTTTTTCAGTTTCTTCTGCAAGTAATATAGGTTTCAGGAAGGAACACCCCATCTTCTGCTGAGTTTACTTCATTTTTGGACTAGTGAAGTCTTCCCAAGCTCGAAAGTTGCCTTCGGGCTTGGGGGTTTTTTGGGGGTGTGGGTTGTGGGGTGGGGTGGGGGGGGGGGGGTTAGTCCAACTTGGGCCAATGTATAAGATTTACTTATTTCCAATTGGCACTATGATTTTGAGATTGGGCAGTTCTTTTGTGGGTGAAAAGCACACTAGTGCTGTTCTTGCTTAGGAAATTTTCTGGGCATAGGATTTTTTTTCTCTCAAATGTTTTCTGATGTATGAAATCATAATCTCTCAATCTTCAAAGTTGGTGACAAAGTATGTGTTACCTTTGACAGAATCAATTTGGTCCTAAGGTAGCTTGATATTAGGCAACATAAGGTATGATAACTATTTACTGCAGATAAAATTAAATAGTAGCATTAAAGTAAGTTAATTCCCGTTGCATGAGATTTCTGCAATTTCAGGCAACTTGCTCACAATTGCACAATGACAGGTAAAATTTGTTGTCAACGGCAAGACCATGACAGAGTGAAAATGCATGGGACAGACACTAAGAATCTAGATCTTGGATCTTAATGGATGAACTAAAATGCTAATGACTCAAATTTGGCATATATAACCATTGCATTTTGAAACATACCATTAATACTAAAAGAAATAAAAGAGAAAAAATAATTGCAATAAATAACAAGTCACACAGCTTATTTGTCAAAGACATTTGGAGGAATATTTGATAATAGATATGCCCTAAACATTGGGACATGGCCTTCCCATGAGATATTAGAGTAGAAACGTAAGGAAAAGTTACTAAGGAAGAGATACTGTCATACTGGAATATTGACATAAACACAACCTTTAAAATTTAAAGCTAGATAAATAACATGTGTACGACTCTTTGTTCAAACAAATGTTTGAATTATTGTAATCTGAATTGTCCCGTGGCAGTTTAACATCAAGTATTTTTTTAAAACTGGAGGCAATCATATACCGTTCTGTATTTAAAGCTAGATAAATTTGTATAATGGCGTCGACATTACTGTTTTTCAATGTATTTGCTTTCAAATATTGTGCATATCCCGTATACACATCCATGATCCGTAGCTCAAAGATAACGCGTATCTGACAAAGCAAACAAGTGATGAGCTAGCACTCATGTTCTTAGCAAAGTTTCAGTAAGTACGTCCAAGTTCGAAATGAAAGTCGGATTTTTTTTTAGGAAAACTCTGAAGGTACAATACAGGGTTTTTAAATGTACAAGTGACTATGAACGGTCCCTTCTCATCTGAAGGAGAAAACAAACTCTTTAGGCATACAAGCAATTAATTAACACTCCCCCTCGTAGTTCAATTAACCACATGAAGTTTATTCATCAATAAACAACAAAATAACTGAAAATTTGGCAGCATACAACAATTAATTGCCAATAGTGAAGTCACTAAGTGATCACTAATATAGGAGACTGTCTTTATGTTGTGAAATCATTTCTCATTAATATCTGAGAACGTTGTTATATTCCGCAACATTTCTCCTTTATATCTGAGAATGTCTTTTTCTTTTTCTTTTTGCTTTTTTTTTTCCGGAACTAATTCAAAAACCAACCTAGTCAGATACTAAACTCTTTCAAAATGCTAAATAACTAATGTTTTATAGCAGGTAGCACACAAGGAAAAACTGGTCCAAAATTCCGACACAATATATAAATGGTGAAAAGAGATGGGCATGCCAATTGCCAATTGCCAATTGCCTAAAATCAATCACATTGAGCTAACACAGAAATAAAAAGATTCAAAATTTACTACAAAATGATTCCGTAAACAATGAGCTCCATATCAGATAAAGTAGACAAATTTAAATGACTTCAAAGCTATTACCGATTCAGTTTCATAGAGCCTAAATTTCTGCATAACGGAGGCAGGTGGAGCAGCAACAGCCACACCTGTAGAGGAGGGCTCGTCTTCAGTGATGGGCAGAGAGTGTGGCGGCGACGGCATCAACTCTTCTTCATTTTCTGAAGCCATTTCTTTTTCTTCTTCTTTATGGGAAATGAGATTGGAAAAAAAAATTGCAGATCCCGAGCTCAAGCTCGGGAATCAATTACACTGGCATTCAACTGATAGAGACTTCGGAAAAAATAACTGATACACTTAACAGAACATGGAGCTTGGTTGCTTCAAATATAGCATTCTTCTTCCTCCTTACGCCACGCTTGTTTGACCATTCTTATTCCAATCTCTAAATTGTAAGGAATTGCTTGTGATCTTGATCAAAATCAATTAATTTGACAAAGTAAAACGAATCGGAATCTAATAATAGAGCTAAGAAAAGCTAAGATATAGATACAAGTACCTAAGAGGCGGAATAGAAAGGGGAATCAAAGTGAGAAAAAACAGGGGAATTGAGAATTATAATTTGAACAGGAAACAAGTACACAAGGAAATTCGGGGGAAAAAAAATAAAGTATTTCTAAGAAGGGTTGAAATTAGAGAGAAATGTATAATTGTAGATGATGATGATGATGATGTTGTCGTTCTTGCTCGTATATCTGATGATTATAGAGAGAGAGAAGGGAGGTGAGATCCGAAAGAGGCAAATACCACAACTTGGGTTGGGTTTGGGTGGCTGCACCGCACCATCCACACAATAATAATACTATGAATAAAATACCTTTATACTACTAAATATTTGAATTAATATATGAATTCTGGTGCCAAAAATTTTTGTCGAATTATAATTACCGTATATGTGCATATATTTAATATATATATGTATAAGATAAGCAAATATGACAATAAATGGAAGCGAATATCAATTTACTCGTTGGTCGTAATTCAATTTCGTCACATATTTATCAATATATGTATTTTTCATTAATATATTTTAGTCTTTGAACTATTTGATCAATAAATATATGAAAAAAATGGAGTACGTGTCTTAGACGTAAGGTTGTAAACGAACCGAGTCGAGCCGAGTATTGAGTTACTCAGATTTGGTTCACAAAATAAGATTTGATTGAGGCTCATTTAGTTATCAAGTCGAGCACGATTTCGAATCGAGACCGAGCAGTTTGAATTTTTTGAACGAATATGATCCGAGTATCAATAGAAAATTATAATTTAAAGATGTTCGAGTAATTTTTCGAACTTTAAAATTTGCTCATATTTGACTCATTTATATTTTGAGTCAAGCTCGAATCGAACTTTTAGTCGAACGAGTACGAATCGAACCCGAACTGTTTGCTCATTTTACAGCCTTACTTAGATGTACAAAAGTTTATACATGTCTTGCACCTAATATGACGTAATTTTGATTGACAAATTGGTGAAATATCAAAACAATCATTAATGATAATATCCGTTTTCTTTGAATTAGAAGTAGCTCGTTGGATTTTATTTAACAACAATGCTACTATAACGTAAAAAATCTCACATAATACTCACATACACAGTGGCGAAGCCGCATAGAATATATGGGGTCAATCGATCCCGCAAAAAAAAAAATTATTTTATAATGTAAGGTAAATTTTAAATTTTTTAATTATTATATATAAATTGACCCCACTAAAATTTTATAAATTTTCTATTATATGGGGTCAAATTAAAAATTTATAACTTGTTAATCAAATTTTAACCACATATGACTCGTATCCTCTCAATATATGTATATCTCTCTATAATATTTTAAACTAAATAATAATCTAATTTATATTATTTTAAAAAATAAATAATGAATTACTTACTTATAAACAGTTGTGATTAAAAAAGTCTATTATTAGTCAATATAGTGTATACATACCATATATTATTATTTATTATATTTTTATTGTAATATAGTGTGTATATATATATGTGACTTGAAATTATAAAATATTAAAAAAAAAATCGCCCCCTACCTCCGCCAAATTATTTGTAGTTCAGTAATAATTTCGACTGTACTGTCAAATGTTTATGGCTTTGCCACTACATACATACAAGCATATTCTCGAGTCCCGCCTGACATGTGAGGCCCGCAATATATATATATATATATATATATATATATATATATATATATATATTATTTATGTGTAATAACATTATTTTTTATTTAATTGCGCTTTCACCCATGATGAGATTCTTGTCAATCGTTTGTCACTACTCTCTAAGTTCCTGCTTTGGCTCTATCTTTCGGTTCCATTAGCAAACAATTAGTAAATGAACAAATAATTAGTGAAGTTGGGATTCGAGAAAAGAAGTACAAATATGTACCGTCAAAGTACAATTACTAAAGTAGAGCTTTATAATTGTTTTATTTTTCAGATTAAATTGCTATATTTAGTTCGAAACTACATGCACTTGGCTCTTAACTCCCGCACACTCTAACAAAAATTGTGACAAAAAAATAAAAAATAAGACTCGACCGTTTCACAAATATAATTCATTTGACAAATTTTGCAAATATTAAGTGTGTATTTTAATTTAATTTTTTTTTACTTTATTAGTGTAATTCAAAATAAAAACTCACGGTACAAGATTTTTAATTATCTTGTAAATAATATTTTCTTCTAAAGTTTTTCGGATATTAAATACTATTAGACGAGTTACTTTTTATCTCGCTCGTCACTATTAACGCAGTCTCGATTGATTTTTCTTCTTTCAACTACTCATATGTTTCGGTTCGTTAAATTTGAAGAGTTCGTAAAACTCCTCCACCAATAATGAATTTTAACATGAAACTGGTGAGCATTTCTTTCCCTAGCTTATGAAATCTAATTTATTCAATTGAGAACCACCAAAATCTACTAGGCATGTCTTAATCATATTCAGATGACTTAAGCTGTAGTCATCAGTTTATTTATTTATTTCAAATGATTTGATCGAATGATGATTTGCCTCTCTAGAATATTCATCATTTTGGTTGACCTTTTAGTATTTAATTTGCATCTACTCCTATTCCCAAAAAAACTAATTAACCTCAATAGTTGCTCAATGTATATACAGAGGGCAAGAGCAACAAGTAACCAAAAAAAAAAGAGGTTTGGCTTACACATGAATCTTGATTTGGGCTTAAAAAATAGTACATCACATGCCACCTGCCCTCAGTCTACTTGCACCAATATCTTCTTCTTATTTTTTTATCTCTTTTTTTTAATATTCATTTTTTCAAATTGTGTCATTATCCTTGATTAAGATCAATTAGGTCTATATAATCAGAATGAATCAAATCAATTATAAGCAACCACGTGTCCTAAGAGCGTCCAAAGAAATTATTTCAACATGTTCAATGGAGCGTGATTTTGTGGGTCCGAATGATCCGATGGGTTACGTCACGTGGCAGAATATTTTAATTAGGAGACTTGACTTTTAAGGGATTCACAATTCTAATTGACTTATAGTTCTCATACCTAATTTGAGTTCTCATACTTAATTTGACTTCTTGTAGTTCTCATGCCTACCAAATTCAATTCAATCATGAGAATTGCGGTTATAATACAACTTTACATAAACACTCATATTCTTACTCGGTAAAGGGAGCATAAAATTAATGAAGTGTGATCAACTATAAATACATGATATTAACATTCACACATCCAAATCTGAATATATATAGCCCGAAATTATATAATATTCAATAAAACCGAATTTAATTTTGAGTTTTCATTCAAATTATAGAATTTCTTGACAGCATAAAAGAGTTGGCATCATGTAAATTAATTGAAATGACAATACTTCATCTATTTCGGTTCACAATGCTGCCACACATCGAGTTCCTCCTTGTAACCATATCTTAATGTATAGCACTAAACTATATAATATTCAATAGAAAAAACAAACTTATTTGACTGTACCATACAAATGATAAAAACTGATATTTTCACATTATTTTTTTTAATATTTTCATACGTAGGGTCCACATACACATTAGCTAATACGTGGACCCTATGTGTAGAAATATATCGGCTTCCTTGCTGTATCTCCATACATTATATGTTGCAGTTAAAAGATTTGCTTTCGTTCTGGATCATCGACTATATCTGCAATAATGACCTTTTTCTCCTTGGTGGTGAACAATTGTTTTAGGTTATATGGTCCAACAGAATTATCATAAGCTGCATGCCAAAGTTCCTTAGCTATTTGTTCATGTAACTTCTCTGTGGGATGAAGAGAATCCCACCAAATATGATCATCAATATTATCACATAATTCATATTCTTTCCACGTTTTCGTGCCTCCGCAAGTGAAAATGCCTCTATAAGGTCCTGTCCCACAACAAGCATTCATTCCTTCCTTGAAACCTTCACAAAAGCATTAATCAGTTTAACATTATGATTCCTCGAACTTGTATTGGTGTCAATTTTGATCTTAAGTGGAGATTTGAATCAACGACCTTGAGATATCTTTTATTCTTTTACTTGTATATTTTATTAGTTTGTTCGATTATTTTCTTAATAAATGAACGAAAATTAACATATGTAAAATACAGAAAGAACTAAAAACAATACCGAACGATACCATGAAAATATCTTAACCATCGTCTTTTGTTACAAATCATATGAGCCACAAGTTTCAATACATTTGTTTTTTTATTTGTTTTTTTTTGTAAAGAGGCGGGATAAAAGATGGAGGGAGCTAGAGGGTTAAAGTTGTCATGGTGACACATTATTATTTTGTTAGAATTATGATCATCTATTGAATTTTATGTTGTTGATCAAGTTAATTTATTTTGTTTATAATATATATATATATATATATATATATATATATATATATGATTGGATATAGAAGAAATAATATATCAATAAAACAAATATTGTAGGGATAGGAGTGGCATACCATAGATAAAAGGAAACTTGATTCGGTGATCAAGCCAACTGTAAAAATCTGAGTTGCAATATTTGAAACCTTCCAACAGATTTCCAAAGGAATGGAGTAGAGATTTCAAGGCATGGTTATGAGCCAACGCGAGAGCACTAGCATCTTCAAAACACCCATCTTCATTAGCTTTAGGATTGATAGCTCTCAGGGCGGGCAGGCAACCCAAAGGCGACAAGCTTAAAAGGCCAAATTTTCTACCACCTTTCGCATACAATTCCTGGATCATGGAAAGTTGATTAAAAATGAATCATTGTAATTGACATTAATATAGTATTTGTTCGTCAACTGGCGTTTAGAGCGTTTGGTGCATTTGAAAATTTTAAAAACCGAGTTTCAAATGCACCAAACATATTTGAGAATTTTGTTCGTTTAACAATAATTTATTTCAAATGCAATTTACGTACTTAACTTCCGTGCAAACCCAACACACCAAAAATGGTGATGCATTTGGACCTTCAAACGCGGCAAATGCTAATAATCGAACAATCATAGTATATAAACTTAATTTAGCACACTGCACCAGTTAACTGTTACTCTTTCGATTTCAAATTGAGTGAAACCTTAAAAAAATATAATTTTAACACAAATTATAGGTATTCAAACTACACGTTAGTCATTATATTTGTTAAAACATCACAAGTGAGTTGGAATTCCACATCAAAAAAATAATGAAAGAGTGAAGGATTAATATATATGAATAAAACCAAGACCTAATGACTTAAGTTTTTGGGTCAAATTAACCCGTCTATATTTTTGAACCATGACATTTAAATAAGGAGAAAGAGGGAATGGCTTACTTGTATAGCATTTGTCAAATTTCCGATGACCATTCCTATATATTCTTCAGGAGGATGCAGTTCACGTACTTTTGGGTTACCTAAATACCCACCCATATAATCATTGCTTCCAATACTAATGAAATAAACAGCTTCTGATAAAACTTCCTTAGCTTTGGCCTCTCCCAGCTTTTCAATCAATGATTTTTCCACCTTTTCAAAATGCTTTAATTGTGTCTTAAGATCAATCACCTATAACAAAAATACATCCAACGGTTAATAATTAAAGAAATTTAATTAGTAGAGCTACAAGATTTAACCCCCTTGAGCATGCAAGCATATGCTTGCTTGATTAAATATAAATTACTAGTATAAATTAATTGATTATAATTAATATATGAAGAAGATATATATATATAGTATTTGTACCAAATCCTGATTGGTTTCAGGAAGAACGCCTGCCCCGGCTGAGGCAAAATTAACACCATTGACATATTCAGCAGATGGGTGTAAAAATGGAGGAATTAATGGCAACTTGGCATATTCAGCTGCATATATATATAAAATCAAAAATTAAAAAATAAATTGAACAAACAAAAAATGAAACCTATCTATTACTAATATCATTTTTTGAAAAAACCACCTTTTCCGGAGGAATTGGCTTACCAATATAATCTACGATGATCCGGCCGTCTGAAAAACGCCCTGTGGGATTTTCAAAGAATCCATTATGGCCGTAGGGCTTGTAATTTGCTTGATTCTCAGGGATGGTATTTATGTAATTATTGTTTCCGGCATCCACCGTAGAGTCCCCAAATATGAAGAAGCTGCTGGGACTGCTGTTCTCCACTACATGGCCATAAGATTTTTTGAAACCAACTGAAAGTAGAAGAAGAGTTCCATAAACCATCAAGTAGACATTATTAGCTGCTCCCATTTTGATTAAGAAATATACAGACCTTGTAAAATAATGATCACAGTAAAGCAAAGCTTATTTGTACATAAGATGATGAATATAATTCATTAATTAACCATCTTAATTTCCAATGACTTGCCACAACATGGTTTTGTCTTTCTTATTTAATCCTATCCTCAATACTCAGCATCTATCTTTTGGTTGAATATTCTACTTTCAGCCGGCCGGTTGGATTAATTAACTTCTAATTACTTTTGTTTAGGGTTGGCCCGACCAATAATCACTACGACAGGGTAGCTGGTAGTCCCGTTAGGATTGTAACTTAAGTGGATTGGGCGAGTTTAGGGGTCATCTCAACCCCAACCCACACAAAATTTGTTGGATATAGGTATGGGTATAGGTATGGGTATGGGTATGGGTATGGGCAGACCTAGAAGTCGAGCTTGTCTTTCGTTGTCTAAGTAAGATAAAAGTTTATAAGTTCGGGTTGGATTTGACGGACAATAAATTAAATATAATTAAAATTATAATAATCTTAGTTCATCACAAAATAATCATAAATTGTTGAAAGATGACAATTTATTGATTAATTTGATTACTATTTTTTGAAAAATATAAGAAGAACACAATTATGGATTAGACAAGTTTTCAATTTCTCTCTCTACTTTTTTAAACAAAAATGATACGTAAACTATTTGTTAGAAAAAGTAACATCTTTGTTATAATAGTGTTAAATAAGAAAACACAATGAAAATATAAAAAATGTTAGAAGTATATTAATAAATTGTAAGTAATTTTAAAATATAATACACATAATTAATCTTAATTTCTATATATGTCTATATGTATGTAGTGTGTGTATATATATATATCACATATATTTATCATTGTTTTTAGTTACTATCATTGTTTTGTGTGAATCATTGTAAAATGTATAAAACATCTAATGAATAAGTTTAATAAATTTGAGTATATCGTGTATATGTTTGTCCTGTGAAATTATGTCAATTATTCGATTTTAAATCTAACATTTAACCGAAACAAGAGCTAATATATTGTTGATGTTTTTTATATATCAGTATTCTTATACCTTGCGCATTATATAATGTACGCATTGCAAGACTTTACCCAAAAAAAATATCAGTGGCTACTACAGAAGTTTTAAAAGTTTCAAAAAAAATAGTTGCATTTATTTTTCAAATATATAAATAAAGTTTAATTATTTGGATCCCAAAATTATACCTATATAAATGCCTGAAAGTTACTATTATTTTAAACACAAATTAAAAATAAAATTCAATCCATAGAAGCTCCTTGTAATGATCACCACTATCCTAGCTGTGTTGGTTATACAAATATGCTTTGGAGTATATATAGAGATAGAAAGAATCATTTCAATTCATCAAAACAAAGCCATGAATTATCTTTTTGTTGAAGTAATGAAATAGTACTATTTTCTGATCGATTCATTGCCTAATCTTAGTTAAGTTATTAGAAATTGCTTAGCAAGAGGCTTAAAGTACCACTAAATTGTATGGCATTTTACTAACATTTCAATTCCGCTTGTCTCCAATCCCCGGCTTAATCTAAATTGTATGGAATTTTACTACTCTCTTAGTTTTATTTAAAATCTAAAATTAAGTTTGACCATTTTAAAGTTAATTTGAATATTTTTAAATTTAAATTTAAAATAATTTAATTTATTTTGAAAATAATAAATTTTGTAAATAGTGAAATTTATTTAATTTTGTTGATCCATTTTTTTCAATCTTGATTGTTAGATATTGTAATGAACAATGTAAGATCTGGTAATATGAGTGGACCCCATGTATATAAACACGTGTTAATTTAGTAGTGATAAAGTGATAATAAAATTATGATAATAAATTTGAGAATATTGTGTCGTTATATATATTTGTCAAAAAAAATATGATTATATGACCATGACGAAAAAAAAAGTTGACAAATGACACCCTTTTTTGTGAAAAATTATATACTTTCACAATCCTTTGTTCTGTAAAATGAATTTCATTGTGAATTACAAAATGCTAAAATTTGAAATTGACATTAATTTATGTGATTACCATACAATAATTAACACGGTAAACAAATTAAAAAGAGTTAATAAGTATAAATTTATAATTTAAAATTAAAATGACTTGCATCACAATTTAAAATTTAATAAATTAATTACGATCAATGTTGAATGGAAAAATAATAAAATTACATAATATATTTTTTTGTTAAGATTTTAAAGATAACCTTTCTCTAAGACACAAAACTTTGAAAAGGTTGGATTATCATTTTCCAGTGTATTCTTTTGGATTAAAAACTGGATTCCATTCCAAAATATGAATTCATCATCAACATTTTAAAGTCAATTGAAGATATTTTTAAATTCAAAATTTACATAAATTTTTTTAATTTTAACAATACAATGATAAATGTAATAAATTATATAAAAAATATTATTCATTATAAAATTTATTGTTTCAAATTTTTAATGAATTATTTTAATTTTTAAATTAAAAATATCTTAAATTGATTTATAAAATTTAAGAACGATATTATAATTTGAAATAGGGAGAGTGTAATGTTTTTAAACCTATCAACATAAATTAGAATATGTGCACCAATCGATGACGGAGTAAATTATATTTTTATTATAAATAAAATATCACTAAAATAAGATAAGCTAACTATTTTTTATAATAAATGAACAAAATATCACTAAAATAAGATAAGCTAACCATATACAGCCGGAGTCTTTTTTCTGACTTCTTAACGACGCCGAATTTCCGAACTCCACCGCCAAAAGTAAAGAAGAAGGTTAGTAGTTCCTTCCGGCCGAGTTTATACATAATTTTCGATTCACATGTTCTTCAATCGTTTACCATATTTGATGATTTAGTTTAGTTTTATTTGATGTTTTTTAAATAAATATTTTTAGGCTTTTAAACCCTAAACATGAAAACTGGGGAAGAAAGCCTAATTTGGTCGGGATTGCAAACGGACTGCCTTGTATTATCCATTAGATTTGCTTAATAGAGATAAAAATCCATTCTTGTGGAGGCAATTTATTCGGCTCGATAGAAGCATCCCAATTCAATTCTCTATTTGTATTTTTGGAAATTCTAGTAATGTTTCTTTTTGCACATTTTTTAGTTACATACATGCCCTTCGATTTGCTTGTTTAAGCTGGTTTTTCCTTAATTGCATGGTTATTCTTAGGAATTTCTGTTTCCCTTTTTCATTGAGCGGTGTTGGGTTTTATATTATTCATTTCATTAGGTTTTTTTTTGTCCGGTACATTAAGTATTTATTTAATATTGAATGCCCCTGATGTTTGTAATTTTTTAACATGGTGAGTCAGATGGGATTGGGTACTCTCCAATTGTTTTAATCATAAAGGGGTTCGTTAAATGGTTAGGACGAAGTGTGTGTTGAGAAATTGAAGAAATCTTGAATTACTAACAATTATTGTGGTTCTCTGCGCATCTGGCTTTTAAGTCAAATTCTCCAACACTTTAATTTTCATTTTTTGACCATGTTATGCAATGCTCTATAAAGACATGTTAAATATAAATTGAGAAACAATATCAGTTCTAACGGGAAAGCTTATTTTAATGGTTTCAGATTAGAAACTGTAAGAACTAAGTAGGGATCATCCTACCCAAAGAGCATTATTAGATACCAGCTTTGAACTTGAGAGAGAAGTTGCAGAGAAATAACTGTTTGAGAATGAGATAGACTAATGCTGGTGGGTCGGGAAAGAATGTAGCATTACTAGGCTGCTACACAATAATTGGTGTTAAAATTTATTAATATAAAAGAATTAATTCAGTTTACATCAAAGGTTACCTATTCCTTGCAATAATGGACTAAAACTTACTGCTACATTATTTACCCCCTCACACTGACTTAAAATTGTGTTTATGGTAAGTATCTGTTTTAGCTAGATTGTTTCATTGTCCTTTGCAGATTAAATGAGATTGCTAAAATACAGTTGATACCTCTTATTTTTTTATTCTCCTTTTTTTTACCTCTTAATTTCTAAAGACCGATATTTTCTTCAATTATGCAGTGTGACATCTTGAATTGGATTATCGGATGCATGTTGTCTAATTCATGGCAAAATCAGAAGGAAGGATTTCATATTCTTCAGTTTCCAATCTAGGAAACAAAAACAGCAAATTCCACTGTGATGATGACTACAGTGATCCTGCCTGGGATGTGCCAGAAATCCAGAATGCATACCCCACGGACTCCAGATCCTCTAGACAAGATTATCTCTATGAATTTCCCAATGGATCAGAAGATTTTCTTGATGAAGAATATGATTCAACTGAAGATTATTCTAAATCTGTGCAACAAAACACTCCTGAGGTGAATTTGAAAAATGTGTTAAGTGGGATAGTTGCGATTGTGACTGGTCGTAATAAAGATTCAATTGCCTTTGGAGGTCAGCAACCGAGTTCAAATGTTTCATTTCTTGGGTCTGCAAAGAATGGGGATACCTTCTTGCAATCTTCAGTTTGCATACCTAGTGCTCCACCACTCCTCGAGCCTAATGGAATTAACTATATTGCTTATAAAGAGATTTTAGAAGCTGACCCCCCTGAGTGGCTTCCAGACAGTTCTTCTATAGTTTGCATGCAATGCAATTCTCCCTTCACAGCTCTTACTCGAGGCAGACATCATTGCCGATTTTGTGGAGGGATCTTTTGTAGGACATGCTCAAAAGGAAGGTGCTTATTGCCTGCTAAGTTCAGGGAGAGGAATCCACAGAGGGTGTGTGACACCTGCTATGATCGGCTGGATCCATTACAAGGTGTACTTATCAACACTATCAGCAATGCTGTGCAGGCTGCTAAGCATGATGTCGTTGATTGGACTTGCACAAGAGGGTGGTTGAACCTACCAGTGGGTTTGTCCATGGAGCATGAAATATATAAATCTTCGAGCACATTGAGGAGTTACAGTCAGGTGCTATTCTTATTCACCTCTAAACCTCATTTCCATCCATCTATTTCACTGATTTTGCTGACTATAGAGTATTTCTTTTACTGCAAAATCGGGCTCCACAGGAGAATTTAATGATGTCTTTGCCCTTTTGATTTTTTCAGTGAAACTCTCTCTTTCTTTCTCTCACTCACTCACTCACACACACAAACACACACACATGTACGCACTAACACACACTTGCACTGTCTTTTGACAGTTGTCTGGCAAAAATAGCAATCTGATGTTGGTTATTGGTTGTTGGTCAGTCTTTTCTTATTCTTTGTCATGTGTTACTACTTACTAATGAATATCTTTCTGCTTTCAAAATTCCAGTTCTGATCAAGATAAATGGCATTTCTTCTGCTTTCAAAATTCCATTTCTGATTAAGATAAATGATATTTCTCACTAAAATCTATCTTTGATCTGGACAGGTTGCTAGGTTGAACCCTGAGAAGTCTATACCCGCAGCAGTTCTGAAAGGAGCTAAAGGTCTGGCAATTTTAACGGTTGCTAAAGCTGGAGTGCTACTTGCATACAAACTTGGGACTGGTTTGGTTATTTCTCGAAGGTCAGATGGATCATGGTCCGCGCCATCTGCTATACTCTCTGTTGGTTTAGGATGGGGTGCTCAGGTAGACTTACCATCTGGCAGAAGGTTCTTTGTTGATATAGTTATTGTTGATGTTGTCGCATATTCATCATTACTTTAAGTATATTGCTTATCAGGCAAAAGAGTTGCTGCAAAAACAAATCTCTACTAGGACAACTGTTAGTGTTATAGTAATACGACTGGCAATAATTTTCCATTAACGAATGCATTTTTTAATTTTCCACTCAATTATTTAGGAGAACAAAGGTTTTATAATAAAAAAAAATCTTTATGCTCTCTTTTCTTGTCTTTGCAAGTCAGTGATATTGTGAATTCTAGTTTGGACTTGTAAAATAGTAGAAAATGAAATGTAAAGAAACCTAATTGGGTTTCAACATAACTATCGTACCCTAGTATTTATTGTTCCTGATATGAGGATTTTAACTTTCATTGTACCACTGTACAAGCTTCCTTATCCTTGTCACTGAAATGCTAATGAACAATTTAGGAGAGCTAGACTACAATACATTTTGATGCCTTGACGAAATACTCATGTTTCAGACGTATGCATGTACTAAAACTTTTTTATCAGGAGCTTGAATAGTGTTATGCTCTTCTATAGGTACCTTAAACCTTGTGTTGATTTTTTACTGCAAATGAGTCACACTACTAAAAGTGTTGGAATGCTGCAATACTTGTGTTATTGTGTACTGCAAAAGTTAGGACGAATGTATCTTGTTGATAACCCTATCAGAGATTACATGATGTTCAAGGTCTTGCTGTACAGAGACCTTTGCTGTATGGATTGAATGATGATAGATTATTTAAAATAGTATTTTTTTTGGGTTTGAATTCCATATCTTATGCGCACAAGTGATGATCTTTTCTAGGTTGGAGGTGAGCTCATGGACTTCATAATTGTTCTTCATGATTCCAAAGCTGTGAAAACATTTTGTAGCCGCATGCATTTTTCTCTTGGGGCTGGCTGCAGTGCTGCAGCAGGACCTGTTGGGAGAGTGCTGGAAGCTGATTTCCGAGCCGGTGAAAAAGGCTCTGGCATGTGCTATACTTACAGTTGTAGCAAAGGTATTTTAATATTAAGAATTTCTCTGGCGCAATTCAGAAATGCCAAGTTTTAAGAGATTTTTTTTATAAGTTTAATCAAGAGAATTATCATTTTTGTTTATGTGAAGGAGTTCTTGGGTAGATGACTTGTCGTTATTATGTTCGAGTTACATGATCTTGCCTTGTTTACATGTTCTTGCCTTATTATGTTCTTGCGAAAGATAAGTTTAAGAGTCCATGTTTACTTGTAAGTATTGATTTTGTCGAAAAGTGAAGCTGACTTCGATAGATTATAAGATGATTCTGTACTGTGTACGCCCTTGTTATTTATTTTTGGCTGCAAGATGCAGTGACTCAGCGTGGCTCCAGTGAACATAGAATCATCCCGCCTTCAATTTGTTTTGTAGTCGGTTTTGGCGAAGAGAAAAAAAGGTGAAGGTTTTGGGAAAAGAAAAACTGATTTTAGGCTTTGGAAATGCAAAAGGATGTCAAATGATCAAAATAATGCCTATTGGCCCTACTCCAAGGGTACCCACACGCTTATGATTGGATTTCCCGTGGTATGATTCGAATGCTCAGAAAAGTTCAACACCTATGATTTCAAAAGAAAAAAAAGAACACAATACAAAAGGAGTTTAGCTTGACATCAGAAGTGAATTGGTGTGCAAAAGACATGGTACTGGTTTAAGGTTGAGTTGGCTCAATATGTTGGGTTTTAGAATTGAAATATACGCAGTTGTCACTTGCAAACAAAAACTCATCAGCAGTATTGAATAAGAATAAGAATAAGAAGAATTTGATGTTTATATTTACTATCAACGTTCGAAAAAGCGTTCGAGGCGTGTGCCTTGAGGCGCACCTCAAGGCGAGGCGGTAGCTGTCTGGTGCGACGCGGTCGCTACATAGGAAACTAACGAGCCTTGCACCTTTTCTTGCTAAGGCGTAAGCCTCGAAGCGTTGCGCCTCGAGGCGTGTCGAGGCGGGAGCTTTGATTTGGCTAAAAAAACCCTAAGTTCTTACCTAATCATTTGAAGTCTGAAAATCTTACGGTCCGAGGCGCGACTTCCTCTTCGTTGACTTCCTCTTCGTCGACTTCCTCTTCCTCTTCTTCTTCTGCTTTCTTCTCTACTTCGGTTCTTCTTCTTCTTCGAGACTCTGCTTCTTCTTTTTCTGATGACTTTGCTTCTTCTTTTTTAAATAATATCAAGAAAATTATTGATAATGCTTTCTGTAATATAATTTTTTATATATTTTTTTGGGTTTCCCCTTCATTCCTCTATTCTTTTGGATAGCAGCTCCATTTATTCTTTTGTAGCCGTGAAAATATATTGGTGCAAATTGCAATAGCAATTCTTGTTAATTAGCAGCTCTGTTATTTGAAATTTCTGTAGACTCTGTTATTTGGTATATTGTGCAATAGCAATTCTTGTTAATTAGTAGCTCCATTTGTTCTTTTGTTTTTCTTCTACATACTTTAGTCATTTCCAAATAAGGAGCACTGCTGATTGCTGAATGTTGATATACTCTGGTATTTGTTCTTTTGTTTTTCTTCTACATACTTTTGTTTTTCTTGAATGTGTATACAAGTGGGTGAAGTATGTGCACTGCTGAATGTTGATCCGTTAATTAAGCAGATCATTGTGTTGTTGAATCCGTTGGAGTAGAAAATTTAGGTAGTCAACAGGAGCAACATCTCCATATTTGCATCTCTGCATGTGTAGTGTAAGAAACCTGCTTGCATACAAAAACTTGAGCAGTATTAAATTCCATCAAATATCAATGTTAACATGACTAGTGCTGTGACTGCTGTCCATAAATTTTTTGGGGACTTTTAGGTTTTCAAATCGAGGCTTCTGCCTCGCTCCGTCTTGAAGCTTACGCCTCGCCTTGTCCGGAGAAAAACGCCTCGTACCGCTTTTAGCTTTTTCGAACATTGTTTACTACTATAAGAATTTGGCTTTCTACAAAACTTGAACTTTATACTAAGTGTCGCACAAATTACCTGAAGATAACTTGTGGGCATAGTTTACAGCTCAAAAATAAAAATTTGCAAGGGATGCCCAAAGTCCTTAAATTGCAAAATGAGAAATAAACTAATAGAAGTAACACATTATCTTTTAAATGATCAGGCATAAGACTCAGCTTGAACCGAAACTAGATCCAAGCGTCAGATAGGCTCCTGCATATTACAAACTTTCCCTCTATCCTTGCATTTGGTCGTAAAGTTTCCTGTAGTCAGTTGTATCTATTTGCTTTTCATTTGTTGTTTACTGTAGAGGGCTAAATGCATAATTAATAACAGCTAATAGCTCATATTGACTTCAATGGCTCAGGTGCATTTGTGGGAGTCTCACTGGAAGGGAACATAGTTGCAACAAGGATGGACACCAATCTACACTTCTATGGCGACCCTTATCTCACCACAGCTGACATCCTCCTTGGGACAGTTGACAGACCAAAGGCGGCGGGTCCCTTGTATGCTGCACTTGAAGACCTTTACTCTAAACTTCGGTATTAGACCTTGTTATTATCTCTGCCTGCAACTCCTGAACCGCTGTCATTGGAAGTCCGTGATTTTATTTGTTGCGGGCATGGTTGTGTTGAACGACTTTGCTTTGGATCAGCTTTGGATCATCATGACGGTAAAGTATATGCACAAGTTTCCTCTACAGTGGATGTGGATTTACAACTCTTATGTATAGCTTACTTGTTAATAGCATAGAATGGTTTGTGTGATGTGAATCATTGCCTATACTTGTATATAAGATGTTTGTTGGGATTGAAGTAATGTACATATGTTCGGATTATTTGCAATTTATATCATCCCATAATATTCTTCTGATGGAATGAATCTTTCGGTTGGGATACAAAACATGCACGATCTGTAAGGGATAGCATGGTTCTTGTTTGGCCTTACCTGAGTTATCTCGAACTTGACTTGTGTCTGTTTACCGAATCAAGCTCATACCTGACTTATTCTTGAACTAGACATGTCCGTTTAGCGAATCGAGCTTGAGTAAGGTTTATTTAAATAGACTAGCTAGTTTGACTTATGCTTGAACTAGACATGTCCGTTTAGCGAGCTTGAGCAAGGTTTATTTAAATGGACTAGCCAGTTTGAATTATGCTTTGGCGAATCGAGCCAGTTTGATCTGCTGGCTATGTGTATTGGTTTTCATGGTTTTGATCAACTACTTGTGGCCATTAAACCATGTTTTGTGCTAGTAGTAATGTAATGCCATTATATAATATAATCATTTTTTGCTGATCCAAAAAAATAAAAAAACAAGCAACTCAAAACGGCAATCGTAAAGTGTAAACCATGAAATTCTGTCAGCCTTTGCGCATTGTGGTAATGATACCAGCTATGCTTTTTTACAATCTTTTTCCATCTAGTAAATAAAAAGCAAAGGTCTAATCCCATTGTCACTTCTAGTGAGAAATTGATATTTTCACGTCATATTTTGATATTTTTATACGTATATTGAATTTTTATCAACTAATATGTGGGTCATATGTGTAGGAATATTAAAAAATAACTTAAATATGATTCACTGTCCTCAACTATCTGACATATTTTACTTTTGTGATTAATTTGAGCCAATTGAGGGTGTCACGTCAGAAATTGCTGACGTGACTATTTGGGTGGGGCTTGAGGCAGTTGATGTGTCAAATTTTTTTTTTTTTTTTTTTTTTTTTTAAGATTAAACATTAGTTATATACTGAAGTGTAAAATAGGAATAAAAGTTTTATTAATAGAATCAGATTAAATCAAAATCATCTAAAGCCTTCAAAACTCATAATCGATCCAGCAAGCTCCCAAAATAGATCGATAAAAAGCACAAATTGCTCGCGAAGGAAGACTGAGAATCAACAATTTCTCCACGATTCCATCAAAGAAGGATTGTGATCTGAGTCGGCGTTGATAGTGTGTGACAAAATATAAGTTTCTGGCGTAAACGTTTGTTTGCCAAGATTCACCCTTTTCCCTTTTGTTTTTGGCGTTTACTTTTGAACTTCCGTGGATAAGTGGGGTGGGGTGGGGTTACATAAAGATATGTTTAATTAATTAATTAACATGGAGTGGAGATATGGTGTATCATTTTCAGACTAATAAAGAAAGACTGTCCTTAACACCAAAATAAAAATAAAAAAGTTATTAATGTGTTATACGTGTCTTGGCATGATTGGAACTAGGAATTTGATCATTGTTTGTTTCCACAGAAAGATAGTAGTATATGGTAGTGGTATTTTCTCTCTCAAGGGACAAAAAATTTCACCCGCTAACTATTTCTCTCTCATTGTCATACTCCACTAAAAATTTATCTCCTCTACGTCGGTCTTCCAATTACTCCTACTATACTACAAGACGACCCACCACTAACAACAATAAAAGGAAGGAAAGGATGATCAAACTACTCCTCCACTCCCACTATCACAAATAACAACTAGAAAGGAGAGCAAAAAACAGATTATGCTCTGTTTCTCTGAGATCCTTTCCATGGGGAGTGAGGCTTCACCGGCCGATCTTGCCAACGACGGCGACGACGTTTCAATAATCTCCGCTGCACCGAAACCATTAGGGATTGGCAGTACTAGTCTCTCAGAGCTCAACAATATGAGGCTGAAAGGAACCAGCAAGTTCAATGCCATTTCAGTGGAAAACTACTGCAAGTCAATGGAAAACAGAGACTTTGCGCTCGCAATCATGGCTTCCCTCTTTCCCAAATCATCCAAAAGAAGACCCAAAAGAAAAAGTTTCATCGATCTCTCCAGAGAAATTGAAGAATACCCAGATCACGAAATCAACAACAATGATGTTCAAATCCTAGATTCATTCCCTTTCAAAAATCGAAAACCCTTTCGCCAACAAACCGGTATTCCCAATTTCGAGCCCGGCCAATCCTCCAATCCCCAAGCAAATCCCTTCATGTGTCAAATTTGTGTGGAGCTAAAGCCATCCCAGGAATCCTTCCCAATAAAGGGTTGCACTCATTCTTACTGTTCCGACTGCATTCACAAGTATGTGGCCTCAAAGCTTCAAGACAATATAACCCAAATTCAGTGCCCTGTTTCCGGCTGCGCCGGCCTTTTAGAACCGGAACATTGCCGGTCTATTTTGCCCCCTCAGGTGTTTGATCGGTGGGGCGATGCGCTATGTGAGGCTGTGATTCTTGCAGCCCACAAATTTTATTGCCCCTACAAGGATTGCTCTGCTCTGTTGATTAACGATACGGGCATGATCCTTACCCTGTCCGAGTGCCCGATTTGTAGGAGATATTTCTGCGCTCAGTGCAATGTCCCTTGGCATTTGGGGATTGAGTGTGGGGAGTTTCAGAGTTTGAACAAGGATGAGAGAGAAAATGAGGATATTATGCTCATGCAGCTTGCTAAGTTCAACAAATGGATGCGCTGCCCCAAATGCAGGTTTTATGTGGAGAAGTCTCAAGGTTGCATGTTTATGAGATGCAGGTAGGTTTGTCTCTACTTACAATTCCCTCATTGTGGTTGCTCCTTTTACAATCTGTGAGCAGTGCAGTCTTTGTTTAAAATCTCCTGTTTTAAGCTTTTACTAGGTTGTCCAATTTATTTATTACCCAAAAATAATCTTGGATCAAATTCCTATGTTTGGGGTGATTTTTGATCTCGTCTCATTTTTAATTTTTTCCCCCTTTTCATGTTTACAGGTGTGGATATAATTTCTGTTACAACTGTGGAGCTCCTTTAGTAAGCCACTCCTGTACTAATTGTAAGCAATGAATCTTGCCAGGAAGGTTTTTATGGTCATTTCTATGAGTTTATAGAAGATGATGTAGTGCATAGTGGCTGCGCCAAATGGAAACATCAATGGGTTCACTTAGACTAAATTGTTGTCTATGCAGAGTAATTTCCGAATGTAAATGTTATCTGTGATGAAAAAATAACTGTATTTCACATGGTCTTATTTCTCTTCCTATATAATTATTGATTTGTTGACATGTGAATGTAAAAGGAAATTAAAATTGTTGGGAATGGGTCATATTTTTACTTATGTGGGTCCGGCTAATGGCTACTAGGACAGGATACTTGGGAGTCTCGTTCTGGTCGGTAAGTTGACGGGAGTTGCAAGGGGTCAGCGTTCCTTGGAACTCAAGTATAATAGGCTTGGGGATTTTATTAGTAATATAGTCTTGAGTTTGACTGATATATTGGGTTTCATGGAATTGAGTTCATGTTATAGGAGATATGATTTTTAATTATTATAAAAAATTTGTTTGGTATGTGAATCATGTAGAGTGTGTGAGGACGCTAAATGAATACAACACATAAGCAGTACTAGTCATATTGGTGAACGTGGATAACTTTGTGTGTTCTTGTAAGTCTCTGTTTTTCAATTTTTCAGTGTCGTGTGATTGCTTGTGATATTCGATCTTAAAATCCAACATAAATTTAATAATTATGGAAGTTAGAATCTAACTGGAGTAGCATTTTTAGAAATTTCCTCCGGAATATTGCAAGTTAGATTACTATTTTTAATTTAAGGCATGCACACATTGAAAAGCTAAATGGTTATATTAATAGCCAACATGAATAAATGTTTTCTTCTTTTAATGTTTATCATAGAGTGGCGAGCAGTGTAACTGACTTTGCTTGGAGATAGATTCGAATATGAACCTGTGATTATGTTCAATAAAAGGAGAAGTTGAGAAACTTTATCACTAGACCTTTGTATATATGTTGATCAATGATTAATTAAGAAATATATATATATATATATATATATATATATATATATATATATATATATTTCCCTTTATCCATGGTGTGTGAGGGTAAATGTTTCACAAAATAATTTTACGTTGTAGTCATGGTGAAATTGAGAAAGATGCAATTTGTTGATAAAGTTTCTAAAATAATACTACTCTCTCCATTCTCCAAAGTATATTTTGCATATAAATAATAAAAAAAAAAAGTAAAGTAGAAGAAATAGAGTAGAAAGCTCAATAAATGACAAATTTACCCTTATTTTATATACTTATTGCCATCCTTTTAAGAACAAAAAAAGTAAAAAAAAATTTATCTTAAAACCTCCTTTAGAGAATGGAGGAAGTAATAAATTTGATTTTTTTTTTGCCTCGTCTCATATTTTAAAATCGATAATACTAAGGTGACTAAATAATTGTTACAAAAAGTAGATACAAAATGATGTATATGGTTTTACTTGGTTATAATCACTGAAACCGTCCATGTATTTTTGAATCATCCATTTATTAAACTTTAATACATTATTTTGTAAATATTCTAGCAGGGCTCTTTAAAAATTTGTCATAGTTATTTCTCTAGTCTTGCCCCCGCCCCTCCCCCCTCCCCCCTCCCCTCTTCCCTCTTCCCTCTTCCCTCTTCCCTCTTCCCTCTTTCTCTCATCTCCTATTGTCTCTCATTCTCTTATGTTTTTTCTTTCACAATATATCTTAAATTTGTCATAGTTATTTAACTAATGTTGCTTTCGACTATAGTTGTATTAACACTTGACAATTAAGAAAACTTAACTCTTAAGTACTCTCTCCATCCCATAATAACTGTCGTTTTAGCTTCATACATATGGATTAAGAAAGTCATTTAATACTATCATTTATTAATTAAAATTTATGTAAAATTCCATCACTACCCCTTTATGGGAAGTTGAAAATTATTAATACATGGGAGAGAATTTTTTGGGACAATGAGAGAAAGTATGGGTGATATAGGAAAGTACATAATTTATTCTCCTAGAAAATTGTAAACGACAAATAAATTGAGAAAAAAAATTTCTTTTAAAACGACAGTTATTATGGGATGGAGTGAATATTTATATTAGGGTTCTCTTAACATGTGCCCTAAGAGCACATGCTAAGCACACAGTTCAAGAGAATATTTTTTCGAACTGTGTGCATATTCTCTTGATTTCTGTATTTACACCAAGTCCAAGAGAATATGCACACAATTCAAGGGAATAATCTTTTGAACTATGTGCTTAACATGTGCCTTACGGGCACATATTAAGAAATTCATTTATATTATAGGACCAAAACTTTAATCTTTAAGATTTTTTGAAATTGTCCAACAAAGTTGTATTAAAGCTATGTGCCTCTCTCGACCCAAATTGGGATTTGGGACGGGTTAACATAAAATGACACTCATGAAGAGACAAGGGAGTAGCATTTGGAGTAATAAAGAATTATTTTCACAGCTTTTTATATTATTTTTGTGTTAAAAAAAGAGCCTTATTATGTATTGTAATAAATTTGAGTTGAATTATAATCGTGAAATATAAGATGACTACACTTATTATACAATTTTTTAAAAGAATTATCGTTAATACTTGTTTATCTAACTGATAATTAAAAAATTGACCTAAGCATTTCTAATATATATCATTTTTCTAAACAAAAATTGGGTAAAGATGATGAAAAAAATAAGTTTCAAATGATTATATTCCTAGAAATGATTGTATCATCCCGTAAAAACTATTAACACCAACAATTAATCATTAAATGGAATTTATAATATAAAAAAAAATAAAGAATTGTTTTATATTTTCACAAGCAAATACTATTTTTTATATATAAGATTTAGAATTCGCACTTTTACTAGCGAAAATGTTTTTTTTTTAAAAAATAATACGTTAACTCTTCCTAAAATAAATTTTAATTTTTGCCTTGTGAGTCACACTTTGAATAAAAGTTTCCAAAGTTGCCAACTTTCATTGTTTCAAATTTTAATAAAAAAAATTTATGTACAAATGAAAATTAGACATAAATATATTTAAATTTTAGTTATTTATATTTTAACCTCAACAATCAATAAACATATAAAATAGTAGTACTTGAAATTCAAAGACATTCAATTTTCGCCAAGAAGAGCTCAATTTCAATAGAAAGAAAGCGAGACTTGGAAGAAAAAATGGATTCAAAACGCTACCTATTCTGTCTTCTCCAATCCCCATGCATTCAAAATAATGACTTGTTGGAAACCAAGAAACAACATACTACTACTATTCATATACTAGTATCAGAATCAGAGGAGAGAAAATACTAGTAGTTCATTTGCTTAGTTTTGGCTCCTCCTTCTGCCTATAACTGGTATGGGGACAAAGGCTTCACCGGTGGAAATTATCAATATCGCCGACGACTATGGCAATGACGACGACGACGACATTTCAATATTATACTCGTCACCGAATGTCCAATCACTGCGCAATAATAAGAAGAAAGGAACCAGCAAAGGCAATACAATTTCAGTGGAAAACTACTGCCACTCCATGGAAGACAGAGACTTCCATCTCGCTATAATGACCTCCATTACTACTTCAAGTAGTGGTAGAAGAAGAAATTTCATCGATCTCTCCGCAGAATTAGAATACCCAGATGATTTTCAATTTCAAACCCTAAACTCAATCCGTACCAGAGATCGAATACCCTTCTTTCAAAAAGGTGGAACTTCGATTTTCGAACCCGGCCAATCATCCAATTCATCAAACCCTAAAAATGATGATGATGTTGATTCGGTTTCCCCAGTTTTCATGTGTGAAATTTGTGCGGACCTGAAGCCTTTAAGCGAATCTTTCCCCATCAAGGACTGCACTCACTCTTACTGTTCCGATTGCACCCACAAGTATGTGGCCTCAAAGATTCAAGAAAATATAACTCGAATTCCTTGTCCTGTTTCTGGTTGTGCAGGCATTTTGGAACCCGAATATTGCCGTTCCATTTTACCTCCTGAGGTGTTTGATAGATGGGGTGATGCTCTATGTGAGGCTATGATTTTGGCCTCGCATAAGTTTTATTGTCCATTTAAGGATTGCTCTGCTCTCTTAATTCAGGATGATGATTGCAATGGCAGCATTATGGAGTCGGAATGTCCGGTTTGCCGGAGATTGTTCTGTGCCCGGTGTAAGGTTCCTTGGCATTCTGGGATTGAGTGTGGGGAGTTTCAGGAATTGCACAAGGATGAGAGGGAAAGAGAGGATATTATGCTCATGCAACTTGCTAAGAACAACAAATGGACCCGCTGTCCACAATGCAAGTTTTATGTGGAAAAGTCTCAAGGTTGCTTGTTTATGAAATGCAGGTTTGTTTCTACTTATGATTACCTACTTGTTTGTTTTACTGTACTTCAATCTTTCTTGTTTAAGGAGTAAGATTATAATTTATAGAATAATGTTCTGAACAATTTGCATGTTGATTCATAAATGGTTAGAAGTTAGATTGAAGTACTAATATCTTAGTGGACCCTGGAACTGCAAAACTCAAGTTCTCTGCTTTTATGCAACAAATTTAAACAGAACCTGGAAAAAGAATTGAAGGAAATTAGAAGTTAGAGCAATTTTCTAATAGTGGTCCTTTTTCTAGCAATTTTCTATGTGTTTGTCACTTTCCTTAAAACGTATCTGTTTTGCTAAGAATAATTTCCTCCGTTTCCATTTATACTAGTTCTTGTTTTTGGTTCTACTTTTCCCTACTTTCCTTATGTTTCAGGTGTGGATATACTTTCTGTTACAACTGTGGAGCTCCTTTAAAAGATCACTACTGTACTAAATGCAAGCATTGAATCATGGTAGGTATTTTACATTCCCTTCTACATGTTAGATTTCGAACACTTTTGATAATGATGAAATTAAATTCTGAATACTGACAAATAAAAAGAAGTTAAATTCAGCTTTAACCTTAACATTTTAGATTTCAAGCTAGAGCATTAGTTATAAAGCAACTAAGCAAGGCATGGACACTATTGGGAAACTGTCAAAGAAATCCCCCCACCGCCCCACCCCCGCCCCCACCTCCCATCCCCACGCCCACCACCCACAACCGACACCCACACCCACCAAGCATCATAGATTATTGGACATTACATGATCTGTAATCGATAAACAAACGAAGAGGAGATATCTGAAACATGGGTGATATTCTAGCTAGGAGCATATATGAGTCATAGTTCCTGTTGACTCTTGCTGCTTTTACCTAATAAGTAACTAGTTAAGTGTGCTACTGTTTTTCTTTCTCTGGAAAAAGGATTGACCGCAAATTTTGACATTTCACATAATGGATGCCTGTCATTTTACAGAATTAAACCTCTGCTTCTGTTTGTGCAGATGAAAAAGAGGAGATTTGAATCAAACCCAACCTCCTCAATAGTCAGTTGGATGAGTTGAAGTTTTTGTGAAGTTCTTTACGGTGCTCAGGGTGATATCATAATGATATGCTTATGTGTCTACTGTTCAAACAATTAGTAATAGGTGGTAGGACTTGTGATAATGGGGGAGAAATCATGAAGACATTTTTCCTATATAAATTGTAAACCAAGTTCACCCACTTTGGTCAACTTTTTCTTTCTTGTATGGTCAACTTCGTTTAACCTAAATATAACTGCAATTCATGCATCTCTCTTTATATTTTATTTATAACCTTCTCTCTCATGCAAATCATCTCATGCACAAGGGAATTTATATTTTCACATGTAAATATATAATATTTACACATGGTTTTTCCATATGAATGGGGAGTAATTCCTTCATCCATGTGAGGGATATCCATGTGGAATTATCATATCAATTACCTAAAAAGAAAATGATAGTCCCCACATCTACGTGAGGGATATTTATGTGGAAATATTATATTTTTATGTGAAAATATCAATCACCTAAAAAGAAAATAATAATAGAACAAAACAAACTTCCTAAAGTTCTTGTAGAGCAACCGAGCTTACGAAGCATCAACTGTTCAGATCAACCAGATTAAGGGGCTGTTTGATTAGCACTGAATGAATGAATGACTGACTGATTCAGCCATTCAGTGCGTTTGTTTTGGAAAAAAAATCGTCTGAATGACTGACCGATTCAGTCATTCAGACAATTTGGGCTGAATAGTTTAATCCCATTTTTTTGGCTGAATGAGTTTGTTTTTTTTTACAATATTAACTATTATATTAAGTAATATTAAATAAATTTACAACAATTTTTTGAATTTTTTCAGAAGAGTAAAATAATAAAAATATATTATTCAGATAGTTTAGACATGTCAATTATCAAACAATTTTTTTCATTCAAATTCAAATTCATTCAATTTTTATCAAACACCCTTAAGAGAACAAAATTTAGCACTATATGCTCAAGTCAAGGCTGCAATAGCACCATTAACTCATTTAGAGACGAATTTAACCGATCTATAAGTATTTATTCTCAAGTAAAACTCACAACTTATCTCACATTTATCAATCTATGCACAAAAGATATAAATCTGAATTTTTACCTCGTGTAAAAACCATACATTGTTTCTCTTATAGTAGTACAAGAAAGTTGAAAAAACAAGAAAAGATGCATTGTTGTTTCTCCTTAATAGTACAAGAAAGTAAGAAGACTAGAAGAAAGAAAAGCTTTATCGTATTACATACGAAAGAAAAAGGCGGTACAGGTCCATTAATGATTCACAGATCTCTTCAATGTGCATCCGCTTCCACTTGGTGAATATTCAGAGTTGTCACATTTTGATAGAAACATGGATCTTAAATTCCAGATGAATGAAAGGGGAGTAGTTTGGGAGAGAAAAAGTTGCTCTCAAGGTTCAGTCCTTGACATCAGTTACTCCTTCAGCACAAATTTGAAACCTTGCTTCAGCTTCAGGCAAACATGGAGAACTTATTACTTTACAAATTCGCTCATCGCCTCTTCCTTTACGTACAGCTAGCCTGTAAACATGATCAGGAATACTAGTCAACTTTCAACAAATTAAAGGCATGGAACCAAAATAAGGTGAAAAATAGAGACGCACCTAGTTGTAGAAGCATGAGCCATAATGTTGCCACCAATTGGTTTAAATTGAGGCCCTGCAAAAAGGGCAGAACCATCCACTTGGGCTACAACTTGGTTTGTAATAACAACAGCTACACCAAACTACAATCAGAAAATAAAGATTGATGAATGCCATTTAAACCATGTACACCTGCTGCTAAGACTAAAATCCATTTAGCGACATTTCCAACCCAAGTAAAATGATTATTGTGAAGATCCTGGTAACTAAACTGCTAATGATGAGCTCAGACAGTCCCCAAGCATAAGTTCATGTTAGTGGAGTGACTACCTCATCTGCTAACTTCTGAAGGCTCCTCAAAAACTTCGCGAGATGCATCTGCCTGGCTGACAGTTCTCCCCTTCCAGAAAAATCTGTTCTATAGAGAGCAGTTGCACTGTCCACTATCATAAGTGCAAACCTACGCAGCCAAAATGTGTACAACAATTAGTTAGCATCTGCAACGTAAACTCAGATATTATGAAGGTACAGTATTCCATAAATAAATTCATATATATGACTGGATGCTGCGAGCCTGCAAGAACAGTTATATTTTCCTGACTATTCAGCTGGAATGAATAGGATTTAATTGGTACCGTAGTAATGTCAGTGTATAGAGGTGTTGTGGAAGTGCTATGAGATATTCAACATCACTTGTACATTCTTTGGTATCGTTTTTAATTCTCAACCATTTAAACTCCATGCTTAGAATAATAAATGCTCTTTAAGGATTTTTACTAGAGATGGCATACAACACCACATGCAATGCAAGTGCATGCAGTGGAGAATCCAGGATTTTTCTTCACTGGGGGTATTAGTACTAATGACTAAATTATTTTCCAATAAATCAAGATACTAAAATCAAGTATATCAATATAACAATCTTAAAATATTTCTTGCAAAGCAAGGCATTTAGGTAAGATGAAATAATGACGGTATATAAAAATTGATATTAAATGATTTTTTTTGTCGTGTTCTGTTTTGACCAATCGCTATTTGCTAAACTAACTTATTACCCCATAACTTTTGTGAAATTCTCAATTCAGACCTCCACAGCAAAAATCAAGTGTGGTCAGCTGTCCCAGCTATCTCCCATGTGGCTACGACACTTTGAGAAAGTAAGCATGATACCCTTAGTATTCCCTTTCCTTTTCTCTTAATATATTGGCATCTTACTTTTAGAAGCAAAGGAAGGGAGAGATGAAGGGATACCAGGCTTCGGATCCTGGTATCAAGACACTTGATAGGCAGAGTGTCCCCTTGAATACCATGAGACAATAAACAAATTTAATACTACAATACGAAAATGTAAATGTTCAACTCTATAGAAGTTTTCACAAATGATACCACAGATCCAAATAAATGGCAAGTCCCAAAGTAAGAAAATATTGCCGTGTATTCAAGGTGGACTTGAACATAGAAATGCAAGTACAGTTGAAAATTGAAATGTTGTACATTTAGTCAAGCTTGACAACAAGACACAGGAGGATTCTGTTAAGCACAATAAAGAATACAGACAATTAGGAACAAGAATTGACACGGGTAGTCCCTGTCCTTAAGGTGTTTATTGCCCCTTACCACTAAGGTTTGCTAAAGGCTACTAGCAATATACCTCTAGAATTTATGTCAAGCCTATATTTGTTCTAAGTGATAGCAACTCACTATCTGAACCTCAATTTATACTGCTGTGTAAAGATGATAAGATGGAAGAAGATGGAGACTCTACAGTTTCATAACTGAATTGTGAATTAAACATTATTTACAAAGTAAATGATATAATAATCACATCAGTTTTAAAACTCATTTATATCCCATAATGATTAAACACAAAACTGTTTAAACATTAATGAAGTTTATTAATCTGGTTCAATGCAAAAAAGAAGGCTCTTGGCTCCTAGCGACGATGCGTACGTGCGAAGTGCAAAGTGCACCTAAAGCACCAATGCGACTTTGCGACCCGAACCCGGCCCCCGGGTCGCGGGCGGGTGGTGCTTTGCACCACGTCATTGTGACCAAATCCAAGCCTTTCCTTTAGTACCACAAGTGAATTAAACTATTCCACATATGCTTATAAAGTATTAAATAGTTTTATTCCTTCTCAATGTAGGACTTAAAAGAAAATAGTTTTTTTAAACAACAATGAACCTTTTCATGTACTCCACTTTGGATACAATTAAAACACAATATATAACTCCCACTTGAACCATATATTGCTCTCTATTAATCTCCTTGTAATAGACTATCAAATGCACATTTAATTTAATATAAATTCAATCAATTAATGGGTCTAAATAAATCCCCAAATTGATCAAAACTCATGTATTGAAAAGGTGCAATTAACAATCCCCCACTTGTTTGAAAAACTACTTTTCTTCAAACAATTCTTTATCTATCAACTCTAAGGTTTGTATGCATAATAGAAAGTGTGACGAACATTGAACCTTCTTTTAGTATAAACTACTCAAAGTAATATCAAAATAGATGGTGTCCGTAGATTGAACCTCTATTTCAAATAATATGACCGGAGCTATCATACACACACAAACCTCCCTTTACGGTGAGCATAATAATCGCTTTGCGCTATTAAAGCCATGCACATTATCCTGTTTCTTGAACCTCTAAGAGAGTAAACCATAACTCTCTATAAGAAGCGGCTTCACTTCTAGTTCATATAGGCAAAATGTTTCTCTAGCACTCCTGTTGCTATAAGTGCAACACTTTGTTAAGAGCATAGCTCATCCTCGGTCGTGCAACAGACGTTACTATCATATACTACATATGAGACCAAATTGATAGTAACACAACCAACAGCTGTGACTTGTTTTTCCCATTGAACCTATAAACTAGGGGTAACCTAGTAATAGGTTGGGTTCCCATCACCCTTGGCTCAGAATGGTTTAAGTCACATATCTCGTGTAGTCAAACTTATTAAATCTCTCGTCATAGGCTAAGTAAGTGGATCAGCCAAGTTTTTACTTGACTTCACATAGACAATAGTTATGATACCATCATGTATCAACTGTCTCACAAATTCATGTCTTAGACCAATATGTCTAGACTTACCATTATAGGTACCACTATACGCTCTTGTTAGTGTAGCTTCACTATCACAATATAGTGAAATTGGAGGCATTGGATTTGGCTATAGATTTATGTCTAACAACATATTTCTAATCCAATCAGCCTCTTTTCCTGCTTGAGCCAAAGCAATAAACTCTGACTCCATAGTAGAGTGAGAAATACAAGTTTGTTTCTTGCTTGCCCAAGAAACAGCACCACTGGCAAAGTGAAAATCCACCCACTTGTAGATTTATTATCTCCCACACTATTAATCCAGGTTGCATTAGAGTATCCCTCTAAAACACTAGGGAATTTATAATAGAACAATCCTATGCCACTGGTTTTTTTAGATATCCAAGTACCCTTCCAATAGCTTTCCAATGATCAATATTAGGACTGCTCGTATATCTACTAAGTTTAGAAACTGCAAAAGAAATATCTGGCCGAGTACAATGCATAGCATACATAAGGCTACCAATGACACTTGCGTATTCTAGCTGTGCAATAGCTCTACCATCATTTTCTTTGAGTTTAACTCCATTCTCAAAAGGAGTATTCACCTCTCTGAACTCGAGATGACTAAACTTAGTTAATATTTTTTCAATATAGTAAGATTGATTCAATACAAAACTCCCACTATGTTTTTTAACTTTAATGCCTAAAATAGTATCTACTTCACCTAAGTCTTTCATCTTAAAGACAGAGGATAAATACTTTTTAGTCTCATTTACTCCAACCATATTCGTACTGATGATCAACATATCATCTACGTACAAACAGACTATCACCATATAATCAGAAGTGGTTTTGGAGTATATGCACCTATCTGCAGTATTATATTTAAACCAAAGTTTATAATAGCAGCATCAAATCACTCGTGCCACTGTTTTGGTGCCTGTTTTAGACCATAAAGAGACTTAACTAATTTGCATATTTTAGCCTCACTTCCGGGAGCAACAAACCCTTCGGGTTGTTCCATATATACTTCCTCATTCAAATTGCCATTCAAAAATGCGGTCTTTACATCCATTTGATGAACGTAAAGATCAAACAATGAAGCTAAGGCAAAAAGAATTCGAATGGAAGTAACTCGTGCTACCGGTGCATAAGTATCAAAATAGTCAATACCCTCTACTTGTCTAAAACCTTTTGCTATTAATCTTGCTTTAAAAGCAGAAATAGTACCATTAGTGTTATACTTTGTTCTAAAAACCCATTTGCACCCTATAGGTTTAGAACCTCTAGGTAAATCTGTCAATACCCAAGTATTATTTCCCATGATTGAATCCATTTCATCATTTACAGCTTCCTTCCAAAAAGCAACATCCCTAGAAGCCATAGCTTCTTTAAATGATTTAGGATCAGTCTCAAGACTATATACATAGGGTATTTCATTTACCACCTCATTATTTTGGTCCCCTTCCACCAAAAATAATAGAGACTGTGATGAAATGAAATCATCACCTAAATCTTTATCTTTTCTAGCTCTAGTACTCCTTCTAGGTCCACTTGGTTGAATTGGAACTCTAGGTTCTTCAACCTCAACATTAGACCTTATAGGACCTCTAGGCTCATCAAATTTAGGCATATCCACATTCTCAACATCTTTTGAGAATTTATTTTCAAAAAATTCCACATTCCTTGACTCAGTTATAACATTAGACTCTAAATCAAGAAGCCTGTATGCTTTACTACTCTCAGCATATCCAACAAATATACTTCTAATAGCTCTAGCTCCTAATTTAGTCCTTTTAGGATCATGAACTCGAAAATAAGCTATGCACCCCCACACTTTAAAATAATTTATGTTAGGTTTTCTGCCTCTTCATATTTCATAAGGACTAGTTTTAATTACAGAACCAGGAATCCTATTTAAAATATGACAAACAGTTAGAAGTGCTTCACCCCATAAATTATTTGGCAAACAAGCATGATTTAACATACAATTAATCATATCATGAAACACTCGATTTTTTCTTTCTGCTAAACCATTTTGTTGAGGTGTATATGCTGCACTTGTTTGATGTATAATGCCATTTTCTTCACAAAATGCATCAAAAGCATTCAAACAATATTCCATGCCTCTATCAGAACGAAAAATTTTAATCTTCTTTTCAAGTTGATTTTCTACTTCTAATTTGTATTTTTTGAATGAGTTAAATGCCTCATCTTTTGTTCTCAACAAATACACAAAACAATATCTGCTAGCATCATCTATAAAAGTAATGAAATATCGTTTTCCACCCCTTGTCAATATTCCATTTAACTCACAGATATCAGTATGTATTAAATCTAATAATTGTGATTCTCTATGTACACTTGGAAATGGTTTCCTCACAATTTTTGATTTAACACAAATTTCACATTTCTCGAGTTCAATATTGCCAATATCAATCAATTTCATTGCATGCATATTTTTCAAATTCTTTGAATTTATATGTCCTAAACGACTATGCCACAAAGAAATTGCACAAGTGATATAAGCAGAAACTGAACTGTTTTTATTAATAGATAATTTGTACATTCCATTACAAGCATAACCCTTTCCAACAAAAACATCATTCTTTGAAAGAATGACTTTGCCGGACTCAACAGAAATTTTAAAGCCTTTCCTATCTAAAAGATCAACAGAAATTAAATTCTTTCTAATTTCTGACACAAACAACACATTCAGCAAGGTTAGCTTCTTCCCAAAGGTGAAATTAACTTCCACAGTTCCTTTTCCATTAACTTTAGCCAATGAACTGTTTCCCATCTGAACTTCCTGTCCAATAATTTCTTCAAATGTTTTAAACATTTCTCGATTATTACAAATATGGACAGTAGCTCTGGAGTCCAACCACCAGCCATTTGGCTCATTTACCATGTTAACTTCAGAAATCATAGTCACATCAAGACTAAGATCAGATACCATGGCAACAAGGTTCTCCTCAACCATGTTAGCAGAACCGCTTTTGCGTTGTTTACATTCTCTGGCATAGTGTTCAGTTTCTCCACAAACATGACACTTGCCCTTTCTTTTATTAGGATCAGAATTTTTATTTTTTTGTCCAGGATGCTTGAACTTATTATTATCTTTTTTAACTCCAGGTCCTTTCCCTTTAAATGATTTTGCCTCCGAATAGTTTACACTAGACTGTCCTTGAATCAAATTCTTAGCATTGCTTTTCGGGCTTCCTCCTCAATACGAAGATGCTTTTGAATTTGATCCAAGAAAAAATCCTCAGATTTATACATCAACTTTTTAGCAAAATCTTTCCAAGATGGAGATAATTTTGCAATTATTGCTCCAACTTGAAAAGTTTCAGGCAAGACAATTTTAAGAACCCTCAACTTGTTAACAATAACTTGGAGCTCATGCACTTGCTCCAAAATAGGTTTCTTATCAACCATCTTAAAATCAAAATATTTAGATACTAAATATGTATTTGTACCTTCCTCCTCAGCCTTGTATTTGAATTCCAAAGCCTCCCATAACTCCCTTGGTGACTGAATATTGCTGTAGAAATCGTAGAGACGATCCAACAGCGTGTTGTGGATATGTCCACGAGCAAGTTCCCCATCTTCAGTCCTTTTTCTTCTTTGCTCTTTCAGTGCTCCGATGGCATCATTATCTGGCTGCTGACCTTCTACTGGTTTGGGATCTTCTGGAATAGGCTGAAGGTTAGGGTCCAAAACATACGCAATCTTCAAAACAGTGAGTAGAAATTTCAGTTTATCTTGCCAAACGACTGAAATTATTTCCATCAAAACGATCGAGCTTGACAAAATCCTGGTTCATGATTTTGAAAGACTCTGTATCCATTTCGATAAACACCTTAAGATTGTTAAGCACAATAATGAATACAGACAATTAGGAACAAGGATTGACACGAGTAGTCCCTGTCCTTAAGGTGTTTATTGCCCCTTACCACTAAGGTTTGCTAAAGGTTACTAGCAATATACCTCCAGGATTTATGTCAAGCCTATATTTGTTCTAAGTGATAGCAACTCACTATCTGAACCTCAATTTATACTGCTGTGTAAAGATGATAAGATGGAAGAAGATGGAGACTCTACAGTTTCATAACTGAATTGTGAATTAAGCATTATTTACAAAGTAAATGATGTAATAATCACATCAGTTTTAAAACTCATTTATATCCCATAATAATTAAACACAAAACAGTTTAAACATTAATGAAGTTTATTAATCTGGTTCAATGCAAAAAAGAAGGCTTTTGGCTCCTAGCGACGATGCAAAGTGCGCCTAAAGCGCCAATGCGACTTTGCGACCCGAACCCGGCCCCCCGCCCCCGGGTCGCGTGGTGCTTTGCACCATGTCATTGTGACCAAATCCAAGCCTTTCCTTTAGTACCACAAGTGAATTAAACTATTCCACATATACTTATAAAGTATTAAAATAGTTTTATTCCTTCTCAATGTGGGACTTAAAAGAAAATAGTTTTCTTAAACAACAATGAACCTTTTCATGTACTCCACTTAGGATACAATTAAAACACAATATATAACTCTCACTTGAACTATATATTGCTCTCTATTAATCTCCTTGTAATAGACTATCAAATGCACATTTAATTTAATATAAATTCAATCAATTAATGGGTCTAAATAAATCCCCAAATTGATCAAAACTCATGTATTGAAAAGGTGCAATTAACATATTCAAAGTCAAATCTCACTGGAGCATGCTCATTCTTACAAGAGCAAACATGCTATGTTTGCCCCAAGTAAAGAATCAAGAATGATCTATCACGAATACAAACATCAAAATCAACAGAAAGGACAAACCAATTTTATTGATCCTGGCCTTGGTGACAATTACGGTAAACTGATGAAACAAATAATACCTGGTTTCAACCATCATTGAAGCTGCTTCAAGTAACAGCCTTGATTGATGATCAGTGTTATATGCTCGAGCATATGCCACATTCTCCAAAACATCAGCCCCATTTAATCCAAACCTGCAGCAGATATTATTAATAGCCAGTGATAACATGCAAGACATTATGAATAGCCAGTGATAACATGCAAGATATTCAGAATAAGGTAAGTGCACAAAACAAAGATATAAAAGAACAATTTGTCTCAAGGTAGCAGCACAACACCTGTCTGCTATCTGTAAGAGCCGTTGTGGCCTGAATGTTCCCTCTGCATCAATGTACATTGCTTTGCCCTCACCACCTCCTTGTTCTAATGGAAGCTGAAATTTAAAATCCCACAGAATTATGCTTTCTGAGATGGCATACCCCAAATCATCTAGTTGTTTCCTGGCATGCATAGGTCTTACCATAAGGCACACAAAAATCTCTCTCTCTTGTTCTTTAGTTTTTAAGGAGTCGTGTTTTTTCATTGGAAGAAAAAAAATTAAGTTTCCTATCAGAGACTTCTTGGAAACATTTATGTTAATATTGTCAACTTCAATAATACTATCACTAATCTAAGTAGATTTAGTTAAAGCTAACCAAACTAGTTTAATCCTTGAGGTGTTTGTTTCCATGTCATCATTAATGGAGAGACCCAACTATTAAGGCAGTTATCATATCATATGTATACCCATGTCAACAACTTTGCCAGACATAAGCTGACCACCAATAACAAAAGCAAAGTTCATAAAATATATGACCATCCTGATTAGTCTCCTTTGATATAGCTGAAGTCAAGAAAGATTAGGTCAAACCAGATTTTATTTAGCTAAAAAGAAGCACATCTATCATTACCCACAAACAAGAGATTGTCTACTTCTTACTTGGCAAGTGACACATAGCGTGTGACAAAGCTGAGTCTTTCCAGAACGGAACTCGCCGTATATCTCAGTAATGGATCCCGTCTCAATTCCACCTGTCATAATCCAACCACGCAACATTGCGACATACACAGAATATCAGTATTGCAAATTTGGGTTTGTGTATGATAAGCTAACTGCATAACTCAAAGTAGATAGAATTAACAAAGTATCTGAATGCCAATTGGAACCTACCTTCTAATACTTTGTCAAGTTCTCTAGACCCTGAGGTTATCAGAATAATTTCCTCCCTCTGAGTGTGGAGTTGTTTAGCACTAGTGAAACCCATCGGGACCAATTTGGAAGCTGTTACAATGCAAAAATTATTATTTTTTCAAATATTTTAATCTTCCTTTATTATGGTAATTTTGATATGAAAGAGAGAAAAACAACAACAATAAAGAAGGATGACATGCCTGCCTCAACAATTTTGTCAACTTTAGCTTCACTAATCCCTTTAATTTGCAGAAGATCCTTCCTAGGAGAGTATGCGACAGATTCCACAGTGCAGAGACCCGCATCTTTTAGCTTCTTTACGTCAAGAGCAGCAATCCCAGATGCCTGATCAATAAAAAGATGGAAGATGGGCAAAGTTCTCAACACTAGCTTTTAGGTAAAATCCCATTTGAGTTGCAAATTCGCAATCATATCAGCCTAAAAACCCTACTGTACCAGAATTTCTAGCAACCAAATATCGATAAATCAAGCAAATCACCAACAGACTTACTGAGTTTTCCCAACATGATCCTTCACTGAATGATGTGGGTATACTGGGAATAATGACTTCAAATTGAACCCCACCAGGGAGAGAGAGAAGAGTCTAGGGTTTTCAACTTGACAGGACTGATAATTTCCTACCCAATAATTTAAAACATAAAAAAACGTACTTCAAAGACAAACCTAACAAAAACCCTTATTTGCAAATCCTGAAAAAATATAAGAGGAGAAAGTCAAAGGGGCAGCTAAGAATTACATTCTAGAATGAGTTCTCCCTTTTCCCCCTATACCCAGTCCTAATGGTCTAATAATTGAGAATTGGAAGTCAATCCGAAAACCCATTGGAAAATATTGAAGAAATGATTGTACCAATTACACAAACAAGAAAATACAACGAAATCGAACAAAAAAGTTTAGGATTAAGTAAACCCTTTATTATAAAAAGCTGAAATTTCACCCACTTTGAGCAATCAATTGAGAAATTCAGATCGAGGCAGATGATAATAGAGAAAAATCAAGAAGTTGGGAAGGAGATACATATATAATAATGACCTGAAGCTGTTCAACAGGGGAAGGGCCATGCTGCATCTCTTCTTGTTCATCGTGTTCTTGGACCGCCTTCTGATTTCTCTGCTGCTGCTCCATGGAAACTGTTACCCGATGTGCCTCACTGCTTTGTGTGTGTGTGAGAGAGAGAGGGGGGGAGAGAGAGAGAGAGAGGAGCGGAAATTAGAGACGGGAAAGAAATGTTTTTAAACCCGTCGGATAGGCGCCAAAAGAAGAGAGTACGAGGCACGCTGAGGCAGCAGCTGTTTTTGGTTATGGGCTGAAGAGGGAAAATGGGTCTTGGACATGGTTGAAATTGTTTATTTTATTTTATTTTTGGTAAAATGACAGGCTTGAGGTCTAAAAATGAGAGAAATGATATCTTTAAAATTTGAAATGCAATTAAAATTTTTATTTGTTTACAAACAATTTATTCTAATTATAACTTATTTAAATTTAATTCATAAATGCAATGTTGGAAACTTAAAATCACGACCAAACACGCTAAATATTACTGTAATAAACACTATAAACACTGTAACCGAACATCCCCTAAAACACTTGTGCTTCCTTAACTGCAATGTAGATTATGGATACCAATTTTAGTGAGGCGAATTGGAACTAAGCCAAGACTTTCCCCTTCCAAGATCTAATTTTGTTTAGTGAAATGTTTTTTTCTTGGATGCCTCTTCTCTTATTTTACCGAAATTCTCGAGTAGGATTGAAAGGTGTGCATGCAGACCAACACAACTCAAATTTCTTTAAACTAAATTAATATAAATATAAAAACTTCATTTCTAGCTGCCTCACTTGATTAAGAGAAGTAACTCTAATTAAGAAGAACAAATGTTTTTTTTTTGAATCCATAACCCAAAAATAAGGCATGTCCATGCTAAAGAAAACATGCATGCATGCAATCCAAATGTTTGTCTATATATTAACCTCTTTGAAACAATCAGTCATACATGACTCGATCACAATCAACACCGGCCTAATTTAGCCGGCCAAGTTGAAACGAACAGGAACACCGATATCACCTTTCAACCAGCTATCACCTTGAAGAAAAGGCCCAACTGTATATTCCATAGCCTCATCCTTTTTAATCACCTTAAGACCAGGCCACTTAACTCTGCCCTTAAGATCAGCCCCCGGTCCTTTATTGTTATACTCTGCATAATACAGAGTTTTTAGTGCAAAACTTCCTTCCCAAGGCAACCATCCCTCGGGATCAACGATATCGTCTATTTCGGTTTCCATAATAATTGTTCTCGAGTACTCTTTCCAGGGCCTGCCAAGGTAACTCTTGAACCTTGCCTTTTCGGGTGCCAATTTTTCGTCGGCCATAATGTGACAGTTTTGTAGTACAATCCCTGTTGTTTGGCGCTTATCGGCTCGCCCTTGGGCGGTGACAATGTTCTTCTGGTTGTCCATGGGCTTTCTGATGTAGATATTGCAGTTTTGGAAAATGGCAGCTGCATCACCAAAGATGAAGTCTATGGTGCCTGTAATGTAGCAGCCGCGGTAGAATTGGCGATGTGTTTGTGCGTATAATGTGTCTTGGTAACCCTCCATTCGACAGTTGAGGAAAATTGAACGATCGGATTGAACTCTAAGGGCCACTGCCTGATGCTTTTCTGGTCCAGCAGTGTTTCTGAACCCAAGGGATTGAGCCATAAAACCATCTCCAATGGCCGCTGCACATGAAAGGGTGATTCACATTATTCACAAAAACACTATTGAGATTTGGATTCTGTGTAATATCATGTTTCTTTTTGTTGTATGTAAACTTATTTTTGTCACCTAGCACACTTTTTGTGGGCCAACACAAGTGCTTAACAAGTTCAACAGAAAAATTATAAATTTACATATGGTCAAGGGTGCAACAACTTCATGAAATTCGGATCCCGACATAATGTTTTATGTTTATTTTTTTTAATTACTGACGTACCAAAAGTTGCAGTTTTGAAAGTTGGAACTCCATCCACAAAATTTTTGCTTCCGGTAATGATACTCTTTTGGGATCCATCACCGAACATTGTGATGTTTACCATCTTTTTGGTAACCTCAACAGTCTCATCATATATTCCCTCTTTAATATAAATGACATACCTGCATAATCATGATTCAGGGAAAAACAAATATATATATGTAAGATTGACTATTAGGAAATTAAGAGGAAAAAAATCATATATTGTGTTGTGTCTCCAATTTTTTATTTTATTTTAATAATCCTGCTGGGATATTTTTGAAGTGCCTACACAGATTGGTACAAGCGAGTGTTGGATTGACTCATACTTCTGTAGGTTCGACGAATATCCACTACGATAGGGTAGTCGGGGGTCTCGTTCACCGATGATCGAGCGGCTGTCTAGCTCGCTGGTGAGCTTGCGGGGTTGCAAGGGGGCAGCGATCCTTGGAAGCCAAGCGCAAAGTGCAATTGGGCTTGAGAATTTATTAGTAGCCCGATCTTGGGTTTTACTAATATATTGAGCCTATGTGTTTTGGCTTATGTTATAGCAGCTAGGGTTTTTCTAGTTACTATAAAAACATTGTTTGGTGGGTGGATCATTGTACTTCGATTGTGTGAGGCATTTAATGAATACATCATACAAGCATGACTAGTCAAATTGGTGAATCTGGGTATATTGCAAATTCTCATTTTTTTGTCACTTTTCCGTCTTTCATATAATATATGTGTGATTGCAATATTATTTATTCTTAAATTCTAACAGCGAGACTTGCACATCGTTCTGTTTATCAATCTTCTATAAGAAAAGAAAAGGAACAAAATATTGTACCTTCCTTTGTAGTTTTGTGGCAATGCAGCCAATGCATCATTAATTTTAGTAAAATTTCCGCTACCATCTTTGGCCACGACAACATTAGGAGTTTGTTTTGGTGCATCGGCCTTCAAAATCCTCCGGTCTTCGTTGGTCATCCAGTCTAGTGAAAAAAGTCGGCGATGGTTGGTATTTGGGAGTGTGGAAAGGATAGAAGACACTTGTGAGACCATGGCAAGAGAATTGCTAGTAAGTTCCTTTGATGTCTTTAAGGCCTTTTGTACAGCATTTCTTTGTTCCCCTTCGGGAATGGCATCAATGCAGGTTTGTTGGTATGACACCACAGCACTCAGCCAATTATCCAACTCTGGTGTTTTTGTAGAAAGCTTTGCCAAATCCTTTTCGCCGAGGGCAGCAGTCGAGCTACTCAATTCGTCTTTGGCATCCGCCACAACTTCTTTGCAAACATCAAACGCGGCTTTCTTTTCTGGGGTGTCAAACTCAAGCTTAGAGGCCTCACTCATGGCCTTGTCAAGCTCGTCCGAGACGCCGGAAATGGCTGCCTTGAGGAGGTCTTTTGGCTGCGCCGAGGGGTTGGAACGGACCGCCTTCTGGAGGCTGCTCTCGCAGGTTGCCTTAAAATCCGTGTCGTCGCATATGGATTTCACCAGCTTGGAGGATTTTGACGGTTCATGTTGTTTTTGGTCAGAGTTTGATTTATTCGAGGTGGGCTTCTTGTCATTACTAGTTTTTTGATCGAGTGTCACACAGACAGCCGCAACCACAATTGCAACGACCAGCACGGCGGCGACAATGCCGATCGTGATCCTCTTTTTAATCTTCTGTTTCCTTTCGTTTTTGCGGCGTTCGGATATAAGATCAAAATCTTGAAACGCCATGTTGTAGCTTTGCTATGTACTTGACGCAGAGGTCTCTCTGCCTTGGATTCTAGCCAAGGCAGAGGTGTAGAGGAAGTTGCTAATAGCAAATCTTTTGATCCTCCTTATTTTTTCTTGTGTTTCTCTTCTTTTTTCTTTTTTTTGTTATCCCTTTCCCTTTTTATTTTGATCAGTAAAATTTTAAGGGTATTAAAATCTCTGTTTAGTGATGAATATTAAGGTTGCCAAGTAAGGTCTGGACTGGAGAAATTTTAGGACTTTCTTCTGTTCATAAACTTGTTAGTTATAACTCGCAATGGGTGATGGAGATTCTGCATGTCCCTTTAAACCGCTTTCCCGCTAATTATTTTCCCCTCTCAAATTATTACATTAAATGGAAAGATATAGAGTAATAAAAGGGAAGAAATTAAATACAATATAAAAAAAATACTTACATTTCAAACTCTTGCCTTTCAGGTATGCCATACACAGTTTCTCTACAACAAACAATCCCTATTAACATGGGATGAATAAAATGCAAAAATGTTGGATCCCTCTATTACAATTAGCGACACATATATTATATTTAGCGGTAAAACAAAATTCGTCGCAAACAATTAGCGATACAATAAAATTTATCACTGAAAATGTCACTAAATATAATATTTGTGTCGCTAAATGTGCATTGAGGGAAATTGAAAGATAGGTGTAATGGAAGGAATCTTAATCCCAAAATGTTACACATGCATGGACTATCATTATAAAAGGCAGGATTCCCTCCATTGCACATATTCTTCAATTTATCTTTAACCCCACAAATACTACATTTAACAACACAATAAAATTTGTCGCGAATAATCCACGACACCATAACATTTGTTGCTAATAAATGTGTCATTGCTTATAACATCCCAGTCCCACATCGAAAGATAGGGAAAATATTTATTTATACTTAAGTAATTAAGTTACTACCAATAGTACCTTCAGTCATGACTTTTGGGTGAGCCTTTGTAGTGGGCTAAGATGGCCCAAGAAGATACTATTGGGCCAGAGGTTTAAGGCCTTATTTTGAATGAATTTGATTCGATTCGGACTTGAAATTTGACCCGAAATTTGTTTCGGACTCAGAATTTGACCCGAGTTGTTATAAATATAATATAATGGTGGGATCCTAATCCATAAAAAGGCCATTTATCAAAAGGCACTTTGTACATTATATTGTAAAAATCAATCTAAGCATTGGACACTAATGTTGATTAAACCCCTTCATCATAAGGAAAGGAAGTGGAATCCAGCCATTCCTGTCCAGCAATAAAATCTGAGACAGTGAAATTAGAGGCATCAGAGTAATCCATCACATTATACCCCGGCCAAGTAACTCTATTGTCTGTCCCAGAACCAGGCCCAGAATTTTCATACTCTCCATAATACAAAGTGTCTAGGCCGTCGTCGCCAGACCACCTCGTCCACCCTTCTGGACTAATGAAGTCATCCATGTAAGACTCAATAATGACGGTCCGCGAGTATATTTTCCATGGCCTCCCTAAATAGCTCTTGACACTACTAGAATTACTGTACAAATCATCTTCTGCTAAAATGGAACAATTTTGTATGGCGATACCTGTGTTTTCTTCCGGAGAGTCCCTAGACTGGGCTGTAATTACAGTGAATTGGCCGGGCAATGGCATTTTGGACACAATGTTACACCCTTGAAAGACCACAGCAGCATTTCCAAAAATGTAGTCTATAGTGCCAGAAATGTCACATTCTCTATAAAATTGTCGGAATGAGTGGGGGTATAACGTGTCTTGGTAACCACTTATGCTGCACCTGTAGATTGCGGCCAAGTCTGCGTTAACGCGAAGGGCCACCGCCTGGTGCTTCTCCGGCCCTGCCGTGTTCTCAAAGGTTATGTCGCGTGCCAAGAATCCCTCGCCAGACACCGCTGAAATTAATTCAGAAAACTTTCCGACGTCAAGCATGATATACATTGTTGGGCAGAGCTAAACTAGTATGTTATCCGCTCTAAAACTAGAGGTTTATTTCTAAAATAACGACCTCTAAGACTAATTTTATGTTTTCAACTGTACCTTTAGTATTAATTGAGAATATAGTAATGGTGGTTTAATGCTAGAAATGATATATGGGAAAAATGTTATTAGGATTAGCATGTCATTTTATAATCCTACAATAAAAATGTATATCTTCTTTCTTTTATTCTTCTAAAAAATATCTCTAATTTTAAATGGATGAAGTACTTTTAACTGTTGCAGTTAATTTTGATATTGAATTTAATTCTTGTCATGGCCAAATTATATAAATAATGCTACTATCACATAAAAAAGGATCATATAATGCTCACATACACACATGTATATTTGTGGGTCTCACATATCAGACGGGTCCACAGTATATATGTGTGTATTTGAACATTATGTGATCATTTTTTATATGATAGTATCATTGTTGAAATTATATAGATGTTATACTTTAGAATACATGCATGTCCAAAGTCAAACAGCAAAGCCTCAAGACTAGATATTTAAAAATAATGTTACTATCACATAAAGTAGCTCACATAAAGTCTGGTGGAACTCCCTGTTTTATTATTGACATGACTCACTTGACTCAACAACAAATCAGGGAGTGTCACCCGATTTTATGTGAACTTTATGTGAGCTACTTTATGTGATAGTAGCATTACTCGATATTTAAATCATGTGGAAGGCATGAGTTGAATACTTTTTATTTATATATTGTCCATTTTACAAGTTGGACAAAATATAATCATTTTAAATCAAAAATAATGCTACTATCACATAAAGTGAATCACATAAACATCACATAAAAATGATGTGGTTGTATGTGATTTGTTGTTGAGTTAAGTGGATTATGTCAACAACAAATCACGTACTGTCACATCAAGAGTATGTGATAGTTTTATGTGATATTACCATTACTCTTAAATCAAATACTTTTCAATTTTGAGACATAAAGTAACACTTTTTTATTTAAAGTGGGGAAGTAATTTTTACCAACAGTGGCAGATCTGAAAGTAGTCCAGCCATCGCCGACGCTTCTACTTCCGGTAACCAAGGTGACATCACTTCCATCGCCAAGCAGAACAATGTTAGGCTTATAGCTAGGAATTTCAACATTTTCCTCATACACCCCTTGGCTAATGTAAATAAATATTCTACTATCAAAACTATTATTGGGAGCGAAATTGATAGCGCCGGTGATTGTGGTGAAGTTTCCGGTACCATCGGCCGCCACCGTGAGCACCACCTCAGTCGGGTCATTATCATCCTCCAAAATCCTACTGTCCTTCCTGGACAGCCACTTTGGAAGGCTCAAAAGACGTCTGTTATGACGGGCTTTTGGGCCCGCTTCGGAATACTTGGAAAGAATAGAGAGTGAGTTACTAACATGTTGATAAGTACTGGTGACCGAATCAACCAACACTTGTTTAGAAGACCCGGATGCAGAATTCAGGCCTTCTAAACAAGTATTTTTGTTCGTGAGAGCTGCACTGAGGAAAGCTCTCGCGTCAGCTAAACTGGCTGAATTAGTAGTAGTACTTAGTTTCGAAACGGACTTTTTCAGAGCAGAAAGAGTTATCTGGTGGAGCTCTTTGCAGTCTTGGATTGTACCCTTTTGATTCTCTACAATATTATAATTGTTGCCGGTGAAAAGATCCGAAAGCTTTGCAGTTTCGGACAATGCGATATCTAGAGAGTGGAGGAGAAAGGAAAGAATGGAGGTGGGATTTATGGTTATGGAGATTTGAAGTGAGTTTAAGCAAAGTTGAGGGTATGGTGTGGATTTGCAGAGGAATTTGATGGAAGAAATATTTTGAGGAGAATGTAGAGAATAAATGGGAGTGGAAGAGGGGGAAGGGGTGACAGCCCATGAAGTTGAGAAGAAGAATAAGCAGAGAAAAAGGGAAGACTTGATCATTATGGAGGGAGTCATGGCATGAGGAGGGATGAAGTAGAAAAAACTGATCAAGATTTATGTTTCCTATATAGATAGCTCAAAGGAAATATGAAAAGAGGTCAGCATTGGCAAGTTGTTCCTTTCGTTTTCTTTCTTTGGGTTAATAATACTGACTTTATCCAAAAATGAGTGGCATTTGATATTTTGAATTTTGCATAACATATTAAAATTTATTTAAATGGGAATATTAAGAATAAAATATATTATTGATATCAAAAAAACTTATAAAAGAATATGATTAAGTTTGTCTCGACTCTAATGTTGAACAATCCTTATTAAGTGTAAACAAAGAAAAAAATAAATATTTCCACGCGGTTGTTTAGCCAATTATATATATATATATATATATATATATATATATATATATATATATGGTCATATTCCACAACATAAAATTAATGGAGGGCTGCGTTTAAATTAGGCATGGGTCTGGCTGCACCTCTTAGGTGGTCGTGTGACCAGTGCAACTACTTTTTATGGTCAGACTAATTATTATTATGTCTTTATTTTAGTTTTTCAAATTGACCGTAAGTCTTTCGTGCGGCCAGGGTTGAAAAGCCAAAATATTGACTATTACGATAAAGATGTAACAGATGAGTAATATATTTAATGTACTCCAATATCTCAATATAATAATAATAAAAATAAAAAAATAGCAAACTTAGAAAGATTGAAATACACTAAATTTGATGTTTTGATATTTTAATATCAAACTTAGAAATATTGGAGTACTAAGTTTGATATTTTGATATCAAACTTTTTAAGTTTGATATTTTTTTTTCTTAAAACTTAAAAAAAATATTTTTTAAGTTTGATATATATTTTTTAATTATTATTATTGTAACACTCCAGTCTCACATCAAAGATAGGGGAAAAAATTTATCTGCATATAAGAAAATAAGTTACTACTAATAGTACCTTCAGTCATGACTTTTGGGAGAGCCTATGGTGGGCTAAGATGACCCAAGAAAATTCTATTGGGCCAGTTGTTTAAAGCCTTATTTTGGATGGATTTGATTCGATTCGGACTTGGAATTTGACCTGAGATTTGTTCCGGACTCGGAATTTGACCTGAGTTGTTATATATGGTATCAAAGTCGACTCTCGAAAGTTCTCGGACTAAAAATTTGACCCGAGATTTGTTTCGGACTCGGAATTTGACCCGGGTTGTTATAATTATTATTATGTTGAGATGTTGGAGTACATTAAATATATTACTCATCTATTCTATCTTCAGCGTAATAGTCAATATTTTGACTTTTCGAACTGGCGTCTTACAATGAGGGCATAATAGTCATTAGCCTGACCGTAAGAAGGAATTGACCGCACCTTGGAGGTGCAGTCAGGCTCAGGCCAAATTTAATCTCAGCGCTCCATTAATTGAATGAATAAACGACCACAAATCTGTTAACTGATATAGTGCCCCCAGCTAACGTATGTTGTGGTCTTTGTGGAATAGAACCCATATATATATTATATAGTTAAATATTTTTAAAGATGCATGTATATGTTATCAAGGTTATGTAATTGTGTTTAGTCGATTGAAAAATAGATATAAAAAGTACGTGGATATAGCGAGACTTATAACGAAACTCAAAAAATCAAGTGGGACTCGTAGTTTAAGATCTAGGGAGCATAAAAAAGGTCGAGTTGAATTGGTAACAAATGTTGCATTAATTTAGATAAGATGAATAAAAAGGAGCATGTTCTGTGATGAGCATCAATTTGGTGGACAAAAAGTAATGGTATTTTGACCAATTCTTATTATTATTCTCATTCAAGAGAGAGGAGATTGTCTACTATCATGTGCACTATAATTTGAATGATTGGAAATGGGAGTTGAATCTACGATGAGCTAAGATTAATTATATACACATTTTTCATGGCGTTTTTCCCCCCCAGAGTGTAGCTATGTATGTCCAATTGACATTTTTATCCTGTGTTTAGTCGGTTAAAAAATTGACACAAAAGAATCAAAAAATATATCGTTCGTCTTTTTCTCAAGAAGTCAACAAAATAATAGAAACTCAAAATCGACATATCTTAGAGATATCGTAAAATCTCATAGGATCTTAGAGATGATGTGGACATATCTTGTGGATCAAAATTGATGGGAAGTGAGAGGAGAGAGAAAAAATAGATATATTTGAGAGGGATTAACATGAAGTTAATTTTAGTCAATTAACTGATATAATATCGATATAAGGTCGAAAAGTGATCTCTCTATATTTGAAAGTCTACGTAAAATGAAAGAAAAAACCACTGGATTATTTATTAATAACAGCGGGCTGGTTTTGAAGAGTTGATTTCTGACCATTCACGATATATACCTAACATGCCAGATAATTTTGGTCCCCAATTGGAGTACGTACATTATTATAAACCGCGTAAAGTCAATCAAATGGAATTTTTGGTCTTTGCTTTTTACTACCTTTACATTTTTTTTCTCTCGTAAAATAAGTGTGTCAATGTCGGAGTCCATGGAGTGATTGAGAGGATCTTGAAGTTTGGTAGTATAGTTGCCTGCCGACTTTGGTTGGCCAGGTTAGCGCTTATTCTCTCAAAGTCATCGACTTCTTCCTTAGTTTTAATTCCCTTTGTTTGGGCCAGTGAGCAACTATGTGTAGCAATGGGCCCATGGCTGAGTAGAATAAATTTAAGCAAAAGAAATTCAATAATATTAGGGTGATTAAATAATTATTATAAAAAGAAGATATAAAATGATTTATATGATTGAGATCCGGTTATCATGAAGTTACCTTTATAATAACTTGGTCAATTGACCAATACAGTCTGTGCAACCCTGTTTTTTATATGTATCCAAATGATACCTAAATCACTCTATTTTGTAAAAATTTCAATTCCAGTAAATTACATTAATTATTTGAGAGTCAAAAGCAAAAAAAATAAATAAAATAAATAAATTTCCGGCAGGTCGCCAACCCGGTCGGTATTCCCGGTCCCCATAGAAGGACTCGTAATATAATAGCCATTTAATTGTCTTAAATTGTAAACTTTGAGGTCCCAAATCCCCTTGTAGTCCCTCTAGTTTCATATCATTGAAATTTGCCATCAATTTCTTATACCAAATCACCCACAACTCTCAAAAACTGCCACAAAAAAAGGCAATGAGAAAAATAACAAACAGAGCAATGCATGCATATACATAAATTAAGTACCACTACGTTCAAAGCCTCCATTTTAAACCCCCAATCCTGCTGTGTACTTAACACCAGTAGATGGTAACCAGGAGTTGCCCAATAAGAAATTAGCCACACTAAAACTATTAGCCTCAGCTGAGCTATTAATAACATGGTAGCCTGGCCATTTCACCCTGCTTCTCAAACCAGCCCCGGGTCCATAATTCATGTACTCTCCATAGTACAAAGAATCCAATGCAAAATTCCCATTCCACTCCAGCCACCCTTCCGGCCTTATGGCACTACTAATAGAAGACTGCATTATAACCGTCCTCGAGTACAATTTCCACGGGCGCCCAAGGTACGTGAGTGTGGAATTAGCAATTACATTTGGCTCCGCCGATATATTCGAGAACTGTATAGAGAACCCTGTAGGCTCGGCTTGCTCTTTGCGGCCCTGAGCTGTAATGGTGTTTTTTTGGTTTGGCAGGCCTTTCCGGGCTTGTATATTGCAGTTTTGGAAGACTGCCGAGGCGTCGCCAAACATGAAATCTACGGTGCCTGTGATGTGGCATTCGCGGTAGAATTGGCGCTGAGAGTGGGCGTATAGAGTGTCTTGGTAGCCCCTCATGGCGCATTGATATAAGACCGATAGGTCGGAGTCAGAACGGAAGGCAACTGCCTGATGCTTTTCTGGTCCGGCTGTGTTCTCAAATGTTATGCCTCTGGCTATGAATCCCTGCCCTTTAACCGCTGCAGGTTGTGCACATTATGTCATTGGCCTTGTTACAAACAAACTTTTATTTAAGCATGTTGTTATATAAGCAAAGTACTTATTCGTCTACCGTATAAATAGTGTAATAGCAAGTTCTAATCCATGACCTTTTTTTTTTTTTTTTTTAATAATGTAGAATATCCGACCTACGGTCCGATTCATAGTCCCAATGGCAACCCATGGCCGCTTTAATGCCGGAATATTTGTATATTCCCAATTGTATACAAACAGTTTCTAGTTGGTACCGTAGTGCATTCAATTATGGGTCAATGCACAATTAAGTTTACTTTTTTTAAACGACGACTTACCATTTCAACTTTCTTTTTATTTTGAGAAATCGATTTCTCATTTTTCAGAAAAAGTTTTGCTTAAAAATGAAAGAGGGGACCAAGCTCATCCAATTGCAACAACGTACAAATTCAGTATTTGACGCATTAAAGTAGTAACTGATGAGCATTTAAGGATCAATAAGTCTCGGCAGACATGGAAATTGGATATTTTTAATTTATTTTTATTTTTTTGGTTTTTGTTATAACTCTCAAAAAATATATAGTATTTATTCTAACTGAAATTTTTATAAAAAAAAATAGTTTAGGTGTAATTTAGATACATATACAAAAATAGTGATGTACAGGCTGTATAATACTGTTCTTGTATATGTATCCAAATTATACCTAAAATATCTTTTTTTTATAAAAATTACAGTTGAAATAATTAATATACATTTTTTGAAAGTCACGACAAAAACAAAAAAAAAATTAAAAATATTCAATTTTCATGTCCTCATAAAAAGACTCTTTCAGGATAAGAGGTTGACAACTTTTCTTGACAAGACTCAATGATTTGACCCTTTAAAGACTAGTACAGTGTTCCATTAATCCTGTTGTCTAAGAAGGTTAAGCATGTGCAACGAGAGTGATTAGTATAAAATTAATTTTGATCAATTGATTAATATAATATCGATATATAGGATGAGATATAATTTCTCTCTGTGTGTTAGCATTATATTATTTAATTAACCAACTTATCATGAAGTTAACTTCATAATAACCTCTAACAAGCTTCAATTATTACATTTCCTCAAGTAAATAGTATTTGTTGCCGACAATCCCCAACTACAGTATCAAATTAGGGGCAAAAAGTTTGTCATTGTAAGAATGTCAACCAATCATTATCAGGATTAATTTATGAAAATGCGCAAATATACTCAAATTTATTTACACCAAATATATCATGCCAACAGTTAGTTAAAACAAAATTAAAAATAGAGTTAAAGTTCAATTTACTGTCTATTTATACACAACTAATATTAAGATCATGTCACTAATGAAATATTTATGTCGGATAAAATTATACTTATTTTAAAGATGTGTCGTGATTCTAATATATATATATATATATATATATATATATATATATATATAGGGTTATATGTATATGCACAGCTGTATATTATACAGTCGGACTATGGTGACGAATTTTTTAGGCTATGAAGACAGTACACTCGTCGCCGTAGTCTAGAATAGCTATGACATAGCCCAAAAAACGTTCGTCATAGTCGACTGTGCACTACACAAATATATATATTCGGAGTACTATATCAAATTTAAACTTTTGAAAATAACCCGTTTACCTTATTAAAAATGAGCCTAGAGATTAGTATTTGAAAATACACAATCTTATCTCACGTTGTAAAAATAAAATTAAAAAAAAAACATTCAAAATTGATCGAAACAACAAGGGGTCAGTTATTACCAAACGTTGCCGAACGATACGTGGTCCAACCGTCTATGTTGTTGTGATTACCAGAAATAACTGTAACATCCATGCCATCTCCAACCATCATGATATTCCATTTCTTCTTGCTAATCTCCACATACTCTTTGTACACACCTTTCTTCACGTATATCACAAACCTCTTCGATCCATTATCAGGCGCCGCCGCTATTGCCTCACTCACCGTCGTGAAATTCCCACTTCCGTCTGCTGCCACCACCGCATCCGCCGACACTCCGTTTACTTGGAGGAGCAGTCTCCGGTCATTGGGTTTCAGCCATTCCGGAAACTTATCGCCAATTAACTTCCTCTTCTTCATCCATCCCGGACTCCGGCCACCAGTACTACCACCTCCACCGCCACCTTTTCCGGCATTGTCACCCTTTTTCTGAGGTGGAAGTTGGCGGACATTGCCGAGAATTTCACGAACTAATGAGGTTATTTGGTTAAGGCTCCCGGATACTACACCTTTGACAATACTATTGGTCCCGTCAAATCCTTCTTCGCAGGTGTCTTGATTGGCTAGCGCGGCACTCAACCATGTCTTCATGTCTGCGCTAGGATTACCCGTGCTGTTGTCTTTTCCTGTCGGCCAAATTAACGATGAATTAGATATTAAAAAATGAAAGAAAGGAGAGTCTAATTAAGATTAGTACAAATTAAGTTGATCAAACGTGCATGTGGAATTAAATAAGATTAGTTTTAAAACATTATATACAAAAATCTTAATTTGTTACCACTACATTGGTAATTAACTTCTCCATAACCACTCGAATTGTGAAACAAAAGTTATTTTACTTTAATATTAAAATGGAGCCCAAATTAAAAATAAATAAATTGGAGTGATAGCCTGATTCATATATTTAATATCCGGTCGTCTGCCTGTACTACAAAACTAATATCATTTGCCAAGTTTGTGAATATTAAAATCTAAAGATATGGTTTAATTTGTTTCATCTTATACCCCTAAAGCTAAGTTGTTAGTTAGTGTTGTTGTATGATAATCAAATTCTAAAAGTACTTGAGGATATTGCTTATCATTCTATACGGATCCAGTAACCGTGAAATGAATTTCATGGTAAGTTCACTTCATACTCAATATAGTGCAGACGCACATGCGGGGTTGATCTCTCCACATGCGTGTCAATACTATATTGAGCACACTTCATGGTAAGCACTCCCATTCTATACTATATGACACCATATAACTAGTAAAAGAGTCCGCATAATAGCATATTAGTATGAGCATGAAATTCTTGGCAAAAGTGATTGCTTTTTTTTTTATTTTAAAAACAGTATAGAATTTAGTGGAAGAAAAAGAGCATACCGTTGTTTGGGTTTTCAGAAACAGAGAGGGTATTGGTCAATTGGTCGGCAGAGAGATCGAGCAGATCAAGGCAGTCAGAAATGGCATTACGGAGCCGGAAATCGCCAAAGAAGTTGCTGAATCCGGAAACAATGGTGGTCACTTGTCGAACCACATCAATGGTGGACTTCACTGAACTCGCAAACTCCGCTGCCGGAATCTTCAAGTAATCCGTCTGACCCACAAATTCAGAACCAAAACTTTTAAAAGGACAGCACGAAAAACAGAGGAATATCACTAAAAACACTACACTATTCTTTGTTAATGAGGCCATTGCCATCAACTTTCTATAGTTTTTTGTTCTTTAAATGCAAAGTTTGTAGCTGGTTTGAAGTGGGAAATAATAATAATAATAATATAGGATAATAAAAAGGTAGAATCAAGAAGTGGGAATTAGTTATCTTGGCCTGGTGCCTGGTGGTGGGGAAAAACAGGGGAAATCGAGAAGTGTGAATTTGTATGCAGAAGCACTTAGTATGAGAGAGAGAGAGATTCAGGGAGGAATAAATAAGATGGCATGGCATGGCAGGGCAGGGCAAGTGTAGATTTTGGGAAGTTAAAGGAAGTCAGGCGGCAGGTGAGAGTATTAAAAGAGGTTGCATTGCATGGGGTATACTCAAATAAAATAATTTAATACAAATTAAAATTTTATACAAAAATAAAAGAATTTTAACAGAAGACAAATCGAAAAATGATACTTTGATTAAGGAATTTAACATAAGATCAACAAATGATCTATACGCTAATAAAAGAATTTAACATAGAATTTAAATATGATTGAGCATAATGTCTCTTTATACCGTTTTAAAATAGATGATAGGAAAAGTAAGAAGCTTAAATTATTATTTAAAGAAGTGTGACACTTAAATTATATTATTAAATTTTTTTGTTAAGAGTATCACTGCACCTAAGATAATGTTGCTAGTAATAAAGATTAAAGTGGCAATTTGGGACAAAGAAAGAGAGACGTAGTGAATTGTACGTTGTATTTATTGACTAATCTTGATTTCACTTTTTTTTTGTATTTGACTGACTCAAAGCTTAGTAAGGGTGGGGTGGGGTGGGGTGGGGTGGGGTGGGGTGGGGGCATAATACGATGAAAGTTGTAAGCTGTGTTCGGGGGAGTTATTGTGTATCGTTGGGGGTGGGGTTATGTCGGTGATTACCAAAAGTTTACGTGCATGTGAGGGAGAACTTTTGATCCAAACGCGGAGGAAGGGGGCATCTTTTGTATATATTGCGTGCCAGCCTATTAAGTTCCCCTTTACTATTTCATTATTGGAATGGAGCATATATATATATCCCTCCTCTTTACTTATTCCTTCAGCCCACAATTTTAATCTTATTTCCCTATTAAACCAAAAAAGAAATGCATGTATCAAAAGCACATATTTCTTTGAACCCTAATATTTTTCATGTTCTAAAATTAAAATATGTATCAAAAGCACATATTCATAATTTGCATGTCATTATTTTTTTACTGTCATTTTAATTTCAATATCAAATTACCACAGCTGAATTCTTAACTAATACTAAAATTACATTTACTATTTCGGAACAAAAGGAGTAAAGTGGTACCTTAATTTTGTATAGCTTTGTTTTTGTTTACTACTCATGTTTGGTTCGTGTAGGGATGGAGCTAAGTGTAGACTGGAGGGCCCCCAACCCCCTCCCCCCACCCCCACCCCCACCCCCACCCCCACCCCCACCCCAGCCCAGATTTGAAAATTTTATGAAGTCCATTTGTTCATTTATCAAGTTATTCATGATGTTGCTTTTGATTATAAATTAATTTTATTATTAAATTCATTATATATAATTGCAGGTTTGTATAATTGGAGCATAATATTGTATACGTGTTATTCCAATTAAATGATACATTTGTATCCAGGTAACCAACTAAAACTCTTATTTAATTTTTTTTATTCTTTGTTTATTTTATAAAACTTGATATTTTAATTCATAAAAGTTTAATGAGTGATCATAATATTGTATATGTTAATTCCAATTGCATATTCAATTTGTTTTCCGGTAACCAACTAAAACCCTTACTTATTATTTTTTGTTTTAGAATCATGGAAAAATATCGTACTATTGATTCATTTTTCAAAAGAAAGCAATCAAATCATGTTGACACATCTCTACTTACCCCTGAGCCCAATGTTCAAACATATAGGCCTACCCCTAAACAAGAACAACATTATCTAAAATCATCAATAATTGAAGGTAAAAAATGAGATATTAATTATTTGGAACGTATTCTGAAAAACGTATCAAACTATGAAAATGTCGAGCTGATCTACTTGATGAAGTTCGACGAGCTTACATCAATTACAGTTCATATTAATGCATTCTTCTCGAGTACTTTCTTTCTGAATATATATTATGTTGTTAAAAAAATTCTTGACCCCTCCAAGATCAAATTCTGACTTTGTCCCCGGTTACGTGTTAGGGTTAGAAACCCTAAAATTAATATACTTTAGTAGAACATATACACACGCGTATTTAAGATGAGATAACTTAATCATTCAAGTCAAGTTGATTCTAGACAGCTCAATATTCAGGCACTTTAATGCTAAAGACTCGATAATTAACTTTCTTAATATGCCCACAATTCCAATTCCATTATTAATTTGTATTCTTGGTTGCAATTTGACACAAAAAATGGAGCATTAGATATGAATGGTAACTTCATTGGTCATTCATCTCGACCTTGTAATTAGGAGATGAACCAACTTTTCTTACACTTAATCTGGAAACAAACAACACAATGTATTTTATTTCGTACTAACCTAGCTAGCTAGTAGCTACCTAGCTAGCTAGCTTCTACTAAAATAAATAAAGTTACTATATTCGATTTCATGCATTTGCATGCATGCATGTGATTCTCCACAGTACTTGAGTACGTCCCCACTCCCGGGCGGGCGACAAATTATATATATAGACCTCGGACAATTTCTGGCATATGCACCATCAATAAACGGGACATGACTTCTTTTTACCCTTAATCATTCAAAAAAAACTCATATTTCCTTTACCCTAATAAGAAAAGTTGGACGAACTTTATTATGTTATAAGTAATAACTTTATTAGGGGTGAATGTGGTAATTCATTTAAGTGGTCATTCTTCTTGCCCTCGATTAGAATGACATCCCAATGGGGAATACAGGAAATGATTTTTTCAATAGGTTGCATTTTGGAGTTTGTAGGGGTAGGGGTAGGGGTAGGGTTGGAGGTTGGGGTAGGGGGGGGTGTAATGTCGCCAACTTCCCTTTCACTTGGTTAATTTGGAAACCAACACCACAATGACTTTCATTTCGTATAAAGTCTAAGCTAGCTAGCTCATATTCGACTAGAATTCCATGCATGTTGCTAATTCCCCAGTCCCCACAGTACCTCAGTCCCCGTCAATTTATATATATATATATATATACCTGGCCTGGGACAATCTCTTCCTATTGCATCCATCGATCATCAATAAATTATTTGGACCTAAGAGTAATTAAGCATATATATCTTTTACCACCCTTACTCTTACTATTTATGTATTATGCGTAATATTATTTTGTTCATTAATGAAACTCTTTCTCCTTTCTTTTATTTATATATGTTTAATATATCCTATTTAGTCATATAAAAAGGTAAAAAAAAAAAACAAGTTGATCTTTCTTTAATTACCTTTATTAAACTATCATTATATAAAGGGACACTACAAGAAAAAAGGCTTAATTCCGTCGGAATAAACCTAAGTCCATCCGACCGAAAATTTCGTCGAAAATTCAGTCATGTTAAAGCTTGTCGGAAATAAGTCCGTCGAGAATTCTGTCGAAAATAGTTATTTCTGACTGAATTTCTGTCGGAAATAAGTTATTTCCCACGGAATATTCTATCGGAAATAACCTTTTAAAAATTAAAAATAAATAAATTATGTTTTCTTTTTTTCCTATGTTTTCAAACCAATTCATTAATGCCCTACAATATCCAACACCTAACAAATATCCAAGACAAACAATTAACAATATCAACACAAACAAATCACAAAGATATTCTTGTATTAATCTCTTTAGATATCGTCAACTTTGTTACATAATGAATACAATACTCAATCTTACCTTAACAAATCTAGTTCAACGATCAAGATTCAAATGTACATAACATCATAACTTTTATGACCACATTAGTTCACACTTATCACATGCTCTGACCAAGTCCACACCAATAATTCATGTCTTGGGTTAAATGGTTTTCTACCTTTCTGTTTAGATTGTACTTGTATGTTAGTTCTATGCAGAGTATGTTAAAAGTTTACCATCCTTTATATATTTGCAAATTATTTTTGTTAACGAGACTTTTTTGTGCGGAAAGGATGAAATACTGAATAATTAACCAAGATAACTAACTTACAAGAGGAGCTTGGTGAGGCAGCTGAGAATGGTGACCACAGGAGTGAAATTTACCCTGCAAATTTATATTGAAAGGTTAAATATTTTTGAACCAAGTTCGTTGTGGAGAAAACATTTCGTACAATTTGAAAGCTAAAAGTAATCAAACCACACCGGTTGAAACCTTTTCATGATCAAAAATGAGCCCATGAAACGTGTACCTCTAATCATATACTTCATCCGTTCTAAACTTAAATATACAATTTAATTTTTGAGGTTAAATAACAATATATTAAACTTTAAATTGATGCGAATTTATTTTGATTTTAGTTGATATAATTATTATAATTGTATACTATATAACAAAAACGATTAATCATAAAATTTATTTTATTCTAAATTTTTACGAGTCATACTAATTTAGAAGTTTAATATATCGGCGTTTGATCTCAAAAATTAAATTATATATCATATTTTAGTTAAATATAATTGTAATTATCTTCCTCTTAATTAGTTGCACTATATGTCAATTCATCACAATTCACATGCATGAATACGATTTCTTTGCAATCAATATATATATATATATATATATATATATCACTTAAATTTAAACAATTGCTAAAAAGCAAGAGAAAACATTAGCTATAGCTAGCCAGCCCAATATTGTAGTAGTACTTTCATCAACAGAGTTGCGTTGTCAACTTTTAAACGCATACATGTTGGTTTATACTACTTGTTGATGACAGATAATGACCGACTTCACCGATTAATGGCATTTATTGATTTGCATTACCGGCCGGTCGGTTATAACCTCACATTCGAAATTAACTGCACCTTTTTTAAAATTAGCTACTACCCCCGCCCATAGTTTAACAGAATAGGAGTACTTGCTTGATCTAACAACATTTACTAGTGGTATAGTACTATCTCAGTCTCTAATTATTTGACATTTTAAAATTTTTTATTTATTCTTAATTATTTGACGTTTGTTCAAATTTAGGAAAATTAATGATAATTTTTTAAAATTACTCTCATTACTCTACCTATTTTTTGATACTTTAAACTCTTTCTCTCTCCTTATCCTAACAAAACTCTTCTTATCCCAACAAAAAATTTAAGGGTATTATAGACAATTGAGTACTATATTTAATGCTTTTTAATCATTATCTTAATTCTTGTGCCCATCTCTAAAACATCAAATAATTAGGGACGGAGAGAGTATAATTTAGTAGATAGAAGGGATATTAAGCTTACCCTGTATTCGGCATACCTTGTTTACCCCTTTTTAACGACGGATAGGGCGACGGTTCTGTCCGTCGCTATATATACAATCGTCGTCTTAGCTTTTAGCGACGGACAACATATAGATGACAGTTGTATATATAGCGACGGACCGAACCGTCGCCCAGTCGGTCGTTAAAGGATAGTAAGCAAGGTATGTTGAATAAAAAGTAATTTGAAGATCCATATATATATATATATATATATATATATATATATATATATATAGAGAGAGAGAGAGAGAGAGAGAGAGAGAGAGAGAGAGAGAGAGAGTACGTACAAGTGTTTGTGCAGAAAAAAAGACCAAATACATACATCGATGATACTCTCCTATAGTAATACAGAATATGATATTATTTAATTTGAAAACTACCTACATGACATTATATAATTAAGAAATTAGGCTAATTTAATGTTCTTATCAATACCGTTGTACGTTTATATAATTGTGATTGCAACATTTTACTACAATCCTATTAATGGAACTCACATGCTCTTGTACGTACTTATCTAAATGCTACCCAGGCCAATTTATTTAATTTGTCCTTCCTAATTCCCCTATATAACCACACCTGTAATTAATTATTTATTTTAACCACACCTGTAATTAATTGTAGTATTTATTTTAACCAACATATATACTAGCTAGTATACTCCATAACGTAGGACAGTAGAAGAAGCAGCTACAAATTTCTATATATCTTTAGTTTTACTTTTTCCCCTACATATCAAAAACACTGCGCGCGCTTTTATCGATCTGCATGCATGCATCTGGTCTACAAGTAGCCAACTTTATTAGAACTAGGATTGCCCGTTTCCAATTTTACTATTTATAAAACTCACCCACATTTTAATATTATCATTAGAAATTAAGTAGCAACAACTTAAGGCCTATTTTTCTCCTACCAGATAACAAATTAAAAGAATAGGTATATATTACACAAAATAGGCTATGTTTATTTACAAAAAATATATATATGAATGCTTATAACGACTATAAAAAGTGCTTAAATTTGAGATATATATATATATATATATATATTACATTTGTTCTATAAAAAGAATGTCATTTAAAAATTTTATAAATATTAAGAATGTATTTTTATTTTTTGTTTATTCTTACAAATAGTTTAGTAGTATTGACATGATAATAGAATGAAAATGATATATATTGAGAATTTAATCATGTATGAAACTTTTTTATTGATAGTTATGTAGATAAATATTAGTGTAAGAGATATGTTATATGCAAATGGGTCAACCCTTATATTCTATTCAATCTCATATATCGATATATTTTATAATTGTAATATATATTAACAAAAAAATCGGAATGCTAATTCAAGCATAAAATTTTTACAGTACAATGATAAAAAAAAAATTAAATTACGTACAGATGACCTATGTAATATTATTAAAGGAACTGATATTTTCACATGATCATCTCTCACATGAGCATACAGTGAACTTTACTATCATATAAGAAGAAACTATGTGAAAATATCAAAAACAAATGTACTCCCAAACTCTATTATGAATTGTCCTTGTCCGAAGTAGGAAAGAAGTAATGGAAAGATCAATTTAAGATATAAGATAGAAAAGTTGAAAACGCGTTACAGTTTTGGTCGCTATTAATATTGTCTATTTTTGGACAAAAATACTAATAAATGTGCATTGCGACTTATTTGTATTTTTCTTTCTTTTCTTTTTCTCTTGCTAAATATCTAATTATTCGATCCACTTGATTTATTAGTTATAGGTCCTTCTTTGTTTTGGCCACTTTATCTCCTATCTTTTCTTACCAACCACAAAAGGTATCTTTTTGCTTTAGCCAAAAAATATTATTGATAGTTTCATATGGTATAAATTAAACCTTGCATCTTCTTGTCACAATTAATTGTACTTATATGTAGGGGTGTTCATCGTTAAAAATCCGAACCGATATCGAAAAAACCGAACCGGTACCGAATTAAAAATACCGGGAAACCAAGAACCGGTACCGGTACCGAAAAACCGATTTCGGTATCGGTTCGGTACAAATTCGGTTTCGGTTTTTTCGGTCCGGTTTTCGGTTATACCGCAAAAAATTAAATAATTAAATAATTTTTTTTATATTAATAAATTTTTTTAAAACTAAGAATTTTTTTTATATTAATAGAATTTCATTTTATAATCTACATTTCTTTTTGTAATCTACCATTTCTTTTTGTAATCTATCATTTCTTTTTATTATTATTAATTTATTATTATTATTATTATTATTGGTGTTAGTATTATTTATTTTATTTATTTAAAAATCTATACTGTTACAATTTCATGCATGCTAGAAATTTTAAATAGCATACATTTTTAATAGTTGGGATTAATTGTATCAATTAAAATTGAATAATTTGTATTAATTTTAAATTTCGGTTTTTCGGTTTTACCGAATTCAAAAATTTAAGAACCGGTACCGGTACCGAAAAGTATAAAAAACCAAAAAAAACGGTACCGAAAAAAACCGGTACCGCCGGTACCGATACCGCCCGGTTCGGTAAAAAACCGAAAAAACCGAAAATTTTGAGCACCCCTACTTATATGGTCCCAACTAGCTTACTAAATTATCGATTAATTGCATGTTCATTGAGCTAATTAACCCCACGTGAATTCTTATTTATACCCCATTTATTCCTTAATGATTTTGATATTTTTCATTTTTATTTCAAATCATTAAATTTATTGGTCTCATGTGGTTCGTAGGACCTTCCTCTATTCTGATTTTTATGATATTTTTTTAGCAAATCTGAAATAATCCGGGTCAAATTTCGAGTCTGGAATAAATTTTGGATCAAATTTCAAGTCCGAATCGAATCAAATCCATCCAAATAAAGTCTTAAACAACTAACCCAATAGTATCTCTTCGGATCATCTTAACCCACCACATGCTCACCTAAAAGGTCATGATTGAATATACTATTTTGCCTCTTTAGTCATTGTGGGATAACACCGGTTGGCTTCGTATCCCCACCTCCGGACCTCCATCTCTCTATTGTGGGATAATATCATCTGCCTTCGTGTCCCCACCTCAGATAACACAATCGGATGACCCGACCCGAGCTTTTGAGAGTCGACTTTGATATCATATGAAACAACTCAGGTCCAATCCTGAGTCTGAAACAAATCTCGGGTTAAATTTTAAGTTTGAATCGAATCAAATCAAATTCATCTAAATAAAACTTTAAATCACTGGTTCAATAATATTTTATTGAGTCATCTTAACTTTCCATAAATCCACCCAAAAAATCATAACTTAAAAATAATATTAATAGTAACTTGATCCCCTAAAGACATACAATTTTTTTTCGCCCCACCCCACCCCAATAAAACATAAAGATGGACGTGGTTAATGGTTTGTAAGTTATATCAATTAATGTAGTCCTGTTTTTGAAAAATATTATAACTTTTATTAGATACATCTGAACATATTGAATAAGTCGTTTTAATAATACACTTCAAACAATAAATATATTTATTATAAGAAAAAATCATTTGTGTTGATGTGACATGTACGCAGTTTAACCCCGAACTATGTGGTAGAAAGGGATTCTGAAAAATATAAAATTGAGATTTTATCAAGTGTGGTTTTAATGTGTTAAAATAACAAACAACTTTTTTCCTATTCCTGGCCCTACTCGCAAGAGGGTTTCATTTTCTATCTATTATTATTATGTACCCTCTCCCCGTTTTTAAAATATTATCGTTTAAGATTTTAACATATGAATTAAAAAAAATATTTATTACTAGTAAAATTTAATTAAAATTTCATCACTATCTCTTTATAAAAAATTAAAAATTATTAATACAAGGGAGATAATTTATTGAGACAATGATAGAAGATATGGGTAATTAAATCTGAATCGAATTGAATTAAATCCATCCAAATAAGATCTTAAACAACTAACCCAATAGTATCTCTTCGGATCATCTTAGCCCACCACAGGATTATCCAAAAGGTCATGATTGAATGTATTATTTTGCTTCTCTAGCCATTGTGAAATAACACCGGTTGACTTTGTGTCCCCTCTTCTGAACCTCCCACTCTCCATTGTAGGATAATATCATCTGCTTTCGTGTCCCCACTTCACGCAACGTGATCGGATGACCCGACCCAAACTTTCGAGAGTCGACTTTGATACCATATGAAACAACTCAGGTCAAATCTTGAGTCGAAAACAAATCTCGAATTAAATCTCAAGTCTGAATCAAATCAAATCCATTCAAATAAAATTTTAAACTACTGACCCAATAATATCTTATTGGGTCATCTTAGCCCAGCATAGATCCACCCAAAAAATCATAACTTGAAAGTAATATTAATAATAATTTAATCCCTTAAGTATACGCAAAATCTCTCTTACCCCACCCCGCCACAGCCCACACCACAACAATAAAACATAAAGATGGAGGTGGTTATCTTTTATATTTAATAAAATTATTATTATATTTTTACATTTAATAAAATTATTATTATATTTTTACGATAATGACACATATAATGCGTATGTCACGATTAAAAAAATAATCAAATTTTAAGTGATAAAAAGGTCAGATGACATAAAAGAAAATCTGACAAAAACTTGGCCCGGAGACCTCTGCCTAAAAGTTTAGTGATTATTTAGACATTTGCTCGGCGCTTATCCTTAAAATGTCCAACCCAATTTGAATAGGTAAGGCCATTATGATGGGCCAGTGGCCCAGTGATATTACCAATTTAGGGGTATTTGAGGGTGGAATACATTTTTCAATTTAAAAAAAAAGGTTATAAATAATACATAATACCGTTATATTTTTTAATACATAAAAAAAATAAAGAAAAGGACTAAAATAAATTTGAAAAATATAATAGATGAGGAATTATTTGACTAAGAAATTTCAGAGAATGAGGGTCCATCAGCCATGACCTCCAGCCTTTTCCGGTGAATGGGTATTGTCAACTTCGAAAAAAAAATTAAAATAAAGTAAATACATTAATAAGTAAAGTTATAAATTATAATGATGAAAAAAAATTAAAACAAATTAAAGATGGAGAATGCATTCTCCTATTGAAGGAATTGAATGGGTGAAGTAATGAAATAGAGGAAGAATCGAATGAATCGTGCTCATTTCAGTTGGAATGGAATGAATTATTTTATATCTTCTCTTAAAAAATAAAATTCATAAATTTAGAGAAAATGGGAATGGTTCATTCCATTCCAAATTTCCAATAGAACAATTAAATACAATTATTTTTTTTCATTCTATAGGAATGAGTTATTCCATTCTCGCCCTCATTCCTCCAATCCAAACGTAGCGTTAATGTGAGATTATTAGTCACATAAAGTCATTTGATAGCTTAAAATGGGAGAGACTATAAATCTCACATTCATCATGAGATTATATAACCCCTCATAAATAATCTTAAAAATGGCATATAATAGTCCAAAGTAATGTTAAATTAAGATAAATAATCTAATCTCAAACATATTTTTTGCAAATAAACATAGCCTAAATTCTTTACAAATACATATTTTAAAATAGAATATAAATAACTGCTTGTTAAGAAATTTACGTCATTTTATAATAAAAAATTAAAATATATGTTTAATTTAAAAATAAACAACAAAAAAAATCTTATTTTGAAACGAAAGAAAATTTTACTTGTTAATTGAGTGGAGATTAGAGATTTTATTTAACGTTTGACTTCATTAATTAATTAATTGAAGGGAGATTAGGATCACCTCCGGCATTGAGCGAGAAAGTTTCGAAAAAAGCTCTAAGCTTGTACCTTCGATCTGTAATTACTTCCTTAACAAATCTTGCCCTAAGGTTAAGTGGTTATTTACGTAATTTGGTTTTGAGTTATCCTTCTGGCAAGTGAGCTACTCTTGGACAGGAGTAACGAACGACTGAACGAGTGAGCTGGTAGTATATATAAACGAGGAATAATGCTACTATCATATAAAACAAGCAACATAACTCTCAAATAATAATGAAGTGGCAGTATATGATTTGCTGTTGAGTTAAGTGGGTCATGTCAACAACAAATCACATACGGTCACGCAGGAGTATATGAGCGTTACGTAATTATTTTATGTGATAGTAGCATGACTCATAAACGAGTAAGCTAGTAGTATATATAAGTAAGCATCTCTTTCTAAGGTCCGGAAAAAGAAGATGTGACTACACCCTTAGGAAGGGAAGTGACTCGCCAGGGAGTCACGACCTATCTCACAGGCTCTTTCTCATTTAAATGTAGCTCCCCTTCCGCAGCCGGTAATAGATAAAAATAAATGTAGCACTTTCGGCCGGTCGGTCTTAGGTAAGGAGTTTACCGTAGCCTCAGGCTACTACCGTTGTAACTAGAGGGGAGACGAGTGTAGCGAGGAGGAGGAAACGCTCGTACGAGCTTCTCGACCTTAGGAAGCAATCTGCACTTCTTCCTTGCATTCTTGGTTGAAACGAACCTTGTCGGGGCATGACTTCCCTTCTAGTCGCGACGCCATCGACCAACACGTACTATGACTTACAGCTATACAAGAGGAGCTACTAAGAGAAGGGCCGTCCCACTTAATTACGAAATGAAAATCTAGTATATTACAATCAGTTCATTTTATAGAAAGTTATTGTTTTATATAGCAAAATGATTTACACTATAATTTTCTATAGAATTGATGATCAACTGAAATGTGATTTCCATACAAATTTTGTAGTACAATAAAGAACAGAAAATGTGATACTATCCACTCCCTCCGTCTGATGACAGTGTATAATTCTGTCCCCTAATTTTTGTTTTCACTGGATCAGGAAATGGTATAGACTGTAGTATAGTGATGATTAATTTTATTTTTCATAATTAAGTTTTTATGAAGTTTCCCTTGGTGACCAAGAGATTTTCAACCTTCTGCCTCACACTTTTGTAGAACCAAACAGGCTTCTAGGACTATTTGCCAAGGTAATATATTGTTGAGTTTATTTTTAAGGAACACATTAATTTTATTTTCTACTTTTAGATGCATTAATATTTCACAGAGTTTCGTATATATGTTTTTAAATAATTTATTTTGATCAGGCGAATGATCTTACTCAATCTTTAAGGGCATCGAAACGAGTCTTCCAAATATATGAATGTGTTGTAACTTAATTGCCAAAACATGGTTAGACATATAGATCATATTCAAGTCTTTGACAAAATATGTCAACTTGTTTGGAGGGTTATATGTGAATTCGTATAAGTTCTCAAATAATACTTGTTTAATTAAAAGTTGTCTCAAACTCTTTGGTCATGTTTGTTTACAAGGATTATAATCCCGGGATTATAATTTATAAACGAACGACTGAACGAACGTACGAGTGAACTTTCGCCATGTTTGTTTACAAGGATTATAATTTATAAACGAACGACTGAACGAACGTACGAGTGAACGTACGAGTGAACTTTCGCCATTTATAAACTCTTTGGCCATGTTTGTTTACAAGGATTATAATCCAAGATTATTAATATTAGGATTAAATAGTGCTAGTCACATGTTTGTTTTTTAAGAGATTATTCACGAGATAACTTAAAATAATCTCATGTTATGTTTGTTTTTTTCAGGATTAATTAAAAATTGGATTAAAAAATATCGTTTGGACTATTATACCCTTATCAATAATAACATATTTTAAACTATAATTTAAACATCAAAAAATAATTAATTTTTTTTAAATAAGTGGCTATATTATTCAGTAAATATTATTTTTTTAGAGAGGGGGGGAGGGGAGGGGGTGGAGTGGTGTGGGAGTGTATACATAATCAGTAAATAATATTTTTTAGACGGGGGGTGGGGGTGGGGGCGGGGTGGGTGTATATATAATCAGTAAATATTATTTTTTTAAAAAATTTTGTGGATTGGGGGTGGGGGTGGGGGGGGAGTAGGGGGTGAGGTGGGGTGGGGTAGGGTGAGTGTATATATAATTAGTAAATATTATTTTTTTAAATTTTGTGGGGTGGGGTGGGGTGGGGGTGAGGGTGGGGGAATGGGGGGTGAGGTGGGGTGGGGTGGGGTAGGGTAGGGTGAGTGTATATATAATCAGTAAATATTATTTTTTTAAATTTTGTGGGGTGGGGGTGGGGGTGGGGGTGGGGGTGGGGGTGGAGTGGGTGAGTGGGTGGGTGGGTGGGTGGGTGGGGTGGGGGTGGGGTGGATGGGTGGGGTGGGGGTGGGGGTGGGTGGGCCCCTGTATGTGGGATAGCGTGGGGTGTATATATAATCAGTAAATATTTTTTTTTAAATTTTGTGAAGTGGGGTGTGTGACGCCCCCAAAATAGGTTCAATACAAACTATGAGTTTCAATACAAATCGTATATAATACGAAATATAAACACTCAAATTCATTTCTTATTCATTACAATTATTATCCCATTATTTTATAAAATAGTGAGAACTTCTACAGATTTAACTCTGATCATCACACTGTTCTCCGACTAGTCTCCGCAACATTCTCATTATCTGAAAAGAACAATAGATAAAAAGGGTGAGCTCAACTAGCCCAGTAAAGAATATTATAACTAAGATAATAAAAAATAAATTATCGTTAGCCTTCAATAAATCAGATAAAATATTATGGACAATAAATTTTAGATCAATATTCGCAGCGAAAATAACAATTCATTAGAAGAATTAAGTAGAGAATGAAGTTTACTATCTTCTATAATTTAAAAGTCCATCATCAATATTTTATCCCTGTAACATCAATAAATATACATCTCGAATCAAATATTTATCTTTGCACTACGGGCCAAAGATATTCATTTGTATCACCAGTTGGTCCTGTTCATTTAAACACCTGTTCATCTTTGCACTACGGGCCAAAGATATTCATCAGGTAATCATTCATCTTTGCTTTACAGGTCAAAGATATTCAGTTATATCACCATTTAGGACTGAGGATGATGAAAAATAATATAAATAACGAATCCAGTGAGATAAAAAATAAAAATTAGGGATTCGTAATTTAGTTTGTCCAAGTTTAAGAATACACCATAATGATACTTTGTGGAGCAAAATTCAGGAATAAAGATCAAAACTTGGATCCAATCAAAGATAGGACCCATAATAGCCAACTTGGACAAATAGAAGAAAATTTAATTTTTTCATAAATAGTGTCATATACGTGAATAGTGCCATATACGTGAATAATAACTCCGACGAAAAAAATAAGAATTTTCTAATAAAACTCATGTCAATATTTTGGTATAAGAATATTGAAAAGAATAACATCATTTACGAAAGAATATAACATCCCTTACCTTCAAAGAAGAGTATTTCTGACTGGTAGGGCGAGAATATTCTTGAAGAAAACTTGCACTATTTGTAACACTCAAAGTTTTCTTAAACTCAAAAGAAATACGTTCAATATTATAGAAGAAGAATTCTCTGATTTTGGTGTGATTTTCATTTCTAAACTAAGCATCCTATTTATAGGAGAATGGCTGGGCACTATTTAAAAATTTTTAAGGGTGAACAGGAAGAAAATTTTCATGATTTCGTTTGATTTTTTTAAAATTCACTATGCAGCACTATACAAATACTATGCAGTCACTATGCATAATAAAATATAATATATTTTATTTTTCATAAAAAAATAAAACTTATAATATATATATATATATAACTTTTGCCTTACGGCAAAGGAAAACACACACACACACACGTACACACACAATCACACATATTTTTTATATATAACTATTCACCGATTATTTTAAAAAATGAGTAAGTGGGGATCCAAAATAATACGCCAAATTTATAACAAATACTGATAAAAATACCTTAGCACTAATTTCTTCTTTTATATTCACAAAAATAAATATTTTCTTATCATATAAACAAATAATTAATTATTCACAAATAATATTACACAACTATAAAATTGACAACCAGGTCGTTCCCAGGAAAGAGGGGGCCTTCTGATAAGAATTTTTCGTTACTGGCGAAATTAAATAACCCCTCCTAGACAAAACTTGCTTAGACATTGCCAATAATGCTATCTAATAATATTATTCAAATAATATGAATTATTGATTTGATAATTTGAAAGGCTGTGCAATGACAATTATTGAATCAATAAAATATTATGCAATTATCAATGTAGCAATTATTGAATCAATAATATAAAATATTGAACAGTAATTACTGTAACAATTATTGAGTAGTGACTTCTTACGTAAGAATCAATAATTAGAATTACTGTGCAATACCGTGTGCTACTGTGCAACAACGCGCATTACTGTATTTTAACCACCGAGTTCAACAGTTTTCACGGTAACAACCAGCCGCTATTTTTAGAAAAATTTATTCTTGTCGTTTTCTTTATCCAATAATTTTTTATTATGGGGCCCACAAATGATTGCGCCGTCGTACGAATATTTCCCGATAAAAATAATATTCTTCGACCAAACGAATATTCTTCGACACAATGAATATTTTATGACCACTTGTTTATTTTGTAAAACTTGCACAAATTACCCCATAACTTATTACATTCATCAAATCAACACCTTACTATTTAAAACAATATATATAGAAAAAATTAAATCTTTATTCATAAAAGTTGGGGTCTTACAACCTCCCCTCCTTATGAAATTTTATCCTCGAAATTGACGTACGTACCTGGTATGTCGAAAAGGTGAGCATACCTCGTTTTTATTTTCGATTCTAACTCTCAGGTCATTTTCTCGATATCATAGTTTCTCCACAAAACTTTAACTTGAGGTATAATCTTCGAGCGTAGGACATTTTCCTTCTTATCCAAGATTTTGACAGGTACCTCCTCATACGTTAAATCTTTAGCTATCTCGTTCGGTTCTAACTCAATAATGTGGTTTGGATCTTTCACATATTTACGTAACATGAATATGTGAAAAATATTATGAACACGAGACATGCTTGGAGGTAAAGCGAGTCTATAGGCACATTTCCTACCCGGTTAAAAATCTCAAATGGACCAATGAATCGTGGATTGAGCTTTCCTCTCTTGCCAAATCTCGTAACTCTCTTCCACGGAGCAACACGTAACAATACATGATTTTCAACATTAAATTTCACATCCTTTCGATGAAGATCCGCATAACTCTTTTGTCGATCATGTGCCGTTTGTATACATTGTCGGATCATTTGAATATTTTCCGTAGTCATACGTACCAACTCTGGTCCCAACAATGTTGCTTCACCCACCTCGTCCCAGCATACTAGAGAGCGACACTTTCGTCCATACAATGCTTCGAATGGAGCCACGCCTATACTTGTCTGATAACTGTTGTTGTAGGAGAATTTCACCAATGGTAAGTACTTATCCTAACTCCCTTTAAAGTCTAGAACACAAAGTCTCAATAGATCATCAAGGGTTTTAATAGTCCTTTCCGATTGTCCGTCCGTTTGAGAATGATACGCCCAACTGAATCGTAAATTCGTGCTCATAGCTTTCTGCAAACTGACCCAAAATCGTAAAGTGAATTTTGGGTCACGATCCGAAACTATGGATACTGACATGCCATGCAATCTCACAATCTCATTTATGTACATACGAGCAAGACGTTCCAGTGAATAAGTCTCTCGTACAGACAAGAAATGAGAAGACTTTGTTAATCTATCGACAATAACCCAAATTGTATCTATGTCGTGAGAAACCTTGGGAAGACCCGTAATGAAATCTATGATAATGTGTTCCCACTTCTATTTTGGAATCTCAAGTGGTTACAATTGACCCTTTGGCACTTGATGCTCCGCCTTGACACGTTGACACGTTAAACACCTCGAGATAAACTCCGCGATTTCTCTCTTTATATTGCTCCACCAAAATGTATATAGAAGATCACGATACATTTTGGTATTCCCAGGATGAATTGCAAACTGTGTGTTGTGTGCTTCCGTCATGATTCTATACTTCAAATCAGGATCGTTATGAACACAAAGTCTGGAGTTGACTCGAAGTATTCCTTCTTCATCTATTCTTGCTTCTGGTATAGCACCTTCTTGCACTTTCTTCTTCATCTTTATCAGCTTCGGGTTTGTAGCTTGAACAACTTTAACTTTATCAATTAAAGCTGGTTCTACTCATATACTTGAAATCACCGCACTCGTTCTCGCATATAATCTTCTACTCAACGCGTCAGCAACCACGTTCACTTTTCCAGCATGGTATTGGATGGCATGGTCGTAATCTTTCAACAGCTCAAGTCAATGTTGTTGTCGCATGTTGAGTTTCTTTTGAGTGAAGAAATATTTAAGGCTCTTATGATCCATATAAATCTCCATTTTCTCTCCATGCAAGTAGTGTCTCCAGATCTTCAATGCAAAAACGACTGCTGCCAACTCTAGATCATGAGTAGGATAATTTCTCTCATATTCTTTGAGTTGCCGTGAGGTATAGGCTATGACTTTCCCATGTTGCATGAGAACACATTCTAATCCTTTGTCCGAAGCATCGCTGTAGACGACAAATCCATCCGAACCAGGTGGTATTGTCAGAACAGGTGCTGAAATGAGTCTCCTCTTGAGCTCTTGGAAGCTCTTCTCGCATTTCTCGTTCCATACGAATTTTGTATCTTTTTGAGTCAGCTGAATTAATGGAGTAGCGATTCGAGAAAATCCTTCTACGAATCTCCGATAATAACCAGCTAAACCCAGAAAGCTACGTACTTCGGTCACTGACTTCGGTTGCTCCTAACTTTGTATTGCTTCAAACTTCGCCGGGTCAACAGATACTCCATATTTTGATACCACATCCCAAGGAATGCTACTTTCTCAAGCCAGAACTCGAATTTCTTTAGCTTAGCATATAGCTTGTTTTCACGAAGTCTTTGAAGTACCAGCTTTAGGTGGTTCTCATGATCTTCACGGCTTTTGAAATAGATGAGGATGTTATCAATAAATCCAACCACGAACTGATCCAAATATTCTTTGAATACACGGTTTATCATTTTCATGAAAGCAGCAGGAGCATTAGTCAATCTAAAAGAGATGATTAAGAATTCATAATGCCCGTATCGAGTTCTGAAAGTAGTCTTCGAAATATCCTCAGTTTTAATCTTCAGCTGATGATATCCAGAACGAAGATCAATCTTTGAAAAGAATTATGCACCTTGCAACTGGTCGAATAGGTCATCAATACGAGGTAACGGATACCTATTCTTGATGGTGACATAGTTCAACTCCCGATAGTCAATACAAAGTCGCATACTCCTGTCTTTCTTCTTTACGAATAAAACAGGAGCACCCCAAGGAGATGTACTAGGACGTATAAAATTGATGTCTAACAACTCCTGTAGTTAGACCTTTAACTCCTGAAGTTCAATAGGAGCCATTTGATATGGGGTTTTAGAAATAAATTTTGTACCGGTTTCAAGATCAATAAAGAATTCAACTTCACGTTCCGAGGGTAGACCAAGAAGTTCTTCAAAAAATACATCAGAAAACTCATTAACAACAAAAATATCATTCAAACCTGACGTATTCTGATTTAGATCAGTGACATGGGCTAAGAAAGCTTGACATCCGTTTTTTAATAAACGAATAACTTTATGACTTGAAATAACATTGATTGATTTTAGTGGTTTGTTTGTTTGAATCCGTACAATAGGTTGGTTAAGAATATGAAAACTAACAACCTTACGAAAATAATTAATTTTGGCATGATAAGTGGTCAACTAGTTAATTCCTAAAATCACATCAAATGCAAGTATTTTCAAAGATATAAGATCAACAGGTAGGGTGAGGGTACCAATTTGAATCGAGCAAGATTTATAAACTGTAGATGTAACGAAGGTTTTTTCCAATGGAGTTTCAACAGATAAGTCAAAGTCTAATTTCTCAGGTGTCAAGTTCAAACGTTGAGCACAAGCAAGTGAAATAAAAGAATGGGTGTAAACTTCGCAAAAGTTTATTATCAGCTTACCCGTAATAACCTCGTTCGGGTTCCTTTCTTGTTGGGTAGTCACGACAAAAGCTCTTTCAGGAATCACTGACTTTGACTTGTCAAGGATAGCCTTTGGAGTCACCATCCCTGCTGGAATTAATTTCGCTACAGGACACCCTCGAGCAATGTGCCCTTTCTTTTCACAGTTATAACATACCTTGGATTGTTGTGTGCAGTTGGGGCTAATGTGTCTCTCTTGCCCGTATTTATAGCATACGGCCGGCGGTCGTTCTCCTCCCCTAAAAACAGTTGATGTTGGTGCTGCTGTCGATACTCTCACGTTCTCATTGTTGTACCTTCTCTTCTTGAAATCTCCCCCGACTCACTTCTTCTATTATCATGGCCACGATTATCACTGGAGTGGTTACCGCTTCTGTCATGATACTTTCCTCCCTGCGGGTTGTCATTGTTTCGATGACTGCTGCTACCGATACGACCTTGGTTGTTGTCCCTTGGTTAAACATAATCATTATCTCGTTCTAATAACTGGGCCCTGTTCACTACATCCGAATATAGAGAAAATTTGTGAGAAATGAGATATTGACGAATCTCGGGTTTCAAACTTCTTAGAAACATTCGCGTCATACGTTCCTCATTCTCCACCAAATGAGGTGTAAACCGGGATAACTCCGCGAACTTAGTCTCGTACTGGGACACAGTCATGTTGTTCTGTTCCAGTCTGATAAACTCTACCTCTTTCATGTGACGAATACTTTCTAAAAAATACTTGTCATTGAACAGTTTCTGGAACGCCCCCTAAGACATCTTGAGTGCGGCAGGCTGGGTACGTTTCACAGATTCTCACCAGTAATCTGCTTCTCCACGGAACATAAAGGTGGCGAATGGAACCTTCTGCTCCTCCGTACATCCCAAGACATCAAATATTTTGGTAATTTACTTAATCTAATTTTCTGCCTTGATTGGATCTGGCATTCCCTAAAACTCTGGTGGTCCCAACTCTTTAAATTGCTTGGCAGTGACAAGCCGCGAGTTGTTATTTTCACCTGTATTATAAACACGAGTCTCCCTCGTCTGATTTTGCATGAACTGCAAAAAGCTTCTAAACATCCCATCGTTCATCGTTTGATCGGTGGTGTCGTTTCCAGAAGGAATATTGCCTTAATATTGCACATTCTCCTGGTTGATGATTAAAGGTGTCTCAATGGTCTCATTCACTCCATTGTTTAGATTTTCAGCTGTCATTCTCAAATACTGCCATAAAACAAGGGTTAATCAAACAAATTAACGTATCATATATTAACTCTATGTTTTAAACGACCAATTAAATATCAAATAAGCTTAGGTAGGACACACACTAGCGAAAAATTTACTCATCTCTCCCCTCCTAGTTCTATTCCCAGATCTCCACCAGAGATCATATCCCTAAGCTCTGATACTAACTGTGACGCCCTGAAAATAAGTTCAATACTCAACCCATTCTGAGTCGCCAAATACATGGTATATAATCCAAATACAATCTTTTATAACATACGGTCGTGCAAAATACGACCACACAACTGTGAGTTTCAATACAAATCGTATATAATACAAAATATAAACACTCAAATTCATTCTTTATTCATTACAATTATTGTCCCACTATTTTATAGAATAGTGAGGACTTCTACAGATCTAACTCTGATCATCACACTGTTCTCCGACTAGTCCCCGCGATACTCTCATTTTCTGAAGAGAACAATGAAAGATAAGGGCGAACTCAACCAGCCCAGTAAAAAATATTATGACTATGATAATAAAAAATAAATTATCGTTAGCCTTCAATAAATCAGATAAAATATTATGGACAACAAATTTTAGATCAATATTCGCAGCGAAAATAACAATTCATTAGAAGAGTTAAGTAGAGAATGATATTTACTATCTTCTTTGATTTAAAAGTTCATCATCAATATTTTATCCCTATAACATCAATCAATATACATCTCGAATTAAATATTCATCTTTTACAATACGGGCCAAAGATATTCATTTGTATCACCAGTTGGTCATGTTCATCTCGACACCTGTTCATCTTTGCACTACAGCCAAAGATATTCATCAGGTAATCATTCATCTTTGCACTACAGACCAAAGATATTCATCAAGTAATCATTCATCTTTGCACTACAGGCCAAAGATATTCAGTTATATCACCATTTAGGACTGAATAGGATGAAAAATATTTTAAAGAACGAATTCAGTAAGATAAAGAACAAAGATTAGGGATTCGTAATTTAGTTTATCCAAGTTCAAGAATATTCCATAATAATCAATTGTGGAGCAAAATTCAAGAATGAAGTTCAAAACTTGGATCCAATCAAAGATAATTTTGAAAGAAAAAAAATATTTTTTTCACCGTAAATAGTACCTCGTGAATAGTAACTCGTGAATAGTAACTTAACATAAAAAGATAAAAATTTCATAAAAAAGTTCAGACCAATATTTCAGTGAAATGATATTAGATGAGCGCAAAACTCAAGGAATTTCTGATCATTTCAGAAATTATAGAAGCAATACTTACCGTAGTAAGTTTATAGTTAAGAATCTAAAATGAAACAATATACGAAACTGCAATTGAATTTTCACCCGTCAGGCGGTAGTCCGCTCAGACAGATTATTTTTATAATTTAATAACAACTGAATACGAATGGTTATTAACCAGGCATGCAGTAGTCCGCGTAGACAGGTTATTCTCACAGAATAATAAAGAATAGAATAACAACAAGATTTCACCATGCTTGCGGTAGTCCGCGTAGACAGGTTATTCCAACAGAATAATAAAGAATGGAATAACTACCCTTACGAGTATTGAAAGAAAATAACTCTCTTCATGAATACGAAAGAAATAATACCCCTTATCTTAATAAAAATTTAGAGACTGCACTAGTGTAATAGCAGAATACTCTTTTTCTTTCTCTCTTACTCTCTCTGTACTTTCTCTCTCTATAGCTTTAGTGAATTGGTGAGAAATAATAAAGAAATGAGCTTCTATTTATAGGTTCGGCAGAGTAAGGGTAAAATTATCTTTTCGCCATAATTTATGACATCATCGCTTACATCATCGATCCTATGACATCATTACTTACCTCATCGTTCCGATGACATCATTGTTTACCTCATCGTTCCGATGACATCATTGTTTACCTCATTCTGATTTTGCATGAACTGCAAAAAGTTTTTAAACATCTCATCGTTTATCGTCTGATCAGTGTTGTTTTCAGGATGAATATTGTCTTCCTGTTGCACGTTCTCCTGATTGGTGATTAAAGGTGTCTCCACGGTCTCATTCACTTCATTGTTAACATTCTCAGCTGTCATTCTCAAATACTGTCATAAAACAAGGGTTAATTAAACAAATTAATATTTCAACCCTATACTCTGACTGACCAATTAAACATCAGATAAGCTTAGGTAGGACACACTAGCGAAGAATTTACTCGTCTCTCCCCTTCCAGTTCTATTCTCAGATTTTCGACAGAGACCATATCCCTAAGCTCTGATACCAACTGAGACGCCCCCAGAATAGGTCCAGTCAACCCAACCCATTCTGAGTCGTCAAATACATGGTACAAAATTCAAATACAATCTTTTATATCACACGATCGTGCAAAATACAACCACACAACTATGAGTGTCAATACAAATATGTAAAAAATATTAACATTCAAACTAAGTCCTCATTACAATTATTATCCCACTATTTTATAGAATAGTGACGACTTCTACAGATCTAACTCCGATCATGACACTGTTCCCCGACTAGTCCCCGCAACATTCTCATTCCCTGAAGAGGACAATAGATGAAAAGGGTGAGCTCAACTAGCCCAGTAAAAAATATTATGACTAAGATAATGTAAAATAAATTATCGTTAGTCTTCAATAATTCAAATAAAATATTATTGACAACAAGTTTTAGATCAATAACAATTCATTAGAAGAGTTAAGTAGAGAATGAAGTCTACTATCTTCTATGATTTAAAAGTCCATCATCAATATTTTATCCCTGTAACATCAATCAATATACATCTCGAATCAAATATTCATCTTTGCACTACGGGCCAAAAATATTCATTTGTATAACCAGTGGTCATGTTCATCTCAACACATGTTCATCTTTGCACTATAGGCCAAAGATATTCATCAGTTAATTATTCATCTTTGCTCTACAAGCCAAAGATATTCAGTTATATCACCCTTTACGACTGAGGATGATGAAAAATAATATAAATAAAGAATTCAGTGAGATAAAGAACAAAGATTAGGGATTCGTAATTTAGTTTATCCAAGTTCAAAAATATTCCATAATAATACTTTGTGGAGCAAAATTCAAGAATAAAGATCAAAACTTGGATCCAATTAAAAATAGGAACCTTAACAAGCAACTTTAATAAATAGAAGAAAATTTAATTTTTTTCGTGAATAGTGCCGTATACGTGAATAGTAACCCCGATGGAAAAAGTAAGAATTTTATAATAAAATTCATGCCAATATTTTGGTATAATGATATTGAAAAGAATAACATTATTTACGAAAGAAAATAACATCCCTTATCTTAATCGGAGAGTAGTTTTGACTGGAATATCGGATATTATGTGAACGAAAACTTGCACTGTTATCAACACTCAAAGTATCTAAATACTCACAAGAAATACGCTCTATATTATAGAGAAATTTTTTTTTGATTCTGGTGTGATTTTTATTTCTAACTAAGCACCTTATTTATAGAAAAATGCTAGGACACCAAAATAGACTTTGAAAACCAACGGAGCATTTCTTCAAAGTTTGGTAAGTTGGCAGCATACCAAGATTGATCAAAGACTTTTTCACCAAAAATCCCACATGCTTTATATAATATAATAAATATATATATATATATATATTAAAATATTTATTTTTGAAACTTCAATAATTCATAATAATAGCCCTTTTATCAGAAAAATACAAATTTTATATCCTTTTCATAGAAAATTTAATTATCTACAACTTTGCAGAAGGAAATTTTTTTCAAATTCCCAATCGAAAATGACCGAATTCACACGGATGATTTTCCACACCAAAATATTGATAAAAATACCTCAGCACTAATTCTTTCTTTTATATCCACAAAATAAATATTTCATTTACCTTAATAAAAATTTAGAGACTGCACTAGTGTAATAGCAGAATACTCTTCTTCTTTCTCTCTTACTCTCTCTATACTTTCTCTTTCTATAGCTTTAGTGAATTGGTGAGAAATAATGAAGAAATGAGCTTCTATTTATAGATTCGGCAGAGTAAGGATAAAATAATCTTTTTGCCATAATTTATGACATCATCGCTTACATCATCGATCCTATGACATCATTGCTTATCTCATCATTCCGATGACATCATTGTTTACCTCATCGTTCCGATGACATCATTGCTTACATCATAAGAATTTAAATTCAATTTGTTCTCTTCTACCTCATCTTACTTTTATACCATGAATTTACTATAATAATGTTACCATTCAAATTATAAAAATCATATTATTATATAATCTCATCATACTACTATAATTTAATATTATAATAATATATTTGAATGAATTATTTTATCGGACAAGATAAAATATCAACTTTCAACAAATATCACATGTTAAAAAAAATTTCCGTTTAAATTCACATTGAATAAATATTTCCTTATCATATATATCAAAAATTAATTATTTACAAATAATAGTACAGAATTACAATATTGACAACCAGGTCGTTTTCAGAAAAGAGGAGACTTTTCAATAAGAATTTCTCCTCATTGGCGCGCAATTATATAACCTAACCCCTTTTCTCGACAGAACTTTCTAGACATTGTCAATAATGCTATCTAATAATATTATTCAAATAATATGAATTATTGATTTGATAATTTAAAATATTGTGCAATGACAATTATTGAATCACTAATATAAAATATCAATGTAGCAATTATTGGATCAATAATATAAAATATTGAACAGTAATTACTGTAACAATTATTGAATGAGTGACTTCTTACGTAAGAACCAATAATTCAAAATACTGTGCAATACCATGTATTACTGTATTTTAACCACCGGGTATTTCAACAGTTTAACGGTAAAAATTTTGCTATTATTTTTTTAAAAAGGTTACTTCTGTCGCTTTCTATATCCGACATTCATTCCGTTGTGGAGTTCACCAATGACTGCGCCGTCGTACGAATATTCTCCGACAAAAAGAATATTTCTCGACCAAACGAATATTCTCCGACACAACGAATATTTTATAACCACTTACTTATTTTGTAAACTTTGCACATCTCATCCATAATTTATCACATTTATCAAATCAATACTTTACTATTTCAAAATAATATATAAAGAAAATTAAATCTTATTCATAAAATTTGAGATCTTACAGCTTTAACTTCTTAATTAAAACTTTAACCATTTATGGGTGCTCAAGATTCAACTCTCCGGAGAAAAAAAAGTCTAACACAAGGCCTTTAGTTTTTATCTTTTGTTTTATAAAAAATATTTTCAATTTTAACAAACTAAAATTTCGTCTTCTTTTTAGTTTTCTTTGTACCACTTTGTGTCTACTGGCATCCTATTTGAGGCATATATTTATGTGTTAGACCCTTTTGTTAGTAAATTCTATTTTACATTAAACGTTTTCATTCAAAAATTTTAAGCTTTTGTTCGGTATAAACCTAATATTTGATTAGTCTGATGTATATCTAAATCTAACTTTTCTTCTGGAAGATTTCTCAACATTTTGGAGATAACTTATCCAAATTTAGCGGAATCTTGACTTCTGTAGACGACATTGAAGAGTTTCCTATGCACTTAATTAAATAAGTAGAGTGGTAGTATTTGATTGCATCTTAATTAATTTTAAAAATTTATTTCTTAATGCATCTTAACAGTTCATATTTTTGTATAAAGAGGTTCTCTGAATAATTTAAACTCTTATTTATATTTTAACTATTCAAAGGACCTCTTAATACAAAAATGTGAACTATTAAGATGCATCAAGAAACGGACTGTTAAGATGCAATAACATATAATTAAATAAGTTTTTTTCTTCTTCAATATATAGTGGTAATTGTATAATACCATCTCATTTTTCATATTTATTTGAAAAAGGTAGTTAAATTTGATCATGAAAAAATGTCATATTTATTTTCTTATATATTTCTTTATTTTTGTAATAAGTAAATAAGTGAGATACATTCGAATGTGATGTAAATATACTTATAATAACCCTCCCTCTCTCCCTCTCTCCCAAGTCCTAATGCTATGTTTGAATTGAAGGAATAGAATAAAAAATAGAATGATTCATTTCATTTTAGTTGGAATGAATTATTTCATATGTTCTTCTTCTCTCAAGAAATCAAACATAATTTTTTTTATTCCAATTGCAACCAAACATAATTTTTTTTATTCTAAGTGAGTCATTCAATTCCCACCTTTATTACTACAATCCAAACCTAAGATAAAACTTCTAATTTGAAAATATTATCTTCTTTTATAGAGTATAGATAGTACAATAAGAATAATACACCTGTCAAATAAATTTTAACATGTCATTTACGTATGCACCAAGAATGCGCTTATCAGATGTTGTCAGTTATAAGATGACAAAGATAAAAGCAAGATATAAGTGTTCTAATAAGCAAAATAATATATGCTCATTTTGCCAACCTCATTTAGAAATTTATAAATTCAAAGATATATATATACATATATGGTCCGGATCTTAAACTTACTTTTTATCCAACATATCTTGCTTATAATCTTTAGCGATAGACCGGGTGACGATTCGGTCCGTCGCTATATATACAACCGTCGCTACAATTTTTAGCGACGGACAACATATAGCGAAGGTTATATATATAGCGACGGACTGAACCGTCGTCCAATCCGTCGCTAAAGGGCGTAAACAAGGTATATTGGATGAAGAGTAAACTTAAATTCCGGACCGTGTATATATATATATATATATATATATATATATATATTTACCTCTAATGTTTTGAGTATTTAATTTAATAGAGATAACATGAAATATAACTGTAATGATAAATTTAAAATACTGTGTGATCTTATATTACAAATTTACAACCAAAGAAAGTATTTTTATAGTTTATAAAAATTTTAAAAAAAAGAGTTTTGAGCGATTATACAAAATGACAAATGCCTCTTAACTTTTTTTTTTTTTTTTGTTATTTGATGATATGCTTAATAATTTGTGCACGTCAATCATGATCAGGATATAATAATTTAATACTCCAAATAATGCGTTCGGGATAATCCTTATCCTACGTTTTTTTTAAAATTTTTTTATGTTAATTTGAACACACTCACGCATTTTGTCTTGACATGGCAAGACTTAATTCTCTGAAATCATCATTTTTATCATTTTTATACAAATAGAATGAATTTCTTTAATCAACATCATAAAATAAATTTCATATGAGAATGTGTAGAAATCACCAAGGGAAAATAAAATTCCACTAGTCTCATTACATAAGACGAAATATCAAATTCACACAAAAACAATGAGAGTCAAATCTAAAACTTAAAATGTTAATCTTAATTATTGAGTTAAAACCTTATCTTATCATACATCTAGAGTCTTGTTATGTATTGCTAGAGTTTTGTGTCGAATTATAATTGCGATGTATATCAATATATGAGATTAGATATAATTATAAAATTGGTCTATTTTATCAAATATATCATTAAAATATTATCAACAATAACTATCCACGTAACTCGCAACGAAAAAATCGACATATAAAATCGTAAGATATATCATTATTTGATACATCTATTATCGTTTAAAGTATTTATGTACACACTTAAATTATACATAATTCATCCATCTCCAAAAAAGTAGATCAAGTAATGAAAAATAAATTTGTCCATCATAAAGATATCTTAAGTACACAAGTTAAATGTAAAATGATACAAAATATTAATTAATTTTTAAAAGTATAACTAGACGTGGGGTCTACTGTTTTTTAGAAAAGGAAAGAATCAAAGAATAATTAACTACAACTTATTGCTCTCCCAACTAGTTTAATTTTCTTAATTTTTTAGGAAAAAATATACTTAAAATATCTTTTGAGAGCTTCCCATAAATATTTAGTACCATCTGTAGTTATTAAATAAAATTTTATTCATACACTACTATTTATCACTATAATTTTCATACTAAAGAAAGATTAATTTTAATTTATCAAATTCACTCGGAACAAATTATTTTAATGTTACAAAACGCCTTGCGTACTTTTTCTAAACGGACAAGACACCTTCTCTAAAAAATAATAAATAGAAAAACAAAAAACTCACGGTAGTTGATCGCAAGAGTAATTAAATAATTATTAATTACATATTATCTTGTCCTTTTCATCAAATTTTATATTGTAGGTCCTGTTCGAATTTATGATGGTAGTAGTTTTGCAAAGGAATAATTGATATATGGAAGCCCCTATAAATGAGTCGGGTCACATTGAACAATCAAATGATAATATTGCATGATACGTTGAAAAGCACCGACAATTATACTCCATCTTTTTTTTCAAAAAAGAATTCTATTCATAAAATTTATAAAAATTAAGAATATATTTTTTGTCCATGTTTATTCTTGAATTTCTTAATAGCAATAAATTTTGATGACAATCTTGAAATAATTATATACTCCATAATATACACACACAATATATATATATATATAGTTATTTAGTTAGTTAGAGATATTTTTGGTAATTATATTTTATTTCATTTAATTTTGATATAACTTTTAAATAATGTACCAAAAACGTGAATGAGGTGTTTGATTCTGATTTCATTATAATCTGATTCCGATTCTGACCATCATTTCATTCCGTCCTAAAATGATTTCGTTCAACAAAACGGATCGTAAATGTTGTAAATACTTGTACGTAGCCAAATAAAATTTAATAAGAGATGGGTCAAAATACAAATTTCTTTTCCCTTTTGTCCTTGCAAGTTTAGTTATTTAATAATTAAATAATTTTGAATTTTTTTATTTTTTAATTCTATCCTTTAAATTTAATAAAATTACGCAAGTGTCACATACACCGGTTGTAATAAATTAATAACATATATGTCCAAAAAAAAAAAGAATACAAATGTGGAAACGGTTATCCATCCAAATTTCAAATTAAATATACAGGTGGGACCCAAAAATAAAGTTACTTGATCCATCAGTCTGTTCGGTTGAGACACGAGGGAGAATTTGGGATTTTTTTTAAAATAAAGATATACGTACATGGAAATTAGATAAAAAAATTAAATTAATTTATTCTTGCGAATAAATAAATTATATTATTTATTTGTGAATCAAAATAAATATATTTTATTTTTTAGATCTAATTTTTTATTTAATTTTTTTATCCACGTAGAAATATTTTTTTTTATTTCGTTGTGTATTTGTAAAAGATAGAATAGAGTTTGGATTAGAGCTACGTGTACATGGGCCATTCGAATTTCACACGTGATCTCGTTGCAATCCAATTCACCAACTCCCCGTTCCTTCCCAGTCTACACTAAACTTTCCTGTGATTGATTGCTTGTGATATACATGTGTGTTTATATAACAGCAGCTGTGAATGAATGTCACATTCATACTTCAATTTTCACTCTCTCTCCTCTTTCTCTCTTCTCTTTTTTCTCTCTCCTCTTTTTTGTTACAGGAACCTGGCAGAAAATCTTCGTAGCAGCAGAGGAATATTGGGAATATTTAACTACGGTATGTTCCTTTGCTCTTTTCAATTTTAACCAGCTTTTATATTTGATTTTGATCATAGCTATGATTATTCCCCTATGTATATTTGTATGATTCTGCTTTTCAATTCAAATAATTTGGCGCCCTTAAAATTTTTAATCCCTTGCAGTATGATCCATTGTGAATTACTCGATCCAAGTGAATACTATACCCTTGGAGATTGTCCCCCTTTTCTATTGGATTTATCAGATTTTGGTTGCTTTCTCCTGTTTCAGTCTTCAGATAGGTGAGAATTTATTTTCTTTTCTTTTTTTCCTTTCCTGGCTTAATGTCTTTTTATTGGGACGTACCTGCGGAATTAATGCTTAATGAAGATGAATAACATGCTATCATTAGCAGCACATCCCTCAAGTATAGCCTTAAATAAGAGAAGAAAAGTGTGAAGACTTGTATGCTTTTTTCCTTTTTTGTTAAGTAAAATTCTATTCCAGAAGAGGCACCGAGGGGATAAAAAAAGCAGGCCTAAACCTGAGCCAACAAGACACATTTCAACAACATCATGTCCCTAGGCTAAACTCGGACAAAAATCAACAAAAGTAATAGAAGACCCTGGAAACATCTCATTTCGCCAATAGAAAAGAAAGTTGAAAAAGTAAGGCTTTTACTTGTGCAATTGAAATATCTGCAACTTCTCTCCCTCCACAACACCCATCAAAGGCAATGTGGAATCATGTCCCAAGTCTTATGATGTGTCTTAGGAACAATAATGCCTTTCCATGCTCCCAAAAATCCTTTACCAACCTACGCTTACTCATCTTACCCTTAATATAAAAAAAACCAACGCCACATAATGTTAACAAACTTACAATGGAGCCGTAAGTGGTCCATAGACTCCCAATCCTTCTCGCACATATAGCAACGGTTAACCACAAATTTACCCCTCTGCCATAAATTGTCTCGAGTTAAAATGTGTCCAAGTGCCGCTGTCCATGTAAAATAGTCACACTTTCGGAACATCCACTTTTCAAATTTTCCGCAACCGAAAAGCCTGTAAATCAGGCCACAAAGTATTCTAAGATAAAACTTCAGCTTATGGTTGTTTCAGTGATAAGGGATATGCTTATATTAAAGAGTATGCATTCCCCATTTTATTAGTTCCTTTTGTTTTGCCAATCCTTTGTTTGTGCAGAACCAGATACAATATTAGATACTGAACTTTTATTGGTATTTTCCAGTCTTGGCAATGGCATTACAACAGACTAAAACGGTGATTCATTCTGGAAGTAATTGTGGCTAGTTATTCCATTTCACATATCCAATCAGGCAATCACATGAGCTACTGATATTGATCCCCGACTAATAATTCAGTCCTGATTACTTACTCTAGAACTAACATGGTCATAGAGTGCTATCATATTACTATTGACTTGCAAATTCAGAGAAAGTTATGAATATGTTAAAGGGAGGGAGAGTTTAAAATCAGCTTTTGTTGGCATCTCTCTTTCAACTTGTTAAAGTCTAATACTCCTCTGCACTAAAAAATTAGAGTGCGATGTTTTTTGTTGAGTTTCCCCCTCCGAGGGCCGGCCCTGATTTTTAAGAGCTTAAAGCGACAACAAAAAAAATGGGCCTTTTGCGAATTGCTATTAAGATAGGCATAAAAAAAAATTAAGAACTTTTCCTGAACAAAAGAGCATCAATACGAAAGAATACCAAAAACTACAAGTCTGCCATTAAGATTTGGGCCTATTTCATTGGGTAAATTTTTTTTGGGCCTTTAAATTTAAACTGACGTGGGCTGGGCTCTTTTGTTTGGGTATATATATATATAACACAAATACCTCTTGGGGGCACTAAAAATTTGTCAATTTTAGCGGGCCTAAAGCCCGGGCACCTTGGGCTTTAGCCCAAGGCCGGTGCTGCCCCCTCCCCCCGAATATTTAGGTGTTCATAGGACACACTTGCAACATAATTCTTTTCAAGAATTTTTCTAGATAATAAGTTTTAATCTTTAAAGTATAACATTTATAAAAAGTCAAAATTATATCCAAGTATGTTCTATGCTAACCTTGATGTTCAAAAAAAAAGTCTAACAAAAAAAGTGGTAAACTTTAGGATTGAGTAGTGTGATGTTAGGGACTTATTGGCAAGAGGGTATTTTTGAGGTCGTTCAATATATGAAAATCTACTCTACAAACTTTAACATGTGGACAAGAGGGCTATACCTGCAGTTCTGCACAATGACATGCACATTACAAGTTGATTACATTCTGAATCATTTAACATGGTTTTAATACTTTGGATGGAAACAAGGTTATAGAAATTATATTTGAAACTATAGTTCAACTGCACAATGATTTATAAAACATGTTCTTTGGACTGATACTTTGATACACTGTTTTCTGTTTCTGTTGCTAGTAAGTTCAAGTAGGTGAAGATACCATGCTTGGAAATGGGGTTGTTGGAATCCTCTCTGAGTCTACAAACAAGTGGGAAAGAAGGGTTCCCTTGACCCCATCACACTGTGCTCGACTTCTGCACAGTGGCAAGGGTAGAGCTGGAGTAGCCCGCATTATAGTGCAGCCTTCCACAAAGCGCATTCATCATGATGCACTCTATGAGGATGTCGGTTGTGAGATTTCAGAGGACTTGTCAGATTGTGGACTCATCTTGGGTATTAAACAACCAAAGGTGCTAAGATTTTACTGCAATAATCATTTATGAAACTATGAGCTTCAAACCATGGGGTAACTAACTGATTTCATGCAGTTGGATATGATTCTTCCTAGGAGAGCTTATGCCTTCTTTTCTCATACCCATAAGGCACAGAAAGAAAATATGCCTTTGTTAAACAAGGTATGGTCTTATTCAATTCAATGTAGTCGGGCATCATTTTATCAGGATGATTTTTCTTTGATTGACATTTCCTGTAATCTTTAGATATTAGCTGAAAAGGCATCTTTGTTTGATTACGAGCTTATGGTTGGAGACAATGGGAAAAGGTTGCTTGCATTTGGGAAATTTGCTGGTAGAGCTGGAATGGTTGAGCTCTTAAGCGGATTAGGACAACGTATGCACCAATTAACTTAAATCCCACATAATATTTTGGAACTTCTGCATTTTTCTAAGTTTTGAAATTCCAAGTTATTTTGCACTTCTACTTAATCTTGTTGGTCAAAGAGGTTGACAAGGTCTTATAGAATCTCTGTTTACTGTGTTCATATCTCAATCATGCAATCGTGTTGCAGTTCCTCTTTTGTCTATATACTAACATCATATTCATCTGAACTACTCTCACTAGATATATATACCTAGATATTGCATATATTAGAGATAAGTGAAGTGCCCTTTTTGATTGACCTTACTTTGTTCTGAAATACTGAAGATAGGACATTAGTTTCTTAAGAAGGCAATAGCCAATTTGAGGCATTTATTTTTATTTGCATCAATAACTGAAGGTGTGCAGAATTTTATTTCCTATTTCCTTCTTTCTCTCTCTCTCTCTCTATCCCTCTTTCCCTCTCTCCCTATATGCATTTCAAATTTAGCTTCAAATTAGTGCACTGTGTTGCACTCCAGTATTGTTGAAGTGTGTTTTGATGGGGGAATATGAGCTGGTATACATTAGGAATGTAGTTAATCATTACTGTTGCATTTCAGGGTATCTTAATCTTGGGTATTCAACACCTCTCCTCTCACTGGGTGCATCTTACATGTATTCTTCTTTGGCTGCTGCCAAGGCTGCAGTGATCTCTGTGGGTGAAGAGATATCAACTATAGGACTGCCATCTGGAATCTGTCCCCTAGTTTTTGTTTTCACTGGTTCAGGAAATGGTAAAATCATATTGTTAACTCTGAGATGTTTTATTTCTTTATTTATGAAATTAAATTACTCATACTCTCTCCACCTTGTGGAGAATTTCACATGTGATAATCTGAATTTGAAAACAATACAAAGGAAATCGATTACTCTGTTATCTCCAATTTACATTTATAATACACCTACATTCATTATAACAGTTATTCATTATACGCTACAGCTGAAGCGGTCTCTGATATTTGTGCTTAATCATAAGTTTATTTGTTTGATCCTTATGAATCTTAATAACCAAATCATGTTGAGTACCTTCTGTACCTTCGCTTAATTTTTATTTTCTAATTAGTTATTCAATTATATATTTATTGTAGTTTCGCTTGGTGCCCAAGAGATATTTAAGCTTTTGCCTCACACTTTTGTGGATCCGAGCAGACTTCCAGAACTATTTGCGGAGGTAATGTACCGTTGAGGTTTTTCTCCCTTCTAAAAAAACATTACTTAGATATATGTCATTTCATTACTTCTTGCTGCTCATATATGTCGTTACGTTCAAAAAGATCTTCATATATTATATACTTTACATTGGCGATGATAAGATATTCCCTTCATTCTTCCTCTAAGTTGTTTGTGATCTGTATTCAACCTTTTGCAATCTTGACTTAGACGGGTTAAATCACAAATGACCCTTCAAGAACTTGATTGTGGAGACATCACAATATCTATACTGCAAGTGTCATCTTGGCTCAAATAGTTGTAGCCTGGGTTTGGGCGGAATCCCATGAAGTTCATGTGAGCATGGTGCCCAAGATGATGCAACTCAAACTAAATTGTGGTGGTTAGTGATTAGATTTCTTGTTTTGCTCATTTTGGTCAGGCGAGGGATCTTACTCGATCTGCAAGGGCATCGAAAAGAGTCTTCCAAGTATTTGGCTGCGTCGTAACTTGTGAAGACATGGTTGCGCATAAAGATCATACACAAGTCTTTGATAAGGTATGCAAACTTGTTTGTAAATATTATTTTTGGGTACCATATCCCAAGCTGACTGCTTGAATATAGTGCTTTAATTGCATACTACTATGAGGGTCTTTCCTTTTTATTTTATATTTAGAGGGTGATCTGTGCTTTAAAGCTAATGAGCATATTCATGTTTCGATAAGTCTAATGAATATCTGAAAGCAGGAGGAGCAATATTAGCACTCAGTTGAAACCAATCACATATCATAATCCCACAGAGAACTATAGAAACTTCCCTTAGTTTGGCCTTATGTGGAAAGAATTTGAACAACATCCAGCAAATGTCAACGACTTTCTCTTTTATTTTTATTTTTTTATTTATTATTTATTTTGGTGCTTGTGTGTATCATTGGATAATATAATGTTTAAACGCGCAGATTAGCTCCTTACAAATAATATTTTGCAACACTTACTGGTTGTGTTTTAATTTTTACATAACAATGATAATAGAGTCTGCAATTTGTTGGATAGAAAATGGTAGGCTAGTGCTGCAGAATACATAATCAACTTTAGTGAACTTGGATGTTAAAGTTAGCTTTCTTCTCCTCTCAACCCCAAAGTGAATACACATTAATGAAGATTATGCATAACATTTATATGCTCTGCCATGCTTGCTATCCTGTCATTACTCAGTGAAAAAGTTATCAACCGGTGCTTGTTTAGAAGTCGTTCCAAACTGTTTTACCTCTTTAGTTAAAACTTGAGAGTGGCTTAAACATAGGGTGCTCAGTAGGCCCTGAACAAAAGTTGTGCAACCTTTTTGAAGGCTATGTTTGAGCCTGGATCTCTTGTACTGTTGTACAACCTTTTGGACTCTTTATCTGCCCCCCAGTTTGCAAACTCAAAAATGGAATCAGCATTCAACAGTGTGTTAAGTGTTATTCATTTGTAGCTCCTTTTTCATTATAGTTTCTTTGCATTACGTAGATATCACACTATATAAATAAATTTACTTGGTTGAAAAGCTGTACAATTTGAATTCCATTCTAAGTTGGCTTTAAGACTCTAGTAAATGAGTAGATCTCATTAGCACAGAGTCCTATCTGTCGGGAATGGTGCTTAATATGAACTAAATGTAGGTCAAACCCCAAAATTTCTGTCATTCCTGGGTTATATTTAAACTCTATTGCATGAGTATTTAGTTTCCATTATCAGACTTAAAAAGAAAAAAAGAAAAGAAGAAGAGTGGTACTCTTTAACACATTTATGGGTTTTTCTTTCTTGACTTAAAAAAAGACTATTCATTCTTGGTCACGGGTTCAAGTTCTAGAAACAACCTCTAAGTACTCATCAATTCAATATTAGGGAGAGTTGCATTTGAAGATAAAACAATGGTCTCCTTAATATTGTTACCAGGTACTTTTATTGACATAGAGAACTGCGTATTGGTTCTTGAGCCAAATATGGTACTCTTACGTACCAATACTCTAATTTTAGCGTACCGGAGTTTTTTGTTGTTGTTTTACCTATAGTTGCACAAATATTAATAATTCAACTTAGTTGTTGGATTCTCAAACATCACATTTGTACGAAATTATTTATAGAACAATCAACTTTTTGATTCAACTAAAAATCTTCTATAAAACTTTGTTTTACTGCATTTTGATTTTACGAGAATTCCTAACTATAAGCACTCATATAAAGCAACCCTAGTATAAGATTTTATATGACTTGGTCTCATGTTTTATATATCTCCCTACATTTTCTCCTTTCTTAAATTATTCTCTTAAAATGTATGGACTATAAATTTGTTGATTATCTTCTGCATATGTAGATGATTGGTTAATACATTGCAGGCTTCCTTTAGAAAAATAAATAAAATTAGTTCGTTCTGGTTAATTGGATCAAGTAAATTATATTTCTGATAACATTTAGTAGTGTAAGGATTTCAACTGGATTTTCTTCTTGACCCTGGCTTGTCAATCATATACTTTTAACCCTTTGTGCATTTCGTTTGATACTTTATAAAGGATATTTTCTAGAAAGATTTTACTGGATAACTCAAAGAATAATCTAGCTTAATGTCCTTAATTTTCTCTGTTGTATTTAGACATATTTTTCATTTTACTAACTCAAATTTCATCCTCTTTTGCCATTTTTGTGATTCAAAGTCTGTCTTTAACAACTCTGAAATTTATGAATGAAGTTTATACTAACATTATTACTGTTTTTGTAATTTAGGCTGATTACTATGCACATCCGGAGCACTACATGCCAATTTTCCATGAAAAAGTATCCCCATACGCATCTGTTATAGGTTTGTGATATCTACTGTCAATGGATAACTTATTTGCCTTATTGTTATTGCTTCTACTGTCAATGGTTTTCTGTAGCAGTGAATTGCATGTACTGGGAGAGAAGATTTCCTCGCTTGTTGACTACGCAACAGCTGCAAGATCTGACAAATAAAGGATGTCCACTTATTGGAGTTTCTGATATAACTTGTGATATAGGGGGCTCGATAGAGTTTGTTAACCAAACTACATTAATTGATTCACCTTTCTTTAGGTACTATCCTTTTTTTGATGTTGACGTACTGTTTCTACTGGCATCATAATTGAGGCTTATATTTCTCTTTTAGACCCTTTTCCATTCTGTTACTGCACTTACACAAAATTCAGATGCATGTAGTTGTGTAACTGGGATATTTTAAATATTATGCCATCCTTGGTAGACAATAATTTAGCAAAATATATTTTGTAAAAATGGTTGTCAACCAAATTTTCGTCAAAATATTTGGAGCTTGAATTGGTATGGACCTAATCTTTTGTGTTACGTATTTTAAATATTACTTCCTCCATCCCATTATAATTGACGTTTTGAAGCTTTGCACAACTATTAAGGAAGTTACAACTCCTATAATTACTCCACTAAAATTATTATGCATTACCAAAAACACCATTGCATAGATAAATGAAAAAATAGTCTTGGAAAAGGAGAGAATTAAGGAGAGTATTAAATGTTATTGTTAGAGGATAGAGAAAATATAGGAATTATAAGAGAGAGAAAGAGAGTATACTATTAAGATATTAAAAGATGGAGAAAAATAGCCTTGAAAAAGGAGAGAATTAAAGAGAGTATTAAATGTTTAGGGGTAATTTAGGAAGTAATGTAATCTATTCTCCTAGAAATCTACAAACGTCAAATAAAAGAGAACAAAATTTGCTCTCTAAAACGTCAATTATAATGGGATGGAGGGAGTATATCTTAGGAAATGAGTACATTGTAATTTTTCATCTTAATTTCCTGGTTGATGTAAATTGTTTGTAAAAAAGGTCGTCAACCAAATTTTCGTCAAAATATTGAAAGCTTGAATTGGTATGGACCTAATCTTTTGTGTTACGTATTTTAAATGTACATTGTAATTTTTAATCTTAATTTTCTGGTTGATGTAAATTGTTTGTCTTTCCATATTCCTAGAAAAAGTGCAATATTCTGTTACCTTGTCACTTTTCCATTTTCAGCTTGTAATACATATTTCAAACAATTCTTGCATTTGACTTATAAACCTGGTGAACAATGGCTGACAGATATGATCCCTTTAGCAATTCATACCATCATGACATGGAGGGTAGTGGTGTGATATGTTCAGCTGTCGACATTCTCCCAACTGAGTTTGCGAAAGAGGTTATTAATATGCTCAATCTTGCACTCTTTTAATTTATTATCAAGTGTTTTACTTGTCTGAAGAAAGTATATCTAAATCTCTTTTTCCTTTGGAAAGGCTTCTCAACATTTTGGCAATATCCTATCAAAATTTATTGGAAGCTTGGCTTCTACAGACAACATTGAAGAATTACCTGTGCACTTAAAGAGATCTTGTATAGCTCATGGAGGATCACTTACTTCATTATACGAATATATTCCACGGATGCAAAAGTCGAATATAGAGTAAGTTGTTGGATACCATCTTACTTTTGTTGGTTTTTGTATAAATTTATCTTTCTTCTTGGTAAAGTTTAAGCTTTTAAAACTAATGCTCAAGTTCTCTTCAATTGAAGTTTTCTAGCTGAGGATAGTAAGTACTTCCTCCTTTCAAAATATAAGATCATTATTGACTTTTTGAAGTCAACTTAAGATATTTTCAAACTCAAAATTTTCATGAACTCCTTTAATTTTAGTCAATACAATGGTGAATATTGTAAAATATCTAAAAAGTATTACTTATTGCAAGATTTGTTGTTTCATAATTTTTAATAATAATCTCAATTTTGAGTTTGAAAATGTATCAAATTGATTTTCAAAAGTCAATAATGATCTTATAAATTTGGAACTGAGGGAGTATTTGACTTGCTTTGGTTTGAAATAACTAATACTATTCATGGTCACTGCACAACCATTATAGTTTTATTTGGTAACATTTATTTGTTTTATCACCTAATATCTAGGCTTTTGAAACTGATCTTATCAATGTCGTCACTTTTATCTTGATTTATCCGTAATAGCTAAAATAATCATGGTGAATCTTGTATATGCAGAGATCTACCAGATACCCTTGCAGAATCTAAGTTTATTAAGAAGAAATACACTAGTTTGGTATGTTCAAACTCTCATGCTTCATTTGAGATTCTATGTAGATTTCATCAACATATAGGAATTCTATTAGTTAGTGGCTCATTTCCTATTTTTAGAGTTGTCATTCCTCGCAATTCAACATTGCTAATATTACTTGAAACTGGCAGGTATCTCTAAGTGGTCATTTGTTTGATAAGTTTCTGATAAACGATGCTTTGGATATTATCGAAGCTGCTGGGGGCTCCTTTCACTTGGTCAAGTGTCAAGTGGGCCAAAGTACAGATTCTATGTCTTATTCAGAACTTGAAGTAAGTAAATATCATGTATGGTTTGATGAAAGAATAAAATAATAATTCATCATGCGCAAACTCATATAATTACAGTATTCATGAGAATTGAGAACTAGGGGTATTATTGGCCAGGCATGAAAAATGGAGTATTACGATTAACTAATAGATTTTTAGGTTGAATGAAACTTTCAAGCTATTTTATTTTATTTTTTGTGGTTTTTTTTCCTGTTACACCCCAACATGTGTAGCTGATTTCTTATCTTCTGTTTTATGGTGTTACTTTGGCAGGTTGGTGCAGATGATAGCACAGTTTTAGATAAAATTATCGATTCTTTGACATCTATTGCTAATACAAGTGAAGATTATGAATTTGTAAATGATAATACAAATATGGTATCACTGAAATTCGGTACAATCCAGAATGGTGACATCACGCAGGGATATAAAACAAAGGAAAGTGAGGTACTGATTCTAGGTGCAGGTAGGGTCTGTCAACCTGCTGCTGAACTCTTAGCATCAATTGGAAGAACTACATCTCCAGACTGGTTAAAATCTTGTATGACTTCAACTGAATTTGATGAGCAAAACTGTGTTCACGTAATTGTGGCATCACTTTATCTGAAGGATGCTGAAGAGGTACACAAAATCCATTAAATTATGAGATCCTTTACTTTATCTTGACTTTAGCTTCATACGATTTTCTTATTGGATGACTGTCTCTCCCCTTTTCATTTACAATCAGAGTTCAAATCTATTGCTAGTCTTAGTAAAAAGTTAATTAATTGTAAAAAAAGAACCTGATATCCACAAAAAAGTAATCCATTTACAAAATTCACAAACTTTAAGGTATATTTTTTTCTATGTTATCCCTAAATTTCTCGAGTGTTTAGATTAAATAATGATGGCATGATAATGTAATTGTGATGATAAACATCAGAACTTTGAGTCATTTATACTACCATCCAAAGAAGTGGGATTCTTTTTATGGAACAAGAATTTTGACAAGTGAGACATTTTTTTGTGGAACAGAGAATTTAACTTATCAAGAGAAATGTTCATAATATTTGCAAGTAATTCGTAAGAAGGTTTGAACTTCTTTTTGAATTTATGTGAAACCTGATTGGGTATAAATCCATCATCAAAAGATATTAATAATAACAATAATATTCCTTTGACCTAGCGAACTGCATTGGTACTTGTGAAACATCACTTTTATGTACCGATAGTCTCAAAATATTTCTTTGTTTTTTTACCTATAGTCACCCAAATATCAATATTCGAACTTAGTATTGGATGCACTAATATAAAGCTATTGTAGCGTGCCGCATTTTGTCCTACAACGTACCTCTTACCCTTATCGGTTCCACAAACCAAAATGAACCGCATTCCAGGTAACACTAGTATGTAGTTGAGAAACTAGTGCTTTAGATACCTATTAAGATTATAATCACTTCATCAACAATATGCATACTTGCATAGTTAAAATAATTGTACGTCATTTTTGTTGTTTCGACGCCACCTAATATATGCATACATTTTCATGATAAGTCTATATTGAATGCGTGATTTCTGTCTTTGTTTCATGTAAATCACTAATTGTGTACCTATTTTTGCATTCCATTTACAATCTTATACTGATGTTTGAATCAGATTATTGAAGGTATTTCAAATACAACAGCAGTTCAGCTTGATGTAATGGATTATGAAAGTCTTTGCAAGTACGTTTCACAGGTAGAGTTTTCTGCATAACTTATTTTCAGTAGAAAAGATTTGTTAGTAATTTGTTGCATTAGCACTTTGGAATAACAGCACAAAGATATTTTACAAGTAATCTCCGGATATTAGCTTTTGCATCCAACATGGCTTTAGAATGCTATGACCAATGATGCATGTCCAGTATGTGTACACACTATTACTTTTCAATATCTTGAAAACAATCAGCCGCCATATTGTTAAATGATCAATATATCATCTCGGAATGTCTCTACAATTGGCTTAGAAACATAGATATATCATATATATATGAAATGAAAATGAACAAGTTACAAAGCAATTTGAAGCGTGTAGAGACGCCTCAGAATATTAAGTGAAATATATTACTTTAAGTGAATATAAGCCAATATTGTTTCACTTAATATGTTTCAACCTTTGCATTCGTCTACATGCTCATGTTGAGGTAGATTTAGGATATTGAATTGTAAATGAAAACAAATAAAAATAATTTGTATAACATATAATGGTTTATAGACGAAGTCAAAAGAAACTAAAACTTAAAAGACAAGGATTCTCCAAAAAACAGAATACTAAACAAGAGAAATAAAATCAAAGCAGTGAATGGATCGCTCCAATACTGTTGAACCCCTAATACTGCCATTCCTTGGAAACCTGAACCCATGGACCAAGGGACAAAAATATCACAATTCAATTCCATAAACTTAAGCGGGGAAATTTGGTCCTTGAAATTTGACACTTAATCCATATACACTAAATGACTACAAGTATCATAAGAAACAAAATTCTACGAAGGAAAGGTATTACCAAAAGCTTTTCAAACACACCAGACAATTTATTCATAATTTGCCATGCAACGGCTCAATGCCTGAGAAAATGAGATGACTCCTGTTTGTTCACAATATAAACTAATTCGAAGACAGAGCATTGTTGAGACACTGCACGAGTACTAAATCGTCATTGTTGAAATGGATGAGGGCAAAGCTAAACGAATGCCTTAACTTTAGAAGGGACGTTAGAATTTTGACTGAAGATAGCAAAACTGCAAGAGAAAAAGGAAGTTCAGAGAATAAGGACATGGAAAAGAGACTACGAAAATTCGTAATTATCCAAAGACGAGATATGACAAGAACTGAGATGATTAATTAAGAATGTCAAGTATGTTGCCTCTCTATATTTCAACTCAGAATTATTCAAAGACGAGATATGACTAGAACTAAGATGATTAATTGAGAATGTCAAGAATTTTGCTTCTCTCTATCCTTCCAATTTCTAAAGAAACTAGAAATGTTCTGAGATTACCTGCCCAAGACCTAAAAGAAAAATGAAAGTAGGATGAGATATAAATCATATGACAGCATGTTAAATAATTGATTACTAATCTTAATTTTCTCCATGTAATATCAATATTATATAATTAAATATTACAATATAGCTGTCTTGAACTATACATGAAGCTAACTATGCTCTTCTTCTGAACCTTGTTTTTCATTACTATTATGCTAAACTCTCACGGCTATTTCTTTAAGATATTGATGATTCCTAATCCCACATTGTAGTTTTGGATCCTTTGAATCTCCTCTTTTCTACAAATGGAATAGAAGAAAAGAATTGCTCTACCTTTTGTTAAATTTGTTATTTCTGTATACAAGGAAAATGTCCTCTGTTTAAGTAAATAAATATATTTTACCCATTTATTTGACAATTATAATGTTTCATCCTTGATATCTGTTACTCAAGGGCCAACTAGTTATTCCTTTCTGCAGCAAGATGCAGAAAGGAATAACGAGGTTGTTAATGTGCTTCTTTGTCTTACACAGGTTGATGTTGTCATCAGTTTACTGCCACCTAGTTGCCACAGTACAATAGCAAATGCATGTATCAAGGTATATTTCATACTTCTTTTGTGCTGTTCAAGCTCATCAAGTCTGCCATTTCCTTAGGACTTTTGCTTAATGTCTCCAGACAACCTAATGCTATAAGGATCACATGTAGTATTTCAGCTAACAAATTTTTATGTGAGATTGATCAAATTTTTGACTTGAAATAGCATGCATGATTTTCTACTTTAATTAAGTGAAAAAATACAGAACAAACACAACCTGTTATGCATGGAGTTTTAGAGTGTACCCGTTTTAATCATGCCAATTTCCCTTCAATTTTGGAGTCTGCCAAACATTGGACCTAAATAGGCAGGTGATTTCAACAGAAAGGAAATGCATGATCTTGAAGAAGGCATTCGAATTCCTTTGTGCAGTTTTTAATGCACCAGCTGTAAAACTATAGATGCCTATTTAACATTAAACCTAGCGGAAGCTTAGATATATCCTTATACTATTTACTTCTCTTAAATACCTTAACAAATGACAACAAAAATTAATCTTCGATTAATCCCTCAAAAAACTTTCATTAAAGTTCTATCTTTCGCTTCACGTATAAGTATAACACAAAAATAACAAGGAAAGTTATGGTCATGTGGTCATTCTGCATCAGTCGATAATATATTGAACCTCTTTGAATTATGACTGGTCGTTTGTCTATGAGCAACTTTTCATATGCTTCCGCATTGACCTAAGAAAAGCCTTCAGCTTCTGTGATATCTCTTACCAGTAATCTGTACAAAAATCTGAGATATGTTGTATTTTTTATCAGTTTCTGATTACTGAACTTAGTTTGAATAGTTTCAAACTTTCAGGTCTCACTGGTTCAGGACTGTTTTGATCTAGTTATAAGTCTAATTGTAAATCTCTGTTATTGAACTAGAAACCATGAAGTTTTTAGTTTATTGTCCCCATAAATACTGCTTTAAAGTAAAATAATAAGATTGACTTGTGAAAATATAGGAGACAAACCACATCTGTAAAGAAATCAGATAAATGTATCCATGTTTTAATGTTGAAATTGAGTGGCCAATGAGCATTCTTATCCCCCACAAAATGATCACCAGCAATATTTTGTTCAAATTCCTTGCTAAAATGTCATTAGAATTACCATGTATTTTACCCATGGATCTGTGGCTTAGTGGCTTACCAGAAATGTGGCAAAGAGAATGGGACAAAGATAAATGGTTGTCCGTGAACAGAAAAGTTGAACCATCTTTTTTTTTTCTTTAGATAAGTCAGAATTGTTGAACCATCATATTAGCTATAGGTTGTAGGAAGAGATATGAGACTATATTAAACACTCCAATTGAATATTAGAAGCCAAATTTATATACTCAGTTTTGTTTTACATTTACATTTTCATAACTACCAAAGATATTGGCACTTTTTTTTTCTTAATGCAGCTCAACAAAAATCTGGTTACTGCCAGTTATGTTGACGACTCGATGTCAAAGTTAGATGAACCAGCAAAAGGTGCTGGTATTACTATTCTTGGTGAGATGGGGTTGGACCCAGGAATAGGTAATTTTTTTCTATATCTTACGACAATTGGATGTTCCTCCAATAGGATAGTACTTAAATAAATAACGGGAAGTAAAAAGTATGCATTTTTTAACATCAGACTGCATGTACAGAAATAAGGAAAATGTCATTTATGCACTTCTCTGAAACCAATGTGTTCTAACAAGCTAAACTTGTCCCAGAGCATGCTGCCCGCTGTTAATAAAAATTTCTCCATCACTTTTTAGTAAGAAATACTACTCATAAATTCAATTTATATTATTGTGAATCACATTATTTTTTATTATCCTACCTTTTAACCCTAAGGGATATGGTATAAAATTGAAATAATAAATTTGAATAATGAAGTGGATGGTCTATCTAGCACATTGAGTACTTGAGTTCTAAGTTGAACTAAAAATTAATACATACTTTTAATTAAAGCTTAGTTGTTACAAATACTACAATTGCTGAAGCATCAGTTTTACTGGATCACTAACTAAAAAGCCACCAAAAAAATTAAATGAGAAACCGAAAAAAATAAAAAAGAAAAAGAAGAAAAAGCTATTCAGTCAACCTCACTTGACCACTTGAAAATCACACTGGTTTCAGAGAAAGAGGTTGTGGATGTGTACAAATTTAGAGTTTAGAAATATCACCTCGACTAAGACGTAATTTGTTCTCTGTCTAGGCTATTTAAAACTATCACTTTGGCTAAGACATTATAATTTGCTGTCGTCTAAGTTATCTCACAATGTCCCCCCCTTTTTTGAGTGACCAAGTAAATGTCGAACCATCGAACTGAAGGACAAATTTATGTTCAACTATTTTATCTTTCTTCTAGGTTAGTTAAACTTATATTGATTGATCAATTAATTTGTTGTATACATCAGATCATATGCTGGCAATGAAGATGATTGACGAAGCACATGCTAGAGGGGGGAGGATTACATCCTTCACTTCTTACTGTGGCGGTATCCCATCTCCAGAAGCAGCAAATAACCCATTAGCTTACAAATTCAGGTGAACCTCTACTCCATGAAATTGAACTTCGTACAGCCTTTTTATTAATGGTTAATGTGGAAACATTTTCTGTGAACACATACTATTGGGAAACGTACTCCTTCCTAAAACCTTCCTCAATTAGGTGTACAATCAAGGATTTGTGCGAGGAAAAAGATATGTATACTTTAAATTCAATAAAATTACAGTAAAACCTCTATAAATTAATACTCGATAAATAAATATTCTCTCTAAAATAATATTTTTTTCCCAGTCCCGACTTGGGCTAATGGGATAAATTAATAATTTCAATAAAATAATAAAATAATAAATTTTAAAAAGACCATTATATAAATATATGGTCCCATCAAAATCGTAAATTAATAATTCTTTTAAATTACAAATATATCTAGGGTAATCTTGTAAAATATGATTCTATTCTCGTTTGTTTTGTCTTAAAATTCAAATCTATCTTAATTTCATCCTTAATTTTTCTTGAAATTCAAATCTAATTGAATTTCATCCTTAATATATGGTCCCATCAAAATAATGTTTTGTCTTGAAATTCAAATCTAATTGAATATAATTTTTTTTGAAATAAAATGTGAATGTAATTTGAAAAGTGGATACAATGAACATTATTTAATTATTAAAAATAATTAATATCACTTACAATGAATTCTATTATTACATTAATTTAATAAGTATGATACATTGCATCAAAAAAAGTATGATATAAACATCAATAAAATGCAATAATTTTAATGTAATTAAATTTATGTTCATCGAATAGAAAAACACTCTTTAAATTAATAAATTATTAATTTATCGATTAAATAATAACTCTCTAAATTAATAAAAAAATTCAGTCCCAATAGTATTCATTTATAGAGGTTCTACTGTATGTAGAATGCTAATATGAAATTCTCGGTTGTCCTCCATTAACGCAAAAACTGGCTCAAGAAAAGCGTACAGAAATTTAGGTTAGCATACTTTAAGAAGGTGGATTTTATTATTTGGACATTCTTCTGATAATAGAAATATTTTTGTCTTTCTCAGTTTTGTCTGTTAAGAGTAGTGTAATTTATGTTGTTTTAATCGTGAATTCAGGATTATAAAAAATAAAAAAAAATGATAGATTTCCTTGGAGTCTTGGACAGAATGATGCATGTATATAATACATATTATGAGCATTACGTTGTAACTTTTTGCAAACAGCTTTCTCTTTCTGTTTTACCAATATGCTCCCTTAGCTGAATATTATAGTGTTTTAATACGAAGTTTCATACCCAAAAACTATTTCAGTTGGAGTCCAGCAGGAGTTATAAAAGCTGGGCGCAATCCGGCCACCTATAGATATCATGATGAAGTCATACATGTTGATGGTAAGTTGTTAGCAATCAGAGGGTTGTTAGGTGTTACTAATCCCTTTAAGAAGTGTGATGAATATATGCAAATTTAGAGTCTTGACGACTTCTATAGTCTTTTCCTACTTATCTTCAATGTTTCCTTTGTATAGTAAATATGGAGTACTATTTTACTTATGTACTTTTGCATTTGCCTCATGCAGCTAAATCAGTAGATTCTAAAATTTTATAAATTTATTGTACTTGGGTTGAAAGCAATATTGATATGTTTCACCAAAAATAGTTATATTCACCAGTTCTTACTTTGAGTGGTTTTTCCTTCCATACTTGAATCAGAAGACTCTTTGTCAAATTCTGGTTATGAAATTGGTGCGTTCCTTTAACATATCAGGAAAAAGGAAGGGGAATGTGGAGAATTAGATCAATAATTAGATCATTTTTATAATCCGTGTTATTGTTGAATGCAGGGGACAGTCTCTATGATTCAGCCACAAGATTTCGGATATCTGATCTTCCAGCTTTTGCATTGGAGTGTCTTCCAAATCGCAATTCTTTAGTGTACGGGGACCTGTATGGAATAGGACATGAAGCATCAACCATCTTTCGTGGAACCCTTCGTTATGAAGGCATGTAATGTTTTAGGCTTTTTTATGTTATGGTGGTCTTGAGGCTGTGTTTTAATACTGAATGTTTGAGTTAGCTGAGTTGATTCTAAAGGTTGCACTGGGATGGTAATCTGAGGTTTCTGCTGAAGCTTAGAAAACTGAAAACCCGAACAAGCAAAAGATGAGAAGATAACAATTTGCAAAACAAACAACTTTGACAGGGTTCTGGGGAAAAAAACTTTGATACTTGTACCTGGGTTCTTATTGACGTGGACTTTGAACAGAAGGAGATTATAAGACTTATGAGTTGATATTTCCTGCAGGTTTTGGTGAAATAATGGGCACAATGGCAAGAATCGGTTTCTTCAATGCTGAAGTGCTTCCAATTCTTAAAAATGGGAAAAGATCCACATATGAGACGTTCTTACTTGAACTTCTCAAAGGTCAAAGCAAGAACTTGGTAAGCACTTTGATTGGAGAGAAGGACATTGCAGACAGAATATTTGCTCTTGGACTTTGCAAAGAGCGAGGAGCAGCAATAAAGACGGCCAAAACCATCATGTAAGTTAAATGATCCTGGGGTCTGTGTAATGTTGATCTGGTTGTAAGTAATAATACTATATTTTAGTGGATTTAACATCGACGTTCTTGAATGTTTGTTTTATTGTGGATTAGATTTTTGGGATTCAACGAGCCAAAGGAAATTCCTGAATCCTGCCAAAGTGCATTTGATGTCACCTGCCTGCGCATGGAAGAGAAACTAGTCTACTCTGGCACAGAAAAGGTAATTTTTTAATCTCTATATTCTCAGCCACCTTTTATATCCAAATGTTTTTCTCTTAAATTTACTCGATCCAACTTAGATGATAAGTGACCAATATACATAAAAAGAATGGGTGAAGAGGATAATTTGCTGTTTGGTAATTTCCCTCCCGTTTGTCCTACAATTGTGAAACATAAACTGTAGATAGAGATTTTTTTCTCCTCAAGGATATTCAGTTTGAAATTCCATCCTCATGTGCACCATCATACCTCAAAGAAGTAATATTTGTCAGCATCTGCATCTGAACTATGGTATAAGTGCCTAGGGCTTCCTGTAAATATCAGGGTTGGGGAGGTTCAAATGTACGCAGCCTCACTTTTATATGCAGAGAGGCTATTTCCAGGATTTGAACCCGTGACTAAGCATTCAACAAATGAGCGCTTGACCAATCATGTCAAGCATTACCTTTTATAAATGGACATAATGGAAAATAATTATTAATTACAACGAGATTAGAAGCTATCAAAAGAGAGATCTTGGTCATGGAAGACGTAAGAGGGTCTTGTAGGAACTATACGAGCAGATATTAGGTATAATTCGTCGTTGAGCTAAAAAATCTGCAACTTTGTTCCCTTCCTGATAGGAAGAAACTAACTGCAGGGCTTGAATAGACTTGTCAAGTTGATTCAATCTTGGTGATGGGGCATCAAGAAGTATGTGTGATGTAGGGTTAAGTTGTTTTTTAATGTGGCTAATGTGATATATATCAGGATATGGTAATTTTGCACCATGAAGTAGATATAGATTTCCCTGATGGCCGACCTACCGAAAAGCAAAGTGCCACTCTATTGGAATTCGGGAGAACTGAGTATGGCAGAACCACCACATCCATGGCACTTACCGTTGGAATTCCAGCAGCAATTGGAGCTTTGGTATCTGATTTTTTTAAAATCTCTGTTTTTTTTGGGCACCAATTCTGGAGTGACTACTACAACTATATTTAATTATTTGAATTGTCGCAGCTCTTACTTGCAAAGAAGATCAAAACAACTGGTGTCTTGAGACCCATTTATCCAGAAGTTTATGAGCCAGGTAATACCAATACATTTCTTTGGTTTGGTTTCATTGCAATTTAGTTTCTTATCAATGAACGTGATCACTGCACATGTTAGACTACCTCCGTTTTAATGCAATACATGGCATATAAAATATTGTATGATACCTAGGTCAACATAATGGTTAATGAGCAATCCCAAAGGGGACATTCAAATTCATTCTAAAACACTGGTTTTCCTACTCTGCTATAAAGAAAAAAAATATTTAAGAGAGATTGATTCATCAATGTACAAGGCACTCGCTTGGTGCTTCTTATGCATATGTGAGGCTACCGTGATTCTCTTTCTGGCAATGTCATTACAACTTTGGAACCACCATGCAGTCACGAACCATCAACTGGGGATTTGACCTTGAGCCAACTGAATGTTTTCTTCTAGTTTTTTTATTGTTTGTTTGTTTGTTTTGCAGCTCTGAAGATTTTACAGGCTTACGGCTTCAAGTTGCTGGAGAAGCTGGAGTAAATTGGGATTGCTCAGGCACCCTTTGTACATATGTTGTATAGATCAAGATTTAATTGTTTTATCATATTCTAAAACCAGAACCAGCAATTAGACTCTTTATGTGAATGGATGTCCCATTCTAACATAACTGATTGTGTATGAAGTTAGCAAGAAGAAAAATAAATAATTTTTCCTAAGAAGTATATGCATGCATGCATTTGTGTTGCTTAAAATTACTTCAAACTAACCCGAGCAGTTGGTGCGCTGAGACGAGCCGTAAACTCGGACGTTCTGGGATCGAATACCACCAGTAATAATTTGCCAAGACCAAAAATGGTTCATGGGCTTACGGGGACGCGGGGAGTGGCGAAGCTAGAATTTTCATTCACTGGGGTTAAAATATTGTGATACTATAAATAATTTGGCGGGCCCCGAGCCAATTTTTTTAGATAATTTTGTACATTTTGGCCAATTGCATATATAAAACATGTATTTGGTTACAATATTGATAATATAACAAATAATAACATTATATATACACACCACTTATTGACCTCTAATACGTCTTTCAAACCACAAATTTGTTAATAAATATTTAAATTTCTTATGTTATAAAAATAATATAAATGAGATTATTATTTATTTTAAAAATATTAGAGAAAGATACATACATCAAAGAGTAAAAGTAATATAGAATTGAGAAAGTTATAAAAAATTCAATTTGACCCCGTATATTAAAAAAATTATAAAGTTTCAGTGAGATCAATTTATTCATTACACTTAAATTTCTTCTAAATTTATCATATATTATAAAATAATTTTTTTTTTCAACCTCCCATGTGGCTTCGCCACTAGAGGCGGGCCTAATCCCGTTATAAAAGGTTGACCCGGGTTCATGGAGATGAGTGCAACTACGGTTGCAAAACTCACGGTTATCAAAAAAAATTACTTCAAACTATATAATTAAATTTGAGGTTTGCAATGAAAGATGAACTCAAAATATGGAGTAACCATATCTGTATAAGTCGGGATCACACAAAAAATGCTAAAGCATTTTGAAACAAGACTATTTGTCATCTAAAATTACATAAAATGTTGAACCAGCAATAGCGAGATTCCCTTCAACAAATTAGAAAAGAAAAAGGAATTAATAGGATAACTTGTATTGAAATGATCAAAAAATTGCGTCCTTGCACTTCCATATATTCGTAGAACTGAAATTTGTAACGCTAAGCTGTGTTTTGGCAGTCCACTTTAAGCTGCTAAGTATGTTTAGCCGGTCCCCTTTAAGCTGTTTTTCCGAAGACCAAACATCATAAATCACTCTTCTTTCAGCATTTCATTAGATGCTCCGAGTTTATAAATATTAGAATACACCAATGAATTGGTGGTCTCTCATGAATATCTCATAATAGGGGTGAGCCTCCACAAAACAATCTATGAAACTAACTGATTTTTCTTGATGAGTTCTGTGAAACTAATTGATGCTCCACCTCTTCCCAGTTATGAACCTTAAAAACCAGGGGGTGTTGAGCAACAGACTCTGTCTTGCACCAAGGATATGAATTCTCATAATCAAAAAGTAAAACCTTAATTCCAGCTTCAGCACACTCAGCAGCGTATCTTGGGTTGTCATCAATTAAAACTTTTGCTCCCAGTGACCTGTCAGAAAGGATAACCGTTACAAAAGCCGATCAAATAATGTCCAGAGTAATTTTGCAAGAATATTTTAGTGAACTCGCCATAATCAACACTCTGACCACGCTACTGAAGTAAAGAGCTCATAAACGAATGCAATTTCATCAGAATATATTATACTTAAAGAAGGTACTTACTTTTGAATTCAAATCTTTACAAATTAATTATCAGGAAAAAATTAGTAACGCTAGGGGTACTATATGGGGTATACCACATCTGGCGTACCAGTTTAATGCTGTTATGTTAATTGCTCAATAAAATCACATTTCTCACATAATCAATCACAATGTAGTAAAACAATGAAATAACTATGAGTCACTTTTGGTACCCCAAACATGGTAACCCCAATTGGGAACCCCCTAACATCCTTAGGAAAAAAAATATACAACAAAACAAACCCAAGAAAAAATTAAACCAGTTCATGGAGAAGCTACCTGCAGATGTCTGATTTAGCCCTAGACTGCCCATCTAAAGCAAAGTGATTGCCAAACTGAATCTCCTGAAAGAGTCCTGGAAAATGCTGCTCAATCCATTCAATTGTGTGATCTTTGATTGCATTCTGTCGGGACCTACAAAAATGAATAGCTTCAAAATGACAAATAATTCGGTGTTCATATTAGAAAATCATCGAACTCAAAAACATGTGTAGCTAAGAAGACATACGTCACTACTGATAGATTGCAAAATCTCGACAACCTCTTTAGAGCCTGCAGAGCACCTGGAATTGGATGGATCCCCGTCTTGAAATAAGATGTCTTAAAAAACTCGTGGACACGGATATCAGCTGTCAAAACAAGAGTGTAAACATTTTGATCCTATATGTTGTAAGGAATCTAAAACGTAAACTGGTTGAGAAGCAAAATTGTAATATCACAGAAGATATAAATACATTGGACAAAAATCATAACAGTTTTAGTATGCTTGACTCTATAGCTATTCTGATCTCTAAGCAGCAACAACAAAACAAGCCATCACAATAGATTTTGTAGGAGCAGGATATTTCCCTTTCTCAAGGGATCCATGCACTTGTGTTGCTTTACGTATGTAATAGTGCATAAAGGAAAATCTCTAGTAAAAATATATTCTGAAATGCAAGGATCATGGGTCATTAATCCATACAGATTCTTCTGTTTCATACTTTTAAACCCAACTGTATGAGAACAAGGAAAAGTCTGATCAATTTTGACTCAGCTCCAACACCAAAAATGATAGTACTGCTGGCTCTTTCACTTACACCTCCATCTAAAAGCAATATTAAAGGCTATGTTGCATGGCCTCGGGTACGGGAATCGGGTGTTGGTAATGTCTAGGTGTCAAACTTGTCTATTCTTACAATAACGAGGACACGGCGTAAAACGATCCAAATTTTAGATACGGGTGCGTGGATATGACGAGTAATGTTGTTTAAAAGTTGGTGTTATGTGAGATTTAGTGAAAAGATATCAAACATTTTGGGTTAATTTGAAATAAAGATGACTATTGGTGGATATTTAAGTGAACATTTACATATCAAAACATTTAGTGGAAAAAGTAATAAGTTTATGGGTTAAATTTTTAAATGTTATAAAGTTTATGGGGGTACAGGTACACAATCAACTATTGGTGACTCAAAGAATCTGACCAACAAGTGAAGGATCTGCCTCGGATTCCACACCCATGTCCACTCGTGTCGACACGGGTACTTCAATCTCAACTAAACAGTCCATGTAACACAGATTAAAAGTAAAAGTATCTATTCAAAAACCCTACCAATATTCAGTCAAAAAGAGTTAACAATTGTATGGAGTATGGACATAAATTTTACAGTTTTGAACTGGGACTGCTGATCCCTAAATATTATGAGGCTGCATATTTTGATGGCAAAGATAAATGTTCTGTTTATATAGGTGTAAATAAAATTTTTACTCAATTCAGTCAAACCAAAGGAGAGTTCAGTAATACCTTCAACTCGAGAACAGTTCCATATCTGTAAAATCAGTACAATGTAAATCAGTATCCAGAAGCACAGAACTTGTCTCTACCCAAAAACAGAAGCAAACTAAAGGAATAGGGAATATATTTTGGCTGATCAGCACCTGCCAGCTAAATTTAGTACCCTGGACTACAGCTTAAAATAAGATGTACAAGAAGTGATGGGTGCAAGGTTAATTCTAAAAGTGGAAAGTATATCCCTCAGATAGAAAAATAAAAAACACCAATTCAGCACACTCAGATGCAGCCCAGCCAGGGGAACTTAGCTCTGAAAATAGTCCAAATCGGTTTGCTACAAACAAGAAAATTCTGATTGACATTGTAAAATCACAAATTGTTTAGATTTTAGATGATACTCGTGATGCAATTAAAAAAAGAAAAGAAGCAAAGGCATCAGTAAAGAGTTCAATGAATGTATCCTACTACATAAAGCAGATCCCTTGCACCATACTAGACTATTGTTGACGTGACAAAAATGCCATCCAAGCAAAATACCCATCTCAGAGTTTTATTTAAAGAAAACACCTAAATTTGACACCCATCTTCAGAACACAATTATTTTTCCACTTCTTAGATAATAAGAAATACACATTGGTTGTGGTTCACCATTTATCCTATATTTCTATCTTGAAGAATGCAAAAAAACAAAAAAAAAGAGAGAAAAAATCAAACAAAATAAACTGTCATATTGGCAATCTGTGTGAATGCTTTTTCCATACAGAACTTAAAAGAGATTTCCCTAGGTCAGGTCAAGAAGTGGGCGAATACACAGTTACACACACATTATTACACGAAGTTATCAAAATCAAGTCCAAGCACAGAGGTCCTGAGACACCCATAAATTATGAACATTTTTCACTATAATTCTTAATACTGTGCTAATTATGAAAAAATATAAACCCATGAGCACAGATGTCCTAAATATGAACTTTTTCCATATAAATAATATTTACACAGAACTCAGCAATAGATCAGCAGACAAAACTTTACCTTGAAGAACTCATAGACATGGTATTCTGAAACCGAATGATTCAAAGAGTAGCGATCCGCGATAAATCTATTCAAAGCTGATACAAAGTTTCCAAGAACTGAATGCAAAAAGAAACAGAAAAGAAATATGAACAAACCGGACACTGTATCAGACCATTGGGAAATACTGCATATCCTATCAAACTAATACTTTCTCAATGCAAAGTTAAGGATACACGAGCAACCAGCCAATATTTAGTGTGAAACACCCAAAACATTTTTTACAACTACTGAACTTCCCCAGGAGTCACTATGCGATTAGTAGTGACTAGTGAGCACTGGACAGGGTAAAATAGTTTGCATACATAAAGCTAAACCGAGTGCAGATACATATTGATGATTAATATAACAAGAAGTTTGAAACATAGTTCACAGTTAAAATAAACAATAATCATGTCGGAATTGCAAAAGTAGGAATCTTGAATGCAGAATGAATCCACATTGAAATATCACATCACATAAAATAAATAAGTGTTTAAAGGAAAAGAAAGATACCTTCATCCACATCAACAGCAACAACCAATTTCTCAGGTAGAGGTTCATCTGGCAATCCAATTGTGTGATATGCACCATTATTGTTGAACTTGAACCAATTTGGATCATGGCAGTTGTTAGTTTCTTCAACAAGCCCATTAGCCTTGTCCGAATCAGGACCAAGCAACTGCGGCAGGGAAGGAGCAAAAGCTTGAGGACGCCGAGCCTTATACAAGGATTTACTATTATTATTACCATTGCTACAGCTACTGCAATTACTATTGCTGTTGCTATCATTTCCAGCTGCAGGTTTAATAATAATTGTTTTGGTGGCGGGTTTTAGATGTAGGGCTGTATAAGGTAGGAAATGGAATCCCTTGTTGGAGTTGCAGGAGGACAATAATGATGGATCATTCTTGTAATTGTTCCCTTGACTCAATAAAGAATAAGATGTGGAGGATGAACTCGCGGCCATTAAGCAATAACAACCGCGACGGTGGTGGTGGTGGTGGATGCAGCAGCTGTGGCGGTGATTCGATAATAATCCTACAATCAATGAGAATGAGGAGGACGGCGACGACGATGAAAACCGCCTCCTTATCATTACGTTTCCCCAGGCATTAATTTCCCCTTTTTTCGACGAATTATAGTGCAACTGGGATATATATAGAGAATTTTAAAGGGCGAGGGAACTGAAAATGGGAAATTGAGACGAAGGATTTGGCATTTGGGAAAATATAGAGTTACGTCGCTTGTAGCCCTAATTTTATGAGATTCTTCTCCTGCAGTAAATCTAAGTAGGTAGCAGGAGGTGCCGGCAGGAGGCGGACTTGGAGAGGAGAGGGAAAAAGCTAACATATAGAATTAAAACTTTTATTATTCTCTCATGACAAAACAAACAAAAAAAAAAGGTGTTTTTCTCAAAAAGAAATACAGAGCACTGAAACTACAGGAGAGGACAGGAGAATAAAAGGGAGCGGGCGTGGGGACGAAGAGCTGCGGCTAATTCTCATTCTAATTCATATTTCATCCTCTTTTTTCTGCTTCATATTAATGGATGGAGTCAAAGGGGGAGGCTGGATCAAAATCAAAAAATCCACAGAAATATTTATAATATATAAATTTTTGTTTCATAATATATTACGTTTTAAATGATTTTATTTTTAAAAAATTATTTATTATTTTATATAATTCAAGGGAATTAATTATAATCTTTCTAAAATATCTTTTATGGGAAAATGTTACAGATGAGAGAGTAGGTAAGAGATCAATATGATAATTATGGAAATTCAAGGGTATTATAAATAATTGATATTATATTTAATATTATACAATCATTTCCTTAATTTTTGTGCACAACTCTAAAAGATCATATATTATGGGACGGAGGGAGTATTATTTTTTTAAAAAGAATTTTGAATCTATCACTCCATTCGTTCTTAATATAGTATGGAATAAATATGTTAATTATGAAAATTTAAAAATATTATAGATAATTAATATTATATAATTATTATTCTTAATTCTTGTGCACGAGTTTAAAAGTATCAAGTATTGTAACATACATTACCTTTTGAAATTGAATATACTTTACACAAACATTCAAAATCTCATAATCTTATTCCAAATTATCTGATTCTCCACTCCATTTCTAAAGCTAAAAGTGTAGAGTATAAATAATGTTGGTTTAACATCATGTTCCTTTGGAGAGCCTTCCCATGATCATGACCTTACGTTTTAATTTCAACAAACAAGTGTGATTCTTATGCTATCAAGGCTAGCAATTTGATTTGTGATTAAATACTTCCCAGTTAGTTGGAAAAGGTACTTCATTCCTTCTGCATGAATTCTTAATTGAAGGTTTATCTTAAAAAATAATGTTAGAGACACAATTTATTCTACAACTTATTCTATAGTTTGCTGATGTGGCATATTCCATCTCAGCTTTTGCGTGGGGCCGAATACTATATTGAAACAATTTGATTATCAATATGCTGAGATGGGATATGCCACATCAGCAAATATTATATTAAAATAATTTGTTTATCAATATGCTGAGATGAGATATGCCACATCAACAAATTATAAAATAGTTATAGAATAACTTGTGTCTCTAGCACTACTTTATTTTAAAAGTTGAAAGTGAGGTTTATCCAAAGAGTAATACTAGAGACACAACTTATTCTACAACTATTTTATAATTTGCTGATGTGACATATTTCACCTCAGCATATTGATGAAATTGCTTCAATGTAATCTTCGACCCCACATAAAAGCTGAGGTGGAGTATGTCACATCAGCAAATTATAAAATAGTTGTAGAAAAAATTGTGTCTCTAGCATTATTCTTATCCAAAATGTTAAATTAACATTTTTTTTTAAAAATATTAAATTACGTTACTAACCATTAAATTAAATTTTTTAAGCTAAAAAAGGAGGATATGATTGAGATTATAAAGTGAAGACACTAACAGAAACCAAGTATTAATGATAAATTTTTTTGAATGTGTAATAAGTAAGACATTTCTATAATTTCTACCAATCACATGTATTGATAAGTGAGATTTTTTGATTAGTCAACTTTTTGATTGGTCGTAATTTTTCTGAATAGATGTATAATAGGTGTGACTCTTTTATAATTCCTATTAATCACATGTGATAAGTTTCACAATTATAGTTCGGCTTAAATTTATCGTAATACATAATAGACCTCATAGTTTAATTATACAGATATGGCACCGAATAGCTGGCCCCTTCTAATTTGATGGTTAACCTGGCCCATCAACACACCAGGTTTTCGTGGCCCAGTTTTAGTAATTCTTTTTTTAAAGCGTTCGGAGTCCAATAACAAATGGGCCTAAATCAATATCACCTTCTCCAATCAAGTACCTAATTAACGATTGTGTAGCCCAATTAGAATGAAAAAAAGTGGCAACAAATGAAAACATAACCTCCGCTTTTAATAATTTTGTTTGATTGATTCATTGAGGAATAATATCTCAATATTATTTTTCTACAATTAATTATAAAGGTGAAAAATAAATAAATGAATGTTTAATGTTTAGAGGTATTATAAAAAACTAAGTTATTATTTATTTTTTAAAGATAAAAAGTAACTAATTTTCTTTCTAAAAAGATAAATAAAAAATAACAAAAGAGTATGATAACATATTCTCACATAAAGTAATAGGTGGGGTCAAGTTTATGTGAGAAAAAGACGACGTTATTACACCTCTGCTGATCTCCTTATAGTTTGGCTCGAAAGAAAATGCATTCTCCATGGTGCGGCTTTTGTGTAATTTTACGTTACAAAAGTGTCTCATATAAATTCGGTAGCACCAATTTCACCCAAGTAAATTTATATAACTTTTCATTACATTAAATATAAAAAATGTTACATTAATCATTACAAGCAATTTTTTCAATACTCAATACAATAATAAAGATAGAACTTATTAAGATGAAATTAGTGTCAACTTCACTTTAACTGATATATATATATATATATTCTCATTCATGCATGAGCATGACCTTTGTTGAAAAGATAATTAATTTTTTTATTAATTAATTAACTTATTAAGATGATCTCAAAACACAAACCATCATTTCAAAACACCAACAATATAATATAATGAAACCAAAGTAATGCAGCTAGTGAGTTAGTTAAAACCAAACCAAACCCTGCAATTAACTAACTTTAATTTCTCTTCCTGCAGTTCTTCCTAATCTCTCCATTTGAACCGGTGAGCGGGCTAATATCACCCATCTTGATCATGGCAGCCGCAAAATCAGAAACAAAGGTGTTGGGGTTGTTGCTATATGTTCTCACTATTGAATCGGTTGATCCGCCGTTAAACAGTTGTTGATCGGAGTGGAGTAGGCCTTTTCGGTTCAAAAGGTTCTTGTGATAATTGTTGTCGAAAGCCGTAGGAGATTGGAGATCCAAGGGTGCCAAATTGTTGTCTCCTGAGCCTGTGGTTCTTGGGCAGTTACTTTGCCTTGTTTGAGCAAATGAACCCTCTATGTTGGTTTCGTTGTAGACTCGAGCCCTGAAGTTGGTGCACCGTGCTTGTCCAATTGTGTGAGATCCTATATATATATACATAACATATATGTCGAAAATCACTTGTTAGTTAGTCTATATACTAATTATAAATGAGACTCATTAATTTTGGGACATGCAGAAGGATAAAGAGGGGGTGGGTGATAGCCTGATAGGGAGGGAGGGAGGGAGGGAGCACATACGTACCAGACAAAGCAACGAGGTCCTTGGTGGAAAGGCCAAGAGCACTAAATCTAGAAACGAGGGCATTGAGGTTAGATGTTGGAGGAGGAATGCTGTTATTTGCAGCCCGTTGACTTGCTGTCCTAGAATCTCTTCTTCCAAGTTTTACATTCCAATTAGGCCCTCCAAGCTGCATGCAAATATATATATATATATATATATATATATATATATATAATTACGTACGTACATATGGACCACAGCTAGCATAAATAAACAATAATTAATTAAAATTAGCGAAGAAGGAAGGCTTATATACAATGGCAACAGAATCTCTAGCAGTAATAGCCAATATATCAGCACAGGAGACAACACCGGGGCACACATTTTCCACGGCCGACTTTATGTTGTCAACCACTTCGAAACCCCTCGCTGAATTCAGATTTGGAGCTGCCCTTTTCTCTCCTGTGAACGAAGATGTGTCGTCGAGTAGGAGTGATCCATCGCATCCCTGAAATTATATAAAGGAAATTTATCAAACACGTACGTACAATTAATTAGCTAGCTAACCCCCTATATATTTTATCATTTCCACTTTACTAGTATAACAAAATTCCCTCCATTTTAATTAAACTTTATAGAAATATATATACCAAATGATTAATTAATTTGGCTGTAATATTACATTTACAAAGCAATCGTGGAAAAACAAGCGAAGAAGAGAAGCGCCCATCCGGGTTTCCTTTGATATCGCGGATTGCACGGTGGATTTGACGGTGGGAAGAAGTTTTGGACATGTTTTGGAGTAAAAAGTAGTGGAAAGTTGAGCCGACGAGATTCCCAGGAAGAGCACTAAGAAAGCTAAAGTCACAGTAATGGCCATTGGAGAAGAAGAAAAAGAAGCCATTGATAACTAATTATTAAGTTGAGATCGACTAATTAAGAAACTAATTAAAACTATAAGTTAATTAAGAATTAGTAGCTTGCTAGCTAGGTAGAAATTAGGAAGTATATATGTTGTGCAGTTGTGCTCATAATGGTGTAGAAAATGAGTAGTATTTATAGAGGAGAAATTGCATGTAGAGTCATTTGTGCTTTGTAGCTATCTATAGACTATAGGTGTTAGCCTGGCCGACCGGTTACCTAACTCAAAGTCTCTATCCATGGAAACTAATTTTCACGTGTAATTAAAAGAAAATAAGAAAATATATAGTAAAAAGAAGAAGAGAAATAGGGTTTGATTGATTGATTGATTGATCAAATTACAAATGTAGTTAGAATATGGATAGCAAATTAATTTGTCAAAAAATGGGACCCTAGAAAATATTAGAGAAATAATTTTTAACTTTTGAAGTCACACGGTGGTATATGCATGCATGTATTCAAATTGTCCATGTGTGTTTGTTTGACACTAATTATCAGAAATGCATGTAGTTAGAATATTGTTAGCAAATTTGTCAAAAAATAAAATAAAAATGGGACCCCATAAAGTAACTTAAAACTTTGATTTGGTGAAGACTTCATGGATGGAAAATTTTTACGTGAAATTTAAACAAATAAGAAAAAGTAAAAAAGAAGAAGATAGATGGATTAATTGAGTCATTGATCAAATTAAGACAAGTGTAGCGGTGGTATTATAAAGGTACAGATGTGGTCCATGTGTTTTTTGAAACTAACTAGCTAGCTAACTAGAGAAATAGTGTAGTTAGAATTAATACTGTTGGCAAATTTGTCAAAAATGGGACCCTATAGAAAGTAACTCAACAATGCTACTATCACATAAAAATGATCACATAATGTTCACATACACACACATGTATACTGTGAGTCTCCGCCTAACATATGAAATCCACGATATATATGTGTATGTATATAAGTATTATGTGAGATTATTTATGTGATAGTAGCATTATTTAAAGTAACTTAAAGCTTTGATTTGATTCGGTAAGAGACATACCAGTCCATGCGAATAAAGGTAAAAGTGGACATTTTTCTAACAAAAAATTTAAAGTAAAATTTGACTTGCCTATTGAAATTAGCAATATCTGCAAGTACAGAGGCAGGGCAGGCATTCTGAATGTATGGGGAAAGAATGTCAAATACACATTGGAAGCTTCCACTTGGTAAATAGTACTATTTATACTATAATACTAGCGATGAGGAATCAAAAAAATGGTTAAAGGGAATTAATTAAGGAAAGCTTATCAAAGGATATACATGGATTGCGTGTCAAAGGATTCCAGAGAATTAAGGCATGGTCAAGGGCAACAATGGAAAGCATGCATAGCCGGTACGTTTCATTGCAAATTTCACTTCAATGTAGAGCGAGCTAGGTCGTCTATATGTATTGTACTTACTGAGCAGACTGTTTGGATGTCCAAGTGTCAGCTTCTGTCAGTAAGTTAAAAGTCATTTTTCGGCCAGTCTTATTACTCCCTCCGTCCCAAAATAACTACTTAGTTTTGACTTTTTAAAGTCAAATTGACTATTTTTTAAAACTATTTTTTGTACCATTTTTATAGAATATAGGTGCAGAGGTTATAACAAAAAACAGTATATAGAATTTACTTCTAATACCAATTTTTATAATGTTAAAAATATATTTATACATGCTTAATTATTAATTTTAAAAAAAGTCAATTTGACTAAAAAAAATCAAAACTGAACAGTTATTTTGGGACGGAGGGAGTATTATTTTTGGGTTCAAAGTTGCTGCTATGAATTTATTTTTTTCTTCATGCATGGGAGATTTGATACTACTTGTGAAGTTTTCTTATTTTTTAGGCACAACAGGATCCACAGTAGGATTTAATCAGACAAACATATCCACCAGGACAGTGTTGAAACTGACATGATAGGAAAAAATTGTGTTTTGACGGGCAGCTAATCGGACATTCTAGTCCTCGAGGCGGTACGTCCAGCCATTCACTTCGTGCTGAACTTCTTCAGAAACCACACGGCGGGACGCAGCGGGGTAAGAACGGCCAGTTGCCATGCATATATGGGAGACCAATCCTGGTGAGGCCCAGACTGTGCAATAACAAGCCCCAATTCATAGACTATGATCCTATCCATTTCAAGTGAAATAAAGAGTCTCTATTTTTTGTATATTCTCTATTATCATTTCTCTCTCTCGTGTCAGCATGACATTATATTTTAACACATTTTAAATCTGCACCATGAAATGGAGACTCTCCATTTTAAATGAAGTGGAGAGGATCCTAATTCTCAATCCATACATTTTAGATTTGGCACATTGTGTAAGATATTGGGATTTTAATAAAATTTCTTTTTTGCCGAAAAAAAACAACAACCAACACTGTGTAAATAATTGATTTTAATATATTACCATACTACTCAATTTAAGAAAATAGTCCTTGTAGTTTTTTTTTGGGTGCTATTGTTATGGTTTTCACGAAGTGTCAAAAATACTTAATATTTAATTAGTAAAATGAGAATATAAATAGCTAGATATAATTAAATGCAATATTTAGAAGTTCTTATGTAAAATATTAAAATTTGTATGCATGCAAGACGGTTGATAAAATAACTTTTTTGTCCAAGACAGAATTAAGGTGTAGTACTAAAGATATCACATAAAAAAGGTTCACATAATGTTCACATACATACACATACATATTATGGGTCTCACGTGATATGTGGGGTCCACCAATATGCATGTGTGTGTATATGTGAGCATTATGTGAAACTTTTTAATGAGACACATAATGTTCACATACACACATACATATTTGTGAGCTCCACATGTCACAAAGAATACACAATATGTATGTATGTGTATGTGAATATTATGTGTTCTATTTTTATGTGATAGCAGCATGACTGAGAAATTAAATGTGAACATGAATATACTCTTTTAACTTTTCCCAAATACAAAAAAAAAGAGGTTAAATTTAACTTTTCAGAAGTGTAGTAGAGTAAAAAAGTCAACAGTATTGCTACCTAAACCTAATTATTGATTATTGGTGGCGAATTTGATATATAAAGCTTGGAAAAATTATGAAAGACGGTCAGCCTTTGCGGAAATCTATCTTAAAAGTCTCCCTCACTAGTCACTGTATTAATTTAATGGTAACATATTAATTATTTTGACTAGAATATGAACCGAATAATATAATTGATTATATTATCAAGACACTAATATAATATAATTTAATTTCAACCACTTTAATTTAATATTATTTTTTGAGGAAAAATCTTGTTGAACTTTGTCAAGCACAACATATACAAGTCAAAATTTCACATCTGATTAATTTGGTGCTCAGTTTTCCCCTATTTTTAATTCGGATATGAAAAATAAACATGGTCAAACAACATTTACTTGTAAATTAGGTGCGACTCAATTACTCCAATGATATTGTGACTTTAAAAAATTATAAAAATAAAACATCCTTGTCCAATGATATAGCTGCAATTATAGAACCATCAATCTAATTCTGTCAATATTTTTTTTTCTATAACATTATGTTTTGCCTCAAATTTATCATTGTAATTCAACTGTCATGGACCATTAATAAATATAACTTTTTGTCTTAGGGTAAACATGAACAAATTTACATCATTTAATATTTAAAACTTAGGGCTATATTATTAAGCATTTTGCCAAATGTGTGTATATATATGTATATATGAGAGGGGACTCAATTTTGGGTCGGAAAGTTGTCCAAATACGAATGCAATTACTGCAAAAAATTTATTATAATATTCAACAATCAATGTGATGCATGGTTATATATATCTACACATACATTTGACAAATATTAACATAAAAATAAAATAAAAAATGAAGTGCTAAAACATTGTGGTCGTGCTCATATTTATTCTTTTTTTTTTTTTTTGCAAAAGACTAAATATAATTTATTGCTGAAACATCCCATATTCTAAAAAGAATTAGATAATGGGATGTTGGATTACAAAAATAATTTCATTTGTCAATTTTTTTATTCAAAAAGAGAGTCTCATTTATATTAATGATAAAATAATATAACACGCTATTCTCACATACAACATTACATATTCATTATATTCTCAATGAAAAATGATATACATGTCGACAAATATTTGACGGAGTTAGATTGCGATCAATTAATGTGAAAATGTATGCGATAAGATAAAATAAATTAAAGTGAAACCCTTCTTAATTTATACTTATCTCGTGTATGTACATACGTCGCAATTATAATTCAGTTAAAAACTTTCACAATTTATAACATGACTCATTCTCAATATACTATTATTTAGGGGTAAAATGCCTGTCTTTGGGTAGATAGGAGTTGCGCAATGCAGTCCTAAAAACACAACTCATGACTTTGAGTCTTGTTTTCCATTGAAGTGAGAATACAAACATACGGTTAAGAGTTTAACTGGTTCGTCTTTGCGGGCCGGCCCTATTAAACTGATTAGCAACTTCACAAATTGTTTGATCCGCAGATAATGGGCCCAATCAAACATGTTACATGGCCCATTTACTGGCCATAGTTCTTCTGACTGAACCTAAAGGCCTCCTGCTTTAAAGGCCTCCTGCTTTGTAGGAGGCCTCGTCTATAAACAGAGATAAAACTTTGGTATTCAAACATGTGCTTTTTTTTTTCTTTTTCTTTTTCTCTTTTGAGAACAATAAAAAATGAACCTTGTGATTAAGATTGTGTTTGATAAATCTGGCGATTAAGATCTGAATGATTATGATGTCTTAATAAATTAGATCATCTGAATGGTTATGAGGTCTGAATCTAAAAAACTGTTTGATAACTAAAAGTAAGTTGTTTCTTAATGACACTATTTTACTATTTTAAAGAGTAAATTTTTATTTAATAATTTTAAATATTCAATTTAATAAAAATGAGTGAATAATATTGTTGAATATATTTATATAAAAAAAAATTATCAAAAAAATTTCATTAAGAGGTACCTCTTAATTATTAAAATTTTATTTTTTGTCTTACCGATTAAGAGGCATTCAGAGGTAACAAAAAAAAAAAAAACAGCATCATGCCTCTTAGCGAATAAGAGACAGTCCATTAAGAGACAATCAGATGTAAACAAACAGCACCTAAGATTGATGTATTGTGACATTTAGGATTCTCACTTAGATAGTTTATTTCTTTCTTTTGGGAAGTTTCTTTCCTTTTTATACGAGACTTGTTTGTAAGTTTATTTATTTCCTCTTAAACGAGGTTATATGAAACCTCACAATTTACATGTGAGAGTTGGAATAGAAAATCTAAAATTATTAAACGGGAGTGGTTAACATGAAGTTAATTTTGGTCAATTGACTAATACAACGTCAACACACAGTTAGAATGTATTCTCTCTTTGCGTGTCAGCACTGAGTTGATTTCATAACCAAATTACCATGAAATTAATCCCTATTAATCCGAACACACACGTACACATCTATGCCTAGCTATATATATGGAATATGGAATGATTATTAGCCAGTCTGGTGATACAAAAGCTAATTTATTTATTTATTTGTGAAGGGTTGGTGAATATGTATCTATATATGCTATATATATCATCTGATATCATGATGTTAGGAAAGTGGTTATGCATAAATTTAGAGACGTGCTTACCACATCTTTGCTGTTACAAGGTTGGAAAGTCCTTTTCAATTTCCTACCTTTCTAACAGCCATTTCTTTCCTTCCTTCCTTACAAATTAAATAAAATTAGAATCCCATGTTTTGTTTATTCAAGTGGCTTCTTTAAACACACTCGAAAGTGATGCCCATCCAATCCTCCCATTATTTTCTTTTCATTGACATTTCTAACCCCATCATCCCTAATTCATTTAATTTATACGGCCCCTTCAAAAATAGATTACGTACTCTTCCTTAATTAACCAAAAATGCAAACATCGATAATTATATATATTAAGGAAAATATAATATATTGTGCAGACTCTTTTTTGCCAATGTGCAAGCCAACTAAACACAATATAAAAATATTTTTAAGGTTAAAAATAATATATATAAAAAAGATATATCCTAGAGGGTATCCAGCAAGTATACATATGTTTTGTTTATATAAATCCAACGGTACAGATTTAAAGAACATATAAAAATATTTGAACATATGAATTTTCATATGATCTGATGATGTATATTAAAGAAAAAGAAAATGAAACTGAAACTGAAACTGAAACGGTCATTTCACTCAACTTATATTTCTAAGAAAAGGAATATGTACCCCACACAGGAACAATTATGAATTTGCATTCATTTCTAAATTTCTAAATGAAGGTACTAATTTATTATTATTCAAATAATTATGCTACAATCTATCTGTGTAGACAAACAAAGAAAGCAATACAAGTAGCTTAGCTTGCTAGGTACCAATTAAGTAATAAATAAATTATTAGGCCTAACAAACCATGCATTATATTCTTCTTCTTCTTCTTCTTCTCTTCTTAAGTTGTTGCCATGGTTGTCGATCATCATAATCACTGTTGATTATCGTCTTCTTTTGAGTTCGATTTTGCGTTATTTATTGTTAATTTTATGAAAAAATAATTAAGGCTAAGAAATTGAAAGGCAATAGTAATTAATTAAAGATGGATTGTTCAATCTGTAGTGCAATGCCTTTTATTTTAAGGCCTCCAAGGAATACAATATGTGGAGCTTGTTTCGAGGGAGCCAGAAGCATTATCGCCCTCACAAACAAGGCGACTAGTACTGACCACGACAACTACTCAAGCAGTTGTAACTCATCCACTACACTACTTTCTCCTCCTCCAAATTCCTCTAAGGTACGTACCCACATATATATATATATATATATATATATATATATATATATAATTCTATTATAACTTCTTCTTTTTTCCTGTTAATTACTCCCAACATTAATGTCGTCTCTAATGCATAAGACTCCTCAAATAACAGAGTTAAGGATAGTTAAACGTCTGCGGTCAGACCAATCAATAGTTGAAGTCACACATTCCCATATATAATTCATTTTCTCTTTGAAGATTGAATTCCCTTCAACTGTACTAGAATTATTGCAGAATTAATGCACTAATTGTACTTTACGATTGGCTTTCAATTGTATTTTTCGCTTGGCTTCGAGGGGGCGCTGCCCTCGTCGGTTTACCGACGAATCAGGCAGCCGCTCGCTCACTGGTGAGCTAGAGCCAACTACCTTATCGTAGTGGTCATTCGTCGAACTTTCACTGGTGAGCTAGAGCCGACTACCTTATCGTAGTGGTCATTCGTCGAACTTGCAGAAATATGAGTCAATCCCAACATTACACATTTTGATAATTCATTTTCTCTTTGAAGATCGAATTCCCTTCAACTATACTAAAATTATTGCAGATCTGTTCGAAGGAAATTAATATCTGAATATATATCTTATTATTTTTTTATAATTCGCTTTGTCTATGAAAAAGAAAGTTATAAGTAATGCAACTATATATAAATATGATGAATATGAATGTCATGAAAAATTCGATCCGGACTAGGGATAAATATGCTGACGACATGTTTAACACATTTTAATGAATGACTGAAATAGAATTATTGAATCATACAAAGCTTAGAAAATTGTCACACTAGACATACCAGTATGTTAATGGAGTCGGGTGCTAAACCAAGCATACGTCGACATCCAACAAAAAGATATTATGATAGAGAAGATAAGGTAGTACTTGTTAATCGTCCTTATTTTATAATTAAATACTGTGTTAATAATTGCATAAAGTTGTCTAGACGTAAAATTATTTTTGTTTTGGGAATCATTATCTAATGAGAATATATCTACGTAAAATTAGAGGCCAGCAGCCGTGCTGGTCCAAATATAGGGACGGCTGCAATTATTTTAATAATTAATTATGAAATAATAAAGAGTAGTACGAAGTTCTGTATGATAATTTTTAATATTCATTATTGTATTAATTAAATTAAAAGAACTAAAATTAATTTTGAATTTAAAAGTGTCTTAAATTAGATTTAAAGAGTTGATGTACCATGTATGGTATGGTTTATCTTAATTTTCAGGGATTTGCAAATGCTTTGAAGTGGGTGAAAGAAATGAAGGAGATGGAAGAGCATTTGAACGAGAAGTTAATATTCTTGGGTGGATTCGTTGCTGCTTTTAGAAATCGAACACACTCTGATATTCAACTCAAGCCCGGTGATAATGGACCTTCCATACCTGCCCATAGAGCACTACTGGTAATTATTAACACCCCGGCCGGCCTCGATCTCTTAAATATATACAAAATTAAGAGCAACTCTCGTATCATACATAATAGTCCAATAAAATTAATTAATTCATACATAATACATAATAAAAAAAGGTTGAAAGGACTCTCATCGATCAATATAGTGCATCTTAACTCATATATATATATATATATATATATATTTGACATGACATGACATGACATGACATGACAGGCAACAAGATCAGATATCTTTAGGAACATGCTGGAGTCCGATGGATGCAAAGCTCCACCAAATGAAAGCATAACACTTGAAGAACTGAGGTACGAGGAGCTGGAATCTCTGTTGGAATTTCTTTACAGTGGAGACTTGGCTAAAGACAAAATAGAAAAGCATGTTTATGCGTTATCAATGGCGGCAGACAAATACGAAATCCCATTTTTGCAAAGGTTTTGTGAGAATCAAATGCTGGAATCTTTGAGCTCGTGGAATGCGCTTGATGTGCTTGAGATCTCGGACAGTTGCTGCAACCTGCAGGCTCTAAAGGACACTGCACTCAACTTCATAGTTAAGAACATGGAGGATGTTGTTTTTTCGGCTAGGTTTGATGCCTTTGCACTTAAGAATCCGCATTTAACTGTACAGATAACAAGAGCCTCCTTTATAGATATCAAAAACAAAACAAATTAATGGGGGACCAGGATCCTCTTCATTTCAAGTGAACGGAGACTCTTCATTTCATGATCCAAATTTAAAATGTAAGGAAATGCGATATTATGCTGATAGTAGAGAGAGCGCACATTTTAAATCTGGACCATGAAATGGAGACTCTCCATTTACTTGAAATGGAGAGGATTCTAGTCCATGGGACGGCCGGGTTTAATGTGAGAAGAAGACGAGAGTGGTTAGTATCAAGTTAATTTTGGTCAATTTCGACACAGTACACGGGGATGGGATGTTACATTTTTAATTATTTATATACATTTGTTTAATCTTCAAAATACATTTTTTCACTTTTTGATGAATATATGCTTTTTTTGTCAAAATTTTGATGGTTTAAAATTCTTATATATTTTGACGACTCTAAATTTTTGAAAAAAATGGATCTCAATATTATAAATTATCTACTAATATATTTGGACCATTAATGTATATATAAATGTAATGGTGGAGAGTCAAATCCTTCTCCAATAATACGAAGTTGACAAAAACGTCGGAGTCACAAATTTGGGGGTTTACCAATTTTTCATATATAGCGTTGCCACTTTTAATAGATAAATGCAAGATATACAGGATATTTATCGTAATCAAGGTCTAAGGATATTAATGGAAGAAAAATTCCATGTGCTATAATTAAAACGCGTCCAGTTTTCTCTTCTTATTTACCAAAAAAAAAACAAAGTAAAATTGTTGATTGAATAAGAAGAACCAGCTAGTTGTGATATTATTTGTTGATATTAATTAGGATTTTGAAAATACGGTAACTTGTATATATGCTCGTAAGGATTGTAGGTAAAGTGTACATAAATAGGTTAATTCCTCTCTTCTATATTTTACACATAAACTATATACAATACATAAGGTTTTTTCAATAATTAATATTCTTTTTCTCATATATATAATTAATGGTTCAGAATTTGAGTACTCACTTAATTGTTTCGTTTTTAATTAAATTTTTATTTTGCTTTAGTTTGGTTTAGATGTTCCAAATTTCGTATTTTGTAATCTTTTGAATTTGTTCTTCATGCATAATTTTTTTTTTGATCTTTGTAGAGTGGTGCATGTTGTTACGTTATTTTGGAGGCATTTTATCTATGATTTGTTTCAATTCAACATGTACGTTTAAAACCTTTTTATTGGTAAATATTATGTCTCATGTGTTGTGACATCATATTTTTGTAGAATAAGCGATTTAGTATACCTGAGCTATAACCACCTGTGGCGGTACCACAGACATGCCCTCTTGACATCGAGTGACATGACACATTCCGTGACGATGTGATTAATTAGTCCACGACATATCTTTTGTATAAGTTTACTCTGGGTATGAGTTTTGGCCATTTGATATGTTGTTCAGGATGCATGCATATGGGTTGATCCTAGTTTATATTCTGTTTTGCGGATTGATGATATTTGTGCTAGACATATTTTTCGATTTGCATACATTTGTATTTGCGGTCCGATGTATGATTTGTTAGTGTGACATTATTTTGATTTGTCTATGTGGTAAGGTTTTGTTTTGTTCCGAGTTCGGAATGAAATAACCACTTAGCCACTTTGATTCAACTTTCTGTTTGTTTTATTAATTTTGTTTATTCAGATATATTTTATTTAGACTTTGAAGATTATACTTTTGTCGGTATTTATTTTTGAGGTCTTACTCAGTATTTTGATTGGTTGATTTCGTATTTCGGTTGTGCATATTTTGTATATCTTTATTCGTACGTGGACAATTGGCTCTCATGATGTGTTTTTCTTCCGGTAGGTTTGTAGGGGCGATTTAGGATGTTGTGTGAAATGAGCTACATTTGAACTGATCATATTACATGTAACACCCTCAAAGCACAACAAAGAAGGCTTAAAAGAAGAGAAGCAACAACCATATACATGTCTCGCCATTGTTGTCGGCACTCAACTTTGATCTTGTTGGATTTTTTATCTTTTCCGAGTGTGTTCTATATATGCATATGAAATTAAGAGGTTGGGTCATGTGTTTGATGATGAAATGGAGATAGAGCTGGAGATAGAGAAGGAGATTATATTTTGAGGATCTGAGTTGTTGATAAAGAATAATGATGATTAGATGCTTATTGGTAATTTGTAAAAGATGAAATGGTAAGAGTTGTTGCAGATCTAGATAGTTTGATTTTTATTATTAACCTTTTAATTTATTTAATTATGATTTATTTATATTTTAACTTTGTAATCTAATAAAAATATATTGTCACCTCCTTTGCTAACTTTTTTGTTTCTAATATAATTATTTTTATTTTATAGATTGTAATTCCACCTTGGTAGTGGCATGGACGAATTTGTGAGATGCATGTGGAAAACTAAATAAAGTTATATATTTTTATTTTTTGCCATTAAAAGTCAACTAGTTTGACGGATTTTATAACGTTTTGTTAAAAATATATAGTACAGTGAGTCGAATGAAAAAAAAATCAATCCAATAATACATTTGTAAATCAAAGTCGAGTGGAGTGAGAAAATATGTATTTAACCCTAATTTTATTCAATCTTATGTATCAAAAACTTTCTCTCATTTTGAGACAAATGTCCTACTTATCATGATGCTAGTATATACATATATTAGGATGCATGCATTCTTAACTTGTAATTGTTTTATATAAATAATAAATTTTTAAAGTTAAACGAGACTCTAATGGCTTATGATATCATGACATGTTATGTGTTGTAGGCATGTAGGTCTGCTATATTCAAGAACATGCTAGAGTCAGATGGATGAATATATAACTCCAGCACAAGACACCTTAACACTTCCGGATATGAACTATGAAGAGCTAGCTAGAGTCTTTCCTCGAGTTTACTTTAGAAAAGACAGGATTGTATCAGCATGTCTACTCTTTGACGATTGCGGCTGACAAATACGAAATCTCGTACTTGCAGAAAATTAATCTGCGAGAAACAAATGCGAAACGCTCTTGATGTTTTAGAGATTGCAGACATTTGTTCCAACCAGAGCCTGAATCCAGAGGCGGAAGGAAGGGGGAGGGGACATATGCCCCCCAAAGGTTGGGGTAGGTATATTCAATTGAATCAATTCATAATTCATCTAGAGCAGCACTACAGCTGTTGGGTGAGTTTTAAATGTTTTTTTTTTTAAACTTTCTAAATGAAATGACATCGTTTCATTTAATAAGTTTAAAACAAAAAAATTAAACCCTTTTAAGCTTTAGCAGCCAACGCCCAAGTCCGAGTTCTTTTTTCTTCTTCAGCAGCTAAAACCCAAGTCCTAGTTCCTTTTAAGTAATAAAATGGGAGACGAGTGGATGAATGACAGTCTGATAGTTTATATTGAGAAAGATATTTTTTCAATAATTGAAAACGAACAAATTTTGGGACGTTTTCAAACTATGCAAAATAGCATGATACAGTTGTCTTCTCTCAGTCGTACATTCGAAAGAAGTACTTCAAGCGTCAATAATTAATTTTTTTTAATGATGTATTTTTTTCTCCCCTATAAAATTGTCCCGGTTCAGCCACTGCCTGAATCGAAGGACTTCATTTGCATTGAATTACTTCATTGTTAAGCACATGGGTGAGATTATTTTCTCGGCTAAATTTGATGATTTTGCACTAAAGAATCCACATCTAAGCGTGCAGATCATTACAAGGGCTTCGCTTGTGGACAAGAAAAGTTACACAGTACTATTTTAATTCAAACATTGCTAAATCTAATTAAGATTTTTTAACTAGATATGGAGTATTTTGAGAATGTAACTGTAAAACCTTAATCATGCATGTTAGATTAGTACGTATATAAGGTCTCGACTCTAGCTACTATCAAAAATACCAATAATTTATTATAACTTTTGTGTGGGTCATTGGTCGGTTGGTCTTGGGAGTAGTTAAATATTTTTTCAGTCACTATACTATAAGTCGACTTATAAATGGATAACTGAATTTTTTTTTCTTACAGTCAAATAACTGTACTCAATTTTTCTAACACAAAGTTAAAAAAACCGTTAACTCGTTGACTTTTTGACGGAAAATGACACATCAGCTGCTAAGTTGTAAAAAAAAGCCTATGTGGCAGTTAGTATGCGACGTGGCAGTGATGATGTGGATTTGGAGGAAAAATTTTATGAAAAAAATGAAAAAAATATTTTAAAGTATAATATAAATTTAAAAAATTAGCCAAAAAACAAGAAAATAAATAAAAAATATATTTAATTATTTTTGTAATTAATATCAAATAAATTTTTATTTATAAGTAAACCAATTATGAAACATAAAAACTAAAAATTTGCTAATTATTTAGTTATTTTTTTATATAACTAATAACAAATATAATTGAAAAATATATTTAATTATTATTTTTATTAATACCAAATAAATTTTTATTTAATTCATTACAAATAATAATAAAAATTAGAAAATTTTGTCAAAAAATAATAAAATAAATGAAAAATATATTTTATTATTTTTCTAATTAATATCAAATAAATTTTTGCTTAATTATTTACAAATATAATTAAGGAGATTATAAAATAATTGAATATATGGATCTAAAAGGAAAAATTTATACCAAATGAATTTTTATTTAATTCTTTATAAATAATAATATAAATTAAAAAAGTTTGCCAAAAAAATAAGAAAATAAATAAAATATATATTTAAATGTTTTTATAATTAATATCAAATGAATTTTTGTTTAATTAATTACAAATATAATAATATAAATTAAAAAAGTTAACCAAAAAACAAATTCTAATTGAACAAGTAGCAGATAAGCTCATCAATGCCGATGATCTTCAAACCAAAATTCATGCCGCCAGAGACGTCAGGAAGCACCATAGAAAATCCTCGCTGGTGAAAGTTCGATCTAAGTTCACAACTGCCGGCGTGATTCAGCCGCTCGCCTTCATGCTCATCTCCCCCAATTTCGAAGCTCGTGAAGCTTCCCTTCTCGCTCTCCTCATTCTCTCTGCCAGAAATGAACGGTCAACTTTTAGGGTTCTTCCTTCTCCACCACACTCCGTCTCCTTTATATATGCTCATAAAGGTTCACTTGAAATTTTAAATTTGTGCTTTATCCATGACTGTTATAATTCTATATATAATCGAACAAAATTGCCGAAGTTGTCAAAAAGTCAAATAGCACCATCAATTTGGGACGAAGAAAAGAGTAAATGTAAAATTCCACTAACCTGAGCCGAGCTTTGGAGAGCTCCCAATAACACTGCCCGTAGTGCCGAACCACATCAACTGCTTTGGATACCAAGAACGCCGCCAAAGACGGCGTCGTTTCAATGGTAGCCGCCGAGCCGAAAGCCCAAAACTCTAGCTTCGCTGAATCGGCGACGGCCGCCGTGGAAGAAGAAGGTGTATTGGTGATGGTGGAGCTAGATCTTGCATGGTTAATTATCGATGATGAAGATCGAAGCAAAAAGAGAGAGGAATTAGGGATTTTAGGGAATTGATTAAATTTTGATTCAATACAGTGAATTTTATAAATTTTGATTAATTTTTTTTGGCAAACTTTTTAAATTTATATTATTATTTATAAAGAATTAAATAAAAATTCATTTGGTATAAATTTTCCCTTTTAGATCCATATATTCAATTATTTTATAATTTTCTTAATTATATTTGTAAATAACTAAGCAAAAATTTATTTGATATTAATTACAAAAATAATAAAATATATATTTCATTTATTAATATTTTTTGACAAAATTTTCTAATTTCTAATTTTTTAAATTTATATTATACTTTAAAATATTTTTTTCATTTTTTTCATAAAAATTTTCCTCCAAATCCACATTATCACTGCCACGTCAAATACTAACTGGCACATAAGCTTTTTTTTACAACTCAGCAGCTGATGTGTCATTTTCCGTTAAAAGTCAACAGAGTTAACGGTTTTTTTAACTTAGTGTTAGAAAAATCGAGTACAGTTAGTTGACTATAAGAAAAAAAAATTCAGTTATCCATTTATAAGTCGACCTATAGTACAGTGACTGAAAAAGCATTTAACCCCACTTGGGAGTGGATTCAGTTTGTGCTTGCGGATATGAATTGCAAAACTATGAAAAAACAAAATTAATAATTGGAGAAATTAAGAAATAATTCCATATGTATGGCAGAAGTGGTACTCAAAAGGCTCTTTGACATCATGAGGATGGATATACCCTTACTATAAATTAAAGCCATAATGACAAGAAAAATTATGCAAATTAATGCTTTGGATTGTACATTGAAAAAGAAGGTTCTCAAGCTAGCTTACTAGGGTTGCCTTCGTCCCTATGATCCGAATGTTTGATCAAATCGATCCTACCAATTAACTTATTCTCAAAACTACTAACTTGTAAGTAACTCTCTCTCCAAACATAACCAAGTACTTAATTAAATAGCTGCCATATAAAATCGAAGCAATTGGATGTCCAACTCAGACCTATATGACATGACCGATCAATAGAAATACTCCACCTTAATGAATTAAGAAAGAGAAATGAAAAGATATATATATGTAATAGTTACTTCAATCTTGGTCATTGATTTCTTTCCAATTTCTGATGGCCTGTGAAACTGCTTGTTGCACTACTTGCGCATTGATGTTTTCTCCATTTTCTTCATCCTGCAAAAGTTAATAAGTATTTAAATACTCCTAGTTATATATACACATTATAAATTGTCTATATCTACAGTCTTATCTATGCATCAAAGTAAAAAACTTGCATACTATATGCACTCGATCAGTCTAATTAGATGGATCAAGTTTTGGTGAAGTTGTGCTCCAACTTCTCGTCAATTTGTTGGGTAAAAACGAGTTTCATTTGCATTTCGATGGACTTTATATATATATATATATATATATAGAATTGTTATATAATTTTAATTCTCTAGCTTGTTACACAAATGTAACTCATTTGACAACTTTACCCAAACCAAATCATATCTTAAATTCTGGACAACATAGAATCATTTAGAGTTACCTTTGCAATATTTTTTCATGATAGTATATAAGATATATATGCAAGTATGTTATATATAATTAATGCAAAGAGTTGAATCTTTAGTACTATCTTACTTCTCCACCAAGGGCTTCCAATCGAAAACTGTCCGTACAAGAAACCCTAGCTTCCATCACAATGAGCCCCAGCTCTTCAAAAGCTCCCAAAATGGTGACAAGCAAACCGGGACAACTCTTTTCAGAATGTATATTCACTAGGAAACCTTTTTCTAGGGTTTCTACTGCAACCTACACACACACACATATATATATGTATATATAATCAATCAATGCATAATTAGTCTCGAATCAAGAAAATAGGCTAGGGGTAAAAAAAATGTTTCATTTCACAAATAACACATGAATAAAATTAAAATTACCGCAGGCCATGAATTGATCGGGTCATGACTTGAATTTTGTCCGGTTGCATTAATATCTTGACTCAGTACTCTCTCTACTTTTTGTTTTAGCTTCGCTATATACCTTGAGGCGTCCACTATAATTGAGGTTTCGCTTAGCTGCCGATCACAAATATACGTACACAAAGTTAGTACAATTTATTCCAACAAGATATGAAGAGAGAGGGAGCTAGAGAATTAAGCTAATATATAGTGTTTCTAGTACTTACTATAACTATGTCTTTGAATACTATGCAAAAGGAAAGCCCATTAAGCATAAGATCAAGCAAATGAAATATAATTAATGAAATTAAGAAATTAATGAAATATATATATATATGAATTACTGCATGAGAGTTTGTAATGGAACGAAGAAGTTGCAGCTTCTCATGCAGTGCGGCAGCAGCTTTCTTGTGCTCCCTAGAGACCATTCTTAATCCCTATCTCTCTTTCTTTCTCTTTTATCTCCCTTTCCCCTATTATATCTATCCTCTTTTCTATCTATCTATCTATATATATAACTCTGCGACCTCTGAAGACTGCCTCACTTTCCTTTTCTTTTCTCTTCCTCACCCTATTATCTATATCCTCTTTTCTCTCTCTCTCTCTCTCTCTATATATATATATATATATATATAACTCTGCGATCTCTCCGTTGCACCCAAAAAAAAACTCTGAAGACTGCCTCACTTTCTGAACAACAAATTAAAATATGTACGTATGTTCCAAATTAATATTTTGTTTATTAAATTAAATCGGAGAGAAAATGTAACAACGTATAATTATAGAGTGAACACGGAACACGTATACAAATATATTTTTAAAATAACTATTTCTTTAGACGGGGGTTTCTGAACTGTGGGAAATGGAGAGGAATTGAATCATGAGCTCGTGAATTTGGTTTGGATGCGAATGGTGAAATATAAGAATTATAATTATGAATACGCAAGTATACAGGAAGATATTTATTTATTTAAGATGTAAATATATATATATATATATGGAGGTGTTAATTTTATATATTTATCGAAAGTGGGGAAGGAAACATCAAAATGGAGGTTTAGTTGTATTTTTTGGATGCCTCCAAACACTCCTCACGGGGGATTTGGAGTTCCGCCTGTCTCTCTCTGTCTGCTTCAAAACAGCCGTCAACTTTTGTCTTCTCTCTCTTTCTACACGAGCCATCCTACCCTTATTTACCATATCATCGCAAGAATTCAAACTGATAAACTTTATTTACCATATCTATATATATACCGCAGGAATACTCCATAACCCCCCTTATTTTTTTAGAACCTATTTTATTACCTACCCCGGAACTTGTTACGGGGAGCTAGAGGGATTAATCTAGGTAAAACTTACCTCCTCCTTGTAGTTCTTGGTTAATTCTAAAATGCTCGAGTGGCAGATTCGAACCTGCGACCTTTTACCATAAATTAATATAAAGGCCTCTAACACTATACATTGCATAAATATTATTCCATTTATCATGTAAAAACTTGACTAATTTGGTAATCAAAATTTATAGATGGAGAAATATAAATAAATATGTTTAATTCTTAATTTTTAAAATTGGTCAATTTGATCAAGAAATCAAACTAAGCCAGCTTTTGAGAGACGGAAGGAGTACCAAACAACCTTTGATTAAACAAGCAATATAACAAAATTTTGGAAAAATTATAAAGTTAAATCTAAGTACTAGTAAAACTTCGAATCATCTTTCCCATGCGTTTGTGGAATTGAAACGACATGCATCATAATTCATATATAGCCGGATAATTAAGTCCATGAATTTTGTAGATGATCTCGTCAAGAGTTATATTTTGTAAATGTGGTCGACTCAATCACCTTTTGGTTAATTTTACAATCACATTTGAATCAAAGTCAACTACAATCGCCAATAACAACAATATTATATCACATAAATCTATCCTCAAAATTATTCAATATCGCCCCTATATATACCAACTCTACATACATACATGAACACACAAATTAACCTGATTTCCATGCATCTCTTCTTTCCATATCCCTGATTATTTGGAGATGGGAGTTGGCAGATGTGTAATATGTACTGTTTGTTAATCCTTTGTACTTGGATTGTGTTAGGTTAATTTGGTATATATATAATTTTATTGTACGTACCATGGAAAGATTATATATATGCTCAAGTACTTCAGCACAAGCAACAAAAATATGTCGTCCCTGTTGGTGGTGCAATATATAGATGGCATGCAGTACAAGAATTAACCCTGTTTGGGTTGCCAACTCATAGAAAAAATTAACCTGCCCCAAGTCCTCCCTAACCATGCATCTTTAACGTATGCAAGAATTAACGTGCCTCCAAATCCATGCATGCCCAGTGACCCTATCACGAGATGTTTATATAATTAGCAAGCCAATGGTTTGTTGCTAACAAGTTACATTGTCTCCATTCCTCACAGACAAATCAAGGTACCCACCCTATTCACATGTGTGCCCATTAATCATTACAAAAAAACAATTCACTCCATTTACATGTACATACCCTGCTCAACCTTGTCTCTTGCCTTCCATATATTGACGTTCATTCCTGCTATATAGTTAATTTAGACAGCCCCTCTTCCTAGTCGGTATTTAAGGTTCGTCTAGGATCGTAAATTAAGTTTCTCAGATTGAAGGAACGAGAGTGGGAATGAAATGACTCATTTCTACGAAATAAAAAAAAATTGTGTATAGTTACTCCATTGGAATGAAATGAACCATTATCATTTCTTCAAATTCATGAATTCTATTCCTCATTCCAGCTGGAATAGAATGAATCATTCCACTCTCTATCTCATTTCCTGATCCTCTATTACATTCCTTCAATGCAAACATAGTATCAATCACCATGTTTTAGCTCAAGTCGTATCAGATCCTCCTTAGAATTTAAAATTGTACTCTGCTATTGCAATACTGTATTGCATATGACTTCGTGTATTTTTAAAAACTGTGGTCACCAGATTTCAATATGACTGATGCAAGATCTGGTAAGCAATCATATTCACCATATATCTATTATAGATTAGATCCCAATAAGACACAATCGAATAGTTACGCATAGCATCCATTTATTGATATTAAGTAGAATTGAATTCCTAACCATGCCGAATGATGTTACCCTAATATATACTTATAATATGTTTAGATTGTTAGAACGAAGGTGAGAATGAAATGACTTATAAATTGTGTTTGGTTGTTGTCCATTGAAATGGAATGAATCATTCTCATTCCTGCTTAATTTATGAATTTTATTTCTTGAAAAATAATATGGAATGAATCATTTCACTCTCTATTCCATTCATTCGTCAATTTCATTTCTTCGATCTAAAAGAAACTTAATTTCCACCATTCAAAAATGGTGGCAGTTTTCCCAAATTCCGGGTATATGTACCTCCTTCTGCCCCACTTTTGGAGTTGTGACAGGTTGATTGCAACATTTAGATCACGGGATCGGTTTATAGCTAGTCAACATGTACGGTGTAAATTTGGAAGAGTAAGATCAGCAGAAAATATATAGGGAGTAAATATGTATGTACATGACAATGAGTACTACTGTTCTTTGTCCCTTCTATCTACATATCACATGTCACAAAATTAAGACCAGCAAAACTCACAACTAAAAACAACGTATATATATGCCAAGGCCAACTCTACACCATACTCCCTCCAATCCAATATATTATGAATTGTATTAAAAGAGTAATAATAAGTTAGAAATATATATATATATATATATATATATATATATCACGTCACATTATAATTCTAAAATAAAAATATAAAAAGACCAAAAATGTGTATCTCTAATTTTGGAATTGATAGAGTAACCCATCTTTCAACTAAGAACGGAAAAAAAAAGTTGTGGTTATTTTTCATGTGAATACATGCTGAGTTATACTGATCTTGGTTTATGTTACAACTTCGGGAGAATATCAGAATCTCAAGGCATATGAGGCTTCATCTCTACTTATGTTTTCTTCTCAACTTTGGCTTCTTTGGGAGAGTTTTTTCACTAAGTTTTCACTGGTACACAAGGTTAGAAAGTTTTTCCTTCAAATGATGAAATTGTTAAGAAAATATAGTGTTTAAGGATAACCATTGAGAATTCCAAATTGGGCTTTGACTACCTAAGGGACCTGCATAAATGTTTTCAAGGAATAGTTCAGTTGACACCAATAATATAACACCCCTTTTCAAAATAGAAAAAGAGGTTACGCATAAAACAACTTATAAAATTATAATGACGCTCTAAGCCACAAAAGAAATGTCTCATAACTATTAAATGTCACCCGACAAATCATAATAAATGTTCAACTGACTCAAATCACAATCTAAAATATTTATTACAACTCCAAATAAACCAAGGTATCAGAACCTAAGCAAAATATCTAAATCATTTGGATAAAAGGTAGCTCTCGTCACACTTGCCCTTGTTCTCCTTGATTACCTGTCGGAAGAAAAACACAGCATGAGCCAAATGCCCAGTGCGGATATAGAATACAAGAATAATGAAGCGAAATGATTAACTGAATTAAACGAACTGAACTGAAACGAACAAAATTAATACAACGAAATAATAGCCCGAAACAAATGGCTGGGTGTTATTTCATACCGAGCTCAAAATAAAATAGAAATATATCTTGCCACACAGACAAGTCAAAATAATGTCACACAGGCAAGTTTAAATAATGTCACATAGGTATAACATACATCGGACCGGTCGGATCCAGATGTATGCAAATCGGAAGGCGTGTTTGGCACAAACATCACCAATCCGCAGAACAGAAAACTAGGGTCAACCCATACACCTCTTACAACAAATCACCAAATGACCAACTCCCACCGGAGCACAAAACGGAGACGTCGTGGACTGATCACACCGCCACGGAAGGTGTCATGCCTCGGTGCCAAGAGGACATGTCTGTGAGTACCCCCACAAGTGATTATAACTCAGGTATACCCTACGATATATTTTAACAAAAATATAATGTCACAACACATGCGACACAATATCAACACAATGGGGTTCTAATATGTACATGTTAAATCGAAACAAATCATCAACACAAGTCTCAAAATATATTACATATACATTTCTACAAATATCAAAATAATTTATAGACATGATACACTAGTCTAAAGAGTATAAATAGGAGTTCCAAATATCGACGCCAATACGAAACTATCACATGAATTAGAGAATGAATAATCATGTGAAACAATAACAAACTTCTAAATGAAAAGCAAAACGAACAAAACAAAATAAAAAAAAAAGATTATTCCGTACCTGGATTAAGCAATGTAATACCCGAAATTTAAATAAGATTATGCTAATCTTCTTCAATTCAATCTAATCAAATAAAATAAGTTTTATTACAAATCTAACTATTAATAACATAATATTGTTAAATTTATTATTAAGTAAATTTTATAATTTTATCAACAAAATTAATTAATTTTGAATTAATATACACAGTTTTTAATTTGATTTACAAAATATTTCTTATATATATATATATATATATATATATATATATATATATATATATATATAAAACTCACGGAAGCTTGTTAAAATGGCCTACTGGCCTTCTGTACTATAGTAAATAGTTTGTTTTTTTTTCTTTTATTTATAGTAGTCACAATTTCTATCAAAACAAAAGCCACAATAAATAGAGTTCCTTTACTGAAACATGATAGCCCACGGAAGACATAATATAATTACTATTTAAGTTTTATATTGATGCAAGATATCTTCCTACAGAAAGTACTAAGAACCTAAGTTATTATAATACCATTAAAATACACATCACCTTAACTATTTAACTTTTTATGTACAACAAAATAGTTCTTATTTGAATACAACAAAGTCAGTATACTGATGTAATCTAATGACTTAATTCGTACCTGTTGTTTAGTCATCAAGAAACAAAATAGAGTTAAAACCTTCATTAAACAAACTTGCATAAGCTAATAATGTACACAAGAGTCGAGATAATATAGTTCTAATCAATCAAATCTTTGTGTTTGGAATTTTTTTCTAATCTCAAACAGTCATTTCCACACATTTGCTCTTTCCTTTTTTTCTTGTCATCCATAAGAAACATATCAGCTCTAACTGGCGGGAGGGCGGGGAATTTCTCTATCTTATTAGGAGAGCTTAATTCCAAACAAACTTTCATAGCCACAAGCAAATAAAAGAAAAAAAGAAAGTTGCAGAACTTTGTACTAGTACATAGTATATACTTGCTGAAAGATAAATGACATACAATTCATGATAAATTTCCTCTTCTTTAGAAAATCATGAATTAGAAAAACCAACACTGATGGTCCTCATGACGAGTCCCATACTTCTTGCTCATAATTGAGAGCAGTGTATGATTGTTCATTAGTATATCCATTCTAGGTACCTGTTCAGGAGCCTTAACAGTATAAGTGCATCTGCAACTTCCAAGCTGTCCAGTAGCCACAAGTTGTTCGCAACCCATAACGTCGCTCTTGCAAATATTCTGGGCTCCCTACTTTTAGGTATTTGCCTGCTCTCAATTACGACAGAGGTGGTGGCTTTGAAATGGGATGTGCATGGGGCTCAAATGCCATTGCAGAACTCCTCATTAGTGGAACAATGAGTTTGTCGGGTCAATTCTAAGTTAATCATGTATTTGAAGAGATTGAAGTGTTCTCAATAAACTGTAGCACATCAAGACATACGATAATGCACATCTCTGTGACATATCGACTTCCAAACTTCTGACCTACTAAATTTATATAGAAGATGATCAAATGATCCTTGAAAAGTATAATTTTGATCAACGTATCTACTTCCACAGATTTTACTTTATAAATCTCTTTCAATCCTCGGCTTGTAATGCATATCTCAAAACCGGAACATAACCCATGGCCTTTATGTTCTTTCTTAACACTTCTAATTGGACATATATGCCATCCTTTTGTGGATGTTGCTGATCTCTTGCGTAAAATTTATGGACTCTGTCTTTGACAGATATCCAACTATATCCTGGCTCCTTCTTAACACCTCGCTCTTTCATCACATTTCTCAAATTAAGTCCATCTTGGGAACTACCTGTCTCCATATACGTGTTAGATAAAAGGACATAGGTAGATGAACAATCTGGTTGAATATAAAGTATCTTCTTTGCTGCTATCTCCCCCAACTCAACATTGCCATAGATTCTGCATGCTCCCAGCAGACTCTGCCAGACCATTTCATTTGCTTCAACAGGCATTTCCCTGATAAACTCTAATGCATCATTAAGGCGGCCCACACGACCTAAAAGATCAACAATACAAGCGTAATGCTCCATTTCTGGCACCAAACCATATGTTCCCTCCATTGACTTAAAATAGTGAAGGCCTTCCTCTATCATACCTACATGACTACAAGCAAAGAGAATGCATAATAAGGTTACAGTATTGGCTTCAATACCCATCTGTTCCATCCTTCTGAAGAGTTGAAGGGCATAAGCTCCAGAACCGTGTTGTGCATGACCCCATATCATGGCAGTCCATGAAACAACATCAGGATTAGAGATGCTCTCAAAAACCTTCCCTGCTTCACTTATACTTCCACACTTACCGTACATATCAATCAGAGCACTGTCTATACAACTGTCTGTATACAGGCCAACTTTGTGGAGAAGTCCATGTACTTGTTGACCATATTCAAGAAAACAAAGACTAGCACACGCAACAAGAACAATAGAAAAGGTATACTGATTGGGTGTAAAGCCTTCTTATCTCATCTGAGAAAAGATGGCTAGTGTTTCCTTCCATTCAGAGCATTGAGAGTAAGCACCCACCAGGGTTGTCCAAGACACTATCTTTCTCTTCCATTCTGTTGAAGACCTTCCTTACATCTTCGATAGACCCACATTTGGAATATGCATCTGCAATTGCATTGTCAACACTTAAGACCTTCAAAGTAAACCCCGGATTTCAAAACCCTCCCATGAACCTGTCTCCCAAACCACAAACACCTTGAATCAGAAATTGTGTTAAATACACTACAATAAGTATAGACGTCGGATTTTATATCATTTTGACACATTTTAACATAGAGCTCCAACGCTTCTTGGCTACACCTACACTGTGAATAGCCAGAAATCATTGCATTCCATGGCATGCATGTTCACTCCGGAGTTGATGAAGTTATCAAAAACAGACCTTGCATCACATAGAGCCCCAAATTTTGAATACATATCAATAAGTGCAGTTCCCATGCGAACATCAGGTACGATATCCAATTCAGATACATACTCATGTACTTGATTTCCCTTTCCAGCATCGCCTAACATCCCAATTGCTTTCAAAACACTAATGAGGGTGTATATGTTTGGAGTAAATCCTTCCCTCTTCATAGTAACAAAATGATTGATCGCTTCTAGATAAAGACTATTTACTGTGAGTCCAGATATCAGTGCAGCCCAAGAGACTTCATTGTGATCTGCCATATTGTTGAATATCTGACATGAATCCTCAATCTCTCCCAACTTTGCATACATATTAAGAAGTAATGTGCTAACAAAAATATGAGATGCAAAACCTCTTTTCACAATCTGAGCATGCACCGCTCGACCCCAACTAACACATTCTAAACAAATGCACAACTGGATAATTGCAGAATATGTAAATCCATCTGGAAATATTCCATCTTCCTGCATCTCACAGAAGTACTTGATCCCATCACTGAAGTACCCATTCTCTGTCGATCCTACAATCATTACTGTCCAAGAGAAAGCATTTCTCTGAGACATTTTATTAAACACTAGTTGAGCTGCGCTAAAATCTGAGCATTTTGAATAAGCATAGGCTACATGATTGAGTAATAGTAATAAGTCCTCATCCAGGAGGTTACATTTTAACAGATAACCATGAACTGCTTCTGAATCTCTAACTGACCTATTTTCTGCACAATCGTGTAGGAGATCAACCAGTTCTTGGATTTGACTCGGTTGGCAAGTTTCATAACTAGCTGTAGATTCCGACATTTTCCTTTGGATGCCTCCATTGAATTTCGAGTGGTCAGAGGTAAAGCAACTGTTCTAGACTGCAAGAAGAACTGCAAGTGAAACCCCTGCATCAATTAAGCTAAGAAAATAGTTCCCAGGTGGAAAAAAAACATACACAAGAGATAGAGAGACTCATACTTTTGTATGCAAAATTGGGGTTTGCAATTTCCACTGAGGAGCAGGTTCACTAAATCTGCGTTTGAAATAGAGATTTGTAGCCATTGCTGCTATTAAAAATATGTACCATGGCTTTCAGTCTTACAGGATAGAAAGGGGCACAAATTAGAAAGGGCTTTATGTAAAAGTAAAACACCTGAGATACAACATTTGGTAACCTTAAAATTTCATTACTGACCGTTGCTCCCCACAAACGCATATTTCTGGATACGGTCTCAACTTTTAGCATACAAAGCGGTCGATTGCATACAAAAATCAGCATTATCAAACTTGGTAGGCTGAATCGTTCAGTTACACCACAAAGTGGACCCATCTTCCATAAATCATGTTCAATTTTAGTGTAAAGCACCATTTTTTTCATAATAATAATCTAAAAGAATAATCCAGAATTCTAATGAACTCTATACATTAGGCTTATTCCACATATTCCTCACAACCTTGCGAATATCTCCACATGAATTATTCCTAACAGCATTACTGATATCTAAAGCTTGAACAAGTTACTCCCTTCATAATTCCTCAACTAATTGAGTTTGTATGATGCAAACCAACAGAAATCATCAAAAACTATCAAAGAAAGACATATTAAAGCATGCTAAAAAAATAAAATGAAAAATCAAGAAAAATTAATAATCTCTTACGAATTTCATAAAACACCTGGTTTGCATATCAAAGTTAAAGAAAGAAGTGCACATTACATCATAACAATGTGTTCCATCTATAGATTGAATATAACATGAAATAAAGACACTAAATTTTACAGAACAAAAGTTAAAGAAATTTATATGTGTTCTTCACGATTTGACGGGCAATGACGGCAATAGAGTCTCGTGAATTGAAAAAGAAATAAGGCAAACAGGCACGAGAAAATTGAGGAATTACCTGCTCTATTTTCATATGTCCTTTCTCTCTCTAGCGAATCCCCGGGAGAGAAGTAGGTTGGCGCGAGTACTGGAGGAGACCGGAGAAACCAGGAGAAACAGATAAAAGGATAAAACCTGAAGGCCAGTTGCGAATGTTTTGCGATCTCAGTTTAAATAAAAGTATGTTTTTCGAAATCTTAAAATTTAAAATTAATATAATTTTTTTATATATTTTAAATAAAATTTAATAATTAAATAGTATTGGTTTGTCAATTTATACTAACTAATCAAATATAAATTAATCAAAATAAAATAAGAAGTATGTAACTTATTTTGACATTTTAAAATTAATTTAAACATTTTGAAATAAAATTTTATTTTGACTTTATACTCTCTTTTTTCTCAACTTTTGCTCATCCACAAACTAATTTCTAGTTTCTAAGATCCCAATTGGCTAGTACTTATAAATTGGTCAAATTAATTTATAAATATTTTTTTTATTGCTCAAGTGTTTGTTTGTGATTTATTTTTTAACTTATAATATGACTTATAAGTTATTTTTGAGAAGTAACAACTTTTTTTCTTTTTAAAAAAATGACTTATAAGTCATTTTAAAATAAATAAGTTTGACAAAATGTAAAGACTGTTTTGCTCTCATTTTAGTTATCTTTATAACTTATTTTAACTTTTAAGTCATTTTAGTCAAACACCTTCACAATGTATTTTAATTTAATTTTTAACCTATAAGTAAAAATGATGTTAAACATTTTTATTTATAAATTATTGTCAAATATTTCTAAGTCGTTTTAAAATAAGTCATTACCAAACAGGCCTAAGGCTCATAACTATAAATTTCTAAAATTGTATTATATAAAAAATATAGAAAATTGTTAAATCCACAATATTTTTTTGTTATTTTCACAATAAAAGTGTCGCGTTGCTGTAGATGAACCGTCGCTATAGGATACACTTTTGTTGTGAAAATAACAACTTCTGTTGTGAATTTAACAATTTCTAAAATATATTCACATGCCATTGGTGTGTGGCATACATTAGTTCTAACTTCTTTATCAATGAACTATACCAAAGTGTGAACCAGCCCAGCCCAAGATCTAACATCATTAACTATTGGGCTTCTTACTTTTTGTTTCGGTCTAGACTGGAACCGCGCCCAATCCAATCCCTCTAGTCGGCCCGATTATTAACTCGTGAGGCACACGTGTGGCTCTCACGTGCTAGGTTAGGGTTGTCGTCTCTGAGTTCCCTTTCTAATTTGGGGGACACAGTTTTCATAATACTCTGTGTCTGTTTCTAATATCTCGCCCTGCTTCTGTTGTTCGACAATTTCTAAAAGCGACGGGAGAGAGATGGGGAAGAGAGCGAAAACCTCAAGGAAGGGGAAGAAGGCATGGAGAGCAAACATAAGCACGGAGGACATTGAAGATTACTTTGAGAAATCAACCAAAGATGCCCTCTCCGGCGGTTCCCTTACTACTGTTCCTAGTGATTCTCTCTTTTACGTCGATAAATCCCGAGGTACAAAACAGTTATCTTTTCCCTTTTTTTTGGTCTGTTTGTTTTGGAAAAGAAAAACCCAGTAAGAATTGCTGAATTAAATTATTTTTTATGAAGATTGCTTCAGTGTTGCCATGTGTTAGATATGATATGTGTGCAATTTTATAGTTTACAAATGCATTTCAGTTTACCCCTTTAGCTATTGTAATTGATGGAAGTGTTCAGGTTGAGCTTAGTAAAAGTGAAAAAATAAAAAATTTAAAGTAAAAAACAAACAAACCAATTTCCGGTTTGTGAACAATTTAGTGGAATTTGTGGTGGTGATTGCTCTAGTCATGTTTTGGAAACATTTATATATCTTCAGGTTGACCAAACTTTAGTGTAGGAAGTAAAAATTAAAGTAAAAAAAACAACCCAACATCCAGTATTTGAACAATTTTGTGGAAGTGGTGTGTGGTGGTGATTGTGGTTCTCTTCGTGTTTTGGGAAAATTTATATTTACTAGCACTCAAATTCAGTATAGATGTTGCTTTTAAATTTTGGCATTTATCTATCATGAAGTAGTCTAATAATAACTAATGACTATTCAAAACAATTGGTATTATTCTCTCTCTTATGTGATCAGTGTTATGCCAAGCGTCCCTCCGCTTTCTCTCGATGTACTTTTAGTCTAGTTTCCTTCTTTTAAAACAAATTGAATGGTTGACTTATTCTTTTGATTTTTGCCTTCAGATCTTTCTGTTAAGCGGAAGATTGACAAACACAGAGAGAAAGTACTCCGTTGTGATAGCATACTTCAAAGAAACTCCTTTGTTCAACCCGTACCATCTTCAACTCTGAAGAAATCTAAGAAGAAACTTAAAGAGGTTGAGATAGCGAAAGACGCTGCTCAAGATGCCGCCAAGGTGAGTTACATGTTGGCATTATTTTCTACTATATAGATTGGTTAGTTATGGGATATGGATTATGGTGTATAATCCCTTTGCTGATATCTCTCAGGATGGTGGCGGCATGGTTGACTTGTGGGATGACAAAGGTCTTATTCTTTTTTCATTGAAATTTTGATGGTGATTATGGTTTCTATGCTGTGATATTGTTTCAGCCAATACTTTCTTTTACATTCCTGCAGGTGAACAAAAAGTCGAATCCAAAAAGGTAAAGCAACTATTTAAGTATATTGTTACCTCTTCTTTAGATGCAGTTCTTTTCCCTGTTGTCAATGCATAGATGTTACATGGTTACTCTTGTGCAAAAATGCGATGGCAAAAGCATTGATTTCTTCTTTAATGTAAAAATATTATCATCGTATTTCAAAGATTATGTGTCTACTTCTGTCGTTGTCCACCATGGATTTATCAATGACAGTTTCTGGCAGATGTCCAAGCCTTCGATTATTCCTGCTGTAGAAGTTGAGCCTTCTGGATGCTCATTCAATCCCTCCTCTGATAGTCACCAGGTTGCTTTTTGGATATTAATATTTGAAGTTGGTTAGATAGCTCTTGCTGCATGTAAATGGAACTTTTTGTAACTTTTATATGGTGTCATTCGCAGGATTCTCTAGCTCGTGCAGTTGCAGATGAGATGCAGAAAATATATCAAAATGAGCTGGGGCCTCAACCTGTACCGTTAACTGTTCCTGGAGAAGCTGTTAATGAAGAAGATGTGAGTATATTTGTTGCATGAATCTGCTACATGTCAAAAAGTGGTCTTAATTTGATGTCATATGTCTTAATAAACTTTACTGAACAAACAACTATTCAGATTTATTTCCTTGATGCCGACAATGGTAGTGATGCTGATGATTCAAATGAAAATCTTGATGAAAATGGTGATATGAATGCTGAGAAGAGGTGTGTTAATTTCATTAGTTATTGGCGAGTTTGAAAGCACTCTTTTTACCCGGCATACTTTATTGGTTTGAGATCAACCATAATTTTGTAGATGCTCTTTATTGGTACTTCAATTTTGTTAAGATAATTGCCACATGGGATTTATACCTGCTGCATAAACTTTCTGCAGGCCTTCTAAAACGAAAAGGGTGACGCGAGTTCAGTTGAATAGGAGGGCTAGACATAAAGAACAGTTGAAAATGAAAGCAGAAGCAAAAAAAGTGGAGGAACTCTCAAAAGAAATTGATAGGTATGAATTATGATGGGTTTGCTCCTACCATTTCTACATGGAGAGGCACTTGTTTTCTTTCAGTTCTGTTCTCCTTAATTCTCTTTTTGCCTTTTTTACTTCAACTGATTATTCGTTTTCATGTTACTTACAGTTTACCTGATATAATCCAAGAAATTGCGAAAGAGGATGAAGATAAGCATAAAAGACATATTCGCCGTGTTGTCTCTAAGCAAGAAAGATTAAAATCACGTCCTCCTCGTTTTGGGAGACACAAGTATGGTAGTTTCTTTGCAAAAATATAAGAATTAAAATCTCTTTAGTCTAATTTTTTCCTTTAATGATATTTTATTGCTAATGGTTGTGAATGGTTATTAATGGAAAGGCGCTTCTATGATAGTTACAAAATGAATGCAACTCTATTTACTTATTATTGTTTTTAGTTTGAAGTCCACATGGGAATTGAAATGAGATTTCCTTGGGCATCCCCAATCACTTCCCAAATATCTAGAATATAAATGTCATTTCAAATAGTAGAATTGCTATTTTGATAATTCCGTATTACTTCGAGTAAAAATTGAAGATTCTATTTGTTCCCCCTGGGAATTGAAATCACTACCAGTTGCATGCAATTTATTCTGTTTGAAGCTGCACTGCTATAATAGCATCAAGCATAACATAGATAACTCATATCCTTCTTTTCAGATTTGAGCCTGCCCCACTTCAAGTCTTATTAACGGAAGAAATCACTGGTTCCCTCCGTAAGCTGAAGGTTTGCTTTTTATAGTCTTATGATAGTCAGGTTTCCAAACTAGGTTTTACATTTTTATCTCGGTGAAGATAAGTTGTATCTCCTTCTTTCTTGAAGGGATGTTGCACACTTGCAAGAGATCGTTTTAAGAGCCTGGAGAAAAGAGGATTGATTGTGCCAACAGCTAAGAGTAGTAGGTTTGTTTTATTGCTCTCTCCTTTCTTGTAGCTGTTCCGAATATCCTTTTGTTTCTAATATATATTGCCATACATCAATTATCTCATGATTTGTCACATGAAAGAACCATATTTGTCAAAGTTGAGTATTTAGGTGACGTAGGTGCTTAGATGCAAGTGTTTTTGTTTTTGCTCTCTCCTTTCTCGTAGCTGTTCCGAATATCCTTGTGTTTCTAATATATAGTCGCATACATCAGTTATCTCACATGATAGAAGCATATTTGTCATAGTTGATTATTTAGGCGACGTAGGTGCTTAGATGCAAGTGTTTGTGCACGAGTTTTATGCAGAATTAATAGCAATTGTTTGTGAATTTATATTTGTGCAGGAGGAAGTAGGGAGTGCTTTCTCCTAAAGACCTAAACAATCGAGTAGGGCAAGAGGTTGGACCTGCCTTTGAACCCTAATGATTTGGTGTGCTATCCAGCAGATGTAGTCTGCTAGTTTAGTCGATTCTCTGTTGTTAAGCCTTCCAATTTTAGTAGGTACTATATATTGATGTTGCTTACTTTACATGTATAATGACTGAGACTTGGAATGTGGAAATACAGTTTTTGCAACTAGTGCTCTAGCAAACACTAAAGCTCATCTGCTTCATTTTAGATGCATACTTTTTACTCGTATTGTTCTTTCATTGGAAAATGAGTCCTTAATTTTTACTCATATTAAAGTTGGCTTATGACATACTTTTTCCCAATAACACGCTTTGATTGATCAACAATTCTACATTGCTACTATCACATAAAAAATGGTCACATAAAATTTACATGCACACACATGTATATTTCTAAGTCTCGCCGACACGTGGGGTCCACAATATACATGTATATGAACTTTATGTGGGCATTTTTATTTGATAGTAGCATTATTTTTGATTTTAATGTTTAATACTGAAAATTTTATCTCCACGCCACGTGTGTGCCATAGACACTCCCAAGTTCTTACTCCTGTTCTTTCTTTGATCTCTTTTAGAGAAAAAAATTTGTTTATTTTTATTTTTCATGTGTAGATTTAAAAGTAGGATTAATGACTTAACTTCTTAACATTAAATGTTAATTTGTTTATCTTTTTAATAAATTTTTGAAGGGATAATATTGAGATTTATGTTGAATTTAACAATTATTTAAAATATTAAGGAAAATATATTTAATGATTTTTATAATGATTTTAGTGATATTTAATATTTTTTTTATCAACTGATAATTTAGTTTAGATTGGGAATGGCCATGATTATTTTAGTGATATCTTTTCTTTTCTAGTTGCAAATAGGAAAGGTGTATTAAGTTAAGGAGGTGTTTGTTATAGGTCATCTAAACGGATCATTTTAAATATTTGGTAATGTGAGTTGGTCATTTTTATAGATCGTTTTTGTTACACTGATAATAATATGAGTTGGTCATCTTTATAGATCATGTTTGTTACACTGGTAATTTTACATTTTAGGTAATCAGATATCCAGTAATGTCAATATTTCCATTAATTAATTAAAAATAGGTGGTAATCTGAGATTACCACATAGGGGTTGTCTTGAAAACTTTATTTAGATAAAAATATCATTTACATTTAATAATTGGGACATAAATATTTTTATTAGTCATATTTTATATTTATTTTAAATTTTTTTGTTTGTCGACATATTTAGTTTAATTAAAATGACTTATTGTCCATACAAAGTATGTGATGTTGTTTATTATTAACGACATACTTAAAAAATTTGTACATAATGATTGAATAAATCATGAATTGGTATTTAATAAACATAATAAAAACGTTAATACGATTACTAAGTACTACAAAATTAATTATTTGGATAGTAACTTGATAATTGTTGACTACATTTGACAATAATCATGGGTATATCATTCAACTAAAATTAGTACAAGAATATTTTAGTAAAAGATCAATGTTAGAAAAAATATACTCATTAATCTTAATTTCATACCAAACACTCACAATAGCAATTATCGGCAATCACATATCCTCTATAAAACAGAAATGACACAATATGATTATTTTTTATTACCGATAATCAGATACCCAGTAATTTGTGTTTAGATAAATATTCATCATAACCTTTAACAAAACACCTCTTAAAGTTCATCAATTAGACTTGTTAAGGATGCTGGTTTCTTTCCTCCATTTAAAATACATACAAGTTTATTTTTTTCATGTTTTAAAATTCTTTATATTAAATCATTGATTTTGGGCTGTTAATCTTTACGTCTTTATGGTAAATTTAAGTTCTTTTAATCAAGCCAAATACTGTTTTTTTTTTCAGAATAACATTTTTTAACTTCATATATTTTAATTTTTTAACTCTTAGAGATTGATAATAAGTATAAAAGTGCCCCTCTGAATGATATTAACAACATTATATGGAATTTATTTATTTTGATATTAGTTCAAGAATTATTATTTTCAATCGATACAAATGGATCTTTCTAATTATTTCAATTATAAAATTTTGAACAAAAATCACATATCAATTTACCCATGTACTGCATCCGATGAGTCCGAGAGGGATTCAACCCGACAGAGGCGGACAGTGAAATGGATGGCATGTGGGCCTCCAATAACTAGTAAGCCATAACCTTCTTGAAAATGCTGATATACATTTAAAACCAACCCAACAAAGCTAAAACAAATCAAGTTGCTAAAAATTGAATTGTTACTTATAAGATAAACTAGTCAATTTTGATCCTATTTATGTAATATAATAAATTTAGATCAAGTTTTGATCTTTAGTTAATTAATACCTTTTTTAAACAAACTCTTAATAAAAACTACTCCAACTTAAATAATTATTTAATCTCATTTTATTTATACTTTAAAGGAGGGTAGTATTCAATATTTAGAAATTATATATAACTATCCTTTTCACTTGCTTCTTATTTTCCACTTTCAAAGTTGGACTGTGAGTGAGTCAATGAATTGGATTTGGATTTGGATTTAGCCCGTCCATCTAGAGTTGGGCCCAAATGATCCAAATCAAACCCAAAACCCAGTCAACCTGTTTAGTTTGTAGAAAGCGGGCCTTTTCATTTGGTGCGTTGGAATATTCGACGCTGGCCATTGTAACATTTCCACACCTCCTTTTGATATCGCCACCCCTCCTCTGCTTTTTCAATTTAACCATTTCTGCAAGGCAAACACACAACCTTGTGAAGGAGACTCGGAAATGGGTGATCAGATAGCGAAAGGGGAAGATTTCGAGAAGAAAGCAGAGAAAAAGCTTGGTCGGTGGTATGGTTCTAATTTCGACGATGCCGCTGAATTGTTTGAAAAGTCTGCCAATTGCTACAAACTCGCCAAATCCTGTAATTGTGATCATCTTTATATTGATTTATGTTTTGAGTCTTTGATTGACTGATTATTGCGATGCTTTTGAGAACTTGTATTTTTTTATGCTGTTAGATGATTAATTATGATATGAATTAGGGTTTATTTGGATTTGGTGTTGCATTGAATTTGTGGAATCTGTTCGCTGATCGGATTGTTTGATCAATCTATGGGTTCGTGTGATTTTCCACTTAAGTATTTAAGTTGTTTGATATGTTGCATTTTGATGGGAGTGGATTGTGCAATGGAATAGTTTCTTTTATTGAATAGTAGAGGGACTTGTTTAATAAAGGATCAGTAGTATATTCACACTGCATTCGTATTAGCTATAGCAGCTGCTGCTTTTGTCAAATATTTGTTGTTCGGTAAGCCTGTCTAAGAAAAGCCGACAGATGAACTCTCACAATGCAAGCTGCAACGGTCACGGAGCAAATTCCGATCACCAATCTCTTGCACGACTTCTTAAAAGAGGTCGTAGAATCAGTTTGAACATGTATAAACTGGGAATGCATCTTAGAGTTAAAAGAAAGAACTAGTGCATGACGGACAGCCCATACACTGGAAAAGCCCAAAAATAGTTGCATCAGCCCGTCATGTGACTTGGCCAATTCCTGCAAATCCAGGGTAGGCTGAAGAAGAGCCATCTCTGTTAGTCTAAAGAGAGAAAATTGTGGGGGAGTCAAACAAATATGATAAAGTTTGCAAATTAAATCATTGAAACTTGATTGTCAGTTTCTATAAGGTGATTGTTGATCTAACGTGTTCATATTTAGCTAATTTTTGGCAACTAGTAATGGGGAGACATGAGTTCACATTTTAAAATAGGTTTTAGTGCAAGTGTTCTTCAAAAGTGTTTCTTACAGTTTTATTTTAGTTATCAATTGCTTCCTTGTCTGCTGAGTTGTAAGATATATAGGTTGCGCTTGTTGCTGCTTAATTGTGCTAACTATAACTTAAACTAAACTGGTATTGTAGTCTTTGTTGCAGCTTATATGAATAAATTTTAATCAGATTGTTTCTTAAATAGGAATGATCCTGAAGTTTTTAGAGGGTGACTAATATCTTCAAGGAAAATTGCTGAAACTCTGTTATATCCTCAATAATTTGATTCCCAATAATCTAACTATGACACTCTCTACGCTGAAATCCAATCTGAACTACACTTTTAACTTTTTAAATAACTACTTAAATAGAAAGAACTTTTTTTTTTAATTTACTTTCCAGCTATTATATATTAGTCATATTAACCCAATTACTTAGTTGCTCTAAGTAATCTTTATGACTTGTTATTACATGCTTTATCTTATTACTTTCAATCAGTACCCCAATCACAACCTTATTCAGAAGAGCATGCGAGTCAGCGGATCAGCTTACTTTGAAAAATTAGATTCTCCAGAACCTCTTTGCTTGAGATAGCAGTTACTACTTGCTAATCATGACATATATCTCAGGGGATCAAGCTGGAGCTGTGTATGTTAAGTTGGCACAATGTCATATAAAGGTAAGTTCTTGATCTTGATTGTTATAGATGCTCCCCTCCTTTCCTTCCCTATTTTCCTTCTCTCTTTTTTAGTGTGTTTCAAAATCTTATTGTACTAAAGGCTTAAAAATCTCTTATCCTTTTGTGGTTACAGTTGGATAGCAAACATGAAGCTGCTAATGCTTATGCTGACGCTGCCCATTGCTATAAGAAGACAAATTCTAAAGGTTCTAATCTGTTAAGCTCCTTATATGATTTTTCTGTTTATCTCTTCCATTCAGAAATTAAGTGGTCCTGTTCATATTTTACTTTTAGCTATAGCATAACAGATGTATAGATTTAGTGTTTACTTGATTTTATGCGGTTAGCACGTAAGAGTATCTGCACTTGATTACTCCTAGGTTTTCGAAGCTAGAACTGGACTGTGCCATGGCTACACCAATCGAGATACATGGTTCTTCAGTGGAATAATCCCCTTCTTGTCCATGTTCCTACCAAGCAGTCCTATTAATATTTTAGCTTTAGTTATAACATAACAAATGCATAGATTTACTAGTTACTTGACTTTATGCGTTTAGCAAGTAAGAGTATCAGCGAATCACTTAGTTACTCCTATGTTTCCGAGGTGGTGAATGGTTTGATCATAGCTGATAATTTGCTTTTAGTCAATTAAGATTAGTTATACACATTCAAGAATTGGATAATTTGTTAATATTAGTTTTGGTATTTTAATCTTAGCAAAGTTCTTATAAGGAAGCAGTATTCAGGAATTTATAAATTTATTTTATTACTTTTATACGCAAAATTATCTTTGCTTACATTATTACATAACTATAAAAAAATTCTTTACTAACACATTGGAGGATTGCAGAATCAGTAACTTGCCTAGAACAAGCAGTAAACTTATTTTTGGAGATTGGAAGGCTCGGTATGTCAGCAAGATATTATAAGGTACAGTCTATACTAGCTTAACAATATTATGTCTTAATTTGAAAGAATTTTGAAAGTCATCACTTACATCCATATTTGCTATATTCTTGTACACCCAAATTCTTCTTCTCCATTGTCTTTGGTATTTCCTCAAACTGTAGAATTCCAGGCTTTGGAAGTTAATTATGTGCTGATGGTATGAGTTCAGGAAACATGCCGTCTTTTTTTGGTTGGAGATAGTACGGGAGTTAGCTTTTGGATTGAGTCTTGGTGAAGAAAAGTAACTTCGTCACATCCCAAGTTTTGTTATGGATATCTGTAAATGAACAACTTGGTGTTGGTGATCATGTTTTGCATTTCTGGATGTTTTGCACTTCAATAGTTTCTTGTTTCCCATGTGTCTGGTGGGTATACATGCTTATTATTTAGTGGCTGTTCCCTGGTAAGGGTTTTCTTTCCTCACTATAGGGGGCTTTCTGGTTACTATTTTGGTTCAGGTTCTTCTCCTTTTGAAGTTCTTAATAATTTGGTATTTATAAAGGGAACTGATGTAGAATACACTTGAGACCTTTGCATGGGATGATACCAAGAATCAAAGAAAGTAATTTTGATTATTTGCCTACTGGACATGCAGGAAATTGCTGAAATATTTGAGCAAGAACAAAGTTTGGAGCAAGCTATTCATTTCTATGATAAAGCAGCTGATCTTTTTCAAAGCGAAGATGTATCAACTTCTGCAAGTCAGTGCAAGCAGAAAGTCGCTCAATTTGCTGCTCAGCTAGAACAGTAAGTCTGTTGTAAATTATTTTTCGGACATATAACTTTTTAAAGCTGCAAAGTTGTAAATTTATTCCACGGTGCAGGTCCGTTGCCTGTTTAAACCTTTTTTGCTCTGCGTTTAAAGTACTTGCAGAATGTCAATGATATCATTTAGTGTATTATTCCTGCCCAAGACTTGTATGCCTTTGTCATGCTTATGGGTAACTTACCATTGTTCAACATATTATGATATGCAGCCACCTTCTGAGATAGTGCAGTTTGTTTATTCTACAAATATGCAATACTATATGCATGTAGTATGCACCCACAATTTTTTTACAGATCTTTATGTTTTGTCTATTTCTAAATGTATCAAACTGAAGTATGTCGGTTTTTTGAGACACTTGTTGATACAATATCATGTAGAATTTCGTTGGAGAATGTATAATTCTTCTTCTGTTCCTTTTTCAGTGATAATTCTGTTGGCAGCCCTTCTTTCTGATTATGCAAGCTGCCAACTTGCATTTGAAAAATATTCTTTTCTTGCTTTTGTTTGTCTTGCATGTCATGTTAGTTCCAAAACAGAGTATTAATAATTCATTATCGTAAATCATTTTCTTTAAACTCCTTAAGACATATAGAGAATATAAATCCATAATGATGCGGAGCGGAAGAAGAATATAAAGAAATTATTTATTTATTATTTTGTGTTGTAAATTATAGATAAATAGTTGATTAATAATGCTATTATATTTAGATTAGATTAAGTAGAATATTCTAGAAGTCTAAAGATAGTAGTACATTATGATTAGGATTAATTTCCTTTATATTAGGCTATGTAACACACACTCTACACTTTGTCCTAAAATACACGTGTCCGACACTCAGACAAGGGTATGGGTACTAGACACTTTATTTTAGTGGAAAAATTGAGGAGTACTCGTATCGGACTCTTCAAAATACTATATCCAACCAAACACTTCATCCGAGTCAGTGTAACGTAGATATTAGGATTTTTACTTATTTTCAAAATTTAGGTTTTATATTTAAGCATTGTAATTCATCATTACTTTTTCAGACCTGAATTATGAATTGGTATGAGAGTTAAAAGATTTTTGCTTTAGTTGTGTGCGCTTCTACTGATTCCATGCCTGGATATGTTCTCTTATCAATACATATTTCTATACCTTTCTAGACCTATATCACATAACTTTGTTATTTAATTGGAATTACATTATTCTACTCCCTCCATTCTAAATTAAATGAATTCCCGTCTTTTGTGGATCTCCCAGAATAAGAGAGTGCATTCCGTCTAAATTCCAAAATTCACACTCTCTTTTTAAGGATTTCAAGTGTAAGTAAAGTAATTATTATTCTCCTCCTTAACATGTGCCTGTTTTAAAGGAGTTCATTTTTATTTGGGACGGAGGAGTAACTTTTCTTTGATGCAAAGTGTTGAAAATAAATGAACAGTTTGTTGCTTGGTAACTAATAGTATCACAATATTTTTCCAGTTATCAGAGAGCGATCGACATATACGAGGAGATAGCACGACAATCACTAAACAATAACTTGTTGAAGTATGGAGTTAAAGGCCATCTTCTTAATGCTGGAATTTGCCAACTATGTAAAGGCGATGTTGTTGCAATTACAAATGCTTTGGATCGATATCAGGTTCAGTTTTTACTCTGGCAAACCTTTTAAACTTATATCTAATGGGTCAAATATTGAGTGGATTTTGCATTTGCAGGAGCTGGATCCTACTTTTTCAGGAACGCGTGAGTACAGATTGCTTGCGGTATGTTGTGGATTGCAAAATTGTCATTGGTTTTCCATCTGATTTTTCTCTCCCCCCGGCCTCCCCTCCCCTCCCCTCCCCTCCCCTCCTCATCCCATCCTATCCCATCCACCCTTCTTATTCTTGTGAAATGGTGAACGTTCACTATCTGGTTGTTCTGAAGTGTATTTGATGGTGTCCATTTCAAATCTATTTCATTGCATTGTGATATGCATATTTCTATTGCATGGGTCAACTGCATAATACGCGATCTGTTTCTTGCATAAATTTTTACAAAGTTGTTATGCATCTTTATTTCAGTGTGATTGACAAACTACCGCTTATTATGTCACTTTCCTTTGTTGTGGCGGCAGGACTTGGCTGCTGCAATTGATGAGGAGGATGTTGCAAAGTTTACTGATGCTGTCAAGGAATTTGATAGCATGACACAATTGGTATGTTGAAGTTTCTATTTCAAGCTTGTCTCAAACTGTTTCTCTTATTTTTTTTTCTTCAAGTGATATTTATGATGCTCTTAGGGTTACTCTCCGGTTTGCAATTTTCTTCGACTTCTATTTTTTTTTTATTTCTCAGCCATAAAATCTCCTAAACCTTTTGCTGCCACTCATTTTTGCTCCATAGGACGCTTGGAAGACAACCCTCTTATTGAGAGTGAAGGAATCGCTGAAGGCCAAGGAGCTAGAGGAGGATGATCTTACTTAAATATGTCCGTCTGCGTTTTACACTGTATGATCTGCATTTGCTTTTTATGATTGTGTTGCGCTGTGTCATTGTGATATCTTATATGGTTTTTTCACACACTGATATTTTTGTGTACCAACTTTGGAGTGAGAATCTGAGAATGCTTGTAACTGAATCGTAGTTTCGTGGTTTAAACTTCCACTTTCAAATAGATTTAGGTGTTGGATTGTATTCAAATTTGTCAATGTAGATAAAATCTTTGAGGTGACTGAACATTTACCACCTCGTTTTACTTTTATTTTGCCCTCAAGAGAGATGTTGAGTTTTTTTTTTTTTACTTTTTTCATTCTCTTTTGAAGTTACTCAAAGTACAAACTTTGATTCCGAATCGAGCCCAAACAATTTGAATTTTTCGAGCGAATATGATCCGAGTATCAATAGAAATTACAATTTAAGAAGGTTCGAGTAATTTATCGAACTTTAAAATTTGTTTATATTTGACTCATTTATATTTCGAGTCGAGCTCGAATCGAATTTTTAGCCGAGCGAGTACGAATTGAACCCGAACCCGAACTGTTTGTTCATTTTACAGCCTTATACATAAGTAATGAATAGGAAAAACTGGAACATGCCTGGTGAGATATTTCACCTGAAGATATTCCAAAGGGAAGAAGAAGATGCTACGGGAGGTACGGTGGAATAGCATCCACATGCCACATACCTTTTTAATATCAAATTTCTTGCAAGGTTTTTGTTTTTTGTTTTTTTTTTAAAACCAATATAAAAGAAAAAAAAATAAAACTTATTTTTTCAGTTTTGTTGCGCATTTTCCACGAAAAGCTCAAGCTCGTAGTCGTGCACCAGGAAGAGATAAACACTACACAAAGGGAATCTATCACAGTATTTCTCCACTATGTATGCCGGATTAAAGTAATTGCTTTCCATTACTTTTGGAAATTATTTTTATGGGAAATGTGAAGCTTTAAGCCATAAAATAGTTAAAATTATGATGGGATCATTTTGAATTTTTATTTAAATGTATACGATCAGAGACGGATTCATGATCTGTTCCCAGCAGGGATGAATTTTTTTGAACTGATGATTGAAGTGAATGACTGAAGTTTAGCTAGTTAAAGATCGAGAGTTTAAATATATTATACATAGCGTGTTTAGTTCTTTTTAGGGTGGTAGTAGTTTAAGTTTTTTTTGCCTTTAATGTGCAAATAAAGAGGGAGAAAGAAAGGAGGAAAAGATTTTTTGTAGGCTTTAATTTATTTAAAATAGGCATAAAATTTAATTACTATTAAAATAAATTTTAATGTGCAAATAAAAAAGGAGAAAGAAATGAGAAAAAAATATTTTTGTTAGGCTTTTACTCAACTTTGAACTCTAAATAACTATACATTAAAAATATAAGAAAAATTATCCTTAATAACTAATAATTAATATTATAAAATATATTTTATATATTATAAAATATATTAATGATTAAAATTCAGTTACCAATTCTATTTCATATAGAAGATCTTAGTTAATTAATATTATAAAATCAAATCTAAATTATATATTAGGAATTAAAGTTTAGTTAACTAATTTTAAAATTAAAATTCATAATGGTAACTCATTATTTTACTACAATTCTATTCCAAAAAATTAAAAATATATAGAAGAATGTTATGACTAAATAGTATTTAGTATCAAAAAACTTAATATTGTTATCAATATAAATTAATTCATCATTAAATTTTAGTTTCAATTTTTATCATAATAGTAACTTAGTATTGTACAATAATTTTATTTATTATAAGATCCATTTAGCTTATTAATCATACTATTTCATCTTTTTGAGCAAAGTTTGTATACATTCTAAAAGTAATAATAAGTTAATTTGTAAAATTTTAAAAAATAATTTATAATTATTATATGTAAAATAATAAGAAATTAAAAATTATGTTATTTGAAAACAAATTCGTGTAACTAGTATAAAATATAAATAAATATTAAATGTTCCATTTACTTAAGTCTCCGCAACGACAGCCACACGATGTCGTATTGTCAACAACCCAGTCACCCACTTGCTTACAGAATAGAAAAGGAAGAGGAAGAGGAAGAAGAAGAAGAAGAAGAAGAAGTTGAGCGAATCAATGCTTTTCTCTTATACAACTACTTTATTATTTATTACTCATCGCCGTGGAAGGAAGGACCTGGATTTCATACATTCCATGCTTCTATTTCAATCCATAGGTATTCTCTTCTCTCAGCTTGTAGATCTTCTTAGATGTTAGATATCTCTCTTTTTCAATATCATTTATATTTTATCCAGTATTTGTTGATTATTACTATGTTTTTATTGATTATTAGAATTTCTGTTTTTGTTCTGTAGAAGAGATTGTACTCTGTTCTGTAAGATTGTTGATTTTTCAATTCGAAGTTTTAATTTGTTCTTGAATATTGCATTAGATTTTAGCTCAAAGAACTGATTTGGAACATGTTTTATACCAATTAATTTCAGCTTAGTTTGTTAAATACATTCTTTGAGTAGCATACTGGGAATTCCCTTTTTTTGTTTTTGGTTCTACAGCTTAGTTTGTTAAATACATTCTTTCAGTAGCATACTGGGAATTCCCTTTTTTTGTTTTTGGTTCTACAGCTTAGTTTGTTAAATACATTCTTTCAGTAGCATACTGGGAATTCCCTTTTTTTGTTTTTGGTTCTAACTTTTAGTAGGCTACGTTTGTTTGCAAAAATGATGGGTGCGATAAGATTATTTGTAATAATTCCATATACCATGTTTTGTCATTTTTAAGGCCATTTGAGAATGGATTATATTTCTAAGTGAATATGTGGTGTTATATAATTCCTTTTGGGTTAGCAAATTGTTGGGAGAGAACCGGGGACCCCAGACATACATACACAAGCACCATCATATATGTTAATATATGTTTGAAACTCAACTTGACCCACACAAGGCACTATCATACACGTTTAGAACCCAACTTGACTCAAAAGCTTAAGCCAATAAGTGTTGGGGAATGTATATTAGTTTTGCACTCTTTCATTATTTCTCCGATGTGGGACTTCAACTTGTAAAATTTTCATGATTCAAATCGTAGAGTAATGAATCAATGAATCGTAGAGTAATGTTTGAATGAATGAATTTTCATTTCTCTAAATTACTGGAACTACCTTACAGAAAAACTTACTTTACATTGAATCTCTTACTCTATTTATACTACTATAAACCTATCTATATACATTCTGTATCTATACATGTTAGTTATGATCTAACTGTCCGAGCTCTTCTATCTATGCTAGCTACTAATTGCTTTCCTGAATACACGGAATAAGCAACACGTGCTACTAACTGCTCTCCTGAATACACGGAATAATCAATACGTGTTACTGCCACTGTATATGAAAATCATCCCCATTGTGTGATGTTGACCCTGTGTATTTGAGTCCACTTAATATAGATGCTTTAATTTCTTTAGTCTGGATGCCAGTCTTAGTTACTGCAGAAATCACATGCGGGTCATGACATTTGGTGTGACATGGATCCTGGCATTGTTGTTGTGTTGAATCAATAATATCTTCATCACCCCCCCACAAGCAAAAGGTGAGAAAGGATTGATCACCTTGAGCTTGGACAATAAGTGCTAGTGTTGATCTCTGTTTAAAGCCTTGGTAAATATGTCGGCTAATTGATGAGCAGAAGAAATAAAAGTTGGAGAAATGATGCCAGCAGTAACTTTTTCCCGGATAAAATGGCAATCCAAATCAATGTGTTTTGTTCTTCCATGATGCACAAGATTTTCAGAAATGTGAATTGCTGCCTTATTGTCACAATAGATAGAGATAGACTCAGTTGTAGCAATGGAAAAATCCTTCAACAGACCTTTAAACCATAGAACTTCACAAGTAGTGATTGCTAAAGCACGGTATTCAACCTCAGCAGTAGATCTAGAAACCATAGATTGTTTCTTAGCTTGCCAAGAAATTAGAGAATCGCCAAGTCTGATACAAAAACCTGTGATTGATCTGCCAGTGGGCATGCCCCCCCAATCACTATCACAATAAGCAGTCAAAGTGAGAGAAGAAGTGGCTGAAAATAAAATCCCTTGACCTACTGCAGCCTTGATATATCTAAGAATTCGCTGGGCTGCTTGAAAATGAGCAAGAGTAGGAGCCTGCATAAATTGACTAAGAGTTTGAACAGAATAAGCTATATCAGGCCTGGTAATGGTGAGATACAAAAGTTTGCCAATTAAAGCTCTATAAAGAGAAGGATCATGAAAAGAAGGACCAGAAGCATCAAACTTAGTATTTTGAATCATGGGTAAGGACAAAGGCTTGCAATCTGTCATATCTGCAGTACTTAAAAGATCAAGAGCATATTTCCCTTGGTTAAGAAAAATATTAGCCTCAGATCTTGCAATTTCTAGACCTAAGTAGTATTTAAGAGGACCTAAATTTTTGATGCTGAATTTGATGTCCAGAAAAGATTTGAGAGCTTCAATGGTGGGGAGATGATCACCAGCAACCAAGATATCATCAACATAGACAAGTAGTACAATGAAATGATCTTGATCATGCTTGGTAAACAACGAATAATCTGAGAGAGATTGAACATATCCGCAGCTAAAAGAGCTTCTTGAAGCTTATGAAACCACTGCCTAGACGCTTGCTTCAAACCATAAAAGGATTTTGCAATTTGCAAACTAAATTGGACTGACCTTGAGTATCATACCCAGGTGGTAAATCCATGTAAACCTCTTCAGGGAGATCGCCATGGAGGAATGCATTATTGACATCAAGTTGATGTAAATGCCAGTTCTCGATAGCAGTGATAGCCAAAAGAGTCATGACTGTAGGCATTTTGGCTACTAGAGCAAAAGTGTCGTGAAAACCTTCACCCTCTGTTTGTGTATAACCTTTAGTTACTAGTCTAGCCTTGTATCTTTCTACAGTACTATTAGCATGATATTTGACTTTGTAAATCCATTTGCAGCCCACAGGAACTTTACCTGATGGTAATAGAGTTACAATCCATGTTTGATTAGCTTCCAAGGCTTGGATTTCCTTTTTCATGGCTTCTTGCCAATTGAGATCCTTTTTAGCTTGATTATAGGTAGTTGGCTCTTTGATCAATGTCAAGTTAGATAAGAAATGTTGATGTGCAGGGGCAAAAGCATTGTATGAAATATAATTTGAAATAACATATTTGGAATGAACATGATTTGAGTGAGGCATAACATAATCGTTGTGCCATTTGGGAGGAACTTTAAGTCTTTGTGAAGTTCTTGATGGGGGAACAATAATGTCTGTAGGAACATTAATTTCAGTGGAAGTAGGTTCAGGAACTGGAGATGGAATTGAAGATGATGGAAAATCATCAGGAGAAGAAGAATGAAAGAAAGGACTATCATCTATACAAGAAGTAGTGGTGTCATATGAGAGAGTTCTGTGTTGAAAATCATGAAGACTGATGCAAGACAGATTTAAGATGAAAAATTAACGGAAAATAAACTAAGATCTAAACTCCACGTTTAGACTATTAGGATCTCTCAAGTGTATCCACTCCACGTGTCAACACAAAGATAGATAAATACCTCTATGGTAGGATACCTCTACGGTATGAATGAAATAATCAATTTCAATATCAATATTCTGTAATCTAAATAACTTGTGAGAATTACATCACTATTTAAAGAAACTCGAACCCTAATTTTACTTCGGGAATAATAAAATACTAGACGACTAAAATATCCTTATTAATATTTCATAATCACTAACTAATATCCTAAATCTCCACTAACTAATATCCTAGCATTGTTGTTGTGTTGAATCAATATTATCTTCATTACAAGTCACTTGTGATATCTAACAATCTCCCCCTCACAAGTGAGTCTATCGCATAAAGAGCTCCCACTTACTTGAACACTTCTCTTCAATCACTGTGTTTTTCCATCACGTGTCTTTTGAAAAGGTTGTTTGAAATTAATTTTCCGAACTACTATTCCGTGTGTCTTTTTGAAGAGGTTCACCAGCTCAGGATTAATCTTCCGTAGCCATTAATAAACATGACACAACATACATGTTTGGAACCCAACTTGATCCAAAAGCTTGAGCCCATTCATGTATATTAGTACTTCACTTTTTCATTTGTTTTTGGGCCCATTCATGTATATTAGTACTTCACTTTTTCATTAGTTCTGTTATTTGGGACTCCAACTCTCTGTGATATCCTAACACAAATGACCTTAGAAATAATGAAAAATAGTCCATGATATTAAATAACGGATTAATCATGGGATATAATAGTCCAGAATGTTAATAACTTAATACAAATAGTCCTATCCCACCCACCACTCTTGCAAACAAAATTCTGTTTGTTTTTAATATCATTTGTTGGACAAAATATTCATACCTGGTAGAAACTTGATTTACTGGGTGTATTTTATTTGTTTTTTCTTGTGGTTGTAGCAAAATCAGGATCACGCCTCCTCTCCTAAGTGTTGATGAAGGACCTTGTGTTTACAGCTGTCCAAAACTAGGTTTTCTCCGGTTGAGAAGAAAAATAAAACTGATTGTGATTTGAAAACTTCAAAATTTACCCGAAAACAATTGGGGCAGAAGAGAATGATTTCAACTGATAATGGTGAACAGAATGGAGGGAGCGATGAATCTAATGGTGCTATAATCAAGGGTCGTGTCCCTCTGCACATTTCGCCAGCTCGAAGGGAGATTATCATCTCTGACAACCCTCAAAATCGATCTGATGGTAGCTCAACTGCTATTGCCAACAAAATGAGGTTCCTTAATTTTGGCTCTTTGGAGTCTCCATCTTCAAAATTTCAGAGGATTGCGGTGGGGAGAGATGAAATTTCACGTAATGTACCTTCTTCCAGTAGTCATGCTCTTCGAGAACGCTTGAGTAGAGTATTTAGTCGTAAAATTGATTGGGCCTCCCTTAATAAGATTTGCAAAGAATGGATAAGGAATCCAATGAACATGGTTCTTTTGGTGTGGATAATATGTGTTGCTGTGTCAGGTGCAATTCTATTTCTTGTCATGACTGGAATGTTAAACAGTGCCCTGCCAAGAAAGTCCCAGAGAAATGCCTGGTTTGAAGTCAATAACCAAATTCTCAATGCATTATTTACCCTTATGTGTCTGTACCAACACCCACAGCGATTATACCACCTTGTACTTCTGTTGAGATGGAGACCACAAGACATTTCCAGGCTCAGGAAAATTTACTGCAAGAATGGGAGTTATAAACCTCACGAGTGGGCACACATGATGGTTGTTATATCTCTACTCAACCTCAACTGTTTTGCACAATATGCTTTGTGTGGTCTTAATGTGGGTTACAAGAGATCAGAGCGACCTGCAATTGGCGTTGGTATAACTATTTCTGTTGCAATTGGTGCCCCTGCAATTGCTGGTGTTTACTCCATTGTTAGCCCCCTTGGGAAAGACTACTATTCTGAACTGGATGAAGAAGCACAACAACTTCAGAGTACCTCTTCTGACAGTAGCAGGCCAAGTCAGCTGAGATCAAAATCATTACAAAAGCGATTCTCATTTGCATCTAGAGATGAGGAAAGGATTGTAGAAAATAGACCACAATGGAGTGGAGGTGTACTTGACTTTTGGGATGACATATCTTTAGCATATCTTTCTTTATTCTGTAGTTTTTGTGTTTTTGGGTGGAATATGGAGAGACTTGGATTTGGGAACATGTACGTTCACATTGCAACTTTTCTTCTCTTCTGTATGGCTCCTTTTTGGATTTTTAATTTGGCTGCCATTAATATCAACAACGAAATTGTCAGGGAGACATTGGGGCTTACTGGTGTTTTTCTTTGTCTCTTTGGGTTACTCTATGGTGGGTTTTGGAGGATTCAGATGAGGAAGAGATTCAATTTGCCACCATATAACTCTTGCGGTGGTAAGCCAGCTGTTGCAGATTGCGCATTGTGGCTTTTCTGCTGTTGGTGTACTCTTGCTCAGGAAGTGCGGACTGGGAATTTCTATGATATTGTGGAGGATAAGCTTTGCAGAAAACAACTGGACGAAAGTACCCAGTTGCCAATTTCTCCTTTGCCCCGTGAAGATGGAGATTTCCCTATTAGATCTGCTCTGGGGGACAGCTCCTCTCCATCCCAAACTATCAAATCAAATTCTCCAAGTCCCAGTAGATTTTCGAAAGATGATCGTAGTCCAGGCAGGCAGCTTCCTATGCTGGAAGAAGAGCCTGATACAAAAGGTAAGGATGAAACTATGACACCACCTGCTCCTTCATTGATACAAAGAGAAGCCAGTTAAAAGAATATAATTTTGAAATGCAGATGTGAATTTGCATTATGAAATGCTGCTTGTCCCCATTCAATTTATGTGTATTCCTGGTACTGTAGTAGTATATTATGCTGCCCTTCATGTACAATGTCTTACCTGGTTGTTTGTACTTGAATGTGGAGTAAAACTCCTTATAGTTGATCAGGCAGGCTTTAGGGCTCCCTTCCCAGACACTCCTTTTAACCACTTCCCGCTCAGATTTAGATTTTTTCACCGCCGCCGTTATACATCTATAGTGACACTTTTCAACTTTTCATGTGAAAATATTATTTTCCGTTTTTTTAGCCGGGAATAACTGTAACACCCCCTTTCTGAAATAGAAAGAGATGTTACTCAAAACACAACAAAACTGACGAATTTATACCAAAGTTCTAAACCACAAAAGAATAGTCTTTTTAACCAATAAATATCAACAAGGTCAAATCAGAATAAATGCCAAATTGGCTCAAATCATAATCTGAAATAATTATTACAACTCCAAATAAACAATCTATCAAACCTAAACAAAATATCTAAATCATTGGATCGAATAGAGGTCTCATCACACTTGCCCTTGATTTCCCTGATTACCCGTGGGAAGAAAAACACAGCATGAGCCGAATGCCCAGTACGAATACAGAATACAAAACAGAGAATTGAAATAACTAACTCAATTAATGAACTGAACCAAAACGAACAAAACTAACACAATGAAATAATAGGCTGAATCAAATGGCTGGGTGTTATTTCATACCGAGCTCAAAATAAAACAGAAATATACTTTGCCACACAGGCAAGTCAAATAATGCCACACAGGCAAGTCACCCACATTGGACCGCGAATCCAATGCATGTAAAATCGGAAGGCGTGTTTGGCACAAACATCGTCAATTCGCAGAAAAGAACAGAAAATTAGGGTCGACTCATACGCCTCCCACAACAAAACACCAAATGGCCAACTCCCACCGGAGCACAAAATGGAGACGCCGTGGACTGATCACACCGCCACGAAAGGTGTCATGCCTCGGTGCCAAGAGGACATGCCTGTGGTACCTCCACAGGTGATTATAGCTCAGGTATACCCTACGGTATATTCTAAAAATAATACTATGTTACAACACATGCGACACAATATCAACACAAAGGGTTCTAACGTGTACATGTTAAATCGAACGAATAATTAACACAAGTCTCCAAAATATAGTAACATGTACTTTTCTACAATTATTGAAATAAATACTAAAAATGATATACTAGATCAAAGAGTACAAACACGAGTTCTACGAATCAATATTAAAATGAAACTATCACATCAATTTGAGAACGAACAATCATGCGGAGCAATAACTAATCTCTAAACGAAAAACAAAACGAACAAATCAAAAATAAAAGGATTATCGCTGAAGTAGTACGAAATCTGTACCTGGATTAAACAATGTAATACCCAAAGTATATTCCAAAAACTCGTTTAGACACTCTCCCTTCAATCTAAATAATTTAATAAGATTTTATTACAATTCAATCATTAATAACATAATACTATTAAATTTATTATTTAAAACTTTTATAACTATGTCAGCAAAATTAATTAACTTAAATTAATATACATAACTTCAATTCGATTCACTAATTCGGTTTGTAATCTTCCTAGCCAAATATTTATTAAAATATAATATATATATCGTAATCAATGTCTGCAATCAAACTTGATAAATATATATATATATATATATATATATATATTGTAAAAAGGTATAACAGAATGCATATAATATATATACACAACTTACGGAAAGCATATATATATACTTACAGAATGCATACAGTATATATGTATATAAATACATATCAGAAATCCAATTAAGTAAAACATGGTGCACAATTTATAGATTCGGTCAAATGGATTGCGCCACTTCACTGAAATAATTACTAGCGAATTATAATCTCATGATACAATTACAAATACCTTACAAGAATTCACTCCCTCTTCCTCCTGCAAACAATCTTCCGAGTATTCAATTGCTCATTGCAGCCGCTGTTTCTTGTTTTCCTTTTACCAGAAGAAAAAATAGCGTATAATGTTTAGGGTTCAAGTTTTTGTTATTCATTTATGTATCTATTTATATTATTAATTTACCAATTTTAATAGCGTTTAATATTATCCAAATATAAATTAAACCAATAAATTTTAAGGCCCAATTTTATCAACTTAATTTAGAGTACTTTACAGAACTATACAACATTTAGAAAGTAATTACAAAAAAAGTGCATCCATAAAATAATTACAAAAAAAGTGCAAAAAATTCAAACCATTCAATTTCAAATTAAATAAGGAAACCTAAAATCAAGGATAATTAATAATTCAAATTCAAATCTTTTGGATCTAACAACAATTTCAAATCCACAATTCAAAATTCAAATCAAAATGAGAAAATTAAAAACAAAAAATTATGAAGGAGTTAATGTTCATCATTCTCCTCCACCGCCTCCCGCCGCCGCCGCCGTCGCTACCACCGCTATATCGCCGGAGTTGCTATTCTGATTTTTTTTTGACGATTTGGTTACCCACAAAAATTAAAATGGTTACCTTTATACGAAGTTTGGCTACCAACTGCATCACATTCAAAATAAAATTGGTAATCAAATAAAACTGAATTGGTTACCTTATCAAAAGGTTTGGTAACTAACTGCATGAAGTTTGGTTACCAACTGCATCACATTCAAAATAAATTAGTAACCTAATAAAACTGAATTGGTTACCTTATCGAAAGGTTTGGTAACCAACTGCATGAATTTTGGTTACCAATAAATTAGTAACCTAATAAAAATGAATTGGTTACCTTCATACCAAGTAACCAAACCTTCATACCAAGGTAACCAAACCTTTATAACAAGGTAACCGAACCTTCATATTAAGGAAACCTTCATATTAAGGTTCGGTTACCTTGGTATGAATGTTTGGTTACCTTGGTATGACTGTTTGGTTACCTTGGTATGACTGTTTGGTTACCAACATATAAAGGTTTGGTTACCGGTGAAGGTGAAAAATGGACCGGTGGCGATGGGAGGCGGAGGGAGGAGAAAGGAGGCGGGAGGAGAGGGAGGGGGAGGGGGACGGGGTGGGGCGTGGGGGTGGGGAGGAGAAAGGGGGCGGGAGGAGGGGGAGGAGAAAGGGGGCGGGAGAGGGGGAGGCGGAGGGAGGGAAGGTGGTGGGGCGGGGGCGGGAGGAGGGGGAGGAGAAAGGGGGCGGGAGAGGGGGAGGCGGAGGGAGGGAAGGTGGTGGGGCGGGGGCGGGAGGAGGGGGAGGAGAAAGGGGGCGGGAGGAGGGGAGGAGGGGGAGGTGGGGAGGCGGGGAGGCGGGGGGCGGGGGAGGGGGAGGGGGTGGGGCGAGGGCAGGGGAGGGAGATGGGAGGCGGAGGGAGAGGGAGAGGGAGAGGGAGGGGGCGGGGCAGGGGAGGAGGAGGAGGAGAAGGGAGGCGGAAATGGAGTGGAGAGAATCATGGGAGAGATAAGGGAGATAATCGTGGCCATAATTAAAGGGATAAGATTGCACTCTTTTTGTAATTAAGTATTGCATATGCATTAATTTTGTAAATATTTTATTTATGCACTTTTTTTGTAATATTTTATTAAAATGTACTATTATATGTAATTGTTCCCTTAATTTATTCATCATTTATTAATACATTAACCCACATAAATTAAATGACCACTCTGAACCAAATAAAATACAAAGTCCAATTAATATGTTCTAAAGCAAAACAATTTTTTTATTATTCAATTTATATTTATTTATTTATTATTTTCGGGTATTACAATAACATATTCAGAATCTCAAATTTAAAATTTAATTTTTTTTCAAAAACATAACAGCTATGTTTATCGGAATATTTTTTTTCTTAAATATTATCGTATTAGAAATGTATTTTAAATTTTAAATTTTGGATTGGTTGGAATTTAGGTTCATTAAATTGAGAGGTGTCCATCCAAGTTTTTGTGTATCTACATGAGTTTTGTATGTGGACGAGGATAATGGGAGTTGTTAAAGAAGCCACTAATCTCCATTAAACTTTAATTCCGTTTCGCTGGAAGAAGACATATATGTGTTAGGTTGTGACATAACTGAGTTAAAGTTTGTGGTGGAGATTTTCGTTTTATTTTATAGCAATCAAGCATTCAAATGTTAGGTTTAATCTATTATGCCAAGATTTATCCCTGGCCTTTTGAGTGTTTTACGAGGCATATAACTATTAACGCCCATATTCATAGAAATAGTGAAGTAATCCTGTATAACATTAAATATAATATCAATTATTTATATTGTTCTTGTATTGAAAAAAAAGAGTTTTATTTATTGAACACAAAATAGTGAGAGAACTAAAGTTATATTTAATACTTAGAGTAATATTGAAAACTAAACAATTAGTGTTTATTTGAAATTCTCAAACAATAAATATTAAAAGACAAAAATATTTCTCTTAAACGACTTATATTAAGGGACGAAGAGAGTGTAACACTCCAGTCCCACATCGAAAGATATGAGAAAAATCTGTGTGTATATATAAGTAATTAAATAACTATTTATTCCGGACTCGGGATTCGACTTGAGTCGTCAGAAATTTAAGTGTACCAACAAAAGATATTATTTGGCCAGTGATTTAAGACCTTATTTGAATGAACTTGATTCGATTTACACTTGGGATTTGATCCGAATTGTTTCAGAGAGTATACATGATAACTTTTAACTCCCTTTGGCTTGACAATTTTTTAATTGAATCATTCTATTGAATTCTTTTATTGATGTATCGTTTTTATTTTTTTACATTGTGCATTACACGTTATAATTAACCGTAAGAAACAATTTGTCATTCACAAAGTACAAGACTATTGAAAGAAAACACACATTCACATTCAAAACTACTATCATTATTATCTTACCTTTTTCGTCTTCATGTAGGAACACGAAGGATGTAAAACAATCTAAGGAAAAATAATTACACAAGAACATATATGTTGCTATATATGAATATTTTTATTTTTTTAACTGCCTCGTTTTAGAGGAAAATAGGTACAAATACAATAACTCAGATAAGAATTTCAATAACTTATGAATCTCTCAACATTAAGTATATATGACAAGCTATGAAATCTAATGTTGATGTTTTGTTTGCCATAAAGCCATAAACCAATTAAATGAAATTCCTTTAAAGGTTGAATGACACTTTTGTCTTTCTAAATTATCATCTACTTTTAAAATCGTCCTTAAAATTCTTTTTTCGTCAATTAAATCCTTAAAGTGATATTTTTTTGTCGATTCTGTTCATTTTACCCAATTTGATTGTAACCCGACCAAAAATTAACTCAACCTGACCCATTTGTTTGCACCCGATTTGATATTTTTACACTTCTGTCCCTCCAAGTTACCTGATTTGTCTTTATCATTATTATATGCTTTCTTAATACTAGAAATTTTAAAAACAAAAACTAAAAAAAATAAAAATACAAAAAATAGTACAAGATAAATAAAAAAACTAATTCAATTTTAAAAATAAATAAATTAAAGAGTTTTAAAAAAAGTTATTATTTTCAAGAAAAAAAATTAAAACTTTTTTTTAAAAAAAAAATGAGTCAAGTTTCATAAAATATAAATTCAAAAAAAGTTAAAGTTTAAAAACTTTAATTTTTAATTATTTCTATGAAAATTTACACATCTTTTAAAAAATATTTTTTTTCTAATTTTGTTTTATGAAAATAAAGTTTTCTTATTTACTTTTTTTGAATCTATATTTTATGAAATTTTACTCATTTTTTTTATAAAAAAAATTCTATTTTTTTTTCTGAAGATAAAGTTTTATTTTTTGGAATCTATATTTTATAAAACTTTAGTCATTTTTTTTAAAAAAAATTCTAATTTTGTGTTATGAAAATAAAGTTTTTATTTACTTTTTTTGAATATAAATTTTATGAAACTTTACTCATTTTTTACAAAATAAAATTTTCAATTTTTTTCTGAAAATAAAGTTTTATTTTTTTGAATTTATATTTTATAAAACTTTATTCATTTTTTAAAAATTGAAATTTTTTCCTAAAAATAATAATTATTTATAAACTTTTTAATTTCTTTTTTTTAAAAATTGAATTAGTTTTTTATTTATCATTTACTATTTTTTGTATTTTAATTTCTCTTTTTAGTTTTTATTTTTAAAATTTATAATATTAAGAATACACATAATAATGGTAAAGACAAATCGGGTAACTTGGTGGGACAGAAGTGCAAAAAATATCAAATCGGATAACACAAATGGGTCAGGTTGGATCAATATTTAGTCAAGTTACAGTCAAATCGGATAAAAGGAACATAATCGACAAAAAATATATTTTTAAGGACTTAATTAACGAAAAATAAACTTTAGAGACGACTTTAAAAGTGAGTAACAATTTAGAAAAACAAAAATGTCATTTGACTTTCCTTTAAACTTCCATTCTTTTTGGGAGAGGACAAGTCCTTATGTATAAACGATTAAAGTTGGTGGAGATTTTCATTTTACTAGCAATTATTCAATTAAATGTATTACTCCTTCCGTTCTTAAAAGATTGTAGTTTTAAAAAAAAAAATTGTTCCAAAATATTTGTCGTTTATAACTTCTTAAAAAAATAAATTATTTACTTTTCTATATTACCCCTATCTTCTCTCATTGTCCCAATAAATTCTCTCTCTTATATTAATAGTTTTTAATTTTTCATAAAAGAGTAGTGATGGAATTTCATACAAATTTTATTAGTATTAAGTGACTTTCTTAATCTATGTGCCAAAACTTTAAACGATAATCTTTTAAAAACGGAAGTAGTAGTATTTAGTGGTACATGAGTTTCTCCAATTATGTATGTATATGCCTCATAAAGGTCATCTTCTACATAATTTACACCTGGCCCTTGAGCGTTTTATGGGGCATATTTAAGCCCATTGATTTTTTGAACCATGACCCTCTTCCTATATCTACTTACTATACTTTCACACCTTTAATTATTTGTTTTTTTTAAGATTGACTCATATTTCAGTGAGATCGATGATTAGGCGCTATGATAATAAGATGTAGGTACATATATGAATACATTATACATTAGACAAATAAAACTAAACACAGTTTGATAAACTTAAATAAATTGCGTGTCATTTAATTTTCCGTTCTTCTTTAATTTTTTTTGAGATTTTTCTTAATTAATTTAATTACTCCATTTCCATGTTAATCAAAAGCTACTTTCACTTTATCTAAATGACTCTTCACATGTTTTACACAGGTATGAGTATGATTCCAAATGCCATAAAAATGATACCTCAAAATTAGGTACATGGACCATTAGTAATAACTAAATGAAATTTGAAAACGAAGGACAAACACAAACAATAATGTAGTATTAAACTACTAGCTAGCCTAGCAGCATAAAAAGAGAGTTGAATAAAAGGCTTTCGAAATGAAAAAAGATGGTGGGATGACATGAATTTTGGAAGTCCACAGTTGTATTTATGTCTTGTTTGATAGTCGTATGCATGCCACTAGGTTTTAATGTTTATGGTTCATAATACAAGTTATATGGAGCAATAATGTATATATACTAGCTGTGTTCCGTGCCTCCTACAAAACATCGACCTACATCGACGGTGAAATTTATCCCAAACTTTGGACGGTCCAGATAATTTATTGAGTGAGCGAAAAATTTAAAATCATTTGTATTTTGTTAGATAGATAGTCTCATCTGTGAAGTGGATGAAAAATTAATCCAATAATATCATTAATTCAATAACAAAATAATCAGTCCTTTTTTTCTTCTTGTACTAGCATAATTGTGGTTGCCCAAAATTAAGAAATGACAAAATATAATTATAAATGACAAATGGTCATTAATAACTTCATAAACATAATTCCTATTATTCCTTATTTTCAAAACAATACACACGTGCATATATATATATATACACCATCTTCTTAACAAAAAGTTGGAGTATAAATATTGTACTACTAAAATTGGAGTTGGAATGTTAAATGTTGGTATTGCCTAGTGGTAGTAACACTAACAAACTGGTGATGCTCTTAAACTAAGACACTAAACAGTTCGGACTTGATTCGTATTCGTTCGACTAAAAGTTCGATTCGAGCTCGATTTGAAATATAAATGATTCAAATATAAGCAAATTTAAAATTCGATAAATACTCGAACCTTTTCAAACTGCAATTTTTTATTAATACTCGGATCATATTCACTAGAAAAGTTCAAATTGGTCGGACTTGATTCGAGATCGTGCTCGACTCGGTAGTTAAACGAGCCACAATCAAACTTTATTTTCGATAAATTTGATAGACCAAATCTGAACAACTCAATAATATTCGGTTCGACTCGGTTCATTTACACCCCTAACTAAAACAACAACTATTTGTTACAAAAGAATTAGCAAACGAATAGTTCTCCCGAATCACCAGGTTAAGTAATGTAAAGTTGTAAACCCGAACATGAAAACATTAGACTTAGAATAGAACTATGCTGCTTGTTGACACTGATATACAGTTACAAAAATATTATATTCATTTGTATCACACAATTTTTTGTTTTCTATTTTTGATCATCGATCACTCATTTTTTAGTAAAATATCTAAGTTCCTCTTTTTTTTTTTTAAGAACCAATTATAGAGTATTATATTCTTGAATGCACTAAGTTGCATATACTATTATCATACATACTCCTGTCATGAAACAAAAAATTTATACTTTCCTAGTTCCATTACTTACACAAAAAGAGTTTCATTTAATTGTTGCCGACTTAATTTGTGAAATTCGAAATTTCAAAATTAATACAACTTTATTTAACTTAATTAATACAATAGTTGATATTAAATAATTTAAAAACAATTATTAAGTAAAAAATTCATGTTACTTCAAAAGTTCGAAACAAATTACTCTAATCAAACTTTTCAAAATAATAAGATCGAGTAAAAATAATATAAGACGCTTTTGTAGAACAGAGATTTTGTAGAATAGGGGGATAACGAGGACAGTTGTTAATTAGTTTTGTGAAAGACAAATGAATATTTACGTAAAAGTATCATCATTTTGTTAGTTTCTTATTAAAATCGTTATAATTACAAGTACGATGTTTATGTTGGATTGCATTTTAGTTTAAAAATCTAACATGCATATTGAATTTTTAAAGATTGACTTTTCAATCATGTATGAATGTTTAATTCAGAGGGCTCGGCTCGTTAATAAATTAAATTAAATTAATTTTGTGGTGCATACGAACGGAAAAGTTGGTATCTTTTGGACTCACTCCACGCGCAGTGCATGCATTTGTTGCATTTGGATTGAAGGAATAAAGGTAGGAATGGAATGACTCATTCTTATGAAATAAAAAAAATTTATGTTTGGTTATGATATTGGAATGAATTGAACCATCTTTTTTTTTACTAATTTCGACTGAAATTTAACATTCTTGCCCAAGATTTCATGTCCAAAGTCTTGTGAGTAGTTTTTTTATCATTGAGTCATGAGGATCTTGGGGGAGGAAGAGTATGGAATAACTTATTCCAACTAGAATGAATTCATTCCAATCTCTATCCCATTTCTTCAATTCAAACGCATAGATGCGTGTCTTTCTAATGGAGCCATGGGGGCATGGCATGAGCAAGTAAATGTGCCGCCTTTTGTTTTTTTATTTTATTTTGATAAAAAAAATATATTTTTATTTATTTATTTATTTATGTTTTGTTGGTGGACAATAGGATTTCGATTTTGTCATTTGGTTCGTGTTGCATCACTAGACACTAATTATAATTTATTTGTTTGTTTTCCTTTAAGAAAGAACCAGGAGTGGGTACATTATTGGGTTTTTTATATAAGAATTAATGATTAATCCTCTTTAAAATAAATTTTGAGAAAAATAATACACGACAAGTTATGTATTTAATCAAAAAGACTTGAATTTCGTTACAAATTTTCACGATGTAAGAAGAAAATTAAAAAATCACCGGAATGGCTTTCGTAGATCATATGACACATCGCTGGCATTCAATTATAATAACAAGAAACTAAGCTTTCAAAGGAAAAATACATTAATTAAACGACTCCCAAAAGAGTGAATAAAGAATGAGAGATGCAAACCCAAATGCTAAAATAGTTTTTTTTTATTTATTAAATGTGTATTAAGTGAATTTAGGTGCAAGGTGTAATGAAGGACAACTCGATCCACACACACACATATATATAATAAAATATAAATTTAAATTATTAAAAAAAATTAACAAATGAGTACGAGACCCGAGAGAAATAAATATATCTCAATTATTATTATTGCACTTTTTATTCAAAAATTTTTGGATTATGATTTCTTTCGTTACTGATGCAGCATGCATAACAAGAATTGCCAATCAAAAACTCGTTGATTCTAAAAAATATCGACAAATTGAACTGAAAACAAAGATTTTATTCAATCAAAATTCTCTAGCCATAAGAGACTTTACAAACTATTTATAACGAAACCCATACATATAGTAAAAATTATCAAAATTACAAAAATACCCTTAACTTATTGAAAAAGTGCAAAATGCTACTGAAAAATGTAAAAAATGCCGTTTTGACCCTCAAAACGATGGAATTTGGCTAAAATCACGTCGGACGCAAATTTGCGTGTTTCTCAGAAGGCCATTTCCACCCAAAAAGTTGTATTTTCTTGTCAAAAACAAACAAAGTTGACTACTCTCGTCAAACTTGACTTTTTTGGGCCTTAGGATGCTCTCTTTAGACCCAAAAATTTTACTCCAGTTGCATTGCATCAATTACATTACAATTTATACCCAATTCCCTTCAATGCACATTTAATTAGGTTAGTTAGAGTTGATATAATTCTCTTCACATTTCTGTGACAGAGAGTTTTAATATATATAGTAGATGGTTGTTACAATAGATGGTTCTAGACTGTTACATTATTGTTACAACAGATCCCTTAATGAGAGGGATTCAAAATGACTAAGTAAACAACCCTAGCTTGATAAGTCCTCAATTATAGATGTAGATTAAGTCAAGTTCTGTTGAGATTCGTTGAGATCCTTAATATGCCCCCTCAAGTGAAGCGGCAATGGAGTGACGATTAACTTGTGTCGAAGTAGAAAGTGCCGTGGAGAGCTAAGCCCTTTGGTAAAAATGTCAGCCAATTGATCTTTAGTAGAAATGAAGCGAATATCCAATTGGCGACGAGCAACACGTTCCCGCACAAAATGATAATCAATTTCAATGTGCTTGGTACGTGCGTGGAAGACAGGATTTACTGTTAAGTAAGTTGCACCCAAATTATCACACCATAATGTCGGGGAGGTGCGAGGAGTAATTCCCAGCTCACCAAGGAGAGACTGAAGCCATACAATTTCTGCAGTAGCAAGTGCTAACCCACGATACTCAGCTTCAGTGCTAGACCGAGACACGATTTTTTATTTTCTAGCACTCCATGATATGAGATTGCCTCCAAAAAAGATACAATAACCGCTTGTCGAACGCCTATCATCAAGGCAGCCAGCCCAATCAGCATCAGAAAATGCATTTATATTGAGGGCAGATGATGCACGAAGAGAAATCCCATAGTCAATTGTATGTTTCAAATACCGCAAAATTCGTTTGACAACTGCCCAATGCTCCTCACGTGGATCATGCATGTACTGGCAAACTTTGTTAACGGCAAAGGATACATCTGGCCTTGTAAATGTTAGGTATTGAAGAGCACCAACAACACTTCGATAAAGAGTAGGATTATCAAATTTGACACCACTAGCTTGAGTAAGTTGAGTATTGGTGGCTAGAGGAGTCAATATGGGCTTCACACCATCCATTTTTGTGCGTTTGAGGAGATCTGTAATATATTTCTTTTGAGACAAGAATAAACCAGTAGAAACTCTATGAGCTTCAATTCCCAGGAAGTAATGAAGCAATCCTAAATCTGAAAGAGCAAATTCAGAATTTAGCTTTGTAATCAAGGACCGAATGCAATCTGTGCTAGAACCTGTGATAATAATATCATCCACGTAGACGAGCGGAAGATGGTGAAGCCAGGTTTAACCATAATGAATAATGATAGATCAGCTGTGGAACTTGTGAAACCAGTGTGAATAAGAAACGAACTGAGACGATGATACCACGCCCGCGGTGCTTGTTTGAGACCATATAAGGATTTATGAAGTCGACAAACATAATCTGGATACCTCTTGTCAATATATCCTGGTGGTTGCTTCATGTAAACTTCTTCGTCAAGAATACCACGAAGAAATGCATTTTGGACATCCAACTGATGTAACGGCCACCCACGAGATATGGCAATGGTAAGTACCATGCGAATTGTACATGGTTTCACAACAGGGCTGAAAGTTTCTCCATAATCAATACATTCTTGTTGATTGAATCCTTTGGCAACAAGGCGTGCTTTGTGCTTGTCAATGGAACCATCGGCTTTTCTTTTCAAGCGAAAAACCCATTTACAACCGACAATGTTCTGATCTGGTTTTGAAGGGACTAAAGTCCAAGTCCCATTTTTTAACAGAGCATTGATTTCATTGTCCATAGCTTGACGCCAATCCAGGGACAGGTTAGCTTGAGAGTAACATGTTGGCTCGAGCAAATCATCACCAAGTAATGGATGTCTTGTAACATTCAACACTATCTTCTTGAAAATGCCATCTTTACCTCGTGTCGTCATTTGGTGGGGTGGATAAATTTTAGGAACACGAGGTCGTCGACTAGGCGGTGGTGGAGGCGGTGATGGAATAACCAATGAACTGGAGGGACCTGCAGTAGCTAAAGTAGTCTCTAGATTGCCTTGTTGGTTAGGTTGTGGAATATCAGGAAGAGTGGAATTAGAAGATATTGGTTCGGCATCATTATTAGACTCAGAAACAACAGAGATGTTATTAGACCCATTCATATTAAGAGAAGGAGGAGCAATAGGAAAAGGAATAGAAGAGGAAGACTGGTCAACCTCAGAGTTAATCTGTGAAGTAGGGAGTGATGGTGGAGCCGAGGAATTGGTGGTTCTGGCAGCGGCAAAAGGAAAAATGTTCTCTGCAAACACAACATGACGAGATATATATAATCGATTTGTAGGTAAGTGAAGACACAAATAACCCTTATGAGCAGAACTGTAACCAACAAAGACACAGGGAAGAGAATGCGGTGATAGCTTGCTGCGACTATAAGCACGCAAATGCGGATAGCATAAGCAACCGAAAACCCGAAGAAAATCATAGTTAGGATCTTGTTGAAATAATAGCTGAAACAGCGACTTATTTTGTAAAACTGGAGATGGGAGACGATTCAACAAGTAACATGACGTTTGAAAAGCCTCTTCCCAAAATTTTGGTGGCATGGAAGCATTGAATAAAAGAGAATTACCAGTTTTGACAATCTGGCGATGGCGACGCTTAGCTAGACCATTTTGCTCAGAGGTATGAGGACATGAGAAACGATGATAAATACCATGAGTATCAAGAAATTTAGTGAATTTGCGATATTCACCACCGTTGTCGGATTGGAAAATTTTGATGCGCTTATTAAGTAGATTTTCAATTTTGAATTTGAAGGAAATAAACATGGGTAAAGCATCAGATTTTTTTGCAAGAGGATAAATCCAGACAAATCTACTAAACACATCCATAAGCAACAAGTAATAACGACAACCATTTCTAGAATTCACGGTAGAATGTCCCCACAAATCGGAAACAATGAGATGCAAAGGTTCAGTATAAGAACTCAAACTAGCAGAAAAAGGAAGTTTTCTACTTTTACTAAGATGACATGACTGACAATGCTCAATTTTATTACTAATAACTGGAAGGGAAAATTCTTGAACGACACGCTTCACAGTACGCATCATGGGATGCCCTAAGCGCTGGTGTCAAAGATGCATGGAGAGCCGCTCACTTATGAAGACTAAAGGAGAAGGACTATCATTAGAGAAGTAATACAGACCACCCTTATTCAAACTGCGTAGAACCACCATCCCCGTGCGCCGATCCTTCACAAGAAAGAAAGAAGGATGAAACTCAAAAAAGACATTGTTATCTTTGGAGAATTGAGATACTGAAAGTAAATTGGCAGAAACTGTTGGCACATGAAATATGTTATTAAGGAAAAAGGTGCGATTAGAGCTAGTAAAAGAAGCCTTACCAACATTAGCAATCGAAAGAGAACTACCGTTACCTACGCGGATCTGATTCGGACCATCATATTCAGTGTTAACATGCATATTTTGCAAGTCTGCAGTAACATGATTAGTAGCTCCACTGTCTGGGCACCATTGATTTGAAGAAGAGGGGCCTGCAGGTGCAGCAACATAGGCAGTATGCTGATTGGCATGCATTAGAGATGATGGAGGATGATAAGGTGGTGCATAGCGATGACGGCATTGAAGAGCGGTATGATTTGGCTTCCCACAAATTTGACAAGACACAGAGTGAGCATTACCGGAGTAAGCATTACCATTGCGATTTTGATATTGATTGGAATTGCGATTCTGATGTTGATTGGTATTGAAATTGCGAGTGTGATGACGAGACTGGCCACGATGGTGAATTTGTCTCTGCTGGGGAGGCAAAGATGAACGGGAAGAACCAAACTTTGAAGTAGAATCATTGCGTGCAGCAACATTCGCAATAGGCTGGGAATTAAGAACAGCTTGCTGGGCTTCAAGACGACCTTCAAATGCAATGAGATGAGCTTGAAAGTCTTCCAGAGAGATATCAATATTAGTGGTGGCAGTTAGTGTAGCGACCATAGCATCATAGGCGGAATCAAGACCATCCAAGATATATTGTTGCAGATCAGAATCAGAAATACTTTGTCCAGCAGCAGATAAGTTGTCTGCGACTTAACATAAAGAAAGTAATCCGCCATAGACCGATTACCTTTTCTCATAGTCTAGAGTACGCGACGCAGTTGCATGATGCGAACCCGAGATCGAGAAGAATAATATTTCTCAAGAGCTACCCATACAGCTCGAGAAGAGGTTAAACTGACAACCTGTGAAAGTACAGGTTCAGATAATGAAGATAGTATCCAACCTAAAAGAACTTGGTCTTGTTTCTGCCAAGCAGTGTAGGCTGGATTAGGAGACTTCTCAGGAGTAAAACGAGGGGGGCAAACATTCGTTCCATCGACGAAACCCTCAAGATCATAGCCTTTGAGAAGCGGCAGGAACTGTGCACGCCACAAAAGATAGTTCTGGCGACCTAAGCGAACAGAGATTAAATTTGGAATGTTGATATGAGACATCAAGGAAGAGGACTCTGAACTGGGAGCCATTAGTTGGCAACAAGAGAAAGAGGATCGAGAAACCTTCTGGTACCAAGTTAGAGTAGATATAATTCTCTTCACATTTCTGTGACAGAGAGTTTCAATATATATAGTAGAGGGTTGTTACAATAGATGGTTCTAGACTGTTACATTATTGTTACAACAGATCCCTTAATGAGAGGGATTCAAAATGACTAAGTAAACAACCCTAGCTTGATGAGTCCTCAATTGTAGATGTAGATTGAGTCAAGTTCTGTTGAGATTCGTTGAGATCCTTAATAAGGTTTATCCATACAAATACTATATTTTTAGTGAAACCAAGGATGACACAAATATTTAGAGACAAATATTAATTTTTGAGACGGTACCAGCAACATAATGATATTATTGTTTCGTTAAATTTAATATTTTTGTTAATAAATATGGAATGTAAAAAATTGGATAAAATATGTAACGGATGGTAGCCTTATTAAAATAAAATAAAATAAATACAAACTATTAGTACTCATACGCATAGAAAGCCATCCACTAGCTCATGCATGAGTTTGGACACACACACTTAGTTAGTCTTGTTCTTCCTTGTGATATATAGTTGGATAATAAGACCCTTTAACTTTATTAATTCCAAGTATATGAAAATTTGCTTACTTGCATTTCAATTTTCAACTCTTTTAATTCATCCCTTTTTTGGTCATATTGATTTATTGAAAAAGTAGTTTAATATACTAATTAAAAAGAAGAGACATAAATACCATGAATCTAGCTAGCTATCTCTTTCCTTAAAAGAGTTTGTACAGATCATGAAGGAAAGCATCTCTCTACGTTCATTTTTCTTTCTCTTTACTCTTTACCAAACCTAGAATTACGGCCTCTCATTTCACATATAAGTGCTACAACTTTTCTTTATGAAAATACCTGATTCATTCAACAGTATCAGCGTCAATATTATATATATATATATATATAATATACAGTCCCATTTAGTTGAGGGATCCCTCAAATAGTGTTATTTGAGGGATGAGCCAACAACTGTTAGATCTGTTTGTGGTGGGCCAGGAGTGAGAAAAACGGTTAAAAGATGTAAAACAATCTAAGCTACATAAACCCACCACAAACAAATCCAACGGTTGTTGACCCATCCCTCAAATAACACTATTTGAAGGTTCCCTCAACTGAAGGGGACTGTATATAAATATTTATATATGAGCAAGGATCAAAAGCATAACTCTTAAAGAGCATAAGTTCTTAAAGAGCATAACTCCCCTTTAGCGACGAACCAAATCGTCGCTACATGCGTCGCCATAGGTCCGTCCGTCGCTATATATTGACCGTTGGATAAGATCTATGTCGTAGGACGGACCTATGGCGACGGACATGCGACGGTTTAGTCCGTCGCTAAATGTGTTATACTTGTTATGTCTTTTAAGAGTTATGCTCTTGAAATGCTCCCATATATATATATATATATCATGTGTTGGAAAGAATATCACTATCTTCCTTTTTGTACAACGTCTCATTTCTAGAAATGTTAATATAATAGTATAAAATAGCACAATATATTTAAATTTATTATTAAATCATAGTAAAAAAAAAGATTTAATAAATTGAGAGATATATGAGACGTAGTGGCAATGTCTCTCCTTTAATTGTACACATAAATTTGAATATATCCATTTAGTATAATTAAATATATATTTTTTCTATATTTCTCTTAGTTTTTGTCCTGGACCTTATAAAATTACTTGAATTCAAACAACTCAAATATATTACAAACAAGATTAGAAAAATATTTTTCAGTAATAATTAAGCTTGTTTGGAAGAGTTGTGCGGTGGAATAAAAGTACTTCTAAATTAAATTTGGAAATATTTGTGTTCGGTGAGCAACCACAAGTCGTTTTAGTTTGTAAAGACCGTCCAAAAAATAAGTACGTATGAAAAAAAAAGAAGAAGCTCAAATTATACTTTTGGCAAAAGTGCTTACTTCTAGTCGAAAAAACAATTTATAAATTTGCCTTTAAATTGTTAAAGATAATTTTCAAGTTCATGCTTTAAGTACCTGTGTCTTTTACTCTTCTCGAGCTCTTTTTATTAAAAGAAAACTGATATGTTTACATGTATTTTTGATATTTTTATACAATTCTCTTTCACATGAGTATACAGTGAGTTCCATCTTCATGTATAAAAAAAAACATATAAAAATATCAAAAACACGTCTGAAATTGCAACTTTAAGTGGGTCCACTTTTTAGCCTATGAAAGTCTAGACCACTATATGCCATGTCATCACATGCACGAGACCCCACACTTACGTTCCTTCTCCAGGATTTGTAGAGAACAATTAATTACCAATAATACCCCTCCCCTTACCTATATAAACTCCTCCTCTTCCCCCTCGAATTCTCCCACCATTTATTCACCTCTTCCTTTCTCTCTCATCAAAATCTCCTCTTCTTCCATCTTTCTCTTTCTAGAAAGTTCGATTTGAAAATATACCAGAACTGGCTAACCCTCAGGAAGCTCTGGAGGAAACACAAAACAAAAGGGTGGTACTCGCCCTATATGAAGCGTTGACAGCTCGAGACGTTGACACTGTCCACAAGCTCCTGCCCTCCGACCTCGAGTGGTGGTTCCATGGCCCGCCGTCCCACCAGTTTATGATGCGCCTCCTCACTGGCACTGACAGGTCATCATCCACGGAAGAGTCATTCAAATTTGTCCCCCAGTCCTTTGCTGCCTTTGGATCAATCATCCTCGTCGAGGGCTGTGATCAGGGCCGTTCAATTTTCTGGATTCACGCCTGGACCATCGCGGATGGGATAATCACCCAAGTCCGGGAGTATCTCAACACTTCCCTCACCGTTACCCGTTTTGGAAACGGGTCGGGTATCTCATCTTCAATTACCTCCCTACAATTCCCTTCTGTTTGGGAGAGCAGTCTCTCGAATCTGGCCGGAAAATCTGTGCCGGGTCTTGTTCTTGCAATATAATTAAGGGGCTGATCAGGTGTGGCCGTAGGTATAATATAGTATTGTACCCCACTATCTAATAAAGAACCCACCAATCCCACTAGGCAATGGGCTGAAGTTCGGTGGGGGTCTATAGCGTCTGGGAGGATGTAAGATCGACGGTTGGGATTCGTTTTTCTGTCGCTGTTTGATTTTGATTTTGTTTTGTATTTTTATTTTTATTTTATTTTTCAATTCCGTTAGTGGGTGTTTGGATACTGTTGTTTGGGTGCCATCAATATCGGGAACCACGATGGGGATACCCAAGTGGTTACTAGTAGTTTATAATGATGTTTGGTGTCTAATAATTAAAATGGTTGCTGTTTGTTGGCTAATGAGTTTGCATGTTGATTATGTGACGGATTTGGTTGAGTTTATAACATTAGTGTTAGTTATACATTAATTCTTAATTTATGGAAAGTGGGCTAATAATTAATAATAAGGTGGTCAGTATAGTATGTGTTGGAGGTTTAACCCGCAGACATGGCCTGCAGGCCAAGCTCCCCAACCCGTCCCACACGCATGGGCCGCACCGCGACCCGGAGGCCTGACGGGGGCGTACATGTGGAGGTTGTTGCTATCAGGTTTCGAACCCTGATAACCTTGATTTGGGTCTGTTTCATCAAACTTTCTTGACATCTTAAGCATTTATTTTGTCTTTTCTTTAACATCTCCCATGTCCGAAAGCAGAGCATAAGGGAAAGTAGTGGCATCTGGGAAGTCAAGCAAGCATTAACATCCATCTCTGCATGTTTCTACTTTTTTCACTACAAAGATGTTAGTGGCGGTATTCCTGAATGTCACCAATTAGAATAGCTTTGTATACCCATTTTAGTTAGGACAACATGTCTCTCACCATATGGAGTCCAGCTTCGTAATAATGGATCTGATAAAGACCTGTGATTCATATCCTTGGTTAGACTATGTCATGCTTGGTGATTTTTTCATAGTGCAGTTGGTAACCAAACTTTCATACCAAGGTAACCAAACTTTCATATCAAGGTAACTAAACCTTCATACCAAGGTAACCAATTGGTAGCCAAACCTTCATACCAAGGTAACCAATTCAGTTTAATTAGGTTACCTTCATAGTGTAGTTGGTAACCAAGCATTCATACCAAGGTAACCAAATATTCATACCAAGGTAACCAAACTTTCATACTAAGGTAACCGATCCACCTCCACACCTGTAATTTTTTCATAGTGCAGTTGGTAACCAAACCTTCATACCAAGGTAACCAAACCTTCATACCAAGGTAACCAATCCACCTCCACACCTGCAGTTTTTTAATAGTGCAGTTGGTAACCAAACCTTCATACCAAGGTAACAATTTAGTTTTATTAGGTTGCCAATTTATTTTGAATGTAATGTAGTTGGTAACCAAACCTTCATGCAGTTAGTAGCCAAACCTTCATACCAAGATAACCAATTCAGTTTTATTAGGTTATAAATTTATTTTGAATGTGATGCAGTTGATAACCAAACTTTCATGCAGTTGGTTGCCAAACTTTCAGACCAAGGTAACCAATTCATACTGCAGGTGTGGAGGTATATTGGTTACCTTGGTATAAAGGTTTGGTTACCTTGGTATGAAGGTTTGGTTATCAACATTACATTACACATCACTCTCTTGTCTCTTTCTTTCCTATGCAGTGCAGGGCTGGACTAGATAATAAAGTGAGTTATTGACGTAAAGCTCTTCGTGTGCAAGCTTAAGATTTGCGGCGGAGATTCGTGGCGGAAGAGGAGGAAGATGACAAGAAAATAAATTTTCGCGGCTGAGATTCGCGACGGCGGAAGAGGAAGATGACGAGGGAGGAAGATGACGAGAAAATAATTTTTTATTTTTTATCCTGTTGATTTGAATTTTGAATTTTGAATTATGGATTTGTTTTTGTTGTTAGATCCCAAAGATTTGAATTTGAACTATTAATTATGGCAGCCTTGATTTTAGGTTTCCTTATTAATGTGAAATTGAATGGTTTGAATTTATTGCGTTATTTTTGTAATTATTTTGTGGATGCACTAATAGTGTAATTACTTTCTAATTGTTGTATATTACTGTAAATGACCCTAAAAAGAAATGACATCCACAGTTAAGTATTATTATGTCATTTCTGCTGAATTTTTGTCAAATGTCGAATATATTTTAAAAAATAAAATTATTCAATCATTATTTTGAAACGGATGAATAAATGATGGTTAGATCATATGCTCGCGGTCTAGCTTGATGTCTGATAAGTCGGAGTGATAGAAGACGACATAAACACCTATAAATTGATATCTGATAAGTCAGATTGATAGCCAAGGACACACCGACAAGATCAAAAATTCTTGAAAATTTTAAAAATAAAATACTCTCAAATAATCCAAAAAGAAGAAATATAATAACTAGTACTAGTACAATGACTTAATTATGATTATAAAAACCCTAAAATTGTTACCCTAATTTTACCTGAGTAGAAGTCTCTAGAATATTTGCAATCACAATAAATCATACCCCCCCCCCCCCGAGATTCTCGTGCTAAATTACCTAAAAAAACAAAATATAATATTTTAAGAAACAAAATATTATCTAATTCCTGAATTAGGCTTGTATCAAACATCTCGTGCTCTATAGCCTTCTTTTTGAGTTTCTTTGAGTTAACTTGAGCCCAAACATTTTGGATAAATCCATTGAAGCCTTACTTGAATATTTTAGTTCTGTGGTCCCAAGTGCAAATTAGGGTTCACATGACTTAATTGAATTAAATGCACAATTAGGGTTCCACGACCTCATTAAATGTACAAATTAAGGTTCGCATGACCTAATTAAATGAAGACGAAAAAGCCAAAAATAAATATGCTATACCCGAGAGAAGCCTCCACGTGTCCCGAAGCAGAAGGCTCGTGGAGGCGGCTCGTTTTGAAAATTAATTGAGGGATTGGATTGGTGGCTAGAAGGACATGATGATATGGGCATTATTCTAATGACTAAAGGGTATTTTTAGAATTTTCCTAAATACATGTGACCACTTAAGTTCCAGAAAACTCTATAAATACCCCTTTCATTCTGCGAAGGAAGGGACCTCTTTTTGGACTTAGGACTGAGACATTTCTCTCAACTCGAAGCGCTCAGAACTTGTACATTATTTCTCAATTCGAAGCACTCAAGAAGACTATTTGAATCCTTGCTACCCTAACAAGGTTTTCGGATTCTAAGAGTTCTCAAGAAGGCTTTCTGAATTCCTGCTACCCTAACACGATTTTCGAATTCTGAGAGCTTTGCCACGTGTCATTGGAGTAATTGATCACCTGTTCTTCTTTCCTCTTCAATTCATCAATCAATTCCGTACTTTCGTGAATTTCTCTCAGCCAACACGAAATCCTAACCCTAACAAATAGCAAAGTACAATTTTCTTGTCCACAAATTCTAACCTTTGTAATTAATCCAACGGACACTGAATTAGATTTCTCCATGCTTCTTTAGTCATATTTAAATCAGTCCATATCATGTATTCATCATAGTTAGATTGATTTGGAGCGAAAATGTTTATTTTTTCACGAAGCTTAGAAGCTATGAGTCTATGACTGCGACATTCCTCTTATCATGCATCGAATAGTCAAATACTAATGATTTATCATGGTTTTATAATATGCTTGTTTAACATATTTTTATGAACTGAATCAAATTGTGTTAATTTTTTTACTCTTTATGTCCAACTCATCTGAATTTTATGTGAGTGAGCAAGTTGATCCGTACAAGATACAGAATTGTTATTTTTTAATAACCTTTTTACTTTTTAAATTAAAAACCCCAATTTTCAAGGAAAACCATTACAAGATAAATACATTATATTCAAAATAACAATAATAACAGTAAACTTGCGCTAGCAGTTTTTAAAAAAAATTAATAATCACTCTAACCTCACACAAGGAATATATATATATATATATATATATATATATATATATATATATATATATATATATATATATATATACACACGCGCGCGATAAGGATATTAAACTCACTCAATTAAAAATTCATCCAAACTCACCCTTCTTTAGCGACGGATCGGGCGACGGTTCGTCCGTCGTTATATATACAACCGTCGTTTATATGTTGTCCGTCGCTAAAAGCTAAGATGACGGTTGTATATATAGCGACGGACCAAACCGTCGCCCGATCTATCTCTAAAAGAGATGAGTTGGGTGAGTTTAAAATTCAAACCGCATATATATATATAGGGTCAGTCTCTCTAGCAAACCATAAAGAGCGAACTAAAAACGAACTGGCTATAGCGACGGTTTTTTCCGTCGCTATAACATAGAAAGCCGGTTTTTTATGTTATAGCGACAAAAAAAACCGTCGCTATAGCCGGTTCGTCATTAGTTCGCTCCCTATGATTCGCTAGAGAGACGGACCCTATATATATATATATATATATATATATATATATATATATATATATATATATATATATATATATATATATATATCACGTTAAAGGAAGCAATATAAGCTCACACTATACTGGCTAGAATTAACTTAAAATTTATTAATGTGTTTGTGAGTTTTAATTTGAGAGGAAAGGAATCTAACTTTTTATTCTCCGTCTTTAAAACAAAATTCACAAACACATTCGGATTTTTTTTTTTAAAATTTATGACTAATTTTATATCAAACATAAATTAGAACACGATCCTTACTTTGAACTGTATACTATAATATTGACCCTACATTTATGGTGTCGTGTCAAATATTATCACCACTGGCGGGTATGAGTCCCACCCTACACCTACGCCGGTCATAATCCAAATGAAGATAAAATTGAATTTTGTCTCCATAATATAATTTCTTTAGGCCATGTCTTCATCAGCCGCCTTTACAGGGGATATATATATATATATATATATATATATATATATATATAAAAGTTATGCTTATCCATAGAGTCCCTAGACCACGGAGATTTGAATTTCTAACTCTTGATTACTCAACGAATTTTTGATAAGTTAGTTGCTTAGTTAGGCGTATTGCTTGAATATTTTGTAAACAAAAGCCCAACTTGATAATTAATTATGACTTGTATCCTGTTAGTTATGCCAGAATTCAAGCATGAGGATCCTCTCCCTTTTCATTTTCCTCCATTTCCATCAAGTTTATCAATTTTTGATAATAATAATTTTGTTAGTAATGATCCAAATATGTTAATAGATAGTTAATAATATTAAGATCATTCCTAAAAAAAAAATTAGTAATCCGACACTTTTTCACCGTTAAAAGTCTAAAAGAATTTTCACTGTTGAAATTAACGGTGAAAATTCTTTTAGACTTTTAACGGTGAAAAAGTGTCGGATTACTAATTTTTTTTTTAGGATTGATCTTAATATCATTAACTATCTATTAACATATTTGGATCATTACTAACAAAATCATTACTAACATATTTGGTGAACTTGATGAAAATGGAGGGAAATGGAAATGGAGAGGATCCTAATTCAGAATTCAAGTCCAAACATATATATATTGACATAAACTAAAATAATTCATGTCAATTTAGAATTTGAAAAATATTTAAAATTGACTTTTAAATAATCAATATTGGTCTTATAATTTGGAACGTAGGTAGTATAATATATCCTAACCATCCAAAAATGTCTCTTCCAATAATTTTTTAAACTTTCATTAAACTTCTAACTCGATTAAATGACAATATCTATTTGATAATTAAAATCTGAGGAGGATGAAAATATTACAAATGTGTTGAATAATTTTTCATAGAGGATACATTTCTTTTAACGCTAATAAATTAAACTTTAAATTACTTATCTTTTCTATTAATATTTTTTCAGTCATCAGTTAATTCTTATTGGCCTATGATAGAAGCCAAGTTGAAAATGCAATCAAATCAAGTTTGAACACCAACAATATAACATTGTTACGCTTCCATTTCATTCCACAAATGCTATTTGAAGTGGGAGATCAAGTAGAAATGTAGAATGTTGGCCCAAGTTACATCATGCATGGGAAGGTTCATGGAATTATTTTTGGCACCTAATAACATTAATAGTTATATTCCCAAGCACACAAATTGAAGAGATCATATATATATATATATATATATATATATATATATATATATATATATATATATATATATATATTTATGTTATTCCCCTTTTTGCGTCGATATATTCCTCAAATTATAAGTATTAATTCCAAAATTGTGCTTATATATTTGCATTGATAAGAGGCAGGCATATAATAATATTCCCCTCCATTTGCACCTTTGTCATGTCTACTTCTCTATAAGTTATTTATTAAGCCCCCAAAAGAGATGATGATCGATATACCTGATCATTATCATACTGATAAGAAGAACAAAATATGCATGCTGCATAATTATAAAACAGTTGGTGAGAAGAATACCAAATCAAATATATGTCATTTTCATTGAATTTTAGAGCACTTATTCCATCTTCAATGAATAATTTAGTGAAATGTTTTTTGCATATTGATAGCGACCATGACAAGTCCATTTACGAATGAACTAGCATGCAAAAAAAAGAAAAGAAAAGGGATTAAAATCAATAATCATAAATTAGACTTCACAATACGACTATCGCCATGAAGTTTTAGTTATCTATAATTTGGGAATGCACTAAAATAAGTGTATTTCAAGTTTTGAAACCGGCCAACGGGGAGAGTAGCATATTGTACTATTGATATAAGCATATTCCTCTATTTGCAGCTTTGTAGTATCTATTTTCTCGACAAGTTAAGAAGGCAAAATATTCAGCCAAAATTTATAAGAGCTATGATGCCAACAATACAACTAAGGTGCTGTGTGTTTATTTCTGAATGAGTCGATTTGAATCTGACCGAATAAGTTATTCAAATCGTTTGTTTTGTAATTTTTAAGCTCTAAAAGCGACTGAATATGTAAGCTCTAAAAGCGTCTGAATATGGCGGAACAATGATTCTCCCAGAAAATTGTGACAGCTCAATGGGTAAGAAATAGTGCTGAATAATTTTTTTACCTGTATACATTTGTTGACAATTAAAAATTACATTTAATATATATTTTGTTTTATTAGCTATTGTAAACAAATTTTGTTATATAGAAATTGTTTTTGATTTTTTTTTTGAAACAAATAGGTCAATGACCAATCTAATAAATGTTGTTGTAGTATTTTGTTTTGAGTTTATATATGGAATGATAGAATTTTATTAACATTTTTAGTGTTTTATTCCTAAAATTATATTACTAATAGTATATATATTCCAGCAAAAATTGTTCAAAAGTTTATATTTAATTTTTCTTAGATAACATTTTTTATTTGTAATTACATAATAAATTTATTCATAACAATCCAGAAGATTAAAATAGAAAACTATACGTATTCAGATGTTTTTGACAGACAATGATCAAACATATTATTTCATTCCGTATTCAGAGTCTCTACTGCATCGAATTCATTTAGATTCTTTTATACATTCAGAATTTTTTATTTAATTTTATTTAACAACCCTAAGTTAACTAGCTTTCGGTATTGGCTATTTATTCTCCCAAGTCTTGTCAAATTCCTATTTCCTTGGGCATGCAAGTGGCTTATATAAAATTAAGTAGGGTCATGTTGGTCAATTTAATCAGAGCACTTATTCGATCTCTAAGGAATAACTATTGCAGAGTCACTTTCATGTGGGATAAGTTAAACACAGCTTGTTTCATTTCTTATATATAGACCGGCTACGTTGAATGGGAGGTAACTTTAATTCTCAACTCTTGGCTTGCAGCTTATGGCTTATGGCTTATGGAGAGAAAAAATGGATTTAAGATGACTTTCCCTCATTTTCTTTGGGGTTGGAAAAAAGAAAGAAAGAAAGTCTATATTTTTATTATTTTATTTATTTACTTAAAACAAAACATTATTAGGAATATTAGGACATGGCTTGAGAAATAATTCCTACGTTCAGAATATTAATTAATTTTTTTTTATCTAAATTAAGATATTTTTAAATTTAAAATTGACATGTATTCCTTTAATTTTAGTCAATACAACCAAAAATATTATAAATTATATTACAACTACTACTCATGGTTAGATTTATTGTTTCAAATTTTTAATAAATTATTTCAATTTTAAGTATGAAAATGTTTTAAATTTACTTTCAAAAGTCAACAATAGTATTATATTTGGAATGGAGAGTGTTTCAACATATGAAAAGACATATTGAAACACTATATATATATATATATATACACTATTTCAATTCAATTGATCAAAAAGGGTCTTATTTGCAAATTTTACTAATGTTATATATTTTTAATCTGTTTATGGTTAAAAATAAAAGTTAGTTTAATAGTGTGATATGATAAAAAATTATAAACACATGCTTAAAAGTCAACTATTTTGTCGAACAATTTTTTTTTTATATATAAATAGGTTTTTTTTTTGTGAAAATGGAGGGAATGTAAGCCTAAGATGAAGAAGCAATGATTTAACCCGATCCACTTGTATCACTATTTTCTTAAAATAATAATAATAATAATAATAATAATAATAATAATAATAATTATTATTATTATTATTATAGAGAGATCTAACAAAAAAGATCAACTCATAACAAAACGAAGCAAGAACCAACCCTCAAGCAATTAAGAGAAAAAGCAACAAAAACAGACTCCTAAAATCCATACTGATGAGTTAAAATTATATACTGCAAGTGCACAGCGTCTATTGTAAATTTGGCAAGTGTAGGTCGAACCACAGAGACTAGATCAATTTTTTAATATATCCTTAATTAATATTTTAGGCAAATTAGAAATAAACATAATGGTGAAGATTAACTAACTAATTAAACTATGGAAACTATTAATGAGAAAATATACCTAGGAATCCGAATCCACTAAGTACTAACATAAATAATAATTACTTACTTTCCCGAATTAACTCCTAAATTATTTTCTCTTCCCTTTAAAAATAGTGATTCATATAATTAATATGTGTAAGCTTAAGTTATGAAAAATTCATAGATTAACTATAACTTATCAAAATCTCGCAATTAATATAAGACTCATATGTAATTTGTGCGTAGGTAAAAATGAAGGCGAAAAGATTTAGGCACTAATTTCGGAACGGAAAGAAATTAATTAATATGAAATACTTAGTTTCATCATCATCATAGGTATTAGAAATTTAGCTAGCCATGAAATTAAAAACAAAAATAAATAATATTAGTACTACTGTTTGCATGAAATAAAAACAATAATTAAAAGAGAATTTCTATTATATTAATAAAAGAAAATTACAAATACTCCCTGACAATAGTATCACATGTGATTGGAATAAGAGAAAAGACAAACTCTAAATATCATACTCCCTTCTACACCAGTGAAAAACTAAGAAAAAGAAAATAACAAGTGGTGTCCCTTCTCTCTAAAACAAGAGGCCTATTTATAGAAAAAATAAATTTGTGCCATAATTTAGGTTCCTTGAACTTGGACACTTTTGTTCCTTTTTTTTCTCTTCTTACCTTCTTGACTTCAATCTCTATATGACAATCCTCCAAGAGTTCTTTTCAACCTTTAAAACTGGATATAAATCCTTTATTTGCTCCCAAAGAAAAATAAATATTATTTCCTACAAAATAAAATAAAATGTATTAGTTAAATAAAATAAGCATATAAAATAATGAATATGGGAATATTAAAATGCATTAATTACGTGTCTATCAAATACCCCCATACCTAGCTTTTGCTCGTCCTCGAGTAAAATAAAAATAAAAGAAAAATGATACTACCTCATTTTCGTAGGAAACACGATTGCACTTAGCAAGTGCAACAAGCTTTTAAACCCCAAGGTTATCCCAAGTGGACGAGTTATGTCTCGTGAAGGTTTACAGTGAATATACCCACAAAATCCAAAAATACTTTTAAGTTCAACAAATCATGAAATTGAAATAAAACTTCTAAATATCCATGAGCATTATACATAAGCAAGATTAAATTCAAAATCACACTTTGGCCTTATCAAAAATATTCAATCTTTATTCTAGACATTATTCTTCATTAAATTAATTCCATGTGATGCATGCATGTGTATGTGATGTAACTCTTAGTAGAGATTTTTACCATGAATATCAAGTAAACTCATTTTTTTTCTTCTTTCTTTTGCCTATTTTTTTCTTTTTTTTTTGAATTTTTTTTTCTCGACTTGTGCAATGTCTCATTTTCTTAGGTTTTTTAGAGTTACCCATGTAGCGAGCGTTGGACCAATAACTCCCAAATCAGTTGGTTTTAGGGCACTAGGTGTAGAGACACCCCTAAGAGCTTACTAACTCGAGTAACAAATGCCACAAAACAAAACTAGTCAAACTGCTTATATCCATCACACTTTTTCGCGTGAATATCTATGATTCATGAGGCTTGGATACCTAGTTATTTCGTCCAATGGACATTGAAGCAGTTATTTAGTTCTTTTTTTCAACTTTTTTTTTCCTTTTTTTTCCTTTCCATTTTTTTTTTGAAATTACTCGAATCATAGTTTATACCCCATAACTAAGAATTAGTGCAAACGTGAAGTGCAAAATGCTTATGAAATCAATTTTTAATCCAAATGGTATTTCAAACTAAGATTTAGTATCTAATCAAAGATTCAAGAGTTCTAAATTCTTCAATCTTACTCATAAGTTTTGCTCCACAAACACTTATTAGAATTAATCCAACTCATAAGAAGTCAAACAATTTTTTTGATTTTTTACTATATTTTCCAATAATAAAATAAAAAAAATCTAATACAAACGAACTCCCCCATACCTAAATCATGCATTGTCCTTATTGTATACAAATGAAAAAAAGAGAACAAAGATGTGAAAGAATTGTACCTTGTATGCGGGACATTTGTTCTGCAAGAAAATGTGGTGAGAAGAAAAACAAATGTACATACCTACGAATTTCATAAATTCTAAAAAGTATGTGACTAAAAATGAATGATACAAATGGACAAGTGAATGTGAACTTTTCATTATTTTCAAGAGGTCTAGGAAATTGAAAATAGTCAAAATTTCATCACAGTTATGCTTACAATTTGCCTCAAGAAAACTTTCATTAACATGTTCAAAGGATGGAAGAATTGGTTCAAATACATGTTCTACTTTAGTTGACTTATTTGTAGTGGATCTCAGCAGCTCATTGACCTTATGTAAATATTTAGATTCATTCCAATTTTGGTAAAGGTGATTTAAGAAAAAATTAATTGGATCTTTTTCAATCAAGAGTCTATTTTTAATTATTTCTTGGGTCATTTACAGCTTTTGGATCATGCTTACTTTAATGCGTTGGTCCAAAAATTCACTATGTGATTTTTTTGGAATAAGTCTTTCAGGGTATAGAGCTTTAGGCTTATAGACTTTTTCAACCGACTCATTAAATGTGACATGATTAATTTTAGGCATAGACTCATAATTTTTAGACTTCTCAAATTCGCTTGACTCAAACTGTGTAGAATTGAATACAAAATTTTCGTTTTCATCATCATTTCCACAACCATCAAGATTTTCAAAATTAACCTCAGAGTTATTAGAAAATTCATCCACCTCTTGTTCATTTATTATGGTGGCTAATCGACTCATTTAAATTTTTAGACAAGATATAGTTTGATCTATGCTAAATTGATTTTTCATTAAGACTTTCATAGTTTTCTATAAGGCACTAAGTCTTTTCTCTTCTTCATTTGATAATTCTTGTGTATATTGAGGTTCTGGATCCGAATATGGATATGAATATGAATTTAGATAAGGATTTTCATAAGTTGGAAAAAATTGATTTACTTGGTGTGTATTAAAATTTTCATAGGGTTCTTGATTCCAAGCAAAATTATTATTCCAACTATAATAAGAATCTATCTTTCCACAAATCACAAAACAAATAAACAACTAACCACGAAAGTCACGAAAAAAATTTATAAAAATAAAAATAAAATAAGAATCCTAATTCTACGGTTAACCTAAATAAAATCTAGACAACTCCTAACTGTTCCAAGTTACACCTTAAGGTCCACAAAATTTGAAATTAATCACACTACTAGCCTGGTAAGTGTAAGAAAGGTGGGAGTCTTTCCGTAGATACGGTGACTAATTGAATAACCACACAATCTTTAGGCGTTTATCTTTTGAACCACTTGCCTAGACACCAGTAGTTTGATTAATTTAAAATTCAGCCCCCTCTTGGAGTTTCTTGTCCTAATTGAGCTCGAGAGTCTTAGGGGCCAACGTCTACTTGATTTTATTAGGTCAAGGTTATGCAAAATGCAAGTTGGGCTGTTTGTGGGCCAAGGAAGGATGATGAAATTCTCACCTTATCTTGTTACAGGTTGTGCCCTTAATGTTAGATTAAAGATGAAAATGCACAAATAAAAAAAATAACTATAAACAAATAAAATGTCCTAAAATTATGTGAATTACGAAAGAAGGAGAAATTTTGACGTACCTCAATCCTCCAGCAATCACCACATTTTATAGTTGACAAAAAAAATAAAAATAAAAACCTAAATAGGATGTGCTGTACGTGAGTGAATGCATGAATGCGACAATTAGTTTTCTAATTAACAATAAAACTAAAAAAAAACTAAGCTACTATTTTTTTTTGAGTTAAGATACATAATACCAGGAAAAGCGCAACAATAATCTTGTCTTTCCGCACTGTTGATCCGCTTCGATAATCCTGAAATTTTTTTTAAAAAAATTATTAGAAATAAAAAGAAACTAATTCGAATAAATAAAAATTAAGGAATAAATAAAATTAATTTTAGTCCCCGGCAACGACGCCAAAAACTTGATGAGTTAAAATTATGTACTGCAAGTACACAGCGTCTATTGTATATTTGGCAAGTGCAAGTCGAACCTCAGAGAGTAGATCAATTTTTTAATATATCCTTAGTTAATATTTTAGGAAAATTAGAAATAAACATAATGGTGAGGTAACTAAATTATGGAAACTATTAATGAGAAAAGATACTTAGGAATCCGAATCCACTAAGTACTAACATAAATAATAATTACTTACTTTCCCGAATTAACTCCTAAATTATTTCCCCTTCCCTTTAAAAATAGTGATTCATATAATTAATATGGGTAAGCATAAGTTATGAAAAATTCATAGATTAACTATAACTTATCAAAACCTCGCAATTAATATAAGAACCATATGTAATTTGTGTGAAGGTAAAAATGAAGGCGAAAACAATTAGGCACTAATTTCGGAACGGAAAAAAATTAATTATTATGAAATCCCTAGTTTCATCATCATCTTAGGTATTAGAAATTTAGCTAGCCATTGAATTAAAAATAAAAATAAATAATATTAGTACTACTGTTTGCATGAAATAAGAACAATAATTAAAAGAGAATTTCTATTATATTAATAAAATAAAATTATAAATACTCCCTAACAATAGTATCATACGTGATTGGAATAAGAGAAACGACAAACTCTAAATATCTTACTCCCTTCTACACCAGTGAAAAACTAAGGAAAAGAAAATAACAAGTGGTGTCCCTTCTCTCTAAAACAAGAGGCCTATTTATAGGGAAAATAAATTTGTGACCTAATTTAGGTTCTTTGAACTTGGACACTTTTGTTCTTTTTTTTCCTCTTCTTTCCTTCTTGACTTCAATCTCTATATGGCAATCCTCCAATAGTTCTTTTCTACCTTTTAAAACTGGATATAAATTCTTTATTTGCTCCCCAAGAAAAATAAATATTATTTTCTACAAAACAAAATAAAATGTATTAATTAAATAAAATAAGCATATAAAATAATGAATATGGGAATATTAAAATGTATTAATTACGTGTCTATCACATACCAACATACAACCAATATTATAAAATTTGGTCATGGTCAGTAAAAGCTGGGTTTAGGCCGAAACTTAATCCCTTCAAAAACAAGGCATTACTTCTTTTTAGTACCCCAACCTAATCCTATCTCATCATCTTTCTCCACATAGTTAACAAACTCACAATTCAACTTCCTTACAACCATCATTTCTCTCCCTTGGAAGCCAATTTTTTCCCCTCTTGTATTATTAATTATTGATATTATTCGATGTTCCTTCAAATTAAGACCTCGAAACAGATCACACCATTTTTGGTGTGCTCTTGATCAGCCTTCGATGTTATTTCAAATTACACCTCGAAATGCATCACACCATTTTTGGTGTGTTGTTCTTGTGCCATAAGCAATATTATTGAACTGTGTTTTAAATAATTTACTTGATGTGATAAAAATATGTAACTGTAAGTGCATAATGTCAAATTAAAAAACTGACAAGTACAGGTCGAAACACAAAGACTAAATTAATTTAATGTATCCTTGATATCTATTTTAGGCGAATTAGAAATAAAGATGGAGAATTGATTAACTATAATTAAATTAACTAATAATAAGAATGGAATCTAGGAATCCGAATCCATTAAACAATAAACATAACAAATAATTCAATCTCTTCTATTTTTATAACTTAACTATGATTTTGATCTCCTTCCCTTTAATTTAGTAATTTTATAATTAACGTGGACAAGCATAGACTATGAAAATTTAAGAATTAACCATAACCCAACAAAATTTATTCGAGTAAACATGAATTATGAAAAACTCATATCTTAACAATAATCTATAAACTCTTAATTAATTTAAAATCACATAAGAACTATAAAACAAGTGTATTTTAATAACAAAACATGAAGGCGAAATCAATTAAACATAAAAGCATAAATAATAAAATTGATGAAAAATATTATCATGAATAATTATTTAATTTCATCTTCATCCTAGATTAAAGAAATTAACTAGACATGAAAATAAATAAATTAACTAAAATAAAGAAGAAGTAAAAGATTAAAAATAAATAAGAAAACTCTCTTTATTAACGATCCTACAACAAGCGTACAATGAAGGAGTAATTTAATCTACTAATACTCCTAACCTAAACTAATACATATCTCTTCTCTCTAAAACAAGAGACTTATTTATAAGGAAAATAAATTTGTGCCATAATTTAGATTAATTGAACTTGATCTCTCTTGTTCCCTTTTATCCTCTTGGCTTCAATCTCTACATGGTAATCTCCTAGGAGTCCATTTTCATGTAGGTTTCAACTTCTTAGTAACAAATAACTTCTCAAAGAGATCTTCTAGATTGACTTTCCTTTTTCTTGTTGGATTTGACTTTCATACCAATATTGTTCCACCTATTTTCTTCTCGTTATAGGATTCTTCTTGAAAATTTCCTTACATGAATAAGAGCATTAAATATCGCTTGATCAACAAGATTTTAACTCTATTGCAACAAAATATTAAATCCTACAAAATAAAATAAAACATATTAATTTAATAAACTAATATAAATAAAATGACAAAATTAGGGACAATAAAATTTATGAATTATGTCTCTATCAAATACTCCGATACCTAGCTTTTGCTCATCCTCGAGTAAAATAAAACAAAAGAAAACTAGAACTACCCCATTTTCGTAGGAAACACGATTGCACTTAGTATGTGTAATAAGCCTTTAAATCCCAAGGTTACCCCAAGTGGACTAGTTGTGTCATGTGTTGCATGCATATGTATGAGATGTAACTCTTAGTAGGGATTTTTACCATAAAAATTAAATGTTGGGTCTCTAACTTTTAGGTTTATTTTGATGATAACTATAGTTAATACATAGATTAATTAAAAGGGTAGAATTCTCTCCATATGATTTATATTATAATTGTTTTAATAATCTTATTTACTTTGACCAAAAATATTTTTTAAATCTTATTGAATTGATTTTCTTGATCTTGTTATTTAATATCAAGTGTTAAAGAAATTAGTTCATAAAGCAACATTTCCTAAGGAAAGAAGAACTCCTATTCTTTTTAAAAATGATTTTATTTAAAGCTTTCAAAAATTATTTCCACAAATTAAAAAGGGGCAAAAAGTAATTACAAAATATGTGTATATGTATCTGTGTACATATATATCCATGTAAATGTGTGCATATTCATATATGGGTCCTATTAACATGTGCCATAAGGGCACATAATAAACACACAGTTTAAGAGAATATTTTCTTGAACTGTGTGCATATTCCCTTGATTTCTGTATTTACACCAAGTTCAAGGGAATATGCATACAATTCAAAGGAATGTTCTTTTGAACTGTGTGCTTAATATATGCCTTAAGGGCACATGTTAAGAAATTCCTTTATATATTCATGTGTGCTCATATGTATGTGTACATGACCATGTGTGTGTGTCATGTGAGTAAAAAGAAATGTGAAGGCTTGATAAGCCTCCACCTCGTTGACCGAGTATGTTGGAAAATAGTGCATGTGTGTGTAATGCCCATGTGGAGGAATTAAATGCCCAAGGCTTAAAACCTTTATGCATTTGATCACTAAATGGAAATATTTTGTACTTACATGGTTGGGAAAGTTAAAAGGAATAAGTCATGAGCCTATTCATTAAATGTCAAAGATTGTGCAAAATCTGTGTTTCTTCCTTTCCCCAATCTGTGTGCTTCATTGCAAGAAAATTCATTCGGGCCTTCCTATTTTAAATCAACACATCCTAGCCCTTGATTTTTCAAAACAAAATATCAAATGACTTTTTTGCCCTTAAATTCAAAAATCTATAAATAGGATGTTTTTCTTTCATTTCAATTTGCCAATTTACAAACCAAGAAAAATATATACTCTCCTTGCCTACATACTTTCTCTCTCTCTAAAAAGCTCTCTCTCTTATCAAAAGTTTTAATCAACTAAGAAGAGAAAATTGGTCGATGTATTTGAGATAAATTATTTGATTTGATTTATTTGAATTATCTCTTGCTTATTTAAATTTATAGATATACAAATATAAATTGTTATACACAATTATATATATATATATATATATATATATATATATATATATTTCATCTATTTATCAAATAAAAAGTCAGTATTTAGACACCGTGACTATAGCGGAGATATTCTTCTTAAGTGAAGGAATTAGCCGAACGAGTGCTCAATGTCCGAAGTGGTCTTTTATTGATATTATTTATATAAATATCGTAAAGTAGATCAACTCTTGATCGTTAAAAAAACCTGAGATATTCCTCTTATAGAGAGAATTATTCGAACCGTATTTGATGTTCTAAGTGATCTATCGAAAATATTTATATAAATATTAATTGTAAAACTATAAATTTTATCAGTACTTAGATACGGATACAAATTGAATTTATTCACTCTTGAGCAAATGATAGTGTGAATTATTCAAACGGTCTTTAAAATCCTAAGTGGCCTTATTTATAATTATTCATATAATAGATAAAATATATTATTATATATTTTAGAGTTAAATAAATATATTTGTTATATCAAATATTGTTTAATTGATTTATTCATTATACTTGATAAACTGTTAATCACTAATATTTGAACAAAATTCTTTGATAGAATACTTGTTGGATAATATCTGAAATTAAAGTTATAATTTGTTTAAATCCATAGAAACACACTTTTTGTTATAAAGAATAAATATTTCTTTATAAAATTGCATTAAACTATATATATATATATATATATATATATATATATATATATATATATATCTGCTTTTATAGAAGCATTTTTAAGCTAAACTAAAATTGATACATATGCTTAATCAAAAAGCATAAGCATAAAAGTTATATAAACTTTTATAAACAAGCATATGTTTATATCTGCTTACACAGAAGCACATTTCACTCATATAAAAGTTATTGAACTTTTATATAATTACTTGATCTCTAATTGCTATTTACTTTATTGAGAAGCATCAAATATAAAAGTTACTTAAATTTATATATATATATATATATATATACATATATCTGTACTAAATTTTATCTACTTATCTTCGAAGCATTTCTCAGTTAAAACTTTTGTAAAAGGAAAAAGGGTGAAATTAGTTTATTTTATGTACCTGTAAGAAAGACGAGTAATTCTTCGACCAAGACCAGGTCTTAGAGAGGTCAGTTGGGAGAGTTGGATCTCTAGTGTATTTGTGAGGTGAGGAAGAACGAGGCTGTTGTTTCAAAATTAGATTCGTTGGGAACTTGCTGTTCAAAATAGATTCGTTGAGAATAGTTGCAAGTTTGTCTATAAAACTTTGTAAATACTTCTCCGCCTGTTGAAAGAATATTTATTACTAGGAGTAATATGATCTCAAGTCTTGGAGAGGAGTTTGAGACTGTACATAGCAACATACCCGGGATATATGTTTTGAACAAGACAAATTTCTGTGCATTTTGTGATTGAATTTTTATTGTCTTGCATATTAATTTTTAACATTGCAAATTAATTATCGAAAACTTCAAAAAGGCCTAAGACAATTTTTTAATCTGTAATAAACTATTCAACCTCCATTCTAGATTATTATTGAACTTTTATCAAGCAAACTCATTTTTCTTTTTCTTTTTTCCTTCCTTTTTCTTTTTTTCTTTTCTTGAATCTTTTCCTAGACATTTGCATTGTCTAATTTTCTTAGGCTTTTCAGAGTTACCCATCTAGCGAGCGTTAGACCAATAACTCCCAAACCAGTTGCCTTTAGAACACTAGGTGTAAAAACACCCATAAGGGTTTACTAACTTGAGTAACAAAGACCACAAAATTAGACTAGTTAAGCTGCTTTTATTCATCACACTTTTCAGCGTGAATATCGATACTTCTTGAGGCATGAATACTCAGTTATTTCGTTCAATGGACATTAAAGTAGTTATTTATTTTTTCAATTTATTTCTTTTTTTTTCCTTTTCATTTTTTTTAAATTACTCAAATCATAGTTTATATCCCACAACTAAGAATTAGGAAGGTGTATTCAATTAACTTTTAAGGACTTTTAAAGTTGGTTGTATTCAACCCAAGACATTTAAAGAGTTTATAAAAGTTTACTGGTATTCAATTACAACTTTTGTAATGTCTTTAAAAGTTAGGTGTTATTGAATTGAGACTTTTACAAAGTGTATAAATGTATTTTGGTATTCCAAAAGTCATAGATTTTTTAGATTTCTATCAAATGGTAGAGTTTGACGGACTTTAAAAGAAGAGATACCCATATTCAAAGTCTGATCTCATCTCTAAATATTTTCATAGACTTTTAGATATTTGAGAAATGGAAAAGATGGACAGAGGAGAAAGAGAAAGCGATAGAGGAGATCAAACAAAAATAGAGCAAATGCCTATTTATAGTAGGTGAGGAGAGAGAAAAATGAGGAGGGGTCAAAAAGAGGGAGTAGCGTTAAGGGTTTCAAATAGAACCAATGGTATAAATGGTAATATCATTTTATATTTCTTCTCTATATTTGTAAGTAATAAGGAGGTATTCTGTTTTTTGTTTATTTTTAAAAGTAATAAATTTGTTAATTTTGTTAGTTGTTGAAAATTATAAAATTTTAGTTTAGTAATAATGACTTGATAGGAAAACGACAATGAACAATTTTAAAATCGAGACTGCTATTTTATATTACTGTTAGTAGAAAATGATTTTTTTTATGAAATATAAAAATTATGAAATATGACATTTTCTTGTAATAGACTGGGTATGATCTGATAATTCAACTTCAACAATGCATTTTATTTCAAATTAGATTGTGGCATGGTCAAAATATTTTAATATTATTTAATATCGTACTCATTTCATCTAAATTATAAGATCTTTGTTGACTTTTTAATAATTAAATAAGCTGCAAGATATATTAGAATTATACAAAAATATACCAAAGTCTTGGCAAAAAGTCTATAAAAGTCTGTCAATTATTCATGGAGTATTTAAAAGTCATTCTAAAAATCTTTAAAAGTCATTAAAATCCACAAATTTTATAAAAGTCTGTCACTTAAAAAAAGTCTTTATTGAATACACCCTCCTTAGTGCAACCGTGAAGTGCAAAAATGCTTATGAAATCAATATTATTCCAGATGGTATTTCAAACTAAGATTTCACATCTAATCAAAGGTTCAAGAGTTCTAAATTTTTTAATCGTACTCATGAATTTCTACTCCACAGGTACTTGTTAGAATTAATCCAAATCATAAAAAGTCAAACAATTTTTTTAATTTTTTAAGGTTTTTATGTGTTTTTTACTATATTTTCCTATAAAGAAAAAAATTAATACAATAATACAAACAAACTCAATACCCCTATCTATACCTAAATCATGAGTTGTCCTCAATGTATAAAAATGAAGAAAAGAGACCAAAGATATGAAAGAATTGTATCTTGTATGTGGGGCATTTGTTCTACAAGAAAATGTAGTGAGAAGGAAAATATATGTACATATCTACGAATTTCATATATCCTAAAAAATATATGACTATAAATCAATGATACAAATGAGTGAATGTGGTCTTGTCATAATTTTCTGGAAGTCTAGAAAATTGAAAATAGTAAGAATTTTCATCAGAATTATATTTAGAATTGACCTCGGGAAAACTTTCACTAACATGTTAAAAAGGTGGAAGAATTGGTCCAAATACATGTTCTAGTTTAGGTGACTTATGTTTAGTGGCTTTCTACATCTCATTGACCTTATCTAAGTATTCATATTCATCCCAATTTTGGTCAAGGTGGTTTAATTAGAAAAAATTAATTGAATCTTTTTCAATCAAGAGTCTATTTTCAATTACCTTTTGGATCATGAACAACTATTGGATCATGTTTACTTTAATGGGTTGGTCCAAAATATCACTAGGTGGATTTTTAGGAATAAGTCTTTCAGGATATGGAGCTTTAAGCTTATAGACTTTTTGGACTTTTTTAACTGACTCATTAAATGTGACATGATCAATCAACTCAAAATTGTTTAACTCCTCAGATTGGTTCGACTTAAAGTGTGTAGAATTAAATCCATAATTTTCATTTTTCTCATCATTTTCACAACCATTAGGATTTTCAAAATTAACCTCATAATCACTAGAAAATTCACCCACATCTTGTTCGTTCATTATGGTGTCTAACTGACTCATTTGAATTTCTAAACGAGATATAGTTTGATTTGTGTTTTGCATAAAATTCAAATGAGTTTCAATTAAAGCTTCTATAGTTTTCTCTAAGGTACTTAATCTTTTCTCTTCTTCATTTGAAAGTTCTTGTGGATATTGAGGTTTAGGATCCGAATATGAATATGGATATGAACTTAGATAAGGATTTTCATATGTTGGAAAAAATTGCTTTACTTGGTGTGCATTAAAATTTTCATAAGGTTCTTGATGCCAAGCAAAATTATTATTGCAACTATAATATGAGTCCATTTTACCACCAATCACAAAACATATATGCAATTCACCACGAAAGTCACACATAAAAAATATAAAATAAATAAAATAATAAAATAAAAATCCTAATTTCACGGTTAACCTAAATAAAATCTATACAACTCCTAACTGTTCTGAGTTATACCTTAAGATACACAAAATTCAAAATTAATCACACCACTAGTTAGATAAGTGTAAGAAATATGGGAGTCCCTCCGTGGTTACGGTGACTTATTGAATAACCACACGTTCTTTAGGCGTTTTCCTTTTGAACCACTTGCCTAGACACCAGTAGTTTGATTAATTTAAAATTTAGTCTCCTCTTGAAGTCTTGTCCTAATTGAGCTTGAAATTCCTAAGAGCCAACGTCTACTTGATTTTATTAAGGCAAGGTTAGACAAAATGAATGGGTAGTTTGTGGGTTAAGGAAGGGTGATGAAATCCCCACCTTATCTTGTTATAGGTTAGTCCTTAATGTTAGATTACAAATGAGAATGCACACAAATAAAATAATAAAAAAATTATAAACAAATAAAGTGTCAGAAAACTATGTGAATTATTGAAAGAGAAATTTTGACGTACCTCAATCCTCCAGCAATCACCACAGTTTATATTTGACAATAAATAAATAACTAAAATAAAAACCTAAACATGATATGCTCTACGTGAATTAATGTATGAATGCGACAATTAGTTTTCTAACTAACGATAAAAACTAAAAAAAGAAAAAAGAAAACTAAGCTACTATTTTTTTGAGGTAAGATACAAAATACCAGAAAAAACGCAACAATAATCTGTCTTTCCGCACCGTTGATCCACTTCGATAATCCTGAAAAATTAAAAAATTATATAAAAAATAATAATAAATAAAAATTTGAATAAATAAAAATTAAGGAATAAATAAAATTAATTCTACTCCCCGACAATGTCGCCAAAAACTTGATGTGATAAAAATATGTAACTGCAAGTGTATAGTGTCAAATTGAAGAACTGACAAGTATATGTCGAATTGCAGAGACTAGATTAATTTTAATGTATCCTTAATATCTATCTTAGGCGAATCAGAAATAAATGTGGAGAATTGATTAACTATAATTAAACTAACTAAAAATAAGAAAGAAATCTGGGAATCCGAATCCATTAATCAATAAACAACAAATAATTCAATCTCTTCTATTTTTATAACTTAATTATGATTTTGATCTCTTTTCCCTTTAATTTAGTAATTTTATAATTAACGTGGGCAATAATAGATTATGAAAATTTAAAGATTAACTATAACCCATCAAAACTTCTTCGAACAAACATGTATTATGAAAAACTCATATCTTAGCAATAATCTATCAAAACTTCTTAATTAATTTAAAATCACATAATAACTATAAAACGAATGTATTTCAGTAACGAAACATGAAGGCGAAATCAATTAAACATAAAAGCATAAATAATAAAAGAGATGAAACATATTATCATGAATAATTATTTAATTTTATCTTCATCATAGATTAAAGAAATTAACTAGGCATGAAAATAAATAAACTAACTAAAATAAAGAAGTAGAAGATTAAAAATAAATAAGAAAACTCTCTTTATTAATGATCCTCCAACAAGCGTACAATGAAGAAGTAATTTAATCTACTCGTACTCTTAATCTAAATAATACATGTCTCTTCTCTCTAAAACATGAAGAGACCTATTTATAGAAAAAATAAATTTGTGCCCTAATTTAGATATATTGAACTTGGTCTCTCTTGTTCCCTTTTATCCTCTTATTTCTTTATTGGCTTCAATCTCTACATGATAATCTCCCAAGAGTCCATTTTCATGTAGGTTTCAACTTCCTAGTGACAATTAACTTCTCAAAGAGATTTTCTAAATAGACTTTTATTTCTTTTGCTGGATTTGACTTGCACACTAAGATTGTTCTACCTATTTCCTTCTCGTTGTAGGGTTTTTCTTGGATATTTCCTTACATGAATAATAGCATTAAATATCGCTTGATCACCAAGATTTTGACTCTATTACAACAAAATATTAAATCCTACAAAATAAAATAAAACATATTAATTTAGTAAACTAATATAATTAAAATGACAAAATTAAGGATAATAAAATTTATGAATTATGTGTCTATCACTATTCCTAGACGAATAAGATTTTTAAGTGTGTTTAGAGTTTTGTTAGAATTTAAGAACGAATAATAGCATACTCACAGAAATAATATGATAAACAAAAAAAAATAAGAACACACTGTATACACAGGTTCGCCAATTTGACTAGTCATGATTGTCTTATGTATTCATTAAATGTTTCACACATTCTATAATGATCCACACACCAAACAATATTTTATAGTAACTAGAAAATCCTAACTGTTATAATATAAGCTCAAACCCAATACATTAGTAAAATCATTAGTAAAATCAAGACCCTTGACTACTCTGTACTCTTAATATTAATTAAGAACTTAGTAAATGTTCTTACAAGCATTTGGAGAGTTTAGTGTGTTTGGAGCATTTAAAACTTGTTGAGATTGACTCAAACTTTTGCGGATTTAACTAATGACCACTACGACAGGGTAGTAGGGAGTCTCGCTCCCTAGTGAGTAGTGAGCGAGCGGGATTGCAAAGGTTTTTTAGTTCATAAATATTGTTTGGTGCGTAGATCATTATTTATAAAGTGTGAGAGACGTATATGGAACATCAGACAAGCAGAACTAGCCAAATTGATGAACATAAGTATATTCTTTTCTCTGGGGTATGCTCCTTGTCATTGTAATTATGATTCCTTTTGTCTATAATATACTTTTAATTTAGCAAAAAATTAATAAATAAAGATTAATTCCCTTGGAGAAAAAACAAGTAATTTTTTTTTTGTTAGCTTGAACACACACCCTTCCTCAGCCACTGCCAAAATTGAACTTCCACCATCTTGGTACATAAGGGATGATGATAACCATTGAGCCAAAATCCTATAATTAAAGCACGTAAAATTCATCTTTGGAGGAATAATTAATCATCACAAAACTCGAACATCTTTAGTATGTCTTGATAATCGCTTGGCAAATTTGACATTGAGAGATTTGCCGCTTCACTTTCACTTGCAAGCTCTTGGGCCGAAACTCAATTAATTCCATGGCTCATTTGGTTTCGTTAGCTTCCAAAATAGTACAATCATGGCTCGTAAGTCCATAGATATATAGTCTTCGATGCCAACATTTGAGCACTTGTTAATTTTGCCTCGCGTGTTAAGCATCATTGCATCAAGAATCTGAACTGCCTTTAAAAATCTGTTTATATTAAATCACTTGTAATTAATAGTTGTCCCAAATCACTTGAGAAAAATAAAATAAAATGCTACTATAAATTTTTTTTTATTTAAGTTGGAATTAAATACCAGTACTTTGATTGATCAAGAACAGATATCTGACTGCAGTTGTTTGAGGAAGAGCAGATTTCTTTGTATTATATAAATTCAATTTAAACTCGTAAACTCTGTTTACCTCATGTTATATTTTACTGAAATCATGATTAAGATGAACAAATGCAAAGGATGAAAAGTTGATAAAAATAAACAAGCTAACTATATAAACAAGCTAAAATATTTTTCTTTGCACGAAAAGGCTTGTTTTGCTTTTTTGTCAAAATTAAGTTCCAAAACATCCAAATCTTAATGGTAAAGGTCTACCAAAAAAATGAGCCTAAAACAGAGTCAATCATTCTAATCAAACAAAGTCTACCCGTTAATCATTCATTAAATTTTAAATTACACCACAACTTTATGCCAATGAAAATCACCCGGAACCCTAAAACCATAAACAAACACCAAACAAGATGTAAAGAATTCATCAATGCAAATAAGAATAAATATCTATTGGAGATATTTATGGGAAAATTCTTGAAGTTTCAAAATTTTCAAAGCTAGAACTCCTTTGAAGATACTGGGATTCATTTATGCCATCATATGCAGTATTAGACTGATCGGTACTTGTGTTGGACATTGTTGATCAATAATAGTTTCTATAACCATTAGAACTACTTTGCTGATAATTGTGTTCAGATCGTACAATACTATTAGGTCTAATCGACGGGTGCATTTGAGATAATAGTGATTGAGAAGAATGTTCGTTATTTGCCGGATGATTTGATTGACTATGTTCGGAGAGTGAAAAAAAATTTAGATACTTTTTGAAAGGCGTATTTGAGACCGTAGTGATTGAGAAGAACTTTCATTATGTGCTAGATGATTTGATTGGCTTTGCTCGGAGGGTGAAAAAAAATCTATAGACTTTTCCGAAGGGCGTATTTGAGACTGTAGTAATTGAGAAAAACTTTCATTATGTGCTAGATGATTTGATTGGCTATGCTCGGAGGGTGAAAAAAAATCTATAGACTTTTCCGAAGGGCGTATTTGAGACCGTAGTGATTGAGAAGAACTTTCATTATGTGCTAGATGATTTGATTGGCTATGCTCGGAGGGTGAAAAAAAATCTATAGATTTTTCTGAAGGGCGTATTTGAGACCGTAGTGATTGAAAAGAACTTTCATTATGTGTTAGATGATTTGATTGACTATGCTCAAAGGGTGACAAAAAATTGAAAGACTTTTCCGAAGGACGCATTAGTGATTGAGATTCATGAGAACTTCTAATTTGTGCTAAAGAATTTGTTTGACTATCTTCGGAGCTCCAACTGTTGAATTCTCCATCAATTTCGATTACGCTTCACTGGACAATGGTCTCTTAGAATTTGATCTAACAAAAGAGTGCAAGAAGTTATAAATTTTATTTTCCACTAGGCTAAGAATAATGTATTGTTGAAAATTTATTCCATAATCTATAAGAAATAGATTACATATTGTCAACTGAAAATATACATGAAAGTTGATAATAAAATAACATACTCATACCATAATTTAAAGCTACAATGCTCATATATAAGAGGCATAATTCATAACTTGAGAGCATACATACCTTGCTGTACCAAAACTTCAAAAAGCTCTCAGCACCTCAGCTGTTGAGATTCACACGACTTGATGCTGCTGCTGCTGCTATTACTTTATACAAATGCTGTAAAGTAGTAAGCTTTAGACCGCTAAAGAAGGATCGAGGGAAAGTGCCGAAATTAAAATTGAATAATGAGTGGTTGTTAGAACTTTGACTGATAAGTTAGAAAAATAAAGAGGACAGCTGACACTTGCATCAGGTCACGCGGTACTGAGCTGACGATGATTTGTTGTTGTTGGTAGTTTCAATTTTCAAATAAATTTTAAAGATTTTTCCAAAGGGCGTATCTGAGACCGTAATCCATGAGAACTTTTAATTTGTGCCAAGGAATTTGTTTGACTATCTTCGGAATGTAGTCCAGCTGCAACTGTTGAATTCTCCATCAATTTCGAATGCGCTTCTCTAGACAATGGTCTCTTAGAATTTGATCTAACAAAAGAGTGCAAAAGGCTAAGAATAATATATTGTTGAAAATTATATATTCCATAATCTATAAGAAATAGATAATGGAATAAAGATTACGCATTGTCAACTGAATACATGAAAGTTGATAATAAAATAACATACTCATACCAACACCATAATTTAAAGCTACAATGCTCATATATATATATATAAGAAGCATAATTCATAACTTGAGAGCATACATACCTTGCTGTACCAAAACTTCAAAAAACTCTCAGCACCTCAGCTGTTGAGATTCACACGACTTCATGCTGCTGCTGCTGTATATTACTTTATACAAATGTTGCAATTATTTATTTAATTGTAAAGTTATAAGCTTCAGACCGCTAAAGAAGGATCGAGGGAAAGTGCTGAAATTAAAATTAAATAATGAGTGGTTGTTGAAGAGGCCGGGCCATGCTTTGGAGCAGAAATAAAAAAAAATAAATACTTGTACTTGGTTGTTGTACCTATCCTACTTCTGCATTCAGTTCTACATACAATAAGTCTAGAGGGACAGACTCCTTCCGACTGCATTTTAATAAAATTTCACTTCTAATAAATCACATTAATTATTTAAAAATTAAAAGCAAAAAAAAAATATTCCAACCGGTCGCCACCCAAGTCGGAAGGAGCCGGTCTCCATAGAAGGACTCGTTCTACATATGTAGGATCCTTAAATATGTTACAAAGACTGATTTATTTTCAAAATATGAGGTTCACTAGTTTAAAAATAAAAATACTCATCATACTTATGTAGCATCCTTTTGATAATTTAAAACTTGATTTATATTCTGTATTTAATTTTAATTTTTTTAATATGCATGGAAATTATTTTTTTAGACATTTTTTTTAAATTTTAAGACGGAGGGAATATAATATATGTATAACCATAATTTGTAATTGAGCAATGCTACTATCACATAAAAATTATCACATAACTCTCACATACACACACATACATACTGTGAGTCCTCGTCTGATATGCGAGACCCGCAATATATATATATATATATATATATATATATATATATATATATATATGTGTGTGTGTGTGTATGTAAAAATTATATGATAGAATTTGTGTGACAGTAGCATTATTTTTTGTAATTTCGTGGTAATAGGTATGAACTCCGAGTGGGTAATCAAAGTCAATTGTTAAGGGTCTTTAAAAATTAGAAGATGACTAATTCTGCTGACATTGCTTACCTAACCCGTGTGGACCCCGGTTTCGATACAAATGAGAAGTAGTTTTTTTTCCCTCTCCCTGGCATTAATAAATGGTGGTCTTTGTCATCTCGTGTAGAATGGTTTGGATACAAGTGGGAAGTTTCTATACTCTATACCAACTTTTTTCTTCATATTAGTAAATGGTAGTCGGTAGATAATGGCGCTGGTTAACATGAAATTAATTTTGGTCAATTAATTAATATAATATAAATACGTACGTTGAATTTTAATCTTTTTTTGCGTGTCAGTACTGTACTTATCATGAATTAACTTTATGGTAACCGGATCCGTAGATAATAGTCCAACTCCACACACAGCTAGCTATTTGAATTATACGCGTAGTAAAAAATATATATGATATTTTCCCAATTAAACATCATTAATAGTGTTAGTTGCACAAAAAAAATTCATGAAAATAAAAATAAGTTTCACATTCAAGTGAGAAAATTTATTAAAATATCAAATTTTACTAATAAAAATATCAATGGTTAAAAAAATTATTCTGCCAAACCTATCATTTCTACCTAAAAACTATGAAGAAACATGCATTGATTTATAACACTTGCTAAAACATTACAAAAAGTCTAGGTGGACATAAAAATTGGACATGAAATATAGACACGAGTGTATTTGAATTTTATTTATTTATATTTTGATCCCTAATGATGGGTAAAAATACAAATATGTGAAATTCAAATACACTCATATCTAATTTTTCATGTCTAATTTTCATATCTACCTAGAAGAGCTCAAAACATCACAATACATGAATAATGACATGTCAGACTAGAAATAGAATAAGCTAATCATGTGTTAATCCAAGCTTCAAATTCAAGCAGTACACTCCTCTGTTTCACAAAAAGTGTTTTAATATTTGACTCTTCAAAGTAAATTTATAAATTTTTTTTTAAAAAATGCTACTATCACATAATTTTGGGTTACATAATGCTCACATACACATAAATGCATACTGTGGGCCCTGCGTGAAATGTAAGGCCGCAATATACATATGTGTGCATGTGAGCTTTATGTGATCCAAATTATATGATAGTAGAATTGCTCAATTTAAAATTAGCTTAGATTCGTTACAGTTTTGCAAACTAATAGTAGTTTTGTAAGTACTAGTATTTTTTTGGGATAAAATATATAGTATAATGCATTAATAATAGAAAGTAGTACACCGGGAGTTACTAGCAGCAGCAGCCAGATTATGAGCCCTAGCAACAAAACTTCTAGAAAGTATTACAGTACTAATATATATATATATATATATATATATATATATATATATATATATATACAGTCCGATTTTTTAACAATAGTGAACAAACGAATATGGGCTATGGTTCGCCATAGCCCTGTGGCGAGCCGTCTCCATAGCCATGACTATGGCGGAGGTTTCTGGTCACATTCTTTAGAGAACCGAATTATATATATATATATATATATATATATATATATAGAGAGAGAGAGAGAGAGAGAGAGAAATGATCCATAGAATATGTTAGCTATTAGGACTGTTTCAACTAACGCTCATCCAGCCGTCCAAAATTAGAGTTAATGGCTGAGATGAGAGCATTCGTCTCTGCTGGCCGCTACTCCCTCTAGCGGCCAGTAGAGAAGAATTTAAAAATCGTGAGCTGTAAGGGAATTTGGCCCAGCCGCTAGAGGAAGTAACGACCAAATTCACCTTATATCCAATATAGATCTAACATTTTACTCCATTCCCATTCAAATGCTAAACAGCTACAGAAATATAGCTTCGGAAAGAATCTGCTAGTTCTGAAATCACTTGTTTGTGCGATAAATTTTTGGTAAGTCTTCACCAATGGCTTTCATGGCTACTACAAATATATTTTTATCTAGCTCTTCTGAATCTTTTGCTAGTTTAGAATGTAAAAATGAATCGGAGTATGTTAATGATGGTGAAAGTAGTAGTACAATGGTAATGGTTCCTTATGTTGGTCAATTATTTTATAAATTAGAAGAAGCTGAAAATTTTTATAGATCTTATGCCCAAAAAAGTGGATTTGAGATTAGGATTGCTACGAGTCGTAAACATGCTCACAGTAATGATTTGACGTCAAGGTTATATGTATGTAAAAAAGCTGGTAGACCAACTGTGCTAAAGAATTCATTAGATGATGAATGTGATAACGATAAGAAAACAAGACAACGAGACACAATTGGTCAAACACTATGCAAAGCTAGAATGTATGTTGTCCACAGTAAGAAAGAAGATAACTGGCGTATTTCGGTTATTGAGTTGGATCACAATCATCAGTTAGTGACACCTGCCAAAGTAGATTTGATTGAGACACATAGAAATATTACGCCGGTAGCAAGAAAATTAATTGACACATTAAATCAGGCGGGTATTGGACCAAGTAGGATGATGAATGTTTTGAGCACAATGGGTGGAGGAATGCAAAATGTAGGTTTTAGTGACAAAGATGTTCGTAATGTAGTTAGGGATTTAAGGCGTGACTCGGAGGATGAAAATGATGCACAAGAAATAGTTAATTATCTGAAAAAATTTGATTCTAGCAGTGCGAGTAAAATTTTCTTTCGTGTCAAATCAGGTGAAGACAATCGCATAGCTTGTATCTTGTGGGTAGACGCCCGATCAAGATTTATGTACCAACTTTTCGGAGACGTGGTTAAATTTGACACTACGTATAGGACAAATAGGTATAATATGCCATTTGTTCCATTTACCGGGGTCAACCACCATTATCACTCTGTTTTATTTGGATTTACATTGTTAAGGGACGAGACAGAAGACACTTTCAGTTGGGTCTTAGAGACGTGGCTTGAAGCCATGGATTACAAAGCTCCTGTAACCATCATCACTGACCAAGATAAAGCCATGAGCAATGCTATTGGTAGGGTACTCCCATCCACTCATCATTTATTGTGTTCTTGGCATATTAGCAATAAATTTCCAGAAAAATTACATCATGTTTATGCGAAACACCCATCGCTCAAAGATGATTTTAACAACTGTGTGTATAATTCATATTCCATTGGCGAGTTTGAAGAGCGTTGGAAAATACTTATGAGAAAATATGATTTGTCTCAAAATGAATGGCTCATAAGTTTGTATGATGTGAAGGAGAAATGGATAAGTGCATACACAAAGAGATATTTTGCTGCAGGAATGAAAACCACCGGAAGAAGCGAAGGTATGAACCATTTTTTTGATTCTTATGTGAATGCTTCAACAGGCATGAAAGATTTTGTCGTCAAGACTCAGAAGGCTATTGAAAAACAATTCAACAGAGAGAGAAAGGCTGATTATGTAACAAAGCATCGAAAACGTAGTTTGGTTTTAGGAACATCGTTGGAAGTACATGCTTCTGAATGTTATACAAAAGAGATGTTTAGACTTTTTCAAAAAGAGCTTGTGGATTCTTTTAAGTATAACATCAAAAAAGTTAGTGAGCTGTGCATTATTGATGCAAAGGTCTATGCAGGGTACAGGGAAGACGCAATTGAAAATAGTCAGAGATATCGGCAAGTTGTCAATAATTGTCAGGGGGTCGATAACATGTACTTGTCAAATGTTCTCATATTCTGGTCAGATTTGCAGACACATACTGAGATTCTTAAGCTTCAAGAGTATTGCACGAATACCTGCTTACATGATCGTTCCTCGATGGACAAGAGATGCTAATAGGAGTAATGGTGAAGAGGAAAGGGTTTCTCCAATGAGTGCAGACTTTGAAAAAAACCAATCAATGCGCTACAATCATTTGATGAGTGATTTTCAAGAGTTAGCTAGTAAAGCTGCTTGCTCAGTTAGAGGCTACAAGACAATACTACAACAAAATGCACGGGGAAAAGCCCTCATTGATCAATACGACCCGGATGAGACAGACATACTAGACGATGATAATGACCTCGCAGAATTACATGCAGCTCAGGATATGGGATTGCAAGATGATGATGATGATGATGAGTATAAGGTTGATGAGGAAGAATAAGAGTATTTGCCACCAATTGCTTCTCAGACAAAGGGTCGAAAAAGACAATCAAGATTAAAAAATGCCCTTGAAAGATTTGTGGGTTGTAAGTCTCACCGAAAATGTGCAATATGTGGATTTGAAACTAACCATGACAAGCGCAATCATTATAGGGTGTTAGGACTTCCTGAACCTAAAGATAATTAATGTCTCGTTATGTGTTTATTTGGAATTTACAAGTGTTTTTGTTCTTGAGTGATTATGGAGATGTAATTTAATCAAAATGTTGAAATGTTTGTTTTGTAATCAGAATGTTGAATCATTTATAATTTAATCAGAATGTTGGAATGTTTTTACTTTTCTGGACTAGACATGTTTTGTTTCTCCATGTAAATGTTTGCATGTTACTGCTGAGGGTGTGATGCCAAAGATTTCCCGGATGCTGGCCATAAGGGTTTGGTGCCAAATGCCTGTATGCTAGCCGCTAGAGGGAGTAACGGCCAGAACTTTTTAGAAAAGTGCTGGCCGCTACTCCCTCTAGCGGCCAGCATACAGGCATTAGGCACCAGTTGACAAGCAGGATACCAACCCATACCTGTTAAACAACTTAATCACCAATATGCAAACAATATATATATCAAATTAACCAATTAAAACACATGATCAATACCAAAATCACTCAATGAACTACCAGCAGTACAAAATATCTTTCATCCAAAGCAAGAAAATATTACATGTTCAAGATTAACCTCTAAATAATTTGATCTTTCGGTATTTCTCTAGCCTTATATTTGAACAATTCATAAGCTATTCTATACCTAAAGACCGATACATCATCCAAAGACCATTTTTCTTTGCCAAGGTCAATATTGCCCCGCACGAGGTAGTCAACATACTTGCAAACAAATATGCCGCAATCGTAATAATTGTCCTGCATAGGTCGAGCCTTTGTTGTCTGCACCTTTGGGGGTGTACGAGGCCAATCACCGAACGGGTTACCCATTCGCAATATCAATGGTATCAATTGTATCTACAATAATAATAACGGCATTAGTACGTACATATATTGCTGGAAAACTAACTGACTGTATTAAAAACAAAATGTCATGTACCGCGACATCGATGTACTCTTTGTACTTTTCGAATAACGTCATGAGCGGTTTGTCATTATATAGCGGGTCGAAAATAGAAACCTTCCATGTTGAGACCGAAAAGGTTAAGAGTATGAAATGACTGTCACGTGGGATACATATAGGCATGAAGATTAAGTCGCACTGATGTATCGGCGGTCCAACTTGAGGTGTCGCATATGACTGGCAGAAAAGATCTCCACGAATTTGCTCCCCAGTTGACAAGGCACCTTTCCCCAAGTGCATGAAAAAGGAGGGCATGAAGCCAAATTTTTCCCATCTCTGTATTCCCTCACTCTGATATTTGGCTTCCCGATCCCGCAGAAGGCACATATATGCGTCCATCACATATTCGTATATCCAAATTCTGGGTTGCAAAGAATTCATATCTTGGTGAGTCAATGTGTACCAATGTTGAGGGTGCGACATGGGAAATTGAAGATGATTAGGGGGAGTAGGGGAGAAGAAGTTCTCGTTGATCATTCCAATCTTTGGCCCACGAAGTCTTTTTGTTCTAGACCCTTTAGGTCCACATGCTTCTACTGGAACATCATCGCCAATAAACAAAGAACCACCCTCGTACGTAAGCTGAGTAAGCTGGGACATATCACAAGTAGCCTGGGTGGTAGGGATGTATACATCGAGCTCAAGCGCAGGGGTGGGCCTCTCTGTCTGTTCACCCCACGTATACTCCTCCCCCCCACGCCTGACATCCGCATCATACAACTCATATAGTTGATCCCAACCTTCTTTCATGTGATTGTATTCGGGAGGAAAGTCTTGCTTGAGCTTGAAAATTTTGTCGAGGAGAGATTTTGCGCCCTCAATCTATGCAAAAAATAACATAAAATAAGAAAACAAATAAAATAAATTAGTATCGAAGAATACAATAGATTACATCAAATAAACAAGCAATATATTATATTAATGTTACCCATTTGTAAAACTTTAACTTGCTTACCATGCTAACCATACGATGTTGATTATATACAGAACGAGGCTCGTAGGTAGTGTTGGAATCTCCTTTACGTCGAGGGCAGTGCAAGTGTCGTCGGGTAATTTTTTTGTACCACTTGAAGTATGTATCCATAGGGATAGTTTTAGCAACCTCCTAAACTTCTACCTCGAAACTTTCCATATATAGCTCCCACTCATCAATGTATTTTCTTCTCATTTGTATGTAATCTGGTGGCTCAAATGACTGTTCTATGGGTTGTCTCAAAGCATCATTTCTCTCAGCTGGGGACGGAATGCCTTGGATATACCCATATGGCCTCATTACCCGGTCAGGCATTTGATACTCGACAATATCAAAATGAATCAATGGGACCCGACCGAATCCTGCCAATCTAGCCTCATAGTTATAGTACCTCCAATCATCATCCCATCGCTGGTATGGCCGCCATACTACCTCCCACTGAGGTTGCCTATCAAATTTGCCCTGGTAGAAAGATAGATGGTGATGGGGATCGTTTCACCTATCATCATATTGATGTTTGGCAGAGTACGCCCATGTTGTTGCTCTAGGGACCCAAAATAAAGAATTAGGCCTAGAGTTAGGCCTTCCAACCAAAAAACACTCGTATGCCCAAATTTGTAACAAGGTCACATAACCATTGATATAATTACACTCTTTCATAGATGCTGTGTACAGACCCCGATATAAATATGACAAACATGCGACACCCCATGCATATATGATAGTCTTATTTGAATCATAAATAAAATACATGTACCTAGGGTGTATAATATTTTTTGACCTTGTGGGAAATAAAACCCCCCTGCATAGCCAAAGGACATATGCCTTTGTATACATACCAACCACATCTCTACTTGCATTGTCTGGACACTTAAATTTTTTTTTATGTAACCAAACTAAGGAAATACCACGTCTTTTTTGACATTATTCCATCCTCCAGCCCATTCATCCCCAAAGATTTCCCTAAAATAACTTAATAGAGCATCAAATGAAGGACAAGTTAAGGGCTTACCCAATACTGGCAAACGAAAAATAAAATGGACATCCTCCAATGTTATTGTTATTTCACCACATTTCATATGAAATGTATTTGTTTCTGCCCGCCATCTCTCAATCAAAGCAAATATAAGACTGACATCTGTTCTGGTTACTACTGCCGGATAACTAAACCCCTTAAACCCCCACGCCTCTAATAATTTTTTTTGTAGGCTGGTAAGTTTCCATTTATCATTTATAATTGAAGTAGATTGGCTTGACATTAGTGTACCCCTTTCAATCCCATTCCACACATCCTCCGATATATGCTTTTCTTAAGCATAAAGGACATTGCGATCAATGGGTCCAGGCAGCCAATTGTTCATATTTACCTAAAAATATCAATAATAATAAAACTTTCATTCAATGTCTAAATAAATAATTGACCAAAAATAATACAAAACAACAACGATAATATTTCATACATGCAAGTGTATTTACATTTTATAACAAATTGACAATTTTTGCGAGAAATAACCAACAACAATAAAATATTTAACACAATTTATGCATATATAATACTCAAAAATATACATACTAATATTTTATATATAGAAGATACCCAATTTATACACATAATTTGTATACATAGATGCATACCTACCACCCAATTTGTATACATACATATAATAATACTAAATTTATCACTTATATACTATGCTTTAATATAGCAATAATTTTTAAGATATTTAGCAAAATACTATCGTTCAATGTCTTTTTTATTTCTAAAGATATTTACAAAAACATATTAGGTTGAAAGACACTTACTTTACCGGTTGAAGTTGAGATTGATGGGCCAAATTCGAAGCTAGCAGCAAACCCTTCTCCTTCTCTTTGTGCAACGCCGTCTCTCTGTAGCAGCAAACTGCAAACGCAAGCAGTATACAAGACTTAGTTTAGATCTGGAAAATGCTTGGCCGTTACTCCCTCTAGCGGCTGGGCCAAATTCCCTTACAGCCCACGATTTTTAAATTCCTCTCTGCTGGCCGCTAGAGAGAGTAGCGGCCAGTCAAAACGAAGACGTTTTGACTGGCCGCTACTCCCTCTAGTGGCCAGCAGAGATGAATTTAAAATTTATTGCTGGCCGCTACTCCCTCTAGCGGCTAGGCCCTCATCTCAGCCATTAACTCTAATTTTGGACGGCTGGATGAGCGTTAGTTGAAACTGTCCTAATAGCTAACGTATTCTATGGATCATTTCCCATATATATATATATATATATATATATATATATACACACACGGAGAGTATCAAGTGCATATTTCTTTATTTAACATATCATGCTCACCACTTTTAGCGACAATGCGGTCCGTCGCGTATATCAGAGAACCGTCGTCTTAGCTTTTAGTAACTCATCGAACCATCGCCATAACATATAAAGAGTTTATCTATTCTTTAGAGACGGACCAAACCGTCGTCCGGTCCGTCGTTAAAGGTCATAAGCATGATATGTAAAATAAAAGAGTATGCATCAGAAACGGACTAAATATATATATAATCCCATTATCTACTAGCATTATTTATATTATGTATTTAATTTTATTTTTTAAATATGCATGAAAAGTATTTCTTTAGATTTTTTTATTTATTTAAAGACGAAGGGAGTATATTAAATGGATAATTTGCAATTTCCACCTAATAGGTACGAACTCCGAGTCAGGGTCGTTCTTGAGCCTTTGCCACCCGATTAGAGGGGCCAATTTTTTTTTTTATTTTTATATATAGTCCATTTCTGATGTATACCCTTTAATTTTATATACCATGCTCACCACCTTTAGTGACGGACCGGGCGACGGTTTGATCCGTCGCTATATAACAGATAAACCCTTTATGTGTTATGGCGACGGTTCGATGTGTCATTAAAAGCTAAGACGATGATTCTCTAATATACGCGACGGACTGAACCGTCGTCCGGTCCGTGGCTAAAGATGGTGAGCATGGTATGTTAAATAAAGGGGTATGCACTTAATCCTCTTCGTGTGTGTGTATATATATATATATATATATATATATATAGGATTTTGAACATTTGATTGAATATTTTGCCTCTAAGAATACTAAAAAAGGCATCTTTCAATGAATGTATTCTCATATATTTTGTTGTAGTCGAACTTTTCATATATTTTATAGTCGAACTATATTATATTTTAAGCTCTGAAAAGACACTTTTTTGGATATAACTTGTACTTTTTATTTATTTATTTTTACCTTTTTTTGTGAAGACAATGTTTTGAAAAGAGTCTCATTTTTATTATTCGCCTTGGGCCACCAAAATTTCAAGAACGCCCTGCTCTGAGTGGTTAATCCAAGTCAATTCTAGAATAAATTATTATTGTAATTTTTATTTTACTTACTTTCCTTTGTGGACTTATAAGATAAATTAGAATGAAAAAAAAGAAGTTACAAAAATGAGGAGATTATGGACTATTTTTTTTATTATTTTGAAAGTTATTAGGAGGAAATACGTAATTTTAATAAGAAATGTGGGTTTAAATAGTATCCTTTTAAAATATCAAAAAGTCAGAAGATTTTAAATCAAAGTATTTATTTAACGATATTAGGATCATAACATATCAATAATAAAATGTAAGATCCCAAATTTTATGAATAAGATTTAATTTTTTTTATATATTATTTTGAAATAGTAAGGTGTTGATTTGATAAATGTGATAAGTTATGGGTGAGATGTGCAAAGTTTACAGAGTAAGCAAGTGGTTATAAAATATTTGTTGTGTCGAAAAATATTCATTTGGTCGAGTAATATCGTTTTTGTCGGAGAATATTCGTACGACGACGCAGTCATTAGTGGACCCCACAACTGAATGAATGTCGGATATTGAAAGCGACAGAAGTAACCTTTTTATAAAAATAACCGCCAAACTGTTATCGTTAGTACTGTTGAAATACCCGGTGGTTAAAATACAGTAATACGTGGTGTTGCACAGTAGCACACGGTATTGCACAGTATTTCGAATTATTGATTCTTACGTAGGAAGGCACTTACTCAATTATTGTTACAGTAATTACTGTATAATATTTTATATTATTGATTCAATAATTGCATAATATTTTATTGGTTCAATATTTGTTACGTTGATATTTTATATCAATAAGTGCTACTTTGCTATTTTATATTAGTGATTCAATAATTGTCATTGCACAGTATTTCAAATTATCAAATCAATAATTCATATTATTTGAATAATATTATTAGATAGCATTATTGGCAATGTCTAAGGAAGTTCTGTCTAGGAAAGGGGTTGATTAATTGCGCGCCAGTAAGAAGAAATCCTTATCGAAAGGCCCCTTCTTTCATGGAAATGACCTAGTTGTCAATATTGTAGTTCTGTAGTATTATTTGTAAATAATTAATTGTTGATATATATTCAATGTGGATTTTTTAACGGAGAAATTTTTAGCATGTAACATTGGTTGAAAGTTAGTATTTTATCTTTTTTGATAAAATAATTCATTCAAATATATTATTATAATATTAAATTATAGTAGTATGATGTGATTATATAATAGTATAATTTTTATAATTAGAATTGTAACATTATTATAGTAAATTCATGGTATAAAAGTTAAACGAGGTGAAAGAATGCAAATAAAATTTGAACTCTTATGATGCAAACAATGATGTCATCGGAGCGATGAGGTAAGCAATGATGTCATAGGATCGATGATGTAAGCAATGATGTCATAAATTATGACGAAAAAACTATTTTACCATTACTCTGCCAAGCCTATAAATAGAAGCTCATTTCTTCATTATTTCTCACCAATTCACTAAAACTATAGAGAAAGAAAGTATAGAGAGAATAAGAGAGAAAGAAGAAGAGTATTCTGCTATTACACTAGTGCAATCTTCAAATTTTTAATGTAAGGGGTATTATTTCTTTCGTATTCATGAAGAGAGTTATTTTCTTTCAATACTCGTAAGGGTTGTTATTCCATTCTTTATTATTCTGTTAGAATAACCTGTCTACGCAGACTACCGCATGCATGGTAAAATTCTGTTGTTATTTCATTCTTTATTATTCTGTGGGAATAACCTGTCTACGCGGACTACCACATGCCTGGTGAATAACCATTCGTATTCAGTTGTTATTAAATTATGAAAATAATCTGTCTGAGCGGACTACCGTCTGACGGGTGAAAATCCAATTGCAGTTTCGTATATTGTTTCATTTCAGATTCCTAACTCTAAACTTACTACGGTAAGTATTTCTTCTATAATTCCTGAAATGATCAGAAATTCCTTGAGTTTTGCGCTTCATCTAATATCATTTCACTAGAATATTGGTCTAAACTTTCTTGTGAAATTTTTATCTTTTTCATGTCGTGTTACTATTCACGAGTTACTATTCACAGGGTACTATTCACGGTAAAAAATATATATTTTTTCTTCCAAATCATCTTTGATTGGATCCAGGTTTTGATCTTCATTCTTGAACTCTGGATAAATTTTCTAATATTTGTTCTTTATCTCACTGGATCCGTTATTCGTATTATTTTTCATCATCCTCAGTCCTAAATGGTGATATAACTGAATATTTTTGGCCTGTAATGCAAAGATGAATGATTACTTGATGAATATCTTTGGCCTGTAGTGCAAAGATGAATGATTACCTGATGAATATCTTTGGCCCGTAGTGCAAAGATGGACAGGTGTTGAGATGAACATGACCAACTGGTGATACAAATGAATATCTTTGGCCTGTAGTGCAAAAGATGAATATTTGATTCGAGATGTATATTGATTGATGTTACAGGAATAAAATATTGATGATGAACTTTTAAATCAAAGAAGATAGTAGACATCATTCTCTACTTAACTCTTCTAATGAATTGTTATTTCTGCAGCGAATATTGATCTAAAACTTGTTGTCCATAATATTTTATCTGATTTATTGAAGGCTAACGATAATTTATTTTTCAGTATCTTAATCATAATATTCTTTACTGGGCTAGTTGAGCTCACCATTTTCTTCTATTGTTCTCTTTAAGAAATGAGAATATCGCGGGTACTAATCGGGAAATGGAGTGATGGTTCGAGTTAGGGCTGTAGAAGTCCTCACTATATTTTTTTAAAATAGTGTGATAATAAATGTAATGATGACTTGGTTTGAATGTTTATATTTTTTATATGTCTGTATTGACACTCACAGTTGTGTGGTCGTATTTTGTACGACCGTTTGATATGAAAGATTGTATTTGGATTCTGTACCATGTATTTGACGACTCAGAATGGGTTGAGTATTGAACCTATTTTGGGGGTGTCACACCCACAACAGAATGAATGTCGAATATAGAAAGCGACAGAAGTAACCTTTTTATAAAAATAACGGCAAAACTGTTACTGTTAGTACTGTTAAAATTCTCGGTGGTTAAAATACAGTAATACGTGGTGTTGCACAGTAGCACACGGTATTGCACAGTATTTTGAATTATTGATTCTTACGTAGGAAGGCACTTACTCAATTATTGTTACAGTAATTACTGTTCAATATTTTATATTATTGATTCAATAATTGCATAATATTTTGTTAGTTCAATATTTGTTACGTTGATATTTTATATCAATAAGTGCTACTTTTCTATTTTATATTAGTGATTCAATAATTGTAATTGCACAATATTTCAAATTATCAAATCAATAATTCATATTATTTGAATAATATTATTAGATAGCATTATTGGCAATGTCTAAGAAAGTTCTGTTTAGGAAAGGGGTTGATTAATTGCGCGCCAGTAAGGTGAAATCCTTATCGAAAGGCCCCCTCTTTTCTGGGAACGACCTAGTTGTCAATATTGTAGTTCAGTAATATTATTTGTAAATAATTAATTGTTGATATATATTCTGTGACACCCCCAAATCCGGGTACTTCAATTCCACGGGACTTGGTGTTCACTGTACGAATATCATCTATCTATCTACCCATAGTAAATGCAAACCATGCAATAAATAGAATTAAATCCTCCCTTATGGGTTACAACATCTGAAAATAAATACATCAATCCCAGGTAATACTAACCTTAAACATCTGTGCGGAACATAAACAATTAAATAGTCTTACACAACTTTAACATAGAGCTGAAACATAAATATATAAAATAAACAACAAGTCTTCATCACTTGTTGACCTTGCCCTTGCCTTTGCTAGTAGAAGGCTCGTTGGACCTTTCGTTTTTAACTGCAATGTTATTATACGCAAGAGTGAGCACGATTGCCCACAAGTATAATAATATGACAACAATATAATAACATGCGAGTGAATCAAAGACATCTGAATAAAGAAGCTCAACTTTTGACTCGAGGATAAATAACAGGAATCAAAATAACATCTGAGGGTCATAAGACCTTGAACTATGTCCTAGGTTGTAAAGTGTTTATACTTTAAACCTTTAACAGTCATAAGACTATGGACTCTACTTCTCGTACTTAGGGGGATCAGCCCTTAGTACCATACTGTGCACAATATCTCAACGCTAAAGCGTAAATAATCCCCTTTACAGGGTTGTTCATCTCAGTTTTGACATCAGAGTCCGCACCAAAGGAAGTTTGGTTTGGATAAGCTCAATAAAGATTCTAGAATTTAGAACGTACATCAACTATGGACTAGTCGAATCGATAAGGGTTCACTAGTCCTATAAGGTTCAACAATAAACCATGCTCAAATCGAATAATAAATTCTCAAGAGTATACAATTGAATAAGTATTGTATAACTGAATCATGCTTTCAAAGAGTTATAGCATCTAATATGGAATTTCGAACTTGAACAATTAAGAACAAGAGCTTGCTCGATATAGAACACAAGTCTACGACTTGATAAATGAATAACTTAGAATTTAAGAAGCTTGCTCAATGAAGGTAAAGTTTAGAACACTTGCTCAATGTAAAAAGTAAAGTTTGAGTTTAGGAAACTTGAAAAATATTAAACAAGTTTAAGGATAGGAAACTTGCCTCTTGCACAAGCTACAAATATAATTACAATTCACTTCCTCAACGTCCTACACATTATATTATGTATACGACATCGATTAGTTTTCATAACTACTATGATTAACTGTTGAACTATTCACTTAAGTTCGACTTACAACTTGGTTTATAATATTACTCAATGGCTAACCACATAACATGAATGTAAACTCACAACATGCATATCACACATTTATAGCCCTTTAAACAATCATAATCAAGTTTTACAATTACGATATTCAAGTTCGCACTTAGTTTGTTAACTTGAACATTCATATTATCTTATACATGTCAATAACTTAATTTATTAATCATGAACTTTAAATCATATAATATTCATGTATGTAACTTAAAACAACATATTTTATTATCGAGAACACTATACTTGTGTGCGTGCATGTCCGAAGCCCTCCGATTGCCTCCGAATACGCATCAGTCACAAAGATGACTATTTTTACCCATTTTAACGATTTTAAAATGAAAAACTTAAATAATGAAAGTTGTAGGTCTACTCGTTATCTTTCCGAATCATCTTGAATCGCCTTAATCGGAGTTCGTATGAAAAAGTTATGCTTATTTTACTACAGGAGGTCAAAACAGTCTAGGAAACAAAACAAAAAAGGCTCCCGAACAACCCTTATACCCGCTGGGGCGGGTCCCCCTGCTGGGGCACTCCCTGGTTCGCGATTTTGACAGTTCGTTGGCCTAATTACTCCAATTAAATGCAAATTAAACTCACACAGCGATTTCTATGAAGTACGAACTTCATAGAAACATCATACAATGTTACTAACATGTTTTTAACATCTTAAATCATGCAATTACTCGAATCAAATCATTAAATTTCACTGTTCTTGGTGTTCTTGATGGTTTTGAAGAAAAATCAAGAAATTCAACGTTACGGATTCGTTATAACACCGAATCCGTTCGTTTAACTTCCGTTTTGTTCGTATAAACGTGTACAATCATATGCAAATGTTAATTCAAAGTTAAACCATCGATTCATTGTATAAAATTTGCACGTAAGGGCTGTAAGGGCCGTATGGCCATATATACGACTCTGTAATTTTCGAAAACCCAATTTAAACAAAATTCGATCACTGCAAGTTATGCATATATGGCATATAATATGTTATAAACACATAGGAACACACATATAGCCATATAATGAACAAATATCAATTTTCCCATTCACAGAGAATTTTTAAAGCACGTAAATGGAAAAACTCTGTAAAATTTTGAAAACCCAATTAAGGCCTAATTACATGAATTCGATTATTTTAATTCATTCATACCAAATACAAAACATGTTATAATGATATAATAACACACATATAAGCATATAATCAAAAATTGCTAATTTTTCCCATACACAGAGAACTCAGAATATATGTTCATAAAGGAAACATAATACATGAAATAAAACTGGGACAAAGGAATTACCCCTTGCAAACTCTGTGAATATGATATGGATTCCTTTTTTTTTATTCTTCAAATTCTTTCAACTCTCTCAATTCTCTTTTCTCTAAGTTTTCTCAGAGTATGTATATGATATATAGTAGTTCTGATATATGTTTATAATATATAAGTCTGATATGAATAATATACATATACGTATAATTAGTCGTGGGGTCATGGTCGTCAGTTAATCCCATAATGGGTTAACTGGCCTCAACCTTCACCAAGGCCTTGTTTGCTTGTCCCTTATTCCTCCTTTTTCATTTAATTTAATTAACTTACTATTATATAGTTAATTAAATGTCACACCCAATTAATAAAATAATCCTATTTAAATCAATTAAATAAAATTGCATAATTCCACAATAATTCACATAGTCACATAATTAAAATTCTTATTTATTAATTATGTCAAATCATTAAATCTCTAATTAATTATTAAATTAATTAGAATAATATTATGCTTATTAATTAATTCATTAAATCAAATAAACTCAATTAAATACGTACTTTGAATATAAAAATTCTCCACATTAATTTAACTAATGTAACACATATAATTAAATTACTCTACCACAAATTCATCAATTAATTATTTAACTCAATAATTAAATCATCGAAAAATATTTATTTAATTCAATAAATATTCAAAATAAATTACAAAAATCTTGTTCGTCACATCTTTCCCCCCTTAAAAGGATTCTGTCCCCAGAATCACGGTTCAATTAAATTTCGTCCCGTTACATTCTCCCCCCCTTACAAAGATTCTGTCCCCAGAATCGCATAAACAAAAATTAAGTAAATAAATCTGGGTAATTCTTCATCATATGCTCTTCGAGTTCCCACGTAGCTTCTTCAGCATTGTGGTTCCTCCAAATTACCTTAACAGAAGGTATAACTTTATTTCTGAGGACTTGCTCTTTCCTGTCAACAATCTGAACAGGAATTTCTTCATAGGATAAGTCTTTTTCAAAATGTAGGGGTTCATATTCAATAACATGTTTGTAATCGGGTTTGTAGGGGCGTAAAACTGAAACATGAAAGACGTTGTGGACATTCTCGAGCGCCGGAGGTAAGGCTACCTCATACGCAACTTCTCCAATCCTTCGCAGTACTTCAAAGGGTCCAATGAATCTTGGGCTCAATTTTCCTTTCTTACCGAATCTGATCTTTCCCTTCCAGGGAGAGACTTTCAAAAATACAAAGTTACCCGATTCAAACTCAACATTCTTACGGTGTGGATCGGCGTACTTCTTCTGCCTATCCTGAGCTGCTACTAGTCTTGTTCTGATCACTTTGACTATCTCTGCTGTCTGCTGTACCAGTTCTGGACCTAGTAGTTGTCTCTCGCTAACTTCATCCCAGTATAGCGGAGTTCTGCATTTTCTTCCGTACAATGCTTCGTAAGGCGGCATGCCAATACTAGCATGGTAACTGTTGTTGTAACTGAATTCCACAAGCGGTAGGTGATCATCCCAATTTCCTTTAAAATCCATGATGCATGCTCTCAACATATCTTCCAATGTCTGGATTGTTCTTTCACTCTGCCCGTCTGTCTGAGGGTGATAAGCCGTACTCATTCTCAACTGTGTCCCCATGCATTCTTGTAGTCGCTTCCAGAAGTTCGATGTGAAACGCGGATCTCTGTCGGAAACAATTGACACCGGAACTCCGTGCCTCGAAACAATCTCTTTCACATATAGCCTTGCCAACAGATCTAAGTTGAATCTGATTTTGATCGGAAGGAAGTGTGCTGATTTCGTCAGTCGGTCAACGATAACCCATACTGCGTCGTAGCCTTTCTGAGTCGTCGGAAGGCCGACCACGAAATCCATCGTAATGTGTTCCCATTTCCATTCTGGGATTTCCAGGGGTTGTAGCAAACCACTCGGTCTCTGATGTTCTGCTTTCACTTTCTGACAGGTTAGACACTTTGCAACACACTCAGCAACATCTCGTTTCAAATTCGGCCACCAAAAGTGCTGTCGAAGATCCTGGTACATCTTGGTACTACCGGGGTGAATCGAATACCGTGAGCTATGAGCCTCGCTCAAAATGTCATCCTTAATCTCTGGCACTGACGGTACCCAAACTCTGTTCTCAAATCTCAGTAGTCCCTCACTGTCTATCTTGAATCTCGGTTCGGTTCCTTCAGATATCTTTTTCTTAACCTTCTCACATTCTTCGTCCTGAAGTTGAGCTTCCTTAACTTTATCCAATAGGGTTGTACCAGTTTACATCTGAAACAACTTCTCGTCAATCTCCATCGGATACTTCACTTCCAATTTCAGCTTTTCCATTGCTGAAATTAGCTCCTCCTGAGCAGTCAACATCATCAATTTCTCCCGACCCTTTCTGCTTAAGGCGTCGGCAACCACATTAGCCTTACCCGGATGGTATAAGATTTCACAGTCATAATCCTTAATTAACTCCAGCCACCTTCTCTGGCGCATATTTAAGTCCTTCTGTGTAAAAATATATTTCAGACTCTTGTGGTCTGTATATATTTCACACTTCTCCCCATAAAGATAGTGTCTCCAAATTTTTAAAGCAAATACCACTGCAGCTAACTCCAAGTCATGGGTCGGATACCCCTTCTCATAGTCTTTCAATTGTCGTGACGCATATGCAATGACCCTGCCGTTTTGCATAAGCACACAGCCAAGTCCTTTATGCGACGCATCACTATAAACCACAAAATTGCCTGTGTCGTCCGGAAGGGATAACACAGGTGCTGAACTCAACCTCCTCTTAAGCTCTTGGAAACTTTTCTCACACTTCTCTGTCCAAACGAATTTCACCGATTTTCTAGTCAAATTCGTCAGCGGAGTTGCGATCTTGGAAAAGTCCTGAATAAATCTTCTATAATAACCCGCCAATCCAAGAAAACTCCTCACTTCCGACGGTGTTTTCGGCTGATCCCAGTTCATCACAGCTTCGACTTTAGAGGGATCTACCGAAATTCCGTCCTTGTCGATCACATGTCCAAGAAATTGCACTCTTTCAATCCAGAATTCACATTTCAAAAATTTGGCGTACAACTTCTCTCTTCTCAACGCCTCTAATGTTAACTTCAGATGTTCTACATGTTCTTCCTTGGTCTTGGAGTATACCAAAATATCGTCGATAAAGACCACCACGAATTTGTCCAAAAACGGCTTGAACACTCCATTCATTAAGCCCATGAATGCTGCAGGAGCATTCGTTAGACCAAATGACATTACCAAAAATTCGTAGTGACCATATCGAGTCCTAAATGCTGTCTTTGGAACATCCTCTGGCCTCACCTTCAGCTGATGATAGCCACTCCTCAAGTCTATCTTTGAAAAGTACCTTGCACCCTTCAATTGGTCGAACAGATCGTCGATCCTCGGTAATGGATATCTATTCTTAATTGTGACCTTATTCAGTTCTCTGTAGTCGATGCAAAGCCGCATCGTCCCGTCCTTCTTCTTCACAAACAACACCGGCGCTCCCCACGGCGATACGCTTGGTTGGATGTACTTCTTGTCCAGTAACTCTTGTAGTTGTACCATTAACTCTTTCATCTCTACCGGAGCCATCCGGTACGGTGCCTTCGATATTGGGGCCGTCCCTGGCGCCAAATCGATCACAAACTCAATCTCTCTGTCTGGCGGAAGTCCTGGCAGATCATCCGGAAATACGTCTAAGAAGTCCCTCACGACTGGTATATCTTCCAATTTCGGATTTTCTTTACGGCTATCGACTATGTAGGCTAAATATCCTACACAGCCTTGTCTTAACAACTTCCTGGCCTGCATCATCGTCAGACAACTCGCTTGTCTAGGCGATTTGCTGCCATAAAACACAACCTTTGACGGGGTCATAAGGTTGATACACTTCCTTTGGCAATCAATTACAGCCCCATAATTGACTAGCCAATCCATTCCCAGAATAACATCGAATTCCCCAAGCCTAATCGGGATAAGATCTACGTTCATAATGTTACCCTTAATATCTACTCTACAGTTCTTGTGTACATACTTAACAGGGATTACTTCTCTATTCTCAATCTCTATATTCATGGGGTATTCTAACTCGTCCATAGGAAGTTCTAAGTTCTTAGCAAAGTCATCGGATATAAATGAACAAGTAGCACCCGAATCAAATAGTACATAAGCATTAACTTTATTGATCGGAATGATACCTGACACCACATCGCGAGACTGCACAGCATCCTGCACTGTCATGTTGAAGGTCCTGGCGGTCGGTCGGTTGGTTGCGGTTGGTCCCGTGATAGTTAGAGCACTTCCACCGCTGTTTCCCCTGTTCCCTCCTGATCCTGCCCCTCCAGATCCCTTCTTGGGACAGTCCCTTGCCAGATGGTCCTTGGAGCCGCAAGTGAAGCAAGCGCCCTTCTTTGGGTTCGGACAGTTAGGTGCTATGTGGCCTTCCTGACCACAATTGTAGCATACTCGTTTTCCCTTCATACAGACCCCCAGGTGAGCTTTTCCGCAGGTCGAACAAGCTTCGATCCTCTTCTTTTGACCTCCTTGCTGATTCCCAGTTGATGAGTTATCATTCCACCTCCTCTTCTGATTATTACTTCCCCCCGTGTTGCTACCACTAGCCTTGTTAACTCCTTCACCTTCACTCTTTTTCTTCTTCTGGTCTTGATTGTACTTTGTAACAGCGTCACTCCCGCCTTCAGCGAGAATGGCCTTCTCCAACACCCCAGCAAAAGTGTTCAATTGGAACATTGACACCTTGCTATATAACCAGGGCTTCAGGCCCTGCTCAAACCTCCTTGCCTTCCTCTGATCGGTGTGCACTTGATACGTAGCAAACCTAGCCAACTCATTGAATTTCGCCGCATATTCCGGTACGGACATATTTCCCTATTTCAGTTCTAAAAACTGAATCTCCATTTGATTCTGCGAGCTGGTCGGAAAGTACATCTCGAAGAACATCTCTTTGAACCTCTCCCAGGTAATCACACCTTCACCTCCCCGGACCTTATTCGCTTGCCACCAATAGCTGGCCTCAGATTTTAGCATGAACGTTGCATAGGCGGTTTTCTGGTCTTCCCTGACTCTGGCGACGTCGAAAACTTTTTCCATCTCCATGACCCAGGTTTGAGCTTCTATTGGGTTCATGGTGCCTTTAAACTCTGGCGGTCCCACCGCCTTGAAGTCCTTGAACGTTGTGTTCGGTGGATCTTGAGATTGGTTGTTAAGTGCTCCAGCAAGTAAGTTCGCCAACTGCTGAACGGGATTAGCATTGGCGTTGTTGTTGTTGTTGTTAGTTGACCCTTCCTGGGCCGGTCGACGGTTTGGTCTTCTCCTTGGCGACATATTTCTGTTAAGATATACGCTTATTAGAACTTTATTCAATCTTTTAAATATTTAAGGCTTAACTTAAACATTTAGACACAATCAGTCAACACATTATTTCAAATAAACTCTGATATATTACTAAATCAAAAGTTTTAACATAATACGATAGCATCACTGCTATTTACATCAACTATCCCGAGATAAAGAATCTACAGGATTTAAAACATAAAATATTCCTCTGTTTATAAATACATTAGAATTTACATTATTAACTACTAGATAGGTTTCACAAAATCACATGTTCCTATCACTGCCCATTAAGGCGACGAACAGCTTTGCTACGCTCTTCTTCCATAATCCGGGACATCGTCCTACGATCTAGCATGTACGACGGTAGTCCTTCGAATTGAATTGGGTACCTCATAACCCGATCCTGGGCCTTGTCAATTGCATACTGAAGTGTAGAGTACGTCTCATCAAGCTTGGCCTTCTTCGCCCAACAGTTGTCTTCTGCGAGATCTGCTCGTCGTGATTCCCTTACCCAAGCTTCCTCTGCTATGGTCAGCCTTGCTGATTTCTCTTTTAGTTCATTCCTCAATTCCTCTATTTCCTTTGACTTCTGCTCGGTTTGGCCTTTCTCGTGAACCAAATTCCACTCTACATTTCCCAAACGTGTGTGAAGAGCCTCAACCTCTCCATCCCTCAGCTCGATGGTAGACTGTTGAGTAACCGACCGCTCCCTCAGCTCCTGAACAGTCTCCCTCAGCTCCTGAACAGTATCACGTAACTCTATGTTACGGTCATACAGCTCGTCATACATCTCGGCACTGATAGAGCTCGGCGGGAACTCTTTAGGGTCTTCCTCCTCCTCTTCGGCTGCCTCAGCCTGAACCTCAATCTCCTCAGGGTCTTCCTCAGAGTCCTCCTCTGAATCAGACACCGGCACATACTCCTGACCAATGACTGTGATCAAGGGTGATGGCTCTCGTTGGACTAACTGCTCCCAGACTACATGAATATCTCGGGGCTCCTCCTCTCTAGCCTCTAGGGGTACAAGGTCCCTGGACTGACTAGGTTCTCCAGCATCTGTCATCCTGACAAATAAAATTTTAAGTTTTAGTAATTACGTGATGCTAATCGATACTCGAATATATAAGTATAAGCACATAGCACATAAGGTAAGTTATTATCTTTCTTAGAACTCGATAAGAGCTATCATTACTATGTTCTCGATCTCTAAAAGGCTACTATCCTAAGGTTTTTCCCTACCTAAGGTTCATAACCTACAGCTTTGATACCAACCTGTGACACCCCCAAATCCGGGTACTTCAATTCCACGGGACTTGGTGTTCACTGTACGAATATCATCTATCTATCTACCCATAGTAAATGCAAACCATGCAATAAATAGAATTAAATCCTCCCTTATGGGTTACAACATCTGAAAATAAATACATCAATCCCAGGTAATACTAACCTTAAACATCTGTGCGGAACATAAACAATTAAATAGTCTTACACAACTTTAACATAGAGCTGAAACATAAATATATAAAATAAACAACAAGTCTTCATCACTTGTTGACCTTGCCCTTGCCTTTGCTAGTAGAAGGCTCGTTGGACCTTTCGTTTTTAACTGCAATGTTATTATACGCAAGAGTGAGCACGATTGTCCACAAGTATAATAATATGACAACAATATAATAACATGCGAGTGAATCAAAGACATCTGAATAAAGAAGCTCAACTTTTGACTCGAGGATAAATAACAGGAATCAAAATAACATCTGAGGGTCATAAGACCTTGAACTATGTCCTAGGTTGTAAAGTGTTTATACTTTAAACCTTTAACAGTCATAAGACTATGGACTCTACTTCTCGTACTTAGGGGGATCAGCCCTTAGTACCATACTGTGCACAATATCTCAACGCTAAAGCGTAAATAATCCCCTTTACAGGGTTGTTCATCTCAGTTTTGACATCAGAGTCCGCACCAAAGGAAGTTTGGTTTGGATAAGCTCAATAAAGATTCTAGAATTTAGAACGTACATCAACTATGGACTAGTCGAATCGATAAGGGTTCACTAGTCCTATAAGGTTCAACAATAAACCATGCTCAAATCGAATAATAAATTCTCAAGAGTATACAATTGAATAAGTATTGTATAACTGAATCATGCTTTCAAAGAGTTATAGCATCTAATATGGAATTTCGAACTTGAACAATTAAGAACAAGAGCTTGCTCGATATAGAACACAAGTCTACGACTTGATAAATGAATAACTTAGAATTTAAGAAGCTTGCTCAATGAAGGTAAAGTTTAGAACACTTGCTCAATGTAAAAAGTAAAGTTTGAGTTTAGGAAACTTGAAAAATATTAAACAAGTTTAAGGATAGGAAACTTGCCTCTTGCACAAGCTACAAATATAATTACAATTCACTTCCTCAACGTCCTACACATTATATTATGTATACGACATCGATTAGTTTTCATAACTACTATGATTAACTGTTGAACTATTCACTTAAGTTCGACTTACAACTTGGTTTATAATATTACTCAATGGCTAACCACATAACATGAATGTAAACTCACAACATGCATATCACACATTTATAGCCCTTTAAACAATCATAATCAAGTTTTACAATTACGATATTCAAGTTCGCACTTAGTTTGTTAACTTGAACATTCATATTATCTTATACATGTCAATAACTTAATTTATTAATCATGAACTTTAAATCATATAATATTCATGTATGTAACTTAAAACAACATATTTTATTATCGAGAACACTATACTTGTGTGCGTGCATGTCCGAAGCCCTCCGATTGCCTCCGAATACGCATCAGTCACAAAGATGACTATTTTTACCCATTTTAACGATTTTAAAATGAAAAACTTAAATAATGAAAGTTGTAGGTCTACTCGTTATCTTTCCGAATCATCTTGAATCGCCTTAATCGGAGTTCGTATGAAAAAGTTATGCTTATTTTACTACAGGAGGTCAAAACAGTCTAGGAAACAAAACAAAAAAGGCTCCCGAACAACCCTTATACCCGCTGGGGCGGGTCCCCCTGCTGGGGCACTCCCTGGTTCGCGATTTTGACAGTTCGTTGGCCTAATTACTCCAATTAAATGCAAATTAAACTCACACAGCGATTTCTATGAAGTACGAACTTCATAGAAACATCATACAATGTTACTAACATGTTTTTAACATCTTAAATCATGCAATTACTCGAATCAAATCATTAAATTTCACTGTTCTTGGTGTTCTTGATGGTTTTGAAGAAAAATCAAGAAATTCAACGTTACGGATTCGTTATAACACCGAATCCGTTCGTTTAACTTCCGTTTTGTTCGTATAAACGTGTACAATCATATGCAAATGTTAATTCAAAGTTAAACCATCGATTCATTGTATAAAATTTGCACGTAAGGGCTGTAAGGGCCGTATGGCCATATATACGACTCTGTAATTTTCGAAAACCCAATTTAAACAAAATTCGATCACTGCAAGTTATGCATATATGGCATATAATATGTTATAAACACATAGGAACACACATATAGCCATATAATGAACAAATATCAATTTTCCCATTCACAGAGAATTTTTAAAGCACGTAAATGGAAAAACTCTGTAAAATTTTGAAAACCCAATTAAGGCCTAATTACATGAATTCGATTATTTTAATTCATTCATACCAAATACAAAACATGTTATAATGATATAATAACACACATATAAGCATATAATCAAAAATTGCTAATTTTTCCCATACACAGAGAACTCAGAATATATGTTCATAAAGGAAACATAATACATGAAATAAAACTGGGACAAAGGAATTACCCCTTGCAAACTCTGTGAATATGATATGGATTCCTTTTTTTTTATTCTTCAAATTCTTTCAACTCTCTCAATTCTCTTTTCTCTAAGTTTTCTCAGAGTATGTATATGATATATAGTAGTTCTGATATATGTTTATAATATATAAGTCTGATATGAATAATATACATATACGTATAATTAGTCGTGGGGTCATGGTCGTCAGTTAATCCCATAATGGGTTAACTGGCCTCAACCTTCACCAAGGCCTTGTTTGCTTGTCCCTTATTCCTCCTTTTTTATTTAATTTAATTAACTTACTATTATATAGTTAATTAAATGTCACACCCAATTAATAAAATAATCCTATTTAAATCAATTAAATAAAATTGCATAATTCCACAATAATTCACATAGTCACATAATTAAAATTCTTATTTATTAATTATGTCAAATCATTAAATCTCTAATTAATTATTAAATTAATTAGAATAATATTATGCTTATTAATTAATTCATTAAATCAAATAAACTCAATTAAATACGTACTTTGAATATAAAAATTCTCCACATTAATTTAACTAATGTAACACATATAATTAAATTACTCTACCACAAATTCATCAATTAATTATTTAACTCAATAATTAAATCATCGAAAAATATTTATTTAATTCAATAAATATTCAAAATAAATTACAAAAATCTTGTTCGTCACATATTCAATGTGAATTTTTTAACAGAGGAATTTTTAGCATGTGACATTGGTTGAAAGTTGGAATTTTATCTTTTTTGATAAAATAATTCATTCAAATATGTTATTATAATATTACATTATAGTAGTATGATGTGATTATATAATAGTATAATTTTTATAATTAGAATTGTAACATTATTATAGTAAATTCATGGTATAAAAGTTAAACGAGGTGGAAGAGTGCAAATTGAATTTGAACTCTTATGATGCAAACAGCGATGTCATCAAAGCGATGAGGTAAACAAGGATGTCATCAAAGCGATGAGGTAAGCAATGATGTCATAGGATCGATGGTGTAAGCGATGATGTCATAAATTACGACGAAAAGACTATTTTACCCTTACTCTGCCAAGCCTATAAATAGAAGCTCATTTCTTCATTATTTCTCATTAATTCACTAAAACTATAGAGAGAGAAAGTATAGAGAGAATAAGAGAGAAAGAAGAAGAGTATTCTGCTATTACACTAGTGCAGTCTCTAAATTTTTAAGGTAAGGGGTATTATTTCTTTCGCATTCATGAAGAGAGTTATTTTCTTTCAATACTCGTAAGGGTTGTTATTTCATTATTTATTATTCTGTTGGAATAACCTGTAAGACCCCAACTTTTATGAATAAAGATTTAGTTTTCTTTATATATTATTTCGAAACAGTAAGGTGTTGTTTTGATAAATATGAAAGTTATGGGTGAAATGTGCAAACATTTTTAAAATGAGCAAGTGGTTATAAAATATTCTTGTTGTCGGGGAATATTCGTTTGGTCGTGGAATATTCTTGTTGTCGGAGAATATTCGTACGACGGCGCAGCTATTTGTGGGCCCCCACAACGGAATAACTATCGGATATAGAAAGCGACAGAAATAACTTTTTTACAGAATAACGGCGTGGTTGTTACCGTTAGTACTGTTGAAATACCCGGTGGTTAAAATACAGTGATACACGGTGTTGCATAGTAGCACACGGTATTGCACAGTATTTTAAATTATTGAGTCTTACGTGAGAAGCCATTACTCAATTATTGTTACAGTAATTACTGTTCAATATTTTATATTATTGACTCAATAATTGCTACGATGATATTTTATATTATTGACTCAATAATTGCTGCATTGATATTTTATTGACTCAATAATTGTCACGTTGCTATTTTTTATGATTGATTCAATAATGGCCACAGTTGATATTTTGTAGTATTGATTCAATAATTGTCGTTGCACAGTATTTCACGTTATCAACTCAATAATTCATATTATTTGAATAATATTATTAGATAGCATTATTGACAATGTCTAAGGAAGTTCTGTCTAGGAGGGGTTATTTAATTGCGCGCCAGTAAGGAGAAGTCCTTATCGGAAGGCCCCCTCTGTCCTGGGAACGACCTGGTTGTTAATATTGTAGTTCTATAATATTATTTGTGAATAATTAATTATTGATTTATATGATAAGAAAATATTTATTTTGTGGATATTAAAGAAGGAATTGGCGCTGGTGACCTTTTGCCAATATTTTGGTGTGAGAAATCATCTGTTTTTGGATTTCGGATAATTTATGTTTGGAATTTGGAAAAACTTCCTTCTCAAAGTTGTAGAGAATTAAATTTCCTATGAAAGGACATAGAATTTGTATTTTTCTGACGAAGGGGCTATTTGTTATGAATTATTGAAGTTTCGGAAAATATATATATTATAAAGGGTGGGCCCCACTTTTGTTGTTGGTTGAAAAATCTGATTTTTTTGGTAGCAGCCGGCGGCTGGAAATTTTAAAAAAAAATATATTATTTTATTCATTTAGTCTCCTTTGGCATCCTAAGCTTTTCCTATAAATAGGGTGCTTAGGTTAGAATTGAAAATCACACCAGAATCAGAAGTTTTCTCTCTCTATAATATCGAGCGTATTTTTGTGAGTATTTCAATACTTTGAGTATTAGTATTCAGCGCAAGTTTCCTTCGGTATTATATCCGATATTTCAGTCAGAGGTATTATCTTTTTGAGGTAAGGGATGTTATTTTCTTTCGTAAATGATGTTATTCTTTTCAATATCATTATACAGAAATATTGTCATGGATTTTATGTTGAAATTCTTATTTTTTCCGTCGGGGTTACTATTCACATATACGGCACTATTCACGTATACGGCACTATTCACGGAAAAATTAAATTTTCTTCTATTTGTCCAAATTGCTTGTTAAGGTTACTATCTTTGATTGTATCCAAGTTTTGAGCTCTATTCTTGAATTTTGCTCCATAATTGATTATTACGAGTTATTTTTGAATTGAATATACTAAAATACGAATCCTTAGTCTTTGTCTTTTATCTCACTGGATTCGTTTTGTTTAAAATGTTTTTCATCATCCTCAGTCCTAAAAGGTGATGTAACTGAATATCTTTGGCCTGTAGAGCAAAGATAAATGATTACTTGATGAATATCTTTGGCCTGTAGAGCAAAGATGAATGATTACCTGATGAATATCTTTGGCCTGTAGTGCAAAGATGACAGGTGTTGAGATGAATATGACCACTGATGATACAAATGAATATCTTTGGCCTGTAGTGCAAAGATGAATATTGATTCGAGATGTATATTGATTGATGTTACAGGGATAAAATATTGATGATGGACTTTTAAATCATAGAAGATAGTAGACTTGATTCTCTGCTTAACTCTTCTAATGATTTGTTATTTCCGCTGCGAATATTGATCTAAAGTTGGTTGTCCATTATATTTTATCTTATTTATTGAAGACTAACGATAATTTGTTTCCCATTATCTTAGTCATAATATTCTTTACTGAGCTAGTTGAGCTCACCCTTTTCATCTGTTGTCCTCTTCAGGAAATGAGAATGTTGCGGGGACTAGTCGGGGGACAGAGTGATGGTCCGAGTTAGAGCAGTAGTAGTCCTCACTATTTCTGATAAATAGTGTGATAATAATTGTAATGAGGACTTAGTTTGAATCTTAATATTTTCTACATATTTGTATTGAGACTCACAGTTGTGTGGTCGTATTTTGCACGACCGTATGATATAAAGTTTGTATTTGAATTCTGTACCATGTATTTGGCGACTCAGAATGGGTTGGGTTGAATGGACCTATTCTGGGGGCGTCACAGTTGGTATCAGAGCTTAGGGATATGATCTCTGGCGGAGATCGGGGAATAGAACTAGGAGGGGAGAGACGAGTAAATCCTTCGCTAGTGTGTCCTACCTAAGCTTATGTGGTATTTAATTGGTCAGTCGGAGCATAGGGTTAATATGTGATATGTTGACTTGTTTAATTAACCCTTGTTTTATGGCAGTATTTGAGAATGGCAGCTGAGAATGTTAACAACGAAGTGAATGAGACCGTGGAGACACCTTTAATCGTTAACCAGGAGAACGTGCAACAAGAAGGCAATGTTCATCCTGAAAATAACGCTGGTCAGACGATAAACGATGAGATGTTTAGAAGTTTTTTGCAGTTCATGCAAAATCAGACGAGGGAGACTCGTGTGCAACATACAGATGGAGATAATAACAACACGCGAGCTGTCACTGCCAAGCAGTTCAAAGAATTGGGACCACCAGAGTTTCTGGGAAAGCCAGATCCGATCAAGGCGGAGACGTGGATTAAACAAATTACCAAGATATTTGATGTCTTAGGATGCACGGAGGAACAGAAGGTTCCATTCGCCACGTTTATGTTCCGTGGAGAGGCAGATTACTGGTGAGAATCCGTGAAGCGTACCCAGCCTGCCGCACTTAAGATGTCTTGGGAAGCGTTTCAGAAACTGTTCAATGACAAGTACTTTCCTGAAAGTATTCGTCATATGAAGGAAGTAGAGTTTATTAGACTCGAACAAAATAACATGACGGTATCCCAATACGAGGCTAAGTTCGCGGAGCTGTCCAGGTTTGCACCTCATTTGGTGGAGAATGAGGAACGTATGACGCGGATGTTTCTAAGAGGTTTGAAACCCGAAATACGTCAATACCTCATTTCTCATAAATTTTCTTTATATTCGGATGTAGTAAACAGGGCCCAGTTATTAGAACGAGATAATGATTATGTTCAACCGAGGGACCACAACCAAGGTCGTACCGGTGGCAGCAGTCATCGGAGCAATGATAACCAGCGAGGAGGAAAGTATGACAAAAGCGGTAACCACTCCGGTGGTTATCGTGGCCATGATAGTAGAAGAAGCGAATCGGGAGGAGATTTCAAGAAGAGAAGGTACAACAATGAGAACGTGAAGACGTCGACATCAGCACCAGCATCAACTGTTTTGAGGGGAGGAGAACGACCACCGGTCGTATGCTTTAAATGCGGGAAAGAGGGACATATTAGCCCAAACTGCCCACAACAATTCAAAGGATGCTATAACTGTGGAAAAGAAGGACATATAGCTCGAGATTGTCCTGTTACGAAACCAAGTTCAGCGGGGGTAGTGATTCCAAAGGCGGTTGCAGACAAGTCAAAGTCGGTGATTCCTGGAAGAGCGTTTGTCGTGATAGCCCAAAACGCGAGGAATCCACACGAGGTGATTACGGGTAAGCTGATCATAAACTCTTGCGAAGTTTATACCTTGTTAGATACCGGTGCTACCCATTCCTTTATTTCACCTGCTTGTGCTCAACGTTTGAACTTGACTTCTGATAAATTAGACTTTGACTTATCTGTTGAAACTCCGTTAGGAGAAACCTTTGTTACATCTACAGTTTACAAATCTTGCTTGATTCAGATTGGTACCCTTACCTTACCTGTTGATCTTATATCTTTGAAAATACTTGCATTTGACGTGATTTTAGGAATTGACTGGTTAACCACTTACCATGCCAAAATTGATTGTTTTCGTAAGGTTGTTAGTTTTCATATTCCTAATCAACCTGTTGTGCGAATCCAAATCACCAAACCACTAAAATCAGTCAATATCATTTCAAGTCATAAAGCTATTCGTTTATTGAAAAACGGATGTCAAGCTTTCTTAGCTCATGTCACTGATCTAAATCAGAATACATCAGATTTGAATGATATTTCCGTTGTTAATGAGTTTCCTGATGTATTTCCCGAAGAACTTCCCGGTCTACCCCCAGAACGTGAAGTTGAATTCTTTATTGACCTTGAGCCCGGTACAAAGCCCATTTCTAAAACCCCATATCGAATGGCTCCTATTGAACTTCAGGAGTTAAAGGTCCAATTACAAGAGTTGTTAGATATCGGTTTTATTCGTCCTAGTACATCTCCTTGGGGTGCTCCTGTTTTATTCGTAAAGAAGAAAGACGGGAGTATGCGACTTTGTATTGACTATCGGGAGTTGAACCATGTCACCATTAAGAATAGGTATCCGTTACCTCGTATTGATGACCTGTTCGACCAGTTGCAAGGAGCGCAATTCTTTTCAAAGATCGATCTTCGTTCTGGATATCATCAGTTGAAGATTAAAACTGAGGATATTCCAAAGACTGCTTTTAGAACACGGTACGGGCATTATGAGTTCTTAGTCATGTCTTTTGGATTGACTAATGCTCCTACTGCTTTCATGGATATGATGAACCGTGTATTTAAGGAGTATTTAGATCAATTCGTTGTTGTCTTTATTGATGACATCCTCATCTATTCTAAAAGTCGTGAAGATCATGAACACCATTTGAAGTTAGTACTTCAAAAGCTTCGTGAGAACAAGCTATATGCCAAGCTGAAGAAATGCGAATTTTGGCTTGAGGAAGTAGCATTCCTTGGGCACGTGGTATCGAAACGTGGAGTATCTGTGGACCCGGCGAAGATTGAAGCAATACAAAGCTGGGAGCAACCTAAGTCGGTGACTGAAGTACGAAGCTTTCTGGGCTTAGCTGGTTACTATCGGAGGTTCGTAGAGGGATTTTCTCGAATCGCTACTCCATTAACTCAGTTAACCCGGAAAGATACGAAATTCGTTTGGAATGAGGAATGCGAGAAGAGCTTCCAAGAGCTCAAGAGGAGACTTATTTCGGCACCTGTTCTGACAATACCATCTGGTTCGGATGGATTTGTTATTTACAGCGATGCTTCGGGCAAAGGGTTAGGATGTGTTCTCATGCAACATGGGAAAGTCATAGCCTATGCCTCGCGACAACTCAAAGAATATGAGAGAAATTATCCTACTCATGATCTAGAGTTGACAGCAGTCGTATTCGCGTTGAAGATCTGGAGACATTACTTGTACGGAGAGAAAGTGGAGATTTATACGGATCATAAGAGCCTTAAATATTTCTTCACTCAGAAGGAACTCAACATGCGGCAACGACGTTGGCTTGAGTTGTTGAAAGATTACGATCATACCATCCAATACCATCCTGGAAAAGCGAACGTGGTAGCTGACGCGTTGAGTAGAAGATCATATGTGGGAACGAGTGCGATGATGTCAAGTATACGCGTAGAACCAGCTTTTCTTGATAAAGTTAAAGCTGCTCAAGTTACGGATGCGGAACTGATGAAGATGAAGAAGAAGGTGCAAGAAGGTTCAATTCCAGAAGCAAGAATCGATGAAGAGGGAATACTTCGAGTCAACTCCAGACTTTGTGTTCCTAACGATTTTGACTTGAAGTATAGAATCATGATGGAGGCACACAACACACCGTTTGCAATCCATCCTGGGAGTACTAAAATGTATCGTGATCTTCGACATACATTTTGGTGGGGCAATATTAAGAGGGAGATCGCGGAGTTCATCTCGAGATGTTTAACTTGTCAACGTGTAAAAGCGGAGCATCAAGTGCCGAAGGGTCCATTGCAACCACTAGAGATTCCGAAATGGAAGTGGGAACACATTACGATGGATTTCGTTACGGTTCTTCCCAAGGTTTCTCAAGGCTTAGATGCGATTTGGGTTATTGTTGATAGATTAACCAAGTCTGCTCATTTCTTGCAGATACGAGAGACTTATTCCCTTGAACGTCTTGCTCATATGTACATGAATGAGATTGTGAGATTGCATGGCATGCCAGTATCCATAGTTTCGGATCGTGATCCCAGATTTACTTCACGATTTTGGATCAGTTTGCAGAAAGCTATGGGTACGGATTTACGATTCAGTTCGGCTTATCATCCTCAAACAGACGGACAATCAGAGAGGACTATTCAAACTCTGGAAGATTTATTGAGACTTTGTGTTCTAGACTTCAAAGGGAGTTGGGATAAGTACTTACCATTGGTGGAATTCTCCTACAATAACAGTTATCAGGCAAGTATAGGCGTAGCTCCATTCGAAGCGTTGTATGGGAGAAAGTGTCGTTCTCCAGTATGTTGGGATGAGGTGGGTGAAGCAACATTTTTGGGACCAGAGTTAGTACGTATGACTACAGAAAAGATCCAAATAATCCGACAACGTATACAGACGGCACAGGATCGACAAAAGAGTTATGCAGATCTTCATCGAAAGGACGTGGAATTTAATGTTGGAGACCATGTGTTATTACGTGTTGCTCCATGGAAAGGAGTTACAAGGTTTGGGAAGAGAGGAAAGCTCAACCCACGATTCATTGGTCCATTTGAGATTCTTGACCGAGTAGGAAATGTGGCCTATAGACTCGCTTTACCTCCAAGCATGTCTCGTGTTCATAACGTATTTCACATATCCATGTTACGTAAATATGTGAAGGATCCAAACCGCATTATTGAGTTAGAACCAGACGAGATAGCCGAAGATTTAACGTACGAGGAGGTACCTGTCAAGATCTTGGATAGGAAGGAGCATGTCCTACGCTCGAAAATTATACCTCAAGTTAAGGTTTTGTGGAGAAACCATGCAATTGAGGAAATGACCTGGGAGTTAGAATCGGAAATGAAAGCGAGGTATCCTCACCTTTTCGACATACTAGGTACGTACGTTAATTTCGAGGACGAAATTTCATAAGGAGGGGAGGTTGTAAGACCCCAACTTTTATGAATAAAGATTTAGTTTTCTTTATATATTATTTCGAAACAGTAAGGTGTTGTTTTGATAAATATGAAAGTTATGGGTGAAATGTGCAAACATTTTTAAAATGAGCAAGTGGTTATAAAATATTCTTGTTGTCGGGGAATATTCGTTTGGTCGTGGAATATTCTTGTTGTCGGGGAATATTCGTACGACGGCGCAGCTATTTGTGGGCCCCCACAACGGAATAACTGTCGGATATAGAAAGCGACAGAAATAACTTTTTTACAGAATAACGGCGTGGTTGTTACCGTTAGTACTGTTGAAATACCCGGTGGTTAAAATACAGTGATACACGGTGTTGCATAGTAGCACACGGTATTGCACAGTATTTTGAATTATTGAGTCTTACGTGAGAAGCCATTACTCAATTATTGTTACAGTAATTACTGTTCAATATTTTATATTATTTACTCAATAATTGCTACGTTGATATTTTATATTATTGACTCAATAATTGCTGCATTGATATTTTATTGACTCAATAATTGCCACGTTGCTATTTTTTATGATTGATTCAATAATGGCTACAGTTGATATTTTGTAGTATTGATTCAATAATTGTCGTTGCACAGTATTTCACGTTATCAACTCAATAATTCATATTATTTGAATAATATTATTAGATAGCATTATTGACAATGTCTAAGGAAGTTCTGTCTAGGAGGGGTTATTTAATTGCGCGCCAGTAAGGAGAAGTCCTTATCGGAAGGCCCCTTCTGTCCTGGGAACGACCTGGTTGTTAATATTGTAGTTCTATAATATTATTTGTGAATAATTAATTATTGATTTATATGATAAGAAAATATTTATTTTGTAGATATTAAAGAAGGAATTGGCGCTGGTGAGCTTTTGTCAATATTTTGGTGTGAGAAATCATCTGTTTTTGGATTTCGGATAATTTATGTTTGGAATTTGGAAAAACTTCCTTCTGCAAAGTTGTAGAGAATTAAATTTCCTATGAAAGGATATAGAATTTGTATTTTTCTGACGAAGGGGCTATTTGTTATGAATTATTGAAGTTTTGAAAAATATATATATTATAAAGGGTGGGCCCCACTTTTGTTGTTGGTTGAAAAATCTGATTTTTTTGGTAGCAGCCGGCGGCTGGAAATTTTAAAAAAAAAATATTATTTTATTCATTTAGTCTCCTTTGGCATCCTAAGCTTTTCCTATAAATAGGGTGCTTAGGTTAGAATTGAAAATCACACCAGAATCAGAAGTTTTCTCTCTCTATAATATCGAGCGTATTTTTGTGAGTATTTCAATACTTTGAGTATTAGTATTCAGCGCAAGTTTCCTTCGGTATTATATCCGATATTTCAGTCAGAGGTATTATCTTTTTGAGGTAAGGGATGTTATTTTCTTTCGTAAATGATGTTATTCTTTTCAATATCATTATACAGAAATATTATCATGGATTTTATGTTGAAATTCTTATTTTTTCCGTCGGGGTTACTATTCACGTATACGGCACTATTCACGGAAAAATTAAATTTTCTTCTATTTGTCCAAATTGCTTGTTAAGGTTACTATCTTTGATTGTATCCAAGTTTTGAGCTCTATTCTTGAATTTTGCTCCATAATTGATTATTACGGGTTATTTTTGAATTGAATATACTAAAATACGAATCCTTAGTCTTTGTCTTTTATCTCACTGGATTCGTTTTGTTTAAAATATTTTTCATCATTCTCAGTCCTAAAAGGTGATGTAACTGAATATCTTTGGCATGTAGAGCAAAGATGAATGATTACTTGATGAATATCTTTGGCCTGTAGAGCAAAGATGAATGATTACCTGATGAATATCTTTGGCTTGTAGTGCAAAGATGACAGGTGTTGAGATGAATATGACCACTGATGATACAAATGAATATCTTTGGCCTGTAGTGCAAAGATGAATATTGATTCGAGATGTATATTGATTGATGTTACAGGGATAAAATATTGATGATGGACTTTTAAATCATAGAAGATAGTAGACTTGATTCTCTGCTTAACTCTTCTAATGATTTGTTATTTCCGCTGCGAATATTGATCTAAAGTTGGTTGTCCATTATATTTTATCTTATTTGTTGAAGACTAACGATAATTTGTTTCCCATTATTTTAGTCATAATATTTTTTACTGAGCTAGTTGAGCTCACCCTTTTCATCTGTTGTCCTCTTCAGGAAATGAGAATGTTGCGGGGACTAGTCGGGGGACAGAGTGATGGTCCGAGTTAGAGCAGTAGTAGTCCTCACTATTTCTGATAAATAGTGTGATAATAATTGTAATGAGGACTTAGTTTGAATCTTAATATTTTCTACATATTTGTATTGAGACTAACAGTTGTGTGGTCGTATTTTGCACGACCGTATGATATAAAGTTTGTATTTGAATTCTGTACCATGTATTTGGCGACTCAGAATGGGTTGGGTTGAATGGACCTATTCTGGGGGCGTCACAGTTGGTATCAGAGCTTAGGGATATGATCTCTGGCGGAGATCGGGGAATAGAACTAGGAGGGGAGAGACGAGTAAATCCTTCGCTAGTGTGTCCTACCTAAGCTTATGTGGTATTTAATTGGTCAGTCGGAGCATAGGGTTAATATGTGATATGTTGACTTGTTTAATTAACCCTTGTTTTATGGCAGTATTTGAGAATGGCAGCTGAGAATGTTAACAACGAAGTGAATGAGACCGTGGAGACACCTTTAATCGTTAACTAGGAGAACGTGCAACAAGAAGGCAATGTTCATCCTGAAAATAACGCTGGTCAGACGATAAACGATAGGATATTTTGAAGTTTTTTGCAGTTCATGCAAAATCAGACGAGGGAGACTCGTGTGCAACATACAGGTGGAGATAATAACAACACGCGAGCTGTCACTGCCAAGCAGTTCAAAGAATTGGGACCACCAGAGTTTCTGGGAAAGCCAGATCCGATCAAGGCGGAGACATGGATTAAACAAATTACCAAGATATTTGATGTCTTAGGATGCACGGAGGAACAGAAGGTTCCATTCGCCACGTTTATGTTCCGTGGAGAGGCAGATTACTGGTGGGAATCCGTGAAGCGTACCCAGCCTGCCGCACTTAAGATGTCTTGGGAAGCGTTTCAGAAACTGTTCAATGACAAGTACTTTCCTGAAAGTATTCGTCATATGAAGGAAGTAGAGTTTATTAGACTCGAACAAAATAACATGACGGTATCCCAATACGAGGCTAAGTTCGCGGAGCTGTCCAGGTTTGCACCTCATTTGGTGGAGAATGAGGAACGTATGACGCGGATGTTTCTAAGAGGTTTGAAACCCGAAATACGTCAATACCTCATTTCTCATAAATTTTCTTTATATTCGGATGTAGTAAACAGGGCCCAGTTATTAGAACGAGATAATGATTATGTTCAACCGAGGGACCACAACCAAGGTCGTACCGGTGGCAGCAGTCATCGGAGCAATGATAACCAGCGACGAGGAAAGTATGACAGAAGCGGTAACCACTCCGGTGGTTATCGTGGCCATGATAGTAGAAGAAGCGAATCGGGAGGAGATTTCAAGAAGAGAAGGTACAACAATGAGAACGTGAAGACGTCGACATCAGCACCAGCATCAACTGTTTCGAGGGGAGGAGAACGACCACCGGTCGTATGCTTTAAATGCGGGAAAGAGGGACATATCAGCCCAAACTGCCCACAACAATTCAAAGGATGCTATAACTTTGGAAAAGAAGGACACATAGCTCGAGATTGTCCTGTTACGAAACCAAGTTCAGCGGGGGTGGTGATTCCAAAGGCGGTTGCAGACAAGTCAAAGTCGGTGATTCCTGGAAGAGCGTTTGTCGTGACAGCCCAAAACGCGAGGAATCCACACGAGGTGATTACGGGTAAGCTGATCATAAACTCTTGCGAAGTTTATACCTTGTTAGATACCGGTGCTACCCATTCCTTTATTTCACCTGCTTGTGCTCAACGTTTGAACTTGACTTCTGATAAATTAGACTTTGACTTATCTGTTGAAACTCCGTTAGGAGAAACCTTTGTTACATCTACAGTTTACAAATTTTGCTTGATTCAGATTGGTACCCTTACCTTACCTGTTGATCTTATATCTTTGAAAATACTTGCATTTGACGTGATTTTAGGAATTGACTGGTTAACCACTTACCATGCCAAAATTGATTGTTTTCGTAAGGTTGTTAGTTTTCATATTCCTAATCAACCTGTTGTGCGAATCCAAATCACCAAACCACTAAAATCAGTCAATATCATTTCAAGTCATAAAGCTATTCGTTTATTGAAAAACGGATGTCAAGCTTTCTTAGCTCATGTCACTGATCTAAATCAGAATACATCAGATTTGAATGATATTTCCGTTGTTAATGAGTTTCCTGATGTATTTCTCGAAGAACTTCCCGGTCTACCCCCAGAACGTGAAGTTGAATTCTTTATTGACCTTGAGCCCGGTACAAAGCCCATTTCTAAAACCCCATATCGAATGGCTCCTATTGAACTTCAGGAGTTAAAGGTCCAATTACAAGAGTTATTAGATATCGGTTTTATTCGTCCTAGTACATCTCCTTGGGGTGCTTCTGTTTTATTCGTAAAGAAGAAAGACGGGAGTATGCGACTTTGTATTGACTATCGGGAGTTGAACCATGTCACCATTAAGAATAGGTATCCGTTACCTCGTATTGATGACCTGTTCGACCAGTTGCAAGGAGCGCAATTCTTTTCAAAGATCGATCTTCGTTCTGGATATCATCAGTTGAAGATTAAAACTGAGGATATTCCAAAGACTGCTTTTAGAACACGGTACGGGCATTATGAGTTCTTAGTCATGTCTCTTGGATTGACTAATGCTCCTGCTGCTTTCATGGATATGATGAACCGTGTATTTAAGGAGTATTTAGATCAATTCGTTGTTGTCTTTATTGATGACATCCTCATCTATTCTAAAAGCCGTGAAGATCATGAACACCATTTGAAGTTAGTACTTCAAAAGCTTCGTGAGAACAAGCTATATGCCAAGCTGAAGAAATGCGAATTTTGGCTTGAGGAAGTAGCATTCCTTAGGCACGTGGTATCGAAACGTGGAGTATCTGTGGACCCGGCGAAGATTGAAGCAATACAAAGCTGGGAGCAACCTAAGTCGGTGACTGAAGTACGAAGCTTTCTGGGCTTAGCTGGTTACTATCGGAGGTTCGTAGAGGGATTTTCTCGAATCGCTACTCCATTAACTCAGTTAACCCGGAAAGATACGAAATTCGTTTGGAATGAGGAATGCGAGAAGAGCTTCCAAGAGCTCAAGAGGAGACTTATTTCGGCACCTGTTCTGACAATACCATCTGGTTCGGATGGATTTGTTATTTACAGCGATGCTTCGGGCAAAGGGTTAGGATGTGTTCTCATGCAACATGGGAAAGTCATAGCCTATGCCTCGCGACAACTCAAAGAATATGAGAGAAATTATCCTACTCATGATCTAGAGTTGACAGCAGTCGTATTCGCGTTGAAGATCTGGAGACATTACTTGTACGGAGAGAAAATGGAGATTTATACGGATCATAAGAGCCTTAAATATTTCTTCACTCAGAAGGAACTCAACATGCGGCAACGACGTTGGCTTGAGTTGTTGAAAGATTACGATCATACCATCCAATACCATCCTGGAAAAGCGAACGTGGTAGCTGACGCGTTGAGTAGAAGATCATATGTGGGAACGAGTGCGATGATGTCAAGTATACGCGTAGAACCAGCTTTGCTTGATAAAGTTAAAGCTGCTCAAGCTACGGATGCGGAACTGATGAAGATGAAGAAGAAGGTGCAAGAAGGTGCAATTTCAGAAGCAAGAATCGATGAAGAGGGAATACTTCGAGTCAACTTCAGACTTTGTGTTCCTAACGATTTTGACTTGAAGTATAGAATCATGATGGAGGCACACAACACACCGTTTGCAATCCATCCTGGGAGTACTAAAATGTATTGTGATCTTCGACATACATTTTGGTGGGGCAATATGAAGAGGGAGATCGCGGAGTTCATCTCGAGATGTTTAACTTGTCAACGTGTAAAGGCGTAGCATCAAGTGCCGAAGGGTCCATTGCAACCACTGGAGATTTCGAAATGGAAGTGGGAACACATTACGATGGATTTCGTTACGGGTCTTCCCAAGGTTTCTCAAGGCTTAGATGCGATTTGGGTTATTGTTGATAGATTAACCAAGTCTGCTCATTTCTTGCCGATACGAGAGACTTATTCCCTTGAACGTCTTGCTCATATGTACGTGAATGAGATTGTGAGATTGCATGGCATGCCAGTATCCATAGTTTCGGATCGTGATCCCAGATTTACTTCACGATTTTGGATCAGTTTGCAGAAAGTTATGGGTACGGATTTACGATTCAGTTCGGCTTATCATCCTCAAACAGACGGACAATCAGAGAGGACTATTCAAACTCTGGAAGATTTATTGAGACTTTGTGTTCTAGACTTCAAAGGGAGTTGGGATAAGTACTTACCATTGGTGGAATTCTCCTACAATAACAGTTATCAGGCAAGTATAGGCGTAGCTCCATTCGAAGCGTTGTATGGGAGAAAGTGTCGTTCTCCAGTATGTTGGGATGAGGTGGGGTGAAGCAACATTTTTGGGACCAGAGTTAGTACGTATGACTACAGAAAAGATCCAAATAATCCGACAACGTATACAGACGGCACAGGATCGACAAAAGAGTTATGCAGATCTTCATCGAAAGGACGTGGAATTTAATGTTGGAGACCATGTGTTATTACGTGTTGCTCCATGGAAAGGAGTTACAAGGTTTGGGAAGAGAGGAAAGCTCAACCCACGATTCATTGGTCCATTTGAGATTCTTGACCGAGTAGGAAATGTGGCCTATAGACTCGCTTTACCTCCAAGCATGTCTCGTGTTCATAACGTATTTCACATATCCATGTTACGTAAATATGTGAAGGATCCAAACCGCATTATTGAGTTAGAACCAGACGAGATAGCCGAAGATTTAACGTACGAGGAGGTACCTGTCAAGAACTTGGATAGGAAGGAGCATGTCCTACGCTCGAAAATTATACCTCAAGTTAAGGTTTTGTGGAGAAACCATGCAATTGAGGAAATGACCTGGGAGTTGGAATCGGAAATGAAAGCGAGGTATCCTCACCTTTTCGACATACTAGGTACGTACGTCAATTTCGACGACGAAATTTCATAAGGAGGGGAGGTTGTAAGACCCCAACTTTTATGAATAAAGATTTAGTTTTCTTTATATATTATTTCGAAACAGTAAGGTGTTGTTTTGATAAATATGAAAGTTATGGGTGAAATGTGCAAACATTTTTAAAATGAGCAAGTGGTTATAAAATATTCTTGTTGTCGGGGAATATTCGTTTGGTCGTGGAATATTCTTGTTGTCGGGGAATATTCGTACGACGGCGCAGCTATTTGTGGGCCCCCACAACGGAATAACTGTCGGATATAGAAAGCGACAGAAATAACTTTTTTACAGAATAACGGCGTGGTTGTTACCGTTAGTACTGTTGAAATACCCGGTGGTTAAAATACAGTGATACACGGTGTTGCATAGTAGCACACGGTATTGCACAGTATTTTGAATTATTGAGTCTTACGTGAGAAGCCATTACTCAATTATTGTTACAGTAATTACTGTTCAATATTTTATATTATTTACTCAATAATTGCTACGTTGATATTTTATATTATTGACTCAATAATTGCTGCATTGATATTTTATTGACTCAATAATTGCCACGTTGCTATTTTTTATGATTGATTCAATAATGGCTACAGTTGATATTTTGTAGTATTGATTCAATAATTGTCGTTGCACAGTATTTCACGTTATCAACTCAATAATTCATATTATTTGAATAATATTATTAGATAGCATTATTGACAATGTCTAAGGAAGTTCTGTCTAGGAGGGGTTATTTAATTGCGCGCCAGTAAGGAGAAGTCCTTATCGGAAGGCCCCTTCTGTCCTGGGAACGACCTGGTTGTTAATATTGTAGTTCTATAATATTATTTGTGAATAATTAATTATTGATTTATATGATAAGAAAATATTTATTTTGTGGATATTAAAGAAGGAATTGGCGCTGGTGAGCTTTTGTCAATATTTTGGTGTGAGAAATCATCTGTTTTTGGATTTCGGATAATTTATGTTTGGAATTTGGAAAAACTTCCTTCTGCAAAGTTGTAGAGAATTAAATTTCCTATGAAAGGATATAGAATTTGTATTTTTCTGACGAAGGGGCTATTTGTTATGAATTATTGAAGTTTTGAAAAATATATATATTATAAAGGGTGGGCCCCACTTTTGTTGTTGGTTGAAAAATCTGATTTTTTTGGTAGCAGCCGGCGGCTGGAAATTTTAAAAAAAAAATATTATTTTATTCATTTAGTCTCCTTTGGCATCCTAAGCTTTTCCTATAAATAGGGTGCTTAGGTTAGAATTGAAAATCACACCAGAATCAGAAGTTTTCTCTCTCTATAATATCGAGCGTATTTTTGTGAGTATTTCAATACTTTGAGTATTAGTATTCAGCGCAAGTTTCCTTCGGTATTATATCCGATATTTCAGTCAGAGGTATTATCTTTTTGAGGTAAGGGATGTTATTTTCTTTCGTAAATGATGTTATTCTTTTCAATATCATTATACAGAAATATTGTCATGGATTTTATGTTGAAATTCTTATTTTTTCCGTCGGGGTTACTATTCACGTATACGGCACTATTCACGTATACGGCACTATTCACGGAAAAATTAAATTTTCTTCTATTTGTCCAAATTGCTTGTTAAGGTTACTATCTTTGATTGTATCCAAGTTTTGAGCTCTATTCTTGAATTTTGCTCCATAATTGATTATTACGAGTTATTTTTGAATTGAATATACTAAAATACGAATCCTTAGTCTTTGTCTTTTATCTCACTGGATTCGTTTTGTTTAAAATATTTTTCATCATCCTCAGTCCTAAAAGGTGATGTAACTGAATATCTTTGGCCTGTAGAACAAAGATGAATGATTACTTGATGAATATATTTGGCCTGTAGAGCAAAGATGAATGATTACCTGATGAATATCTTTGGCCTGTAGTGCAAAGATGACAGGTGTTGAGATGAATATGACCACTGATGATACAAATGAATATCTTTGGCCTGTAGTGCAAAGATGAATATTGATTCGAGATGTATATTGATTGATGTTACAGGGATAAAATATTGATGATGGACTTTTAAATCATAGAAGATAGTAGACTTGATTCTCTGCTTAACTCTTCTAATGATTTGTTATTTCCGCTGCGAATATTGATCTAAAGTTGGTTGTCCATTATATTTTATCTTATTTGTTGAAGACTAACGATAATTTGTTTCCCATTATCTTAGTCATAATATTCTTTACTGAGCTAGTTGAGCTCACCCTTTTCATCTGTTGTCCTCTTCAGGAAATGAGAATGTTGCGGGGACTAGTCGGGGGACAGAGTGATGGTCCGAGTTAGAGCAGTAGTAGTCCTCACTATTTCTGATAAATAGTGTGATTATAATTGTAATGAGGACTTAGTTTGAATCTTAATATTTTCTACATATTTGTATTGAGACTCACAGTTGTGTGGTCGTATTTTGCACGACCGTATGATATAAAGTTTGTATTTGAATTCTGTACCATGTATTTGGCGACTCAGAATGGGTTGGGTTGAATGGACCTATTCTGGGGGCGTCACAGGCTGGGGTGGCGTGGGGTTGGTGGGGGGTAAGGGGTATATATATAATCACGTAATATTATTTTTTTTAGGTGGGGGTGGGGGTGGGGGGTGAGGGTCGAGGGGTTTGGGGGGTTGGAGGGGGGGTGTTGGGGTGTATAAAATAATTTAGGACGTTTATTTTGAAACGGAGGGAGTATGTAATTAATTGATATTCGTAAATTAAGATTAATTAGAGAAATAAAACCATGAGAAATTGAGCTTCTTGAATATGTAAATATAGGTGGAAAGAACTTTTGATTTGAATTTGGAATAAAATATGGGTTGAAAAATGGTTAACCGGGTTGGACCTATATTTCTTTTTAAAAATATGGTTCCAAACTTTACCCAACTCAAATAAATAAAAGTAGTTAACCAACTCATTTGGTTCCACTTAATATGAGTTGACCCGACAGTTAACCAATTATATTGTCAGGTCTATAATCAGCCATATATAAACTATTATAAAAAAAATTTACATAAAAGAGTGAAAGATCCTCTTCCCTTAGTTACGGTCAAGGTTTGAATTCTCACCTTAGAGGTACACAAGGGATGAGGACTTTGGTTAAAGCATGTAAACTTCGTGTTTGGAGGAATAATTAATTTTCACAAAACTCGAAACATCTTTAGTATGTCTTGATAATCGCTTGGCAAATTTGACATCGAAGAGATTTGCCACTTCACTTTCACTTGCAAGCTCTTTAGGCCGAAACTCAATGCCCTCGACGATGATGCCATAACTCTGATTCATCCCCCATAATTAAAACTCAAAATGCTCATATATATATATATATATATATCCCTCGTGTCATGAACAAAGTCCCAAAGTTCCATCTCCATCCACCCGTATTCGTCTCTGTGTTGTTGGATTTGTGGTCTTCTCATAATTAAGTCCATGGCTCATTTGGTTTCGTTAGCTTCCAATTTACACCAAAATAGTACAATCATGGCTCGTAAGTCCATAGATTTGAGTACTTATTAATTTTGCCTCGCATGTTAAGCATCGTTGCATCAAGAATCTGAACTGCCTTTAAAAATCTGTTTATATTATATCACTTGTAATTAATAGTTGTCCCTAATCACTTGACAAAAAAATAAAAATGCTACTATATTTTTTTATTTTTTATTTTTAAATTGTAATTAAGTACCAGTACTAGTGGTGCACAAAAGGCCCGAGGCCTGCGGCCTGGCCTTGGTCCGGCCTGGGCCCGGCCTGGTCAAAGCCTGGCCTGGTCAAAGCCCGGTCCGATCAGGCCTGGCCTAGAAGGCTTGAAAAGGCCGCTTTTTTTAGACAAAAATCTGGCCTGGCCTGGCCTGGCCTGAAAAAAAGTCTGGTCTGGCCTGGCCTGGGGCCTGGCCTGGCCTGGCTGGGCCTGGCCTGAGGCCTGGCCTGGCCTGGCCTAACCTGAGACCTTGCATGTTTTTTTATCCAATTATTTGTATTTTTTGTACTTTAAATTTATAATTATTCATCAATAAACAATAAATTTTAACTTATTCATTATTGTAATTTCTAAACTATAATATATTAGTTTTAATATTCATTCTTGATTTCTTACAAGTACATTTAATTAACATATTAGCTAGTTTATTTAATATTAATAAGTTAGTTGATTAAATTTTAATATTAATATATGAGTTAGTTTATTAATATTAATAAGTTAATTGATTAAATTTTAATATTAATATACCACTTAGTTTATTTAATATTCATAAGTTAGTTAATTAATACATCAATAAAGTTTAAAATTTTAATTATTCATTCTTGATTTCTTGCAAGTACATTTAATTAATATATTAGCTAGTTTATTTAATATTAATAAGTTAGTTGATTAAATTTTAATATTACTATATGAGTTAGTTTATTAATATTAATAAGTTAATTGATTAAATTTTAATATTAATATACCACTTAGTTTATTTAATATTCATAAGTTAGTTAATATTCATAAGTTAGTTAATTAATACATCAATAAAGTTTAAAATTTATGATTTTGGTTATTTTTCAGGTATTCTGTTGTACCAATTTAAATAAAAATTCTATAAAGCAATTAGAAAACTAATTGGAAATAATACTTGAGATATAATTTATGATTTTGTAATTTAAATTTATGATTTTATAATTTTTGAACTTTAAATTTATAATTATTCATCAATAAAGTATAAATTTTTACTTACTCATTATTGTAGTTTATAAATTATAATACATTAGTTTTAATTAATACATCAATAAAGTTTAAAATTTTAATTATTCATTCTTGATTTTTTGTAGATATATTTAATTAATATACATCTTCAATGAATATAACTAGTTAGTATATTTAATATTAATAATAAGTTAGTTACTTAGTTGATAGTAAACAACTATACATAGTTGATAGTTAATATTAATAATAAGTTAGTTACTTAGTTGTTAGTTACTTCAATGAAATTAACTTTATATTCAAAAAATAAAAGTGTAATCTACAGTATTTTCTACGAAGTGTATAGTAAACAACTATACATATATTTAGGAAATCAATTTATTTTATATTCAGTTACATCTAAATTATATTTTCTTTTAATTTAAGAGAAATATATTTATTTTTGTTCTAATCATTCAACTTATATTGGTATGTAGTAGAATGTTAAAATAAAATAAATATCAAAAATCTTGCATCATTTTTACAAAATTTTATTACAAGTACATTTAATCATTCATATATTAATATATGAGTTAGTTTATTAATATTAATAAGTTAGTTTATTAAATTTTAATATTAATATACTACGTGGTTTATTTAATATTCATAAGTTAGTTAATATTCATAAGTTAGTTAATATTGCATAGCATATTATTAATATAACAGGTACATAATATTAATATTATTAATAGTTATTAATAATATAACATTAATAATAGTTATTATTAATGTTATTATTAATATTATTAATATAAGTTAGTTAGTTATTTATTATTAGTTAGTTAATATTGTAATTTTTTATTTTTTTTATAAGTGCTGAACCAGACCAGCCTGGGCCTGGCCTGGCCCAAGGCCTGGCCTACAGGCCTCATCAGGCCATGGTTTGGGGGTCGAGGCCTGGCCTGGCCTGGCCTGAAGGCCCAAAAGTCAAGGCTTGGCCTGGCCTGGTCAACGGCTAAAGCCTGGCAGGCCCAGGCCGGACCAGACCAGGCCGGCTTGTTGTGCACCACTAACCAGTACCTTGATTGATCAAGCACAGATATCTGACTGCAGTTGTTTGGGCAAGAGCAGATTTCTTTGTATTATATAAATTCAATTTAAACTCGTAAACTCTGTTTATCTCATGTTATATTGTTTCTAAAATCATGATTAAGATGAATAAATGCGAAGGATGAACAGTTGATAAAAATAAACAAGTTAAATATATAAACAAGCTAAAATATTTTTCTTCGCACGTAAAGTCCTGTTTTGCTTTTCTTTTTTTTGTGTGTCAAAATTAAGTGAAATATCCAGATATTAATGGTAAAGGTCTACCAAAAAAATAAGCCTAAAACAGAGTCGATCATACTAATCAAACAAAGTCTACCCGATAATCATTTCATTAACTTTTCGATTACACCACAACTTTATGCCAATGAAAATCACCCAGTACCCTAAAATCATAAACAAAACACCAAACAAAGAACGTTCTGCATCTTTGGCTGATAATTGTGTTCAGATCGTGCAATACTATTAGATCTAATGGACGGGTGCATTTGAGACTGTAGTGATTGAGCAGAACGCCCTGAAGCCAATTACTGGACTTCAGTTTCGTGCAGAGAAAGAAAGGGAGGAAGAAGAGAGAAATAGGAAAGAAGCTAATTCATTTCATCATGTTTTCTGTAATTCATAGACATGGATAAGCTTGTGTTTACTATATAAAGCTAACAGAAACAATCTTATCTCTACAGCTAGTAATTAACAAATGTGGAGCATTGGATCAATTGGTATAGCTGTTTCCAGAGAGGATAGCCCATTATTTGTATTTGCCTTTTCCTTTCTTGCCCCTAACATAGCTGCTCATCCCTGGTTCTCTAGTTGGTCTTCTAGATTTCCTCAGACCATCCAAAGTTCTTAATTCCTCTAGCTCATCATCTTCCATGTGGCCCTCATATTCATTAATAGCTGAATTCTCCTCCACTTCAGCATGTTCTTCATAATCTTGGACCAACTGGTTTTCATCTAGACTATTGGTTGGATCATTGTTTGTAACACGTCCGTTATGTGCTAGATGATTTGATTGACTATGCTCGGAGGGTGAAAAAATTTGATTTTCTAATAGAGAATTTTTTGGATTGTGTATTCGAGACAATAGTAATTGAGAAGAACTTCCGTTATGTGCTGGAAGATTTGATTGACTATGCTCGGAGGGTAAAAAAAAATTTAGAGACTTTTCCGAAGGGCGTATTTGAGATTGTAGTGATTGAGAAGAACTTTCATTACGTGCTAGATGATTTGATTGACTATGATTGGAGGGTGAAAAATTTAGAGACTTTTCCCAAGGGCGTATTTGAGACCGTAGTGATTGAGAAGAACTTTTATTATGTGCTAGATGATTTGATTGACTATGAAACCCTAGTGAGTGAGAAGAACTTTCGCTATATGTTGTATGATCTGATTGACTATGCTCAGAGAATGAAAATTTTTGAGACTTTTCCGAAGGGCGTATTAGAAACCCTAGTGAGTGAGAAGAACTTTCGCTATATGTTGTATGATCTGATTGACTATGCTCAGAGAATGAAAATTTTTGAGACTTTTCCGAAGGGCGTATTTGAAACCCTAGTGAGTGAGAAGAACTTTCGCTATCTGTTGTAATATCTAATTGACTATGCTCAGAGAATGAAAATTTTTGAGACTTTTCCGAAGGACGTATTTGAGACCCTAGTGAGTGAGAAGAACTTTTGCTATATGTTGTATGATCTAATTGACTATGCTCAGAGAATGAAAATTTTAAAGACTTTTCCGAAGGGCGTATTTGAGACCGTAATCCATGAGAAACCAAAGAATTTGTTTGACTATCTTCGGAATGTAGTCCAGCTGCAACTGTTGAATTCTCCATCAATTTCGAATGCTCTTCTCTGAACAATGGTCTCTTAGAATTTGTTCTAACAAAAGAGTACACGAAGTTATAGATTTTTTATTTTTATTTTTTTGCAAAAGGCTAAGAATAATGTATTGTTGTTGAAAATCTATTCCATAATCTATAAGAAATAGATTACATATTGTCAACTGAATATATACATGAAAGTTGATAATAAAATAACATACTCATACCATAATTTAAAGCTACAATGCTCATATATAAGAGGCATAATTCATAACTTGAGAGCATACATACCTTGCTGTACCAAAACTTCAAAAAGCTCTCAGCACCTCAGCTGTTGGGATTCACACGACTTGATGCTGCTGCTGCTGCTGCAATTACTTTATACAAATGCTGTAAAGTAGTAAGCTTTAGACCGCTAAAGAAGGATCGAGGGAAAGTGCTGAAATTGAAATTAAATAGCGAGTAGTTGTTGAAGAGAGGCCGACCGGGTCATGCTTTGGAGCAGAAATCAAAATAAATAAATACTTGTACTTGGTTGTTGCACTACTTGTTCCTATCCTACTTATGCATTCAATTCTACGTACTTTGCACCATTCTACATCAAATTTCACTATATATATATATATATATATATATATATATAAAAATTAGATATAAAAAGGTAAAAATTTAAAGAATCCAATATTTTTATAAGAGTCTCTCTTACATAGAAGAGAGACACATTCACTACTAATGTAAAAAATATCATGTGAAAACATCAATTTTACGAGAGTTGACCTCCCTCTTCCGTTCTCTTACAATTTTAGCAAAATGTTAAATCCATCAACCTGTAGCACAAAAAGACAACTTTGACTTGGGGGAGTATTAAATATGTTTCAGAGACTGATTTATTTTCAAAATATGGGGTTCACTAGTTTAAAAATAAAAATACTCGTCATACTTATGTAGGATCCTTTAGATAATTTAAAACTTGATTTATATTCTGTATTTAATTTTAATTTTAATTTTAATATTAATATTTTTAATATGTATGAAAAGAATTTTTTAGATATTTTTTAATTTTAAGACGGAGGGAATATAATATATTGACAACCATAATTTGTAATTTCGTGGTAATAGGTATGAACTCCGAGTGGGTAATCAAAGTCAATTGTTGAAGGTCTTTAAAAATTAGAAGATGTCTAATCTAGCTGTCCTAATACTTACCTATCCGGTGTGGTCCGGTTTCAATACAAATGGGGAGTAGTGTTTTTTTTCTCCCTGGCATTAATAAATGGTGGTCTTTGTCATCTCGTGTAGAATGGTTTGGATACAAGTGGGATGTTTCAATACTATATACCAACTTTTTTCTTCATATTAGTAAATGGTAATCGGTAGATAATGGAAGTGTTTAACATGAAATTAATTTTGGTCAATTGATTAATACACGTAGGTCGGAAGGTGATCTCTTTCTACATGTCAGTACTCTATTGGTCAATTGACCAACTTACCATAAAATTAATTTTATGATAACCGGATCCGTAGATAATAGTCCAACTCCACACAGTACAACTAGGTATTTGAATTATACACGTACGTAGTAAATATATATATATATATATATATATATATATATATATATATGATATTTTCCCAATTAAACATCATTAATAGTGATAGTCACATAATTTTTTTTTCATAAAAATAAAAATAAGTTTCACATTCAAGTGAGAAAATTTATAAAAATATCAAATTTTACTTATAAAAATATGGGCTAATTACACTTCTGTTACATGAAATACCATCAAATTCATAATTCGGCCCTCAAAAAATTTGGGCTTACAATTTACTACATCAAGTGTCTAATTCGATACAATTTAATACCCAATTTCAGAATTCAACCAATTTTGGCAGAAATACCCGACCCACCAAAGAATTCGATCGGGTCTTGTGTATTTAATAACTAATGACAGTATAAATATACGATTTGACTTAATTTAAAAAATGGCCATTTACAGTTTCGTTACATCAAGTATCATCATATTCATGATTCGGCCCACAAAGAAAAAAAATTAAAATTATAAAAAAAATTATAAATATAATAATTTTTAGCCCTTACAAAAGTAACTAATACCGTAGAAATACGGTATAAAATTATAAATATTTATAAATAAAATTATAAATATAATTTGCAAAATTTAAGGCGTAAATTTATAATTTATGATATAATTTATAATTTGCAAGATTTAAGTTGTAAAATTTATACATACAATTTGTTAAATTATAGATACAATTTTAAAATTAATTCTTTTTATAAATACAATATATGTATTAACTACTGTTTATTAACTCACTTTTTGCATCTCATATCCTCTCTCCTCCTCCTTCAATGGTGATAATCAGCCCTTTTTCGTCAGAAAAGTCCTTGAATTAACATAAATTTCAAGTTATTTTCTGCTTAAGTTGATTAAAGCTATTGAATAGAATCCAAAGCGCTGAAATTTCTAAATTTGAAGGATTAGGGAAGAGAGAGAGAGAGAAAGAAAGAGAGAGTGCAGAGAGAGTAAATGAGTCATTTTTTTTCATTTTCAATTTTTTCCTTCTACTTTTGTATGTTCTTCCAATATAAAAAGGGTATTATTTAATTAATTAAAATTTTGGCACTTTTGTCAATTGTTTTAAAAGTTTAATGTTATTCGTGTTAAAAATATAATTTGTATGTTTAAAAGTTTATTGATTTTTTTTTGGTAATTAAGCCTTTTTTTTAAATTTTAAAATAAAAAAATTATATTTTGTAATCTTTGTATTAATATTTAATTTTAATAATTTAACATATAATAATTATTTATAAGGATTTATACAGATTTAATACGTCAAAATAAGTATTTATATAAATTTTATACGAATTAGGTACTTGATGTAGTAAATTATGAATTTGGTGGTACTTGATGTAACATAAGTGTTATTAACTCGTATTCTATATGGTTAACCCGTATACAATTCTTATGCAGTCGAAAAATTAGGTATTTCGGTCAATTTTAGCAAGATTCTGAAATTGAGGGCTAAATTATATCAAATTAGACACTTAATATAGTAAAGTGTAAACCCAAATTCTTTAGGGGCCTAATTATAAATATGATGGTGATGCATGTAATAAACTGCATTTAGCCCTAAAAATATCAATTATTAAAAAAATTTATTCCGCAAAACCTATAATTTCTACTTAAAAACTATGAAGAAACATACATTGATTTATAACACTTGCTAAAACATCACTGTTGGGGCCCGAATATTTGAGGACCAAATACTCGGATTGGGCTTGGCCTCGGTTAGGCCATGGTTGGGCCGTGGTTGGTCCGAAAGAACCATGTTGGGTTATAACTCCTAATTATATGGAGATTCTACATATGGAAGGATGAATCAGTCATTGATTAGACTTCCTATATCTTAGGAGATTTGATACTATCCTATTAAGAAAAGGATACACGGGGGAACCGTAATCCAATATGAAAGTGGATTCTAGCAGGGATGTGAGGTACTATAAATATGTGGCTTGACTATTCACAAGGTACACTTACCTAATATTATTTCCAGCAATAGAGTATTTTACCTCCATTGTTAACCTTGTCAGCTTGTATTTACTCTCACACCGGAGCTATCCCCCGGCGGCCCAAGCCGTTAAGCTTTGGTGTTTACCCATTTTGTGTAGGATTGGACGCGCTTTGGTGATTGGAGCAGGTGGACGGATCTTGGCATTAACATTGGTGCTAGAAAGAGGGATTTATTTCAATCACAACCAGCAGATCACCACGTCGGAAAACATGGTGAATAGCAAGACAGTTTCTGGCAGGGAACAGCCGTCGGCAGCAGCATCCACACAGCCGAAAGGGTCGGTGAAAGATAGGTTGGGGCCATCCAGCATCCACACGCAGCTTGGCCCTCAAACCAAATCTTCCGGTCCCCCAGGAGGGGGCCAGCCCGGAGCCTAACGAAAGCTGTTCCCCACAACCAACCAGGAAAGAAAAGGCCGAAAGAGGATGGAAGACACACCACCTCGAAACCAATTTCGGGAGGACCGTGAAGCGGCTGTGGCCTGAAAGATGAAAGAGAGAGGACACGAAGCAGGCTTTAAAGGTCCTTATAATGCAGAAAGAAGAACTCACCAAACAGGTGGTGCACATGGTCGAAAACGAGGCCTCCAGCGTCCCTCACCACACTGAACGGGGGAAGACTCCACACAGAGAATCCAGAGGAAAGCATGACGACGACACAGAGAACCGAGAGTAGGCTTCGGAGCCGTTCTCGTGAAAGAAGCAGATCGGGAGATCGCTTAGCCGAGGGGCGTTCGAGGGCACACCGCTCCAACAGCCCCCAACGCGATGAAAGAAGGTCACAAGTGGATCGTTCGGGAGTCCACAGTCACAAAGATCGAAGAGAAGACAACCCCCATGGGAAGCGGTCTCATCAGGAGGCCCAACCATCATTCCAGAAGCCGAAGGACAATCGTCAGGATAACCCTCGACGTAATCGAGACAGAGACTACAGAAGCCCCCCCTGAAACCGCAGGAAGAATGAGAGGGATAGCAGGAGTCATTGGGATAGGAAGGACCAAAAGGAAAGAGTATCTCCGAAGAAGAATTCAGACCCAGCCCTTGTCGAGATTGAGATGCTGACAAAGAAGTTAGATGATATGCAGAAGCAATTAACAGAGGCTCAGCAAAGGAAAGTGAGTTTGTGGAAGAAGGCCTCCCCGTTCTCAGAAGAGATTCTCCGGGAAAAAGTAGACCTCGCCAAAAAGCTGCCGTACACGGAGAGTTATGATGGGTCGGGCGACCCATACGAGCACAGTCAGACGTATGACAGGTTGATGGACTATTACGACTACACTGATACGGCTAAGTACAATACCATCATCACGACCCTGAGGAAAGACGCCCGACATTGGATGAACACACTGGCCTCGAACACTGTCTCTGGGAAGAGTTATGTGACAAGTTCCATGCCTGGTTTGGGAGCAACAGAAGAAGAGGAAAACCCACTGGATCATTGGCCCAGGTCAGGCAGCATTCTAATGAGACGTTGGGTCAGTACGTGAAAAGATTCAGGGAGGCAGTCGGCCAGGTGACCGACCTCAATGACTTACAGGCAGTAGGGCTCTTCCAGAATGGGCTGGATCTTGTGAAATCTGAGAAGCTGATGAAGAAATTAATGTTCAACCATCCGAGGAGCTTGGTCGAAGCCTTTGAGAAGGCAGAAGGCTTCATAGTGATGGAAGAGGCCATCGAAAGTCTAAAACGAGGCTCTACACAGAAGCCCAAAGACAAAGATAAAGACAAAAGTAGGTCCGATGGGAATTCAAAGCGGAATGGGAATGATAAATCGTGTAACTTCTAGAAGCGGTACGACAACAACAGAGGCTCGGGAAAGAGCCGCCCTCCCCCTTCAAAAGATAAGGACAACAGAGTCTACACTCTGCTTAACACCAACTGACCCATCATTCTGGAGGATTTGAAAAAGCAGTCTGGCTATCAAAAGCCAGATTACGACTTCAAACCCGATATGGGAAACCCCCACAAATACTGTGACTACCAAGAATGTATGGGGCACTATACCGAAGACTGTTGGGAACTGATTGAGAAAAATATACAACATGGGGGTCTAATTCGATTTTTGTTTAGGAGAGAGACCCTGAAGGTATAGTAGACGACTAGTGCTCTGACCCAGGCAGACCAACAACCGCAGCAGAACCAAACTCAGGGGGCTCGCCATGTGGTGGATGTTATCACTGGCGGTATGATGGGAAAATTCTCCGTTAAGAAGCGGCGTGGTTATCTAGATTCGGTGATGTCAGTAGCCGACTAACCCATGAGACGCGTAAGACCTTACCCAGGTTCGGTCATATCATTCACAGACGAAGACTTCCCCTCAGAGCCGATTGAGCCTCATGAAGAAGCACTAGTGATCATGACACAGGTGGGGTCGGTTGATATGAAAGGGATGATGATAGACAACGGGTCATCAGTGGATATCTTGTACGCTCATGCCTACCAGAGGATGAGCTTGGATGGAAGATAGATGGAGATCGGACATGAGTCTCCACTATACGGCTTCAGCAACGAGCTGGTCAAAGTTGCTGGAACCATCGAATTACCAGTGATCTTCAGGACAGCTCCCCAGCAAGCAAAAATTATGTGCCTGTTCTATGTGCTGCATGTGGATTTGGCTTACAACGCGATCTTGGGAAGATCTACACTGACGGCTCTCCAAGCGGTGACCTCCATACCCCACTTCAAGATCAAATTCCCTACTCGGCATGGGGTCGGAGAAGTAGCAGGGGACCTCGATCTGGCAAAGAGGTGCTACCGAAACTCGTTGATCACTTCAGGGGTTGGGGTCAGCAAGCAGAAGCAGACCATGGCGATAGAGATCGAGCCCTTCACAGAGAGCAGCCAGGAGCCATCGGTCATGCCGGCAGGAGAGACAGAAGAGATAGAGATGGTACCAGGGAAGCCGAAAAAGACAATGAAGATCGGGATAGGGTTACCAGAACCCTTTAGGACCCACCTGTAGGGTTTTCGGCACATAAACGCAGCGAAAATTAAAAATTTTTCAAACCCTAAAACAGGATCCATGCTAAAATATATTAATTCAGAGGTTAAGATATGTTTTACCGATTATTCAAGCCTGAAAGAAGACAATGGAGATTCTGGAACTGCTTCGAATCCTCAACGCAATCCAACGGAACTGCGCCTCTACGGTATCCACACGAACGTCCCGCAAATCGTCACACGATTTACAGCAAGAAAAGCTACGATACTAGCCGCCAAGGATCTGGACTTTTCGAAATTTTTCTCTCTAGTCTCTCTCTAAGAGCGGCTAGGGTTTTGATATCGATGATCCCTTAAACGGCTGATATATCATATATATAGCAGTTAAAGGAATTAACCAAAATCTAATCCAATTAGAAATATAAAATCTGAATTTATATATATATATATATATATATATATATATAATATCTTAATTAAGTCTTACTTAATTAATATACATATATATATATATATATATATATACAAATTATCCTATTAATTTAAATTCATAATTTAAATACTATCAATCATATTGACATATTTAAATCCATACAATTTAAATTAATTCCCTTTTAATTACGTTCTAAGTGTGTGACCCTATAGGTTATTATTATGTTGACAATAATTTTAAAATCATATTATAAAATTATAAACAGTGAGCGGCATCTAGTAATGCATCACTGCTACCCAAATAATAATAAGATCGGTGATTCGATACAACCTTTTCGTGACCAATGTTTCAATGTAATTTAATCCTTTTAACCTTGACATCCTAGATTAAACTCGAGGCATGGAATGTGTCATCCTCTTCATAATTTAATCTGAGTTTTCTTGATCGATGAGTAGACTATATGAAACAAATCACTATTTGAGCATGGCCATGCATTTCATAGTCCTACTCAATCAAGAGGCCTATGGATATCACCCCTAATATATTGGAGGGTTAAATTCCATCTAGATCACTCATATTCCTAACACGATTCATGATGTACCCAATAATCACCTTTATCGTCCACCTATTAAAGGTGGCCTTTGATGATATCAAAGTACATAAATTCTCGTGTAGTAATATAGTGATTTCAGGTCGGAGGATCATTACATCATTGTCACTATGAGAATTGCTTATGACACTTTGCATAATGCTCCACGTAGAATTCTCATGGTGGGTCTGCCCAGTACATTGTTCACTAACATGTACCTATGCATTGACTCAATATCTCATATATTTATGACCAATGAGATTTGGCCATCAGTCAATCCACATACTAGTCTCAATATATCATTGTTGTCCCATTAACAATGACACTCGACTAGGGACATTTAAGAGTAATGATACTAATTGTAACTATATGATCTCATGTTCAAGTCACATACTTGAAGCCATATAATTTGTATCACTATTCTAAGGACTTTTATTATGTTAACATTTATATAACGCAGTAAATAAAACCATAATAAAATAATTCATTTATTCAATCAAATATAATATCAAAAATGTTTAAGTAATTACATCAAAGAATTAGCCTCTAGGGCATAAACTCTAACAGTCTCCCACTTGCACTAGAGCCAATCACTCATGTATCTAATACCCATGGAACTAGTGTGACTTTCGTACTTATGCTGCGACAAAGCTTTGGTCAGTGGATCTGCAACATTATCATCTGTTGGCACTCTGCTTATATGTACATCTCCTCTATCAATGATTTCACGGATGAGATGATACCGCCTAAGTATATGCTTGGATCGTTGGTGAGATCTGGGTTCCTTAGCCTGTGCAATGGCTCCATTATTATCACAGTATAGCTCAACCGGATCAATAATGGTTGGAACAACACCAAGTTCAGTGACGAACTTTTTAATCCATACAGCCTCCTTGGCCGCACTAGAAGCAGCAATATACTCAGCCTCTGTTGTAGAATCGGCTACTGTCTCTTGCTTCGAACTTTTCCAGCTAACAGCACCACCATTAAGGCAAAACACAAAACCTGACTGAGACTTATAGTCATCTGTGTAAGTCTGGAAACTAGCATCTGTGTAACCCTTTACTGTCAGTTCGTCTTCACCTCCATATACCAAGAATGAATCCTTAGTCCTTTTCAGGTACTTGAGGATATTCTTGACTGCTGTCCAGTGACCTTCACCTGGATTCGACTGGTATCTGCTCGTCATGCTCAAAGCATACGAGACATCCGGACGAGTACATATCATTGCATACATGATAGATCCAATTGCCGAAGCATAAGGGATCTTTCTCATACGCTCCTCATCATCATGTGATTTAGGACATTGGGCCTTAGAGATCTTAACACCATGAGACATGGGTAAGTGTCCTCTTTTTGCCTCTTGCATGCTGAACCATTTCAGCACTTTATCAATATATGTACTTTGACTTAGGCCGAGCATTTTTCTCGATCTATCTCGATAGATCTTGATACCTAAAATGTAGGTTGCATCGCCCAAATCTTTCATGGAGAAACATTTTCCTAACCATGTTTTTACAGCTGTAAGGAAGGAATGTCATTCCTAATAATTAATATGTCGTCAACATATAATACCAGGAATACAATGTGACTCCCACTAACCTTCTTATATACACAAGGTTCATCTTCATTTTTTATAAAGCCAAACTCTTTGACTGCTTCATTAAATCGAAGATTCCAACTCCGAGAGGCTTGCTTTAATCCATAAATGGATCGCTGCAGCTTACATACCTTTCCAGCATCCTTTGGATTGGCAAAACCCTCAGGTTGTGTCATATACACATCCTCAAGGAGATTTCCGTTAAGGAAAGCAGTTTTGACATCCATCTGCCAGATTTCGTAATCATAAAAGGCTGCAATAGCAAGTAAGATCCTGATGGATTTAACCATTGCCACTGGAGAGAAGGTTTCATCATAGTCAACACCTTGAACTTGTTTGAAACCTTTTGCTACCAGTCGACCTTTATAGGTTTGTACATTACCATCCATGTCGGTTTTCTTCTTGAAAACCCACTTGCACCCGATTGGTTTTACCGCTTCAGGTGGATCAACCAAAGTCCATACTTGGTTAGTATACATGGAGTCCATCTCAGATTTCATGGCTTCAAGCCATCTCTCAGAATCTGGTCCATTCATAGCTTCTTGGTAGGAAGCAGGTTCATCATGATCTATGAGCATCACATCGCCGTTTTGAGTCACAAGAAATCCATAATATCTCTCGGGCTCTTGGCGTGTCCTACCAGATCTACGAATGCCTCGTGTAATTTGAGCAGGTTCACTTTCCACAATATCTTGTGATTCCTGCTCATGTTCCAACTTAGGTTCAATGATATTTTGTGGTTCTCGAACTTCTTCGAGTTCTACTTTCCTCCCACTGTTTCCTTTAGAGACAAATTCTCTTTCTAGAAAAATTCCAGTTCGAGCAACAAATACTTTGTTCTCAGAAGGTTTGTAGAAATAATACCCTTTTGTTTTCTTTGGGTATCCCACAAAATTACATTTGTCAGATTTGGGTCCGAGCTTGTCAGAAGCCAGACGTTTTACAAATGCCTTGCAACCCCAAATCTTCATGAACGACATACTAGGACGTTTCCCAGTCCACATCTTATATGGTGTCTTATGAACCGTCTTTGTAGGAACACGGTTAAGTGTGAATGCAGCTGTCTCTAGGGCATGACCCCAGAAGCTTATTGGAAGATCTGCATGACTCATCATCGATCGTACCATGTCCAACAAGGTGCGATTCCTCCTCTCAGACACACCATTCCATTGTGGTGTTCCAGGTGGAGTGAGCTGTGATATAATACCACACTCCTTTAGAAGGTCATCAAAGTCTTGGCTTAAGTATTCACCTCCTCGATCGGATCGAAGGGCTTTTATGCTTTTGCCAAATTGGTTTTGAACTTCATTCTTGAATTCCTTGAACTTTTCAAAGGATTCGGATTTGTGTCTCATAAGATACACATATCCATATCTACTGAAGTCGTCAGTAAATGTAATGAAGTAATAAAACCCACCTCTTGCTAACGAACTCATGGGTCCGCATACATCACTATGTATAAGTCCCAATACATCGCTAGCCCGTTCACTGTGTCCAGTGAAAGGGGCTTTAGTCATCTTGCCTAATAAACAAGACTCGCATGTCTCATATGATTCAAAATCAAATGAATCCAAAAACCCATCTTTATGGAGTTTGGATATGCGTTTCTCATTTATATGGCCTAAACGACAGTGCCAAAGATATGTCGGATTTGAATCATTTGATTTAAATCGTTTTGTATTTATGTTATAGATAGGCATTTCTAAATTAAGAATATAAAGACCATTAAACAATTGTGCAACACCATAACATATTTCATTTAAGTAAAATGAACAACTGTTGTTCTTTATTAAAAATGAAAAACCTTTCTTGTCCAAACAAGAAACAGAAATTATGTTTTTGCTCATAGCAGGCACATAATAACAATCCTCTAATTCTAATACTAGCCCAGTGGGCAAAAATAAATGATAAGTTCCTACGGCTAGTGCAGCAACTTTTGCTCCATTCCCAACTCGTAGGTCAACCTCGCCTTTCGCCAAAGTCCTACTCCTTCGGAGTTCCTGCACATTAACACAAATGTGAGAACCACATCCAGTATCCAATACCCATGATGTAGAAGTGGACAAATTGACTTCTATAACATATATACCTGAATCAGAAGTTATACTTCCTTTCTTTTTCTTCAGTTCTTCCAAATAAGCATGACAATTCCTCTTCTAGTGTCCAGATTTTCCACAGAAGTGACAATCACCTTCTTTAGCCACCCCACCTTTAGGTTTTAAAGCCTGTTTGGTTTTGGGATTGGGTTTGGCAGATTTAGATCCTATCTTCTTCTTGCCTTTCCCCATTCCCTTAGCATTCCCCTTTTGCACCATCATTATGGGAGCGGGTCCTGCCTTTTTCATGTTGTTCTCGGCAGTTCTTAACATGCTCAACAACTCAGTAAGTGGTTTCTCAATTTCATTCATGAGGTAATTCATAACAAATTGAGAGTAGCTGTTGTTCAAAGATTGCAAAACAAGATTAGTTTGGGCTTCCGGAGTAATTGGAAAACCCAACCTACCAAGGTACTCAATATACCCAATCATTTTCAGCACATGTGGACCAACTGGATCACGTTCACCCATCTTGCAGTGATACAACGCCTTGCTTGTATCATACCTCTCCTGTTGAGCATGCCCTTCGAACAATTTCTTGAGATGCTCGATCATCTCATAAGCATCCATTAACTCATGTTGCTTCTGAAGCTCAAAGTTCATAGTTGCTAGCATGAGACAACTCACGTCCAGAGCATCATCTTGATGCTTCTTGTAAGCATTATGCTCTACACGTGGTGCAGTGTTAGCTGGTGCTGCAGGAATGGGCCCATCAAGGATATATAGCTTGCGCTCCTGTTTGAGGACAATCCTCAAGTTCCTATGCCAGTCTAGGAAATTAACTCCACTCAGCTTTTCCTTCTCAAGGACTGATCGTAGTGAAAGACTATTTGTGTTGTTGTTTGCCATTGATATCTACAATTTATAAGTGCAAAAATAATAAGTCAAATTGCAGAATTTTGATATTATGTAATTGATAATAGTACATTCAAAATATACCTCCAACTATTTTATTCAAATTAATAGCCCTCACCAATAATTCGGAAAGCATTTTTCAATTAAATCTTTCTAGTGAGCTAAGATCCATATTTCATTATGCCTTAAGTTAGCTTTGGCTATTCTCTCAAAACATAATTATTTAGGTAGACAACCCTTTGTCAATTATATCATATATAACTCTTAGATAGTTTGGTGAACAACATTTGTTTCTAGTCCATCTAATGGTACCTACCAAACTCTATGCCTCTAAGTCCACAATCCTATTGTGATAACTTAGTTAAGTCTGGCCCAATGATTTTAACAGTTTGGATATCACAATTATCCTATCGCATCTTACCAAGATAAATGGGGTACTTTACTTTGGCAAACCTACATCCATCGGTCAAGGTCTTGATGAGTGTTATTCATTGGAAGGCATCTGATTTAGACTTAATAATTTTATGAGGGATTTTAATAATTAATTTAGATCTCACCAATTTTAATCTTATTAAACATGCACATTATTTATCATATCATATCGTATACAAGCATAAATAAAGTCCAAAATTAAATGTGTCACAGTTATGGCCCCAACCCTATGCCAATCTTTTCAAGCTAATGAAAAGATTGAAGGTCAGTCTAAGGTGGTAAAAGGTCTTCAAAAAAGTAGCTTCATTGGACCTTCCTCATGCATGTGTCTCCTCTCCATCATCATCTTGTCATCTTGATTGGTTACAATTGTACATTACATGACATAAAGAAACCTCGAGTTACATTCGAGGGGATTTAGATGAGAAGAGAATATTACATCAGAATTTATAGAAAGGCACGACATGCAAGCCGTATTTCAAAACCAAAACCACTAACCTATGGGTCAAAAGGGCCATAACTGTGCACCATGCATATCACAATAAGCACATAACACAATTTATATAATTAAAGAAAACTATATACAAAATATTGGGGTCACGACCATCGTGCGCTACGACGAGGGGTCCAAGGGGGGGCTCCCCCCTGGCGGTGGTCGAATCTTCATGTTTCTAATCCAATTAGAACAGAAGTTGAATTGTTATTCCACCTTCTAGGATACAATTATCAGAACATCATATACATGCATATATATTACAGATTTCCAGAATACGCATACATGCAGAATATCATATATTCAATTTCAGATCGGTAAACATGCATCATCATATATCATATATAACGAATACAATTAAAACACGTAATCTGAATTAATCGTTTCGCAAGTAGCTCTAATACCACTGTAGGGTTTTCGGCACATAAACGCAGCGAAAATTAAAAAATTTTGAAACCCTAAAACAGGATCCATGCGAAAATATATTAATTCAGAGGTTAAGATATGTTTTACCGATTATTCAAGCCTGAAAGAAGACGATGGAGATTCTGGAACTGCTTCGAATCCTCAACGCAATCCAACGGAACTGCGCCTCTACGGTATCCACACGAACGTCCCGCAAATCGTCACACGATCTGCAGCAAGGAAAGCTGCGGTACTAGCCGCCAAGGATCTGGACTTTTCAAAATTTTTCTCTCTAGTCTCTCTCTAAGAGCGGCTAGGGTTTTGATATCGATGATCCCTTAAACGGCTGATATATCATATATATAGCAGTTAAAGGAATTAACCAAAACCTAATCCAATTAGAAATATAAAATCTGAATTTATATATATATATATATATATATATATTATATCTTAATTAAGTCTTACTTAATTAATATACATATATATATATATATATATACAAATTATCCTATTAATTTAAATTCATAATTTAAATACTATCAATCATGTTGATATATTTAAATCCATATAATTTAAATTAATTCCCTTTTAATTACGTTCTAAGTGTGTGACCCTATAGGTTATTATTATGTTGGCAATAATTTTAAAATCATATTATAAAATTATAAACAGTGAGCGGCATCTAGTAATGCATCACTGCTACCCAAATAATAATAAGATCGGTGATTCGATACAACCTTTTCGTGACCAATGTTTCAATGTAATTTAATCCTTTTAACCTTGACATCCTAGATTAAACTCGAGGCATGGAATGTGTCATCCTCTTCATAATTTAATCTGAGTTTTCTTGATCGATGAGTAGACTATATGAAACAAATCACTATTTGAGCATGGCCATGCATTTCATAGTCCTACTCAATCAAGAGGCCTATGGATATCACCCCTAATATATTGGAGGGTTAAATTCCATCTAGATCACTCATATTCCTAACACGATTCATGATGTACCCAATAATCACCTTTATCGTCCACCTATTAAAGGTGGCCTTTGATGATATCAAAGTACATAAATTCTCGTGTAGTAATATAGTGATTTCAGGTCGGAGGATCATTACATCATTGTCACTATGAGAATTGCTTATGACACTTTGCATAATGCTCCACGTAGAATTCTCATGGTGGGTCTGCCCAGTACATTGTTCACTAACATGTACCTATGCATTGACTCAATATCTCATATATTTATGACCAATGAGATTTGGCTATCAGTCAATCCACATACTAGTCTCAATGTATCATTGTTGTCCCATTAACAATGACACTCGAGTAGGGACATTTAAGAGTAATGATACTAATTGTAACTATATGATCTCATGTTCAAGTCACATACTTGAAGCCATATAATTTGTATCACTATTCTAAGGACTTTTATTATGTTAACATTTATATAACGCAGTAAATAAAATCATAATAAAATAATTCATTTATTCAATCAAATATAATATCAAAAATATTTAAGCAATTACATCAAAGAATTAGCCTCTAGGGCATAAACTCTAACACCACCTGGTGGAGTTGCTGTAATGCTATGCAGACATCTTTGCGTGGGTCCCCAGCGACATGCCAGGGGTAGATCTGAAGGTTGTCGAACACAGACTACACGTGGATCCAACAAAGAAACCATTTCTGTAGAAGAGGAGGATCTTCGACCCAGAAAGACAAAGGATAATTGATGAAGAGATATCAAAGCTATTGGCAGCAGACTTAATCTTTAAGATAGACTACCCGGAATGGATGGCCAACGTAGTACTAGTTCAGAAGCAGAATGGCAAATGGCGCGTCTGCATCGACTACATTGATCTGAACAAGGCATGCCCGAAGGACTTCTACCCTCTGCCACACATCGATCTGCTCATCGATGAAACTTCGGGGTATGCACTGCTTAGTTTCATGGACACGTTCTCGGGATATCATCAGATCTCGATGTGTAAAGAGGATATTCGAAGACTGCATTTATCACGCATCGTTCGGTATATGCTTACAAGAAGATGACCTTCGAATTACTGAATGCGGGAGCCACTTACTAGAGGATGATGAACTACGTCTTCAGAAATTAGTTGGGTAGGAGCATGGAAGTATACGTGGACGATATGATCGTCAAAAGCATGTAAGTCTGAGGCCATTTGGACGATCTGGAAAATTACTTTCAGACAGTTCGGCACTACAACTTGAGGCTGAACCCTACAAAGTGCACCTTCGGATTGGGGGCCGGGAAATTCTTGGGATACATGATCAGCCAAAGAGGGATAGAGGCAAACCCGGAGAAAATTAAGGCTATATTGGACATGAAGTCTCCCCAATCGTACAAGGATGTTCAACGTCTGACGGGTCGGATAGCAACCATGTGGAGATTCATGTCCAAATCGGCAGAGAGATGTCTATCATTTTTTAATACTTTGAAAGGGCCGAAGAATGCGAAGAGCTTCCAATGGACAGCAGAATGCGAAGACGCATTTCAGGAAATAAAGAGGTATTTGTCTTCGGCGCCTTTGTTGGTGAAACCTGTTCGTACAGAGCCGTTGTACTTGTATTTGGCGGCAAGTTAGTTGGCAGTAGGAGCTGTATTGGTGCGGGAGATCGGGGGTAAGCAGCACCCGGTTTATTACATAAACCACTCCCTTAAGGACGCAGAAACAAGGTATCCGAACTTGAAAAAATTTGCCTATACCTTAATGATAGCCAGCAGGAAGCTTTGACAGTATTTCCAGGGTCAGTTGATAGTGGTATATACGGATCAGTCGTTGAAGAAGGTCCTGGGCCGGCCAGAGGTCTCAGGAAGGTTAGCAGCATGGACAATGGAGATGTCCCAATTTATATTAGAGTATCATCCTCGAACAGCTATTAAAGGTCAGGCCTTAGCAGATTTTGTGGTGGAGTGTTCATTCTCCGAAGCGGATGACAGTATGGAATCAACCGAGGGGACAGAACGGGCAGTAACAGTTGTTCAGTCGGGGCAAAGCTCGTGGACACTATACACGGATGGGTCAACTACTTCGGATGTTAGTGGGACTGGCGTCATTCAGACCAGTCCCGAAGGGTTCAAGGTGCAGCAGGTAATTCGATTTGGGTTTAAGGCCACAAACAACGAGGCCGAGTACGAAGCAGTCCTGGAAGAGCTTCGATTAGCGAAGAGTCTCAAAGTGCAAAGGTTGGTTATCTTCAGTGACTCACAGCTAGTAGTTAAGCAGATCTCAGGAGAGTACGAATCTCGGGGAACCAGGATGGTAAAGTACTTGGCAGAAACAAAAGATCGGCTTTAGATGTTCGAGGCTTTTGAGTTCTAAGGGGTAGATCGATCCAACAACACGATAGCCGACGCCTTGGCGAGGTTGGCTACGACCGAAGTAAGCGCATACAGCAGATCGGTTTACCTGGAAATTTTTAATAAGCCGAGTGTTCAGAATACGGAGGTGATGTGTCTGGAACGATCAACAAGCTGGATGGGTCCATATTTGGATTATTTAGCAGATGGTATACTACCTTCGGATCGACTGCTAGCAAGGAAAATAAAGCACAGAAGTGCGAATTTCATTATGATAGATGGGGATTTTTATCGAAGGGCGTACTCTTCTCCACTGTTGAAATGTCTGATGTCATCAGAAGTAGAGTATGCCCTTCGGGAAGTTCATTAGGGGATATGTGGAGATCATATGGCGGCAAAGTCATTGGCTTATAAGGTGCTTCGGCAGGGTTACTACTGGCCTACAATTTTCAAAGAAGCTACCAAATACATGAAGAAGTGTTCGAAGTGCCAGTTGAACAGCCCTATCACCCCTCAGCCGCCAGAGAAGTTGTACTCAGTTTTGTCACCTATCCCATTCGCAATATGGGAGGTGGATTTTTTGGGACCTCTACCGAAAGCTAAGGGGCAAGTCAGCTTCGTCATCATTGCTATTCATTATATGACTAAGTGGGTGAAGGCTAAGCCACTTAAACTAATTACAGAACAGGAGTGCCTCAAGTTTCTGAAAGAATGTGTTGTGTTCCGGTTCGATATACCAATGGCGGTGGTTTCGGATAATGGTCGACACTTCGTGGGATCAAAGTTCGAAGCATTTTTGGCAGAACTCGGCATTCAGCATAGGAAGACCTCGGTAGCACATCTTCAGTCGAATGGACAAGTCGAGGTTACAAAAAGAACTCTACTGAACGGGATCAAGAGAAGACTGGATGAAGCAAAAGGAAAATGGCCAGAAGAACTGCTTAGTGTTCTATGGGCCTATTGGACCACACCTCGGTTCACTACTGGTGAATCCCCATTTCGGTTGTCTTACGGTACAGACGCTTTATTACCAGTGGAAATTGGCTCCACCTCACTTCGGGTCAGCTAGAATAAGGAGGTGTTCAATGAAGACGAACTTCAGGCCAATTTAGATCTACTGGATGAAGTCAGAGAGGCCGCCCTGGTGAGGTTCACCTCTTATCAGCGAAGGGTGGCTAAGCATTATAATAAAGGAGTAAAACTTAGAAGGTTCGAGGTAGGGGATTTCGTTCTTCGGGAAGTGGAAGCTTCTATGCCTCAGAATCAGGGGAAACTGATGACGAGCTAGGAAGGATCGTATGAAATCGTTGAGGTACTGAATCCTGGCACCTATCGACTTCGAGCAATGGATGGGTCAGACATCCAGAATACTTGGCATGCCGGCAGACTCAGGAAATACTTCCAGTAAGGAGGTGTTTTCGGTAGGGCAGAACCTTCAGTAGAGTAGGATTATCAGAAGAACAAAAGTCAGAGTCAAGGGTCTGTAATAGCGCCATGGATTTATCAATAAAAGAAGTATATTTTCTCCAATAAAGTTGCTCTGTGTGTTTGTGCTATATCTGGCCGACCAGCGGACCAGATGGAGTCTGTCCGACCAGCGGACCAGATGTTGCCTGTCTGACCAACGGATTAGGTTTTGGGTGGTATGGTGGGATTCCTTCGTCTCTTTGTAGCGAAGTGAATATTCCTGGATAAAATTCGGCTCTCGAAGAGAGGTTCTCCAGAGTATTTTAAGGTGGAATTCCTTTGTCTCTACGAAGTAAATATTCCTGGTGCACCTTCGGCTCTCGGAGAAAAGGTCATCAGAGGACTATGGTGGAATTCCTTCGTCTCTTTGTAGCGAAGTGAATATTCCTGGATGAACTTCGGCTCTCGGAGAGAGGTTCTCTAGAGTGTTTTAAGGTGGAATTCCTTCGTCTCTATGAAGTAAATATTCCTGGTGCACCTTCGGCTCTCGGAGAGAAGGTCATCAGAGGACTAAGGATGGGTTCCTTCGCCTCTTCGGAGCATTTGTGAATATTCTTGGATGAACTTTGGTTTCGGAGAGAGGTTATCCAAAGTGTTTAAGGTGGGATTCCTTCGTCTCTACGAAGAAAATATTCCTGGTGCACCTTCGGTTCTCGGAGAGAAGGTCATCAGAGGTCTAAGGTTGAATTTATTTAGCCCTGAGGGGCATAAGGTGTTTTCATGCTTAAATTACTTGTGATTATTTCATGGGTTGAATGTTATATATGCTTGACATAAATGCAGTTCGGTAATCGAAGTAAAAAAATAGATGATGTCTTGAAAGGTTACAGGAAATTTCAATTTTTACATAGAAGACTGTTATTCAGAAGACGAAGGATCATCATCTGCGTCCTCACTGCTGTCCTCTTCAGGATCGATATCGAACAGAGCAGGGTTGACATAGGCTTTGAGCATCCTAGCTTTTCCTTTCTTCCGGCAGGCCTCATATCCCTTAGAGAACATCTTAGTAATCTTTGCGATCAGTTCGGGAGAAGCTCGGTACTCTTTGATGACCTGAAGCCGGGTTTCCTCAGTAAGAGTCAGCTTCGAGGCTTTGAGTTCGGCAATTTCCTTCTCCATGGTAGTGCGGGCCTGGCGAGCTTCTTCCTCCTGCTTCTTCAGGTTTGAGTTCTCCTGTTGAAGGGTGAGGATGTTTTGATTCTGCTGTTGGATCAGGAATTGGTCAGCCTCAGACTTTTCTAGCAGCGTTCGACATTTGGCGTCGGTGTGGGCGACATGTTCTATATATTTTGTATTCTCAGCCTGAAATGTAGAAACTTCATACTGGAGTTGGATGTTGATGCGTTTGGTTCGGGTGTGGTTATGTTGTTCCTGTTGAAGAGTCGCTTTAAGAGCCTCTACTTCTTTTGTTTCTCTTTTCGTCTAGACTTCTTGACTCTTACATTTTTTGGCAATCCGACTACATATAGCATTGGTCTGCAAAGTATAGGATGATATTTATAAAGAAGATCCGTAAGAAGGACAATATTATTTAAAGGGGTACAGAAGAAGCTTACCCTGCCCTGCTGAATGAGACCATCAGCTATGAGACCCTGGTAGGGTAGGTCTTGGAATCGGTCTTCGTTGGCGGGGAGAATGAAGCTCTTGCAGGCCTCGATGGGATAGTGCTTGGGGTTGTTGGAGAAGAACGTTTTTCGGATCGACTCAATTGGTGGAGGTGGACCGGGTTGTGGGGAAGAAGAAGGTGGTTCTTTGGTCTGTAGCTCTTTGAAGGGTGGTTCAGGGGTTTTGTGTTGTGGATCCTGGCTGGAGGAAGGAGTAGGGTCGGCTTCGGATGAAGGAGTAGTTATTTTAGGAGGAGGGACCCTGAGCTCTTTGGCAGTCAGAGTAGTTATCTTGGCCCTTTTTTGATTTAAAACGAAGGATTTTAGCTCGCTCCTCCACTGGCAGGTTGAGGAGATCGGCTGGGTTGATCAAGAAAGGGTTGGTTTTTCTTTTAGCAGACTTCTTCGAAGCCCTCTTCATGTGCCGAACCTTTGTAGAGGCTTCGGGGTTGGCAGTTTCGGCAGGAGTATCTTCAACAATGGGTATAGGGGAGGTTTGGGCTTCGGTAGAAGGGTTTGGATCTGTGATGACTTCGGTAGTTTTGACAGAGCGTTAGCTCGAGAGGTACTCGTCCAAGTCGCGACGCTCGATGTCTGTAGGCCTGAAAAGGGATACTGTATTGTGGAGACAATTAGCAGGGTCAGTAAGGGGTGAAAATTGAATGGTAATTCATGAATAGAGTTCGGGAACTTACATCGGTGATCGTAGAGCCATGCTTGTTTGGTGAGTATGGTGTAGCTCAATTCTGTTTGCGGTATTTTCTCTATTAATTTGGCAATCTCTATTGCCCGATTGGTGGAAAGGTCGCCAATGGGAGGATTGGGTCGGCCGTGAAATGCCCAGCCTGGTAGTTTGGCAGTCTCTAGCCCTCGAACGAAAAATAACTTTTTGTGCCATCCTTTGTTGCTGGAAGGGGTATTCATCAAGGAGCGTCTTTCTATCTGGGCGTTCGGTTTGTTGGCCAGTTTGTTGAACTGTTTGAAGCCTGGTTCTCGGGATTTGGCCAGTTGGAATAAGGAGAAGAATAGGTCGTTGGAAGGTTCTATGTTGGTGTCGTAACAGAAGGCAATGAAGGCGACGATGTTGATGTAGGAGTTCGGCACTAACTGGCTGAAGCCAATGCTGATGAACCCGAGGAGGGTTATGAAGAAGGTGTGAAGAGGGAACCAAACTCCTTTGTCTAGCAAAGTTAGGGGTACGGCAACCCAGCCATGGTTGGAGTGGTACATACGGTCAGTTACAGTGGGGGCCCGGAGGGAATGGGTGAACGAAATCTGGTACGCCTAGCGGATGGTTTCCATGTCTGCCTCCTTGAGCTTGGAGGGGGTGTTGGCGTGGGGGAACATGGTTTGGTCGGAATATTGGCGTTGGGCCTTTGCGTGGTCGGATTCGGCCGGAGTAGGGGTTACGATGGTAGAGTCGGTGGTGACGACGGCAGAGATGGTGGGGGAGGCGGTAACGAGCACGGTTGGAGTTGGGATAGAGGAAAGAGGAATGGCAGTGATGGGGATGTGGTTGATGGGGTCGGAACCAGAGGAGTTGGATGGAGATGCCATTGCCGGAGCTTTAAAGGTTTGGAGGAGATGGTTGTTGTTCTTGCCGGAGGAAGAGGATTTGAGAGGGAGGTAATATTTTGAAAACGGTAGGGAAAATGATTGTAATTTGGGGGTTTTTTGTTCTGTCTTGGAGGGAGCTGTTCCCGAATCTCAAGGGACGGCACATTAATGGGGGGAAATGATGGGGCACGTGAGAAGGTGAAGGGTTTTAGTCTTAGGGGGCTGTTTGGGTGTTCCGATTTTCTATGTGGGGGATAATTACAGAGTGTTGGGCCATGTGAGGTGGGCCAAAATCAGGAGGTTTGTTCTATGGGCTGGGCTCGGTCAGAGAGTCTTAGTTTCTGGTATTGTTGGGCTCGGTCGAAGAGTGCCAAATTCTTAGCTGGTGGGCTGAACCATTTGGATGGTGGGGCTATATACTCTTCCATCAAATGTTCCAATTAATGAAAGACTAGGGGACAATATTGGGGCCCGAATATTTGAGGACCAAAGACCCGGATTGGGCTTGGCCTCGGTTAGGCCATGGTTGGGCCGTGGTGGGTCTGAAATGACCATGTTGGGTTATAACTCCTAGTTATGTGGAGATTATACATATGGAGGAAGGAATCAGTCATTGATTGGACTTCCTATATCTTGGGAGATTTGATACTATCCTATTAGGAAAAGGATACACGGGGGAACCCTAATCCAATATGAAAGTGGATTCTAGCAGGGATGTGAGGTACTATAAATATGTGGCTTGACTATTCACAAGGTACACTTACCCAATATTATTTACAGCAATAGAGTAGTTTACCTCCATTGTTAACCTTGTCAGCCTGTATTTACTCTCACACCGGAGCTATCCCCTGGCGGCCCAAGCCGTCAAGCTTTGGTGTTTACCCGTTTTGTGCAGGATTGGACGCGCTTTGGTGATTGGAGCGCGTGGACGGATCTTGGTGTTAACAATCACGGTACATTAATAATGACATGTCAGATTAGAAATAGAATAAGCTAATCATGTGTTAATCCAAGCTTCAAATTCAAGCAGTACACTCCTCCGTTTTTCACCAAAAGTGTTCTAATATTTAACTTCTTAAAGTAAAATTTTAAAATTTAAAATTAGCTTTGATTTGTTACAGTTTGCAAGCTAATAGTAGTTTTAGGATCCGGTTAGGATGAAGTTATATTTTGGTAAATTGGTCAATTGACCAATAGAATACTGACACATATACAGCCTCGCATGTGTATCAGTATTCAATTGGCCAATTGACCAACTTACCTCAAAATAGAATGCTGACACACACACAGTCTTGCCTGTGTGTCAGTATTCTATTAGCCAATTGACCAACTTATATCAAAATAAACTTTATGCTAACCACTTCCGTAGTTTTGTAAGTACTAGTATTTTTTTTATTTTTTTTGGTAATATAGTAATGCATTCGTAATTGAAATTAGTACACCGGGAGTTACTAGTAGTAACTGCCGGTTATGAGACCTAGCAACAGAACATCTAGAAAGTATATTAACTTTACACTACTGAAATAAAAACTCTAAGGCCGTGTTGAACTTGATATTAAATAGTCCCTCATAATAAGTTATTTTTTAATCATTAGATTAATAATTCTAAGTCTAAATTTAAAAACAAACAAGATACTTGAATTTAATGCTCTTATCCTAAATAAATTTATTGCAAACAAATTAGTTTAGCCTAAATACATGCATTATATATATATATATATATATATATATATATATATATATATATATATATCATAGTAAGCGGTTGTTATGGATACTATTCCAGCAAACGCATTTTACACCGTTAATTCAGATATTCAATGGCTCAACTGGCCACATGAGGGAGTTGTGACAAGGAGAAATGTCTAAAATACCCCACCTTAATTAGATTTAAATAGTTTCAATGTATAAAATAGTTGTATAAATAATTTTTTAAGTAATAAAAGTTTCTTAAGTAATAATTTGTATGAATAATTTCTTAAGTAATACTTTTTTAATGTATTTATATTTTCTTATGTTTTTATTTGTATGAATAATTTCTTAAGTAATAATTTTTAATGTATTTATATTTTAATAGTTATTCAATGTATTTATATTCTTAAAAAATAATTTATAAATATCTTTTTAATGTATTTTTATAAAAAAATTATTTAATAAAATACATTAAATATAAATACATTGAATAATTATTAAAATATAAATACATTAAAAAATTATTAGTTAAGAAATTATTCATTCAAATAAATATATTGAATATAATTAATAATTTTAAAATTTAATATTTATAAAAATTATTTATAGAAATAAATACAATATATATAGTTTATAATGTTAATTTTTATTACTTAAGAAATTATTTATACAACTATTTTATACATTGAAACTATTTAAATCTAACTAAGTTGGGGGTATTTTAGACATTTATCTTGGCCACAACTCCCTCCTATGGCCAACAAAAAAAATTTTCCTGGTCGCTAGTTCTACCTGCAACCATCAAAAAAAAAATTCTCTGATTGTTACTCTTACTCGCGGCTAGTAAAAAAAAATCATTTTTGGGCTGGATTTCAAGATTAACGGTGTAAGATGCGTTTGCTGGAATTGTGCTCGTAACAAACGCTTGCTATAAACATTTTATACATTAAAACTATATAAATCTAACTAAGTTGGGGGTATTTTAGACATTTCTCTTGGCCATAACTCCCTCCTGTGGCCAGCAAAAAAAATTTCGCTAGTCAAAAGTCCTACCTCCGACCATCAAAAAAAAAATTCTTTGGTTGTTACTCTTACCTGCGGCTAGTAAAAAAAAATTAATTTTGGGCTGAATTTCTTTATTAACGGTGTAAGATACGTTTGGTGGAATTGTGCCCGTAACAAACGCTTGCTATAGATCATTTCCCTATATATATATATATATATATATATATATATATATATATATATATATATATATATATATATATATATATACGGTTCCTTTCAACAACGGACTGAGTAAACGGACCAAAAACGGACTAAAGCAAAAAACGAGTTGAAACAAAAAAACTCTCCTCATTACAGTTGGCGAAAAAAACACGGCCCCTTCTCCAAACACGAACAGCTCTCTTCTCTCTCTCTTCGTGAAAAAACACTGCCCCTTCTCTCTCTCTTCGACGAGTTTGTCCCTTCTCTCTCGGACAATCAACCCTGCCCCTTCTCTCTATCTTCGTCTCCGACTCTGCCCCTTCTCTCTCTCTTCGCGACGACTCGACGAACCAAAACGAAGAGAATTGAGCCTCCCCTGTCGATCCGTCAATTTTAGACCAAGGTAACAAAATTAGAATTTGGTAGATGAATTTTCTTGTTGTATGTGTTGAAATCAGGCTAAGATTCGTTCCAATTTGTGTTTTGGTGTTCAATAATTACTTTTTTAGGGCTTAAAATTTTTGAGGGTCAAACCCTATAATCTGCAAATTTTGGGTATGATGTTGAAAAGTCAAGATATTTCAACTTACGAAACCCCTGCATATGTATATACACACATATATAACACTCTGAAGCACTTAAGGAACCAAATCTTTTGAATTCTGTCTGTGGACCAACAAGAGTATATGCATATAAACAGTGATTTGGTACTTTTTAAACAAGATTTTTTCTTACACACGAATTATCTGTTGTAATTTGTGCACATGTCCACCGAAAGTTTTAATTTTTAAGAACATACTATAAATTGGGTTTTTGATTTTTTTTAATCTGGTAGTGTTTGTGTTTCTTGCCAATAAGACAAGGTTGTTTTTGTATAATTTTGTGCTATTGTTCTTAATACTTGTTTGGTTATAGTTTGATAAGGTGGATCCTAAACTGCAACATATAGGGAATGCATTAGTTTTGTTTGCATGCTCAGTTGGAAGGTTCGATTTTACAGTTAGTAATGAAAATAATTAGGTGTATCCGTGTATATATGCCTATGCTTCAAGTGCTTCAAGTGAATAGAGTTATGGAAAAAGAGTTGCAATTGATTAAGCCATGTATTTTTATAAACAGTGTAGTTCTAGTGCTTCATTACAAGGCATATTTTCTGTTTTTAGTTTGTTGTAATAGTAATGAGTCCATCGTGATGCAATGAAAACTTTGGATGGGAGGAAAATGAGAACATGAAGACAATATGCCTTGTAATGAAGCATTTTTTTCTGCTGAAGACAATATGCTTTATGGTACCTGCAGTGTGAGTAAGAAAAAGTATATATTCTTAATTGGTGTAGATTCATTCATGCATCTCTCTCGGTTTTTATAATTATATGTATAACAGTAAAATTAAATCAATGAAAGTTAAAATTTCAGTCTCATATAGATAAATAAATTGAATCTTGTACAATGGATTAGTGGATTGATACAACATGCATCTTACTGCAGAAATTGACGAGGACAACTAGAAAGCCCTACGGGTATGAGACAACAACGATATTTAAAGGAATTAATGGTCTTGTTCCAGGTGGAGGATGGTGATCTGTTGAAAGATATTGATTCTCTTTCCTTTTTGTTTCATCGTTGTTTGCGTAGTCATGGCTAGGAGTTTATGGCATGTAAAATTGTACAGTGATACACTGATAGCCTAGCCTTGTTATTACTCTGCTTTTAACAGACCTTTCTTTTGCACATATTAGAAGTTGTGTTGAATGACTATGTGCATCTGTTTGGATGGTTTAGAGTTTTTCCGTTTCAAAACAATAAATTGCTGCTTTTTAATTGCAAATTTAATTACTGTTTGAAGACTTTTTTACTTGTTCCAAACAATAAATTGACCTCTATTTTTTTTGATTGATCATGCAAGCTTTTCAGTCCACAGTTGTCCCATTAGATTTTCACTCTTTTTAAATTTCAAGCACAATTGATTATTTTAATGATTCAATTACACTTACTTGGGAAAGGACACACTAAAGAATCCCCATTGGCATGTAGCTGTGTACAAGGTAGAAAGAGATGTTGATCAAAAATTCAGGCCAACATTAATTTCTCAATATGAAACATAAAGAGAAGTAGAAATATTTTTTTCTAGAATATACAAAACTAATTGTAAAATTGCCCTTGAACTAGTTATAAATAGAAGACTGATTGGCTAATCAAAACAGTGTTCAACAGAAAAACCAACATATGCCTAGCAATTAAGTTTATCATGTAGACGAAGTTCTAATGATGCTTACACCATGAGATCTTGCTACATCAATTATTCTTCTTAAAATAGTTGGGTAATTTCCACTTGCGGGTTGACTCAGACTAGTGACCGAGTATCTGAAGCATTAAGATGGTGTTTCTGGAGACCACGAGAGCAAAACTTGTATAATCAGAAATAACTGTTTACTAAAAATGAACATAAACATGTAAAGTGCAAAGCAATAACAATTCGAAAAGAAATCCACACAATTCAAATTGTATTCTAAACAAGTTTCAATCATCATCTTAAAGACCTCCAAGCGTTCCCTCACTGCGACTCCTATGCACACCAAGATCTGGCCTGAAGCTCAGCAATTTGCTTCCAACATCATCAAAACTACATCGAACAGTGGTTTTGATTCCACTTGGAGGCAAGCGTCCATGCCTGTCCCTAGATGGTATTGGTGACACAGCTGCTTGTTGATTTCTACAACTGTGAATTGATGATGATGATGGCCTCTTGTGAGCAGCCACTCCATGGTTTCCCGTCCGCATAGTTTTAAGTTCTGATCTAAGGCCGCGGTCATTCTGATGGGCTGAAATGCCTAATCGAGCAAAAAAATCTGGTGAATCCTTCAAAGGACCAGATTTAGTCGGTGAAGACCCTCAACCTCGCTAATTTTGTTTCCGGCTAGGTATAACTCTTTCAGGGAGGAACACGATGCTAGGCCTAACAAGTAAAAATAGGAGACACAAATAAGAGAATCATTTGAAACAAACAAAAATAAGAGAATCAACAACGAGGGGTTCAAGTGACAACAAGCACGGTATTCTCAATATTGTCTTCTAGAATCAGTCAAGTTCATGAGAGACACAAGCTCATAGTTAAGCTAAATCAGCTTGTTGAATAAGTTCTCAGAACCCTGAAAGAGTTGAGCTTTATTTCTTTTAAGTTGGTTTCTACAAATTGAGCTCGAGATATTGATTGGGCTATTTGATTGATAACTTTGTACACTATTGTACCTTAAATTTATCATGAATGGTTCACTGCACAACATTAACATATTTATGCTTTACAATTAGTACCCCAGCATACTGTTAAGTGTTACAAATGTCATAGTTCTTGGGATTTCCCATGCAAAAGTAAAACATTAGGAGTTTATAACATGAACTGGCACTTGAGAATATGCAAGGCATTAAGAAATCCAACCTTCTCATTTTCTCTTTTCCTTAATAAAGTTTTTAATAGTACAAGGGCAATAGTGTTCTCATTTTCCTCCCATCTAAAGTAAAATACTTCAGCAGAAAAAAAATGCTTCATTATAAGGCATATTATTTTCATTGCATCACGATGGACACTGCAGGTACCATAAAGCATAGTCTTCAGCAGAAAAAAAATGCTTCATTACAAGGCATATTGTCTTCATGTTCTCATTTTCCTCTCATCCAAAGTTTTCATTGCATCACGATGGACTCATTACGATTACAACAAACTGAAAACAGAAAATATGCCTTGTAATGAAGCACTAGAACTACACTGTTTATAAAAATACATGGCTTAATCAATTGCAACTCTTTTTCCATAACTCTACTCACTTGAAGCACTTGAAGCATAGGCATATATATACACAGATACACCTAATTATTTTCATTACTAACTGTAAAATCGAACCTTCCAACTGAGCATGCAAACAAAACTAATGCATTCCCTATATGTTGCAGTTTAGGATCCACCTTATCAAACTATAACCAAACAAGTATTCAGAACAATAGCACAAAATCATACAAAAACAACCTTGTCTTATTGGCAAGAAACACATAACACTACCAGATTAAAAAAAAATCAAAAACCCAATTTATAGCATGTTCTTAAAAATTAAAACTTTCGGTGGACATGTGCACAAATTACAACAGATAATTCGAGTGTAAGAAAAAATCTGTTTAAAAAGCACCAAATCACTGCTTATATGCATATACTCTTGTTGGTCCACAGACAGAATTCAAAAGATTTGGTTCCTTAAGTGCTTCAAAGTGTTATATATGTGTGTGTATATACATATGCAGGGGTTTCGTAAGTTGAAATATCTCGACTTTTCAACATCATACCCAAAATTTGCAGATTATAGGGTTTGACCCTCAAAAAATTGAAGCCCTAAAAAAGCAATTATTGAACACCAAAACACAAATTGGAACGAATCTAAGCCTGATTTCAACACATAAACAAGAAAATTCATCTACCAAATTCTAATTTTGTAACTTGGTCTAAAATTGACGGATCGACAGAGGTGGCTCAATTCTCTTCGTTTTGGTTCGTCGAGTCATCGCTAAGAGAGAGAGAAGGGGCAGAGTCGGAGATGAAGATAGAGAGAAGGGGCAGGGTCGATCGTCGGAGAGAGAAGGGGCAGACTCGTCGAAGAGAGAGAGAAGGGGCAGACTCGTCGAAGAGAGAGAGAAGGGGCAGTGTTTTTTCGCGAAGAGAGCTGTTCGTGTTTGGAGAAGGGACCGTGTTTTTTTCGTCGACTGTAATGAGGAGAGTTTTTTTTTGTTTCAGCTCGTTTTTTGCTTCAGTCCGTTTTTGGTCCGTTTGTTCAGTCCGTTTTTGAAAGGAACCGTATATATATATATATATATATATATATATATATATATATATATATATATATATATATATATATATATATATATATATATATGGGGACTGATTTATTGACAACGTTGTCAATTTAACATTATCCTTACAATAGATCGTAGGCGTCCATCCTAACATTATACTTACAATAGAATGAAAAAAAAATGAGTGAAAATAATTAAAACTAATATATCCCTCGTGTCATGAACAAAGTCCATGGCTCATATATTATGCTCATGTATTCGTGTCTCTATGTTGTGGAAAATGTTTTTTTTTTCTTCTGGATTTGTGCTTGTCTCATAAGTCCGTGGCTCATTAATTTGGTTTCGCTAGCTTCCAATTTACGGACACCAAATAAGTTACTCCCTCCGTTACTAAAAGATTATCATTTAAAGTTTTGACACATGAATTAAGAAAGTTATTTAATATTAGTAAAATTTGTTTGAAATTCCATCACTACCCCTTTATGAGAAATTGAATTTTGCCTCGCATTAATTTGAGTACTTATTAATTTTGCCTCGCATGTTAGCATCAAGAATCTGAACTGCCTTCAAAAATCTGTTTATATTAAATCACTTGTAATTAATAGTTGTCCCAAATTACTTGACAAAAAAATAAAATGCTACTATAATTTATTTTGTTTTTTACTTTTAAGTTGGAATTAAGTACCAGTACCTTGATCGATCAAGAACAAATATCTGACTTCAGTTGTTTGGGCAAAAGCAGATTTCTTTGTATTATATAAATTCAATTTAAACTCGTAAACTCTGTTTATCACATGTTATATTTTTTCTAAAATCATGATTAAGATGAATAAATGCGAAGGATGAAAAGTTGATAAAAATAAACAAGTTAAATATATAAACAAGATAAAATATTTTTCTAAAATCATGATTAAGATGAATATATTTTGCATTTTTTTTTTGGGCCAAAATATCCAAATCTTAATGGTAAAGGTCTACCAAAAAAATAAGCCTAAAACAGAGAATCAAACAAAGTCTACCCGATAATCATTCATTAAATTTTCGATTACACCACAACTTTATGCCAATGAAAATCACCCAGTACCCTAAAACCATAAACAAACACCAAACAAGATGTAAAGATTTCATCAATGCAAATAAGAAGAAATATCTATTGGAGATATTTATGGGAAAATTCTTCAAGGCACATTTCAAATTTTTCAAAGCTAGAACTCCTTTGAAGATACTGGGATTCATTTATGCCATCATATGCAGTATCAGGCTGATCGGTACTTATAAAGCTAACAGAAACAATCTTATCTCTACAGCTAGTAATTAACAAATGTGGAGCAATGGATCAATTGCTATAGCTGTTTCCAGAGAGGATAGCCCATTATTTGTATTTGCCTTTTCCTTTCTTGCCCCTAACATAACTGCTCATCAATACTGGTTCTCTAGTTGGTCTTCTAGATTTCCTCAGACCATCCAAAGTTCTTAATTCTTCTAGCTCATCATCTTCCATGTGGCCCTCATATTCATTAATAGCTGAATTCACCTCCACTTCAGCATGTTCTTCAGAATCTTGGACCAACTGGTTTTCATCTAGACTATTGGTTGGATCATTGTTTGTAACACGTCCGTTATGTGCTAGATGATTTGACTGCTCGGAGGGTGAAAAATTTTGATTTTCTAATTGAGAATTTTTTGGATTGTATATTCGAGACAATAGTAATTGAAAAAAACTTCTGTTATGTGCTGGAAGATTTGATTGACTATGATTGGAGGATAAAAAAGTCTTTAAAGACTTTTCCGAAGGGCGTATTTGAGACTGTAGTGATTGAGAAGAACTTTTATTATGTGCTAGATGATTTGATTGACTATGATTGGAGGATAAAAAAGTTTTTAGAGACTTTTCCAAAGGGCGTATTTGAGACTGTAATGATTGAGAAAAACTTTTATTATGTGCTAGATGATTTGATTGACTATGATTGGAGAGTGAAGATTTTAGAGACTTTTCCGGAGGGCGTATTTGAAACCCTAGTGAGTGAGAGGAACTTTCGCTATGTGCTAGATGATTTGATTGACTATGATTGGAGACAGAAACTTTTAGAGATTTTTCCGAAGGGCGTATTTGAAATCCTAGTGAGTGAGAAAAACTTTCGCTATATGTTGTATGATTTAATTGACTATGTTCAGAGAGTGAAAATTTTAAAGATTTTTCCGAAGGGCGTATCTGAGACCATAATCCATGAGAACTTTTAATTTGTGCCAAAGAATTTGTTTGACTTTCTTCGGAATGTAGTCCAGCTGCATTTGTTGAATTCTCCATCAATTTCGAATGCGCTTCTCTGGACAATGCTCTCTTAGAATTTGATCTAACAAAAGAGTAGACGAAGTTACAAATTTTTTATTTTTATTTTTTTGCAAAAGGCTGAGAATAATGTATTGTTGTTGAAAATCTATTCCATAATCTATAAGAAATAGATTACATATTGTCAACTGAATATATACATGAAAGTTGATAATAAAATAACATACTCATACCATAATTTAAAGCTACAATGCTCATATATAAGAGGCATAATTCATAACTTGAGAGCATACATACCTTGCTGTACCAAAACTTCAAAAAGCTCTCAGCACCTCAGCTGTTGAGATTCACACGACTTGTTGCTGCTGCTGCTGCTATTACTTTATACAAATGCTGTAAAGTAGTAAGCATTAGACCGCTAAAGAAGGATCGAGGGAAAGTGCTGAAATTAAAATTAAATAATGAGTGGTTGTTAGAACTTTGACTGATAAGTTAGAAAAATATAGAGGACAGCTGAAACTTGCATCAGGTCACGCGGTACTGAGCTGACGATGATTTGTTGTTGTTGGTAGTTTCAATTTTCAAATAAAATAGGATTTTGTTAATTTTTAATTTTTAATTTTTTTGACCGATGAACACCCCTAGACATCAAGAACGCCAAAATTTATACAAATTTATATTAAATATGTTACAAAGACAGATTTATTTTCAATATAGGGGGTTCACTAGTCTAAAAATAAAAATACTCATCATACTTGTGTAGGATCCTTTAGATAATTTAAAACTTGTATGAAAAGTATTTTTTTAGATATTTTTTAGATTTTAAGACCGAGGGAGTATAATATATGGATAACCATATTTTGTAATTAGAAATTGATATTTTCACAACAATTTTTGATATTTTTATAATAAAAGTGTCGCTATAGATATATAACGACGGTGACAACCGTCGCAATAGACCATATAACGACGATTTTATTGTAAAAATATCATTTTCTGTTATGTAAATATCAGTTTTCTTTGTAATTTTCTGGTAATAGGTATGAGCTCCGAGTGGGTAATCAAAGTCAATTGTTGAAGGTCTTTAAAAATTGAGCTCTTCTATGCAGATAAGAAAATTAGACATGAATGTATTTAAATTTTATCTATTTCTATTTATCCAATTTTCATATTCATATAAATTTTTTGTTAAAAATTAGAAGATGACTAATCTAGCTGTCCTAAAACTTACCCAACCCGTGTGGACCGGTTTCGATACAAATAGGAAGTAGTTTTTTGTTAATAAATGGTGGTCTTTGTCAGCTCATGTAGAATGGTTTTTTCTTCACATTGGTAAATGGTAGTCGGTAGATAAGAGTACAACTCCACGCGGCTAGCTATTTGAATTATACATGTAAAAAAATATTTGATATTTTCCCAATTAAATACCAATATTAAAAGTGATAATTACACAAGTTTTTTTTTTCATGAGAATAAAAATAATTTTATATATGTGGGCAAGGAAATCGTACCTTGCTATGGTTAGGGTTTCGTGTTGGCTGAGGAGGAGAAAATCCACGAAGAGCACAGAATTGATTGATTGATTGAATGAAGAGGGGAGAACGACAGGTGAACGATTACTCCAATGACACGTGACAGACCTCTTAGAATCCGAGAACCTTTTTAGGGTAGCAAGGATTCAGAGAGCCTTCTTAAGTCCTTCCACTCCTAGAATCCGGAAACCTTGTTAGGGTTATTGGGATTCCAAGAGTCTTCTTGAGTACTTCTGATTGAGAGGATGTCCAAGTCTTGAGTCTGAAGAGAGGTCCGCTTCCCAATGGAATGAAAAGGGTATTTATAGAGTTTCTTGGAAAGTGGTCACGTGCCAGGAACATGTTCTCGGGAAAATTCCAGAAATACCCTTAGTCAACAGAATAATGCCCAGATCGTCTTGTCCTTCTAGCCATCAATCCAATCCCTCAATCAATTTTCAAAGTGAGCAGCCTCGACGAGCCTTCGGCCTCGGGACGCGTGAAGGTTTCTCTCAGGTCTAGCATATTTATTTTTGGTTTTTTCGTTTTCATTTAATTAGGTCATGTGAGTCCTAATTTGCACTTGGGCCCACATTTGCCCCTGCACGAGAGTCGCGATTCCAAAGAGAAGATCGTGCAAGAATACTTCAAGCTTTTTAAACATTTTTGTGGGACTCCACTTTTCAAGTATTGAAAACAAGAGTCCTAAAAGAGGAACCCCTAGGGAAGCCAAACCCTTAGGGCCCTAGGGAGGCAAAACCTAGAAGTCTTCCTTGGACATATTAGAAAATCTTCTAAAAATCTTTCCAGATCTTACTCAATCTTTGTTTCCTTAATTTTTCTTTGCCTGTTGAGACACTTGCTTTATTTGACGCTCTCCATCCAGGTGTTGTCACCTTGCCATATAGTGACCTTGGTTATCCTCCGGATGACTCAAGCTTCGAGGAGTCATCAGCAACACAACAAGCCCCTGCTCCTTCATCTTTTATCTCGATGAACTATATGATTGCTTCTAAAGTAGCTCCCGTTAGAGCTTCCTTCAATCAAAGTGGAGATCTTGTTTCTTAGAGGGGATTTCAGATGTCTTCTTCTAGTCAGGAAAGTATCGAGCATCTCCTGGCTTGATTCCTGCAGATACTTGACCGACTGATTATTAAGGCAACCTCTACCCAAACATTCTTTTTAGATCGTTTCGCCAACCTTGTTCTCGGGCTTCATGATCTTTCCTTATACTCTTTGTAAGTCGAGGACTTGAAGAAATTTAGCAATGACGCAGACGACCTTGTAGCCGTGGGTGTTGATATGTCTCCTTTTCGTGCTAGGCTGGATCTTCTCAGGTCAAATTTTAATCTTGTTGCACTACGTTCGGAGGTCGTTGTACGTAAGTGTGAATATGACTTCTTTTCAGTACAAATTTCAGAGCTTGACGAAGCCGCAAACAAATTGAAGCTCCAGTCTCGAGATCTAAAGTCCCAACTTCGGGATGTAGAGTGTCAGCTTCAGGACTTAGAATCCACTATTTGAGATATTAGGTAGCTGAAAGCTGTAAATCTCAAGATTTGGGATACCGCTATTGCTGACTTGGGAGCGTTAACTATGCCCCCACTTCAATTTGATATGTCATGGCCTTTAGATCATGACCTTTTGTAGTCTTTTTCAATTCCTGTATCAGAAAACTCATTTACATATATTTCATTTATCAAAAATAGAGTTTTTTTATCCTTATTGATTGCCTTTAATTTGAATGATTCCTTAAAACTCAATATTTAACATTTGAATCTCAAGTTATTCAAATTAATACTCCGAGACAACAATAGGCCTCATAAAACAGCAAACATGAATTTATTTATTTTTCACAAGAAAAAAATATGTTTTTTTTTTCATTTTATGCAAACCAACACTTGAATCTACACTCTTTTTTTAAAGAGATCATAAAAAAATTTCAAATATAAGTGAAAGTTTGACAATTTATTGAAAATCAGATTGCTTTTAACGAAAAACATAACATTTCAAATAATAAATCTTACTTTTGTCGGAGAAAGCATAACGTTCTCCACTTTTACAGATAAAATGTAACTTTTTCTAGGGTTGAGGGCTTATAGTCAGGTGCCTCGATTATTTTTAAAGTTGAAAGTATAACTTTTCGGGTCTGAGGACTTATAGTCAGGTGCCTCGATTACTTTTGAAGTTGAAAGTATAACTTTTCTCTTATCCGAGGGCTTATAATCAGGTGCCTCGATTACTTTTGATGATAAAGTATAACACTCGAGTGCCTCGTCACTTGGGTCGTCCAATTTCTTGGCAAGTGTGATCTACGAGGACTTGAAATTGGGTGCCTCTTCACTTGGGTCGTCCAATTTCTTGGCAAGTGTACTTTACGAGGACTTGGCCACCATTTAGAGTGGATCACCATCTTGGGTGGATTTTTTTTTCATTAATTCTAGTGCCTCCTCCCTTGGTCATCCAATTTCTTGGCAAGGGATACTCTTGAAGACTTCGATCACCATTTTCGGTGGACCACCATCTTGGGTGGATTTTTAATTCGTCAATTTCTATGCCTCCTCCCTTAGTCATCCAATTTCTTGGCAAGAGATACTCCCGAGGACTTAAACCACCATTTTTAGTGGACCACCATCTTGGGTGGATTTTTAATATTCTTGTATCTATAGTTCAAAGATCTTTCGATGGTAGAGCCTGTATTTGGGTTGTCCGTCGTCTTGTGTTGATGAAATTTGTAAAACTTCTCATAGTTTTAACACGATCATCAACTTGGAATTTTTTTTTATGCTTGCTTGTTGTATGCTACTAAAGCATGTTGCCTTGAGTAGACTATTGTGGCCCTTGATCGTGTTTCTTAAAATTTAGTATGAGCCTCTATCCTTTTTGCATTCATGAGGCTTTAGTAGAGCATAGCCCTAGTTGCAGCAAATGTATTCTTGTCTGCATTATCATATTAAGATAGTCAAGGAAAAATTAAGCAAGGGCAGGCAGAGACATGCTTATTCGGTTTAACTCGATTCTATTGATGAGTGAATTCGTCTATGTATCTCCACCTTCTAGTGATTAAACTCCAGGGTGCTCTTTTTGGCATTTAAATTTCCAAGCCGAATTATGTCTTGGGCAGGCTTCTAATGTCTTTTTTGGGTCGATGTCATCTATGCCTTTATCATGCCATCATGATCTTTGGCCCCTCGCGTATGAAGGACTTGAGGGGGATCATCCCTATGTCCTCATATATTTCTTTAGTCATCTTGCTCGTCATGATAACCCAAAGTTTTATTGGGAAAATACTTTGGAGCTTGTAAAAGAATGTGCCTCCTAGAGGCTGAACCCTAAGAGAGGAACCCTTGAGTTCTTCTTCTCTTGCTCATTTCTTCTGTTTTGGTCCTCCCTTTGTTCGATAGTTAGTCTTGTGTCAATAAAGGAACTCCATCGGCATAAGATTGAAGAGTTGAACCCTCCGGGTTTTTTTCAGCTTGAGCATTCTTCAGGCTTTCTTGTGGAGTTGCTTCTTGGCCACCTTCAAAATTAAGTTTATTAACCCTTTCGTATGAATCATCCTCCCAAGGGGAGACCATTTGAAAAGGGTTTATTAAACTCGTCTGCCAACTCTGGAGAAATGTTTTGTCAAAAACATATGTATTCCATGGATATTGTCTTCCCTTGATTTGAAAAGTTGGAATTCGGCCACCTAGGGTGGTCCTGCTGAAGAAGAAAAAAGTTTTTCTTCTTGTTTTCGTCGAAAAACACCAATCCTTCTTTATGATCCAAGGGAAAAAATCAAGATATAATCAAGGTAATGGGACTCGGAATACAAAAGAAAGATTAGAATTACCTGAAAGAAGGACTAGGAAAAAAGCACAAACAAAAGAAGTCATTCGAATGAAAATATGTAAGGAATCGTATAATGTACTTCCCGTGATTTGAAAAGTTGGAATTATGGAGCCCTCATGCCCCCAGTTTTCTTTACTTTGAGAAATTGAAAGTAAAGAAAACTTCTTGAAATACTTCTTTAAAATTTTAAGAAGGTGAGAGTTGTCTCTCATTCTTCAGCTTTTGAATGATCGAGCTTATGGTCCGAACAAGTGAGGAATATTGGTTCTCCTCCTTTCAATGGTAGTTCGGTCGTTGTAACGTCTTTGGGCCCTAGATTTGACATCCGCCCTCCTTTGGTAGTAATCATGATCCATTATATCTTTTCTCTTGGTGAGATTCAATCTTCTTTAGATCTTAGCATCATCATATTTATTGAGTTGCTATAACTCGAAGAGGTCATCCATGTGGTGATCTAATGCGCCACTTTGTGATCCTCAACTATGTTTGGTGAGTTCCCAATACATTTGTGTCACCCAACTTGATTCTAACTGAAACTTTAATCTCCACAAACTCATGTGTATTACCGAAAAAGGATAAAATACATACACAATTGTCAGTGTATTGTTAAACCTCATTAAAAAATTTATATAATTATGTGGGTACATCCATACATAAAGTTTGTTAATCATAATTTTCTTTCGGAACCTAAATATAAATATCATTCGTTCTAGCCTTTAATCAAATCAAATCACCAGAGCCTTGATTTCCTTTTTATTTAGGAATCAAATCAAATGTTTCCAAAAGTAAAACAAGGAAGATCATCAAACATTACCAAATAAGATTCAATCTATCAAAATCTTTATTTTTTTTTGTAAATCAAATCTTTCCTTTTTATTTAGGAATCAAATCAAATGTTTCCAAAATTAAAACAAGGAAGATCATTAAACATTACCAAATAAGATTCAATCTAACAAAATCTTTATTTTTTGGTAAATCAAATCTTTCCTTTTTATTTAGGAATCAAATCAAATGTTTCCAAAAAATAAAAATTAAAACAAGGAAGATCATCAAACATTACCAAATAAGATTCAATCTAACAAAATCTTTATTTTTTGGTAAATCAAATCTTTCATTTTTATTTAGGAATCAAATCAAATATTTTCAAATAAAAATCTTATTTTATTTTAAAAATAAAATCTTTTTTCGTTTTATTTTTGGAAACATGGTCAACTCCCTTTTTTTTATTTGGGAACAAGAATCAAATCTTTCGTTTATATATAAGGCTACTCATTAATGGAAAAAAACTTCAATTATTATATTAAAACTAGAAATTAAGGCTACTCATTTATGGATGACAATCAAGAGCAGACATATTTTTCTTGATAAGCCAACTTGCAAGAATCCTGTATGCCTCTTGTGTGAGGTGAATTCCATCCCAACTAATATACTGAGCCGGATTCGGACAGACTGAAATATTTGGTGCTCCACATAATTCCGTCATGTTAAAATTATAATCACCACTAGTCCTGCATCAAGTTTTTTTTCTCTTTCTAAATCCTTAATAAAATCTTTTAATACAAATATATTAATTTGCAAATAATTAAAAATTATAATGAATCAAAAGAAATGGTGTAGTATACTTCCCTTATATGAGAAGTAGAAATCACGAAGTCCATCTTGGCCATCTCTGTTGTTGTCGGTGAAACTCTTCCTGTAGTTCTTCCACTTCTAGTTGTGGGCATACCCTTCACGAATTCTACATACCTCCCCAGCAGAGTCGCCATTTTAATGTGGCCAAGGAAATCATACCTTGCTAGGGCTAGGGTTTCGTGTTGGCTGAGGAGGAGAGAAATCCACAAAGAGCACGAAATTGATTGATTAATTGAAGAGGGGAGAACGACATGTGAACGATTACTCCAATGACACGATGCAGAACTCTTAGAATCCGAGAACCTTGTTAGGGTAGCAAGGATTCAGAGAGCCTTCTTGAGTCCTTCCACTCCTAGAATCAGGAAACCTTGTTAGGGTTATTGGGATTTCAAAAGTCTTCTTGAGTACTTCTGGTTGAGAGGATGTCCAAGTCTTGAGTCTAAAAAGAGGTCCCCTTCCCAATGGAATGGAAGGGGTATTTATAGAGTTTCCTGAAAAGTGATCACGTGCCAGACACATGTCCTCGGAGAAATTTCAGAAATACTTAGTCAACAGAGTAATGCCCAGATCATCCTGTCCTTCTAGCCACCAATATAATCCCTCAATCAATTCTCAAAATTAACGAGCAGCCTCCACTAGCCTTCTGCCTCGGGACACGTGGAAGCTTCTCTCGGGTCTAGCATATTTATTTTCGGCTTTTTCGTCTTCATTTAATTAGGTTATGTGAACCTTAATTTGCATTTGGGCCCACAACATACAAGTGAGAAAATTTACCAAAATATCAAATTTTACTTTTAAAAATACCAATCAGTAAAAAATTATTCCGCCAACTTATCATTTCCACCTAAAATCTATGAAGAAACATGCATCGATTTATAACACTGGCTAAAACATTACAGTTTTACAAGTTAATAGTACTTTTGTAAGTACTAGTTTTTATATATATATATATATATATATATATATTTGGTAATATAGTAATGCATTAATAATAAAAAGTAGTACATCGGGAGTTACTAGTAGCAACTGCCAGATTATGAGCCCTAGCAACAAAGCTTCTAGAAAGTATAGTAACCTTACAGTACTGAAATAACAACCCTAAATAAATGCATTATATCTGCTAATAAGGGAAGGATATAATACTTATAGCATATATTATTAACTACCGGATTGTTGAGCAACAAACGTATATATATATATATATATATACCAATTGATTAATAACATATAACATATATCTGACTGCAGTTATTGGGCAAGAATAAATTTCTTTGTTAATATAAATTCAATTTAAACTCGTAAATTTTGTTTATCTTATGTTATATTTTACTCAAATAATAATTGAGAAGAATAAATGCAAAGGATGAAAAGTTGATAAAAATAAACAAACTAAAATATTTTTCTTAGCACGGAAAGGCTTTTTTTTGCTTCTTTTTTTTTGTCAAAATTAAGTGCCAATTAAAATATCCAAATTTTAATGGCAAATGTCTTCCAAAATATGAGCCTAAAAAAGAATCAATCATACTAATCAAACAAAGTCTACTCGTCAATCATTCATTAAATCCCCAACTTCCACTAATCTAAAATAATAAACAAACACCAAACAGAATGTATAGATTTCATCAATGCAAGTAAGAATAAATATCTATGGGAGAAATTTATGGGAAAATTCTTCAAGGCCCATTTCGAATTTTTCAGGGCTAGAACTGATCCTTTGAAGATACTGGGGTTCATTTATGCTATCATATACAGTATTAGACTGATCGGTACTTGTGTTGGACATTGTTGTTCCATAATAGTTTCCATTACCATTAAAACTTCCTTGCGAATACTTATGGCCGTCGTATGCGGTACTAGAGTCAGCATTTTGTTTAGTTCTCTCTTTTAGATCAACGCACTGCATCTCTGGGTGAAATTTGATTGACTATGTTTGGAGGGTGAAATTTTTTTAAGAGACTTTTCTAAAGGGTGTATTTGAGATCGTTGTGGTTGAAAAGAACTTTCGTTTTGTGCTAGATGATTTGATTTATTATGATTAGAGAGTGAAAATTAGAACATTTTTGAGACGAGAGGAGTATTAAATATATTACAAAGACTGATTTATTTTCAAAATAGGGGGTTCACTAGTTTAAAAATAAAAATACTCATCATACTTATGTAGGATTCTTTAGATAATTTAAAACTTGATTTATATTCTGTATTTAATTTTAATTTTAATTTTAATATTAATATTTTTAATAAGCATGAAAAGAATTTTTTAGATATTTTTAAATTTTAAGACGGAGGGAATATAATACATTGATAACCATAATTTGTAATTTCGTGGTAAAAGGTATGAACTCCGAGTAGGTAATCAAAGTCAATTGTTGAAGATCTTTAAAAATTCGAAGATGTGATAGTAGCATTATTTCATTAATAAATGGTGGTCTTTGTCATCTCGTGTAGAATGGTTTGGATACAAGTGGGAAGTTTCTATACTATATACTAACTTTAATTTTTCTTCATATTAGTAAATGGTAGTCGGTAGATAGTGGGAGTGGTTAACATGAAAATAATTTTGGTCAATTGATTAACACACGTAGGTTGGAAGGTAATCTCTTTTTACATGTTAATACTGTATTGATCAATTGACTAACTTACCATGAAGTTAACTTTATGGTAACCGAATCCGTAGATAATAGTCCAACTCCACACACAGATAGCTATTTGAATTACACACACACACACACACACACACACACACACATATATATATATATATATATATATATATGTGTGTGTGTGTGTGTGTGATATTTTCCCAATTAAACATCATTAATAGTGATAGTCACATAATTTTTTTTTCATAAAAATAAAAATAAGTTTCACATTCAAGTGAGAAAATTTATAATAATATCAAATTTTACTTATAAAAATATGGGCTAATTACATTTCTGTTACATGAAATACCATCAAATTTATAATTCGGCTCTCAACAAATTTGGGTTTACAATTTACTACATAAAGTGCCTAATTCGATACAATTTAACCCCCAATTTTAGAATTCGGCCAATTTTGGCAGAAATACCTGACCCGCCCAAGAATTCGATCGGGTCTTGTGTATTTAATACCAATTGACTGTATAAATATACAATTTGACTTAATTTAAAAAATGGCTATCTACAATTCCGTTACATCAAGTACCATAATATTCATGATTCGGCCCACAATAAAAAAAAATAAAATTATAAAAAAAATATAAATATAATAATTTTTAGCCCTTAAAAAAGTAACTAATACCGTAGAAATATGGTATAAAATTATAAATCTAATTTAAAATTATAAATATTTATAAATAAAATTTTAAATATAATTTGCAAAATTTAAGTTGTGATATAATTTGTAAAATTTAAAGCGTAAATTTATAATTTATGATATAATTTTATACATACAATTTGTTAAATTATAGATACAATTTTAAAATTAATTTTTTTTAAAAATACAATATATGTATGAACTACTGTTTATTTGAAGAATAAAACGAAAAACGGACAGAAAGAAAGTGTTGTTGAATAAACTAATTAACTACTTTGCTTGAAGAATCTTTTAACTCATTAAAAACAACTCACTTTTTAAATCCAAAATACATTGCCTATGTCGTCTAATGTACATTCTCTCTTTGCAACTCACTTTTTGCATCTCCTCTCCTTTCTCATCCTCCTTCAATGGTAATAATCATCCCTTTTCCGTAAGAAAAGTCCTTGAATTAACATAAATTTCAGGTTCTTTTCTGCTTAAGTTGATCAAAGCTACTGAACAGAATCCAAGACGCTTAAATTTCTAAATTTGAAGGATTAGGGAAGAGAGAGAGTGGAGAGAGAGAGAGAGAGAGAGAGAGAGAGAGAGAGAGAGAGAGAGAGAGAGAGAGCAAATGAGTCATTTTTTTCTTTTTCAATTTTTTCCTCCTTTTGTATGATCTTCCAACATAAAATGGGTATTATTTAATTAATTAAAATTTTGGCACTTTTGTCAATTATTTTAAAAGTTTAATGTTATTCGTGGAAAAAATATAATTTGTATGTTTAAAAGTTTATTGATTTTTTTGGTAATTAAGCCTTTTTTAAAATTTTAAAATAAAAAAATTTATATTTTGTAATCTTTGTATTAATATTTAATTTTAATAATTTAACATATAATAATTATTTATAAGGATTTATATAGATTTAATACGTCAAAATAAGTATTTATATAAATTTTATACGAATTAGGTACTTGATGTAATAAATTATGAATTTGATGGTACTTGATGTATCATAAGTGTTATTAGCCCGTATTCTATATGGTCAGCCCGTACACAATTCTTATCCAGCCGGAAAATTAGGTATTCCGGTCAGTTTTGGCCAGATTCTGAAATTGAGGGCTAAGTTGTGTCAAATTAGACACTTGATATAGTAAAGTGTAAACCCAAATTCTTTAAAGGCCTAATCATAAATATAATGGTGCTTCATGTAATAAACTGCATTTAGCACTAAAAATATCAATTATTAAAAAAATTTATTCCGCAAAACCTATCATTTCTACCTAAAAACTATGAAGAAACATACATTGATTTATAACACTTGCTAAAAAATAATGCTACTATCACATAAATTCTTTTACATAACTCTTACATACACACACATACATATTGCGGGTCCCACATGTCAGGTGGAGACTCACAATATATATGTGAGAGTTATGTGATAAAATTTATGTGATAGTAGCATTGCTCCTTGCTAAAACATCACGGTACATGAATAATGACTTGTCAGAATAGAAATAGAATAAGCTAATCATGTGTTAATCCAAGCTTCAAATTCAAGCAGTATACTCTTCTGTTTTTCAAAAAAGTGTTCTAATATTTAACTTTTTAAAGTAAAATTTTAAAATTTAAAATTAGCAAAGTAAGTACTAATATTTTGTAAGTACTAGTATTTTTTTATATTTTTTTTTGGTAATATAGTAATGCATTAATAATTGAAATTAGAAAGTATATTAACTTTACACTACTGAAAGAAAAACTCTAAGGCCGTGTTGAACATGATATTAAATAGTCCCTCAAATTATATATATATATATATGGGGAATGCTTCAAAGTAAGTGGTTGTTATGGACACTATTTTAGCAAACCATCTTACACCGTTAATCCAGATATTCAATGGCTCAACTGGCCACATGAGGGAGTACTGACAATAAGAAATGTCTAAAATACTCTCACCTTAGTTAGATTTAAATAATTTCAATGTATAAAATAGTTGTATAAATAATTTTTTAAGTAATAAAAGTTTCTTAAGTAATAATTTGTATGAATAATTTCTTAAGTAATAATTTTTTTAATGTATTTATATTTTCTTATGTATTTATTTGTATGAATAATTTCTTAAGTAATAATTTTTAATGTATTTATATTTTAATAATTATTCAATGTATTTATATTCTTAAAAAATAATTTATAAATATATTTTTAATGTATTTTTAAAAAAAAAATATTTAATAAAATACATTGAATATAAATACAATGAATAATTATTAAAAAATAAATACATTAAAAAATTATTACTTAATAAATTATTCATACAAATAAATATATTGAATATAATTAATAATTTTAAATTTTAATATTTATAAAAATTATTTATAGAAATAAATACATTATATATAGTTTATAATGTTAATTTTTATTACTTAAGAAATTATTTATACAACTATTTTATACATTAAAACTATTTAAATCTAACTAAGTTGGGGGTATTTTAGACATTTCTCTTGGCCACAACTCCCTCCTGTGGCCAACAAAAAAAATTTTCATGGCCGCTACTCCTACCTGCGACCAGCAAAAAAAAAATTCTCTGGCTGTTACTCCTATCTGCGGCCAGAAAAAAAAAATCATTTTTGGGCCATTGGATATCTAGATTAACGATGTAAGATGCATTTGCTGGAATTGTGCCCCTAACAAACGCTTGCTATGGATCATTTCCATATATATATATATATATGGGGACTGATTCATTGACAACATTGTCAATTTAACATTATCCTTACAATAGATCGTGAGCGTTCATCCTAATATTGAACGGACGGGACAGTTGACCAAAATATTTCTCCTTATGAAAGTATCCATCCGTAATATTAAATTGCGGACGCTAGATATAACCAAATGGCCAACTGGAATACGACACCGTTTGTAAATAAGTTTCGTTCGTAGTATTAAATTGCGTATGCCAAATTTAATTTTTTTTAGTTTTCAAGATTCAATCAATTCCCAAGATTGCAGTCGTTGGTGTTTGTCTGGAATACCGGATACTTGAAATCAGTGGCGGAGCCAGAGATTTTCAGCAGGGGGTCCGGATTATGCATGTAAAATTTTTTTCAACGGCCTCTTAGTTCGTTGAATTTTTTTTCATATTCCTAAATCACAAGCAATTCAACAATTAACAAAATTGTAATCCTAAATCACAAGAAATTCAACATTTCAATTAGTTCCTCAAATTCAATCGAAATAAAAAAAAATTAATTACAAATTGAAACACAAAATATATATAAACATACCGAAGAAAATTCAAAATATATTATGTTCAAATTTAATAAAAATAATGACAAATACAACTAAGATTTGTTGACTGTTGAACCGGTAACGGTACTAGAACGGCGGAGTCTCTCTTCGGAGTTCAAACGGTAAATGCGGTAAATCCATCCTGCGAGTTCTCATGTTCTGAAAATGTTGGATAATCATTTCATTATCAATGTGAATAAAAACATCTCTCTCGACATAACACACCAAACAGTCGGTGAGAAAGTCATCTCCCATCTTGTTGCACAAATCTGTCTTAACAATATTCATCGTAGAAAATACTTGTTCCACACTAGCAGTCGCAACAAGCAAAACTAAAGCCAACTTGATAAGAAGATATACCAAATGAAAAGTAGTGTGATATCCCACCTCAACCATATTAGTTGCAAGTTCTCCGATATCTTCTAGTTTAGAAAATCTTGCATTTTCTCTCATTTCAAAAATCCACATCTTTAATTATTTTTTAAGCTCCATTCGATCATCCATTAAAAAGTCTTGTGGATATAATTCTGCAAGTCAAACTAACTTTGGAAGACTAAAATTGGAGAACAAATTCTTAGGATCAAGACATGCTATGCACAAGAGCAATTCCGTGTTCGTCTCAGTGAAACGATTCTCCATCTCTTAACTAATACGGTCAACCCTAAAAAATATAAAATAAAATTACTTTTATATATTCAAAAACATAATTAGAAGTATAAATAGAGAAACAATTGAGTACTTGTGATGTCATTTTACTTCTATTTTTTTAAATTTTTTTCTTCTTCTTCTTTCCCTTCCTTCTTCTTCCCAGCGCACCCCGGACCCCGTCATTACCGAATTTCAGGCTGGACCTCCCACATACTTAGTACATAAAAAAAATTTCGACGACAGGGGGTCCGTGGACCCCGCGGGACCCCCTCCCTCCGCGCCTGCTTGGAATGGATTGTTATATGCTTCTCTCTTGAAGATTAAAAAATGATCGTGAAAGACCTGAATTTTTTTTCTTTCAAATAATGCATATTTGCATTCAACATGCTGACACGGTTTTTCACAAAGGGTGGTTTAAGTTGACCCAAATGACAAATATATTATTGGGATGAGACTGTAAATGTAAGAACCCAACTTTTATGAATAAAGATTTAATTTTCTTTATATATTATTTCGAAATAGTAAGGTGTTGATTGATAAATGTGAAAGTTATGGGTGAAATGTGCAAATATTTTAAAATGAGCAAGTGGTTATAAAATATTCTTGTTGTCGGGGAATATTCGTTTGGTCGTGGAATATTCTTGTTGTCGGGGAATATTCGTACGACGGCGCAGCTATTTGTGGGCCCCACAACAGAATAACTGTCGGATATAGAAAGCGACAGAAATAACCTTTTTATAAAATAACGGCGTAATTGTTACCGTTAGTACGGTTGAAATACCTGGTGGTTAAAATACAGTGATACGCAGTGTTGCACAGTAGCACACGGTATTGCACAGTATTTTGAATTATTGAGTCTTACGTGAGAAGGCACTTATTCAATTATTGTTACAGTAATTACTGTTCAATATTTTATATTATTGACTCAATAATTGCTACGTTGATATTTTTTATTATTGACTCAATAATTGTTACATTGATATTTTATTGACTCAATAATTGCTACGTTGCTATTTTATATGATTGATTCAATAATGGCTACAGTTGATATTTTGTATTATTGATTCAATAATTGTCATTGCACAGTATTTCACATTATCAACTCAATAATTCATATTATTTGAATAATATTATTAGATAGCATTATTGACAATGTCTAAGGAAGTTCTGTCTAGGAGGGGTTATTTAATTGCGCGCCAGTAAGTAGAAGTCCTTATCGGAAGGCCCCCTCTTTCCTGGGAACGACCTGGTTGTCAATATTGTAGTTCTGTAATATTATTTGTGAATAATTAATTATTGATTTATATGATAAGAAAATATTTATTTTGTGGATATTAAAGAAGGAATTAGTACTGATGAGTTTTTATCAATATTTTGGGTATGGATAATCATCTGTTTATGGATTTCGGATAATTTATGTTTGGAATTTGGAAAAACTTCCTTCTACAAAGTTGTAGAGAATTAAATTTCCTATAGAAGAACATAGAATTTGTATTTTTCTGACAAAGGGGCTATTTATTATGAATTATTGAAGTTTCAAAAAATAAATTTTTTTTTAATAGGAGGTGGGCCCCACTTTTGGTTGAAAAAAATGCTGATGGCTTTTGGGAGAAGCAGCCGGCGGCGAAAGAAAATTTTTTATTATTATTATTTTAGTCTCTTTTGGCATCCTAAGCTTTTCCTATAAATAGGGTGCTTAGGTTAGAATTGAAAATCACACCAGAATTAGAAGTTTTCTCTCTCTATAATATCGAGCGTATTTTTGTGAGTATTTCAATACTTTGAGTATTAGTATTCAGTGCAAGTTTCCTTCGGTATTATATCCGATATTCCAGTCAGAGGTACTATTCTTTTGAGGTAAGGGATGTTATTTCTTTCGTAAATGATGTTATTCTTTTCAATATCATTATACAGAAATATTGTCATGGATTTTATTATGAAATTCTTACTTTTCCGTCGGGGTTACTATTCACATATACGGCACTATTCACGAAAAAATTAAAATTTCTTCTGTTTGTCCAAATTGTCTGTTATAGTTACTATCTTTGATTGTATCCAAGTTTTGAGCTCTATTCTTGAATTTTGCTCCACAATTGATTATTATAAAGTATTTTTGAATTGGATAAACTAAAATACGAATCCTTAATCTTATCCTTTATTTCACTGGATTCGTTATTTATATTATTTTTCATCATCCTCAGTCCTAAGTTGTGATATAACTGAATATCTTTGGCCTGTAGAGCAAAGATGAATGATTACCTGATGAATATCTTTGGCCTGTAGTGCAAAGATGACAGGTGTTGAGATGAACATGACCATTGATGATACAAATGAATATCTTTGGCCTGTAGTGCAAAGATGAATATTTGATTCGAGATGTATATTGATTGATGTTACAGGGATAAAATATTAATGACGGACTTTTAAATCATAGAAGATAGTAGACTTCATTCTCTGCTTAACTCTTCTAATGAATTGTTATTTCTGCTGCGAATATTGATCTAAAGTTGGTTGTCCATTATATTTTATCTGATTTGTTGAAAACTAACGATAATTTATTTTCCATTATCTTAGTCATAATATTCTTTACTGAGCTAGTTGAGCTCACCCTTTTCACCTGTTGTCCTTTTCAGGAAATGAGAATGTCGCAGGGACTAGTCGGGAAATAGAGTGATGGTCCGAGTTAGAGCAGTAGTAGTCTTCACTATTTCTGATAAATAGTGTGATAATAATTGTAATGAGGACTTAGTTTGAATATTAATATTTTCTACATATTTGTATTGACACTCACAGTTGTGTGGTCGTATTTTGCACAATCGTATGATATAAAATTTGTATTTGAATTCTGTACCATGTATTTGGCGACTCAGAATGGGTTGGGTTGACTCGACCTATTCTGGGGGCGTCACTGTAAAATTTCAAAACGTATATTATTGGCATTCAACAAGATGGGGGCCTTGAAAAAAAAAATTTGAATTTGGCATCCGTAGTTTAATATTGCGGACGGGAGTTATTAGTTGGCCAATTGGCCATACTTAACGTCTGCAGTATTAAACTACGGATGGGAGACTTGCAAAGGAGGGACATTTTGGTATTCTGTTTCGTCCGCAGCAATAAACTGTGTAATATTGGAAACTAAATTGCGGACGAATCCTCTATTTAATCGTTCAATCTACGGATGGAGGGTCACGATGTGTTGTAAGAGTAACCTTAAATTGACACCGTTAACTATGGATCGGTCCCATATAATATATACTAGTCGTATTACTCGTGCCTCCGGCACTACGTATGAAGGTGAAGGGGGAGAAGTGATTGTCGGCGCTAGAGAATGGAGGAGGCAGAGGGCGAGCTCGGGAGAAGGAAGAACGGAGGAGGATTTGAGAGTGAGAGAGAGAGCAATTTTTTTTCCTTTGAAGTTGAAGAGGATATAATGGACGGTGAGATTTATCCCAAACTTTGAACAGTCCTGATCGTTTATTAGGGTAAAAGGAAGATTCAAAATAAGTTGTGTTTTATTAATTAGATATATAATCCCACTATCTACTAGCATTATTAATATTCTGTATTTAATTTTATTTTTTTTAATATGCAAGAAAAGTATTTCTTCAGATTTTTTATTAAATTTATTTAAAGACGGTGGGAGTATATATATTATAAGGATAATTTGCAATTTCATGGTAATTAGATACGAACTCCGAGTGGGTAATATATCCAAGTCAATTCTAGCTGTCCTAATACTTACCTAATATTACAACAACAAAATTGCATATGAAATCGAGTAAGTCAAAACTTTGAAATATACTTTTTTTTTAATAACTTTGAAATAAACTTGAATTAGACCAATTACTAGATCAATCATTTAATTATTGGACAATATATATGCTAAGTTAGGGAGGTTATATAGATTGACCGGTTAATATTTAGAGATAACTGTGATTACCCATGCTTTGCGATTTAATTCAACCCATACTTGGATATCTCTACCAATAATTGTTTAACCTCCTTGTAAGTTTTATTTTACATATTTTCCTTTGTTGACTTATAAGATAAATTACTAAATTAGAGTGAAAAAAAAAGAGTGAAAATAATTAAAACTAAAAATGCTCATTTATCCCTCGTGTCATGAACAAAGTTCCATCTCCATCCACCCGTATTCGTCTCTCTATGTTGTGGAAAATGTTTTTTTTTTTCTGGATTTGTGCTTGTCTCATAAGTCCATGGCTCATTAATTATATAAACTTCGTGTTTGGAGGAATAATTAATCTTCACAAAACTCGAAACATCTTTAGTATGTCTTGATAATCGCTTGGCAAATTTGACATCGAAGCGATTTGCCACTTCACTTTCACTTGCAAGCTCTTTAGGCCGAAACTCAATGCCCTCGACGATGATGCCATAACTCTGATTCATCCCCCATAATTAAAACTCAAAATGCTCATATATATATATATATATATATATATATATATATCCCTCGTGTCATGAACAAAGTCCCAAAGTTCCATCTCCATCCACCCGTATTCGTCTCTGTGTTGTTGGATTTGTGGTCTTCTCATAATTAAGTCCATGGCTCATTTGGTTTCGTTAGCTTCCAATTTACACCAAAATAGTACAATCATGGCTCGTAAGTCCATAGATTTGAGTACTTATTAATTTTGCCTCGCATGTTAAGCATCGTTGCATCAAGAATCTGAACTGCCTTTAAAAATCTGTTTATATTATATCACTTGTAATTAATAGTTGTCCCTAATCACTTGACAAAAAAATAAAAATGCTACTATATTTTTTTATTTTTTATTTTTAAATTGTAATTAAGTACCAGTACCTTGATTGATCAAGCACAGATATCTGACTGCAGTTGTTTGGGCAAGAGCAGATTTCTTTGTATTATATATTCAATTTAAACTCGTAAACTCTGTTTATCTCATGTTATATTGTTTCTAAAATCATGATTAAGATGAATAAATGCGAAGGATGAACAGTTGATAAAAATACACAAGTTAAATATATAAACAAGCTAAAATATTTTTCTTCGCACGTAAAGTCCTGTTTTGCTTCTTCTATTTTTTGTGTGTCAAAATTAAGTGAAATATCCAGATATTAATGGTAAAGGTCTACCAAAAAAATAAGCCTAAAACAGAGTCAATCATACTAATCAAACAAAGTCTACCCGATAATCATTTCATTAACTTTTCGATTACACCACAACTTTATGCCAACGAAAATCACCCAGTACCCTAAAACCATAAACAAAACACCAAACAAAGAACGTTCTGCATCTTTGGCTGATAATTGTGTTCAGATCGTGCAATACTATTAGATCTAATGGACGGGTGCATTTGAGACTGTAGTGATTGAGCAGAACGCCTTGAAGCCAATTACTGGACTTCAGTTTCGTGCAGAGAAAGAAAGGGAGGAAGAAGAGAGAAATAGGAAAGAAGCTAATTCATTTCATCATGTTTTCTGTAATTCATAGACTCAATATTTGTAGTACATAACCCAGCACATGGATAAGCTTGTGTTTACTATATAAAGCTAACAGAAACAATCTTATCTCTACAGCTAGTAATTAACAAATGTGGAGCATTGGATCAATTGCTATGGCTGTTTCCAGAGAGGATAGCCCATTATTTGTATTTGCCTTTTCCTTTCTTGCCCCTAACATAACTGCTCATCAATACTGGTTCTCTAGTTGGTCTTCTAGATTTCCTCAGACCATCCAAAGTTCTTAATTCCTCTAGCTCATCATCTTCCATGTGGCCCTCATATTCATTAATAGCTGAATTCTCCTCCACTTCAGCATGTTCTTCAGAATCTTGGACCAACTGGTTTTCATGTAGACTATTGGTTGGATCAATGTTTGTAACACGTCCGTTATGTGCTAGATGATTTGATTGACTATGCTCGGAGGGTGAAAAAATTTGATTTTCTAATTGAGAATTTTTTGGATTGTATATTCGAGACAATAGTAATTGAAAAAAACTTATGTTATGTGCTGGAAGATTTGATTGACTATGATTAGAGGATAAAAAAGTTTTTAGAGACTTTTCTGAAGGGCGTATTTGAGACTGTAGTGATTAAGAAGAACTTTTATTATGTGCTAGATGATTTGATTGACTATGATTGGATGATTATAAAAAAGTTTTTAGAGACTTTTCCAGAGGGCGTATTTGAGACTGTAGTGATTGAGAAGAACTTTTATTATGTGCTAGATGATTTGATTGACTATGATTGGAGAGTGAAGATTTTAGAGACTTTTCTGGAGGGCGTATTTGAAACCCTAGTGAGTGAGAGGAACTTTCGCTATGTGCTAGATGATTTGATTGACTATGATTGGAGACAGAAACTTTTAGAGATTTTTCCGAAGGGCGTATTTGAAATCCTAGTGAGTGAGAAAAACTTTCGCTATATGTTGTATGATTTAATTGACTATGTTCAGAGAGTGAAAATTTTAAAGATTTTTCCGAAGGGCGTATCTGAGACCATAATCCATGAGAACTTTTAATTTGTGCCAAAGAATTTGTTTGACTTTCTTCGGAATGTAGTCCAGCTGCATTTGTTGAATTCTCCATCAATTTCGAATGCGCTTCTCTGGACAATGCTCTCTTAGAATTTGATCTAACAAAAGAGTAGACGAAGTTACAAATTTTTTATTTTTATTTTTTTGCAAAAGGCTGAGAATAATGTATTGTTGTTGAAAATCTATTCCATAATCTATAAGAAATAGATTACATATTGTCAACTGAATATATACATGAAAGTTGATAATAAAATAACATACTCATACCATAATTTAAAGCTACAATGCTCATATATAAGAGGCATAATTCATAACTTGAGAGCATACATACCTTGCTGTACCAAAACTTCAAAAAGCTCTCAGCACCTCAGCTGTTGAGATTCACACGACTTGTTGCTGCTGCTGCTGCTATTACTTTATACAAATGCTGTAAAGTAGTAAGCATTAGACCGCTAAAGAAGGATCGAGGGAAAGTGCTGAAATTAAAATTAAATAATGAGTGGTTGTTAGAACTTTGACTGATAAGTTAGAAAAATATAGAGGACAGCTGAAACTTGCATCAGGTCACGCGGTACTGAGCTGACGATGATTTGTTGTTGTTGGTAGTTTCAATTTTCAAATAAAATAGGATTTTGTTAATTTTTAATTTTTAATTTTTTTTGACCGAAAATTTATACAAATTTATATTAATTATGTTACAAAGTAGGATCCTTTAGATAATTTAAAACTTGTATGAAAAGTATTTTTTTAGATATTTTTTAAATTTTAAGACCGAGGGAGTATAATATATGGATAACCATATTTTGTAATTAGAAATTGATATTTTCACAATAATTTTTGATATTTTTACAATAAAAGTGTCGTTATAGATGTATAACGACGGTGACAACTGTCGCTATAGACCATACAACGACGATTTTATTGTAAAAATATCATTTTCTGTTGTGTAAATATCAATTTTCTTTATAATTTTCTGGTAATAGGTATGAGCTCCGAGTGGGTAATCAAAGTCAATTGTTGAAGGTCTTTAAAAATTGAGCTCTTCTATGCAGATATGAAAATTAGATATGAATGTATTTAAATTTTATCTATTTCTATTTTGTCCAATTTTCTTATTCATATAAATTTTTTGTTAAAAATTAGAAGATGACTAATCTAGCTGTCCTAAAACTTACCCAACCCGTGTGGACCGGTTTCGATACAAATAGGAAGTAGTTTTTTGTTAATAAATGGTGGTCTTTGTCAGCTCATGTAGAATGGTTTTTTCTTCACATTGGTAAATGGTAGTCGGTAGATAAGAGTAAAACTCCACACGCGGCTAGCTATTTGAATTATACATGTAAAAAAATATTTGATATTTTCCCAATTAAATACAAATATTAAAAGTGATAATTACACAAGTTTTTTTTTTCATAAGAATAAAAATAATTTTACATATGTGGGCAAGGAAATCGTACCTTGCTAGGGTTAGAATTTCGTGTTGGCTGAGAAGGAGAAAATTCACGAAGAGCACAGAATTGATTGATTGAAGAGGGGAGAACGACAGGTGAACGATTACTCTAATGACACGTGGCAGAACTCTTAGAATCCGAGAACCTTGTTAGGGTAGCAAGGATTCAGAAAGCCTTCTTGAGTCCTTCCACTCCTAGAATCCAGAAACCTTGTTAGGGTTATTGGGATTCCAAGAGTCTTCTTGAGTACTTCTAGTTGAGAGGATGTCCAAGTCTTGAGTCTGAAGAGAGGTCCGTTTCCCAATGAAATGGATGGGATATTTATAGAGTTTCCTGGAAAGTGGTCACGTGCCAGGTACATGTTCTCGGAGAAATTCTAAAAATACCCTTAGTCAACAGAGTAATGCCCAGATCGTCCTGTCTTTCTAGCCACCAATCCAATCCTTCAATCAATTCCCAAAGCGAGCAGCTTCGACGAACCTTCGGCCTCGGGACACATGGAGGTTTCTCTCGGGTCTAGCATATTTATTTTTGATTTTTTCATTTTCATTTAATTAGGTCATGTGAACTCTAATTTGCACTTGGGCCCACATTTGCCCCTGCGCGAGAGTAGCGATTCCAAAGAGACGATCGGGCAAGAATACTTTAAGCTTTTTGAACATTTTTGTGGGACTCCACTTTTCAAGTCTTGAAAACAAGAGTCCTAGAAGAGGAACCCCTAGGGAAGCCAAACCCTTAGGGCCCTAAGGAGGCAAAACCTAGAAGGGTTCTTCCTTGGACATATTAGAAAATCTTCTAAAAATCTTTTCAGATCTGGCTCAATCTTTGTTTCCTTAATTTTTCTTTGCCTGTTGAGACACTTGCTTTATTTGACGCTATCCATCTAGGTGTTGTCACCTTGCCATATAGTGACCTTGGTTATCCTCCGGATGACTCAAGCTTCGAGGATCCTTTAGATAATTTAAAACTTGTATGAAACGTATTTTTTTAGATATTTTTTAAATTTTAAGACGGAGGGAGTATAATATATGGATAATCATATTTTGTAATTAGAAATTGATATTTTCACAAAAAAAGTGTTGTTATTGAAGTATAACGACGGTGACAACCGTCGCTATAGATCATATAATAATAATTTTATTATAAAAATATCATTTTTTATTGTATAAATATCAATTTTCTTTGTAATTTTCTGGTAAAGGTATGAACTCCGAGTAGGTAATCAAAGTCAATTGTTGAAGGTCTTTAAAAATTAGAAGATGTCTAATCTAGCTGTCCTAATACTTACCTAACCCATGTGGTCCGGTTTCAATACAAATGGGTAGTAGTTTTTTTTTTCTCTCCCTGGCTGTCTGGCATTAAAAAATGGTGGTCTTTGTCATCTCGTGTAGAATGGTTTGGATACAAGTGGTAAGTTTCCATACTATATACTAACTATATTTTTCTAGTGGAAGTGGTTAACATAAAATTAATTTTGGTCAATTAATTAATACACGTAAGTCAGGAGGTGATTTTTTTCTACATGTCAGTTCTCTATTGGTCAATTCACTAACTTATCATAAAGTTAACTTTATGGTAACCGGATCCATAGATAATAGTCCAACTCCACACACAGATAACTATTTGAATTATACACATAAATATATATATATATATATATATATATGATATTTTCCCAATTAAACATCATTAATAGTGATAGTCACATAATTTTTTTTTCATAAAAATAAAAATAAGTTTCACATTCAAGTGAGAAAATTTATAATAATATCAAATTTTACTTATAAAAATATGGCTAATTACACTTCTGTTACATGAAATACCATCAAATTCATAATTTGGCCCTCAAAAAATTTAGGCTTACAATTTACTGCATAAAATGCCTAATTCGATACAATTTAACCCCCAATTTTAGAATTCGGCCAATTTTGGAAGAAATACCTGACCCGCCCAAGAATTCGATCGGGTCTTGTGTATTTAATACCAATTGACAGTATAAATATACGATTGGACTTAATTTAAAAAATGGCTATTTATAGTTCCGTTACATCAAGTACCATAATATTCATGATTCGGCGCACAAAGAAAAAAATTAAAATTATAAAAAAATTATAAATATAATAATTTTTAGCCCTTAAAAAAGTAACTAATACCGTAGAAATATGGTATAAAATTATAAATATTTATAAATATAATTATAAATATAATTTGCAAAATTTATGTTGTGATATAATTTGTAAAATTTAAGGCGTAAATTTATAATTAATTTTGATATAATTTATAATTAGCAAGATTTAAGTTATAAAATTTATACAAACATTTTGTTAAATTATAGATACAATTTTAAAATTAATTTTTTTTTTACAAATACAATATATGTATTAATTACTGTTTATTTGAATAATAAAACGGAAAACGGACAGAAAGAAAGTGTTGTTGGATAAATTAATTAACTACTTAGTTTGAAGAATTTTTTAACTCATTAAAAAAAACTCACTTTTTAAATCCAAAATACATTGCCCATGTCGTCTATGACTCCCCCAAAATAGGTTCAATACTCAACCCATTCTGAGTCGCCAAATACATGGTACAGAATCCAAATATAATCTTTCATATCAAAATGTCGTGCAAAATACAACCACACAACTGTGAGTGTCAATACAGACATGTAGAAAATATTAACATTCAAACTAAGTCCTCATTACATTTATTATCACACTATTTTTTTAAAAAAAATAGTGATGACTTTTACCGCTCTAACTCGGACCATCACCCCATTCCCCGACTAGTACCCGCGATATTCTTAATTCCTGAAGAGAACAATGGAAGAAAAGGCTGAGCTCAACTACCCTAGTAAAGAATATTATGCCTAAGATAATGAAGAATAAATTATATTTAGTCTTCAACAATTCAGATAAAATATTATGGACAACTAGTTTTAGATCAACAACTGCAGCGAAAATGACAATTCATTAGAAGAGTTAAGTAGAGAATGATATTTACTATCTTCTATAATTTAAAATTTCATCATCGATATTTTATCCCTGTTACATCAATCAATATTCATCTCGAATTAAATATTCATCTTTTGCACTACAACCAAATATATTCATTTGTATCACCAGTTGGTCATATTCATCTTAACACCTGTCCATCTGTGCACTACGGGCCAAAGATATTCATCAGGTAATCATTCATCTTTGCATTACAGGCCAAAGATATTCATCAAGTAATCATTCATCTTTGCACTACAGGCCAAAGATCCAAAGATATTCAGTTATATCACCATTTAGGACTGAAAATGATGAAAATAATACGAATAACAAATCCAGTGAGATAAAGGACAAATATTAGAGAATTTATCCAGAGTTCAAGAATGAAGATCAAAACCTGGATCCAATCAAAGATGATTTGGAAAAAAAAAATTACCGTGAATAGTACCCCGTGAATAGTAATTTATGAATAGTAACTCGTGAATAGTAACTCGACATGAAAAGATAAAAACTTCACAAAAAAATTCAGATCAATATTCCAGTGAAATAATATTTAATGAAGCACAAAACTCAAGTAATATCTAATCATTTCAGGAATTCTATAAGCAATACTTACTGTAATAAGTATAAAGTTAGGAATCTGAAATGAAACAATATACGAAACTGCAATTGGATTTTCACCCGTCTGGCGGTAGTTCGCTCAAATAGATTATTTTCACAATTTAATAACAACTGAATACGAAGGGTTATTCACCAGGCATGCGGTAGTCCGCGTAGACAGGTTATTCCCATAAAATAAAAAAGAATGGAATAACAACAGGATTTCGCCATGCATGCGGTAGTCCGCGTAGACAGGTTATTCCAACATAATAATAAAAAATAGAATAACAACCCTTGCGAATATTGAAAGAAAATAACTCTCTTCATGAATACGAAAAAAATAATACCCCTTACCTTAAAAATTTGAAGACTGCATTAGTGTAATAGCAAAATACTCTTCTTCTTTCTCTCTTATTCTCTCTATACTTTCTCTCCCTATAGCTTTAGTGAATTGGTGAGAAATAATGAAGAAATGAGCTTCTATTTATAGGCTCGACATAGTAAGGGTAAAATAGTCTTTTCGTCATAATTTATGACATCATCGCTTACATCATCGATCCTATGACACCATTGCTTACCTCATCGCTTCGATGACATCCTTGCTTACCTCATCGCTCCGATGACATCATTGTTTCCATCATAAGAGTTCCAATTCAATTTGCACTCTTTCACCTCGTTTAACTTTTATACCATGAATTTACTATAATAATGTTACCATTCAAATTATAAAAATTATACTATTATATAATCACATCATACTACTATAATTTAATATTATAATAATATATTTAAATGAATTATTTTATCAGACAAGATAAAATATAAACTTTCAACAAATGTCACATGTTAAAAATTCCTCCGTTTAAATCCACATTGAATAAATATTTTCTTATCATATATATATCAAAAATTATTTATTCACAAATAATATTACAGAACTACAATATTGACAACCAGGTCGTTTCCAGGAAAGAGGGGGCCTTCCGATAAGGATTTCTCCTTACTGACGCGCAATTAATCAACCCCTTTCCTAGACATAACTTCCTTAGACATTGCCAATAATGTTATCTAATAATATTATTCAAATAATATGAATTATTGATTTGATAATTTAAAATAATGTGCAATGACAATTATTGAATCAATAATATAAAATAGCAAAGTAGCACTTATTGATATAAAATATCAACGTAGCAAATATTGAACCAATAAAATATTATCCAATTATTGAACCAATAATATAAAATATTAAACAGTAATTACTGTAATAATAATTGAGTAAGTGCCTTCCTACGTAAGAAGCAATAATTCAAAATATTGTGCAATACCGTGTGCTACTGTGCAACACTACGTATTACTGTATTTTAACCACCGAGTATTTCAACAGTACTAACGGTAACAGTTTTGCCGTTATTTTTATAAAAAGGTTACTTCTGTCGCTTTCTATATCCGACAATCATTGTAAGACCCGAACTTTTATGAATAAATATTTAATTTTCTTTATATATTATTTCGAAATAGTAAGGTGTTGATTAATAAATATGAAAGTTATGGGTGAAATGTGCAAATATTTTAAAATGAGCAAGTGGTTATAAAATATTCTAGTTGTCGGGGAATATTCGTTTGGTCGTGGAATATTCTTGTTGTCGGGGAATATTCGTACGACGGCGCAACTATTTGTGGACCCCACAACGGAATAACTGTCGGATATAGAAAGCGACAGAAATAACCTTTTTATAAAATAACGGCGTAGTTGTTACCGTTAGTACTGTTGAAATACCCAGTGGTTAAAATACAGTGATACGCGGTGTTGCACAATAGCACACGGTATTACACAGTATTTCGAATTATTGAGTCTTACGTGAGAAGACACTTACTCAATTATTGTTACAGTAATTACTGTTCAATATTTTATATTATTGACTCAATAATTGCTACGTTGATATTTTATATTATTGACTCAATAATTGTTATATTGATATTTTATTGACTCAATAATTGCTACGTTGCTATTTTATATGATTGATTCAATAATGGCTATAGTTGATAGTTTGTATTATTGATTCAATAATTGTCATTGCACAGTATTTCACATTATCAACTCAATAATTCATATTATTTGAATAATATTATTAGATAGCATTATTGACAATGTCTAAGGAAGTTCTGTCTATGAGGGGTTATTTAATTGCGCGCCAGTAAAGAGAAGTCCTTATCGGAACGCCCCCTCTTTCCTGGGAACGACCTGGTTGTCAATATTGTAGTTCTGTAATATTATTTGTGAATAATTAATTATTGATTTATATGATAAGAAAATATTTATTTTGTGGATATAAAAGAAGGAATTAGCGCTGATGTATTTTTATCAGTATTTTGGTGTGAAAAATTATCCGTTTGTGGATTTCGGATAATTTATGTTTGGAATTTGGAAAAACTTCCTTCTGCAAAGTTGTAGTGAATTAAATTTTCTATAGAATGATATAGAATTTATTTTTTTCTGACAAAGGGGCTATTTATTATGAATTATTGAAGTTTCGAAAAATAAATATTTTTTTAATGGGTGGGCCCCATTTTTGTTGAAATTTTTTTAGCCGCCAGGCGGTAGAAAATTTTTGAAAATAATAATATTTTATTATTTTAGTCTCCTTTGGCATCCTAAGCTTTTCCTATAAATAGGGTGCTTAGGTTAGAATTGAAAATCACACCAGAATCAGAAGTTTTCTCTCTCTATAATATCGAGCGTATTTTTGTGAGTATTTAGATACTTTGAGTATTAGTTTTCAGTGCAAGTTTTCTTCGATATTATATCCGATATTCCAGTCAGAGGTACTATTCTTTTGAGGTAAGGGATGTTATTTCTTTCGTAAATGATGTTATTCTTTTCAATATCATTATACAGAAATATTATCATGGATTTTATTATGAAATTCTTACTTTTTTCGTCAGAGTTACTATTCACGTATACGGCACTATTCACGTATACGGCACTATTCACGAAAAAATTAAATTTGCTTCTATTTGTCCAAATTGTCTGTTATAGTTACTATCTTTGGTTGGATCTAATTTTTGAGCTTCATTCTTGAATTTTGCTCCACAAAGTATTATTATGGAATATTCTTGAACTTTGATAAACTAAAATACGAATCTTTAATCCTATCTTTTATTTCACTGGATTCGTTATTTATATGGTTTTTCATCATCCTCAGTCTTAAAAGGTGATGTAACTGAATATCTTTGGCCTGTAGAGCAAAGATGAATGATTACCTGATGAATATCTTTGGCCTGTAGTGCAAAGATGACAGGTGTTGAGATGAACATGACCACTAATGATACAAATGAATATCTTTGGTCTGTAGTGCAAAGATGAATATTTGATTCGAGATGTATATTGATTGATGTTACAGGAATAAAATATTGATGATGGATTTTTAAATCATAGAAGATAGTAGACTTCATTCTCTACTAAACTCTTCTAATGAATTGTTATTTCCGCTGCAAATATTGATCTAAAGTTGGTTGTCCATTATATTTTATCTGATTTGTTGAAAACTAACGATAATTTATTTTCCATTATCTTAGTCATAATATTCTTTACTGAGCTAGTTGAGCTCACCCTTTTCATCTGTTGTCCTCTTCAGGAAATGAGAATGTTGCGGAAACTAGTCGGGGGACAGAGTGATGGTCCGAGTTAGAGCAGTAGTAGTCCTCACTATTTCTGATTAATAGTGTGATAATAATTGTAATGAGGACTTAGTTTGAATATTAATATTTTTTACATGTTTGTATTGACACTCACAGTTGTGTGGTCGTATTTTGCACGATCGTATGATATAAAGTTTGTATTTGAATTCTATACCATGTATTTGGCGACTCAGAATGGGTTGGATTGACTGGACCTATTCTGGGGGAGTCACATTCATTCCGTTGTGGGGTCCACCAATGACTGCGCCGTCGTACGAATATTCTCCGACAAAAAGAATATTCCTCGACCAAACGAATATTCCCCGACACAACGAATATTTTATAACCATTTACTTACTTTGTAAACTTTGCACATTTCACCCATAACTTATCACATTTATCAAATCACACCTTACTATTTTAAAACAATATATAAAGAAAATTAAATCTTATTCATAAAATTTGGGGTCTTACATCGTCTAATGTACATTCTCTCTTTGCAGCTCACCTTTTGCATCTCATCTCCTTTCTCCTCCTCCTTCAATGGTGATAATCATCCCTTTTCCGTAAGAAAAGTCCTTGAATTAACATAAATTTCAGGTTATTTTCGGCTTAAGTCGATCAAAGCTATTGAACAGGATCCAAGGCGCTGAAATTTCTAAATTTGAAGGATTAGGGAAGAGAGAGAGTGGAGAGAGAGAGAGAGAGCAAATGAGTCATTTTTTTATTTTTTCAATTTTTTCCTCCTTTTGTATGCTCTTCCAATATAAAAAGGGTATTATTTAATTAATTAAAATTTTGGCACTTTTGTCAATTGTTTTAAAAGTTTAATGTTATTCGTGGAAAAAATATAATTTGTATGTTTAAAAGTTTATTGATTTTTTTGGTAATTAAGCCTTTTGTTAAATCTTAAAATAAAAAATATATATATTTTGTAATCTTTGTATTAATATTTAATTTTAAAATTTTAACATATAATAATTATTTATAAGGATTTATACAGATTTAATACGTCAAAATAAGTATTTATATAAATTTTATACGAATTAGGTACTTGATGTAATAAATTATGAATTTGGTGGTACTTGATGTAACATAAGTGTTATTAGCCCGTATTTTATACGGTCAACCCGTATACAATTCTTATCTCGCCGAAAAATTAGGTCTTCAGGTCAATTTTGGCCGGATTCTGAAATTGAGGGCTAAATTGTATCAAATTAAACACTTGATATAGTAAAGTGTAAATCCAAATTATTTAGGGGCCTAATCATAAATATGATGGTGCTTCATGTAGTAAACTGCATTTAGTCCTAAAAATATCAATTATTAAAAAAAATTATTCCGCCAAACCTATCATCTCTACCTAAAAACTATGAAGAAACATAGATCGATTTATAAATCACGGTACATGAATAATGACATGTCAGACTAGAAATAGAATAAGCTAATCATGTGTTAATCCAAGTTTCAAATTCAAGCAGTACACTCCTCCGTTTTTCACAAAAGGTGTTCTAATATTTAACTTTTTAAAGTAAAATTTTAAAATTTAAAATTAGCTTTGATTTGTTACAGTTTTGCAAGCTAATGGTAGTTTTGTAAGTACTAGTATTTTTTATATTTTTTTTGGTAATATAGTAATGCATTAATAATTGAAATTAGAAAGTATATTAACTTTACACTACTGAAAGAAAAACTCTAAGGCCGTGTTGAACATGATATTAAATAGTCCCTCAAATTATATATATATATATATATATATGGGGATTGCTTCAAAGTAAGCAGTTGCTATGAACACTATTCTAGCAAAGCATCTTACACTGTTAATCCAGATATCCAATGGCTCAACTGGCTAAATGAGGGAGTTGTGGCAATGAGAAATATCTAAAATACTATCACCTTGGTTAGATTTAAATAATTTCAATGTATAAATTAGTTGTATAAATAATTTTTTAAGTAATAAAAGTTTCGTAAGTAATAATTTGTATGGATAATTTCTTAAGTAATAATTTTTTTAATGTATTTATATTTTCTTATGTATTTAATTGTATGAATAATTTCTTAAGTAATAATTTTTAATGTATTTATATTTTAATAATTATTCAATGTATTTATATTCTTAAAAAATAATTTATAAATATCTTTTTAATGTGTTTTTATAAAAAAAAATTATTTAATAAAATACATTGAATATAAATACAATGAATAATTATTAAAATATAAATACATTAAAAAATTACTACTTAAGAAATTATTCATACAAATAAATATAATGAATATAATTAATAATTTTAAATTTTAATATTTATTGAAATAAATACATTATATATAGTTTATAATAATTTTTATTACTTAAGAAATTATTTATACAGCTATTTTATACATTGAAACTATTTAAATCTAACTTAGTTGAGGGTATTTTAGACATTTCTCTTGGCCACAACTCCCTCCTATGGCTTGCAAAAAAAATTTCCCTGGTCGCTACTCCTACCTGTTACCAGCAAAAAAAATAAAATCTCTGGCTGCTACTCCTATTTGCGGCCAGAAAAAAAATTATTTTTGAGCCATTGGATATGTAGATTAACGATGTAAGATGTGTTTGCTGAAATTGTGTCCGTAACAAACGCTTGCTATGGATCATTTTCTTATATATATATATATATATATATATATATATATATATATATATATATATATATATATATATATATATATATATATATATATATATATATGGGGGGACTAATTCATTGACAACATTGTCAATTTAACATTATCCTTACAATAGATCGTGAGCGTCCATCCTAATATTGAACGGACTGGACAGATGACAAAATATTTCTCCTTATAAAAGTATCCGTCCGCAATATTAAAATGCGGACGCTAGATATGACCAAATGGCCAACTGGAATACGATACCGTTTGTAAATAAGTCTCGTTCGCAGTATTAAATTGCGTAAGCCAAATCTTATTTTTTTTAGTTTTCAAGATTCAATCAATTCCCAAGATTGCAATCGTTGGTGTTTGTCTGGAATATCGGATACTTGGAATGAATGGTTATATGCTTCTCTTTTAAAGATTGGAAAATGATCGTGAAAGACTTGAAAAGAAATTTTCAAATATTGCATATTTGCATCCAACATGCTGACACGGTTTTTCACAAAGGGTGGTTTAAGTTGACTCAAATGAAAAATATATTATTGGGATGAGACGGTAAAATTTCAAAACGTATATTATTGGCATTCAACAAGATCGGAGCCTTGAAAAAAAATAATTTGAATTTAGCATCTATAGTTTAATATTGCGGACGAGACTTATTAGTTGGCTATTTGGCCATACTTAATGTCCGCAGTATTAAACTACGGACTGAGGACTTGCAAAGGAGGGACATTTTGGTATTTTATTCAGTCCGCAGTATTAAACTGCAGAATATTAAAAACTAAACTGCGGACGGACCCTCTATTTAACCGTTCAATCTACGGATGGAGGGTCACGATGTATTGTAAGAGTAACCTTAAATTGACACCGTTAACTATGGATCGGTCCCCTATATATATATAAATAATCCCATTATCTACTAGCATTATTAATATTCTGTATTTAATTTTATTTTTTTTAATATGCAAGAAAAGTATTTCTTTAGATTTTTTATTAAATTTATTTAAAGACGGTGGGAATATATATATTATAAGGATAATTTGCAATTTCATGGTAATAGGTACGAACTCCGAGTGAGTAATATATCCAAGTCAATTCTAGCTGTCCTAATACTTACCTAATATTACAACAACAAAATTGCATATTAAATCGAGTAAGTCAAAACTTTGAAATATACTTTTTTTTTAGTAACTTTGAAATAAACTTGATTTACACCAATTACTAGATCAATCATTTGATTATTGGACAATATATATGCTAAGTTAGGGAGGTTATATAGATTGACCGGTTAATATTTAGAGATAACTGTGATTACCCATGCTTTGCGATTTAATTCAACCCATACTTGGATATCTCTACCAATAATTGTTTAACCTCCTTGTAAGTTTTATTTTACATATTTTCCTTTGTTGACTTATAAGATAAATTACTAAATTAGAGTGAAAAAAAAAGAGTGAAAATAATTAAAACTAAAAATGCTCATTTATCCCTCGTGTCATGAACAAAGTTCCATCTCCATCCACCCGTATTCGTCTCTCTATGTCGTGGAATTTTATTTTTTTCTGGATTTGTGCTTGTCTCATAAGTCCATGGCTCATTAATTATTTAATTTGGTTTCGTTAGCTTCCAATTTACATATAGAAAATAGTTACATATATAGTCTTTGATGCCAACATTAATTTGAGTACTTATTAATTTTACCTCGCATGTTAAGCATCAAGAATCTGAACTGCCTTTAAAAATCTGTTTATATTAAATCACTTGTAATTAATAGTTGTCCCAAATTACTTGACAAAAAAATAAAATGCTACTATAATTTATTTTGTTTTTTTAAGTTGAAGGTACTAGTACCTTGATTGATGACGAACAGATATCTGACTACAGTTGTTTAGGCCAGAACATATTTCTTTGTTAATATAAATTCAATTCAAACTCGTAAAATCTGTTTATCTCATGTTATATTTTACTCAAATCATGATTAAGGTGAATAAATGCGAATGATGAAAAGTTGATAAAAATAAACAAGTTAAATATATAAACAAGCTAAAGTATTTTTCTTCGCACGAAAAGGCCTGTTTTGCTTTTTTGTCAAAATTAAGCGCCAATTAAATATCCAAATTTTAATGGTAAAGGTGATCTTCCAAAAAATTAGCCTAAAAAATCAGACTAATCAAACAAATTCTACTAGTTAATCATTCATTAAATTTTCAATTACACGACAACTTTATGACAATGAAAATCACCCAGTGAAGAAAATCGCCAACTCCCACTACCCTATAAAACCATAAACAAACACCAAACAAGATGTATAGATTTCATCGATGCAAATAAGAATAAATATCTATTGGAGATGGTTACGGGAAAATTCTTCATCAACGCCCAATTCAAAATTTTCAAGGCTAGAACTCCTTTGAAGATACTGGGATTCATTTATGCCATCATATGCAGTATTAGACTGATCGGATACAGACCTTTCCATATGGCGTATTTGAGGCGGTAATTGAGAATAACTTTCGTTATGTACTGGATGATTTGATTGATTATGCTCGGAGGGTAAAAAAATTTGCTTTGCTAATAGAGACCTTTCTTTGGGGCGTATTTGAGACAATAGTGATCGAGAAGAACTTTTGTTAATTTGATTGACTATGCTCTGAGGGTGAAAAAATTTGGTTTGCTAATAGAGACTTTTCTTTAGGGCGTATTTGAGACAAAAATGATTCAGAAGAACTTTCGTTATGTACTAGATGATTTGATTGACTATGCTCGGAGGGTGAAAAAATTGGCTTTGCGAATAGAGACTTTTCCTCATGGCGCATTTGAGACAATATTGATTGAGCAGAACTTGTGTTATGTACTAGATGATTTGATTGACTATGCTCGGAGGGTGAAAAAAATTGCTTTGCTAATAGAGAATTTTCCTTAGGGCGTATTTGAGACAGTAGTGATTGAGAAGAACTTCCGTTATGTGTTGGATGATTTGAAAAAAATTGATTTGCTAATAAAGACTTTTCCTTGGGGCGTATTTGAGATGGTAGTGATTCAGAAGAACTTTCGTTATGTACTAGATGATTTGATTGACTATGCTTGGAGGGTAAAAAAATTTGATTGGCTAATAGAGACTTTTCCTTAGGGCGTATTTGAGACAGTGGTGATTGAGAAGAACTTCCGTTATGTGTTGGATGATTTGATTGGCTATGCTCAGAGGGTGAAAAAAATTGATTTGCTAATAGAGACTTTTCCTTGGGGCGTATTTGAGATAGTAGTGATTCAGAAGAACTTTCGTTATGTACTAGATGATTTGATTGACTATGCTCGGAGGGTGAAAATGTTTGATCTGCTGATAGTGACTTTTCTGAAAGGCGTATTTGAGACAGTAGTGATTCAGAAAAACTTCCGTTGGGTGCTGGATGATTTAATTGACTATGCTCGGAGGATAAAAAAATTTGTTTTGCTAATAGAGACTTTTCCTCGGGGCGTATTTGAGACAGTATTGATTGAGCAGAACTTTTGTTATGTACTAGATGATTTGATTGACTATGCTCGGAGGGTGAAAAACTTTGATTTGCTAATAGCGACTTTTCCTTGGAGCGTATTTGAGACGGTAGTGATTGAAAAGAATTTCTGTTATGTGTTGGATGATTTGATTGACTATGCTCAGAGGGTGAAAAAATTTGATTTGGTAATAGAGACTTTACCCAACGGCGTATTTGAGACGGTTGTGACTGGCGTGAACTTCTAATTTGTGCCAAAGAATTTGGTTGACTACGTTCGGAATGTGGTCTAGCTCCAACTGCTGAATTCTCCATCAATTTTGATTGCGTTTTTCTAGACAATGGCCTCTGAGAATTTGATCTAACAAAAGAGTGCAAAAACTTTAACTTTTTTTTTTTTTTTGCAAAAGGCTAAGAAAGATATATTGCTGAAAATTTATTCCATAATCTATAAGAAATAGATAATGGAATAAAGATTACACATTGTCAACTGAATATATAAATGAAAGTTGATAATAAAATAACATACTCATACCATAATTTAAAGTTACAATCCTCATAATAAGCTAATCTAGAAGATGAGAAGTATACTTCATAACTTGAGAGCATACCTTGCTGCACCAAAACTTAAAAAAACTCTCAACTACTCAGCTTTTGCGATTCATACTTCATGCTGCTGCTATTACTTATACTTGCAATTCTTTCTTTATACTATCAAATTTATTAAACCACATACCTAAACAACCTAAATATATACACTCCACTCACATATTAAGATTTCTATTTTTAATTCTAGTCGACATTAATGACTTTGTCAACCCGTGTGGACGGGTTTCGATACAAATGGGAAGTAAAAATATCAAATACCTATATACTTAAATTTTTTTTAGAGGAATCAGAAGTAAAAATATCAAATACCTATATACTTAAAAAAATTCACAAAAATCAACGGCAGCACACCCCCGCCCCCCCTCCCCCGGCCCCTGGTTTTAGAATCCAGAAGTCATTTTCAATTAAAAATGAGAACCCGTGTCGACATTGACTTTATCAACCCATCATCCTGGACAACTTTTAATATGAGTAGTTAGAAAAATAAAGGGGGCAGCTGAAACTTGCATCGGTACTTCACGTGGTACTGAGCTGGCGATGCTTCGTTGTTGGTAGTTTCAGATAAAGTAAGATTTGTTCAAGTTCAATCTGGCATGACTGCATCACAAAATGGAACTCCATCAATTTTTATGAAACTGTTAATACTATTATATATCCAACATTTTTTAAGTTTTTATTTTTTTTACCAATGAACGGCCCTAAACACCAAACGAGGTCAAAAAGTATATAAGTTTATATTAAATATGCTACAAAGACTAATTTATTTTCAAAATTAAATGAACAACATATTGTATGAAGATAATTGCTAAACTTGCTCTATATATCAGAATATTTTCCAAGGGGTCAACTTTTGATGACATGTGTGGGCTGATACTCAAAGGCATGATCATTAAGAATACAATTGTTGGAAAATTTTGATTTTCCTACATCAAGTGATAAAATGCTGTATGCTTTCTGCTTTGTTAGGATATGATAATAATTATGGAATTAATAATTTTTAAAACTTTACATTAGCATACTCCAAGTACACTTAAGTAAACAAAATTAATGTAATAAGATAAAATAGAAATTTCAAATTGTTTATTTGTTCGGAGTCTTTGGACCACAAGACATGCAAGCTTTTATCATCTTATGATACATCTGACAACTTAATATACATTTTATATATATGGAAAAAGACTTATGTATAAAGTTTTCACATTTATAAAAATCTTAAGTATAATTTGTTTCATAAATATCTTAATGTAAGTATACTTTGTTTACACATTATACTTTAAGTATAATGTGTAAAGTATAATGTGTAAACAAATCTTAATATAGTAATATGATATGATAATAGAAATTCTAAAAATAATTTACACATTTAGTAATATGATATGATAAAGTTTACACAGTCTTATATATAAAGTTTAAATTTACAATGTTATATATAAAGTTTACACATTTTAAGTATAATTTGTTTCATAAAAATCTTAATTTAGTAATATGTTATGATAATTAAAATTCTAAAAATAATTTTTTTCCTTGGTGGGAGAAAGTTTTAAATCCTAATTTTTATGTGTAAATAAATTTTCTCACTTATTTTCTAATTATTATTAATATTATTACTATCATAATAATTAAATAAATAAAAGTTGTCTTCAATTGAGTAACGCTACTAATAAAATAAAGTTAAACAACTAGATGTTTAGTTATTTATCAAGTGGGGGGTAATTTGGACCTAAAAACTAAATCATATAATTAGTTTACTGCACAAAGAGTTAGTTTAGTTAAAAATAGGACCCACTTGTGAAAATATCATATTAGCTTGTGGAAATATCAATTCCCTATATTAATTCAATTAAACTCGTAAACTCTGTTTTTCTCATGTTATATTTTACTCCAATCATGATCAAGATAAATAAATGTGACGGATGAAAAGTTGATAAAAATAAACAAGCTAAAATATTTTTCTTCTCACGAAAAGGCATGTTTTACTTTTTTGTCAAAATTAAGTGCCAATTAAAATATCCAAATTTTAATGGTAAAGGTCTTCCAAAAAATGAGCCAAAAAAAGAGTCAATCATACTAATCATTCATTAAATTTTCGATTACACCACAACTTTATGACAATGAAAATCACCCAGTGAAGAAAATCCCCAACTCCCACTACCCTAAAATCATAAACAAACACCATAAAAGGTGTATAGATTTCATCAATGCAAGTAAGAAAAATATCTATGGGAGAAATTTATGGGAAAATTCTTCAAGGCCCATTTCGAATTTTTCAGGGCTAGAACTGATCCTTTGAAGATACTGGGGTTCATTTATGCTATCATATACAGTATTAGACTGATCGGTACTTGTGTTGGACATTGTTGTTCCATAATAGTTTCCATTACAATTAAAACTTCTTTGCGAATACTTATGGCCGTCGTATGCGGTACTAGAGTCAGCATTTTGTTTAGTTCTCTCTTTTAGATCAACACACTGCATCTCTGGCTGATAATCGTGTACAGATCGTGCAATACTATTAGATCTAATAGAGGGGTGCATTTGAGACAATAGTGATTGAGAAAAACTTCTCTTTTATACTCGATGATTTGATTGAGAATAGTTGGAGGGTGAAAAAATTTTATTTGCTAATAGAGACCTTTGTAATGGCCGTATTTGAGACGGTAATGATTGAGAAGAACTTTCGTTATATGCTGGAAGATTTGATTGACTATGTTTGGAGGGTGAAATTTTTTTAAGAGACTTTTCTAAAGGGTGTATTTGAGATCGTTGTGGTTGAAAAGAACTTTCGTTTTGTGCTAGATGATTTGAGAGTGAAAATTAGAACATTTAATATGAGACGAGAGGAGTATTAAATATATTAGAAAGACTGATTTATTTTCAAAATAGGGGGGTTCACTAGTTTAAAAATAAAAATACTCATCATACTTATGTAGGATTCTTTAGATAATTTAAAACTTGATTTATATTCTGTATTTAATTTTAATTTTAATATTTTTAATAAGCATGAAAAGAATTTTTTAGATATTTTTTAATTTTAAGACGGAGGGAATATAATACATTGATAACCATAATTTGTAATTTCGTGGTAAAAGGTATGAACTCTGAGTAGGTAATCAAAGTCAATTGTTGAGGGTCTTTAAAAATTCGAAGATGTCTAATCTATCTGTCCTAACCCTTACCGAACCCGTGTGGTCCAGTTTCAATACAAATGGAAAGTAGTTTTCTTTTTCTCTCCCTGGCTGTCTTGCATTAATAATAGCAATGATACTATCACATAAATACTTTCATATAATCTTTACACACATATACATACTGTGGGTACCTGTCTGACTTGCAGAATCCGCAGTATATATATGTGTGTATGTGAAGGTTAAGTGAAAATATTTATTTGATAGTATCATTATTTCATTAATAAATGGTGGTCTTTGTCATCTCGTGTAGAATGGTTTGGATACAAGTGGGAAGTTTCTATACTATATACTAACTTTAATTTTTCTTCATATTAGTAAATGGTAGTCGGTAGATAGTGGAAGTGGTTAACATGAAAATAATTTTGGTCAATTGATTAATACACGTAGGTTGGAAGATAATCTCCTTCTACATGTTAATACTCTATTGATCAATTGACTAACTTACCATAAAATTAACTTTATGGTAACCGAATCCGTAGATAATAGTCCAACTCCACACACAGATAGCTATTTGAATTATACACACACACACATATATATATATATGTGTGTGTGTGTGATATTTTCCCAATTAAACATCATTAATAGTGATAGTCACATAATTTTTTTTTCATAAAAATAAAAATAAGTTTCACATTCAAGTGAGAAAATTTATAATAATATCAAATTTTACTTATAAAAATATGGGCTAATTACATTTCTGTTACATGAAATACCATCAAATTCATAATTCGGCTCTCAACAAATTTGGGTTTACAATTTACTACATAAAGTGCCTAATTCGATACAATTTAACCCCCAATTTTAGAATTCGGCCAATTTTGGCAGAAATACCTAACCCGCCCAAGAATTCGATCGGGTCTTGTGTATTTAATACTAATTGACTGTATAAAATATACAGTTTGACTTAATTAAAAAATGGCTATCTACAATTCCGTTACATCAAGTACCATAATATTCATGATTCGGCCCACAAAGAAAAAAAAATTAAAATTATAAAAAAAATATAAATATAATAATTTTTAGCCCTTAAAAAAGTAACTAATACCGTAGAAATATGGTATAAAATTATAAATCTAATTTAAAATTTTAAATATTTATAAATAAAATTTTAAATATAATTTGCAAAATTTAAGTTGTGATATAATTTGTAAAATTTAAAGCGTAAATTTTGTTTAGTTCTCTTATTTAGATCAACACACTGCATCTCTGGCTGATAATCGTGTACAGATCGTGCAATACTATTAGATCTAATAGAGGGGTGCATTTGAGACAATAGTGATTGAGAAAAACTTCTGTTTTATACTCGATGATTTGATTGACAATAGTTGGAGGGTGAAAAAATTTATTTGCTAATAGAGACCTTTGTAATAGCCGTATTTGAGACAGTAATGATTGAGAAGAACTTTCGTTATGTGCCGGAAGATTTGATTGACTATGTTTGGAGGGTGAAATTTTTTTAAGAGACTTTTCTAAAGGGTGTATTTGAGATCGTTGTGGTTGAAAAGAACTTTCATTTTGTGCTAGATGATTTGATTTATTATGATTAGAGAGTGAAAATTAGAACATTTAATATGTGACGAGAGGAGTATTAAATATATTACAAAGACTGATTTATTTTCAAAATAGGAGTTCACTAGTTTAAAAATAAAAATACTCATCACACTTATGTAGGATTCTTTAGATAATTTAAAACTTGATTTATATTCTGTATTTAATTTTAATTTTAATTTTAATATTTTTAATAAGCATGAAAAGAATTTTTTAGATATTTTTTAATTTTAAGACGGAGGGAATATAATACATTGATAGCCATAATTTGTAATTTCGTGGTAAAGGTATGAACTCCGAGTAGGTAATCAAAGTCAATTGTTGAAGGTCTTTAAAAATTCGAAGATGTCTAATCTATCTGTCCTAACACTTACCTAACCCGTGTGGTCCGGTTTCAATACAAATGGAAAGTAGTTTTTTTTTTTTCTCTCCCTGGTTGTCTTGCATTAATAAGAGCAATGCTACTATCACATAAATATTTTTACATAATCTTCACACACACACACATATACATACTGTAGGTACCTGTCTGACACGCGAAACCCGTAATATATATATGTGTATATGTGAAGGTTATGTAAAAATATTTATGTGATAGTAGCATTATTTCATTAATAAATGATGGTCTTTGTCATCTCGTGTAGAATGGTTTGGATACAAGTGGGAAGTTTCTATACTATATACTAACTTTAATTTTTCTTCATATTAGTAAATGGTAGTCGGTAGATAGTGGAAGTGGTTAACATGAAAATAATTTTGGTCAATTGATTAATACACGTAGGTTGGAAGGTAATCTCTTTCTACATGTTAATACTCTATTGATCAATTGATTAACTTACCATGAAATTAACTTTATGGTAACCGAATTCGTAGATAATAGTCCAACTCCACACACAGATAGCTATTTGAATTATACAAACACACACACACACATATATATATACATATATATATATATATATGTGTGTGTGTGTGTGTGTGTGTGTGTGTGTGATATTTTCCCAATTAAACATCATTAATAGTGATAGTCACATAATTTTTTTTTCATAAAAATAAAAATAAGTTTCACATTCAAGTGAGAAAATTTATAATAATATCAAATTTTACTTATAAAAATATGGGCTAATTACAATTCTGTTACATGAAATACCATCAAATTCATAATTCGGCTCTCAACAAATTTGGGTTTATAATTTACTACATAAAGTGCCTAATTCGATACAATTTAACTCCCAATTTTAGAATTCGGCCAATTTTGGCAGAAATACCTGACCCGCCCAAGAATTCAATCGGGTCTTGTGTATTTAATACCAATTGACTGTATAAATATACAATTTGACTTAATTTAAAAAATGGCTATCTACAATTCCGTTACATCAAGTACCATAATATTCATGATTTGGCCCACAATGAAAAAAAAAATAAAATTATAAAAAAAATATAAATATAATAATTTTTAGCCCTTAAAAAAGTAACTAATACCGTAGAAATATGGTATAAAATTATAAATATAATTTAAAATTATAAATATTTATAAATAAAATTATAAATATAATTTGCAAAATTTAAGTTGTGATATAATTTGTAAAATTTAAGGCGTAAATTTATAATTTATGATATAATTTTATCCATGCAATTTGTTAAATTATAGATACAATTTTAAAATTAATTTTTTTTTACAAATACAATATATGTTTGAACTACTGTTTATTTGAAGAATAAAACGGAAAACGGACAGAAAGAAAGTGTTGTTGAATAAACTAATTAACTACTTTGTTTGAAGAATCTTTTAACTCATTAAAAACAACTCACATTTTAAATCCAAAATACATTGCCTATGTCGTTTAATGTACATTCTCTCTTTGCAACTCACTTTTTGCATCTCATCTCCTTTCTCCTCCTCCTTCAATGGTGATAATCATCCCTCTTCCGTAAGAAAAGTCCTTGAATTAACATAAATTTTAGGTTATTTTCTGCTTAAGTCGATCAAAGCTACTGAACAGAATTCAAGGCGCTGAAATTTCTAAATTTGAAGGATTAAGGAAGAGAGAGAGTGGGGAGAGAGAGAGAGAGAGAGCAAATGAGTCATTTTTTCTTTTTCAATTTTTTCCTCCTTTTGTATGCTCTTCCAACATAAAATGGGTATTATTTAATTAATTAAAATTTTGGCACTTTTGTCAATTATTTTAAAAGTTTAATGTTATTCGTGGTAAAAATATAATTTGTATGTTTAAAAGTTTATTGATTTTTTTTGGTAATTAAGCCTTTTTTAAAATTTTAAAATAAAAAAATTTATATTTTGTAATCTTTGTATTAATATTTAATTTTAATAATTTAACATATAATAATTATTTATAAGGATTTATATAGATTTAATACGTCAAAATAAGTATTTATATAAATTTTATACGAATTAGGTACTTGATGTAATAAATTATGAATTTGATGGTACTTGATGTATCATAAGTGTTATTAGCCCGTATTTTATATGGTCAGCCCGTACACAATTCTTATCCAGCCGAAAAATTAGGTATTCCGGTCAGTTTTGGCCAGATTCTGAAATTGAGGGCTTAGTTGTGTCAAATTAGACATTTGATGTAGTAAAGTGTAAACCCAAATTCTTTAGAGGCCTAATCATAAATATAATGGTGTTTCATGTAATAAACTGCATTTAGCACTAAAAATATCAATTATTAAAAAAATTTATTCCACAAAACCTATCATTTCTACCTAAAAACTATGAAGAAACATACATTGATTTATAACACTTGCTAAAAAATAATGCTACTATCACATAAATTCTTTTACATAACTCTTACATACATACATATACATATTACGGGTCTCGCATGTTAGGTGGAGACTCACAGTATGTATGTGTGTATATGATAGAGTTATGTGATAGAATTTATGTGATAGTAGCATTGCTCATTGCTAAAACATTACTGTACATGAATAACGACTTGTCAGACTAGAAATAGAATAAGCTAATCATGTGTTAATCCAAGCTTCAAATTCAAGCAGTACACTCCTCTGTTTTTTAAAAAAGTGTTCTAATATTTAACCTTTTAAAGTAAAATTTTAAAATTTAAAATTAGCTTTGATTTGTTACACTTTTGCAAGCTAATAGTAGTTTTGTAAGTACTAGTATTTTTTTATATTTTTTTTGGTAATATAATAATGCATTAATAATTGAAATTAGAAAGTATATAAACCTTACACTACTGAAAGAAAAACTCTAAGGCCGTGTTGAAGATGATATTAAATAGTCCCTTAAATTATATATATACGGGGAATGCTTCGAAGTAAGCGGTTGCTATGGACACTATTTCAGCAAACCATCTTACACCGTTAATCCAGATATCCAATGGCTCAACTGGCCACATGAGGGAGTAGTGACAATGAGAAATGTCCAAAATACTCTCACCTTAGTTAGATTTAAATAATTTCAATGTATAAAATAGTTGTATAAATAATTTTTTAAGTAATAAAAGTTTCTTAAGTAATAATTTGTGTGAATAATTTCTTAAGTAATAATTTTTTTATTGTATTTATATTTTCTTATGTTTTTATTTGTATGAATAATTTCTTATGTAATAATTTTTAATGTATTTATATTTTAATAATTATTCAATGTATTTATATTCTTAAAAAATAATTTATAAATATCTTTTCAATGTATTTTTTTAAAAAAATATTTAATAAAATACATTGAATATAAATACAATGAATAATTATTAAAAAATAAATATATTAAAAAATTATTACTTAAGAAATTATTCATACAAATAAATATATTGAATATAATTAATAATTTTAAATTTTAATATTTATAAAAATTATTTATAGAAATAAATACATTATATATAGTTTATAATGTTAATTTTTATTACTTAAGAAATTATTTATACAACTATTTTATACATTGAAACTATTTAAATCTAACTAAGTTAGGGGTATTTTAGACATTTCTCTTGGCCACAACTCCCTCCTGTGGCCAGCAAAAAAAATTTCCATGGCCGCTACTCCTACCTACGACTAGCAAAAAAAAAAATCTATGGCTGCTACTCCTATCTGCGGCCAGAAAAAAAATCATTTTTGGGCCATTGGATATCTAGATTAACGATGTAAGATGCATTTGCTGGAATTGTGCCCCTAACAAACGCTTGCTATGGATCATTTCCATATATATATATAGATATATAGGGGCTGATTCATTGACAACATTGTCAATTTAACATTATCCTTACAATAGATCGTGAGCGTCCATCCTAATATTGAACGGACGGGACAGATGACCAAAATATTTCTCCTTATGAAAGTATCCGTCCGCAATATTAAATTGCGAACGCTAGATATAACCAAATGGCCAACTAGAATACGACACCGTTTGTAAATAAGTCTCGTTCGGAGTTCGAACAGTAAAGGCGGTAAATCCAACCTGCGAGTTCTCATGTTCTGAAAATGTTGGATAATCACTTCATTATCAATGCGCCTAAAAACATCTCTCTCGACATAGCACACCAAACAGTCGGTGAGAAAGTCATCTCCCATCTTGTTGCACAAATCTGTCTTAACAATATTCATCGCAGAAAATACTTGTTCCACACTAGCAGTCGCAACAGGCAAAACTAAAGCCAACTTGATAAGAAGATATACCAAATGAAAAGTAGTGTGATATCCCAACTCAAACATATTAGTTGCAAGTTCTCCGATATCTTCTAGTTTAGAAAATCTTGCATTTCCTCTCATTTCAGAAGTCCACATCTTTAATTATTTTTTAAGCTCCATTCGATTATCCATTGAAAAGTCTTGTGGATATAATTCTGCAAGTCAAACTAACTTTGGAAGACTAAAATTGGAGAACGAATTCTTAGGATCAAGACATGCTATGCACAAGAGCAATTCCGTGTTCGTCTCAGTGAAACGATTCTCCATCTCTTAACTAATACGGTCAACCCTAAAAAATATAAAATAAAATTACTTTTATATATTCAAAAACATAATTAGAAGTATAAATAGAGAAACAATTAAGTACTTGTGATGTCATTTTACTTTTAATTTTTTTTAATTTTTTTCTTCTTCTTCTTCCCCTTCCTTCTTCTTTCCAGCGCACCCCGGACCCCGCTATTACCGAATTTCAGGCTGGACCCTCCCACATACTTAGTACATAAAAAAAAATTCGACGACAGGGAGATCCGTGGACCCCCCGGGACCCCCCTCCCTCCGCCCCTGCTTGGAATGGATTGTTATATGCTTCTCTCTTGAAGATTGGAAAATGATCGTGAAAGACCCGAAAAGAAATTTTCAAATAATGCATATTTGCATTCAACATGCTGACACGGTTTTTCACAAAGGGTGGTTTAAGTTGACCCAAATGACAAATATATTATTGGGATGAGACAGTAAAATTTCAAAACGTATATTATTGGCATTCAACAAGATGGGAGCCTTGAAAAAAAAAATTGAATTTGACATCCGTAGTTTAATATTGCGGACGAGACTTATTAGTTGGCCATTTGACCATACTTAACGTCCGCAGTATTAAACTACGGACGGGGGACTTGCAAAGGAGGGACATTTTGGTATTCTGTTTCGTCCGCAATAATAAACTGCGGAATATTGGAAACTAAATTGCGGACGAACCCTCTATTTAATAGTTCAATCTACGGATGGAGGGTCACGATGTGTTGTAAGAACAACCTTAAATTGACACCGTTAACTATGGATCGGTCCCATATAATATATACTAGTCGTATTACCCGTGCCTCTGGCACTACGTATGAAGGAGAAGGGGGAGAAGAGATTGTCGGTACTAGAGAATGGAGGAGGCAGAGGGCGAGCTCGGGAGAAGAAAGAACGGAGGAGGATCTGAGAGTGAGAGAGAGCAATGTTTTTTTCTTTCAAGTTAAAGAGGATGTAAGACCCCAACTTTTATGAATAAAGATTTAATTTTCTTTATATATTATTTCGAAATAGTAAGGTGTTGATTTGATAAATGTGAAAAATTATGGGTGAAATGTGCAAATATTTCAAAATAAGCAAGTGGTTATAAAATATTCATTGTTGTCGGGGAATATTAGTTTGGTCGTGGAATATTCTTGTTGTCGGGGAATATTCGTACGACGGCGCAGCTATTTGTGGGCCCCACAACGGAATAACTGTCGGATATAGAAAGTGACAAAAATAACCTTTTTATAAAATAACGGCGTAGTTATTGCCGTTAGTACTGTTGAAATACCCGGTGGTTAAAATACAGTAATACGCGGTGTTGCACAGTAGCACACGGTATTGCACAGTATTTCGAATTATTAATTCTTACGAAAGAAGGCACTTACTCAATTATTGTTACAGTAATTACTGTTTAATATTTTATATTATTGATTCAATAATTGCATGATATTTTATTGGTTCAATAACTGCTACGTTGATATTTTATATCAATAATTTTTACGTTGCTATTTTATATGATTGATTCAATAATTGTCACTGCACAGTATTTCACATTATCAACTCAATAATTCATATTATTTGAATAATATTATTGAATAGCATTATTGACAATGTCTAAGAAAGTTCTGTCTAGAAGGGGTTATTTAATTGCGCGCCAGTAAGGAGAAATCCTTATCGGAAGGCCTTCTCTTTCTTGGGAACGACCTGTTTGTCAATATTGTAGTTCTGTAATATTATTTGTGAATAATTAATTATTAATTTATATGATAACAAAATATTTATTTTGTGGATATAAAAGAAGGAATTAGTGCTGATGTGTTTTTATCAGTATTTTGATGTGAAAAATCATCCGTTTATGGATTTCGGATAATTTATGTTTGGAATTTAGAAAAACGCCCTTCTACAAAGTTGTAGAGAATTAAATTTCCTATAAAAAGGACATAGAATTCGTATTTTTCTGACAAAAGGGCTATTTATTATTAATTATTGAAGTTTTGAAAAATAAATATTTTTTTAAATAAAATAGTGGGCCCCACTTTTGTCATTGCTTGGAAAATGCTGAATTTTTTTCTCACGAAACGGCTGGAATTTTTTTTTAAAAAAATATTAATTTATTAAAAAGTCTATTTTGGCATCCTAAATTTTTCCTATAAATAGGGTGCTTAGGTTAGAATTGAAAATCACACCAGAATCAGAAGTTTTTTCTCTCTATAATATCGAGCGTATTTTTGTGAGTATTTAGATACTTTGAGTGTTAATATTCAGTGCAAGTTTTCTTCGGTATTATATCCGATATTCCAGTCAGAAGTACTATTCTTTTGAGTTAAGGGATGTTATTTTTTTTCATAAATGATGTTATTCTTTTCAATATCATTATACCAAAATATTGTCATGAATTTTATTATGAAATTCTTATTTTTTCCGTCGGAGTTACTATTCACGTATACGACACTATTCACGTATACGGCACTATTTACGAAAAAAAATTAAATTTTCTTCTATATGTCCAAATTACTTGTTAAGGTTCCTATCTTTGATTGGATCTAAGTTTTGAGCTTTATTCTTGAATTTTGCTCCACAATTGATTATTACAAAGTATTTTTGAACTGGATAAATTAAAATACAAATCCTTACTCTTTGTCTTTTATCTTACTGGATTCGTTCTTTAAAATATTTTTCATCATCCTCAGTCCTAAAAGGTTATATAACTGAATATTTTTGGCCTGTAGAGCAAAGATGAATGATTACCTGTTGAATATCTTTGGCCGTAGTGCAAAGATGGACAGGTGTTGAGATGAACATGACCACTGGTGATACAAATGAATATCTTTGGCCCATAGTGCAGAGATGAATATTTGATTTGAGATGTATATTAATTGATGTTACATGGATAAAATATTGATGATGAACTTTTAATTCATAGAAGATAATAGACTTCATTCTCTACTTAACTCTTCTAATGAATGGTTATTTTCGCTGCGAATATTGATCTAAAACTTGTTGTCAATAATATTTTATCTGAATTGTTGAAGACTAACGATAATTTATTTTTCATTATCTTAGTCATAATATTCTTTACTAGGCTAGTTGAGCTCACCCTTTTCATCTATTGTTCTCTTCAGGAAATGAGAATGTCGCGGAAACTAGTCGGGGGACAGATTGATGGTCCGAGTTAGAGCAGTAGTAGTCCTCACTATTTCTAATAAATAGTGTGATATTAATTGTAATGAGGACTTAGTTTGAATATTAATATTTTCTACATATTTGTATTGACACTCACAGTTGTGTGGTCGTATTTTGCACGACCATGTGATATAAAAGATTGTATTTGAATTCTGTACCATGTATTTGGTGACTCAGAATGGGTTGTGTATTGAACCTATTTTTGGGGCGTCACAGTTGGTATCAGAGCTTAGGGATATGGTCTCTGGCGGAGATAGGGGAATAGAACTAAGAGGGGAGAGACGAGTAAATCCTTCACTAGTATGTCCTACCTAAGCTTATGTGATATTTAATTGGTCAGTCGGAGCATAGGGTTAATATGTGATATGTTAATTTGTTTAATTAACCCTTGTTTTATGACAGTTTTTGAGAATGGCAGCTGAGAATGTTAACAACGAAGTGAATGAGACCGTGGAGACACCTTTAATCACTAACCAAGAGAACGTGCAACAAGAAGGCAATGTTCATCCTGAAAACAACGCTGATCAGACGATAAACAATGAGATGTTTAGAAGTTTTTTGCAGTTCATGTAAAATCAGATAAGGGAGACTCGTGTGCAACATACAGGTGGAGATAATAACAACTCGCGGCTTGTCACTGCCAAGCAGTTCAAAGAATTGGGACCACCAGAGTTTTTGGGAAAACCGGATCCAATCAAGGCGGAGACGTGGGTTAAGCAAATTACCAAGATATTTGATATCTTGGGATGCACGGAGGAACAGAAGGTTCCATTCGCCACCTTTATGTTTCGTGGAGAGGCAGATTACTGGTGGGAGTCTGTGAAGCGTACCCAGATTGCCGCACTCAAGATGTCTTGGAAAATGTTCCAAAAACTGTTTAATGACAAGTACTTTTCTGAAAGTATTTGTCATATGAAGGAGGTAGAGTTTATCAGACTAGAACAAAACAACATGACTATGTCCCAGTACGAGGCTAAGTTGGCGGAGCTGTCCAGGTTTGCACCTCATTTGGTGGAGAATGAGGAACGTATGACGCGGATGTTTCTGAGAGGTTTGAAATCCGAAATACGTCAATACCTCATTTATCACAAATTTTCTTTATATTCGGATGTAGTGAACAGGGCCCAGTTGTTAGAACAAGATAGTGATTATATTCAACCAAGGGACAACAACCAAGGTCGTACCGGTGGCAGCAGTCATCGGAGCAATGACAACCAGCGAGGAGGAAAGTATGACAGAAGCGGTAATCACTCCGGTGGTAATCGTGGCCATGATAGTAGAAAAAGCGAATCGGGAGGAGATTTCAAGAAGAGAAGGTACAACAATGAGAACGTGAAGACGTCAACATCAGCACCAACATCAACTGTTTCTAGGGGAGGAGAACGACCACCGGTCGTATGCTATAAATGCGAGAAAGAGGGACACATCAGCCCAAACTGCCCACAACAATTCAAAGCATGCTATAACTGTGGAAAAGAACATATAGCTCGAGATTGTCCTGTTACGAAACCAAATCCAGTGTGGTGATTCCAAAGGCGATTTCGGACAAGTCAAAGTCGGTAATTCCTGGAAGAGCATTTATCGTGACAGCCCAAAACGCAAGAAACCCACACGAGGTGATTACGGGTAAGCTAATCATAAACTCTTGCGAAGTTTACACCTTGTTAGACACCGGTGCTACCCATTCTTTTATTTCACCTGCTTGTGCTCAACGTTTGAACTTGACTTCTGATAAATTAGACTTTGACTTATCTGTTGAAACTCCGTTGGGAGAAACCTTTGTTACATCTACAGTTTACAAATCTTGCTTGATTCAGATTGGTAACCTTACCTTACCTGTTGATCTTATATCTTTGAAAATACTTGCATTTGACGTGATTTTAGGAATTGACTGGTTAACCACTTACCATGCTAAAATTGATTATTTTCGTAAGGTTGTTAGTTTTCATATTCCTAATCAGCCTGTTGTACGAGTCCAAACCACCAAACCACTAAAATCAGTCAATATCATTTCAAGACACAAAGCTATTCGTTTATTGAAAAACGGATGTCAAGCTTTCTTAGCTCATGTCACTGATCTAAACCAGAATACGTCAGATTTGAATAATATTTCCGTTGTCAATGAATTTCCTGATGTATTTCCCGAAGAACTTCCCGGTCTACCCCCAGAACGTGAAGTTGAATTCTTTATTGATCTTAAACACGGTACAAAACCCATTTCTAAAACCCCATATCGAATGGCTCCTATTGAACTTCAGGAGTTAAAGGTCCAATTATAGGAATTGTTAGACATCGGTTTTATTCGTCCTAGTACGTCTCCTTGGGGTGCTCCTGTTTTATTCGTAAAGAAGAAAGACGGGAGTATGCGACTTTGTATTGACTATCGGGAGTTGAACCATGTCACCATCAAGAATAGGTATCCGTTACCTCGTATTGATGACCTGTTCGACCAGTTGCAAGGTGCACAATTCTTTTCAAAGATCGATCTTCGTTCTGGATATCATCAGCTGAAGATTAAAACTGAGGATATTCCGAAGACTGCTTTTAGAACTCGGTACGGGCATTATGAATTCTTAGTTATGTCTTTTGGATTGACTAGTGTTCCTGCTGCTTTCATGTATATGATGAACCGTGTATTCAAGGAGTATTTAGATCAATTCGTTGTTGTCTTTATTGATGACATCCTCATCTATTCTAAAAGCCGTGAAGATCATGAGTACCACTTGAAGTTGGTACTTCAAAAGCTTCGTGAGAACAAGCTATATACCAAGCTGAAGAAATGCGAGTTCTGGCTTGAGGAAGTAGCATTCCTTGGGCACGTGGTATCGAAACGTGGAGTATCTGTTGACCCGGCGAAGATTGAAACAATACAAAGTTGGGAGCAACCTAATTCGGTGACCGAAGTACGAAGCTTTCTGGGCTTAGCTGGTTATTATCGGAGGTTCGTAGAGGGATTTTCTCAAATCGCTACTCCATTAACCCAGTTGACTCGAAAAGATACAAAATTCGTTTAGAGCGAGAAATGCAAGAAGAGCTTCCAAGAGCTCAAGAGAAGACTTATCTCGGCACCTGTTCTGACAATACCATCTGGTTCGGATGGATTTGTTATCTACAGCGATGCTTCGGGCAAAGGGTTAGGATGTGTTCTCATGTAACATGAAAAAGTCATAGCCTATGCCTCGCGATAACTCAAAGAATATGAGAGGAATTATCCTACTCATGATCTAGAGTTGGCAGCTGTCGTTTTCGCGTTGAAGATATGGAGACATTACCTGTACGGGGAGAAAGTGGAGATTTATACGGATCATAAGAGCCTTAAATATTTCTTCACTCAAAAGGAACTCAACATGCGGCAACAACGTTGGCTTGAGCTGTTGAAAGATTACGATCATACCATCCAATACCATCCTGGAAAAGTGAACGTGGTAGCTGACACGTTGAGTAGAAGATCATATGCGGGAACGAGTGCGATGATGTCAAGTATACGCGTAGAACCAGCTTTGATTGATAAAGTTAAAGCTGCTCAAACTACGGATCCGGAGCTGATGAAGATGAAGAAGAAGGTGCAAGAAGATGCCATTCCAGAAGCAAGAATCGATGAAGAGGGAATACTTTGAGTCAACTCCAGACTTTGTGTTCCTAACGATTCTGACTTGAAGCATAGAATCATGATGGAGGCACACAACACACCGTTTGCAATCCATTTGGGAGTACCAAAATGTATCGTGATCTTCGACATACATTTTGGTGGAGCAATATGAAAAGAGAGATTGCGGAGTTTATTTCGAGATGTTTAACTTGTCAACGTGTAAAGGCGGAGCATCAGTGCCGAAGGGTCCATTGCAACCAGTGGAGATTTCGAAATGGAAGTGAGAACACATTACGATGGATTTCGTTACGGGTCTTCCCAAGGCTTCTCAAGGCATAGATGCGATTTGGGTTATTGTTGATAGATTAACCAAGTCTGTTCATTTCTTGCCGATACGAGAGACTTATTCCCTTGAACGTCTTGCTCGTATGTACATGAATGAGATTGTGAGATTGCATGGCATGCCAGTATCCATAGTTTCGGATCGTGACCCCATATTTACTTCACGATTTTGGATCAGTTTGCAGAAAGCTATGGGCAAGGATTTACGATTCAGTTCGGCTTATCATCCTCAAACAGACAGACAATCGGAAAGGACTATTCAAACTCTTGAAGATCTATTGAGACTCTGTGTTCTAGACTTCAAAGGGAGTTGGGATAAGTACTTACCATTGGTGGAATTCTCCTACAACAACAGTTATCAGGCAAGTATAGGTGTGGCTCCATTCGAGACATTGTATGGGAGAAAGTGTCGCTCTCCAGTATGTTGGGATGAGGTGGGTGAAGCAACATTATTGGGACCGGAGTTGGTACGTATGACAACGGAAAAGATCCAAATGATCCGGCAACGGATACAAACAGCACAAGATCGACAAAAGAGTTATGCGGATCTTCATCGAAAGGACGTGGAATTTAATGTTGGAGATCATGTATTGTTACGTGTTGCTCCATGGAAAGGAGTTACTAGATTCGAGAAAAGAGGAAAGCTCAAACCACGATTCATTGGTCCATTTGAGATCCATGACCGAGTAGAAAATGTGGTCTATAGACTCGCTTTACCTCCAAGCATGTCTCGTGTTTATAATATTTTTCACATATCCGTGTTGCGTAAATATGTGAAAGATCCAAACCACATTATTGAGTTAGAACCAGACGAGATAGCCAAAGATTTAACGTACGAGGAGGTACCTGTCAAGATATTCGATAGGAAGGAGCATGTCCTACGCTCAAAAATTGTACTTCAAGTTAAAGTTTTGTGGAGAAACCATGCTATATATTGAGGAAATGACCTGGGAGTTGAAATCGGAAATGAAAGTGAGGTATCCTCACCTTTTCGACATACCAGGTACGTACGTCAATTTCGAGGACCAAATTTCATAAGGAGGGGAGGTTGTAAGACCTCAACTTTTATGAATAAAGATTTAATTTTTTTATATATTATTTTGAAATAGTAAGGTGTTGATTTAATAAATGTGAAAAAGTATGGGTGAATTGTGCAAATATTTCAAAATAAGCAAGTGGTTATAAAATATTTATTGTTGTCGGGAAATATTCGTTTAGTCGTGAAATATTCTTGTTGTCGGAAAATATTCGTACGACGGCGCAACTATTTGTGGGCCTCACAATGGAATAACTGTCCGATATAGAAAGAGACAAAAATAACTTTTTTATAAAATAACGGCGCAGTTGTTACCGTTAGTACTGTTAAAATACCTGGTGGTTAAAATACATTAATATGCGGTGTTGCACAATAGCACACGGTATTGCACAGTATTTTGAATTATTGATTCTTACGAAAGAAGGCACCTACTCAATTATTGTTACAGTAATTACTGTTCAATATTTTATATTATTGATTCAATAATTGCATGATATTTTATTGGTTCAATAATTGCTACGTTGCTATTTTATATGATTGATTCAATAATTGTCACTGCACAGTATTTCACATTATCAACTCAATAATTCATATTATTTGAATAATATTATTAGATACCATTATTGACAATGTCTAAGGAAGTTATGTCTAGGAGGGGTTATTTAATTGAGCGCCAGTAAGGAGAAATCCTTATCGGAAGGCCTCCTCTTTACTTGGAACGACCTGGTTGTCAATATTGTAGTTCTGTAATATTATTTGTGATTAATTAATTATTGATTTATATGATAAGAAAATATTTATTTTGTGGATATAAAAGAAGGAATTAGTGCTTATGTGTTTTTATCAGTATTTTGGTGTGAAAAATCATCCGTTTATGAATTTCGGATAATTTATGTTTGGAATTTGGAAAAACTCCCTTCTACAAAGTTGTAGAGAATTAAATTTCCTATAAAAAGGACATAGAATTCTTATTTTTCTGACAAAGGGCTATTTATTATGAATTATTGAAGTTTCAGAAAATAAATATTTTTTTAAATAAAATGGTGGGCCCAACTTTTGTCATTGCTTGGAAAATGCTGAAATTTTTTTCTCACGAGGCGGCTGGAATTTTTTTTTAAAAAAAATATTAATTTATTAAAAAGTCTACTTTAGCATCCTAAGTTTTTCCTATAAATAAGGTGCTTAGGTTAGAATTGAAAATCACACCAGAATCAGAAGTTTTCTCTCTCTATAATATCGAGCTTATTTTTGTTAGTATTTAGATACTTTGAGTGTTACTATTCAGTGCAAGTTTCCTTCGGTATTATATCTGATATTCCAGTTAGAAGTACTATTCTTTTGAGGTAAGGAATGTTATTTTCTTTCATAAATGATGTTATTCTTTTCAATATCATTATACCAAAATATTGTCATGGATTTTATTATGAAATTCTTATTTTTTTCGTCGGGGTTACTATTCACGTATACGGCACTATTCACATATACGGCACTATTCACGAAAAATTAAATTTTCTTCTATATGTCCAAATTACTTCTTAAGGTCCCTATCTTTGATTGGATCTAAATTTTGAGCTTTATTCTTGAATTTCGCTCCACAATTGATTATTACAAAGTATTTTTGAACTGGATAAACTAAAATACAAATTCTTAGACTTTGTCCTTATCTTACTGGATTCGTTCTTTAAAATATTTTTCATCATCCTCAGTCCTAAAAGGTGATATAACTGAATATCTTTGGCCTGTAGAGCAAAGATGAATGATTATCTGTTGAATATCTTTGGCCGTAGTGCAAAGATGGACAGGTATTGAGATGAACATGACCACTGGTGATACAAATGAATATCTTTGGCCCATAGTGCAAAGATGATATTTGATTTGAGATGTATATTGATTGATGTTACAGGGATAAAATATTGATGATGAACTTTTAAATCATAGAAGATAGTAGACTTCATTCTCTACTTAACTCTTCTAATGAATGGTTATTTCCGCTGCGAATATTGATCTAAAATTTGTTGTCAATAATATTTTATCTGAATTGTTGAAGACTAACGATAATTTATTTTCCATTATCTTAGTCATCATATTCTTTACTGGGCTAGTTGAGCTCACCCTTTTCATCTATTGTTCTCTTCAGGAAATGAGAATTTCGCGGGAACTAGTCGGGGGACAGAGTGATGGTCCGAGTTAGAGCAGTAGTAGTCCTCACTGTTTCTAATAAATAGTGTGATATTAATTGTAATGAGGACTTAGTTTGAATATTAATATTTTTTATATATTTGTATTGCACGACCGTGTGATATAAAAGATTGTATTTGAATTCTGTACCATGTATTTGGCGACTCAGAATGGGTTGTGTATTGAACCTATTTTGGGGGCGTCACAGAGTATATAATGGACGGTGAGATTTATCCCAAACTTTGAACAGTCCTGATCGTTTATTAGGGTGGAAGGAAAATTCAAAATCAGTTGTGTTTTGTTAATTAGATATATATATGCTAAGTTAGGGAGGTTATATAGATTGACCGGTTAGTATTTAGAGATAACTGCGATTACCCATGCTTTGCGATTTAATTCAACCCATACTTGGATATCTCTACCAATAATTGTTTAACCTCCTTGTAATTTTTATTTTACACATTTTCCTTTGTTACTTATAAGATAAATTACTAAATTAGAGTGATTGAGCAGAACGCCCTGAAGCCAATTACTGGACTTCAGTTTCGTGCAGAGAAAGAAAGGGAGGAAGAAGAGAGAAATAGGAAAGAAGCTAATTCATTTCATCATGTTTTCTGTAATTCATAGACTCAATATTTGTAGTACATAACCCAGCACATGGATAAGCTTGTGTTTACTATATAAAGCTAACAGAAACAATCTTATCTCTACAGCTAGTAATTAACAAATGTGGAGCATTGGATCAATTGCTATAGCTGTTTCCAGAGAGGATAGCCCATTATTTGTATTTGCCTTTTCCTTTCTTGCCCCTAACATAACTGCTCATCAATACTGGTTCTCTAGTTGGTCTTCTAGATTTCCTCAGACCATCCAAAGTTCTTAATTCCTCTAGCTCATCATCTTCCATGTGGCCCTCATATTCATTAATAGCTGAATTCAGCATAACTCCACTTCAGCATGTTCTTCAGAATCTTGGACCTACTAGTTTTCATCTAGACTATTGGTTGGATCATTGTTTGTAACACGTCCGTTATGTGCTAGATGATTTGATTGACTATGCTCGGAGGGTGAAAAAATTTGATTTTCTAATTGAGAATTTTTTGGATTGTATATTCGAGACAATAGTAATTGAAAAAAACTTCTGTTATGTGCTATGTGCTGGAAGACTTGATTGACTATGATTAGAGGATAAAAAAGTTTTTAGAGACTTTTTTGAAGGGCGTATTTGAGACTGTAGTGATTAAGAAAAACTTTTATTATGTGCTAGATGATTTGATTGACTATGATTGGATGATTATAAAATAGTTTTTAGAGACTTTTCCGGAGGGCGTATTTGAGACTGTAGTGATTGAGAAGAACTTTATGTGCTAGATGATTTGATTGACTATGATTGGATAGTGAAGATTTTAGAGACTTTTATTTGAAACTCTAGTGAGTAAGAGGAACTTTCGCTATGTGCTAGATGATTTGATTAACTATGATTGGAGACAGAAACTTTTAGAGATTTTTTCGAAGGGCGTATTTGAAACCCTAGTGAGTGTAAAGAACTTTCGCTATATGTTGTATGATTTAATTGACTATGTTCAGAGAGTGAAAATTTTAAAGATTTTTCTGAAGGGCGTATTTGAGACCATAATCCATGAGAACTTTTAATTTGTGCCAAAGAATTTGTTTGACTATCTTCGGAATGTAGTCCAGCTGCAACTGTTGAATTTTTTTGACCGATGAACACCCCTAGACATCAAGAACGCCAAAATTTATACAAATTTATGTTAAATATGTTACAAAGACAGATTTATTTTCAAAATAGGGGGTTCACTAGTTTAAAAATAAAAATACTCAACATACTTGTGTAGGATCCTTTAGATAATTTAAAACTTGTATGAAAAGTATTTTTTTAGATATTTTTTAGATTTTAAGACCGAGGGAGTATAATATATGGATAACCATATTTTATACTCCCTCTGTCCTAAAATAACTGCTCAGTTTTGACTTTTTTTAATTAAATTGAATATTTTTAAAATTAATAATTAAGCATGTGTAAATATATTTTTAACATTATAAAAATTGGTATTAGTAGTAAATTGAATATACTTTTTTTTGTTAAAACCTCTGCACCTATATTATGGCAAAAATGGTACAAAAAATAGTTTTAAAAAATAGTCAATTTGACTTTAAAAAGTCAAAACTAAGCAGTTATTTTGGGACGGAGGGAGTAATTAGAAATTGATATTTTCACAATAATTTTTGAAATTTTTACAATAAAAGTGTCGCTATAGATGTATAACGACGGTGACAACCGTCGCTATAAACCATATAACGACGATTTTATTGTAAAAATATCATTTTTTGTTGTGTAAATATCAGTTTTCTTAGTAATTTTCTGGTAATAGGTATGAGCTCCGAGTGGGTAATCAAAGTCAATTGTTGAAGGTCTTTAAAAATTGAGCTCTTCTATGCAGATAAGAAAATTAGACATGAATGTATTTAAATTTTATATATTTCTATTTTATCCAATTTTCATATTCATATAAATTTTTTGTTAAAAATTAGAAGATGACTAATCTAGCTGTCCTAAAACTTACCCAACCCGTGCGGACCGGTTTCGATATAAATAGGAAGTAGTTTTTTGTTAATAAATGGCGGTCTTTGTCAGCTCATGTAGAATGTTTTTTTCTTCACATTGGTAAATGGTAGTCGGTAGATAAGAGTACAACTCCACGCGGCTAGCTATTTGAATTATACATGTAAAAAAATATTTGATATTTTCCCAATTAAATACCAATATTAAAAGTGATAATTACACAAGTTTTTTTTTTCATAAGAATAAAAATAATTTTACATATGTGGGCAAGGAAATCGTACCTTGCTATGGTTAGGGTTTCGTGTTGGCTGAGGAGGAGAAAATCCACGAAGAGCACAGAATTGATTGATTGATTGAATGAAGAGGGGAGAACGACAGGTGAACGATTACTCCAATGACACGTGACAGAACTCTTAGAATCCGAGAACCTTGTTAGGGTAGCAAGGATTCAGAGAGCCTTCTTGAGTCCTTCTACTCCTAGAATCCGGAAACCTTGTTAGGATTATTGGGATTCCAAGAGTCTTCTTGAGTACTTCTGATTGAGAGGATGTCCAAGTCTTGAGTCTGAAGAGAGGTCCGCTTCCCAATGGAATGGAAAGGGTATTTATAAAGTTTCCTGGAAAGTGGTCACGTGCCAGGCACATGTTCTCAGGAAAATTCCAGAAATACCCTTAGTCAACAGAGGAATGCCCAGATCGTCTTGTCCTTCTAGCCACCAATCCAATCCCTCAATCAATTCCCAAAGCGAGCAGTCTCGACGAGCCTTCGGCCTCGGGACACGTGGAGGTTTCTCTCAGGTCTAGCATATTTATTTCTGGTTTTTTCGTCTTCATTTAATTAGGTCATGTGAGTCCTAATTTGCACTTGGGCCCACATTTGCCCCTGCGCGAGATTCGGGATTCCAAAGACACGATCGTGCAAGAATTCTTCAAGCTTTTTAAACATTTTTGTGGGGCTCCACTTTTCAAGTCTTGAAAACAAGAGTCCTAGAAGAGGAACCCCTAGGGAAGCCAAACCCTTAGGGCCTTAAGGAGGCAAAACCTAGAAGGGCTCTTCCTTGGACATATTAGAAAATCTTCTAAAAATCTTTCCAGATCTTACTTAATCTTTGTTTTCTTAATTTTTCTTTGCCTGTTGAGACACTTGCTTTATTTGACGCTCTCCATCCAGGTGTTGTCACCTTGCCATATAGTGACCTTGGTTATCCTCCGGATGACTCAAGCTTCGAGGAGTCATCAGCAACACAACAAGCCCCTACTCCTTCATCTTTTATCTCGATGAACTATATGATTGCTTCTAAAGTAGCTCCCGTTAGAGCTTCCTTCAATCAAAGTGGAGATCTTGTTTCTTAGAGGGGATTTCAGATGTCTTCTTCTAGTCAGGAAAGTATCGAGCATCTCCTGGCTTGATTCCTGCAGATACTTGACCGACTGATTATTAAGGCAGCCTCTACCCAAACATTCTTTTTAGATCGTCTCGCCAACCTTGTTCTCGGGCTTCATGATCTTTCCTTATACTCTTTGCGAGTCGAGGACTTGAAGAAATTTAGCAATGACGCAGACGACCTTGTAGCCGTGGGTGTTGATATGTCTCCTTTTCGTGCTAGGCTGGATCTTCTCAGGTCAAATTTTAATCTTGTTGCACTACGTTCGGAGGTCGCTGTACGTAAGTGTGAATATGACTTCTTTTCAGTACAAATTTCAGAGCTTGAAGAAGCTGCAAACAAATTGAAGCTCCAGTCTTGAGATCTAAAGTCCCAACTTCGGGATGTAGAGTGCCAGCTTCAGGACTTAGAATCCACTATTTGAGATATTAGGTAGCTGAAAGCTGCAAATCTCAAGATTTGGGATACCGCTATTGCTGACTTGGAAGCTTTAACTATGCCCCCACTTCAATTTGATATGTCATGGCCTTTAGATCATGACCTTTTGTAGTCTTTTCCATTTCCTGTATCAGAAAACTCATTTACATATATTTCATTTATCAAAAATAGAGTTTTTTATCCTTATTGATTGCCTTTAATTTGAATGATTCCTTAAAACTCAATAGTTAACATTTGAATCTCAAGTTATTCAAATTAATACTCCGAGACAACAATAGGCCTCATAAAGCAGCAAACATGAATTTATTTATTTTTCACAAGAAAAAAATATGTTTTTTTTGATTTAATGCAAACCAACACTTGAATCTACACTCTTTTTTTAGAGAGATCATAAAAAAATTTCAAATATAAGTGAAAGTTTGACAATTTATTGAAAATCAGATTGCTTTTAACGAAAAGCATAACATTGCAAATAATAAATCTTACTTTTGTCAAAGAAAGCATAACGATCTCCACTTTTACAGATAAAATGTAACTTTTTCTGGGGTTGAGGGCTTATAGTCAGGTGCCTCGATTATTTTTAAAGTTGAAAGTATAACTTTTCGGGTCTGAGGACTTATAGTCAGGTGCCTCGATTATTTTTGAAGTTGAAAGTATAACTTTTCTCTTATCCGAGGACTTATAGTCAGGTGCCTCGATTACTTTTGATGATAAAGTATAACACTCGAGTGCCTCGTCACTTGGGTCGTCCAATTTCTTGGCAAGTGTGATCTATGAGGACTAGAAATTGGGTGTCTCTTCACTTGGGTCGTCCAATTTCTTGGTAAGTGGGTACCTGTCTGACACGCGGAACCCGCAGTATATACATGTGTGTATGTGAATGTTATGTGAAAATATTTATGTGATAGTAGCATTATTTCATTAATAAATGGTGGTCTTTGTCATCTCGTGTAGAATGGTTTGGATACAAGTGGGAAGTTTCTATACTATATACTAACTTTAATTTTTCTTCATATTAGTAAATGGTAGTCGGTAGATAGTGGAAGTGGTTAACATGAAAATAATTTTGTTCAATTGATTAATACACGTAGGTTGGAAGGTAATCTCTTTCTACAAGTTAATACTCTATTGATCAATTGACTAACTTACCATTAAGTTAACTTTATGGTAACCGAATCCGTAGATAATAGTCCAACTCCACACACAGATAGCTATTTGAATTATACAAACACACACACACACACACACACACACACACACACACACACACATATATATATATATATATATATATGTGTGTGTGTGTGTGCGTGTGTGTGCGCGCGTGTGTGTGTGTGATATTTTCCCAATTAAACATCATTAATAGTGATAGTCACATAATTTTTTTTTCATAAAAATAAAAATAAGTTTCACATTCAAGTGAGAAAATTTATAATAATATCAAATTTTACTTATAAAAATATGGGCTATTTACACTTCTGTTACATGAAATACCATCAAATTCATAATTCGGCTCTCAACAAATTTGGGTTTACAATTTACTACATAAAGTGCCTAATTCGATACAATTTAACCCCCAATTTTAGAATTCGGCCAATTTTGGCAGAAATACCTGACCCGCCCAAAAACTCGATCGGGTCTTGTGTATTTAATACCAATTGACTGTATAAATATACAATTTGACTTAATTTAAAAAATGGCTATCTACAATTCCGTTATATCAAGTACCATAATATTCATGATTCGGCCCACAATGAAAAAAAAATTAAAATTATAAAAAAATATAAATATAATAATTTTTAGCCCTTAAAAAAGTAACTAATACCGTAGAAATATGGTATAAAATTATAAATCTAATTTAAAATTATAAATATTTATAAATATAATTTTAAATATAATTTGCAAAATTTAAGTTGTGATATAATTTGTAAAATTTAAAGCGTAAATTTATAATTTATGATATAATTTTATACATACAATTTGTTAAATTATAGATACAATTTTAAAATTAATTTTTTTTAAAAAATACAATATATGTATGAACTACTGTTTATTTGAAGAATAAAACGAAAAACGGACAGAAAAAAAGTGTTGTTGAATAAACTAATTAACTACTTTGCTTGAAGAATCTTTTAACTCATTAAAAACAACTCACTTTTTAAATCCAAAATGCATTGCCTATGTCGTCTAATGTACATTCTCTCTTTGCAACTCACTTTTTGCATCTCCTCTCCTTTCTCCTCCTCCTTCAATGGTAATAATCATCCCTTTTCCGTAAGAAAAGTCCTTGAATTAACATAAATTTCAGGTTATTTTCTTCTTAAGTCGATCAAAGCTATTGAACAGAATCCAAGGCGCTTAAATTTCTAAATTTGAAGGATTAGGGAAGAGAGAGAGTGGAGAGAGAGAGAGAGAGACAGCAAATGAGTCATTTTTTTCTTTTTCAATTTTTTCCTCCTTTTGTATGCTCTTCCAGCATAAAATGGGTATTATTTAATTAATTAAAATTTTGGCACTTTTGTCAATTATTTTAAAAGTTTAATGTTATTCGTGGTAAAAATATAATTTGTATGTTTAAAAGTTTATTGATTTTTTTTTTGGTAATTAAGCCTTTTTTAAAATTTTAAAATAAAAAAATTTATATTTTGTAATCTTTGTATTAATATTTAATTTTAATAATTTAACATATAATAATTATTTATAAGGATTTATATAGATTTAATACGTCAAAATAAGTATTTATATAAATTTTATACGAATTAGGTACTTGATGTAATAAATTATGAATTTGATGGTACTTGATGTATCATAAGTGTTATTAGCCCGTATTCTATATGGTCAGCCCGTACACAATTCTTATCCAGCCGGAAAATTAGGTATTCCGATCAGTTTTGGCCAGATTCTGAAATTGAGGGCTAAGTTGTGTCAAATTAGACACTTGATGTAGTAAAGTATAAACCCAAATTCTTTAGAGGCCTAATCATAAATATAATAGTGCTGCATGTAATAAACTGCATTTAGCACTAAAAATATCAATTATTAAAAAAATTTATTCCGCAAAACCTATCATTTCTACCTAAAAAATATGACGAAACATACATTGATTTATAACACTTGCTAAAAAATAATGCTACTATCACATAAATTCTTTTACATAACTCTTACATACACACACATACATATTGCGGGTCCCACATGTCAGGTGGAGACTCACAGTATATATATGTGTATATGTGAGAGTTATGTGATAAAATTTATGTGATAGCAGCATTGCTCCATGCTAAAACATCACGGTACATGAATAATGACTTGTCAGAATAGAAATAAAATAAGCTAATCATGTGTTAATCCAAGCTTCAAATTCAAGCAGTATACTCTTCTGTTTTTCAAAAAAGTGTTCTAATATTTAACTTTTTAAAGTAAAATTTTAAAATTTAAAATTAGCTTTGATTTGTTACAGTTTTGCAAGCTAATAGCAGTTTTGTAAGTACTAGTATTTTTTTTTATATTTTTTGGTAATATAGTAATGCATTAATAATTGAAATTAGAAAGTATATTAACTTTACATTACTGAAAGAAAAACTCTAAGGCCGTGTTGAACAAGATATTAAATAGTCCCTCAAATTATATATATATGGGGAATGCTTCAAAGTAAGTGGTTGCTATGGACACTATTTCAGCAAACCATCTTACACCGTTAATCAAGATATTCAATGGCTCAACTGGCCACATGAGGTAGTAGTGACAATAAGAAATGTCTAAAATACTCTCACTTTAGTTAGATTTAAATAATTTCAATGTATAAAATAGTTGTATAAATAATTTTTTAAGTAATAAAAGTTTCTTAAGTAATAATTTGTATGAATAATTTCTTAAGTAATAATTTTTTTAATGTATTTATATTTTTTTATGTATTTATTTGTATGAATAATTTCTTAAGTAATAATTTTTAATATATTTATATTTTAATAATTATTCAATGTATTTATATTCTTAAAAAATAATTTATAAATATCTTTTTAATGTATTTTAAAAAAAAAATATTTAATAAAATACATTGAATATAAATACAATGAATAATTATTAAAAAATAAATACATTAAAAAATTATTACTTAAGAAATTATTCATACAAATAAATATATTGAATATAATTAATAATTTTAAATTTTAATATTTATAAAAATTATTTATAGAAATAAATACATTATATATAGTTTATAATGTTAATTTTTATTACTTAAGAAATTATTTATACAACTATTTTATACATTGAAACTATTTAAATCTAACTAAGTTGGGGGTATTTTAGACATTTCTCTTGGCCACAACTCCCTCCTGTGGCCAGCAAAAAAAATTTCCATGGCCGCTACTCCTACCTGCGACCAGCAAAAAAAAAATTCTCTGGCTGCTACTCCTATCTGCGGCCAGAAAAAAAAATCATTTTTGGGCCATTGGATATCTAGATTAACGATGTAAGATGCATTTGCTGGAATTGTGCCCCTAACAAACGCTTGCTATGGATCATTTCCATATATATATAGATATATAGGGGCTGATTCATTGACAACATTGTCAATTTAACATTATCCTTACAATAGATCGTGAGCGTCCATCCTAATATTGAACGGACGGGACAGATGACCAAAATATTTCTCCTTATGAAAGTATCCGTCCGCAATATTAAATTGCGGACGCTAGATATAACCAAATGGCCAACTAGAATACGACACCGTTTGTAAATAAGTCTCGTTCGTAGTATTAATTTGCGTATGCCAAATTTAATTTTTTTTAGTTTTCAAGATTCAATCAATTCCCAAGATAGCAGTCGTTGGTGTTTGTCTGGAATACCGGATACTTGAAATCAGTGGCGAAGCCAGAGATTTTAAGCAGGGGGTCCAGATTATGCATGTAAATTTTTTTTCGACGGCCTCTTAGTACGTTGAATTTTTTTCCATATTCCTAAATCACAAGTAATTCAACAATTAACAAAATTGTAATCCTAAATCACAAGAAATTCAACATTTCAATTAGTTCCTCAAATTCAATCGAAACAAAAAAAAAATCAATTACAAATTGAAACACAAAATATATATAAACATACCGAAGAAAATTTAAAATATATTATGTTCAAATTTAATAAAAATAATGACAAATACAACTAAGATTTGTTGACTGTTGAACCGGTAACGGTACTAGAACAGCGGAGTCTCTCTTCGGAGTTCAAACGGTAAAGGCGGTAAATCCATCCTGCGAGTTCTCATGTTCTGAAAATGTTGGATAATCACTTCATTATCAATGTGCCTAAAAACATCTCTCTCGACATAGCACACCAAACAGTCGGTGAGAAAGTCATCTCCCATCTTGTTGCACAAATCTGTCTTAACAATATTCATCGCAGAAAATACTTGTTCCACACTAGTAGTCGCAACAAGCAAAACTAAAGCCAACTTGATAAGAAGATATACCAAATGAAAAGTAGTGTGATATCCCACCTCAACCATATTAGTTGCAAGTTCTCCGATATCTTCTAGTTTAGAAAATCTAGCATTTTCTCTCATTTCAGAAATCCACATCTTTAATTGTTTTTTAAGCTCCATTCGATCATCCATTGAAAAGTCTTATGGATATAATTCTGCAAGTCAAACTAACTTTGGAAGGCTAAAATTGGAGAACGAATTCTTAGGATCAAGACATGCTATGCACAAGAGCAATTCAGTGTTCGTCTCAGTGAAACGATTCTCCATCTCTTAACTAATACGGTCAACCCTAAAAAATATAAAATAAAATTACTTTTATATATTCAAAAACATAATTAGAAGTATAAATAGAGAAACAATTGAGTACATGTGATGCCATTTTACTTCTATTTTTTTAAATTTTTTTCTTCTTCTTCTTCCCCTTTCTTCTTCCCAGCGCACCCTGGACCCCGTCATTACCGAATTTCAGGCTGGACCTCCCACATACTTAGTACATAAAAAAAATTTCGACGACAGGGAGTCCATGGACCCCCCGGGAACCCCCCTCCCTCCGCCCCTGCTTGGAATGGATTGTTATATGCTTCTCTCTTGAAGATTGAAAAATGATCGTGAAAGACTTGCTTCTTTTTTTTTTCAAATAATGCATATTTGCATTCAACATGCTGACACGGTTTTTCACAAAGGGTGGTTTAAGTTGACCCAAATGACAAATATATTATTGGGATGAGACTGTAAAATTTCAAAACGTATATTATTGGCATTCAACAAGATGGGAGCCTTGAATTTTTTTTTTTTGAATTTGGCATCCGGAGTTTAATATTGCAGACGGGAGTTATTAGTTGGCCATTTGGCCATACTTAACGTCCGCAGTATTAAACTACGGACGGGAGACTTGCAAAGGAGGGACATTTTGGTATTCTGTTTCGTCCGCAGCAATAAATTGCGTAATATTGGAAACTAAATTGCGGACGAACCCTCTATTTAATCGTTCAATCTACGGATAAAGGGTCACGATGTGTTGTAAGAGTAACCTTAAATTGACACCGTTAACTATGGATCAGTCCCATATAATATATACTAGTCGTATTACTCGTGCCTCCGGCACTACGTATGAAGGGGAAGGGGGAGAAGAGATTGTCGTCGCTAGAGAATGGAGGAGGCAGAAGGCGAGCTCGGGAGAAGGAAGAACGGAGGAGGATTTGAGAGTGAGAGAGAGAGAGCAATTTTTTTTTCCTTTGAAGTTAAAGTGGATATAATGGACGGTGAGATTTATCCCAAACTTTGAACAATCCTGATCGTTTATTAGGGTGAAAGGAAAATTCAAAATAAGTTGTGTTTTGTTAATTAGATATATAATCCCATTATCTACTAGCATTATTAATATTCTGTATTTAATTTTATTTTTTTTAATATGCAAGAAAAGTATTTCTTTAGATTTTTTATTAAATTTATTTAAAGACGGTGGGAGTATATATATTATAAGGATAATTTGCAATTTCAAGGTAATTAGATACGAACTCCGAGTGGGTAATATATCCAAGTCAATTCTAGCTGTCCTAATACTTACCTAATATTACAACAACAAAATTGCATATGAAATCGAGTAAGTCAAAACTTTGAAATATACTTTTTTTTTTTAATAACTTTGAAATAAACTTGAATTAGACCAATTACTAGATCAATCATTTGATTATTGGACAATATATATGCTAAGTTAGGGAGGTTATATAGATTGACCGGTTAATATTTAGAGATAACTGTGATTACCCATGCTTTGCGATTTAATTCAACCCATACTTGGATATCTCTGCCAATAATTGTTTAACCTCCTTGTAAGTTTTATTTTACATATTTTCCTTTGTTGACTATAAGATAAATTACTAAATTAGAGTGAAAAAAAAGAGTGGAAATAATTAAAACTAAAAATGCTCATTTATCCCTCGTGTCATGAACAAAGTTCCATCTCCATCCACCCGTATTCGTCTCTCTATGTTGTGGAATTTTATTTTTTTCTGGATTTGTGCTTGTCTCATAAGTCCATGGCTCATTAATTATTTAATTTGGTTTCGTTAGCTTCCAATTTACATATAGAAAATAGTTACATATATAGTCTTTGATGCCAACATTAATTTGAGTACTTATTAATTTTGCCTCGCATGTTAAGCATCAAGAATCTGAACTGCCTTTAAAAATCTGTTTATATTAAATCACTTGTAATTAATAGTTGTCCCAAATCACTTGACAAAAAATTAAAATGCTACTATAATTTATTTTGTTTTTTATTTTTAAGTTGGAATTAAGTACCAGTACTGTGATTGATCAAAAACAAATATCTGACTGCAGTTGTTTGGGCAAGTGCAGATTTCTTTGTATTATATAAATTCAATTTAAACTCGTAAACTCTGTTTATCTCATGTTATATTGTTTCTAAAATCATGATTAAGATGAATAAATGCGAAGGATGAACAGTTGATAAAAATAAACAAGTTAAATATATAAACAAGCTAAAATATTTTTCTTCGCACGTAAAGTCCTGTTTTGCTTCTTCTTTTTTTTGTGTGTCAACATTAAGTGAAATATCCAGATATTAATGGTAAAAGTCTACCAAAAAAATAAGCCTAAAACAGAGTCGATCATACTAATCAAACAAAGTCTACCCGATAATCATTTCATTAACTTTTCGATTACACCACAACTTTATGCCAATGAAAATCACCCAGTACCCTAAAACCATAAACAAAACACCAAACAAAGAACGTTCTGCATCTTTGGCTGATAATTGTGTTCAGATCGTGCAATACTATTAGATCTAATGGACGGGTGCATTTGAGACTGTAGTGATTGAGCAGAACGCCCTGAAGCCAATTACTGGACTTCAGTTTCGTGCAGAGAAAGAAAGGGAGGAAGAAGAGAGAAATAGGAAAGAAGCTAATTCATTTCATCATGTTTTCTGCAATTCATAGACTCAATATTTGTAGTACATAACCCAGCACATGGATAAGCTTGTGTTTACTAGATAAAGCTAACAGAAACAATCTTATCTCTACAGCTAGTAATTAACAAATGTGGAGCATTGGATCAATTGCTATAGCTGTTTCCAGAGAGGATAGCCCATTATTTGTATTTGCCTTTTCCTGTCTTGCCCCTAACATAGCTGCTCATCCCTGGTTCTCTAGTTGGTCTTCTAGATTTCCTCAGACCATCCAAAGTTCTTAATTCCTCTAGCTCATCATCTTCCATGTGGCCCTCATATTCATTAATAGCTGAATTTTCCTCCACTTCAGCATGTTCTTCAGAATCTTGGACCAACTGGTTTTCATCTAGACTATTGGTTGGATCATTGTTTGTAACACGTCCGTTATGTGCTAGATGATTTGATTGACTATGCTCGGAGGGTGAAAAAATTTGATTTTCTAATTGAGAATTTTTTGGATTGTATATTCGAGACAATAGTAATTGAAAAAAACTTCTGTTATGTGCTGGAAGACTTGATTGACTATGATTAGAGGATAAAAAAGTTTTTAAAGACTTTTCTGAAGGGCGTATTTGAGACTATAGTGATTAAGAAGAACTTTTATTATGTGCTAGATGATTTGATTGACTATGGTTGGATGATTATAAAAAAGTTTTTAGAGACTTTTCCGGAGGGCGTATTTGAGACTGTAGTGATTGAGAAGAACTTTTATTATGTGTTAGATGATTTGATTGACTATGATTGGAGAGTGAAGATTTAAGAGACTTTTCCGGAGGACGTATTTGAAACCCTAGTAAGTGAGATGAACTTTTGCTATGTACTAGATGATTTGATTGACTATGATTGGAGACTGAAACTTTTAGAGATTTTTCCGAAGGGCGTATTTGAAACCCTAGTGAGTGAGAAGAACTTTCGCTATATGTTGTATGATTTAATTGACTATGTTCCGAGAGTGAAAATTTTAAAGATTTTTCCGAAGGGCGTATTTGAGACCATAATCCATGAGAACTTTTAATTTGTGCCAAAGAATTTGTTTGACTATCTTCGGAATGTAGTCCAGCTGCATTTGTTGAATTCTCCATCAATTTCGAATGCTCTTCTCTGGACAATGCTCTCTTAGAATTTGATCTAACAAAAGAGTAGACGAAGTTACAAATTTTTTATTTTTATTTTTTTGCAAAAGGCTGAGAATAATGTATTGTTGTTGAAAATCTATTCCATAATCTATAAGAAATAGATTACATATTGTCAACTGAATATATACATGAAAGTTGATAATAAAATAACATACTCATACCATAATTTAAAGCTACAATGCTCATATATAAGAGGCATAATTCATAACTTGAGAGCATACATACCTTGCTGTACCAAAACTTCAAAAAGCTCTCAGCACCTCAGCTGTTGAGATTCACACGACTTGTTGCTGCTGCTGCTGCTATTACTTTATACAAATGCTGTAAAGTAGTAAGCATTAGACCGCTAAAGAAGGATCGAGGGAAAGTGCTGAAATTAAAATTAAATAATGAGTGGTTGTTAGAACTTTGACTGATAAGTTAGAAAAATAAAGAGGACAGCTGAAACTTGCATCAGGTCACGCGGTACTGAGCTGACGATGATTTGTTGTTGTTGGTAGTTTCAATTTTCAAATAAAATAGGATTTTGTTAATTTTTAATTTTTAATTTTTTTTGACCGATGAATACCCCTAGACATCAAGAACGCCAAAATTTATACACATTTATATTAAATATGTTACAAAGACAGATTTATTTTCAAAATAGGGGGTTCACTAATTTAAAAATAAAAATACTCATCATACTTGTGTAGGATCCTTTAGATAATTTAAAACTTGTATGAAAAGTATTTGTTTAGATATTTTTAAATTTTAAGACCGAGGGAGTATAATATATGGATAACCATATTTTGTAATTAGAAATTGATATTTTCACAATAATTTTTGATATTTTTATAATAAAAGTGTTGCTATAGATGTATAACGACGGTGACAACTGTCGCTATAGACCATATAACGACGATTTTATTGTAAAAATATCATTTTCTGTTGTGTAAATATCAATTCTCTTTGTAATTTTCTGGTAATAGGTATGAGCTCCGAGTGGGTAATCAAAGTCAATTGTTGAAGGTCTTTAAAAATTGAGCTCTTCTATGCAGATATGAAAATTAGACATGAATGTATTTAAATTTTATCTATTTCTATTTTGTCCAATTTTCATATTCATATAAATTTTTTGTTAAAAATTAGAAGATGACTAATCTAGCTGTCCTAAAACTTACCCAACCCGTGTGGACCGGTTTCGATACAAATAGGAAGTAGTTTTTTGTTAATAAATGGTGGTCTTTGTCAGCTCATGTAGAATGGTTTTTTCTTCACATTGGTAAATGGTAGTCGGTAGATAAGAGTACAACTCCACACGCGGCTAGCTATTTGAATTATACATGTAAAAAAATATTTGATATTTTCCCAATTAAATACAAATATTAAAAATGATAATTACGCAAGTTTTTTTTTCATAAGAACAAAAATAATTTTACATATGTGGGCAAGGAAATCGTACCTTGCTAGGGTTAGGATTTCGTGTTGGCTGAGGAGGAGAAAATTCACGAAGAGCATAGAATTAATTGATTGAAGAGGGGAGAACGACAGGTGAACGATTACTCCAATGGCATGTGGCAGAACTCTTAGAATCCGAGAACCTTGTTAGGGTAGCAAGGATTCAGAGAGCCTTCTTGAGTCCTTTCACTCCTAGAATCCAGAAACCTTGTTAGGGTTATTGGGATTCCAAGAGTCTTCTTGAGTACTTCTAGTTGAGAGGATATCCAAGTTTTGAGTTTGAAGAGAGGTTCGCTTTCCAATGAAATGGATGGGGTATTTATAGAGTTTCCTGAAAAGTGACCACGTGCCAGGTACATGTTCTCGGAGAAATTCCAAAATACCCTTAGTCAACAGAGTAATGCCCAGATCGTCCTGTCCTTCTAGCCACCAATCCAATCCCTCAATTAATTCCCAAAGCGAGCAGCCTCGACGAGCCTTCGGCCTCGGGACACTTGGATGTTTCTCTCGGGTCTAGCATATTTATTTTCGATTTTTTCGTTTTCATTTAATTAAGTCATGTGAACCCTGATTTGCACTTGGGCCCACATTTGCCCCTGCGCAAGAGTCGCGATTCCAAAGAGACGATCGGGCAAGAATATTTTAAGCTTTTTGAACATTTTTGTGGGACTCCACTTTTCAAGTTTTGAAAACAAGAGTCCTAGAAGAGGAACCCCTAGGGAACCCAAACCCTTAGGGCCCTAAGGAGGCAAAACCTAGAAGGGCTCTTCCTTGGACATATTAAAAAATCTTCTAAAAATCTTTTCAGATCTTGCTCAATCTTTGTTTCCTTAATTTTTCTTTGCCTGTTGAGACACTTGCTTTATTTGACGCTCTCCATCCAGGTGTTGTCACCTTGCCATATAGTGACCTTGGTTATCCTCCGGATGACTCAAACTTCGAGGATCCTTTAGATAATTTAAAACTTGTATGAAAAGTATTTTTTTAGATATTTTTTAAATTTTAAGACGGAGGGAGTATAATATATGGATAATCATATTTTGTAATTAGAAATTGATATTTTCACAAAAAAAGTGTCGCTATTGAAGTATAACGACGGTGACAACCGTCGTTATAGATCATATAACTACAATTTTATTATAAAAATATTATTTTTTATTGTGTAAATATCAATTTTCTTTATAATTTTCTGATAAAAGGTATGAACTCCGAGTAGGTAATCAAAGTCAATTGTTGAAGGTCTTTAAAAATTAGAAGATGTCTAATCTAGCTGTCCTAATACTTACCTAACCCGTGTGGTCCAGTTTCAATACAAATGGAAAGTAGTTTTTTTTTTCCTCTCCCTGGCTGTCTGGCATTAATAAATGGTGGTCTTTGTCATCTCCTGTAGAATGGTTTGGATACAAGTGGGAAGTTTCCACATACTATATACTAACTATATTTTTCTAGTGGAAGTGGTTAACATAAAATTAATTTTGGTCAATTAATTAATACACGTATATCGGGAGGTGATCTCTTTTTACATGTCAGTACTCTATTGATCAATTGACTTACTTATCATAAAGTTAACTTTATGGTAACCGGATCCATAGATAATAGTCCAACTCCACACACAGATAGCTATTTGAATTATACACATAAATATATATATATATATATATATATATATATATATATATATGTGTGTGTGTGTGTGTGTGTGTGTGTGTGTGTGTGATATTTTCCCAATTAAACATCATTAATAGTGACAGTCACATAATTTTTTTTCATAAAAATAAAAATAAGTTTCACATTCAAGTGAGAAAATTTATAATAATATCAAATTTTACTTATAAAAATATGGTTAATTACACTTCTGTTACATGAAATACCATTAAATTCATAATTTGGCCCGCAAAAAATTTAGGCTTACAATTTACTGCAGAAAATGCCTAATTCGATACAATTTAACCCCCAATTTCATAATTCAGCCAATTTTGAAAGAAATACCTGACCCGTCCAAGAATTCGATTGAGTCTTGTGTATTTAATACCAATTGACAGTATAAATATACGATTGGACTTAATTTAAAAAATGACTATTTACAATTCCGTTACATCAAGTATCATAATATTTATGATTCGGCGCACAAAGAAAAAAATTAAAATTATAAAAAAATTATAAATATAATAATTTTTAGCCCTTAAAAAAGTAACTAATACCGTAGAAATATATTATAAAATTATAAATATAATTATAAATATAATTTACAAAATTTAAGTTGTGATATAATTTGTAAAATTTAAGGCGTAAATTTATAATTAATTTTGATATAATTTATAATTAGCAAGATTTAAGTTATAAAATTTATACAAACATTTTGTTAAATTATAGATACAATTTTAAAATTAATTTTTTTTTACAAATACAATATATGTATTAATTAATGTTTATTTGAAGAATAAAATGGAAAACGGACAGAAAGAAAGTGTTGTTGGATAAACTAATTAACTACTTAGTTTGAAGAATTTTTTAACTCATTAAAAACAACTCACTTTTTAAAATCCAAAATACATTGCCTATGTCGTCTGTGACGCTCCAAAAATAGGTTCAATACTCAACCCATTCTGAGTCGTCAAATACATGGTACAAAATTCAAATACAATCTTTCATATCAAACGGTCGTGCAAAATACGACCACACAACTGTGAGTGTCAATATAGACGTGTAGAAAATATTAACATTCAAACTAAGTCCTCATTACATTTATTATCACACTATTTTTTTAAAAAAATAGTGAGAACTTCTACCGCTCTAACTCGGACCATCACCCCATTCCCCGACTATTACCCGCGGTTTTTTTATTTCCTGAAGAGAACAATAGAAGAAAAGGCTGAGCTCAACTACCCCAATAAAGAATATTATGACTAAGATAATGAAGAATAAATTATCGTTAGTCTTAAACAATTCAGATAAAATATTATGGACAACCAGTTTTAGATCAACAATTGCAACGAAAATGACAATTCATTAGAAAAGTTAAGTAGAGAATGATATCTACTATCTTCTATAATTTAAAAATTCATCATTGATATTTTATCCCTGTAACACCAATCAATATTCATCTCGAATCAAATATTCATCTTTTGTACTACAACAAAAGATATTCATTTGTATCACCAGTAGGTCATGTTCATCTTAACACCTGTCCATCTGTGCACTACGGGCCAAAGATATTCATCAAGTAATCATTCATCTTTGCACTACAGACCAAAGATATTCATCAAGTAATCATTCATCTTTACACTACAGGCCAAAGATCCAAAGATATTCAGTTATATAACCATTTAGGACTGAGAATGATGAAAACAATACGAATAACGAATCCAATGAGATAAAAGACAAATATTAGAGAATTTATCCAGAGTTCAAGAATGAAGATCAAAACCTGGATCCAATCAAAGATGATTTGGGAAAAAAAAATTACCGTGAATAGTACCCCGTGAATAGTAATTTGTAAATAGTAACTCGTGAATAGTAACTCGACATGAAAAGATAAAAAGTTCACAAAAAAATTCAGATCAATATTCCAGTGAAATAATATTAGATGAAGCGCAAAACTCAAGTAATAATTGATCATTTCAGGAATTCTATAAGCAATACTTACCGTAATAAGTATAAAGTTAGGAATCTGAAATAAAACAATATACGAAACTGCAATTGAATTTTCACCCGTCTGGCGGTAGTCCGCTCAGATAGATTATTTTCACAATTTAATAACAACTGAATACGAAGGGTTATTCACCAGGCATGCGGTAATCCGCGTAGACAGGTTATTCCCATAAAATAATAAAGAATGGAATAACAGGATTTCACCATGCATGCGGTTGTCCGCGTAGACAGGTTATTCCAACAGAATAATAAAAAATAGAATAACAACCCTTGCGAATATTGAAAGAAAATAACTCTCTTCATGAATACGAAAAAAATAATACCCCATACCTTAAAAATTTGAAGACTGCACTAGTGTAATAGCAAAATACTCTTCTTCTTTCTCTCTTATTCTCTCTATACTTTCTCTGCCTATAGCTTTAGTGAATTGGTGAGAAATAATGAAGAAATGAGCTTCTATTTATAGGCTCGGCAGAGTAAGGGTAAAATAGTATTTTCGTCATAATTTATGACATCATCGCTTACATCATCGATCCTATGATATCATTCCTTACCTCATCGCTTCGATGACATCCTTGCTTACCTCATCGCTCTGATGACATCATTGTTTCCATCATAAGAGTTCAAATTCAATTTACACTCTTCCACTCCGTTTAACTTTTATACCATGAATTTACTATAATAATGTTACCATTCAAATTATAAAAATTATACTATTATATAATCACATCATACTACTATAATGTAATATTATAATAATATATTTGAATGAATTATTTTATCGGACAAGATAAAATACAAACTTTCAACAAATATCACATGTTAAAAATTCCTCCGTTTAAATTCACATTGAATAAATATTTTCTTATCATATATATCAAAAATTAATTATTCACAAATAATATTACAGAACTACAATATTGACAACCAGGTCGTTCCCAGGAAAGAAGGGGCCTTTCGATAAGGATTTCTCCTTACTGACGCGCAATTAATCAACCCCTTTCATAGACAGAACTTCCTTAGACATTGCCAATAATGCTATCTAATAATATTTTTTAAATAATATGAATTATTGATTTGATAATTTGAAATAATGTGCAATAACAATTATTGAATCAATAATATAAAATAGCAAAGTAGCATTTATTGATATAAAATATCAACGTAGCAAATATTGAACCAATAAAATATTATCCAATTATTGAACCAATAATATAAAATATTGAACAGTAATTACTGTAATAATAATTGAGTAAGTGCCTTCCTACGTAAAAATCAATAATTCGAAATATTGTGCAATACCGTGTGTTACTGTGCAACACCACGTATTACTGTATTTTAACCACATGGTATTTCAACAGTACTAACGGTAACAGTTTTGCCGTTATTTTTATAAAAAGGTTACTTCTGTCTCTTTCTATATCCGACATTCATTCCGTTGTGGGGTCCATCAATGACTGTGCCGTCGTACGAATATTCTCCGACAAAAAGAATATTCCTCGACCAAACGTATATTCCCCGACACAACGAATATTTTATAACCACTTGCTTACTTTGTAAACTTTGCACATTTCACCCATAACTTATCACATTTATCAAATCACACCTTACTATTTCAAAATAATATATAAAGAAATTAAATCTTATTCATAAAATTTAGGGTCTTACATCGTCTAATGTACATTCTCTCTTTGCAACTCACTTTTTGCATCTCATCTCCTTTCTCCTCCTCCTTCAATGGTGCTAATCATCCCTTTTCCGTAAGAAAAGTCCTTGAATTAACATAAATTTCAGGTTATTTTCGGCTTAAGTCGATCAAAGCTATTGAACAGAATCCAAGACGCTGAAATTTCTAAATTTGAAGGAGTAGGGAAGAGAGAGAGAGAACAAATGAGTAATTTTTTTCTTTTTCAATTTTTTCCTCTTTTTGTATGCTCTTCCAATATAAAAAAGGTAATATTTAATTAATTAAAATTTTGGCACTTTTGTCAATTGTTTTAAAAGTTTAATGTTATTCGTGGAAAAAATATAATTTGTATGTTTAAAAATTTATTGATTTTTTTGGTAATTAAGCCTTTTTGTTAAATCTTAAAATAAAAAAAAATTATATTTTGTAATCTTTGTATTAATATTTAATTTTAAAATTTTAACATATAATAATTATTTATAAGGATTTATACAGATTTAATACGTCAAAATAAGTATTTATATAAATTTTATACGAATTAGGTACTTGATGTAATAAATTATGAATTTGGTGGTACTTGATGTAACATAAGTGTTATTAGCCCGTATTTTATACGGTCAACCCGTATACAATTCTAATCTCGCCGAAAAATTAGGTATTCAGGTCAATTTTGGTCGGATTCTGAAATTGAGGGCTAAATTGTATCAAATTAAACACTTGATGTAGTAAAGTGTAAATTCAAATTATTTAGGGGCCTAATCATAAATATGATGGTGCTTCATGTAGTAAACTGCATTTAGTCCTAAAAATATCAATTATTAAAAAAAATTATTCCGCCAAACCTATCATCTCTACCTAAAAACTATGAAGAAACATAGATCGATTTATAAATCACGGTACATGAATAATGACATGTCAGACTAGAAATAGAATAAGCTAATCATGTGTTAATCCAAGCTTCAAAGTCAAGCAGTACACTCCTCCGTTTTTCACAAAAGGTGTTCTAATATTTAACTTTTTAAAGTAAAATTTTAAAATTTAAAATTAGCTTTGATTTGTTACAGTTTCGCAAGCTAATGGTAGTTTTGTAAGTACTAGTATTTTTTATATATTTTTTTGGTAATATAGTAATGCATTAATAATTGAAATTAGAAAGTATATTCACTTTACACTACTGAAAGAAAAACTCTAAGGCCGTGTTGAACATGATATTAAATAGTCCCTCAAATTATATATATATATGGGGAATGCTTCAAAGTAAGCAGTTGCTATGGACACTATTCCAGCAAAGCATCTTACACCGTTAATCCAGATATCCAATGGCTCAACTGGCTAAATGAGGGAGTTGTGGCAATGAGAAATGTCTAAAATACTATCACCTTAGTTAGATTTAAATAATTTCAATGTATAAAATAGTTGTATAAATAATTTTTTAAGTAATAAAAGTTTCTTAAGTAATAATTTGTATGAATAATTTCTTAAGTAATAATTTTTTTAATGTATTTATATTTTCTTATGTATTTAATTGTATGAATAATTTCTTATGTAATAATTTTTAATGTATTTATATTTTAATAATTATTCAATGTATTTATATTCTTAAAAAATAATTTATAAATATATTTTTAATGTGTTTTTATAAAAAAAAATTATTTAATAAAATACATTGAATATAAATACAATGAATAATTATTAAAATATAAATACATTAAAAAATTATTACTTAAGAAATTATTCATACAAATAAATATAATGAATATAATTAATAATTTTAAATTTTAATATTTATAAAAATTATTTATTGAAATAAATACATTATATATAGTTTATAATAATTTTTATTACTTAAGAAATTATTTATACAGCTATTTTATACATTGAAACTATTTAAATCTAACTAAGTTGGGGGTATTTTAGACATTTCTCTTGGCCACAACTCCCTCCTATGACTTGCAAAAAAAATTTCCCTGGTCGCTACTCCTACCTGTTACCAGCAAAAAAAATAAAATCTCTGGCTGCTACTCCTACTTGCGGCCAGAAAAAAATTCATTTTTGAGCCATTGGATATGTAGATTAACGATGTAAGATGTGTTTGCTAAAATTGTGTCCGTAACAAACGCTTGTTATGAATCATTTTCTTATATATATATATATATATATATATATATATATATATATATATATATATATATATATATATATATATATATATATATATATATGGGGGGACTGAATCATTGACAACATTGTCAATTTAACATTATCCTTACAATAGATCGTGAGCGTCCATCCTAATATTGAACGGACTAGACAGATGACCAAAATATTTCTCCTTATAAAAGTATCCGTCCGCAATATTAAAATGTGGACGCTAGATATGACCAAATGGCCAACTGGAATACGACACCGTTTGTAAATAAGTCTCGTTCGCAGTATTAAATTGCGTAAGCCAAATCTTATTTTTTTGTAGTTTTCAAGATTCAATCAATTCCCAAGATTGCAATCGTTGGTGTTTGTCTGGAATATCGGATACTTGAAATAAATTGTTATATGCTTCTCTTTTAAAGATTGGAAAATGATCGTGAAAGACCTGAAAAGAAATTTTCAAATATTGCATATTTGCATCCAACATGCTGACATGGGTTTTCACAAAGGGTGGTTTAAGTTGACTCAAATGACAAATATATTATTGGGATGAGACGGTAAAATTTCAAAACGTATATTATTGGCATTCAACAAGATCGGAGCCTTGAAAAAAAATAATTTGAATTTGGCATCTGTAGTTTAATATTGCGGACGAGACTTATTAGTTGGCCATTTGGCCATACTTAACGTCCGCAGTATTAAACTACGGACTGAAGACTTGCAAAGGAGGGACATTTTGGTATTTTATTCCGTCCGCAGTATTAAACTGCGGAATATTAAAAACTAAACTGTGGACGGACCCTCTATTTAATCGTTCAATCTACGGATGAAGGGTCACGATGTATTATAAGAGTAACCTTAAATTGACACCGTTAACTATGGATCGGTCCCCTATATATATATATATAATCCCATTATCTACTAGCATTATTAATATTCTGTATTTAATTTTATTTTTTTTAATATGCAATATATCCAAGTGAGTTCTTGCTGTCCTAATACTTACCTAATATTACAACAACAAAATTGCATATTAAATCGAGTAAGTCAAAACTTTGAAATATACTTTTTTTAATAACTTTGAAATAAACTTGATTTACACCAATTACTAGATCAATCATTTGATTATTGGACAATATAAATGCTAAGTTAGGGAGGTTATATAGATTGACCGGTTAATATTTAGAGATAACTGTGATTACCCATGCTTTGCGATTTAATTCAACCCATACTTGGATATCTCTACCAATAATTGTTTAACCTCCTTGTAAGTTTTATTTTACATATTTTCCTTTGTTGACTTATAAGATAAATTACTAAATTAGAGTGAAAAAAAAGAGTGGAAATAATTAAAACTAAAAATGCTCATTTATCCCTCGCGTCATGAACAAAGTTCCATCTCCATCCACCCGTATTCGTCTCTCTATGTCGTGGAATTTTATTTTTTTCTGGATTTGTGCTTGTCTCATAAGTCCATGGCTCATTAATTATTTAATTTGGTTTCGTTAGCTTCCAATTTACATATAGAAAATAGTTACATATATAGTCTTTGATGCCAACATTAATTTGAGTACTTATTAATTTTGCCTCGCATGTTAAGCATCAAGAATCTGAACTGCCTTTAAAAATCTGTTTATATTAAATCACTTGTAATTAATAGTTGTCCCAAATTACTTGACAAAAAAATAAAATGCTACTATAATTTATTTTGTTTTTTTAAGTTGAAGGTACTAGTACCTTGATTGATGACGAACAGATATCTGACTACAGTTGTTTAGGCCAGAACATATTTCTTTGTTAATATAAATTCAATTCAAACTCGCAAAATCTGTTTATCTCATGTTATATTTTACTCAAATCATGATTAAGGTGAATAAATGCGAATGATGAAAAGTTGATAAAAATAAACAAGTTAAATATATAAACAAGCTAAAGTATCTTTCTTCGCACGAAAAGGCCTGTTTTGCTTTTTTGTCAAAATTAAGCGCCAATTAAATATCCAAATTTTAATGGTAAAGGTGATCTTCCAAAAAATTAGCCTAAAAAATCAGACTAATCAAACAAATTCTACTAGTTAATCATTCATTAAATTTTCAATTACACGACAACTTTATGACAATGAAAATCACCCAGTGAAGAAAATCGCCAACTCCCACTACCCTATAAAACCATAAACAAACACCAAGCAAGATGTATAGATTTCATCGATGCAAATAAGAATAAATATCTATTGGAGATGGTTACGGGAAAATTCTTCATCAACGCCCAATTCAAAATTTTCAAGGCTAGAACTCCTTTGAAGATACTGGGATTCATTTATGCCATCATATGCAGTATTAGACTGATCGGATACAGACCTTTCCATATGGCGTATTTGAGGCGGTAATTGAGAATAACTTTCGTTATGTACTGGATGATTTGATTGATTATGCTCGGAGGGTAAAAAAATTTGCTTTGCTAATAGAGACTTTTCCTTGGGGCGTATTTGAGACAATAGTGATTGAGAAGAACTTTTGTTATGTACTAGATGATTTGATTGACTACGCTCTGAGGGTGAAAAAATTTGGTTTGCTAATAGAGACTTTTCCTTGGGGCGTATTTGAGACAAAAATGATTCAGAAGAACTTTCGTTATGTACTAGATGATTTGATTGACTATGCTCGGAGGGTGAAAAAATTGGCTTTGCGAATAGAGACTTTTCCTCATGGCGCATTTGAGACAATATTGATTGAGCAGAACTTGTGTTATGTACTAGATGATTTGATTGACTATGCTCGGAGGGTGAAAAAATTTGCTTTGCTAATAGAGAATTTTCCTTAGGGCGTATTTGAGACAGTAGTGATTGAGAAGAATTTCCGTTATGTGTTGGATGATTTGATTGGCTATGCTCATAGGGTGAAAAAAATTGATTTGCTAATAAAGACTTTTCCTTGGGGTGTATTTGAGATAGTAGTGATTCAGAAGAACTTTCGTTATGTACTAGATGATTTGATTGACTATGCTCGGAGGGTGAAAAAATTTGATTTGCTAATAGAGACTTTTCCTTAGGACGTATTTGAGACAGTGGTGATTGAGAAGAACTTCCGTTATGTGTTGGATGATTTGATTGGCTATGCTCAGAGGGTGAAAAAATTTGATTTGCTAATAGAGACTTTTCCTTGGGGCGTATTTGAGATAGTAGTGATTCAGAAGAACTTTCGTTATGTACTAGATGATTTGATTGACTATGCTCGGAGGGTGAAAATGTTTGATCTGCTGATAGTGACTTTTCTGAAAAGCGTATTTGAGACAGTAGTAATTCAGAAAAACTTCCGTTGGGTGCTGGATGATTTAATTGACTATGCTCGGAGGATAAAAAAATTTGTTTTGCTAATAGAGACTTTTCCTCGGGGCGTATTTGAGACAGTATTGATTGAGCAGAACTTTTGTTATGTACTAGATGATTTGATTGACTATGCTCGGAGGGTGAAAAACTTTGATTTGCTAATAGCGACTTTTCCTTGGAGCGTATTTGAGACGGTAGTGATTGAAAAGAATTTCTGTTATATGTTGGATGATTTGATTGACTATGCTCAGAGGGTGAAAAAATTTGATTTGGTAATAGAGACTTTACCCAACGGCGTATTTGAGACGGTTGTGACTGGCGTGAACTTCTAATTTGTGCCAAAGAATTTGGTTGACTACGTTCGGAATGTGGTCTAGCTCCAACTGCTGAATTCTCCATCAATTTTGATTGCGTTTTTCTAGACAATGGCCTCTGAGAATTTGATCTAACAAAAGAGTGCAAAAACTTTAACTTTTTTTTTTTTTTGCAAAAGGCTAAGAAAGATATATTGCTGAAAATTTATTCCATAATCTATAAGAAATAGATAATGGAATAAAGATTACACATTGTCAACTGAATATATAAATGAAAGTTGATAATAAAATAACATACTCATACCATAATTTAAAGTTACAATCCTCATAATAAGCTAATCTAGAAGATGAGAAGTATACTTCATAACTTGAGAGCATACCTTGCTGCACCAAAACTTCAAAAAACTCTCAACTACTCAGCTTTTGCGATTCATACTTCATGCTGCTGCTATTACTTATACTTGCAATTCTTTCTTTATACTATCAAATTTATTAAACCACATACCTAAACAACCTAAATATATACACTCCACTCACATATTAAGAGTTCTATTTTTAATTCTAGTCGACATTGACTTTGTCAACCCGTGTGGACGGGTTTCGATACAAATGGGAAGTTTCTATTGTTAGTTTTTTTCCCCCGTCCCTGGCATGGCATTAATAATTGGTAGTCTTTGTCAGAGCTCATGTAGAATGGTTTGGATACCTATCTAATTTTTTTCATAAATTTTAGAGGAATCAGAAGTCAAAATATCAAATATCTATATACTTCAAAAAATTAATTCATTTTCAATTAAAAATGAGAACCCGTGTCGACATTGAATTTATCTCTACTAATAATTGTTTAACCTCCTTGTTATTTTTATTTTACTTATTTTCCTTTGTTGACTTATAAGATAAATGAAAAAAAATAGTAACAAAAATGAGGAGCTTATGGACTATTTGTTTTTTTTTAATTATTATTTTGAAAGTTATTAGGAGGAAATATGTAATTTTAAGAAGAAATGTGGGTTTAAATAGTATCCTTTTAAAATATCAAAAATAAAGTCAAAAGATTTTAAATCAAAGTATTTATTAACGACATTAGGATTATTATTATGTGTAAATAATTTTTCTCACTTATTTTCTAATTATTATTAATATTATTACTATCATAATAATTAAATAAATAAAAGTTATCTTCCATTGAGTAACGCTACTAATAAAATAAAGTTAAACAACTAGATATTTAGTTATTTATCAAGTGGGGGTAATTTAGACATAAGAACTAAATTATATAATTAATTTACTACACAAATATTTGGTTTAGTTAAAAATGAGACCCACTTGTGAAAATATCAAATTAGTTTGTGAAAATATCAATTCCCTATATTAATTCAATTAAACTCGTAAACTTTTTCTCATGTTATATTTTACTCAAATCATGATCAAGATGAATAAATGTGACGGAAAAGTTGATAAAAATAAACAAGCTAAAATATTTTTCTACTCTCGAAAAGGCATGTTTTGCTTTTTTGTCAAAATTAAGTGCCAATTAAAATATCCAAATTTTAATGGTAAAGGTCTTCCAAAAAATGAGCCAAAAAAAGAGTCAATCATACTAATCATTCATTAAATTTTCGATTACACCGCAACTTTATGACAATGAAAATCACCCAATGAAGAAAATCCGCAACTCCCACTACCCTAAAATCATAAACAAACACCATACAAAGAGTATAGATTTCATCAATGCAAGTAAGAATAAATATCTATGGGAGAAATTTATGGGAAAATTCTTCAAGGCCCATTTCGAATTTTTCAGGGCTAGAACTGATCCTTTGAAGATACTGGGGTTCATTTATGCTATCATATACAGTATTAGACTGATCGGTACTTGTGTTGGACATTGTTGTTCCATAATAGTTTCCATAACCATTAGAACTTCTTTGCGAATACTTACGGCCGTCGTATGCAGTATTAGAGTCAGCATTTTGTTTAGTTCTCTCTTTCAGATTAACATATTGCATCTCTGGCTGATAATCGTGTTCTGATCGTGAAATACTATTAGATCTAATCGAATGGTGCATTTGAGACAATAGTGATTGAAAAAAACTTCAATTATTAGATGATTTGATTAACTATACTCGGAGGGTGAAAAATTTTGATTTGCTAACAGAGATTTTTTCAAAGAGCATATTTGAGATCGTAGTGACTGAGAAGAACTTTCGTTATGTGTTGGATGATTTGATTGACTATGCTTGGAGGGTGGAAAAATTTGTTTTGCTACTAGAGACTTTTGCGAAGGGCGTATTTGAGACAGCAGTGATTGAGAAGAACTTCCGTAATATGTTGGATAATTTGATTGACTCTGCTCGTGTTGGGAAAAGTACGCCTAAAATAATCTCAATCCCAGGAATTACTTTTCCGTCTTTGGGCAATTAAATAGGAAATCAACAAAACCAATTATGAGAACAAAAATAACAAATAACCATCCACAAGCAAGATACCAAATTTAACATGAAAAATTCTTAAAGAGAAAAATCACAGGCCGAACTCCGAATCTCCACTATATCACTAATAATGGGCTTACAATAATCCTCCCAAGTTTTATGCCCTAAAACTTGAGGTTACACAATAAATTAAGAGAATACAAATTTACCTTTAATTAGGTTGAGAAACCTAATTAACTTCACCACCCAAAAACACTCCAAACAATAAAGTATTCAAACTTTCTATTGAATAGAGATGGTGTCGAATACCTACAAACTGTAATTCTCTCTCTTTATTCTTTTGATACTTTCTTGCTACCAAGCTTCTCTCATGTATCAAATAAGACTCCCCCATAGTTTTATTTATAGTACTCTTTATAATCCATTCCTATTATGGATTAGAACCAATTTATTCTCCTAATCAAATTAGGGATCACAACTCCTTATCAAATTCTTTTTCAACTTGGATTACTTTCATGAAATCTCCAATTTCAATATTGCTTCCATTAACTCAATTTTTAATTGGATTAATATTAAGTAAACTCACTTACTTGCTCGCAAAGAAAATCAATTCTTTTCTATCTTGGATTCTATCTCATGGGTGAGGACCCACACACAACAGCTCGGAGGGTGAAAAAATTTGATTTGCTAATATAAACTTTTTCGAAGGGCGCATTTGAGATAGTATTGATTGAGAATAACTTCCGTTAGGTGCTGGATGATTTGATTGACTATGCTCGGAGGGTGAAATTTTTTGATCTGCTAATAGAGACTTTTTCGAAGGGCGTATTTCAGATAGTAGTGATTAAGAAAAATTTCCGTTATGTACTGTATGATTTGATGGACTATGCTCGGAGGGTGAAAAATTTTGATTTGCTAATAGAGACTTTTTTGAAAGGCATATTTGAGACAATAGTGATTGAGAAAAACTTTAATTATGTACTGGATGATTTAATTTACTATGCTCAGAGGGTGAAAAAATTTGATTTGCTAATAGAGACTTTTTTGAATGACGTATTTGAGACAGTGATTGATGAGAACTTCTAATTTGTGCCAAAGAAGTTGGTTGATTACGTTCGGAATGTAGTCCCGTTCCAACTATTAAATTCTTCATCAATTTCGATTGCGCTCCTCGACCTCTTAGAATTTGAGCTAACACTACATTCGGAAGAGTGTAAAAACTTTTGAACTTTTTTTTTGTAAAAGGCTAAGAATAATATATTGCTAAAACCACATGCAGCTGCACCAAAACTTCAAAAAACTCTCAACTCCTCAGCTGTTGCGATTCATACTTCATGCAGCTGCTATTGCTGTATACAAATGTTGCAATTCTTAGTTCATAACTTGATCGGCACTCGCATATTAAGATTTCTATTTTTAATTCTAATTGATTGGGGCCGGTGACGTGTCGACATTGACTTTGTCGACCCGTGTGGACGTACGGGGGTTTCGATACGAACGGGAAGTTTCTGCTGTAAGTTTTTGTTTTTTCCCTCTCCCTGGCATGGCATTAATAAATGGTAGTCTTTGTAGAATGGTTTGGATACAAGTGGGAAGCATCTATACTCTATACCGACCTTTTTCTGCACAATATCTCTCGTTCACTCCCACCCCTTTGATTTCCTCACAACCTAACTGACCCTTCTTTTTGTCTTGCCCTTCGAACCTATATATATTCTCCTTCTAGATTGCTAAAGAAGGATCGAGGAAGCCAAAGAAGGTGCTGAAATTGAAATTAAATAATGCGTAGTTGTTGAAGAGGGTCATGCTTTGGAGCAGAATACAAAATTAAATTAAATTAAATTAAATAATGAGTAGTTGTTGAAATTAAAATTAAATAATGAGTAGTTGTTGAAGAGGGTCATACGCAGGGGCGGATCCAGAAATTTCTTCCAGCAAGGGCGGATTTTAATAAAAAAAAATTTGTTTAAGTTAAATAAAAAAACTTGAACTAATCATACTATTATTTAATTATAATAATATTTACAAATTATAATAAATATTCATAATCCAAACTAAAAAAAGAATTTCAAATAAAAAATATTTAGATACAATTTAGAAAGTTACTTTGGTTACTTGTCATAGTTCAATTTGAATTATTTCTCAAATGCTCAAAGTCTTAAACCAAATTTGCTTTCTATATTCAAACAAAACTGTGAATTAATTTCAAAGTATAAACTAGTTTTGGTATCTTTTTATAAGTTTCAAATAAGTTTTACTTTAAATAAGTTTTACTTAAAATAAGAGAAACAAACTATCCAAAATTTATACTTAGAACACTAAAAATTATAAAAGTAAAATGATTATAACAACTAAAATTGAGGGGTTGCTAAAGGCTCATAATCATTTTCTATTTTTCATTTCCCATTATAAAATAAGGCAAAATTATTGTAAGCTATCACAATAAAAGACAGAAACTGCTTAACAAAAATGATCTCATTTTCAATTAAAGATCAAACAACCCAAAAATAAAAACTCAATCAGACCAAATAAAAAGTAACCACATTCAACCAAATCAATAACAAAAATAAAAATAAAACTTGAATCAAACAATACCTCACAGTTCACACGCTGACATTTAAAACCAAAAATTATACAAAAAATACTTCTAAGATTTCACCAAACTTTAAAATAAAAAGATTTTTGTACTTGTATTTAGAATTGGTTTATGATTTTTTTTTACCTCATTTAAATTTAACTCTTCCATTAATCTGTTCTCTTAAATTTATTAATTTACATATCTGTCCTACCCGACCTATATAAAAAAAATCCAACAGGGATAGCTGCCTATGCTGCCGTTAATACAGATTCGCCCCTGGTCATACGTACGCTTTGGAGCAGAATACAAAAAATAATAATAATAATACGTGGTTATTGCATAATATATATAGTATAATTACGTACGTTTTTTTTTTGTTTTTTTTGGTAATATATATAGTATAATTCATTAATAATAGAAAGTAGTACACTGGGAGTTACTAGTAGCTACTGCCAGGTTATTAGCCCTAGAAACAAAACTTCTAGAAGGTATAGTAACCTTACAGTACTGAAATAAAAACCCTAAATAAATGCATTATTAAAGAATATAACTATAATTAGTTAATTTTAGATAATTGTAATTTTATTTTATTGTTACAATATTAGAATATAATTAAGATAGAGTAGACTTTGAATTATGAGATAATTAATATTCAAGTATTTGTATTAAGTTCTCAAACTCATGTATATATTTTAGGATGATGTACTATTATTTTATGAATAATAATATATCAATAATTATCATTATAGTATCAGAGCTGCTAAGCTTAACAGCCTTTTTTATCCCCATAATTAATATTTCCTGTCTTTCTTTAAAATTGTTTTTATTCATCGTCCCTGACTCGTTATTTTTCTTTCAAGTTTATTCTCGATGGGTTCGTGTCTAAACCTACAAACAGTAGCTGCTATCATTGTTTTTCAAGTTTAATCTCTACTGCAAGCTTTATATTAAATCACGGGTACACGTTAGATATAAAAATCCTGCCCAGCCATAACACTTCGCTGTCGGGATTTATGATTTGGCCGCATACAATCTGTTGGCCCAAGTGTAAATTAGGGTTCACATATCTTAATTAAATTAAATACACAATTGGAGTTTCACGATTTAATTAAATGAAGACGAAAAAGTCGGAAATAAATAGGCGAGACCCGAGATAAGCTTCCACGGGTCCCGAGGCAGAAGGCTCGTGGAGGCAGTTCGTTTTAGGAATTGATTGAGGGATTGAATTGGTGGCTAGAAGGACAGAACGATCTGAGCATTACTCTGATGATTAAAGGATATTTATGAAATTTTCTTGAAATCATGTGTCTGGTACATGACCACTTTCCAAAAAATCCTATAAATGCCCCTTCCATTTCATTGGAAAGGGGACCTCTCTCTGGACCTCTCTTCAGACTCAAGACTTGGACTCTTGGAAGATTGAAGGACTCAGACATTCTCTCTCAACACTCAAGAAGACTCTTGGAATCCCAATAACCCTGATAAAGTTTTTGAATTCTAGGAGTGGAAGGACTCAAGAAGAAGGCTCTTGGAATCCCAATAACCCTAACAAGGTTTTCGGATTCTAGGAGTTCTGCCACGCGTCATTGGAGTAATCGCCCACCTGTTCTTCTCCCCTATTCAATCAATCAATCAATTCCGTGCTATTCGTGGATTTCTCTCCTCCTCAGCCAACACAAAACCCTAACCCTAGCAATGTATGATTTCCTTGCCCGCATTAAATTGGCGACTCTGCTGGGGAGGTGTAGAATTCGTGAAGGGTATGCCCACAACACGAAGTGGGAGAACTACAGGAAGAGCTTCACCGACAAATAGCATTACTTCACCGGATCCTGTTCCAAGGTAAGCAAATCAAGCTTTCCGAGGAGCAAATCTGGATCTTGATCAACCAATTATCGAAGACGCTTCGGAAAGAAGTTCAACATCACCATAAATGGCTAATCAACAACCAACGAATGTCAAGTAGACAGGCGCGGGAAGGCAAGGCTAAGACGCAAGCGGAAAGCAGACAAACGCTGTGCAACTAGAGATGCTTAAGGCATTGAAGGAAGCACGGGAAGGACAAGGGATGATGATGGCTATGATGCTGGAGATGCAGAGGAAGTAGGAGGAAATGGGGAACTTTCGCCAGCAGTTGATGCAGATCCCCACTTTCAAGACCATGTTCCCGGGCAGTTCGCAGGAAGAACAAGCAGGAGGGGAAGACAACAACAATGGCAGCAACAACAAGGAGAACCAGATTGTACCTTCATTGACGGAGAATCAGTCGGTTCCAATCATCAACTTGGAACTCCAGAACAGTGGTAAAGTGCCACAACCCAGATTAAAAGCAAGTCAGCCTCAGACGAACATCATTCCGACCACTTTCCCTATATTTTCACAAGTGCATGTGCCGACCATCCCAAGCCATATCCAGCGAATGAGCCAAAAACTGCCACCAGCGCAAGCGTGACACGATACAAGTGTACACCAGCCGATCTCTTTGACGTTCACCCCCCCACTACAGCAATACATCACATCACCCCAGAGAATCCATGTCGCGAGCCAATACGTGACGAAGGATGATATGATCGACGTGATTAATCAACTTCGCAGGCAGACATCCCGACCTTTGGAGATAGACTTTACTCTACCTTACCCGGCACACATTCGGAGGCAGCCTTACCCAATAGGGTATATTGAGCATCCCCCACACTTTCCAAAATACAACGGGGAGAAAGGAAATGCCAAGGAGCACATTGCCAGGTTTGTGGAGTCGATGTCTCCGTGGTTGGGATATGATGAAGTAAACAACCACAACTTGTTGATGAGAGAATTCAACAAGACTTTAACAGATAGTGCCTTCAGTTGGTACTATAATTTGGAGAAGGGATCAGTCCATAATTGGGATGATCTAAAATTATAATTTTTATGAAATTTTTCTATGTGCAGAAACAGGTAACCATTGTAGAGCTGATGCGATTCAAGTAGAAGCCAAGTGAGGAGCTGTCAGATTATGTGGATAGGTTCAGGGCCCAGGCACAAAAGTGTGTAGAGCTAATCGAGGAAAAAAACTTGGTCAACATCTGCAACAATGGTGCTTTAGACTCCTTCAAGCCCCATCTCATTACGAAGGCCTGTGATTCATTTGCGACACTCTCATCTTTTGCACAAGACTTGGGAGGAATCATGACATTGTCCACCAACCATGAGACGGTTACATGGAAGGGCAAGAGAACAGCAACTGTGGCTTTGGCAGATTCTCAGTAAAAATCACATGGGGGCAAGAGGGACAAGAGCTAGAGAAATTTTGAACATAGCAGAAGAAAGCCCGAAGACAAGTATACTAGAATGCTAGTTCCAGAGGCTGTCACATGCAGTGAGAAGGCATTCAGGGGCCTGTATGAACAATGGGTTGAACATAGAGCGGTGAAACCTCCCAGACCTAGATTTGTTGTGACGGAAGAAATGAAGAGGAGACCAGACTTTTGTGTTTACCATCAACACACAGGACACTCCACCATGGACTGTCACAGTCTGCGAAGGATCTATCACGAGAAGTTAGCAGCTGGTGAAATCGAATTGGAAAGGGAAACACCGTGCTAAATAAGCCACTGTTCGAACAACTTATCAGATAAATGAACTCCCTCCATCAATAGAGACATCAAGAATCTGACGGAGAGATACATGGTGAAACACTATAAATCACCACCTTACTACCCAAAGTCAATGGACAAACAAAGGCCACGAACAATATCTTGATCAAGATTTTCTCAAAAATCCAGGATGATCATCCGAAGACATGAGAAGTTTTGCTACACAATCTTCATCAACACAAGATGATGGACGACATAAATACTGGCTCTACCGTTGAAAGATCTCTGAGCTGTAGATACAAAAATATCAAAAAATCCACTCAAAATGGTGGTCCACTCTAAATGGTGGCCAAGTCCTCGTAGAGTACACTTGCCAAGAAATTGGACAACCTAAGTGACGAGGCACCCAATTTCAAGTCCTCGTAGATCACACTTGCTAAGAAATTGGATGACCCAAGTGACGAGGTACCCGAGTGTTATACTTTATCATCAAAAGTAATCGAGGCACCTGACTATAAGTCCTCAGAAGTTATACTTTCAACTTCAAAAGTAATCGAGGCACCTGACTATAAGTCCTCGGAAGTTACACTTTCAACTTTAAAAGTGATTGAGGCACCTGAGTATAAGCCTTCAACCCCGAAAAAAGTTACACTTTATCTTCAAAAGTGGTGAACGTTATGCTTTTTCCGAAAAAAGCAAGATTTACTTTCTTTTACGAAAATCTGAACGTTATGTTTTTCGTTAAAAGCAATCTGATTATTAATAAAATGACAAACTTTCACTTATACTTGAATAATTTTTTCTGATTTGTTAAAAAAATATAGATTCAAGTGATTGGTTTGCGACAAATTGAAAAAAAAAAATATATTTTTAAACAAAATGCATGTTTACTCTCGTATTATACATATTTGTTAGTTCCTAGTAGGCACACAGTAAATCTAGAAGGGGGGGTTGAATAGATCCTTTGTTTTTAACCTCTTTTTCATTTTATTTTGTATTGATAATAAGTTAGCACATGACAAACATAAAAAATATTTCAAGCACAGCGGAATAAGTTGAATATCCCCTTCATTGATATATTGATAAACATTGATACATTGTTCTTGAAGTTAGTTTAGCTATAAGTAGTTATTACATACATAGCAGTTATAGCAGTTAAGTACATAATGTAAAGACAGAATGTAAATGATAGAATGTAAAAGACACAAGGGGTTTTAAGTGGTTCAGAGACTCAAGCTCCTAATCCACTCTTCTGTACTCTCGTAAGAAATCCACTAAGGAAGGGCAGCACCCTAAATCACTAAGATTCCTTCAAGGCCAGCAGCCTTGGAACTTCAGTTCACTAAGAACTCTTCAAGCCCAACAGGCTTGGAACTCCAGTTCTCTACGAACTTTTCAAGCCCAGCAGGCTTGGAACTTCATTTAGTCCCTCCGAACAAGGACCCCTCAGGCCCTGGCTACTCGTTGTTGTAGTTGTTGTTGGTGGTGGTGCTTTGCTGCTAAGATGTCTTGAAGCTTGATCATCTTTGTACTTAGCAGCTTGGCGTGGCCTTCTTTGCATTCTGCGTAGAGTCTGGACCACTTCTTTTCAGGTGCAGCTGATCTTCATTCTGTTCAGCTCATCTTCTTCTGATGTCAGCTATGCACCATCACCACATAGGCCTGCTAAGGCTTTTCATTGTGAGTCACCTTCTTTTGATCCTTAGCAGCCTTTGAACCCTTCTTGATTGACATACAGACATAGTTCTGCATATGTACTTGTTCAACTTCTGGTTCTTCATGGTGATTTGTAGAGTGACTCTTCTGATCTTCTTTATGCTCAGCCACTTTCCTAAATGCTATCTTCTTGGCCTTCTCGACTCTCAGCTTTGCTGTCATCTTTAATGGCATTCTCATCTTTGTTGAGTGAAGCTTTAGTCTGTTCAAGTCCTTCTTCAAATCTTCTTCACTTCCACCTTCGTAGTCTCACTGCCACTGAGACTTGTTCTGTTTAGCTCTGGTGGAACTTGTAGAGTCAACAATGTAGCATTCCAACAACTCAACGATTCTTCAACTCAGCAACTCTTTCATCTTTGAAGCTTCAGTTGTTAAATACCCTTCCAGGATCTTTCCGTTGGAAAATAGCCGTTGGAAGCTATTTGAATTGCTTCGCAGATCTCGAGTTATTTGGTGCAGACTGCTGATGTGATGTGACAGCTCCTTTTTGACTTTACTAACACAGCAGTTTGCTACTTCACCTACTGCCTTAGAGATGTGGGAGCTGTCGTTTACACTCCTAAATTAACCTCACTTTCACTTCACGAATTTAAATAATTAGCACAGTAGTAAGCAAGGATCGATCCCACAGAGAGTAGGTTTGTTTTATATTTATTCTACTATTTTAACAGAAAATAAAGATGGGGGATTTTTGAAATTGTTTTAAACTAAGAAAAACAGAATTTAAATAAAGAGATTAACCAAATATGTAAAAACTTCAGTTCTGTAGTTCAGTTTCACCAAGCACAGCAATTAATTAATCAAGTTATTATTCCTTACTATTCAATGAAACTATTAACCCTAGATAACAATAAGCTCTGCTATCCGAAATTCTCCTTAGATATTCACTGTATAAAACAAGCTCTTCACCAGATTCAACTAGCATATAACCTAGAACAAGCTCTCTAGATTTAATATGATAGAAGCATTAAGAAATAGAGAATTAGGCTAATCCAAGCAACAAACACATAAGCTCGATTTGTTTAACTTGTTTTCTGATAATCTTAGCAATACACAAAAGCTTGTCCACAATTAGTATCACTAATTTACTACTTGTGATGAAGACAGATATCAATTACACGTAATACCAATCTTAATCTAGCATATGATAATGATTAAATTAACTCAATTGGCCATATCAAATTAATTAGATCAATTAGCATGCAATCAATGAAAACAGATTATCAGAAGAAATTTCATACAAGAAGGAATAAATAATAATACTCAATTAATTAATTACTTGTAACAAGGTTCCACCTCCCTTTAGAACTAAATAAAGAAACTAGCCTGACATGCTCTAAGTCTGCACTTCAATGAGGTATGATAGTTAGAAGATTGAATGAATAAAACCTTAACTATCATCCTCTATTTATAGTGCTAGACAAGGGCCTAAATCCTATAAGAACTAGGAATCCAAATCCTAAAAGGAATTACAATTATAACTAGTTTCCATAAAGAAATAGAATCTAATAAGGAAATAAAATCTCAGTCCAAAGAAGTCCTCATTCTAATAGTAATATCAATCCAATTCCATGTAGGAATCTCCAAATATTGAGAAAGTCAACTGCTGGTCAAACTCCTCTTCAATTCAACTCCAAATCAACTTGTTTCCATCCTTTTAGCTTTAATTCACCTGAAAATAATAAACAACTTATTAAGCTCATATACACATGAAACATGTAATAAAACCAAATGTAAAGGAATAAAAAATCATGAATATTGTGTACTTATCAAATTCCCCCACACTTAGTCTTTTACACGTCCTCGTGTAAACTAAAAGTTTAATTTTCAGAAACTCTACTCAACCATAACGTCAAAAGATTTTAAGATCAAATCATGATTATCAACACTAAACCCACAAAAACATGATCAACGCTTCATCAATCAACTCAAGATAAGTACCTCACCACTTCACCAATGAGTTTTATTAAGTTAAATTGTAACCACATAAGCCCTTGTCTATGATCCACATACTTACTCAACTTAGTTACCATGGAGCAAAAACCGTGCACACCACTCAAAACTTCAAAACATACTTTTTCTGCTTTATTTTTTATCTGAATCTTTTCATTTTAATTTTTTTTATTTTCGGTGAATGCATTTTATGCTCCGTTTCACCTTCCTCAATCATTCTTTTGTAAGTGAGTGCATTTTATGCTCCATCTCACTTATCCGCACGTGTTTATGGGAGAGTGCGTTTTACGCTCCATCTCATCCCACCACATGACTTCTCTTGTGTTTCTTTTTCAACAATTTCACTGGTTTCCAATTTATTTTTTTCACATGGTCCTGCAAAACGCTTAAGCAGTTCAATAGTTCTAGAGCATGAGATTAGTGCACATAGACAACTCCACAGATAACTTAGCCAACTAAGCATATATCACATGTTCAAGTGCTCATGAGACACAAATTCAATTTAAATCAATTACTATGGATCATGACTTAGTTTTTCTCAATCATTAACCAATTAAGCATTAAACAGATTTTGAATTTTTAGCATTGATTCTCATTTTTGACTTTAACCTTCGAACACATAGGCAAAATAGAATTATGAAAATCAAATTTTTCAAAAAATTTCAAAAAAAAAAATTTCAAGGTATCAAGATGGTCCTATTTCATTTCAAAATTGGCAGATTAAATATCCCTAAATATAAAATAAAAACCTAAATCTCTTCCCCCCACACTCAAACCTTACATTGTCCCCAATGTAAGAAAATTATGCAAAGAAGAAAGAACTACAACTAACAAATTAAAAAGAAAAGGGATAGAAAGATCAAATCTGAATTCTTGGGTTGCCTCCCAAGCAGTTGCCCTTATTTATTGTCATTGGCCTGACATCTTCCCTCTCGTTCTATGTAATTGGAGTTGTGAACTTCAAGTGGATTGGTAACAGTTTCTTCCTTAATTGAGGAACATTGTGTACTTCATGATTTTGCTCCTTTCCAGCCACCAAATCCTCCTCGTATAATTGTATTCGATCAAAAGATTCCTGCACTAAATAATCCACAACATCAATAACAAAAACAGATTTAATATTATCAAGATACCTTTTAGCCTGATCTGCGTTGAACTGGAACTTTGCATTGTCCAATTTCATGGTAAAGGTACGATGGTGTGTAGCACTCCTTGTTTCTGTTAGTTGTACTGATGGAGATGAATCCACGTCTTTCTTGTTGAGATCTGCAGAATTTATCAAATTATTCTCTTCTTCCTCTTGTTCATTCTCTTCGTCAAATTCCATATTACAGTCCGTTCCCGGAGTAAGCACTGAATCCTCCTGCTCCTCTTCGTCAAATCCCATTGTACTGAAGTTCTCAACAAACGGAGGAGGTAACTCCTCGAAGCCTTGAGATTCCAACCTCCCTACTTTGGTTGCAAGATGACCAACTTGATCCCTCAGATCTTGAACATAAGTTTTTGTCTCCTGCTGGAACTGCTGTGTCTGACTCATGAACTGTAGTGTTCGGCTCATGAATGCCTTGAACATATCCTCCATAGATGTCCCAGAATTAACAGGTACTTCTTGATTTTCTGTGTGGTACTGAGGTTGAGTCTGATGAAGATCTTGCTGCATACTTGAAAGGACAGGTTGCATTGGTGGCCTAGTACCTTCATAGCTCAAGTCAGGATGATCTCTCCATCCGGAATTGTGAGTTTCTGCCCAAGGATCACATTGATGTGGATTTTGTCCGAAGAATGCCCCTACAGTATTAACTTGATGAACAATTACATCCTCTTGCACTATGGGACAATCATTTGTTGTATGCCCTGATTTTGAGTAAATTCCACATACTTTTGCAACCGGTACGTTTTCTGTTGTTAATTGTTGCACCACAGCAGTTAAGTTAGAAATCTGTTGTGCCAATTCACTCGTGCTTACCTCACTTACTCTTTGTGGAGCATGATCGTATTGTTGTGAGTTAGCGGCCATGTTTGCAATCAAATTTCTTGCAGCCTCCGGTGTCTTGTCTACTAATGCTCCTCCACTAGCCGCATCGATCATACTTCTTTCCGTTGGTATCAGTCCCTCGTAGAAGTACTGAATCAAGTGTTGCTCATCAATTTGGTGGGGAGGGCAGCTGGAACACAACTTCTTGAACCTTTCCCAATACTCGTAGAGAGTTTCTCCATTGAACTGACTAATTCCACATATCTCCTTCCTTGTATCGGCAACTCTTGATGCAGGAAAATACTTCTCCAAGAATAACCTTTGCATATCAGTCCATGATCGTATCGATCCTGAAGGAAGATAGTATAACCAGTCTTTAGCCAAATCTGCTAATGAGAAAGGAAAAAGTCTAAGTTTGATCTGCTCCTCTGACACTCCTTGTGATTTCATCGTGGAACACACCATATGGAACTCCTTTAGATGCGTATATGGATTTTCACCTGTTAGACCACGAAAAATAGGCAAAAAGCGAATTAGTCCGTAGTTAAGTTCAAAAGCAACTTCTACGGTAGGATATTTAATACACAGGGATGGATGATCAAGGTCTGGAGAAGCCAGTTCTTTTAAAGTCCGGTTGTTGTTCGGCACCACCATCTTTTCCTTTTTAAGTATTGGAACAAGAGCTTCTTTTGTATCTGCAATTTTCTCTATCTCTTGATCAAAATTAGAGTGAGAGGATTGAGTCATAAAACAAAAAGAAAAAAAAATAAAATAAAAAGAAAATAATAAAAATAAACGAAAATAAAGAATAAATAAAAACAAATAACACTCCCCGGCAACGGCGCCAAAATTTGGGAGCTGTCGTTTACACTCCTAAATTAACCTCACTTTCACTTCACGAATTTAAATAATTAGCACAGTAGTAAGCAAGGATCGATCCCACAGAGAGTAAGTTTGTTTTATATTTATTCTACTATTTTAACAGAAAATAAAGATGGGGGATTTTTGAAATTGTTTTAAACTAAGAAAAACAGAATTTAAATAAAGAGATTAACCAAATATGTAAAAACTTCAGTTCTGTAGTTTAGTTTCACCAAGCACAGCAATCAATTAATCAAGTTATTATTCTTTACTATTCAATGAAACTATTAACCCTAGATAACAATAAGCTCTGCTATCCGAAATTCTCCTTAGATATTCACTGTATGAAACAAGCTCTTCACCAGATTCAACTAGCATATAACCTAGAACAAGCTCTCTAGATTTAATATGATAGAAGCATTAAGAAATAGAGAATTAGGCTAATCCAAGCAACAAACACATAAGCTCGATTTGTTTAACTTGTTTTCTGATAATCTTAGCAATACACAAAAGCTTGTCCACAATTAGTATCACTAATTTACTACTTGTGATGAAGACAGATATCAATTACACGTAATACCAATCTTAATCTAGCATATGATAATGATTAAATTAACTCAATTGGCCATATCAAATTAATTAGATCAATTAGCATGCAATCAATGAAAACAGATTATCAGAAGAAATTTCATACAAGAAGGAATAAATAATAATACTCAATTAATTAATTACTTGTAACAAGGTTCCACCTCCCTTTAGAACTGAATAAAGAAACTAGCCTGACATGCTCTAAGTCTGCACTTCAATGAGGTATGATAGTTGGTAGAAGATTGAATGAATAAAACCTTAACTATCATCCTCTATTTATAGTGCTAGACAAGGGCCTAAATCCTATAAGAACTAGGAATCCAAATCCTAAAAGGAATTACAATTATAACTAGTTTCCATAAAGAAATAGAATCTAATAAGGAAATAAAATCTCAGTCCAAAGAAGTCCTCATTCTAATAGTAATATCAATCCAATTCCATGTAGGAATCTCCAAATATTGAAAAAGTCAACTGCTGGTCAAACTCCTCTTCAATTCAACTCCAAATCAACTTGTTTCCATCCTTTTAGCTTTAATTCACCTGAAAATAATAAACAACTTATTAAGCTCATATACACATGAAACATGTAATAAAACCAAATGTAAAGGAATAAAAAATCATGAATATTGTGTACTTATCAAGATGTCACTATTTCGTGTAAGGATGGTAGTCACCTTTATTTCTTCTTTCTGACTTCTTGATCAGAACATTTGAAATTGTCCTTCTGCATCGATGCTCTCAATCAGCAGCGTTCGAATATCAGTCTTCAGATTAAACCGTTGCCAATGCTTCAATCTTTAGATGACCGAACTCTACGATTCTGATGCAGATGTTCTTGGACCTTGATCGTAGTGTGTCTTGTTGAATGTTGCTCTTTGATTGGTTGAGACAACACTACAATTCTGAATAGTATTTTTTAGATATGCAATGTAGAACACCTCTTCCTTCTCTTGTACAGTGCTTCAACACTTCTGCTTGCCTTGACTGATCTCAGGAACTGATAGCTTGACTTGTCGTTCTAGCCTCCTTCTAAATAGTAAGACACATCAGATTTGTGGCATACCCAGCTCTCTTTCTCCTGGTGATCTCTCGTTCACCTATCAACAATGGTCTGACCCATGCTTAATCACTTCTGTCTTGTTCTTCATAAGCTAACCAGTATCTCTGTGTAAACTGCATCAGTTCTTGCTAGTTTGGCAAACACTACGATCCTGGTTAATCCCAAGATCATTGACTTCTGTTGCTAATGCACTTGCTGACTTTCTTTAGTCAGTCACTATATTTGAAGTCTTCTTAGGAATTGCTTGTGGAAGACTTCTCCTGAATGGCTTTACTTCACAACCAGGACGCTGATTTAGTTGGTGCTTAGATCTTCTGATTGCATGCAGGCCATTCATTTAGTGCTCTCTGGTTTTCTTTAGGTGAAATGTATCTTTGTGGCTCAGACCAGAGGCTTCATCTTTGGATTCTATGGGAGTGCTCATCTGTTGAGAATCTTGTTGACACTATAATTCTGCCTTGGCATTGTTAGCAACCTCTGTAGACGCCTTAGTCCTGCAGACTACGATTTAGCCTTATTTCTGCAGACACTACGACTCCGAGATCAGATCTTGACAGACTACGATTTCTGCCTTTATGCTTGTTGTCCTCGTCTGATCTTGCTCGACTACGATCTCTGCCTCTAATATGATCAGTAGACTCCACTACTACAAGTGTGATCTACGATTCTTGACTTAGCTCTGGCAGATGCTCGATCGGCTCATAGACAGGCTGTCTCTATAATTTTGAGCATGACTGCCTCAGCAGACTATGGCTCTGAGAAAGTTCTTCCTGACACACTACGATCCTTTCTCGTCTCTCCTGGAAAACTACGAACTCTGAGATCTACTATCCTTGCATACTACGATTCTGCCTTAATTGTTCTCGAGTCTTCCTTGTCTCTCCTGGCAGACTACGATGCTGGTGCAGTGCTCGACGATCAGACATGCCTATCTATTACACTTTTTAAGATCAACCTAACAAGCTTGATCTTTCTATATTTATAGTCCTTGTACATCATTTCTTTTTAAGGACTTTACAAAGCTGTTTTGCTTATGTAGGATCAACCTAACATATTTGATCAAATTCATTCTAAGTCCTTGTACATATATTCCTATTATCTATCAAAGGACTTTATGGCTTTTATCAATGCAAGCATACTTGCATATTCATTCATTTATATCATAATCAAATCATATAAAATAGGAATAACATTCTTATGTATATTCCCAATAATCTCCCCCTATTTTATTATGACAAAAACAATCAGTGCATATGCATGAGATGAATGAATCTTATATACAGTGAGCAACTGTATTTCTAAAGCAGATAATCATGAATGCCATTGATGAATAATATGGACTTTACATAAATTATGACACTCTACATCCTGGATCCAGAACATACCTAACTAGATAGAGATGTACCTTTACTGCTCCATGTATGTCTCCAGAATGTCTGTTGATCAGCTTCTGCTGCTGCTCATCATTCTTTCTTCTTTTTCTTTTTTCCTTTGCTCCCCCTCAGATGCATACTCCATTTCTTTATCTTTGTCCGGCTCCCCCTCAGATTTTGTCTTCATAGGGTCATCATCTTTTTGCTCCCCCTCAGATGATGACTTTGCTTCTGCTGCTGCTGCTGTTTCTGCTGCTGCCGTCTTCTTCTCCTCCTTTGACTTTCTGCGGTTGGCCTTCTTTTCTTGCTTCATTCTTCTGTCCTTGATCCTCCTTGAATGCCTCTTTTTATGTCTCTTTTCTCCCTTTTTTGTCATTAATCAATTGGAAGAGCTGCTCCACGTTTGGCATAAGCTGCTCCATCAAGTGAGATGAGTTACCAACCTCAATCTTGAGTTCATGTTAGCTTAGCTCAAATTGTAAGGAGAGAGACTTTTTATATTGTCAATCTTGTCAAAGAGAGACAGAATTTGCTCTTCATTAGTTTTCTGAGCTCGTAGAGCTTCATTTCTCTGATCACTCATAGCCTTCAGGAATACTTGATCCCTTAGTTGAAGCTTGAGGGATATGTCTGAGAGTCTGGCTTGAAGCCTTTTTGACAGCTCATTGTCTTTTCCTATTGACAGGTCCTTTACTTCTGCAGCTATAAGAGAGATCTCCTCAATCAGTTCTTCAGAGTTCTTTAGTAACTCTTGCTTTTGAAGAGATCTGGCATCAAGTTGTTCATCCTCTTTCTGATCAGCTGTTTGGTCAGCCTCCTGCTGAGTGACTAGTTGATCAATCTCATGCTGAGAACCAGATTGGACTCCACGATTTTCACCCTTGGACAAGTTTTCAAAAGTAGTGAGAATCTGATAGATCGTTGAGTACCAATCATTGTTGAAGGATGGAGGATTATCAGTCAGCACTGCTGGATCAGCATAGAGCTTTTCAAACTCAGTTTGATCATCTTCATTGGTAGAGTGAAAAGACTCTACGATTGTAGACTTGGGCAAGATCCTTCCACCATCTGAATTTGCTCGACAATCGTAGGGGATGTAATGATTTTTAGCATGTTTATAGACCTTGAAATGAGATTGGTCTTTGATTAGTAGAGTTGCAAATTTCTTGACCCTTGGGAAGTTCTGTGCCACCAGCTCTAGATTAGGGAGGTGAGAGAAGCACCATGAAAAATAGTTGTTGTCTCTAGTGAGTGATGCTTTTACCCATGGCATATGAGAGTGAAACCACCTTATCGCGTGATCCTTGATTTCAGTATCATATATTAAGGTTGAAGTGTCTAGCTTTATAGTTTCACGATTGTTGAGTAGATGTGCTGCAGTCATTTTCACCACATGCAGCCTTCCATTCCCATGATTAATCCATTTCTCTGGAAGTGCATCTAGAATTCTTCATCAATTTCTACTACTATTCTCCTCTTGCGTTGAATAGGACAAGGAATGTGAAAGTCTTCTGGCTCCTCATCCTCAGAGCTGGAGTCTTTTTTACTTTCTCCTGTCCTGACTTGGAGTCAGACTGGTGTAGACTTTCTTCAACTGACTCATCAGTATGTTCCATCATTTGATCATCATCTTCATTAGAGCTAGTCTTTGCAGACTCACTTGACACTTTGAGCTCTGCAGTTTTCAGTCTCTTGCTACTAGCCTTTGCAGACATTTTCATTCTTCTTCCCTTAGGCTCTTCTTCCTTTGACATTTCCTCATCATCACTGAGTTCGATGATTGCTGTAGAAGATTCTTCTTTCTTTTCTAGAATAGCTTGGGCACGCAATCTGTTTCTCTTCCTCTTTTTTGGGGGTTCAACTACAGGAGATTCAGATTCTTCTTCATCTTCAGACTTTGAAGTCTCTGAGTCATCAGACAACCTTCTTTGATGCTCAGCAACAGTAGGAGCAGATGCTTCTTCTTTAGACTCAACGTTTTTTGAACCATCAGATGAACTCGTTGGGGATTTAGCAGTAGGAGATCCAATTGTTTCAGTTTTCAAACCTTCCTCATCAGCAGAGTGGCTACTTTGAGACTTAGACACAAAACTTGCATTTTCCTCTTCATCATCAGACTTAACTTCTTCTTGTTAAGATTGAACTTCCTCATTAGTGGGATGATTTCTTAAGGACTTATCCGTAGAGCTTTCAGTTTCCTTTTCATCTTCTGTCTCTACTCTTTTCTTATCATCAAATAGGCTTCTTTGAGGAACTGATTTTGACCTTTTTATCACTTTAGATTTCTTCTTGGATGGCCTCACAGACTTGGATTCTGGGATTATTGAATCTTCAGAGTGTGATAGCTCCTCTTCTTTCATGGCACTTGCCTTCCTCTTCTTCGAAGTACTCTTGCTGCTGCTGCCATGTATTATCAGCCTTTTGTTCTTCATTGGGTTCTTCTTCCAATCTGAAAACCGCATAGGGGTCATCACCTTATGGTTGTTTAGAACTACACCTTCATCATCCTTAATCTTATTCTTCAGCTTTTTCTTTAGAATGATACTCAAGAACCTTCCATGGAAAACCTTTGTGAGCGGTTTCCCTGTTAACCTCTTCTTCTCTGCCTTGTCCAGCCATTTGGACATTTGGTCAAGCAGGATAGCTCCAAAATTGATTCGCTTCCTCAGAACTATTGCAGACATGATCTTCAACTGTTGATCACTCACAGTGTCATGTGCAGTGTCCTTGCATAGTATGCATTTCCCTACAATCTCTGCGAGGAACTCAAACTCTTCAGGAAACTCCTTTTTCTTCATATCCTTCAGACTAGGGTTTCTCTGGTACCGCATAATCTTCTTGGCTCCTTCAATGTCGACTTCATCAAGATTTTTCAGACCTAGGTCGGGGAAACCTAGACATTGATTTATGTCTGTAGGTTTTAACTTCAGAATCTGGCCTTTGACCTTTGTCGTTAGAGTTCCAGAACTCATAGTCACATTTGAGTAGAACTCTTTAACTAGATTGACATAGATAAGGGTGTTTGACTCAAGGCATTCAAAAAATTCAGCCTTCTTTACAAGCTCAAGAATATCTCTGAACTTCTTCTCGGATTTCTCAAACTTCTTCATTCCAAGTTGAATGCCAGTGATTACTTGTCAGTCTGCCATTTGAAGAGTTATGGTTTTATGGATTTATGACTTTGTGAGGATCTTGTTATATGTCAGGAAGCGATTCGAGATTTGATGACTGTTGAAGAAGGTCTGGCTGTTTGGAGGTGTTTAGGTTTTGGCTTGAGAGGGTGAGTGTATGGATTTGACAGGTTTGCAGCTTTTGATGAACTCTCTAAAATAAAACTGCCAATAATTTGAATTTCCCTCTTTAAATTGTTCCCTCCACATTCCTTAGTGGGACAGTTGTAAGACTTTAATAGGTCACAATCTGTAACTTCTTCAACGACGTCAGTTTATCAGATTTGACTTTCCCTTCTGTTGACTATTGACTTCTTTAGTTCGTGGAGTGACTTATGACTTGGTTCAGTACTCCACGATTTCCCAGACTAATCTTCAACCTTTGCTTCTGTTTCGATGATCGTAGTCTGTGGTCGTGCTTCAATAGGCAATTTCTTCATTATACTCTGAGGGATTGGCAATTCTCATTTGCAGCTCGTAATCTTCTGATGAGATGCTGCTTGCTTTAGCAGAGATTCTTGTGATGTAATTAATATTTGCACTTCTTCTGGATTAAGGTTGCTCAGGAAGGGCCAACCTCTTAGACCAAGGCTAAGGATTAGGTTTGTCCCTGAGGCGCTTATCAGATGAAGAGCTTTAGGCATGGTCAGTACTAGCATCACATTTGACCTCAATGCTGGGAAGTTCATTCACCAATTCTTGATATTCAATAGTGTTGTTTTTGGTGTAGTTCTTTTCTTACACTACGATCAGATGTTTAATCATAGGCACTCCACGATTTGAGGTGGGTGGTAGATATGGTTATCAGTAGAACGTTTTGGGACGTTACTACTGACTGTGGATCTTCATTTGGTTCATCAGCCACAAAGTTTTGGGACTTTGTAACAGTGATATTTCTGTTTTGGGTTAGCTCCTGTTCTCTATGATCTTGGCAGAAGTGGTCGTGATAATCGTGGTGTAATAGATAGACATGCATCATGATTGTCTTATCTTCTGAGTTTTTCTCACAACTTCTATAAAGAATTCCACTTCTTCATTTTGCTCCCTGAGCTTCACCATCTCCATTCATAATTTTTCTAGGCTCTACGATTGGTGACACTTCTTCAATCGTAGTGAGTAAGAACTTCTTTGTTCTGTGACTGCTTTTCTTCTTCTTCTGAAGTTCACAGCTTCTCACTTGATCTTTCTGAGTCAATCAAGTGACTATCTTTTCTGCTTGGAAGATCTGAAGAATTTGCTTCATCAATCATCTTTGGCACCTTTAGTGCTGCTGCTCTTAGCAGATCACTGCTCCCCCATAGATGATGCTATCTTCCCAAAGCGGTATGAATTCTTCTTCTTCATATGCATTAGAAGGCAGCTTTGCATATCTCCTTCTGACTGGAATCATCACTATCATGTAAACCCCCTTGCATCATAGAGAGATATCTTCAGAACTGATTACTTCACGATTGTTGATAGAACTACCAACGTAGTCTTCTTTATCTGACACCTGAATAGGTGTTTACACCAGGCTTGTAGTCCTTCCTTAGTTTCTTCAGTATACACTAAGGATGAATGAAGAATCATTTGAGACTATCAATTCGTCAACATTTATCAGCCTTTCTTCTATTGGTTGCCCTTCCTCCTTTATCAGAACTACGGACTTTGATGCTAACTGGAGGGATACTACGATTGTGGTCATTGTACCATAATCATTGTGTGTTGGCTTGCACAGGCTTGACTCAGTCTTGACCGTAGAGAACACTATGATTTTCCTTAAGCTCTTTGATAGACTGCACTCGTGGAGTTCTGTTTCTATGGTGCATTCTTCATGATCAATACTTGATGATCCTTTGATGTGAACTTCTTTGATATTCCCTCTTAGTTGATATGCTTTATATGAATAAGCATAGAGGATCTTGACATGAATGGTCAGCTACCATTTGAAGATCAGCAATCAGGTGAGCTTTATTCATGTGGGCTCAGCTCATCTTTAGAAACCGGCTTTGGCATAAGATGAGTTTTGACAAGAACATTGCTGAAATGTCTTGAGCCTCCAGCTGGGTGAATATTCGTGACTGAAGCCATCTACTTCAGCATTCCTTAGTGTGGTCAGATAGGCCAGTATCTGCAGGTTAGATAAATTTCTATATTTAGTACCCATGGTTAAATGGGTCCTGCTAAGTTAGTTTCTCAAAAACCTCTATTCCTCGTATACTAGAATTTACATCAACTTTAGCATCAATAATCATATCTATGCATGTTTCAGATTTAGACATGACATTTAAAATGCATGATTGTGAGTGTGTGTAAGATTAATCATTTTAATAAGACACTCTTTTTCTTTGAAGGTTTCACCCTTTGCTTGGTTATGTTCACAGATTTTGAATGTTCACAGAGTAGGAATCAACTCTATTACTTATTTGTATCTAGTTGATTCATGGAGATGATCAGTTTCTAAGAATCTTCAAGATACTCCTCTAGAACTGATCATACTCTACATATTATCAAAAACTTAGAACATGGGTTTGTACATACATACCAGCCCTTTAGCAAGGATTAATCCACTTAAGCTTAATTAAATCCTAATATGCTTATGACCTATTTCATATTTCTTTCAAGATGTTATCTTCAACCTAAAACTTGGATGGAGAGAAAGTTCGTTAGCAATTAAGTTTCCAACCTTAGTGAACTTTCTCTCTTCCCCTTTTTAAGAAGAGTATGGTCTCTTGATAGGATACTGTTATCGTGCATAAGGTGATGCAACATGATATTCATATAAGTATAAATGAGGAACTGTACCTTTACACTGTCAGTTTCTTGACAGTCACTTTCTTGCTATAATGATGTTAGGCATTGATGTGCATATGTTTGCATTTAATGCTGACAGCCTGTTGCTCCATTTGACCTTTGATCAATCATATAGTCTTGGAGATATAAGATAGGAAGGTCTTGACAGCTTTAACTCTTTGACAACCTTGAACCTCAGGGTTCACATCCAACTGCTGGTTAGCCAAATACATATTGGAGAATTTCTTCTTTCTCCTATGGATAAGCATTTCTTTGCGTGTATGGCTTTTCATCTTTCAGAATGGTGGATGCTTGATTCTTTGCTGTTGATGCCTCTTGACTTCCCATCTCTGGTCTTCAGACTACAAGATTGACTGTGGACAAGTATTGGTCTTGTTGCTATAGCATTCAAGAACATGGACCAATCTGAGCAGCTTCAGGTGTATATACACATTTACCTTTACACATTATTTTCAACGTGTGAGCTCATCTACATTTACAAGTAACTTACTACTAAACTAAGTTTAGAACAATGTTTGTGCCTAGGATCAGACTTAAAGCTATTAACTTTTGAATATAGCATGAGAACCTAGCTTTGATACCAATTGTTAGTTCCTAGTAGGCACACAGTAGATCTAGAAGGGGGGGTTGAATAGATCCTTTGTTTTTAAACTCTTTTCCATTTTATTTTGTATTGCTAAGAAGTTAGCACATAACAAACATAAGAATCATTTCAAGCACAGCGGAATAAGTTGAATATCTCCTTTATTGATATATTGATAAACATTGATACATTGTTCTTGAAGTTAGTTTAGCTGTAAGTAGTTATTATATACATAGCATTTATTGCAGTTAAGTACATAATGTAAAGACAGAATGTAAATGATAGAATGTAAAAGACACAAGGGGTTTTAAGTGATTCAGAGACTCAAGCTCCTAATCCACTCTTCTGCACTCTCGCATGAAATCCACTAAGGAAGGGAAGCACCCTGAATCACTAAGATTCCTTCAAGGCCAGCAGCCTTGGAACTTCAGTTCACTAAAAACTCTTCAACCCCAATAGGCTTGGAACTCCAGTTCTCTATGAACTCTTAAAGCCCAGCAGGCTTGGAACTTCATTTAGTCCCTCCGGACAAGGACCCCTCAGGCCCTGGCTACTTGTTGTTGTAGTTGTTGTTGGTGGTGGAGCTTTGCTGCTAAGATGTCTTGAAGCTTGATCATCTTTGTACTTAGCAGCTTGGCGTGGCCCTCTTTGCATTTTGCGTAGAGTCTGTACCACTTCTTCTCAGGTGTAGCTGATCCTCATTCTGTTCAGCTCATCTTCTTCTAATGTCAGCTGTGCACCATCACCACATAGGTCTGCTAAGGCTTTTCATTGTGAGTCACCTTCTTCTGATCCTTAGCAGCCTTTGAACCCTTCTTGATTGATATGCAGACATAGTTCTGCATATGTACTTGTTCAACTTCTGGTTCTTCATGGTGATCTGTAGAGTGGCTCTTCTGATCTTCTTTATGCTCAGCCACTTTCCTAAATGCTATCTTTTTGGCCTTCTCGGTTCTCTACTTAGCTGCCATCTTCAATGGCATTCTCATCCTTGTTGAGTGAAGCTTTAATCTATTCAAGTCCTTCTTCAAATCTGCTTTACTTCCACCTTCGTAGTCTCACTGCCACTGAGACTTGTTATGTTCAGCTCTGGTAGAACTCGTAGAGTCAACAATGTAGCATTCCAACAACTCAACGATTCTTCAACTCAGCAACTCTTTCATCTTTGGAGCTTCAGCTGTTAAATACCCTTCCAGGATCTTCCCGTTGGAAAATAGCCGTTGGAAGCTATTTGAATTGCTTCGCAGATCTCGAGTTATTTGGTGCAGACTGCTGATGTGACGTGACAGCTCCTTTTTGACTTTACTGACACAGCAGTTTGCTACTTCACCTACTGCCTTAGAGATGTCACTATTCCGTGTAAGGATGGTAGTCACCTTTATTTCTTCTTTCTAACTTCTTGATCAGAACATTTGAAATTGTCCTTCTGCATCGATGCTCTCAATCAGCAGCGTTCGAATATCAGTCTTCAGATTAAACCGTTGCCAATGCTTCAATCTTTAGATGACCGAACTCTACGATTCTGATGCAGATGTTCTTGGACCTTCATCGTAGTGGGTCTTGTTGAATGTTGCTCTTTGACTGGTTGAGACAACACTACGATTCTGAATAGTATTTTTTAGATATGCAATGTAGAACACCTCTTCCTTCTCTTGTACAGTGCTTCAACACTTCTGCTTGCCTTGACTGATCTCAGGAACTGATAGCTTGACTTGTCGTTCTGGCCTCCTTCTAAATAGTAAGACACATCAGATTTGTGGCATACCCAGCTCTCTTTCTCCTGGTGATCTCTCGTTCACCTATCAACAATGGTCTGACCCATGCTTAATCACTTCTGTCTTGTTCTTCATAAGCTAGCCAGTATCTCTGTGTAAACTGCATCAGTTCTTGCTAGTTTGGCAAACACTACGATCCTGGTTAATCCCAAGATCATTGACTTCTGTTGCTACTGCACTTGCTGACTTTCTTTAGTCAGTCACTATATTTGAAGTCTTCTTAGGAATTGCTTGTGGAAGACTTCTCCTGAATGGCTTTACTTCACAACCAGGACGCTGATTTAGTTGGTGCTTAGATCTTCTAATTGCATGCAAGCCATTCATTTAGTGCTCTCTGGTTTTCTTTAGGTGAAATGTATCTTTGTGGCTCAGACCAGAGGCTTCATCTTTGGATTCTATGGGAGTGCTCATCTGTTGAGAATCGTGTTGACACTATAATTTTGCCTTGGCATTGTTAGCAACCTCTGTAGACGCCTTAGTCCTGCAGACTACGATTTAGCCTTATTTCTGCAGACACTACGACTCCGAGATCAGATCTTGACAGACTACGATTTCTGCCTTCATGCTTGTTGTCCTCGTCTGATCTTGCTCGACTACGATCTCTGCCACTAATATGATCAGTAGACTCCACTACTACAAGTGTGATCTACGATTCTTGACTTAGCTCTGGCAGATGCTCGATCGGCTCATACACAGGCTGTCTCTATAATTTTGAGCATGACTGCCTCAGCAGACTACGGCTCTGAGAAAGTTCTTCCTGACACACTACGATCCTTTCTCGTCTCTCCTGGAAAACTACGAACTCTGAGATCTACTATCCTTGCATACTACGATTCTGCCTTAATTATTCTCGGGTCTTCCTTGTCTCTCCTGGCAGACTATGATGCTGGTGCAGTGCTCGACGATCAGACATGCCTATCTATTACACTTTTTAAGATTAACCTAACAAGCTTGATCTTTCTATATTTATAGTCCTTGTACATCATTTCTTTTTAAGGACTTTACAAAGCTGTTTTGCTTATGTAGGATCAACCTAACATATTTGATCAAATTCATTCTAAGTCTTTGTACATATATTCCTATTATCTATCAAAGGACTTTACAGCTTTTATCAATGCAAGCATACTTGCATATTCATTCATTTATATCATAATCAAATCATATAAAATAGGAATAACATTCTCCTGTATATTCCCAACAATATTGTTGTCTTGGAGTATTAATTTGAACGACTTACGATTCAATGTTTGAATATTGGGTCTTAAAAAAAGAATTCAAGTTAAAGACAATTAATAATGTTGAAGAAACTTTATTCTGATGACGGAAATATACATGCAAATGAGTCTTCTAAAACAGGAAATGAGAGACTACAAAAGTTCATGATCTAAAGGCCATGACATGTTGAATGGAAGAGGGGGCATAGCTAAAGCCTCCAAGTTGACAATGGCGGTATACCGAACCTTCGTATTTGAGGCTACCAGTTCCTCAAGGTCTTGGGCAGCTGACTCAATTTCCCGAAAGCTTGTTCTTTAATTTACCCATGGCATCTTGAAGCTCCTAAATCTCTACATAAAGTAAGTCATTCTCATGATGACGTGAAGTGAGCTCCGAACGAAGTTCAACGACATGATAACTGGAAGTAAAGAGATCCAGCCTAGCACGGAAGGGAGACATATCAAGGCCCGTGGAGGATCGAGAAATCATCAACCTCACAACTAAGCTTATCTAAGTCCTCTGCTAGCAAAGAATAGAGAGAGACTATGCATTTCGAGAATAAGACTCACAAGATGATCTCGCAAGAAGCCTTATGAATATGTATCCAACCAATTATACAGGGGAACCAAGAAGAAAAATGGAAAAAATGAAGGAAGAGGCCAAAGTCTCCTAGGGTTCGGCCCCTAAGGCTCGAACACCTAAGGAGGCTCTTTCACTTACCTTTGACTTCTCCTTGCTCGTTGATCAAATTCCCGAAATGAAGCCGCCTAGGGTTCGTCCCCCAGAGTTCGACCACCTAGGGGGTTGTTCCCTCTATTCCTTTGAGGTCCTGTTGCTCCACAAATCAATTGCTTGGAACGAATCTTTCCTCCCCGCAAAAATTATAGCCTTTCTTTGATAATATCCGAGGGAAAAAACTAAGATGTGATAAAGGTGATGGGGCTCAGAAACAAAGAATGACTACAATTGCCTGAAACAGAAAAGAGAAATAGAGGAAGCAAGTCAAGAGAAATCCGAAAGAAAACATGCAAGTAAGCAAATTGAAAAGCAAAGACGAGAAGAAGGAATGGAGCCCCAAGGGTTTGGGTCCCCCCATAGGGTTCGGCCCTATAGGGTTCAATCCCTAGGGTTCGGTTCTATAGGGAGGAATCCTCTTTGTTACCACTCGCTCGGATTGAAGAACGTCTCCTTGCTGCTCCCTTGATGATCTTCCTGGCTTGTAAGAAGAGAGAAAATCCAAAATGAAGCAAGGCAAAAGTGAAGCTTGAATGGCTTACACCAGAAAAAGAAGCAGTCACCAATCAAAGGAAGACTTCAATCCGATTTCCAAAAGATAAGTAGATTTGATCTTGTTTCTAAATAGAAATATATAAACATATTATTTTCTAAAATATAAAAAAAAGATTTAATTTTATTCCTAACAAGGGGAATTTTTGAAAATTGATTTTTCCTTCCAAATAACAATAATAATAAATGATGAGGAAGGATCTTGTTTCCAAAAAAAAAATGAAAAAAAGATTTTATTTTATTTCTAAAATAAAATAAGATTTTATTTGGAAATATTTGATTTGATTCTTAAATAAAAAGGATAGATTTGATTTACCAAAAAGAAAGATTTTATTAGGTTGAATTTTATTTGGTAATATTTGATGATCTTTCTTGTTTTAATTTCCAAAAAAAAAATATGAAAACAAATATATTCTTTTTAAATTATGGAAATGATTTGATTTTGTTCCCAAATAAAAGCGGAGGATTTTGAAAAATATTTGGTTTCCTTCTAAATAGAAAAAAGAGAGGAAATATTTGGTTTTCCAAAAGAAAATATTTTGTTTTATTTCTAAAATAAAATGAGATTTTATTTGGAAATATTCAATTTGATTCCTAAATAAAAAGGAAAGATTTGATTTACCAAAATAAAGATTTTGTTAGATTGAATCTTATTTGGTAATTAATATTTGATGATCTTCCTTGTTTTAATTTCCAGGAAAAAATTAAGGAAACAAATATTGGGCAAGCTATATATATAAAAAGATTTACAGAAGATTTTCCAATATGTCCAAGGAAGAGCCCTGCTAGGTTTTGCCTCCTTATGGTTTAATCCTAAAGTTTGGCTCCCTAGGGGTTCCCTCTTCTAGGGCCTTTGTCTTCAAGACCTATAAAGTGGAGTCCCGCAAAACCATTCAAAAGCTTGAAGTATTCTTGCACGATCGTCTCTTTGGAAACGCGACTCTCGCGCAAGGGGCAAATGTGGGCCCAAGTGCAAATTAGGGTTCATATGCCCTAATTGAATTAAATGCACAATTGGAGTTCCACGACCTAATTTAATGAAGACGAAAGCCAGAAATAAATATGTGAGACCCGAGAGAAGCCTCCACGGGTCCCGAGACAGAAGGCTCGTGGAGGCAGCTCGTTTTGGGAATTGATTGAGGGATTGGATTGGTGGCTAGAAGGACAGGACGATCTGGGCATTACTCTAATGATTAAAGGGTATTTCTAGAATTTCCCTGAAAGCATTCCAGAAAACCCTATAAATACCCCTTTCATTCCATTGGGAAGGGGACCTTTCTCTGGACCTCTCTTCAGACTCAAGACTTAGACTCTTGGAAGATCGAAGGACTCAGACATTCTCTCTCAACACTCAAGAAGACTCTTGGAATCCCAATAACCCTAATAAGGTTTCCGGATTCAAGGAGTTGAAGGACTCAAGAAGAAGGCTCTTGGAATCCCAATAACCCTAACAAGGTTTTCAGATTCTAGGAGTCCTGCCATGCGTCATTGGAGTAATCGCCCACCTGTTCTTCTCCCCTCTTCAATCAATTAATCAATTATGTGCTCTTCGTGAATTTCTCTCCTCCTCAATCAACACAAAATCCTAACCCTAGCAAGGTACGATTTTCTTGCCCACACAATCTATACTTTGATTGCATAAACTAATTTTTTTTCTTCTTCTTTTCCCTTTCTCAAAAACAAAAATATTTCCTTTCTTCAAACACTCCATACATAAATTCCTTTGATCCATTTTTTTCCTTCACTGTCGTTATTAACACAACCAACCACTGTAATTGTCATTCAAAATGCAGACAATCAATTTTTGTGTTACCCTTGATACCATCATCACAACCCATTTCTAGATCCGATCATATATTGCCAATCCCAAATTGCCTCCATGGCAGGTCAAATATACGGTCCATTTCAAAATTTTAACGACTCTTTAATTTGGTCTCATGAAAATGATGATTGCAAATTCAATTCTTAAATGACGCGACATCATGGTATATGAATGATCTCTTCGATGAAATATTTTGTTTACAAAAGTTACTTACTCGGTCTGTAAAAAATTATCTTGACGAAGCGACATCGCTTCTTTATGCGATTGAAAGCGCGATAGGTTATGTAAGTGAATCAGAGTTTACCAATTTTTTAGTTGAAAGCCTTAACTCTTTTCAAAAGAGTTCATGTTTATTATTATTTGATGAATCCTTCCTTGAATGATTTGTCCACTCTAATATTTGGACATGAAAAAATGCTACAACAATTCACTCCAATCCCCTTCATTGGTACTTTAAAAATTGAACCTAATGATATTCATTTGTGTGTGTGATTACACATCTTAAGGAACTCTCTTTTATTGTTGATATATATACCCAACATGCACTTTGGATATTGATCCCACATGTTGTACTAACATCAAATCTGAGTTATTACACTCATTTTTCCATGTAATTAATGGTTAGTCTCATTCTCACTTGGATGTCTTTAAAGAATCATTTTTGGTTTCTTCGCCGTCTCCACTTTCGCTCAAAGATGGGAGAATTGTGTCTTTGAATATCTTGATGGATTTAAGGGGCTTTGTAAAGAAGTGTATGGAGGTGATCTAGCAAATGAAATGCAATGTTCCTTTTTATTGCAAATGGAACAATCAAGCATTAAAGGAGTTAATTGATGGTGATAAATAGCATTAAAGGAGGGAAGTGAGATAATGAAGAGTTTTTTTTTTGTTAAAAACATATAAAAGGATAATCTGATTTTTGGATTTATACGTGTTTTGTTTTGGAAGGAATTGTTATTGATTATTAATGGTGATAAATAGCATTAAAGAATGGGAGTGAGATAATGAAGAATTTTTTTTATTGATGATGATAAATAACATTAAAGAAAGGGGGTGATACAATGAAGAATTTTTTTTTTTTGTTAAAAACGTGTAAAATGATAATCTGATTTTTTAGGGAAAACGTGAAGGGAGGAAAAGTGTTTTTTTTTTAAAACGTATAAAAGGATAATCTGATTTTTTGGAGGAAAAGTGTTTTGTTTTGGAGGGAATTATTTTGTGTTTTGGGAGAAAAAATTAAACAATTAAAATTAAGTGTATTCTACTTTTATATATAGTATGATTGATTATTGATGGTGATAATAGCATTAAAGAAGGGGAGTGAGATAATGAAGAGTTTTTTTTTGTTATTGATGATGATAAATAGCATTAAAAAGGAGAGTGAGATAATGAAGAGTGTTTTTTTTTTGATAAAAACGTGTAAAAGGATAATCTGATTTTTGAATTTATACGTGTTTTGTTTTGGAGAAAATTGTTATTGATTATTGATTGTGATAAATAGCATTAAAGAAGAGGAGTGAAATAATGAAGATTTTTTTTGTTATTGATGACGATAAATAGCATTAAAGAAGGGGAGTGAGATAATGAAGATTTTTTTTTGTTAAAAACGTGTAAAATGATAATTTATTTTTTTGGGGGAAAAGTGAAATGGAAAAAAGAATTTTGTTAAAAACGTGTAAAAGGATAATCTGATTTTTTGGAGAAAAAATGAAGGGGGGAAGTGTTTTTTTTAGGGAATTGTTTTGTGTTTTGGGGGGAAAATTAAATTAAGCAATTAAAATTAAGTTTATTTTATTTTTATATATAGTATGATTGTTATTGATTATTGATGGTGATAAATAGCATTAAAGAAGTGGAGTGAGATAATGAAGAGTTTTTTATGTTATTGATGATAATAAATAGCATTAAAAAAGGTGAGTGAGATAATGAAATTTTTTTTTTTGTTAGAAACGTGTAAAAAGATAATCTGATTTTTTGAGAAAAAAGTATTTTGTTAAAAACGTGTAAAAGGATAATCTGATTTTTTGGAAAAAAAGTGAAAGGGGGAAAATTGTTTTGTTTTGGAGGGAATTGTTTTGTGTTTTGGGGAAAAAAATTAAGCAATTAAAATTAAATGTATTCTACTTTTATATATAGTATGATTGATTATTGATGGTGATAAATAATATTAAAGAAGGGGAGTGAGATAATAAAGAGTTTTTTTTGTTATTGATGATGATAAATAGCATTAAAGAAGGAGAGTGAGATAATGAAGATTTTTTTATTTTTTTGTTAAAAACGTGTAAAAGGATAATCTTATTTTTGAATTTATACGTGTTTTGTTTTGGAGGGAATTGTTACTGATTACTGATGGTGATAAATAACATTATAGAATAGGAGTGAGATAATGAAGAGTTTTTTTTATTATTGATGATGATAAATAGCATTAAAGAAGGAAAGTGAGATAAAGAAGCTTTTTTTTTGTTACTAATGTGTAAAAGAATAATCTGATTTTTTGGAAAAAAAGTGAGGGAGGGAAAATGTTTTGTTAAAAACGTGTAAAAGGATAATCTGATTTTTTGGGAAAAAATGAAAGGGGGGGGGGGAAGTGTTATGTTTTGAAGGGAATTGTTTTGTGTGTTTTTTTGGGGTGGGGGTGGGGGTGGGGGTGGAGGGGGGGGGGGAATTAAGCAATTAAAATTAAATGCATTCTATTTTTATATATAGTATGATTGTTATTGATTATTGATGGTGATAAATAGCATTAAAGAAAGGGAGTGAGATAATGAAGATTTTTTTTTTTGGTAAAAACGTGTAAAAAGATAATCTGGTTTTTTTGGGGAAAAAGTGTTTTGTTAAAAACTTATAAAAGGATAATCTGATCAATTGGGGGAAAAAATGAAGGGGGGGCGGGGGGCGGGGGGGGGGGGGGGGGGGGGGGGGAGAGAATGTTTTGTTTTGGAGGAAATTGTTTTGTATTTTGGGAAAAAAAATTAAATACTTAAAATTAATTGTATTCTATTTTTAAATATAATATAATGTGGGACTGGGGTGTTACGTATAATTTGATGCCTACATTTGAGTACTTATTAATTTTGCCTCGCATGTTAAGCATGGTTGCATCAAGAATCTGAACTGCCTTTAAAAATCTGTTTATATTAAATCACTTGTAATTAATAATTGTCCCAAATCACTTGACAAAAAAATAAAATGCTACTATAATTTATTTTGTTTTTTAAGTTGAAGGTACGAGTACCTCGATTAATCACAAATAGATATCTGACTGCAGTTGTTTGGGCAAGAACATATTTCTTTGTTAATATAAATTCAATTTAAACTTGTAAACTCTATTTATCTCATGTTATATTTTACTCAAATCATGATTAAGGTGAATAAAAAGTTGATAAAAATAAACAAACTAAATATATAAACAAGCTAAAATATTTTTCTTCGCACGAAAAACCTGTTTTTATTTTTTGTCAAAATTAAGTGCCAAAACATCCAAATCTTAATGGTAAAGGTCTACCAAAAAATGAGCATAAAAAAGAGTCAATCATACTAATCAAACAAAGTCTACTCGTTAATCATTCATTAAATTTTCAATTAAACAACAACTTTATGACAATGAAAATCACCCAGTGAAGAAAATCGCCAACTCCCACTACCCTAAAACCATAAAAAAAAAACTCCAAACAAGATGTATAGATTTCATCAATGCAAATAAGAATATCTATTGGAGATATTTATGGGAAAATTCTTCAAGGCCCATTTCGAAATTTTCAAGGCTAGAACTCCTTTGAAGATACTGGGATTCATTTATGCCATCATATGCTGTATTAGACTGATCGGATAGTGATCTTAGGGTACGGTAGTGATTCAGAATAACTTTCGTTATGTACTGGATGATTTGATTGATTATGCTCGGAGGGTGAAAAAAATTGCTTTGCTAATAGAGACCTTTCCTTAGGGCGTATTTGAGACAATAGTGATTTAGAAGAACTTTCGTTATGTACTAGATGATTTGATTGACTATACTCTGTGGGTGAAAAAATTTGATTTGCTAATAAAGACTTTTCCTTAGGGCGTATTTGAGACAAAAATGATTCAGAAGAACTTTCGTTATGTACTGGATGATTTGATTGACTATGCTCGGAGGGTGAAAAAATTCGCTTTGCTAATAGAGACTTTTCCTCATGGCGCATTTGAGACAGTATTGATTGAGCAGAACTTGTGTTATGTACTAGATGATTTGATTGACTATACTCGGAGGGTGAAAATTTTTGATTTGTTGTTGATCGAGACTTTTTTGAAGGGTGTATTTGAGACAGTAGTGATTGAGAAGAACTTCCGTTATGTGATGGATGATTAGATTGATTATGCTCAAAGGGTGAAAAAAATTGATTTGTTGTTGATCGAGACTTTTCTAAAGGGCGTATTTGAGACAATAGTGATTGAGAAGAACTTCCGTTATGTGTTGGATGATTTGATTGACTATGCTCGAAGGGTGAAAAAAATTGATTTGTTGTTGATCGAGACTTTTCTGAAGGGCGTATTTGAGACAATAATAATTGAGAAGAACTTCTGTTGTGTGCCAGATGATTTGATTGACTATGCTCGGAAGGTGAAAAAATTTGATTTGATGATCGAGACTTTTCCGAAGGGCGTATTTGAGACAGTAATGATTGAGAAGAACTTCCGTTATGTGTTGGATGATTTGATTGACTATGCTCGAAGGGTGAAAAAATTTGATTTGTTGTTGATCGAGACTTTTCTGAAGGGCGTATTTGAGACAATAGTAATTGATCAGAAGAACTTCCGTTATGTGTCGGATGATTTGATTGACTATGCTTGGAGGGTAAAAAAAATTGATTTGATGATCGAGACTTTTCTGAAGGGCGTATTTGAGACAGTAATAATTGAGAAGAACTTTCGTTATGTGCCGAATGATTGGATAGACTATGCTCGGAGGGTGAAAAAAATTGATTTGATGATCGAGACTTTTCTGAAGGGCGTATTTGAGACAGTAGTGATTGAGAAGAACTTCCGTTATGTACTAGATGATTTGATTGAATATGTTCAGAGAGTAAAAACATTTGATTTGCTATTAGAGAGTTTTCCGAATTGTGCACTTGAGACCGTTGTGATCGAGATCGATGATAACTTCTAATTTGTGCCAATGAATTTGGTTGATTGCTTTCGGAATGTAGTCCAGTTCCAAGTGTTGAATTCTCCATCAATTTCGATTGCGCTTCTCTAGACAATGGCCTCTTAGAAATTTGATCTAACAAAAGAGTACAAAAACTTTTAACTTTTTGTTTTTGTTGCAAAAGGCTAAGAATAATATATTGCTGAAAATTTATTCCATAATCTTATATGAAATAGATAATGGAATAAAGATTACACATTGTCAACTGAATACATGAAAAGTGATAATAAAATAACATACTCATACCAATGCCATAATTTAAAGCTACAATGCTCATAATAATTAGCTAATCCAGAAGATAAGAAGCATACTTCAGAACTTGAGAGCATACCTTGTTGTACCAGAACTTCAAAAAACTCTCAACACCTCAGCTGTTGAGATTCATACTTCATGCTATTACTTTATACAAATATATGCACTCCACTCACATATTAAGATTTCTATTTTCAATTCTAATTGATTGGGGCCGGTGACTTTTCGACATTGACTTTGTCAACCCGTGTGGACGGGTTTCGATACAAATGGGAAAGTTTCTATTGTTAGTTTTTGTTTTTTCTCTCTCCCTGGCATGGCATTAATAAATGGTAGAATGGTTTGGATACAAGTGGAAGTTTATTAAGTTTTTTCTTCTCATTAGTAAATGGTATTCTGAATTTTAGGAAACCCTTGGGAAGGGAGTGGAACCTTTAATTTGGTGCAACATCTATGGGATGAATGTGAGGAGAGAGATTTGAATTTGACAAAATGAAGGGCTTATCAGTTTGATTTATTATGTTCCTCTTTTGTATGTAGTTGCACGAAAAAATTATTTTGAAGATTGTATGAAAATTAAGATTTTTTTTTGTTTGTTGGGAGCGTAGATTCATTATTATAACCTTGTAATGGACAATTTTATATTTTTTAGTTGAAATAAATTTTTGTTGTATTTTATAGTATACAAAGTGAAACAAAGAGATCATCAAATTTGATCTTCGTATTATGATACCCAAAAAATGAGAAGAGCCATATTTTAAATGTTCTTAAAAAAATTAAAATAATTATCATATTTGGAATAGAGAAAATACTTGTATACTTTCAAAGAGTATTATACATATACATATTGTTGGGCCGTGATTATTTGGGCCGGTCGGGTTAAACTTATTTTGGACTTTCTAGGTCAAACCCATTTTTATTCTTAGAGTAATGGGCTGTTTTTTAAATTGGTGACTCAAATAAGGCTTGGGTTGATGATTCATAGAATGGACAGGTGGCAGCTGTTGGGCTATTAGCTTAGCTAATAAGGGTTATCCCTAAAAGGTGATTAGCAGGCGGCTGATTGAAGGGATGGACCAAGCCGTCTTAAGCCATCTTAATTAATGGAGATTAGACATAATGTTGACTACATAATGTTGACTTAGTGGCTAATCAGCTTTTGATAAATCCTGCATGTAGTCAGCTGATATCAGCAGGAGGAGGTGCATGCAAGCTAATGAGACTAATATAAGGATACAGGTTGCTACATGAAAAAGGGAACTGAATATTTCTACTCTCCAGACACTAGAGCACACAACTTATATTGTTAATTTTTTTTTCGGCCTGTACTTATTCTCACACCGGAGCGATACCCGACGGCCCAAGCCGTCAAGATCCGACGCTGACGTGTTTACTGTGCAGAGTTAGACGCGCTTTTGGTGATTGAGGCGCGTGGCGAAATATTGGCGTTAACACATATATATATATACCCGGAGAGGATCTCCGACGAATTGGTCCGTTAACGGACCAGTCCGTCCCTGAACCGGCCTCTATATATATAGCTATCGTATTTTTTTCATAAATTTTAGAGGAATAAGAAGTAAAAATATCAAATATCTATGTGCTTAAAAAAATTCACAAAAATCTACGGCAGCACCCCCCCTTCCCCCCCCCCCCCCCCCCCCCACCCCCCCCCCCCCCCCCCCCCCCCCCCCCCACACTCCCGACTCCCGGTCCCTGCTTTTAGGATCCAGAAGTCATTTTCAATTAAAAATGAGAACCCGTGTCGACATTGACTTTATTAACCCATCATCCTGGACAACTTTTAATACGAGTAGTTAGAAAAATAAAGGGAGTAGCTGAAACTTGCATCAGTTCACGTGGTACTGAGCTGGCGATGCTTCGTTGTTGGTAGTTTCAGATAAAGTAAGATTTGTTCAAGCTCAAAATCTGGCATGACTGCATCACAAAATGGAACTCCATCAATTTTTGTGAAACTGTTAATATTACTCCCTCCGTCCCTTAATATAGAAAGTTTTAGAGGTGGACATAAGAATTAAGTTAATGATTAGAAAGTATTAAATATAATACTTAATTATCTATAATATCCTTAAATCATTATTTATCATAGTTATCTCATATTCTCTCTCACACATTTTCTTATAATTATCTCCTAAAAAAGCTCTCATGCCTCATTTACTCATTTGTCTCTCTCTCCATCCATCCCCATAAAAAAAGGTATCCAATTCTGTAGCTTATAAATTATCTACACTCTCTCCCTCATAATATACGGAACAAGAGAGAGAAAGAGGGGAGAAAGTAAAAAAAAGTGGAAGAGTTTTGTTGGGATAAAGAGAGAGAAAGAGTTAAAAGTATCAAAAAAAATAGGTAGAGTAATGAAGGGTAATTTTGGAAAAATTGTCATTAATTCTCCTAGATTTGTAAAAACATCAAATAATAAGAGACAAATAAAAAACTCTAAAACATCTTATATTAAGGGACGGAGAGAGTATATATCCAACATTTTTTAAGTTTTTTTTTTTACCCATGAACAACCCTAAACACCAAAAGACGCTTAAAAGTATATAAGTTTATATTAAATATGTTACAAAGGCTAATTTATTTTCAAAATAGGGGTTCACTAGTTTAAGAAATAAAAATACTCAATGAACTGATTGAGTAGAATGACCTCTCAAGTATATTATTAATTATACTTGAGCAATTTTAATAGATCGATCATCTGATTAATAGACAATATATTTGCTAAGTTAGCGAGGTAATATAGATTGATCGGTTAATATTTAGGGATAACTACATGTGCATGCCCATGCTTTGCAATTTAATTAAACCCATATTTGGATATCTCTACCAATAATTGTTTAACCTCCTTGTTATTTTTATTTTACTTATTTTCCTTTGTTGACTTATAAGATAAATTAGAATGAAAAAAAATAGTAACAAAAATGAGGAGCTTATGGACTATTTGTTTTTTTTTATTATTATTATTTTGAAAGTTATTAGGAGGAAATATGTAATTTTTAGAAGAAATGTGGGTTTAAATAGTATCCTTTTAAAATATCAAAAATAAAGTCAAAAGATTTTAAATCAAAGTATTTATTAACGACATTAGGATTATGGCATATCAATAATAAAATATTTGTGTTAAAAAAAATTAACTTAATTTTAATAATGTGGTATGATTCTAACTAGGGTTGTAAATGGTAACCGAAAATTTCGTATTCGTCCGCATCTGTATTCGAAAAAAATTGGATATTATTCGTATTCGAAAAAATGGATATATCCGTATTCGATTTAAAGGTATCCGCAAATAAACGGATACGAATACGAATATAGGCGTATTCGTATTCGTTTAACATTCGACGGTAAATATATCTGGCAAATAGCGGATATCCGGATTCGGATCCGTATCCGAAATTTGTATTCAAATAACTTATATATATATATATTATATAATAAGCAAAATAATTTTTTAAAATTGGTCTTTTTTATATAATAATTAGTTAATTTTCACTATCATATGAAAATTATTTTAAAAATATATCATTTCACTTTTAAAAAGTAGGAAATAATATTTTTATTATAATATCAATAAACTGAAATAAATTGATTTAAGTATAGTTAATGGATTTTTACTATTATAAAATTAAAATATCTAAAATGTGTCACTTAACAAGAAAACTATATACTAGAAGAACAAAACTATAACTATTAGCTTGTTATAAGTTTTTTACTTTCAAAACTTACTTGCAATGCTGGGAGGCGGGAACACTGAACAATATAATTTTATTGTTCAAATGTGTTAAGTCCAAATTAATTTAGAATTAATCTAGAAGGGGTTGAATATTTAATTCACATTTATGAATTTTCGGGTAGAGGGAGTATTTATCATTTTCATTTGCCCAATTATTTAGAAATTAGAAGTCCAAATATTTAAAGCAAGTCCAAAGTAAATTTTGGATAAAGTTAGATTAACTAGTTGTCAGTTGTCACATATACATTATAACTCACACTCTCCATAAATATAATGAAATAAAATAAACTTTTTATAACTATGTAAATTTTAATCTATGTATTGAGGATAAATTATAAATAAAAGTTCCCATAAACATATTATTAAAGTTTTAATCAAGTATTTGAGAAAAAAATTATTAAATATTCAATGTAAACTTTTGAATCAAATTATAAATTATAAATATTCATACACACTACAGTATTACTCCACACACATAAAATGGACATCTACTAATTAATGGACATCTAAACATTAATAAGTAGAACATTCATTTTGAAATTTAGGATTACAAAAAAGATAAAAACTTATTTGAATTATAATTTAGAACATTGATTATTGTATTTAAATATTTTTTATAAATAAATTAATTAACATTCAATCATTAATAAACTATATTTTAAAACTCATTATTTTTTTTATTTTAGTTATAGTTAGGGCTGTAAATAGTAACCGAAAAATTCGTATCCGTCCGCATCCGTTTTCGAAAAAAATGGATATTATTCGTTTTTTTTTGTGGAAAATGTTTTTCTGAATTTGTGCTTGTCTCATAAGTCCATGGCTAATTAATTTGGTTTCGTTAGCTTCCAATTTACGGACACTGGATCATTAATCCTCCCAAAGCGACGCTTGAACACCAAATAAGCTACATAGATATATTGAAATAATCTGGGTCAAATTCAAATTCTAAATAAATTTCGAGTCAAATTTCAAATTCGAATCAAATCAAATTCATCCAAACAAGACCTTAAATCACTAGCCCAATAGTATTTTTATCCCACCACATGCTCACCTAAAAAGTCATGACTGAAGGTAACAATTTTTTTTCATATCTTTCGATGTGAGATGAGATGTTAGGTATATAGTCTTTGATGCCTGCATTGAGTACTTATTAATTTTGCCTCGCATGTTAAGCATCGTTGCATCAAAAAATTGAACTGCCTTTAAAAATCTGTTTATATTATTAAATCACTTGTAATAGTTGTCCCAAATCACTTGACAAAAAAATAAAATGCTACTATAAATTTTTATTTTTATTTTTAAATTGAAATTGAGTACCAGTACCTTGATTGATCAAGAACAAATTATCTGACTGCAGTTGAAGCAGATTTCTTTGTATTATATAAATTCAGTTAAACTCGTAAATTCTGTTTATCTCATATTATAATTTACTCAAATCATGATTAAGATGAATAAAAGCTAAAATATTTTTCACATGATAGTAAGCAATGTGACAGTATCTTCTAAGTCCAATTAATGTTCACAAGATTTTTACATGTCTAAGTTACATGACTACCCTACCAAAAGCAGTAATGTATTTATTGGTATCACTTGAATATTGACCAGAGTAGCATTCCAACCGGGATAAGCAATAATAACAAAGGAACAAAGGCAGTAATAAGAAGTCAACTATAATTTTTTTTTCCACATAACTTTCCAACTGCAGTATTGCTGCTCTTGAATTAGAACACGACTTTGTCTGATATTTTTTTGATTGGGAGGGGTTGGTGTAACAGTATTACATGTTTTTAGTCATTCATGGTCACACAATTCCCAGTCCGTTCCATTCTATTCCCACCAATCATTAGAACTTCTTTCCGAATACTTATGGTCGTCGTATGCAGTATTCGAGTCAGCATTTTGTTTAGTTCTCTCTTTTAAATTAAGATATTGCATCTGATCTGGCTGATAACGGAATTCAGATCTGGCAAATAGAAACTTTTCCGGATGGCGCATTTGAGACAGTATTGACTGAGAAGAACTTTCGTTATGTGTCGGATGATTTGATTGACTATGCTCGGAGGGTGAAAAACTTTGATGTGCTAATAGAGAATTTTCTGAAGGACGTATTTGAGACAATATTGATTGAGAAGAACTTTTGTTAAGTGTCGGATGATTTGATTGACTATGCTCAGAGGGTAAAAAACTTTGATGTGCTAATAGAGAATTTTTCGAAGGACGTATTTGAGACATTAATGATTGAGAAAAACTTCCGTTATGTGTTGTATGATTCGATTGACTACGCTCAGAAGGTGAAAATGTTTGATCTGCTAATAGTGACTTTTTCGAAGGGCGTATTTGAGACAGTAGTGATTGAGAATAACTTCTGTTAGGTGTTGGATGACTATGCTTGGAGGGTGAAAATGTTTGATCTGTTAATAGAGACTTTTCTGAATGGCGTATTTGAGATAGTAGTGATTGAGAAGAATTTCTGTTATGTGCTAGATGATTTGATTGACTATGCTCAGAGGGTGAAAAAAATTGATTTGCTACTAGAGATTTTTTCGAATAGCGTATTTGAGAGAGTAGTGATTGAGAAGAACTTTCATCATGTGCTTGATGATTTGATTGAGAAGAACTTCCGTTATGTGCTAGATGGTTTGATTGATTATACTCGGAAGTTGAAAAATTTTGATTTGCTACTAGAGACTTTTCTAAATAGCGTATTTGAAACAATTCTGATTGAGAAAACCTTTCGTTATGTACTGAATGATTTGATTGACGTCTGCGCTAATATAGTCCAACTCCAACTGTTGAATTCTCCATCAATTTCGATTGCGTTTCTCAAGACAATGCCTCTTGGAATTTGATCTAACAAAACAGTGCAAAAACTTTTTACTTTTTTTTTTGTTTTTGCAGAAGGCTAAGAATAATATATTGCTGAAAATTTATTCCAAAATCTATATGAAATAGATAATGGAATAAAGATTACACATTGTCAACTGAATACATGAAAGTTGATAATAAAATAACATACTCATACCATAATTTAAAGCTACAATTCTCATAATAAGCTAATCCAAAGATTAGAAGCATACTTCATAACTTGAGAGCGTACCTTGTTGTTCCAAAACCTCAAAAAACTCTCAACGCCTCAGCTGTTGCGATTCATACTTCATCCAGCTGCTATTTCTGTATACAAATGTTGCAATTCTTAATTTCTTTATAGTTCATAACTTGATATGCTTATTAAACCACATACCTAAACAAGCAAAATATATACACTCCACTCGGCACTCGCATATTAAGATTTGTATTTATAATTCTAATTGATTGGGGCCGGTGACGTGTCGACATTGACTTTGTCAACCCGTGTGGACGGGGGTTTCGATACGAACGGGAAGTTTCTGTTGTAAGTTTTTGTTTTTTCCCTCTCCCTGGCACTGGCATGGCATTAATAAATGGTAGTCTTTGTCAGCTCATGTAGAAGAAGTAGAATGGTTTGGATACAAGTGGGAAGCTTCTATACTCTATACCAACCTTTTTCTGCACAATATCTCTCGTTCACACCCACCCCTTTGATTTCCTCGCAACCTAACTAACCCTTCTTTTTGTCTTGCCCTTCAAACCTATATATATATTCTCCTTCTAGACTGCTAAAGAAGGATCGAGGAAATTTTTCTGCAACTCACAGTTTTTCGTTTTCTCTATTCCGAGTATTAATCTCAAAACAGAGCACTCAAATTCTGATTACTCGTTCTGTGTGTACTACTACATCACAAGTCCATGTATATATATATATAGACTCCTTGAGTTGATCCAAGTTGATCTCGGATTGAAAAACCCATTCAAAGCCTTCTAATATAATATATATACTTCCAGAATTCTAATTCATGTTGGCTTGAAAATTCACGTCATTCCCAAATTCTTTTCTATATAAGAGATATATATTCCCTTAATTCCTTTTCCAATTAGACTTTTGTCTAAAAGACCTCATGGGTTTGGACCCCCACAAACCCAACAATCTCCCCCTCCAAATCCATGAGATGGGGCTTTCACCGTGACCCCGTCACTTGGAGTCCATCCCGACCAACTCTTTGCAAAACTCTAGTTTGTCGCGAGTTACAATCTTTGTCAACATGTCTGAGGGGTTTTCGTCGGTATAAACTTTTTTCACTTTCATCAATTCCTTCTCCATCACTTCTCGAAGCCAGTGATAACGAACATCAATATGTTTGGTACGATTATGATACGTGGCATATTTGGTCAAGTCAATTGCACTTTGACTGTCACAATAAACCACATATTCATCCTGTGTCAAACCCAACTCTTGGAGAAACCGTTTCAGCCATAACATCTCCTTGCCTGCTTCCGTAGCGGCGATGTATTCTGACTCAGTTGTAGACAAAGCAACACACTTCTATAACTTGGACTGTCATGATACAGCTCCCCCGCAAAAGTAAATAAATACCCCGAAGTAGACTTCTTCTCTTCAGAACCTACCATGTCTGCATCTGTAAAATCCTCCAAGACTGGACTCGAACTACCAAACCCCAAACACAAACTGGAAGAAGCTTTCAAGTATCTGAGAATCCACTTAATTGCTTCCCAATGTTCTCTACCAGGATTTGACAAATACCTGCTCACAACGCCAACTGCATGAGCAATATCTGGCCGTGTGCAAACCATCGCATACATAAGATGTGACGCCCCCAAATTCCAGGACCGTCACGGGGTCTCTCAAATTCGGTTCATCACGTGCTCATGATAATACATCACAATAATAATAACTAAATATCACATAATCACAGCGGAAAATCTATTCTAGAATAATTTACAATGATTTATCATAATTATTCCCCTAAGTCTCGCAACCTACAGTACTTAATAGATTACATAATAATATCAATTAACGACTTATTACATAATCTAACTTAAGCTTAAACATAATTAAATCCAGTCTTACTACATCATCTTAATACAACATTAAAATATTTAAAAACATAAAAAAGACAAGCTAGTTGGTAGCCTTGCCCTTGCCCTTATCAACGCCCGAAGGTTCACCATGCTCTGCCTTAACTGAAATATTTTAGGAAAAGCAAGAATGAGCACAAATTGTCCAGCAAGTAATATACAATAAGGGTTTGTAATATAATTCTCAATTCTTAAAAAGGGTATAGCAAGGTTTGATAATTCAAGGATAACAAGAATATCAACAGTTTTCAATAACAGTCGCTAAGGACAGAATAATATCAATGTGATTCAATAACAAATCAATTCAAGATTTCAAGATAACTGAATACTGAGCAGTCGCTAAGGACTATGAACTTCTACTAGAATTAACAGTAATAAACTGAAAATCCAACAAAAAACAGGTACAACAGGTGATCAGCCTAAAGTACCATCGTTATGCATAACAATCAATCATACTCAAGTGTTCACGTCGGTCCTCCGACAATTATATATTCCCTTCAAAGAAGGTTGTTCTTCTCAGTCAAATACAAGATCCCGCACCAATCAATTAGTTTGGGTTGCTTTCCAATAATATAAGTCTAGCCGAATCAAATGGCATAGACACTTTCACAATATTCAAGAACAATACCAAGTTCAACAGGAATAATAGCTTTAATGAAATAAGAGTTCAAGTATGCTAATTCAATTCAACCGATTAAGTAGGAAACTAGTTCGCAATATACAAGGATAGAATACTTGCACAGTAAAAGAGTGTAAGTTAGAAAACTTGCACAATCATAGATTTTCTTGCATAAAGTAAATGCGTCGGTTAGGATACTTGCACTTTAAAAGAGTGTAAGTAAGAGAATTTGCCTTTAGCGTAGTTTATCCACGAAAAGCAAATCAACACTTTCGAATTCCTATCGTAATACAGTTACGTATATATATGATATTCATTAGTCATATAATTAAACTTCACATTTTATCTTCGAATATACGATCAACACATGAGCTAGGTTTCACCTAGCTACACAGTTATATAGAATATAATTTCTATCCTTAACGTTCCTCCTTTAGAGTTTAAACACATTCTCATATCTTATAAGATCGCAATCAATACTAAATATATTTTATTTTAGCAAGTTACGGTATCCCCTTAAGTTAACCATCAAAATCGGGTTCAAGTAACATCCTATAATATCACGTAGCATGTATTCATATTTAAAGGATACTTTCATGCTTGTATAACTTTTTCAAATCCAATCGTACATGGTATAGGTTCTTAAGTTAATACTTAAAGCCATTCAAGGACACGAACTCATATGGTCTAACATGCTCGCTTTTTAAACACATAAGATTTTCATATAACTTGTATTAGGCATGCTCATGAGTACTCGTATCGCATATATGTAGCTAGCATTGTTATTATCTTGAAAACATGCTTCGTTTATGCTAAACTTTAATCACGACAACTAATCATGGTATATATACATGCATGACACATGAATGAGTCTAAGAGTACTATCACATGTGTCCAAATTATCAGATTCTAACTCTCGTCATAACATACCAAAGTTTACATTCAAAGCTTATACTTTGTTAGTTTAGTTCATTAATAAGGTCTATCATGTCCATGCTTCCTTATGAAACCTATATATATAAGTTAACATACTTTTCATGCATTTCAAGGCCCTATAAATATGCTCGAAAAGTCAGAATGTATATATGGTCTTTACATGTCAATATCAACCTTCAAAACTTGTATTTTTGTTAGATATGTTCAATAGTGAGGTCTAACATGCTTTTGTCATACTACGAACCATATATACATAAGTTAATATGTCTTTTATGCATCTCTACCTCATACCGACATGCCTTGAAAAATCAGAATACTAACATGCTTCATATATGTTAACGTTCGTTTAGGAAACTTTAAGTTCGTTTCCAAACTATATGTCGTTTGGTTAACCATGCATGCTAATATACTAAAACATGCTTACATTACCTCATTAGGTTTATATATATGTATTAATCATGCTTCCATGCTTGTTTAAACAAAAATCAAACAATTAGTACATAACAGTTTTGTTGCAGAATGCAGAAAACTGCACACAGAGGCCGGCGCTGCGGCGCGGCAACAGCAGCCACAATCTGGCGCTGCGGCGCGGGTGGAGCTGCGGCGCGGGGATTGGCACTGCGGCGTGGGAGGCGCTGCGACGCGGACAATGGCGCTGCGGCGTGGGGACAGTTTCTGCAGTTCACACTGCAGCCGAAACCGACCCAAAACCTCTCATTTCATCGATTTCAACATACCCATTGCCATTACACTAACGTTTTTAACTTACTAACACATATATATGCTTATATAACAGTCAATCGCATTTATCAATTCTCAAATTCATGAACCCTAACTAATTTCACACGAATTTGATGCTTTACAAAAATTACAGAGCAACAATGGAAATGAAAGTCAAGAAAGCTATATAGTGGTTCCATCAGGGATGTATGTTCATATAACAACAATATAAGGGTCCTACAAACCAATTATGAACCAATTTGGCATAATCAAGAATTTGAAGAAAACTTCAGAAATAGAAAACGAAAATGAAGAACAAAGAAAGAGGGATTATACCTCTGTAAATGATTGAGCTTGCAGCTATTCAATTCTTATAAATCTAGACTGATATTGTATATGCTCTCAATTTATCAAACTCAAGCAAACTCTCAGCAAGATGAAATGTAAAGGAGAGATGCTTCATTTATAGTAAAAATTAAAACACAGTCCATGCTTCTGACTCTCAAAATAAACTAACGTATATTTGATTTGCATGCTAAATAAGAAGAAGTTGGTAGATAGTTGTTGAAAGCCATCATCATGCCCACACCCTATTGTATGATTGCTATGAAGGCTTGTTGAGTTTTAAGGTTATAGGGGAGTAGGATAGCTTGAGTATATCACGTGAAAGAGATAGTGGCTCTCCCAGCAAAACAAACTCAGCCTTCTAGCAACATACCACACTTGATTCATTATACACATATGTATTAAATACTTAGGCTATCTACACATATATATATATATTTTATATATATATCTTTAATTGAAATGTTACACTATAATTCACATAATGTAGTAAGTGTGACTTGTACACATATAATCCAGGTATATTTTTATCATACTGGTATAATTTTCTCGAATATAATCACATCACACTGTATCCTTTATTATTAAGTTCTACTAATCAACAATTGTTTATCATATATTCATGATGTACTATTTTAATGTATACTTACATACATATTGTCACATAGGCATAAACATGTAGCTTATATATTTCAATCAATATAATTGTTAATCTCCATAACAATTTAATTAACCCTTATATGATTAATTATCACTTTAATATAAATCTTATTATATTTATAAACACGTTGCTCATTATTATTATGTTTCTTGCAATAATAATAATCACATATTATTAATCAATCACCATTAATATTTTATAACAATTATTCTACGATGACAATTAATTAATATTCTACGATTAACAATTAATATAGATTAATTGTTCGCTTAAATTAATATACTCATTCTTATATTACGTCACTGTGCCACACAAGGCAATCAACGAGTTTATCGCAAACTCCACCAATTTCTCAATTATTATAATTATTCAATTTTATATAATTGAATTAATTATTCTCATAACACAAAATCATTTATATTCAAATAAATTCTCGTTTTCATTAATATATTTATTTAATAATATATGAAAATTCACGGGTATTACATAAGACTCCCTACAGCAGAGGAGTAGGGAACTGCTGACATATCATCTCTCCCTTCCTTAGTAGAAGGACACATGCGCTTTGTCAACTTAATATGATTGGCCAGTGGTGTGCTAACTGGCTTAGCATCACCCATGTTGAACCTTGCAAACACTCGTTCAACATACTTCTCTTGTGACAACCACAACCTTTTATCTTTTCTGTCACGAGTAATCTTCATGCCCAAAATCTGCTTAGCCGGGCCTAAGTCCTTCATATCAAAGGACTTGAATAACTAACCCTTGAGCCTGCGAATCATATTACCATCTTGCCCAACTATCAACATATCATCTACATATAACAACAAAATAACGAAGTTATCATTCTAGAACCTTTTAACATACACACAATGATCTGCAATTGTTCTGCTGCAACCTTGATCCATCATGAATGGATCAAATTTCATGTACCACTGCCTTGGGGCTTATTTCAGGCCGTACAAACTTTTCTTCAACCTGCAAACCAAGTGCTCTTTCCCTTTAACTTCAAATCCCTCTGGCTGCTCCATGTAGATTTCCTCCTTCAAATCACCATGAAGGAATGCAGTTTTCACATCTAGTTGCTCAAGCTCAAGATCCATACTAGCTACTAACCCCAACACTGCTCGAATAGAGGTCATTTTTACAACCGGAGAAAAAATCTCATCGAAATCAATACCTTGCTTTTGAGCAAAACCCTTGACCACCAATCGAGCCTTGTACTTCACTAGTTTTTCACCATCCTTTTCAGCTTGAACACCCATTTATTCTTCAATGCTTTCCTGCCCTTCGAAAGTGTAGTCAGCTCATAAGTGTGATTCTTGTGCAACGAATCCATCTCATCCCGCATAGGTCTCAGCCAATTATTCTTCTCCTTATGAGCCTTAACTTCTTGAAAAGTTTCTGGTTCTCCCTCCTCAGCAACTAAAAGATATTCAGACGAAGGATAGTTGACTGATGGCACATGTTCTCTCGTAGATCTTCTTAGCTGAGGTTCTTCAATATCAAGTTAAGGGGGCTGCTCCCCCTGCTCAACACTCTCTGCATCTGATCCATCACCATCGTGCAACTCTGTATCAGTCACATCTTCATTCTGACCTCCTTCTCCAACTGTGGCATTCTGTAATGGCGAAGGAACTCCGCTGAGGTTCGGAACTTTATTTTCCCTAGGTTGTGTAACATTATCAAAATTCTCATAATTCTGGTGCTCATGAAACACCACGTCTCTGCTTCTGAACAATTTTCTCTGAACTGGATCCCATAACCTGTACCCAAACTCTGCATCTCCATAGCCAACAAACACACATGGAGTAGATTTATCATCAAGCTTCGATCTTTGTTCCTTGGGGATATGTGCAAAAGCCTTGCACCCAAATACCCTCAAATAAGAATAGGACACATCCTTACCACTCCAAATCTTCTCTAGAATCTGAAAGTCCAACGGTGCTGATGGAGATCTATTAATCAGGTAACAAGCGGTACGAACAGCTTCACTCCAGAATGACTTAGGCAGCTTAGCCATTCTCAACATGCATCGGACTAGCTCAATAATAGTGCGGTTCATTCTCTCAGCCACACCATTATGCTGTGGGGTGCCAGGAACTGTCTGCTCATGTCGAATACCGTGTTTCACACAATATGCTGCAAACTCCTTTGAAGTGTATTCCCCTCCGTTATCACTGCGAAGACACTTCAATAATTTTCCAGTCTCTCTTTCAACCATAGCATGGAAACTCTGAAAATGCTGGAATACCTGGTCTTTTGTTTTCAACAAAAACACCCACACCTTACGTGAAGCATCATCAATAAAAGTAACAAAATATCTATGGCCACCTAATGACTCAACTTCAATGGGACCACATACATCAGAATATACTCTCTCAAGTAACTCAGATTTTCTTTTAGAGGAGCTGCTAAAAGAAACTCTATTCTGCTTACCAAACAAACAATAATCACAAGGGTTTAGTACAGTACCTTTAGCAAAAGGAATGAGGGACCTCTTTGCTAACATCTGCAACCCTTTCTCACTCATGTGCCCAAGCCTTTTATGCCACAGATTCAGTGAAGATTCATCTTCAATTGCATTCAACTCGTTAGAACACACCTTCACATGAGTTTTGTATAATGAGCAACAAGCAGTACCTCTAGCAACTACCATAGTACCCTTGGTAAGCTTCCACTTTTCGCTGCCGAAGTGATTCTCATAGCCTTCCTTGTCCAAGGCCATACCAGAAATCAAGTTGAGGCGCAAATCTGGAACATGTCTCACATCCCTCAAAGTAATAGTGCAGCCTATATCTGTCTGTATGCAAACATCACCAATTCCAACAATCTTAGACTGATCAGTGTTACCCATCCTCACAAACCCAAAGTCTCCGGCTTTGTACGTGGTGAAGAATTCTCTCTTGGGAGTAGCGTGATACGAAGCACTTGTATCAATAACCCAATCAATCTTCTGATCAACAACATGTAAGCATTCTTCTTCCCCGAACGAAAGAAGCACAACATCCTCAGTAACTGTAGCTGCAGTATTCTTCTCCTCAACTTTTCCTTGCTCACCAGTTTTCTACTTGGCTAACCAGATCTTGCAATTTCTTTTGAAGTGACCCTCCTTGTTGCAATGAAAACACCTGTATGTAGCACCTTCTCTTGTCTTTGACTTACTCCTATGATTTCTGGAATTTTTGCTTTTACTGCGATTCAAGTTTTCCTTGTGAGATCCCCTGAAGTTACTTCTATCCCTATTCTCTGCCACAAGTGTTTGTGTCTCGAATTTCAAACCCTGCTCCTTTTGTCTTGTTTCCTCGTTGTGTATGTTGTCCTTGACCATCTTCATGGTTATATTTCCTTCCGGAGCTGAATTGCTTAGTGACACAACCAAAGTTTCCCAACTGTTAGGCAATGAACTGAGAAGCAACAATGCCTGAATCTCATCCTCAAGATTCAACTTCATGGTAGACAACTGGTTCACTAATCCCTGGAACTCACTCATATGCTCGGATACACTGCTACCATCTTTATACTTCAGGTTCACAATCTTTCGAATCACAAAGGTTTTGTTCTGAGCATTCTTTTTCTCGTACATGGACTCTAATGTAATCCACAGTGTATAAGCATCTGTTTCCTGCGAAATATGGTGGAACACACTTTGATCGATCCACTGTCTGATGTGACTGATCGTTTTTCTATTCATCTTTTTTCAATCAGCCTCGGTCTTGTCCACTGACTTTTTTCCCTTAAGCTCCAGTGGATCATACAAATTCTTGCAATAAAGGATGTCTTCCATTCTAGGCTTCCATATCGAAAAATTAGATGATGTCAATTTAATCATGGCGCCACTTGATTCATCCATTTAATTTATCAAAAAACCAACCGTGCAAAGAACCTTGCTCTTGATACCACTTTGTTGGAAAAACTCCTCCAATTATAACTGTCTTTGAAAAATTAAATAAACTAGAAAATAATATCACAATAATAAATCAAACACAAGACACCAAATTTTATGTGGAAAACCCTCTAAAACTAAGAGGTAAAAATCACGGCCAAACTCCGAACAATTCCACTATAATCAACTGTGAATACAAATAGTCCTTCCAAGTTTTATAACTAAAAACTTGAAATATTAAAAAATTGAAAGAATACAAGAATACCTCAATTTGAGTGAAAACTCAAATTACCTCAACACCCAGAACCTCTGAATTAATTAAAGTCTTCAAGCAATTAATTGATCCGGAAAAATGATGACAACTTGTGAATAAACCTTCACAAAACCCTCTCAAGTTTTCTGCAACTCACAGTTTTTCGTTCTCTCTATTCCGAGTATTAACCTCAAAATAGAGCACTCAAATTCTGATTACTCGTTCTGTGTGTACTACTACATCACAAGTCCATGTATATATATATATATATACTACTTGAGTTGATCCAAGTTGATCTCGGATTGAAAAACCCACTCAAAGCCTTCTAATATAATATATATACTTCCAGAATCCTAATTCATGTTGGCTTGGTAATTCACGCCATTCTCAAATTCTTTTCCATATAAGAGATATATATTTTCTTAATTCCTTTTCTAATTAGACTTTTGTCTAAAAGACCTCATGGGTTTGGACCCCACAAACCCAACAAGAAGGTGCTGAAATTGAAATTAAATAATGAGTAGTTGTAGAAGAGGGTCATGCTTTGGAGCAGAATACAAAATTAAATTAAATTAAATTAAATTAAATAATGAGTAGTTGTTGAAATTAAAATTAAATAATGAGTAGTTGTTGAAATTAAAATTAAAGGTTTGGAGCAGAATACAAAAAAATAAAAAAATAAATACGTGGTTGTTGCACTACTTGTTCCAATATCCTACTCATGTGTTCAAGGTAAAATCTGAATTCATCATTCCGGGTTATGTTTTTTTTTTGGTAAAATATATAGTATAATGCATTAATAATAGAAAGTAGTACACCGGGAGTTACTAGTAGCAACTGCCAGGTTATGAGCCCTAGAAACAAAACTTCTAGAAAGTATAGTAACCTTACAGTACTGAAATAAAAACCCTAAATACATGCATTATATCTGCTAATAAAGGAGGGGGGTAATACCAGCATTATTATCTACCGGAGAGTTAAGCAACAATATATATATATATATATATAATCCCATTATCTACTAGCATTATTTCTTGATAATAACATGGTTCCCAATAAACTGTATCTGAATTAATCTCACAGTGCAAAAGTCAAGGCTGTCCAGCCCAATTTTTTCATCCATTCCTCGATCTAGCTAGTCTCGTCGTGTCTCATCTGTCGTGTCTCATCTGTAATTAATCCAGTCACATCACACTACAAAAAAACAACAAAACTATTATCACATAAAAAATTTCACATAATGCTCACGTACACACATATACATACTGTGGGTCCCCGTCTGATATGTGGAGCCCACAGTATGTATGTGTATGTATGTGAGATTTTTTATGTGATAGTAGCATTATTTATAAAAAAAAAAGGGTCATTGCTGTGGCCAAAACTCCTCTGTCGTCGACAATAAGTTCATTGGCGACGACAATTAATGTTCGTCGCCCCTCCCGTCTACCCAGAGGTCATCGTCCTTGGTTCCCGTCGACCGTCGTCTGCATTGGTGTCATTGGCAACGGAGGTCATTGGATCGCCATCGCCAACGAGTCATTAGCGACGACATGGGCAACGGACTGCCCATCGCCAATGCCTTTTTATATTTATTCATAAAAATGATCATTAGCAACGGGCGTGCCGTCGCCAATTCTTTATTTTTATTAGTAAATATATTATAAATCCATCGCTAAAACCGTCGCTATAACTCATTGGCGACGGTATGTCCGTCACCCAATGACCCCGTCGCTAATGCTATTTTTAAAAAAAATTATAAATTGCAAAATCCATGTTCATTTACATATACATAATTGTAGCTGTTATAAACTTCAAAAATAAATAATTCTTCATAAACGCATATCAATAACCATCAAATCTTTTGCTATCACCCATCAAATACGTAGACAACATGCGTAATCAATAGATAAGGTATAAAATGTTAGTAGATACAATTTAGTTAGATACATAAATCATCAACCTAACTAGATACAAAATCCTAGTTTGTACAACCGAAAACTGTTTAAGTACATACATGAAAGTAAAAATATAAACTAATTATATCCCCAGATCAGGAGTACCAGCATCACCATCGCCATCTATCGTGTCACCGTCGGTCCCACTCTCTGTAGCATCATCAGTATCAGCTTGATGATCCTCACTATCTCCTCTAGAGCCCTCGCCAGCTCCTCCACGGTCATCGCCTTCGTCACTGCCTCCACCCCCACGAGGCTCATTAACAAGACCTTATAAAATTAAAATATTAATTACGAAGTCCAAAAGAGTATGTTGCTAAGTGTTCTTTAATGCATGCAAGTTCGGCAAAAAAACTGATAACTCGGCCTCCGGATCTCGGAATCGAATCCCGTGAGTTGTAACGTATTTCAAATATCTATGAGGTGCTACATCTATGGTTTCTTGTCGTTTCGACGCCTGGGGTGAGTTTTGGTGTCTTTTTCAACTATTTTTCAAAGTTTAATATATACGTACAAGTTCGACAAACGAGCTGATAACTCGGCCTCCGGATCTCGGAATCGAGTCTCATAAGTTGTAACGTGTTTCAAATATCTATGAGGTGTTATGGCTATGGTTTTGTGTCATTTCGATACCTGGGCCGAGTTTTGGTCTATATGTTGTTAAGTGTTCTCTAATGGCAAAACTAATGTTTTAGCCACTGTAGTTGACACGTTTTACCAAATACACCACTAAACTTTTAATTTTTCAAATTACCCCATTAAACTAATTAAAATAGTAAAATTGGACCATTCCGATACATAAATTGGATGGACGTTAAATTGTTTCAGATTTTTCCTATTTAGCAGCAAAAAAATAAAGCTAAAAAGAAATATATACTGATGTGGATATTCCTACGTGGTTGTGTAAAAAAATAAAAAATTAAAGAAATGACAGAGAAAATAAAAGGCAACATAATTTTTTTTTATTTTTGACTCATTTTTAACATTTTAATGTTTTAAAAAAGACAAAAAACTAATAAAACACAACAAAAACTAATAAAATTAAAACATTTTTTCATTCATTAAATTAAATTTATTTATTAAGATAAATCAAATTTAAATTAATTAAATATACTCCTTGTCAAACTAAACATATTTTCCTTAAAACATGGAAATAAAAATAGTACATGGGAAAAAAAATCTCATTTATTAATCTTTGGTTCTCCACAGAACCAATTTTCTCGAGATCTTCAACGCAGATCCACCTGCTCCTCCAGCTGCAACAACTTCGTCTCCCTCCGGTGGCGCTGTTACTCCGTCCTTTATCTCCAGCCCCGGCGATTCTCCAACTTCCAGTCCTGGTAACTCCGCCGGCTTGACAGAGTTACAGCTCTAAGTAGACACAGATGAAACAGAAAGGGGAGGGGAAATTGCAAGATTTTCTCAAATAATATGGCATCAATTACTATCATCAGTTGACATCCACCAATGAAAAAATAAATTAAAATTAAAGCATTACATAATTGCAACCCAGACCAATTGCAAGCATAAAAAATTCAACCCAACTAAAAATTATTGCTCTAAATTCCAAGTAAAAATTCTCACAAATTTGTATGGGATATAGAGAAATTAAGAGGAAGATAGTCTTGAAGGACATATAACAACAAAGCGAAACCCGGCAATAGATGTAAGGGAATCAGTCAACTGTCGAGCAACTTCAATTTGTGCGTATGCCGAACGATCTTTCAATATCCTCTCAATCCCAACTCAACCGAAGAGTGGACTTTGATCAAGAGTTGCCCATTAAAAAATTACTATTACGACCCACTACCAAATTATTGCAATTTATGCCATGAAAAAAATGGGAAGCTGCTAAAAAGTCGACAAAAGGTGAAAACTCACCTGGGTTTTCTGGTTGGATCGATAATAAGGAAGATGGGGCGAATTAAACTGATTTTTTTGGAAGAAATTGAAACAGAAATTGTCTTCTCTGTCCTCCATCTCAAATCGATGGGTTACAATTTTAGGGTTTTGAATTTGATTTGGAAGAAGGGGAGAAGAGAGAGATGGGATGAAGGAAGAGAGAATAAATGATTTTTTCTTTTTTTTTTCCCATGTACCATTTTTATTTTCATGTCATTGTTGCTTATTGGCAATCTCATTTTTTATTTCATTTCGCTTTTTTTTTGCTTTCACGTATGAAAAATCTTGAAACAATTTGACAGATGTTAAATCATTTTAACAGAATGGTTTAATTTTAATATTTTAGTTAATTTAATGGGGTAATTTAAAAAATTAAAAATTCGATGGTGTCACTACAAGAAGAAGGCTTATTTTCGACGAACTATTTCGTCGGAATTAGCTTATTTACGAGGAAATATTCAATCAGTCATTCTGTCGTATATACATGCGTCGAAAATAAGTTCGTCGCAAATTTCGCCGAAACCAAAGCTTTACTCTCGACAGAATTATTTGCAACAAAATTCTGTCATAAATAAGCTAATTTCGAGGTATTATTTGCGAGGGAATAAGTTCGTCGAACATAAACGAGGAATAATTCCGACTGATATTTCGTCGTGACTAAGCAATTTTCGAGGGAATATTTACGGCGGAATGATTCAGTCGCATATAAAAGCGAACAATTCCGACGAAACTTCCGTCGTAAATAAGCTATCTCCGACAGATTTTTTTTTAACTAATTAAGAAAAACTAATTTTTGACTGAATTTCAGTCAAAAATACCTTATTCCGTTAGAAATAATAATTTTTTTAAAATGAATTTTTTAAATTTTCAATTTCGAAGTGTTTAAAGCCAATTTTTTTGTACCTGCACCAGTTTCAGCCCAATAACAGTAATAACAATAATATTTCCAGTCATTCAACATATATATCGCTAAAAACTTGTATATATCATCTGTCCAATAATCATCAACTAAGCTAACAATTACAAATAATTAATTTACTAACTCATCAACAATTTCAAATATAATCTAATGTTCCAAAAATTATATACAATATTATTTATAACACTTTTACAGACGCAACTAGACTATAATAAGTACAAATGATCGACAAATGAGTCTATAAACTAGTATGATTGTAAGACCCCAACTTTTATGAATAAAGATTTAATTTTCTTTATATATTATTTTGAAATAGTAAAGTGTTGATTTGATAAATGGAAAAAGTTATGGGTGAAATGTGCAAATATTTCAAAATAAGCAAGTGATTATAAAATATTCATTGTTGTCGGGGAATATTCGTTTGGTTGTGGAATATTTTTGTTGTCAGGAAATATTCGTACGACGGCACAGCCATTTGTGGGGCCCACAACGGAATAACCGTCGGATATAGAAAGCGACAGAAATAACCTTTTTATAAATAACGGTAAAACTGTTACGGTTAAACTGTTGAAATATTTGGTGATAAAAATACAGTAATACGCGTTGTGCACAGTAGCACACGGTATTGCACAGTATTTCGAATTATTGGTTCTTATGTAAGAAGTCACTTACTCAATAATTGTTACAGTAATTACTGTTCAATATTTTATATTATTGATTCAATAATTGCTACAATTGCATAATATTTTATTGGTTCAATAATTGCTACGTTGATATTTTATATCAATAATTGCTACGTTGATATTTTGTATTATTGATTCACTAATTGTCACTGCACAGTATTTCACATTATCAAATTAATAATTCATATTATTTGAATAATATTATTAGATAACAGTATTGACAATGTCTAAGAAAGTTCTGTCTAGGAAAGGGGTTAGGTAATTGCGCGCCAGTAAGGAGAAATCCTTATCGGAAGGCCCCCTCTTTCCTCGGAACGACCTGATTGTCAATATTATATTTCTGCAATATTATTTGTGAATAATTAATTATTGATTTATATGATAAGGAAATATTTATTTCAATTATGATATAAAGGGAAGAATTTTTAGTAAGAGACATTTGTTGAAAGTTGACATTTTATCTTCTCCGATAAAATTATTTTATTTAAATATATTATTATAATATTACATTATAAAATTATAATGTGATAATATAATAGTATAATTTTATAATTTGAGGTGGTGATATTGTTATAGTAAATTTATGGCATAAAAATAAAATGAAATGGAAGAGAAAAGAATTGAATTCTTTTAATAATTATAAATATTTATTATATATATATATATATATATATTATATAAAGCATGTGGGATAATGTTTTTTTTCCTCCTTGGTATGCTGCCAAACTTGCCAATTTTTTTAAAGCTTGAGAAATTTCTCTGAAGGCTTAGTTTGTCAGCATTGGCATGCTATGCTTTTTCTATAAATAGGGTGCTTAGTTAGAAATAAAAATCACACCAGAATTAGAAAATTTTCTCCCTATAATATCGAGCGTATTTATTGTGAGTATTTAGATACTTTGAGTGTTGACAACAGTGCAAGTTTTCGTCCACATAATATTCGATATTCTAGTTAAAACTACTCTCCGGTTAAGGTAAGGGATGTTATTTTCTTTCGTAAATAATGTTATTCTTTTCAATATCATTATACCAAAATATTGGCATGAATTTTATTATGAAATTCTTACTTTTTACGTCGGGGTTACTATTCACGTATATGGCACTATTCACAGAAAAATTAAATTTTCTTCTAATTGTCCAAGTTAGCTATTATGGGTCCTATCTTTGATTGGATCCAAGTTTTGATCTTTATTCTTGAATTTTGCTCCACAAAGTATTATTATGAAATATTCTTGAACTTGGATAAACTAAATTACGAATCCCTATTCTTTGTCCTTTATCTTACTGGATTCGTTATTTATATTATTTTTTATCATTCTTAGTCCTAAATGGTGATATAACTGAATATCTTTGGCCTGTAGAGCAAAGATGAATGATTACCTGATGAATATCTTTGGCCCGTAGTGCAAAGATGGACAGGTGTTGAGATGAACATGACCACTGGTGATACAAATAAATATCTTTGGCCCGTAGTGCAAAGTTGAATATTTTATTCGAGATGTATATTGATTGATGTTACAGGGATAAAATATTGATGATGGAGTTTTAAATCATAGAAAATAGTAGACTTCATTCTCTACTTAACTCTTCTAATGAATTATTATTTTCGTTGCGAATATTGATCTAAAACTTGTTGTCCATAATATTTTATCTGAATTGTTGAAGACTAACGATAATTTATTTTTCATTATCTTAGTCATAATATTCTTTACTGGGCTAGTTGAGCTCACCCTTTTCATCTATTGTCCTTTTCAGGGAATGAGAATGTTGCAGAGACTAGTCGGAGAATAGTGTGATGATCAGAGTTAGATCTGTAGAAGTACTTACTATTCTATAAAATAGTGGGATAATAATTGTAATGAATAAGGAATGAATTTGAATGTTTATATTTCGTATTATATACGATTTGCATTGAAATTCATAGTTGTATGGTCGTATTTCTCACGACCTTTTGTTATAAAAGATTTGTATTTAAAATTCTGTACCATGTATTTGGCGATTCAGAATGGGTTAGTATTGAACCTATTTTGGGGGCGTCACAATGATCATCATCGGGTGTAGGTGGACGACGATGCTGCTTTGGTGTATGAAAATCCGCATCGTCGTCCCCCTGCTCGCCATCGCCAACGCCATCTTCAGTCCCCTTAATCTTCCGACTTAAACGTATTACAGTTGTTATCCTTTTAAAACAGAAAATGCATAAATTGCAATGAACTATATACGAATGAGCAAAGCTGAACAACTAACTAAATGGTCAATTCTAGAACATGAGATTAGGATTGCTAGAAGTTCCAAAGGTCTTGAGGGGACAACAAATACTGCAACTGGGGCAAAAAATGGAATGTGGAGAATACTCTAAGTCGTCGCGTCACATAAAGAGTTGCCTTGTACCCATAAAATGTGGCGACGTGTTAAAGTATTTTTCACCTTACTTTCGTTGCACTCGTTGCGGTATTCGTTGTCCACTCAAGACCTCTAGAACTTCTAAGAATTCTAATCGCAAATTCTACAACTGACTGGTTAATTAGTTGCTATTCTTTGCTTATTCTTATATAGTTCATTGCAAGTTATGCATTTTCTATTTCAAAAGAAAAAAATATGTAATACTATTAAGTAGGAAGCTTAAGTGGGGATGGAAAACTTATAAATGTCCCAAAATGCAGTTGCAGGGACGGATTATGACGAAAGCCAACGTAGTTAATGCTTTCTTTATATTGACTTGGGTGATAACTTGCATGATACCATGTTGATGCCAACTTAAGTTGTTCCTACACCTTGCAACTATTGTCATCAGCATACCCCTAGCCAGCTTAATTAAGTCGGTCTACATATTTGTAGATTAATGGAATGATATATATACTATAAAATGTATAGTTATAATTGAGTGTATTGAAGATCGAAGAGAGAATGTTATTAAGTTTGTTGAATATTGCGGCAAACTAAACAAATGCTACTTAGTTTATTTTATCAATGCAAAACTAAGTAAATACTACTTAGTTTATGACCAAAACTGTTATTTGAAATATATATGGGGACTACTATTCGACATTCACTCCTATGCGTCAAACGAGTTTCTAATAAAATTTCAAAGTATAGTACATATATGTATATATATACATATAGTACTTATTATTAAGTTTATTGAATATTACGGCAAACTAAGCAAATGTTACTTAGTTTATTTTGTCAATGAAAAACTAAGTAAGTGCTACTTAGTTTAGTAAATGCTACTTAGTTTATTTTACTAAGTAAGTGCTACTCAGTTTATTATACTAAGTAAGTGTTACTCAGTTTAGTAAATGCTACTAAGTAAACTAAGTTTATTTTAAAATTTATTTGTACGTTATTTTATGTAGCAGTGGAACTAAATAAATGCTACTTAGTTTATTATAGTATATTATTTCTAATTATTTTAATTCATTTAATATATTGTAATTTAATTTAATTTATTTAATTACTTTAATTTATTTAATTTCATTTTATTTTAGGTTTATTTATATAATATTATATTAAAATATTTTATTTAATTGATTTATGTTAATTTATTTATTTTAATTTCTTTTGTATTATATTATAGTATATTATTTTTCACTTTAATTTAATTTAATTTAAGTGAATTAAGTTATATTAAATTTAATTAATTAATTTATTTTTTTTATTTATGTATTTTAATTTATTTTGTATTATATTATTTTTTTTATTTAATTTTATTTACTTTAATTTAATTTATTTAAATTAAATTAAATTTATTTATTAAATTTGTTTATTTTTTTATTATAATATATTATATTATTTAATTTAATTAGTTTTTATTAAGTTACATTTAAATAACTTAATTAAGCAGATGTATTCACTTAAGTTTGTGATATAAAAGTTTAAATAACTTTTATATTGTGCAACAAGTATTTTATGAATAAATAAATTTATGATCAAATACTTGTGATGACAGATATCAAGTATAATAAATAAATCAGTTAAGCAATACTTGATATAACAAATATATTTGCTTAACTCAAAGAATATATAATAAATATTTTATCCATTATGTGAATGATTATAAATAAAGTCACTTAATACTTTGAGAAATCGTACGGTCCGATTCCCTCACTTAAAAGAAATATCCCTGTAGCCTCGATTTCTAAGTATGACAAAATTTATAGTTTCACAATTGATATTTGTATAAATATTTTTGATAGATCATATAGATTTTCAAATCCGATTCGGATGATTCACTCTTTTCAGAGGAATATCTCTGTGTTGTTTTGAACTATCAAGTGTAGATCTATTTTACGATATTTATATAAATAATATCAATAAAAGGCCACTTAGAGTTTTAAGGAATCGTACGGTCTGATACCCTCACTTAAGAGGAATATCTTCGTAGCCTTGGTGTCTAAGTATGACTTTTTATTTGACAAATAGATGAAATATAAATATATAGATGTGTATAACAATTTATATTCGTCATATATCAATAAATTTAAATAAGTAAGAGATAATTCAAATAAAGTAAATCTACCAACGTATCTCAATTACTTAGACCGATTTTCTCTTCCCAAATGATCAGAACTTTGATAAGAAGAGAGATAGAAAGCTTTTTAGAGAGAGTGTGTGTGTTCGCAAGGAGTAAACTTTTCTTTTCAATTGAATTGACAAATTAAAAATGAAAGAAAGGCCTCCTATTTATAGATTTTTGAGGCTGTGGCAAAATGATAATTTTTGAAATCTGTTTTGAAATTAATGGCTGAGATTTAATATTTGAAATGGGCGGTTCAGATGAATCAGATAAAAAACTTCACGCGGATTGCTCAATGCTGAGGAAATCAAATTATAGCCCACACAAATTTTTGCCAATTTGTTCATTAAATGCCCACATTAAATTTGGTCAAGGCAGCATGCATTTAAATCTCAACACATTAAATCTCCAATACATTCAAAATCTCCAGCACATTAAATTAATAATGTGTCCCAAAAAGTGTCTCAAATCATTAAACACTCCAATACTTTCGGCACATGCAAGCTTTTAATTCTTTAGTTTATTTAATGTTTACATGTCACATTCATTTATATATCCATACAAATATTCACATGGTTTAAACACACACACACGTTACATATATATATTGTGCATGTATACATATTAAACATATATATAAATATATATATATATACGGTACATATATTCATATATATATATTTTGTAATTTCTTTTTGCAATCTTTAGATAATAAAATTATTTTGAGAATAAATAGAGAAACTCTTTGTCTTTGGAAATGTTATTATATGAATCAATTTCATTAACACTTGATATTAAATTATCAAGGTCAAGAAAATCAATTTAATAGCATTTAAAAAATATTTTTGGTCAAAGTAACTAAAATAATTAAAACAATTATAATATAAATCTTATGGAGATGATTCTACCCTTTTAATTAATTAATTTATTAATTATTGTTATCATCAAAATAAACCTAAAAGTTAGAGACCCAACATGTTGAAATTATGTAATTGATCTTTTATTGTCGTTGTTTTCTTCTCTATATATTTTTCTCGGCATAAGCTTCAGAACCAACGAATTGAAAATCATAACAGTACCGATCTTATAGAAAAATTTCTAGCAATCTGATTTTTCTTTGATATTTATTTGTTGTTGTTGGAAATTCGTAGATATTGTAATCATATTCGTTCTTGATTAAAAATTGTATACAAGCCTACTGTGATTTGTGATTGATCCAGTGGTGGATATGACTGTGCAAAACAGAAGCTAAAGGTTGTAGTGGTGCAAGGGTTGCAGTGGTGCAAGAGGTAACTGTTGTGCAACAGGGGGCAGTGGTGTCCAACAGAGTCAGAGTTGTTTTGTACATAGAGTAACTTCTGTTATTGATTGACTATTAATCTAATAAAAGAGTCTTCAATACCAGCTGGTATTAGACGTGGATTATGCCATTAGATTAGAGGTTAAGGACTAAAACACGTAAAAAATCTTGGTGTTGTGATTTTCTGTTTATCTTGTTTTCATTGCATTAATTATGCACTTTATTTCAATTCATACTTACACTGTTAAAATTTAAGTTGTAACTGCATAACAAGTTCAAATATATAGCTAAGCAGTCAGGTTCAAACTTGTCTGGATAATTCAAAGAATGTTATGCATATTAGATTAATATATACATTTAAGCAGACAGGTTTTACCTTGGCTATATAGTTGAGTATTTGTCTTTGCATATCAAGAGTCATATAAACCTTTAGCTGACATGCATTAACATGTCTAGATACTTATTTAGCAAAAAAAATTAAAACTGTCATTGTTAATCAGTTAAGTTTGATACACCTATTCAACATCCCCTTCAGGTGTGCACACGCTCTAAATTTCACATGGCATATCAATAATAAAATATTTGTGTTAAACGAAATAAACCTAATTTTAATAATGTTGTATGATTCTAACACTAATAGTGTGTATATATATATGGGCTATATGTATATACACAACTGTGTATTACATAATCGCCTATGGCGATAATTTTTTTGGGCTATACCCGTCGTCATATATCAGAATAGCTATAGCGACGGTTCAAGCCCAAAAAAACCGTCGCCATAGACGACTGTGTACTACATAACTGTGTATATATATTTTTCCCTATATATATATATATATACGATCCGGATCTTAAGCTCACCCTTTATCCAACATACCTTGTTCACCCTCCTTTAGCGACGAATCGGGCGACGGTTCGGCCCGTCGCTATATATACAACCGTCGTCTATATGTTTTCCGTCGCTATATGTTGTCCGTTGTTAAAAGCTAAGATGACGGTTTTATATATAGCAACGGACCAAACCGTCGCCCGAACCGTCGTCCGATCCGTCGCTAAAGGGGGGTGAGCAAGGTATGCTGGATAAAGGGTGAGCTTAAGATTCTAACCGTGTATATATATATATATATATATATATATATATATATATATATATATATTCTAGGACGAAGCCGAGCCGATATGATAGGCGGGCGAAGGGAGCGAGACCAAGCCGAGCCACTAGTGGAGTGGCGAAGGAGGCCTACTATACGGATACTTGTCTAGTAACCGGTGAAATAAAAAAAACCTAAAAAAATTAAGTGAACTATTGAGGCTATCAGTGTGATTGATCAGACAAGTACCAAGGGCTTTCGGTAGACTTCTTTCATTTCCGAATTTGCTTGCGACAAGTCCTAGCATTAGTATGAGTTCGTTGACCGCGTAATGGCGATCCATCTTGATGACTATATATATATATATATATATATATATATACGGTCCCTTTCATATGCGGACTGAAGCAACAAACTGTGAATGAATTGGTCTAAAAAACACGCGGGTTGAGCTCTGGGTCAAATTGGGAAAAAATAGCGGGAACCAGAGCAAAGATCGTGGTTCTCTCTCTCGCTCTTCCCTCTCTCTGTCAAAGAGACCCTATCCCCCTCTCTCTCTCTCAAAGGAGTCTGAAGCAAATCGGAAGGCAAATCGAAAGGTAAAGATTCCTACAAAGACTATCGAAAGGTAAAGCCTGTAAGCCTTTCATAGCGCTCTTGCTCTAGAGCAGATCTTGAAACCCTAGCTTCTTCCTTGATAAACCGCTAAATTTGCTCAAGAATTGTTCGCTTTTATTCCTTTTGCCGTCAAGAATTCATTTCCCAATCGAATTAGAGCTTTCGTTTGATCAATTTCTCGACGCTTCGAGTAGGTTTTTTTCGGAGAAGCATTTCAATTTATAATAATTCTTTATTTTCTAATTTATAGAAATTGATTGAAGTTTAATGATTAAATTGTTAGAAATTGTTGTGGAAGGTTGTATTGTTCGTGAATCAGAAGGATTCAGAAGTTATAAGGATGGAATGGGTTATGGAGTTGAAATTTATACTTCAATATCCATATAAAATCTTAACCTATGTATGTTAGGTGTTTGTAAAAATGTCTCAATAAGGTTATTTTGATTAAAACATGAAAAATTAGTTTGTTTTCTCTGTAAAATTGTTGAGGATATAACGAGTTATAGATTAACTCAGTTGTTTATAATAGCATGATTAATGGCTTTAGAAATCTAAATAACATGATGCAGCGCTTGCCTTGCATAAGAAAATGACCGATGAAGGGATTCCATGTGCCTTGCAAACATACACTACTTTAATTGATGGATTATTTAAAGATGGAAAAATAATCCTTTCTTCATACCTGTATACAGAGATGCTTGCAAAGTGTATTAGGCCAGATGTCTTTCTTGAGCTTTGAGTTTGTAAATTTAACCCTATCCTTTCGAGTTTCAAGAACAATAAAATTATTGGCTATGGTTTTTAATTGTCTATTGAAATTTGTTTGTACTAATATTGCAGTCATATAAGTTTTAGAGATTTTTTTATATATAACAAGTTGACGTAATTCATTCAAATATACAATTTGGAATTATTTTTGATCTTTTATATGCCTGTCTTCTGATAGAAAATATGTCATCAAATTCGTCTACTGCTACATCCGTATGGCCTCCGTTCATATGTCGTTATGGTACGGGCCCGTGTATAGTAAAACTTTCAATGTCGAAAAAAAATCCGGGTAGACACTATTATTCTTGCCCAAGAATGGTATGTATTTATTTATTGTAATTTTTGTATATTTGTTCCTTTGACACAAGTGAATAAATTTATTGTGTCCCAAAATATGCAGCAATATGGTAACTTCATCAGCTGGTGTGACGAATATGTTTGAGTGTTGCATAATCAAGGGAGGTTGCAGATGGACACATCCGAGCGTTTAAATGTAACAACTCATCCAACGAATACTAACGACTCCAACGAATTAGCCATGGTGAAAATTGAAATCCGTCAATTGCAACTAACTCAACTATTTGTCATAATTGTTAATGTTATGTATGCGGTGTTGTTGTTAATGTTATTAAATCGGTTGTAATTTTGATAAGTTTCATTATCTAACCAACACATTATGTATAAGATTTGTGCATTTATAGGTATTGAATGAGATTTTCTACTATGTTGGTTTTACAGTAGTAGTACTTTAAATTAAGGAACCTTGCTTCAAATATGTTAATTGAAGTTTATGAGCTCGAGTATTGAAAACAAATTCTGTTAATATTTTTACAATTCGAAAACAGAACAGTTTTAATATAATTATAACTGTAACACTCTTTTTAAGTTCTAGATAATGCCTGTTTAGAACTATGGAAGGACCCAAATTGTTAAATTACAACAAAAGAAAAGTTCAAGAACATATAGACTATATATTACCCTACTTGGAAATAGTTGAAGTTAAAGCATATTTAGTTGTCCCAAAAAAATGTTCCACTTTGATTATGTTGCAGTATATTAAATTATTCCCTTAAATTACAAGAAACACATCCAAACAACATGGCAGTGGGCACCAAATATACTTCTAATTGAATGCATGTCTATAAGTAGCCATTACAAAATTAAATTGCAATCTAATTATCCAACCAACAAAACAACAAAACTAGCAAATTACTGCTGAGAGTTCCGACTGGGTTTTATAAATGATCTCTATCACAGAACTAGAGCTATCACAACACTCAATCTTTTTGGCATAACATTCAGAATATGTGCGCTTGTAATAGCTTTGAAAACCTTGTGGACTCTTCACCTGCTTCTGACCATACTTTTGCCAATTGTAACCGTCAACAGAAGATGCTTTGACAATAGGTGCAGCAGATATAGTTTTTGAATCAGAAGAATTTTTCTGCTTCACTTCTGCCACACACATACTGTTCCCTAGAGGTGAAACTCTTTGTTCTTGTAAAGTTGGACTTGGTACAGATAAAATGGATTGTGTAACAGAAGTTGTTGATAATTCTAGTGAGGAAGTCTGCCACCCAGGTAACTGAAGATAATTCAGTAAATTTGCTTCATCGGTTTGAGTCATAACACTTACCAAGGCTTGTTGTTGGCTAACTCTAACTTGACTCTGCCAGAAAGAAATAAAAAAGATCAAAACTTTAGAATATAGAAACACATAAAACACTTTATGTACTCGAAAAATCATTTTCCCTACCTTCATCACTCTCCCCTTCATTTCTGTTATTCTCTACTTCCTTTTCATTATTGTCAACATTATCACCACATTCATCACTACCCCGTACTTCATCCTCTAAGTTAGCATCCATCCCTACAGTTAAAAAAACAAACAACATTTAAGTCCGGACAACAACAATTAGAAGAACATTGAGAATTGCATATTTCATGACAGATTGTTCAATGAGAAGATTCTAAACTTGGTGATGCTACAAAGAACTACCATTTTAATTCCTCACTTTTCCTATTCTGATAAGTGATACCAAACTAATGCCTGATTTTAAGATTATAGGTACATGATATATTGTTTTTATTTTGCTAGAGTTTTTCAAGTGATTCAGATAATACGAAGGAGAAAGTTTAACACAATATTTATAAGAAACAACTCACATGTCATTTCTAATCTTTCTGCACCTTCTATGCCTCTGAATCTATTTTGTCTCTTGATGTCATTTCTAATCTTTCTTGTGGGGTATGACTTTTGAATTTTGATGAACACTAAGAATTTTCTGTCAAAAGAACTAGTATATCTTCCTATATGACTGAATTTCTATGTAGTGCACCAAGTGGAAAAGAAACAATTAATAATCAAAGAACAACTACGAGATGATCGAATTTCTATGTATACGCAACCAACAAGTTTTGCAAGCATTCATATTAAACTCTTTGTATTAGAGGAGAAGAAACGAGCTCAATTTAAACATATTGCTAAAATGAAAAAGAAACTATACTATGTGTATTCGATGTCCGGCGATTTCGAAACCCTAGCTTCAGCTTCAGCGCTTTGAATGACAATCGGGGAAAGGGGGTTTGAGAGAGAATCGGCAGAGAGTGATGGATTCGCGAACTGATGAGAGTGATTTCAAACGGGTCGTGTACAATCCAAGCTTTATCGATTTCGCGAACTGATGAGTGGTCTCACTGACGAACCGATTTGCAAACCCTAGCTTTATCGTCGCTTTGAGAGAGAGAGGCAACAGGTTCTGTTCTGTACGAATTGGAAGAGTAAGAGAGAAGGAGGGGTTTTCGACCCGATATTTGTGACCCGCAAATTTTATTGGTTTCTACTCGTTTTTTCCTTGGTGCGTCTTTAATCCGCGACTTAGGTACGTTTTTGAAAGAAACCGTATATATATATACACACACCGTTATAAAGAAAATTACATAAAAGAGTGAAAGATCCTATTCCCTTAGTTTGTCCCGCATCTTGTAGTACAATAATGTTAACTTTCTTTGACAAGGAAGTGACAAGTGCACATAAATAAATGCACTTAATTACTAGTTCACTTAATTGAAAGCATATTTTTCTTCGCACGAAAAGAGTTATTTTGCATTTTTGTCAAAATTAAGTGCCAAATTATTCAAATATGGTAAAGGTGTACCCCAAAAAAAAAAAATTGAGCCTGAAACAGAGAGTCAACCGTACTAAACCAAACATACTGTGGTCGTTGATCATTCAATAAATTATCGATTACACCACAATTTTATGACAAAGAAAATCACCCAATAAAAATAATCCCCAACTCCCACTACCTTAAAACCATAAACAAACACCAAACAAGATATATAGATTTCACCAATGCATGCATGCATGCATGCAAATAAGAATAAATATCTATTGGAGATAGTTATAGGAAAATTCTTGAAGGCCCATTTCGAATTTTTCAAGGCCAGAACTCCTTTGAAGATACGGGGATTTATTTATGCCATCACATGAAGTATTATACTCATCGGTACTTGAGTTGGACAATATTGTTGATCCATAATAGTCGCTATTATAACCATTAGAACTTCTTTGTAAATACTTATGGTTGTCGTATGCAGTACTAGAGTCAGTATTATGTGCTGGAAGATTTGATTGACTATGTTCGAAGGGTGAAAATTTTTTTAGAGACTTTTCTGAAGGACGTATTTGAGACCGTAGTGATTGAGAAGAACTTCCGTTATGTATTGGAAGATTTGATTGACTATGCTCGGAGGGTGAAATTTTTTTTAGAAACTTTTCTGGAGGGCGTATTTGAAACCGTCGTAGTGATTGAGAAGAACTTCCGTTACGTGCTGGAAGATTTGATTGACTATGCCCAGAGGATGAAAAAAAAATTAGAGACTTTTCTGAAGGGCGTATTTGAGACTATAGTGATTGAAAAGAACTTTCGTTATGTGCTAGATGATTTGATCGACTATGATTGGAGGATGAAAATTTTAGGGACTTTTTCGAAGGGCGTATTTGAGACCTTAGTGATTGAGAAGAACTTCCGTTATGTATTAGATGATTTGATTGACTATGTTCAGAGAGTAAAGAATTTTGATTTGCTAATAGAGAGTTTTCCGAATGGTGTACTTGAGAACTTCTAATTTGTGCCAATGAATTTGGTTGACTGTTTTCGGAATGTAGTCCAGCTCCAAGTGTTGAATTCTCCATCAATTTCGATTGCGCTTCTCTAGACAATAGCCTCTTAGAATTTGACCTAACAAAAGAGTGCAAAAACTTTTTACTTTTTGTTTTTGTTGCAAAAGGCTAAGAATAATATATTGCTGAAAATTTATTCCATAATCTTATATGAAATAGATAATGGAATAAAGATTACACATTGTCAACTGCATACATGAAAAGTGATAATAAAATAACATACTCATACCATAATTTAAAGCTACAATGCTCATAATAATTAGCTAATCCAGAAGATAAGAAGCGTACTTCGTAACTTGAGAGCATACCTTGTTGTACCAAAACTTCAAAAAACTATCGACACCTCAGCTGTTGAGATTCATACCTAAACATGCTAAATATATATACTCACATATTAAGATTTCTATTTTTAATTCTAATTGATTGGGGGTAACGTGTCGACATTGACTTTGTCAACCTGTGTGGACCTGTTTGAAGTTTCTATTGTAGTCTTTGTCAGCTCAAGTAGAATGGTTTGGATAGAAGTGGGAAGCTTCTATACTCTATACTAACCTTTTTCTGCACAATATCTCTCCTTCATACTTACCCCTTTGATTTCCTCACAACCTAACTAACCCTTCTTTTTGTCTTGCCCTTCGAACCTATATATATATTCTCCTTCTAGACTGCTAAAGAAGGATCGAGGAAGCCAAACGAAATGGGAAGTTTCTATTGTAGTCTTTGTCAGCTCAAGTAGAATGGTTTGGATACAAGTGGGAAGCTTCTATACTCTATAGTAAGTTTTTTCTTAAAATTAGTAAATGGTAGTCGGTAGATAAGTTTGAAGTTTCATAATTTAAATTTTATGAAGCTGTTAATATTATATATCTAACATTTTTTAAGTTTTTTTTACTGATAAACACCACTAAACTCCTAAAAGTATATAAGTTTATATCAAGTATGTTACAAGGACTAATTTATTTTTAAAATAGGGGTTCACTAGTTTAAGAAATTATGTAGTTAATTTAAAACATGATTTATATTCTGTATTTAATTTTTTTAATATGCATGAAAAGTATTTCAGACGGAGGGACTATAATATATGGATAACTGTAATTTGAAATTTCGTGGTAATAGGTATGAACTCCGAGTGGGTAATCAAAGTGAATTGTTGAAGGTCTTTAAAAATTAGAAGACGACTAATCTAGCTGTCCTAATTCTTACCTAATATCACAACAAACTTGCATTTGAAATCGAGTGACTCAAAACTTTGAAATATACTTTTTTTTTGGAGAACTTTGAAATAAACTAGAATTAGACCAATTAATAGATCAATCATCTGATTAATGGACAATATATATGCTAAGTTAGGGAGGTAATATAGATTGGCCAACTGAAAAACGACACCGTTTGTAAATAATTAAGTCTCGTTCGTAATATTAAACTGCGGATGTTAAATTCATTTTTTTTTAGTTTTCAAGGTCCGATCAATTCCCAAGACTGTCATTGGTGTTTGTCTGGAATTACCGGATACTTGGAATAGATTATTATATACTTCCCTTTTGAAGACTGGAAAATGATCGTGGAAGACCCGAAAAGAAATTTTCAGAGATTGCATTTTGCATTCAACATGTTGACACAGTTTTTCACAAAGGGCGAGGGTTTAAGTTGACCCATATGACAGATATTGTTGAGATTTGATTCAAATTGTTATTTGGTAAATGTACGCATGACAGAAAATAAAATGTTTCCACTTGAAGTATCTAATGTTGAAAATAAGGCCTTGGTTGTTATTGAAAAGGATGAATCTAAATTATGGCATTTACGTTATGGGCATTTAAATATTGGTGGCTTGAAGTTGTTATGTCAAAAAGAGATGGTGTTGGGACTGCCTAAAATTGATGCTCTTGAGAATGTGTGTGAAGGGTGTATATATGGAAAACAAAGTAAAAAATCATTTCATGTAGGAAAATCATGGAGGGCTACAACTTGTCTTGAATTAGTTCATGCTGACCTATGTGGGCCTATGAATACTAAATCATTAGGTGGAAGTAAATATTTTCTGCTATTTACTGATGATTATAGTCGAATGAGTTGGGTGTATTTTGTGAAAAACAAGTCAGAATCTTTTGAATGCTTTATCAAGTTCAAGGCTTTTGTTAAGAAGCAAAGTGGAAAGTGTATCAAGCTCCTCCACACAGATAGGGGTGGTGAATTTTTATCTCACAAATTGAACACTTTTTGTGAAGAAAATGGAATTCACAGGGATTTAACGGCACCATACACCTCGGAGCAAAATGGTGTAGCCGAACGAAAGAATCGTACTATGGTGGAGATGGCTAGAAGCTTAATAAAGGCGAAGAGACTTCCAAATGATTTTTGGGCAGAAGCAATCACTACTGCAGCGTACTTGTTGAATATTTCTCCCACAAGGGTTGTATTCAATCGGACACCTTATGAAGCTTGGAAGGGTATAAAGCCTCAGGTAAGCCATCTTAAAATCTTTGGTTGCATTGCTTATACTCTGTTGCCTTCCCAAGAACGTCGTAAGCTTGATGAGAAGTCCCTCAAATGTATTTTTATTGGTTATTGTGCTCAATCAAAAGCATATCGATTATATAACCCTGTTGGTGGCAAAGTGATTATTAGCAGAAATGTAATATTTGACGAAGTTGGTGAATGGAATTAGGAGGTGAACAACGAAATTGCACAAATTCAAGTTTTAGCAGAAAGTGCAGGACCTACATGTGAAGTACAAGAAAGCTCAGCAACTTCACCCCAGTCAACTCCAATAAGTAGCCATTCAACTCCAACAAGCAGTCCTTCGTCTACTTCAGAAGAGTCTTCAGAACAGACTCCACTACAAAAATTTAGATCTTTTGCTGAAATCTATGAATGTACCTTTGCTTTTTTTACTTCAGATCCTACAACTTTTGAAGAAGCTACCAAAAATAAAGAATGGAACAAAGCAATGAAGGAAGAGATGATGGCAATAGAGAAGAATGAAACTTGGGAATTACGAGACCTTCCATAAGGTAAAAGTGCTATTGGATTAAAGTGGATTTTCAAAACAAAGTTTCATGCTGATGGAAGTATACAAAAGTACAAGGCGCGACTAGTAGCAAAGGGGTATTCACAGCTAGAAGGTATTGATTTTACCGAAACCTTTTCTCCTATCGTTCGATTTGAAACTGTGAGAATTACTTTAGCTTTGGCTGCTCAATTTAAATGGAATGTTTATCAGTTTGATGTTAAGTCAGCTTTCCTTAATGGTGACTTGAAGGAAGAGGTGTATGTCACATAGCCTGAAGGATTTATTGTCAATGGAAAGGGGGAGAAAGTGTACAAATTGAAAAAAGCCCTATATGGACTTACACAGGCTCTGCGAGCATGGTACACTAAAATTGATTCATTTTTTTGAGAGAATAGATTTGTTAGAAGTGAAAATGAACATACTCTCTATTTGAAGAGGAATGGGAACCATAATTTTTTGGTAGTTTGCATTTATGTCGATGGCATGATTTATACAGGTTCTTCAAGTTCTTTTCTTAGAGAATTTAAATTATGTATGATGAGGAAGTTTGAAATGACAGATTTAAGAAAACTGCACTATTTTCTCGGGATGGAAGTGAAGGAAGGAACGAATGGAATTTTTTTGTCACAAAGGAAATATGTATAAGATCTTTTGAAGAGGTTTCATATGCTTAATTGTAAGGTTGCAACCACTCCGATGAACACGAATGAAAAGCTTCAACATGAAGATGGAACAACTAATGCTGATGGTAAATACTTTAGGAGTTTAGTTGGTGGTTTGATTTTTTTGACACATAGTCGACCCGACATTGTTTTTTCTGTTGGCGTGGTCTCAAGGTTTATGCATAGTCCAACGAAGCATCATTTGGGATCAGCTAAAAGGATCTTATGTTATGTTGCGGGAACAATGTATTATGGAATTTGGTATTCACAAGTTAGCACTTTTAAATTATTTGGATTTACTGACAGTGATTGGGCAGGTTCTTTGGATGATCGAAGAAGTACTTCGGGAAGTATTTTTACTCTCGGGTCTGGCGCAATCACTAGGAGCTCAAAAAAACAAGCAACAATTGCATTATCATCTTCGGAAGCCGAATATATAGCAGCTGCTTCTTCAGCGTGTCAAGCATTATAGTTAAGAAGACTGTTAGCGGATCTTTCACAGGAGCAGGAAGAAGCTACTGATATACTTTGCGATAATAAGGCAGCAATCGTAATAACCAAAAATCCAGTCTATCACGGAAGATCCAAGCACATAGACATACGCCATCATTTCATTCGAGAGGTAGTAACTAATGGACAAATAGATCTTAAGTTTTGCAAAACAGATGAGCAGGTTGCAGATATTTTTACGAAGGCACTTCCTCAAGCTAAACATGATTACTTCAGAGATCAACTTGGTGTAAGCAATTTTGAATCAAGGGGGAGTGTTGAGATTTGATTCAAATTGTTGTTTACTGTTATTGACTTGGTCATTTTTTGTTGCTTGTTTTTAGTCAAAGTTTGTTTTTGTTTTTCAATAAGGTCATGTTACATGATCCTTTATGTTGTTATCTGTTCCAGATTTTTCTCTCTTTAGTTGAGCTTAATAGGAGTTCAATTATCATTGTAAACCTATAAAAGGCCTGTTCTGTTCAAAAATAAGATGAAGCAACAAGCATTATTTTTCAGCATAAGATTTCTCTTATTGCTCTGTTTTTTATTTCTCTTCCTATCTATATTCCAACAGATATATCACTAGAATGAGAGTGTAAAATTCCAAAACGTATATCTTTGGCATTCAAAATGATCAGAGCCTTGAAAACTAAAAAAAATTAAATTTGACATCCGTAGTTTAATATTGCGGACGTGACTTATTAATTGGTCATTTGGTCATACCTAGCGTCCACATTATTAAACTGTGGACGGGGGACTTACAAAGGAGGGGCATTTTGGTCTTCTGTCTCATCCGCAGTATTAAACTAAGAAATATTGAAAACCAAACTGGGACGGACCCTCTATTTAACCGTTTAATCTTCGGATAGAGGGTAACGATGTGTTATAAGAGTAACCTTAAGTTGATATCATTAGCTATGGATCGGTGTCCCTTATATATATGCTAAGTTAGCTACACTACAAGAAAATCGGCTAATTCCGACGAAATTTTTCGTCGAACTTAAGGCCTTTCCGTCGATATTAGAGTTATTTTCGATGAAAATATCCGTCGACCATTCCGTCGTCATTAACCTCCTCGACATTAAATTCGTCAAAAATTCAATCGAAAATAATTATCCCCGATGGACTAACCTCGACGGACTTATCGATTGAACTTACACTAAGATCGACGAAATGTGGTTATTGCCGACGGAATAGTGCGTCAAAAATAACGATTTATTAATTGGCTGGATTTTAATTCAGACAGTTAATATCGACGGAATGTGACTAAAGTCGACGGACCAATTCCTCGAGAATAGTAAATTTGAAAAATTAAATTAAATACAGGTTACTAATTCTGACGAAAGTTCCCTCGGCATTAGCCTATTCTGTCGAGAATAATAAGAAATTTTTTTAGCTGATTTTTGTAATTTTCATTTCCAGGGTTTTAAACCCCAATAATGTACTTGTAATCTGTTCCATCTCAATCATACATACAATAATATATTCCCAATTCCAAATAATAGTAAAAACCTGTTATATCCAATCACATACTCTAATACCAACAACGTACGCTACAACGTTCCATAACGATTACAAATACACGCTATAACGTTCCATAACGTTCAGTCCCATAACGATTACAAATATACGCTAATGTTACTAAGATAACAAGTATAAATATCAAATAACTCATAAAGAATTATAACAAATAATACGCTAACGACAAACTGATCACAAACCTGTTTGATTTACAAAACTCGTACGAAGTAAACTAAATTTTAAACAAAATGTACAAATGTTCTACAATATAATGAATACAATCTATACAAAAGAGCTAGCACGTAAAACTAGCTAGCTAGTAGGAGGAGGATCATCAGACGAGGGTGGGCGACGCTGATGCTCATCGCCATCGTCACCCTGCAAATAAGATTAAAGATATAAATCATTAGTCTATATAATATGTGAGAATTAAAAGACTGCTAAATGAAAATAAATTAACATGCAGAATACCTGACTCTCGGGCTGCTCTAGTGGATGAGAATCAGTATCAATGACCCTCCGATCGCCATCTCCACCATGCAGATAGGATTAAAAATATAAATCAATAGTCTATATAATATGTGAAAATTAAAAGACTGCTAAATAAAAATAAAATAACATGCAGAATACCTGACGACTCTCGGACTGCTCACCAAAAGCCTCCAATAGTAGAGTAACCACCATCCGGAGCACCTCACCGCTTAACGCGGTGAACTGCTCGAACGATAATCCAGTACTCTCTACGGTGGCCCCTACTATAGTATCCTGAGCCAGCTGATGAAGGCGAGAATGGGTAGGTAAGTGCTGACATCGGAAAGACAGATCCGTCTGAAACATATTCGATACCGCCGCTATAACCCTCTGGAAGAGCGCATCATCTAAACCAGCGCCCATATGAGATGATCTAACTGGTGGTCTCGGACGCTGGCGCTGGCTAGAGCCTGCGATAATAAACCAATATATTCCGTAGTATATATAAATTTTATTTTATTTTAAAACTTAAGATATATTATATATTACCTCCAGGTAGAGTATTCACGGGTATCCTCGGCAAGCCCAACATGCGATACTTGTCGGTATTCAAAGTAGGGGGAGCCTGATACGCAACCCATAGTCTCAGCTCCTCATCCCGAGATAACTCAATCTCAGGCAGAGGAGTGGTGGAATCTAGAGGTTGTGGATCCCCCCTAGCAGCCTACAACTCAGCTAGACGGGCGTCCCAAAGGCACTAAAAACGATCCGAAATGTTATTTGTATATGTGAGTTAATTATATTATTTGATTAATAATTTAATATTAATAATAGCTTCAAATTTAGACTAAGTCTTACCCGTATAGCTACAACTGCAGGAGACATGCGAGAGTCCTTAAGGGTGTGGGCTCTATCCCAGAACTCACTCATCGTAGGGGGTCGGCCCAAGCTGGAGACTATGACCTAATAATTAAGATAATTAAAATTGTATTAAGTATGTTACTGACAATTGACTAACTAAACAACAAAATATGCAATACTTACCAACTTCACCTCCTCAAACGACTGTGAGCCAGTCGTGTGTACGACTCGGAGCTGGCTTTGATTTTTCTTTGTTTGCTCCGACTTCTTCTTGAACACCTCATCATCCCAGTGCTGACACATAGCCTCCCAAGCCTGATCACCGACTATGCGGGGCTGATGAGCTTGGATCGCAGTCCCAGGCTGCTCACTAACCGCCCGGGCCGCCCGCTGTCTCATCTCGTAAAGCCAGCCGGATTAGTTCTTCGCGACAAGTGTAGTAATAACACTGTCGCCGGCTGCTAGAGATATGCCCTCCTCATATCTAAAATAAACCTATAAGAAAAGTTGTATCGACATACCATAATTCATTTGAAAAGTATATAATGGTAAATGATAATGCATTGTTACTTGAAGCTATGTAATTTGACTTACGTGAAAATCGCGCAGCACAGTGTCCATGAATGAGGCATCATACTGGGCGAACTGGCTAAAGCGCATATAGCCAGTAGGCAAGTGTGTCAGGTAGATGGCGTGTAGCGTCGCTGTAAGACCCCAGATTTTATGAATAAATATTAATTTTTATATATTATTTTTAAACAGTAAGGGTTGTTTTGATAAATGTGGTGAGTTATGAGAAATATGTGTAAATTTTTCAAAGTTAGCAAGTGGTAATAAAATACTCATTGTTGTCGGGGAATATTCGTTTGGTCGTGGAATATTCTTGTTGTCGGGAAATATTCGTACGACGGCGCAATTATTTGTGGACCCCACAACGGAATAACTGTCGGATGAAGAAAACGACAAGAATGAGTTTTCTAAAAATAACAGCGTGGTTGTTACCGTTAAAACTGTTGAAATACCCGGTGGTTAAAATACAGTAATACGCAGTGATGCACAGTAGCACACGGTATTGCACAGTAATTCTAATTATTGATTCTTACGTAAGAAGTCACTACTCAATAATTGTTACAGTAATTACTGTTTAATATATTATTGATTCAATAATTGCTACATTGATAATTGCATAATATTTTATTGATTCAATAATTGTCATTGCAAAGTATTTCAAATTATCAAATAAATAACTCATATTATTTGAATAATATTATTAGATAACATTATTGGCAATGTCTAAGGAAGTTCTGTCTAGGAGGGGTTATTTAATTGCGCGCCAGTAAGGAGAAATCCTTATCGAAAGGCCCCCTCTTTCCTGGGAACGACCTGGTTGTCAATATTGTAGTTCTGTAATATTATTTGTGAATAATTAATTATTGATTTATATGATAAGAAAATATTTATTTTTGTGGATATAAAAGAAGGAATTAGTACTGAGGTATTTTTATCAATATTGGTTATTATTATTGTGAATTATAATATTAATGATGAAAAAAAATGTTATTTAAAAATATGTTTTGTGAAGCCAAGTGAATTGAGATAAATAGAGGGGGTTTTATTGAAGTATTTGTTGTAAATTTTGCTTATTACATGGACCCCCACTTACCCATTTTTCAAAACTGTCGGTAGAAGTTATCTCAATTTTGTTATATATATATATATATATATATATTATGATTGGGTGAGCGGGGGGGGGGGGGGAAAGGAATCACGGATAGAACGATGGAATGATGGAAATGGTGGAAAAGGTGGAATGGTGTATATATATATATAATATGTGTGTGAGTGTGTGATGTGTGTGTGTGTGTGTAATATTGGTGTGTGGTGGGTGGTGGTAAGTTGCCCGGGAAAGGAGGGAATATATATGATATATATATAAATGATACGTATGAATGAGGGAGTATACATTTATATATATATATATATATATATATATATATTATTTTATATAAATTTTTTGTTTTATTAAAATATTTTATTGCACAGTAATGAATAGTAAATTAAAAATTTTCACCGGTTGCAGCGCCCGTGAAAAATACTATTTGCCCGTGATTTTTAAAATTCAAATAGTACCCTTCCATTCTCCTATAAATAGGATGCTTAATTTAGAATTGAAAATCACACCAGAATCAGAAGTTTTCTCTCTCTATAATATCGAGCGTATTTTTGTGAGTATTTAGATACTTTGAATGTTGCTATTCAGTGCAAGTTTCCTTCAGCATTATACCTGAAATTCCAGTTAGAAGTACTGTTCTTTTAAAGTAAAGGATATTATTTTATTGCAATACTCGTAAGAAATATTATTTTCTTTCATATTCCATATTATGAAAGCGATAATATTTCATTTCATATACCAAAATTAAAATTTACTACGGTAAGTATTGCTTCCATAATTCCTGAAATGATCAGAAATTCTTCGAATTTTGCGTTTTATCTAGTATCATTTCATTGGAATGTTGGTATGAATTTTATTATGAAATTTTTACCTTTTCATGTCGGGTTACTATTCACGTATACGGCACTATTCATGTATATGATACTATTCACGAATACGGCACTATTCACAGAAAAATAAAATTTTCTTCTAATTATCCAAGTTGGCTATTAGGGGAAATATCTTTGATTGTATCCAAGTTTCGATTTTTATTCTTAAATTTTGCTCTACAAAGTATTATTATGAAGTATTTTTGAACTTGGATAGACTGATTTACAAATCCGTAATCTTTGTCCTTTATCTTACTGGATTCGTTTGCTTTAAGATATTTTTCATCATCCTCAATCCTATATAGTGATATAACTGAATATTTTTGGCTTGTAGAGCAAAGATGAATGATTACCTGATGAATATCTTTGGCCCATAGTGCAAAGATGGACAGGTGTTGAGATGAACATGACCAACTGATGATACAAATGAATATCTTTGTGCTCAACGTTTGAACTTGACTCTTGAGAAATTAGACTTTGACTTATCTGTTGAAACTCCGTTGGGTGAAACCTTCGTTACATTCACAGTTTACAAATCCTGGTTGATTCAAATTGGTACCCTCACCCTACCTGTTGATATTATATCTTTGAAAATACTTGAATTTGATGTGATTTTTGGAATCGACTGGTTAACCACTCATCTTACTAAAATTGATTATTTTCGTAAAGTTGTTATTTTCATATTCCTAAATAACCCGTTGTGCTAATTCAAATCAATCAATGTCATTTCAAGTCATAAAGCTATTCGTTTATTGAAAAACGGATGTCAAGTTTTCTTAGTCCATGTCACTGATTTAAAACAGAATACATCAGATTTGAATGATATTTCTGTTGTTAATGAGTTTCCTGATGTATTTTCCGAAGAACTTTCCGGTCTACCCCCAGAACGTGAAGTTTAATTCTTTATTAACCTTGAACCCGGTACAAAACTCATTTCTAAAACCCCATATCGAATGGCTCCTATTGAACTCCAGGAGTTAAAGGTCCAACTACAGGAGTTATTGGACATCGGTTTTATCGTCCTAGTACGTCTCCTTGGGGTGCTCGTGTTTTATTCATAAGGAAGAATGACGGTAGTATGCAACTTTATATTAACTATCGGGAGTTAAACCATGTCACCATTAAGAATAGGTATCCGCTACCTCGCATTGATGACCTGTTCGACCAGTTGTAAGGTGCGCAATTCTTCTCAAAGATCGATTTTCGTTCTGGATATCATCAGTTAAAGATTAGAACTGATGACATTCCAAATACTGTCATTAGAACTCGATACGCGCATTACGAATTTTTAGTTATATCTTTCGGATTGACCAATGTCCATACTACGTTCATGGACATGATGAACCGAATATTTGAGAAATATTTGGATCATTTTGTGATTGTCATTATTGATGACATCCTAATATTTATTTATTTAGAACGAACTCAACATGCGACAACGACGTTGGTTGGAGCTGTTGAAAGATTACGATCATACCATTCAATACCATCCTGGAAAAGCGAACGTGGTAGCTGACGCGTTGAGTGGAAGATCGTATGCGATGCTGTCAACACAAAGACCCATTTTGTGTGACTTACAAAGGATGAAGATAGAGTTCAAGACTCCTGGGACCCACGTGATGATGTCAAATATGCGAGTAGAACCAGCTTTAATTGATAAAGTTAAAGCTACTCAAGCTACAGACCCGGAGCTGATGAATATGAAGAAGAAGATGTTATTCCAAAAAATAAGAATCGATGAAGAAGGAATACTTCGAGTCAACTCCAGACTTTGTGTTCCTAACGATCCTGATTTGAAGTATAGAATCATGATGGAGGCACACAACACACCGTTCGCAATCCATCCTAGAAGTACCAAAATGTATCGTGATATTCGACATACATTCTGGTGGAGCAACATGAAGAGAGAGATCGCGGAGTTTATCTCGAGGTGTTTAACGTGTAAACGTATCAAGGCGAAGCATCAAGAGCCATAAGTAAAGAGCCCCGAGCCTCTCGTTGGTGACTTCTTGTGTGGGGTGCACCGAAGCCAGACTCTCCGTAGGAGACGACGTTTTTGTGCGGTGGCAAACTGATAGGTATCATTGTGAAGTACTATGGTTGAAGCACCATGAGAGTCACAGTTGGAATCGAATAAATGACTTGGGAGTTAAAATCAAAAATAAAAACGAGGTATCCTCACCGTTTCGACATACCAGGTACGTACGTCAATTTCGAGGACAAAATTTCATAAGGAGGGGAGGTTGTAAGACTCCAGATTTTATGAATAAAAATTTAATTTTTATATATTATTTTTAAACAGTAAGGGTTGTTTTGATAAATGTGGTGAGTTATGGGAAATATGTGCAAATTTTTCAAAGTTAGCAAGTGGTAATAAAATACTCATTGTTGTCGGGGAATATTCGTTTGGTCGTGGAATATTCTTGTTGTCGGGAAATATTCGTACGACAGCGCAATCATTTATGGACCCCACAACGGAATAACTGTCGGATGAAGAAAACGACAAGAATGAGTTTTCTAAATTTAACGGCGTGGTTGTTACCGTTAAAACTGTTGAAATACCCAATGATTAAAATACAGTAATACGTGGTGATGCACAGCAGCACACGGTATTGCACAGTAATTCTAATTATTGATTCTTCGTAAGAAGTCACTACTCAATAATTGTTACAGTAATTACTGTTCAATATTTTATATTATTGATTCAATAATTGCTACATTGATAATTGCATAATATTTTATTGATTCAATAATTGTCATTTCACAGTATTTTAAATTATCAAATCAATAACTCATATTATTTGAATAATATTATTAGATAACATTATTGACAATGTCTAAGAAAGTTCTATCTAGGAGAGGTTATTTAATTGCGCGTCAGTAAGGAGAAATCCTTATCGGAAGGCCCCCTCTTTTCTAGAAACGACTTGGTTGTCAATATTGTAGTTCTGTAATATTATTTATGAATAATTAATTATTAATTTATATGATAAGAAAATATTTATTTTTGTGGATATAAAAGAAGGAATTAGTGCTGAGGTTTTTTTATCAGTATTGGTTATTATTATTGTGAAATATAATATTAATGATGAAAAAAAAATGTTATTTAAAAATGTGTTTTGTGAAGCCAAGTGAATTGAGATAAATAGAGGGATTTTTATTGAAGTATTTGTTGTAAATTTTGCTTATTACATGGATCCCCACTTACCCATTTTCCAAAACTGCCGATAGAAGTTATCTCAGTATTGTTATATATATATATATATATATATATATATATATATATATATATATATATATTTATATAATGATTGGGTGAGGGGGGAAAGGAATCACGGATGGAATAATGGAATGATGGAAATGGTGGAAAAGGTGGAATGGTGTATATATATATAATATGTGTGTGAGTGTGTGATGTGTGTGTGTGTGTGTAATATTGGTGTGTGGTGGGTGGTGGTAAGTTGCCCGGGAAAGGAGGGAATATATATGATATATATATATAAATGATACGTATGAATGAGGGAGTATACATTTATATATATATATATATATATATATATATTATATATATATAAGTTTTGTTTTATTAGATTATAAGTAGAATATATTATATTTTATTTAAATTTTTTTGCTTTATTAAAATATTTTATTGCACAATAATGAATAGTAAATTAAAAAATTTCGCCGGTTGCAGCAATTGTGAAAAATACTGTTGGTCCGTGATTTTTAAAATTTAAATAGTACCCTTCCATTCTCCTATAAATAGGATGCTTAATTTAGAATTGAAAATCACACCAGAATCAGAAGTTTTCTCTCTCTATAATATCGAGCGTATTTTTGTGAGTATTTAGATACTTTGAGTGTTGCTATTCAGTGCAAGTTTTCTTCAGCATTATACCTGAAGTTCCAGTCAGAAGTACTGTTCTTTTGAGGTAAAGGAAATTATTTTATTGTAATACTCGTAAGAAATATTATTTTCTTTCATATTCCATATTATGAAAGAGATAATATTTCATTTCATATACCAAAATTAAAACTTACTACGGTAAGTATTGCTTCTATAATTCCTGAAATGATCAGAAATTCTTCGAATTTTGCGTTTTATCTAGTATCATTTCATTGGAATGTTGGTATGAATTTTATTATAAAATTTTTACCTTTTCATGTCGGGGTTACTATTCACGTATACGGCACTATTCATGTATACGATACTATTCACGAATACGGCACTATTCACAGAAAAATGAAATTTTCTTCTAATTGTCCAAGTTGGCTATTAGGGGAAATATCTTTGATTGTATCCAAGTTTCGAGTTTTATTCTTGAATTTTGCTCCACAAAGTATTATTATAGAGTATTTTTAAACTTGGATAGACTGATTTACAAATCCCTAATCTTTGTCCTTTATCTTACTGGATTCGTTTGCTTTAAGATAGTTTTCATCATCCTCAGTCCTAAATGGTGATATAACTGAATATCTTTGGCCTGTAGAGCAAAGATGAATGATTACCTGATGAATGATTACCTGATGAATATCTTTGGCCCGTAGTGCAAAGATGGACAGGTGTTGAGATGAACATGACCAACTGATGATACAAATGAATATCTTTGGCCCGTAGTGCAAGGATGAATATTTGATTCGAGATGTATAATTATTGATGTTACAGGGATAAAATATTGATGATGGACTTTCAAATCATGGAAGATAGTAGACTATATTCTCTACTTAATTCTTCTGATACATTGTTAATTCCACTGCAGTTGTTGATCTAAAACTTGTTGTCCATAATATTTTATCTGATTTGTTGAAGACTAACGATAAATTGTTCTTTATTATCTTAGTCATAATATTCTTTACGGGGCTAGTTGAGCTCACCCTTTTCATCTATTGTTCTCTTCAGGGAATGAGAATGTTGTGGGAACTAGTCGGGGATCAGTGTGATGGTCAGAATAGAGCAGTAGTAATCCTCACTATTTTTGTAATATAATGTGATAATAATTGTAATTAGTGAGGACTAAATTTGAGTGTTAATATTTCGTTTATATTGACTTACAGTTGTGTGATCGTATTTTGCACGACTGTTTGATATAAAAGATTTGTATTTGGAGTTCTGCACTATGTATTTGGCGACTCAGAATGGGTTGGTATTAAACCTATTTTGGGGGCGTCACAGTCGCCTTAGCGATAGTGTCCAATATGCTACAATATAATGCGAGAGAAATAAAATAATTTGTTATATTAATAATGTAATTATATATATATATATATATATATACATGTTAATTTATTACAATTGACATATTAAAAGTGATACTTACTGCGCCGAGTCGACATCTACCCAGACAACGTGTGGCTGTACTGGCGATCGGCCAAATAATCCGAGGTTAGTGCCTCGCTGACGTCGACAAACACTATCTGTATAAATAACATTATATAAATATAATATTTTCATAATTTTAATAAATTTAATATTTAAGTCTGGAAACATACTAGTGATGACGATCCATCGCCATGGGTGCCGTCATCTGCTCCCCAACGACCACCACCACCACGACCTCCCCTACTATGTTTAGCCATATATCAGCGTACTACTGAAATAACCAACATATTAATCTATTAATTAAGTTGTAGTTAATTTATCTAAATTAAATTATCGTTCGATTACAGAAAACCATTTAAGTTAAGACTACGTACGTCATCAAACCCATCAGAATCAATCTCAACTTCGTCATCTGATTCTGGCTCCTCTGCCTCCGTATCGGTTTCGTACTCGTCGTCTTCGTGTACAACGATATAGTCATTGACAACCACGTCTTCCTCAACAGCAGGTATGTCAATGAAGTCACCAACTATATCATCATCCCGTAAGACATCTACCTCGGGATTGCTAATTTGTTCTTGCAACGGCTCATCTATTCCCTACAGATTAGTACCATCAAAAGCACGAGTCTTTGTTGTGACAACTGTATATCAAGGGCTCCGATAATTTAAGACATTCGGGGCGTAGCACACTTGAGTGGCTTGGCTGGCTAGAACGAATACATCATTAGAATGTAGTTTTGACTTTATGTCTACCGTGATGATTTTATTACAATCAATTTTAACACCCTTAACAGTATCAAACCAGCGACACCTGAATGTAACAACCTTTTTACTATTCAGATAATTTAATACAACCACTTCCTCTAATCGTCCATAGTAATTGGACTCGAAGTCTTGGTAGCAACTTCCCAACACGACAACGCCCAAATTGACTGATGTCATTTCATTAAAGTAATCAACCTTAAATTTATACCCATTCACAATGCAACCAGAAAATGAACTTAATAGTTTGTACGGGCCTGAAACAACGTCTCTGAAACGCTCATAAGCGCTATCCGCTTCAACCCTGCTCTTAAACCAGTGGTGAAAATTTTCAGTAGTGAATGCTTCCAACTGTGCTAGAATCATTCCCGAATTAGAATCATTCGCTTCCTTTTCGAATGCACTGAAATAATATAATAAAATCATTATTACAATCATAACCTTAGTGTATTGACATGTGTACGTATAATAATACAAACTTGATGTCTTCCGCCAATTCAGGCAAATTTAGAAGCACGTATGTAGATACAATCTTCAAATCTCTGTCGCTTAAGTAAGTCATTGTCTCATGGCCAAATGGTTTTGCCGGATATGTGAATACAGCTAACTCATCATCAGAATGAGATTGATCACCAAGGACCTCATTCCTACTTAAACGAGTATGCTTAATTAAGACTACATCGTCAAAGTACAGAGAGCAGAAATTGACAAGTTCTTCCTCCGTATAACGTTCAGCAATTGAACCCTCTGCACGAGCTTTGTTTTTCACTTTCTGCTTTAATCGACGCATATACTTGAAATATGATTGCACGCAATTATTACTAATAATATACCTTGGAAAAATCATCAAAATTTAAACAAATAGATAATATTAGTTACCTCTCAAAAGGATACATCCACTGATATTGCACCGGTCCTCCAAGTTTCAATTCATATGGTAGATGTATAGGCAAATGCTCCATCGGGTCAAAGAACCCTGGAGGTAAGATCATTTTGAGCTTGCACATTGCCAGCACTATATTCTTCTCCATATGCTCAACATCACTGTACCTTATTACTGTTGAGCAAATATCCCAAAAAAAAGCTGATACTTCAACCAAGGCATCAACAAATTTCCTAGGTAACATCTCACGAAATGCAATTGGCATCAACTTCTGCACGAATACATGGCAATCGTGAGATTTGAACCCAATCATTTTCAGCTGCTCAACCTTGGTGCAACGAGATATATTAGAAGCATATCCATCTGGGAGCTGCAACGCACTTACCCACTTGCACACGTCTTCAACCTGCTGCTTGGTTAGATAAAATGACGCTTTTGGTTTTGAGTTATTAGGTCGAAGCCACAATTCTGACCTGATATTCATTTCCTCCAAATCTTTACGTCCTTTATCAGTGTCTTTTGTTTTACCACTCGCATCTAACACGGTGTAAAACAGATTCTAAAGACATTTTTTTCTGTATACATGACATCTATACAATGACGGGCTGAAAGTGTGACCCAATATAGCAACTCAAACCATATGGGCGAGTGTGTTAAGTTATGAGTTATTCCGTAACCAACTACTCTCAACTTACCATGCTCCTTACCTGGCGGTGGAAAAGATTGATCGTTAAGCCAGTCCGATATCTCGCTGCCCGATAAACGTCCAACAACCCCCTTTTTCTCTGTCTTTTTGTTAAACTATGTAGACAACTTTCTGTAACTGTGGTCAGCAGGCAAGAATCTACGAGCAGTTCCGAAAAAACTAGTTTTACGCCCATGACGTAGTTGTATGCCTTGCACATCCCCCATACAGACTGGACATGACAGTTTTCCATGAGTTGACCAACCACTGATCATCCCATGTGCCGAAAAGTCGGTGATAGTCCACAACAAAAATGCCTTCATCATAAAATTCTGCATCTTTGCTTTATCATAGATCTGAACACCCGTCTCCCACAACATCTTAAGTTCATTGACTAACAGTTTGAGGTACACGTTATGTCTTTTGTAGGACTTTTATCCCCTGGTATCATTAAAGTCAAGAACAGATACGGATCCCTCATGCACATTGACGGTGGAAGATTGTAAGCTACCACTATTACTGGCCAAACAGAGTAGGGCTGGCTAAAATTATTAAATGGACAAAACCCATCCGTAGCCATGCCAAACTTGACATTCCTATCATCCTCTGCAAATTTTGGAAAATTTTCATCAAACTCCTTCCACTCATCTCCATCTGCAGGGTGAGTCAGCTGACCAGGCACGACATCTTTTGTTCTATGCCAACTCATATGTTGAGCCGTATGGGACGACATGAATAGCCGTTGAAGCCTCGACGCAAAAAGAAAGTACCGTAAGATCTTCTTGTGAACATGTTTCTCCTTCCCCCCACGTTTTGTCACCTTGAAGTGAGGCAAGCTGCATATATCACACTGTCCCTTATCTTTGTCCTCCCCATAGTATAACATGCAATCCTGCTCACAAGTATCGATCTTCTGATACCCCATATTCAAACCCTTGACCATCTTCTTCACTTCGTAATAATTCGCAGGCAAGGTATTATCCGTGGGTAAAAAATCGCTCATAAGAGCAAGCAAATTGTTGAAACCTCTCTCACTGCAGTTTTCATCATTCTTAAAGTGTAAGAGCTTAGTCACTGCAGATAGCCTGGTGTGCTTGTCATTTCAAGGATATAATGGGACCCTCGATTCATGTAACATCTTGTAAAAGGCAGCAGCTGAATCATTTGATTCTTGCTGAGCATTGCCTGACACATGCTCGTTATCGGCCCAGTTTATAGTGTTAGGCCCAAACGCATCGACCAATATCTCCACAGCATTATAGTTATCCACAATTAAATCCCTCAACTCAGCTGGTTGGTCTACACTGTTTGAAAGTTCCCTCAACTCAGTTGATTCCCCGTGATGAATCCATAGGGTGTACCCATCCACAAATTCACGAGAAAAAAAGTCAAATCTAATCTCGTCGGCTTTTTTTCAGATAAGATTTTTACATTTGACACACGGACATCGCATTTTTTCGTTCGGATCATCAGCATGTTCTATTGCTTTGTTCAAAAAGTTAGACACCCCATCACAATAAGCTGACACTAATCCCCTCCCATCAATGGGTATCCTACGGTACATCCAACTCCGGTCAGCTGACATATTGATGCTGCATATAAGACGCATTTAGTACAGTTTCTTTACTTTCTATAACTGTGGTCCATGCATGAATTATATTTTTCGGCAGCATCTCCTCTATAGGACAGGGGTAATTCAGGCTTCTATCCCGTTCATGGATGCGTCTCTTCACTAGTGCCAACACGTTAAGCACGTTTCTACTGTTTTAAGAAAATTTCAGCAGCACCTCCCCATGGTCTCCAAGTACACGAAATAGATTAAGATAACTTAATCTAAGTATGTACTCGAAGAACATGTAGAGATAACAGACGAAAAATCCTCAAAACACGAAAAACGTACTGTTTCGTATTGGCACCGGCCTAAATGAAAGACATAACATCCAGTAACAGTCCGAAACGGGGGACTATTCGACATTCACTCCTACTGAGTGAATGTCAAACGGTTTTCTAAGTTGACACCTCCAAGTATCATGCAACCTTAACACTCAAAGTCAATGTGAATAAGTCATATTGAGTTTATTGAATATTGCGGCAAACTAAGCAAATGCTACTTAGTTTATTTTACCAATGCAAAACTAAGAAGACTAAGCAAGTACTACTTAGTTTTTAATTCGTTATATTTTATTAATTATTTTTTTATTTCATTTAATTTACTTTAGTTGTAGAAAACTAAGCAAGTACTACTTAGTATTTTATTTTATTTTAATTTCATTTAATTTAATTTTTAATTAATTTACTTAGTTGTAGAAGACTAAGCAAGTACTACTTAATATTTTATTTTATATATTTTATTTTAATTTTATTTAATTTATAATTAATTTACTTTAGTTATAGAATAGTAAGCAAGTACTACTTAGTATTTTATTTTATTTTATTTATTTTTATATTACAATATATTAAAGTAAATTTATTTAATTTATTAAATATAATTTAAGTTAATTAATTTATTTTGTATTTTATTATAGTATATTATTTTTTCACTTTAATTTATTTTAATTTAAGTAAATTAAGTTATATTAAATTTAATTAATTTATTTGTTTTGATTTATTTATTTATGTATTTTAATTTATTTTATTGTAATTTATTTTGTATTATATTATTATTTTATTTTATTTTATTTTATTTATTTAAATTAAATTAAATTTATTTATTTATTTATTTAAATTAAATTAAATGTAATTATTTATTTATTTATTTTATGTTATTTTTTATTATAATATATTATTTTATATCATTTAATTTAATTAGTTTTAATTAAATTACATTTAATTATACTATATTAAATTAAATTAAATTATAAAAAAATTTATTAAAATTAAATTAAATTATTTAATTTTTTTGTTTATTAGTAGTTTTATTTTATTTTATTTATTTATTAGATATAATATATTAAATTAAAATTAAATTATTTATTTTATCTTATTTAGTATTACATTATAATATATAATTTATTTTCAATAAATTATTTATTTTAATTAAAATATTTTATATCAATTAATTTATTTTAGTACTAATTAAGAAACTAAGTAAATGGTACTTAGTTTCTTTTAATAATTGGAAACATAAGAATTATATTAAACATGTAGGGTCCATAAATTTTGAAATTGATTAATTCTGATAGAAATTCTGTCGAGAATTCCGTCAAAAATAGCAAATATACCTACATCAAACATCATCATCACACACTTGCTGAATAACATAAATCCAACCCAAATTTTATCAAACCCAAATAACATAAATCAAACACTTAATGATTAACATGTGTATATACTCAATATCAAACCCAATCTGCAGAACACATAATATATCAGTTCCAAAACACATAATATATATCAGTCCCAAAATGATCACAAAGCAAAATATGTATTTACAGTATCACAAAATCAAATTAACAATATCACAAAATCTGCAGAACATGTAACAGTCCCAAATATCACAAAATTTGCAGTACATATATGTAACAGTCCCAAACCCTTTCTTCAAATGTGTACTTTCCTAAATAGAGGAAGATTAGGGCATAAATTATCAATAATTATTATAAGAAAAATTATTTATAATTACTGATTATGGCAGAAAAATTATATATTGACAATTATTATGGATTTAATTGGAGACTGCTAAATAGGGGAACAATTAGGGCAGAACCATAAAGCCTTAAGCTAGCTAACAATGGTAGAGGAGGAGGAGGAAACGACGCCGCCACGAGCTTCGCCGGAAAAACGAGGACGAAGAGTGAAGGAGCTTCGACCGAAAAAATGGGAGGGAGCTTTCCACAGTGATGAGAGTTTGAGAGATATTCCTTTTCCGTCGATAGAGATGAGTGATGGAGAGATGGAGAGATAATCGTGGGGGAGAATAGGCTGCAGTCGAGAGCTGGAGAGAGCTGAAGAAAATAAAAGAAACGGGCGACTGGGGCTAATCTGTTCTAATTTTAGGTTTTATAAGTTAATTTCGACGGAATATCCGTTGGTAATCAGTCCCTCGAAATTAACTTATTCTCGGCAGGCATTCCCTCAGATATAACTATAAGTCCGTCAAAGTTAGTTTTCGCGCTGGCAGGAAACTTGGCGCCAGGGAGGGCCTTCTACTGTCGACGGAATTCCGTCGTAATTAGCTTATTTCCGAGAGAGTTATATTCCACGAATTATTCTGTCGAAATTAGATTATTTTCGAGGGATTATATTCCCTCGAGGTTAAGTTAGTCGGACTTAGCTGGTTTTCTTCTAGTGCTAGGGAGGTTATATAGATTGACCACTTAATATTTAGGGATAACTGTGATTACCCATGCTTAGCAATTTAATTCAACCCATACTTGGATATCTCTACCAATAATTGTTTAACCTCCTTGTAATTTTTATTTTACTTATTTTCCTTTGTACGTTGACTTATAAGATAAATTAGAATGAAAAAAAATAGTTACAAAAATGAGGAGCTTATGGACTATTTGTTCTTTTTTATTATTATTTTGAAAGTTATTAGGAGGAAATATGTAATTTTAAGAAGAAATGTGGGTTTAAATAGTATCCTTTTAAAATATCAAAATTTAAGTCAAAAGATTTTAAATCAAAATATTTATTAACGATATTAGGATCATGGCATATCAATAATAAAATATTTGTGTTAAAAAAATTAACTTAATTTTAATAATGTGGTATGATTTATAAAGAAAAATTACATAAACTAAAAGAGTGAAAGATCTTCTTCCCTTGGTTTGTCTCGCATCTTGCAGTACAATAATGTTAACTTTCTTTGACAAGGAAGTGACAAATGCATTGCAACCATATTTTTCTTTGCACGAAGAGAGTTGTTTTGCATTTAATTTTGTCAAAATTAAGTGCCAACTTATTCAAATCTTAATGGTAAAGGTGTACCCAAAAAAATTAAATGAGCCTGAAATAGAGTCAACCGTACTAAATCAAACAAAGTGTGGTCGTTGATCATTCAGTAAATTATCGATTACACCACAATTTTATGACAAAGAAAATCACCCAATAAAAATAATCCCCAACTCCCACTACCTTAAAACCATAAACAAACACCAAACAAGAAATATAGATTTCACCAATGCATGCATGCAAATAAGAATAAATATCTATTGGAGATAGTTATTGGAAAATTCTTGAAGGCCCATTTCGAATTTTTCAAGGCTAGAACTCCTTTGAAGATACGGGGATTTATTTATGCCATCATATGCAGTATTATACTGATCGGTACTTGAGTTGGACAATATTGTTGATGCATAATAGTCGCTATTATAACCATTAGAACTTCTTTGCGAATACTTATGGCCGTCGTCGTATGCAGTACTAGAGTCTGCATTTTGTTTAGTTCTCTCTTTTGGATTAACATGCTGCACCTCTGGCTGAAAATAGTGTTCAGATCGTGCAGTACTATTAGATCGTCTCGACGGGCGCATTTCTGATGTTGATCGAGAAGAACTTCCGTTTTGTGCTGAAAAAATCGATTGACTATGCATGGCGTGTGAAAAAACTTGATTTGTTTTTTGAAACTTTTCTGAAGGACGTATTTGAGATCGTGATTGAAAAGAACTTCCGTTATGTGCTGAATAATTCAATTGACTAAGTTCGGAGGGTGAAAAAATTTGATTTGTTGATAGAGACATTTCTGAAGGGTGTATTTGAGACGGTACTGATTGAGAAGAACTTCCATTATGTGCTGAAAGATTTGATTGACTATGCTCGGAGGGTGAACAAATTTTAAGAGACTTTTCTGAAGGGCGTATTTGAGACCGTAGTGATTGAGAAGAACTTCCGTTATGTGCTGGAAGATTTGATTGACTATGCTCGGAGGGTGAAAAAAATTTTAGAGACTTTTCTGAAGGGCGTATTTGAGACCGTTGTGATTGAGAAGAACTTCCGTTATGTGCTGGAAGATTTGATTGACTATGCTCAGAGGATGGAAAAAGTTTTAGAGACTTTTCTGAAGGGCGTATTTGAGACGGTAGTGATTGAAAAGAACTTTCGTTATGTGCTAGATGATTTGATCGACTATGATTGGAGGGTGAAAATTTTAGAGACTTTTCCGAAGGGCGTATTTGAGATCGTAGTGATTGAGAAGAACTTCCGTTACGTACTAGATGATTTGATTGACTATGTTCAGAAAGTAAAAAATTTTGATTTGCTAATAGAGAGTTTTCCGAATGGTGTACTTGAGATCGAGACCGTAGTGATCGAGATCGATGATAACTTCTAATTTGTGCCAATGAATTTGGTTGACTGCTTTCGGAATGTAGTCCAGCTCCAGGTGTTGAATTCTCCATCAATTTCGATTGCGCTTCTCTGGACAATGTCCTCTTAGAATTTGATCTAACAAAAGAGTGCAAAAACTTTTAACTTTTTGTTTTTATTGCAAAAGGCTAAGAATAATATATTGCTGAAAATTTATTCCATAATCTTATATGAAATAGATAATGGAATAAAGATTACACATTGTCAACTGAATACATGAAAAGTGATAATAAAATAACATACTCACACCATAATTTAAAGCTACAATGCTCATAATAATTAGCTAATCCAGAAGAAAAGAAGCATACTTCATAACTTGAGAGCATACCTTGTTGTACCAAAACTTCAAAAAACTCTCGACACCTCAGCTGTTGAGATTCATACCTAAACATGCTAAATATATATACTCACATATTAAGATTTCTATTTTTAATTCTAATTGATTGGGGGTAACGTGTCGACATTGACTTTGTCAACCCGTGTGGACCAGTTTCCATTACAAAAATAATGCTACTATCACATAAATTCTATCACATAACTCTCACATACACAAATATACATATTGCAGATTCTGCATGTCAGGCGGAGACCTACAGTATGTATGTGTGTATGTGAGAGTTATGTGATAATTTTTATGTGATAGTAGCATTGCTCTCCATACAAATAGGAAGTTTCTATTGTAGTCTTTGTCAGCTCAAGTAGAATGGTTTGGATACAAGTGGGAAGCTTCTATACTCTATACTAACCTTTTTCTTAACATTAGTAAATGGTAGTCGGTAGATAAGTTTCATAATTTAAATTTTATGAAGCTGTTAATATTATATATCGAACATTTTTTAAGTTTTTTTTACTGATAATATTAACACCAGCTAGTAATTAGCTATTAGTTAGGATATTATTTTGAATACCCTTAATTATCTCCTAAAGATCTTCACTCCTGTTAATTACTTAATCATAGCTTAAGGGATCATGTATATCCCTTGATTCCAGATATTACCGTTAGCATACATATATATATATATACATCACTAGCTCTCCTTTGTATAAAGTACAAGAGTTAATATATAAAACATAGAATTCCCTGTGAGTTATTCGATAAACACCACTAAACACCTAAAAGTATATAAGTTTATATTAAGCATGTTACAAGCACTAATTTATTTTTAAAATAGGGGTTCACTAGTTTAAGAAATTAAAAAAACTCATCATACTTATGTAGGATCCTTTAGTAAATTTAAAACATGATTTATATTCTGTATTTAATTTTAATTTTTTTAATATGCATGAAAAGTATTTCTTTAGATATATTTTTTGAGCAATGCTAGAGACAAACAATTTTACAAACTGCTGATGTGGCATACTCCACATCAGTATATTGATCAACAAATAGTTTCAATATAGTCTTTGGCTCCACATAAAAAGTTGAGGTAGAGTATGTCACATCAACAGTTTATAAAATATTTGTAGAATAGTTTGTGTCTCTAACATTATTCATTTTTTTTAAGACGGCCGGACTATAATATATGGATAACCGTAATTTGAAATTTCGTGGTAATAGGTATGAACTCCGAGTGTGTAATCAAAGTCAATTGTTGAAGGTCTTTAAAAATTAGAAGACGACTAATCTAGCTGTCCTAATTCTTACCTAATATCACAACAAACTTGCATTTGAAATCGAGTGACTCAAAACTTTGAAATATACTTTTTTTTGGAGAACTTTGAAATAAACTAGAATTAGACCAATTAATTGATCAATCATCTGATTAATGGACAATATATATGCTAAGTTAGGGAGGTAATATATATGGCCACATAAAAAGTTGAGGTAGAGTATGTCACATCAACAGTTTATAAAATATTTGTAGAATAATTTATTTCTCTAACATTATTCATTTTTTTTAAGACGGACGGACTATAATATATAGATAACCGTAATTTGAAATTTTGTGGTAATAGGTATGAACTCCGAGCGGGTAATCAAAGTCAATTGTTGAAGGTCTTTAAAAATTAGAAGACGACTAATCTAGCTGTCCTAATTCTTACCTAATATTACGACAAACTTGCATTTGAAATCGAGTGACTCAAAACTTTGAAATATACTTTTTTTTGGAGAACTTTGAAATAAACTAGAATTAGACCAATTAATTGATCAATCATCTGATTAATGGACAATATATATGCTAAGTTAGGGAGGTAATATAGATTGGCCAACTGAAAAACGACACCGTTTGTAAATAAGTCTCGTTCGTAATATTAAACTGCGGATGCTAAATTCATTTTTTTTTAGTTTTTAAGGTTTGATCAATTCCCAAGATTGCAGTCATTGGTGTTTGTCTGGAATTACCGGATACTTGGAATAGATTGTTGTATGCTTCTCTCTTGAAGATTGAAAAATGATCATGGAAGACTTGAAAAGAAATTTTTAGAGATTGCATTTTGCATTCAACATGTTGACACAGTTTTTCACAAAGGGCGAGGGTTTAAGTTGACCCATATGACAGATATATCACTGGGATGAGAGTGTAAAATTTCAAAATGTATATCATTGGCATTCAAAATGATCGAAGCCTTCAAAACTAAAAAAAAAAATTGAATTTGACATCCGTAGTTTAATATTGCGGACGTGACTTATTAGTTGGTCATTTGGCCATAGCTAGCGTCCACAGTATTAAACTGCACTTAAAAAGGAGGGGCATTTTGGACGGGACTAATGGAGAGTAAAGATGTGTTGTAATAGTAACTTTAAGTAGATATCGTTAACTATGGATCGATCCCCTATATATATGCTAAGTTAGGGAGGTTATATAGACTGACCACTTAATATTTAGGGATAACTGTGATTACCCATGCTTTGCAATTTAATTCAACCCATACTTGGATATCTCTACCAATAATTGTTTAACCTCCTTGTAATTTTTGTTTTACTTATTTTCGTTTGTTGACTTATAAGATAAATTAGAATGAAAAAAAAATACTTACAAAAATGAGGAGCTTATGGACTATTTGTTTTTTTTTTATTATTATTTTGAAAGTTATTAGGAGCAAATATGTAATTTTAAGAAGAAATGTGGGTTTAAATAGTATCCTTTTAAAATATCAAAAAGTCAGAAGATTTTAAATCAAAATATTTATTAACGATATTTGGATCATGGCATATCAATAATAAAATATTTGTGTTAAAAACATTAACTTAATTTTATTGATGTGGTATGATTTTAACACTAATCGTATATATACACTGTTATAAAGAAAAATTACATAAAAGAGTGAAAGATCCTCTTCCCTTGGTTTGTCTCGCATCTTGCAGTACAATATGTTAACTTTCTTTGACAAGGGAGTGACAAATGCATTGCAAGCATATTTTTCTTCGCACGAAGAGAGTTGTTTTGCATTTTTGTCAAAATTAAGTGCCAACTTATTCAAACCTTAATGGTAAAGGTGTACCCCAAAAAATGAGCCTGAAACAGAGTCACCCGTACTAAATCAAACAAAGTGTGGTCGTTGATCATTCAGTAAATTATCGATTACGCCACAATTTTATGACAAAGAAAATCACCCAATAAAGAAAATCCCCAACTCCCACTACCTTAAAACCATAAACAAACATCAAACAAGATATATAGATTTCACCAATGCATGCATGCATGCATGCAAATAAGAATAAATATTTATTGGAGATAGTTATAGGAAAATTCTTGAAGGCCCATTTCGAATTTTTCAAGGCTAGAACTCCTTTGAAGATACGGGGATTTATTTATGCCATCATATGCAGTATTATACTGATCGGTACTTGAGTTGGACAATATTGTTGATGCATAATAGTCGCTATTATAACCATTAGAACTTCTTTGCGAATACTTATGGCCGTCGTCGTATGCAGTACTAGAGTCTGCATTTTGTTTAGTTCTCTCTTTTGGATTAACATACTGCACCTCTGGCTGATAATAGTGTTCAGATCGTGCAGTACTATTAGATCTTCTCGACGGGCGCATTTCTGATGTTGATCGAGAAGAACTTCCGTTTTGTGCTGAAAAATTCGATTGACCATGCATGGCGTGTGAAAAATTTTGATTTGTTGTTTGAGACTTTTCTGAAGGGCGTATTTGAGACCGTGATTGAGAAGAACTTCTGTTTGGTGCTAAATGATTTGATTGACTATGCTTCGAGTCTGGAATAAATTGATTTGCTGATACTTGATACCTATCTGGCAGACGCATTTGAGATATTGATCGAGAATAACTTCCGTATTGTGTTGAATAATTCGATTGACTATACTCTGAGTTTGAAAAAATTTGATTTGGTGTTTGAGATCTTTGTGATGGACGTATTTGAGATATTGATCGACTATGTTCAGAGTGGGAAAAAATTTGATTGGGTGTTTGAGACCTTTGTATTGGATGTATTTGAGATATTGATTGTGCCGAAGAATTTGGTCGGCTACGTCTGGAATGCTCCATCGATTTCGATTGCCTTTTAGAATTTGATATCCAACACTCGTTTTGAAAGATTGAGTGCAGAAACTCTTCAAAGGATATGCTTAAAAAGCCACATACCTAAATACTATATATATTCCACTCATATATTAACATTTCTATTCTAAAATTCTAATTATTGAATGGTGTGAACAATGACTTTGTCAAACCCGTGTGGATATACTATACTAAGTTTTTTCTTCTCTCCCTTGCATTTATAAAAGATGGACTTTTTGTCAGCACACGTAGAAATTAGAATGGTTTAGATACAAGTGGGAAGTTTATATACTCTTATTAATTAAGCTTTTTCTCCCCAAAATGAATAAATTTATCTAGTATCAGACAATACTTATATATATATATATATAATAAATTATCAAGTGAAAATTTGATAGGAATACTGCAGAACAAAGAAGAAAAAGTAGAAAACTCAAAAGATAAAACTAAAACCTTTTTTTTAATTATCCGATGATACTTGAATTATATATGTATAATTAAATTTATAAAAAATAATTATAGTAATAAATTCATGAAAAAAATGATATATATATATATATATATATATATATGTGTGTGTGTGTGTGTGTGTGTAATCTATGCGAATAATAGAAATTATTTTATTTTTTTAAACAGTATATGTATATCTATATTTTGATGTATGTATGTACAAGTTTTAATAATAGTGTGCCGGTGATTGTGTCACAATATTAATGCATCATGTATGTCATTTTTGTTTTGTTTAACTTGTATATTTATAGGTGTGTTTATGGCGGCATCGGTGGCATGGCTCCTGCCACTATTCTCCGTAGTTAATACTTATATCTATGTAAGTATCTTATATTCTAGATTGTTAATGAGATAGATTAGTTTATATATGTATTTTATATAATCAGAATTATTGGGATAGTTCACATAAATTTCATATCGGATAAATTCAAGAGTGTAAATGAATTAATAAGGATGGTGGAGTCTCAACCTAATAGGTTAACCTTTTAGGTGAGGAGATGGTCCAACATGCTTATTGGGCCAGTCTGATGTGGGTTGTAGATCGTACAATAAAACAACAAATTGGTATGATCAAAACTAGGTTTGGATTGAACACGAAGAACGATGGCATCAACAAAGGGTAAAGGAGCCATCGGGAGTATGGAGTAACTGGAATCCAAGTATATGTCTAATTCCATAGAGAATCTTTCTGTCCGTACAGAAATAAGGATGGCAGAATCAACAAAATCTGCAAACTCTGTGAATTTCAGCTTTTCAGTCTTGTCCCTCTTTTAGTTGTGCAAACTAAAGGAGAGCAACGACTAGTTCCACTAATGAAGTACCAGTTCAGTCTTGTCCCTCTTTTAGCCGTGCAAACTAAAGGAGAGCTACGACTAGTTCCACTAATGAGTCAGACTCAACAGATATAAAATCCTCAGCATGATATAGATAAACATATAAAATTTGCTGAATGTGCAAACTAAAGGAGAGCAACGACTAGTTTCACTAATGAAGTACCAGATATATGTTAGTCAGACTCAACAAATATAAAATCCTCAGCATGATATGGATAAGCATATAAGATTTGCTGAATTAAAAGAGTCAAATAATATCACTGCTAGAGTCCTAGATAATCTCCAAATCAAATTCAATTTGGTAACCATATATATAACAACAGATAACATATATATATATTTAGAAAGATATATTCCCGCAATTCAAAAATATAACAGTAAAAGACTGTTAATGATAAGGTTTAAAAACCAATATGTTACCTTTTACTTCAATTTAAACACCAATCTTAAAATACTCCAATTCATATTTGAATTGATCTTCATAGCAAAACAGATTTAGATATAGCATCAAAACAGATAAATATATTTCCTAGCGCGCTATATCAGTTTTCATACCATACGTGGCAAATGGAAGTAACCTGTTATTAACACATGCAACACTTCATCCTGCTGTAAAACTCTTTTGGGCCACCATTCAGTAATTATTCAAACAACCTGTTATGAAGTCAGTCCATACACTAACCCATGCAATCCTTTATATATTTAACATGCATAAACATATTTGACCAATATGACCCAAACAAGTTATAAACAAACATAATATCAATTCAGCCCAATAATATTAATTCAGTTCATATATACATTGTCATCATTAAAATCATAAAATATAAAAACCAACATTTACGGTCGAGATTTTATCAATGAAGCTGACTTGCATTGAAACATGTTTTCACCGCATTATTTATTAAACCCACAATAACCTTTCCAAATATTTTTCAAGTACGCTCCAATTATCAAGCTATATATGCATAAATATAATATACTTATTTCAGAATTGCATGAAGCTTTTCTTGGAAATTTTTTTAAGATTTAAACATTTGTGCTCCAAAACCATGTAAGAAATATTTTTATAGATATTTTTCGATGCAAATATGAACAACATGAAAGCAAATCTGGAAAACACGACAATTTATTTCATTGAAACATTGTCACAATCATCTTGGATGTCAAATATTAAGTTACCTTGCAATTCTGCATATATGAGGTGTGAGCCCAAAGCGAGGGAAACCGTTTTTATTATTTTGATTTTTTATCTAAATTGTGTTTAATTGATCGACCATAAATTTGTGAAAAACACTTGTGGTATTCGCAAAATATAAGTGATGTGTACCTTAAAAGGAAGAGAAGAATTTCATTTTGGCCTGTCTGTTCTCCTCAATTTTGTTTCTCTTTGTCAGGCCTCTCAATCTCCTATTCATACTGGAATTGCAACAACACAACAGTATAGAAGATGCTTAAAATATAGAAAAACTAAAGTATGTTAAAAAGTAATGTATTTTTTTTTCTTTCTGACTCTCCCTTAATTCATCAGGCAACCAAAAACCTCACAAAAGTCCAAACTTGACAATAATTCAAGTCAAATTCAGCATAATCACAATTTGAACTGCAATTTTTGTAAAAGCTTCAAAATTGTATTTTATTCTCAAATGCTATATATGATATACTAAGTGAAAACATAGCATAATGAAAATAACAATTGCTAGCTTGTGCTCGAAATCTTCGCATTTAATCGATCCACAATTCCCCCGATTTTTTAAATTGACTGAAACGATTTTTCAAATTGAATTGATTTGATTACGGCAACTTACATAATCATTTACGTGTATTTATTTATAAGAATTGATTAGTTTGAATTTAATTTGAAAGATGATATAAGTTGGGTTTTAATTTAGTATTATTGTTGAGTTGTTTTATTTATTTGAACTTACGGCGTGTAACACTTGAACCTGTATCGGGGTGGGGATACATTAGATTTTATCCAACTCCACACATGGCTAGCTATTGAATTGAATTAATATGTAGTTAAAAAAAATGAAAATTTGGACAATTAAAACTGATAGTTCCACACATGAACCCCCCTCACATTCACTAGCCAAAATACATTTGCCTTATCCAAAATCAAAAATAAAAATTGTCTTAATTAAGTGATAAAACAAGTCAAACCCCAACATGTCTTAATAAATAAAAGGCTTATTGGCACTTCTGTCCCTCCAAGTTGCCACTCACTTTTAAAGTCGTTCCTAAAGTATCATTTTCGTCAGTTAGGATCTTAAAGTGGCATTTTATTGGCGTTTCTGTTTCTTCAACCCATTTTAACCTAAATCCGATCCATTTTGACTAAGTTGAACCCAACCCGACCCAGTATGATCCAACCCAAAATTTTAATATTTTAAAATATAATAATATTTTTAAAATAAGTTTAAAATAATTAATATATTTAACATTTTAAAAAAATAATATTTAATTATTTAAAATAAGTTATTATTATTAAAATAATAATTATTTTATTATTTTAAAATAAAATAATTATTTTAAAAATACTTATTTTTAATATTTAATAATAAAATATTAGTTTTTTAATAAAATAAAAATAATAATTATATTTAGTATTCTAAAATAAATATTTTTTAAATATTTTTTATTTTTAATATTTTAAAAGTAAAAAATAATTTTGTAAATATTATTTTTAAAAATAATATTTACTTTTAAAATATTAAAAATAATATTTATTTTAGAATATTAAATATAACTTTTATTTTAGAATATTAAAAATAATTATTATTTTTTATTTATTTTTGAATAATTATTATATTTTTATTTTTATTTATTTCAATTTTTTAATATTTACTTTTAATATTATAAAATAATAATTATTTTTAATATTCTAAAATAAATATTTTTAATAATTATTGTTTTTAAAGGAAAAATAATATTTAATATTCTGAAATACTTATTAAAAAAATTATTATTTAATAATAATAATTATTAAGATTATTTTAAGTTTTAAAATAATAATTATTAAGCTTATTTTAGTTTTTAAAATAATAATTTTTAAGATTATTTTAATTTTAAAAATAATAATTTTAAAAATAATAATTATTACGATTATTTTAAAAAAATTTAGTAATTATTAAATTATAAATTATTTAATTTTTTAATAATTATTTCAGAATATTAAATATTATGTTTCCTTCAAAAACAATAATTATTAAAAATATTTATTTTAGAATATTAAAAATAATAATTATTTTAGAATATTAAAAGTAAATATTAAAAAATTAAAATAAATATAAATATAATAATTATTCAAAAAAAATTTATAAAAAAACTAAGATAATTCTTATTTTTAATATTCTAAATAAAATATTATTTTTAATATTCTAAAATAAATATTATATTTAATATTATAAAATAATCATTATTTTTAATATTCTAAAATAAATATTATTTTTAATATTTTAAAAGTAAATATTATTTTTAAAAATAATATTTTCAAAAATATTTTTTACTTTTAAAATATTAAAAATAAAAAATATTTAAAAAATATTTATTTTAGAATATTAAATATAATTATTAATTTTTTTATAAAAAAACTAATATTTTTTTAAATATTAAAATAACTATTTTTAAAATAATTATTTTATTTTAAAATATTAAAATAATTATTATTTTAATAATAATAATTTATTTTAAATAATTAAATATTATTTTTTTAAAATGTTAAATATAATTATTATTTTAAACTTATTTGAAAAATACTATTATATTTTAAAATATTAAAACTTTGGGTTGGATCGAACTGGGTCGGGTTGGGTTAAACTTGGTCAAAATGGGTCGGTTTAGGTTAAAATGGGTTGAAGGAACAGAAATGCCAATAAAATACCACTTTAAAGACCTAATCGACGAAAATAGTATTTTAGGGACAACTTTGAAAGTGGGTGGTAACTTGGAGGGACAGAAGTGCCAATCAGCCTAAATAAAATGCATTCATAAACTAAGGAATAGTAAACATATACATCCTCAAATATGTCTCAAGTACAATAAATTTTAATGACAAAAAAAATGTGTAAAAGTATAAAAGTTTATACAGTATTACATATGTTATAAAGACTAATTTACCCTTTAAGGTAAGGTCCATTAGTTTATGAAAGAAAATTAGCCTTTTAACTTTAATTTTTTCAATATATATGAAAATTATTCTTTAGATATTATTTTCAGAATGGGGTAAGTATATGATAACCGCAGTTGAAGTTGGCACTAACTTTCACCCTAATATGTTCTATAGCTTAATATTACATTCAATATATAAAAAAATGTATCGATAAGTTTTATAACTTTTTATTGCAATGAAGCAACATTTTTCTATACTCAATGCAATAAAAAACTATATGAATTTACTACCGAGAAGTTGGTTTTAACTTCACCCTAATCTAATTCAACTCCGTGTGAGTGAAAGTCAATTGTTGAGAGTCTTCAAAATTAGTAGATGAGTTAGCTAGTTGTTTAAAGTATTACAACAAACATGCATATGAAATCGAGTACGTCACAGCTTCGAAATAAACTTTTTTCTGCAGAACTTCAAAATAAACATGAATTAGACCATACTTTGCAAGTCAATTCAACCATACTTGGATATCCCTATCCCTAATCGTTTAACCTCCTTGTAATTTTTAATTTTATTATTATTGTCCTTTGTGACTTGAGGTAAATTAGAGGCAAAAATACCTATTCAGTCTTTGTACTCGTGGTTTGATTTCATTTTTGTCCCTGCACTTTTTTTTAATGCAAAAATCCTTGCACTATTTTGGACTCCCTCCATTCCTATTTACTAGACATTTTAGGGAGTTCAAAAGTTTTTTATATATTTGACGTTAACAATTTTCTAGTAAGTATTAATTACAATTTTTCCTCTACTTATCTCAAGTATTTTTTTTCATAATTTCTCTCTCATTTAACTAGACAACTTTATACATATTTCCTTAATTCATACAAGGATAGCTTAATGATATAATTAGAGTAATAAATGAGTGTGAAACACTCTACAACTAAGGGTGTAAATTAATGAACTAAGTCTAGCCGAGTATTAACATGATCAAGTTCACAAAATTTATTGAATATAAAATAAGATTTGATTGAGGCTCGTTTACCTATCGAGTCGAACCCGATCTTGAATCGAGCCCAAGCAGTTTGAACTTTTTGAATAAATATGATCCGAGTATCAATAGAAAATTATAATTTGAGAAGGTTCAAATAATTTATCGAACTTTAAAATTTGCTCATATTTGAATCATTTATATTTCGAGTCGAACCCGAATCAAACTTTTAGTCGAGCGAATACGAATTGAGCCCGAACTGTTTGCTCATTTTACAATCTTATCTACAACGTCAAATAAATAGGAATGGAGTGAGTATTAGGTAGTGTTTGATAAAATTTAGAATTAAGATCTGTATATAACTTAGAAATATGTATAAAATAGAGTGTCTGTTTGAAACAAAAGATAAAATGAAAATAAGTTTGTTTGATAACTGAACTTTTCAAAATATCTGAATAACAGTATTTTACTAATTTAACTTTGTATATTGTTTTGAATAATTCAAACACTTTTATGAGAAAAATTATGACATACACTACCAAAATATCAATTTTAGTAAAAATATTAATTAAATAAGTAAAGATTAAAATTCAATTTAGAAATTTTATACTTAAATAAACTTTATACAAACTTTAATATGTATAAAAACATTTGAAGATAATTGTATTTATATGTATGAAATAGATTCAACCTTGACAGATGATACTCTGTGCATTTTATTTATATAATATTTTATTTAGTATAAATACAAAATAACTATCCATCTAGAAAGATCCAATTGCTAATATTATTCATACACATCACAAAAAATTCATAATTAAAATACCAATTATTTAATTTTTTATTTTTCGGGTATTACATATTATTCTACACACCACAAAAAAAATCATAATTACAGAACTCCAAAAAAATGTCTGTAGCCATCTGCGATTATGTGAACCAGCGGAGGATCTTGCAAATTTAATTTCTTCTATAATCCACTTATGGGAATCAACAACGGCCAACAAAAAATTTAATCTTTATTGTCAACAAACTTTATGCAAAGAGATATTGGGCTGGAGGAAGAAGGTGATCTCGTCCGAGGAAGAATAACATGCTTTTAGAAGAGATGTGGGGTTGGAGAAAGAAAGAGGATCTCGTCGAAACTTTTATCGGAACGGAAAAGAAGAATTTAACTACAAATATATGAAGTAATTTTATTTATTTTTTAATTTGTGAGGGTACTCGTGTAATAAGAAATTCAAATGCTCCTCCCACCGATACGGATAATTTGATATCTTTGCGAAATAGAGCCTAACAGAAGCAACTAATTTTTTTACCAATGCGAAACAGAAGCAATGGTTTTCAAAGATACTAAAATGTAATCAGACACTACCTTAGTTTAGTCCTCATCATCTGCACCTTATTTAAAAAACACATTGCACTAAAAAATAAATTCGGTTATGAAGTTAACTTCATGGTAATTTGATCAATTGACCAAAATAGTGCTGACACGCAGAGAGATTACCTCTCGGCCTGCATATCGACATTGTATTATTAATTAATTGACCAAAGTTAATTTCATGCTAACAACTCCCAAAAAAAAAAAAAAATAAATAAAATTATGACATGGATAGTTTTTAGTGCCAAGCGTTTGAGGCAGTGGGTAGAATTGGATATTCCATTCTCTTCTTCTCTAAAACCCCCAAATTGAAGAACATTTCGTACTTGCTCATCATCTTCTTCGACTTCATCAAAAGTTCACAATGTATATTTAAACAGGCTATTTTGGTGGGTAAGACGTAGAGAGGAGTTGGGTCCAGATATAGCACGCCGGTTCCGCCGTGAAAAATTATGGCACCCGTGCTGTGAGGTGGTGTCCTTGAATCGCCGAAGTACGAAAGCGGTAAGTAGTTAAGGAAGTTAATGGCTACATTGTGGGAGATGAATGAAATTCCGTCGCCGTAAGTGATGGAGGAGAAGAAGTTGTTAAAGGTGAGAGAGAAAATGTGGTCGGTGATTTCTGGTTTACTTCCTCCTCATTTCTTTTTCCTTTTTTTTAACATACATTTTTGGATTTTTAATATATATGCATGGAATTAAGGAGACTAAGATTTTTTTGGGTTGTGTTTAGTTACTAAGATTTTGGTGCAACCGTGCAAAACTAAGTATAGTCTGCCCTTGTATAATTTATGTATGAAAAAATCTGGTAACAATTTCTGTCGGATTAGTATTAACTTCCCCTTGATATGTTTTGTTTCGTTTGTAAAAATTATTATTATTTTTTTGTTGTTTAGATAGTGTTATAAAATTATAACATATATGGATGTCTAGGTTCATTTCTTCCTTTTTTATTACCATGTTCTTTAATCTTTGTAACACCTATGTCCTTTAATATTTGAAACCCCCATGTCTTTTAAGTTTTGTAACCTTCAAGTGTTTATGTGCATGTGCCTATAAATAGGAGCATGAGATACACACAAAGGACAACAACTTATATATGAAATAAGAATATTTTCTCTCTTCCTCTAATCATTATTGTTCTTTATTTTAGTAATATTTTACAACATGTTATCAGCACGAATTGCTCCTCACTTTCATCTTGAAGATAATCATATTTGATTTGAAACATAAAAAAGTATAACTTTATCTATATAATATATATATATATAAAGGTATGTTTGTTTGTTCTTCTCATATTCTATTATTCTATTAATCTAAACCATGGTGGTTACCATCTTCTGTTGGATGGCTCTAATTACGTAAGACTTATTTAACTACTTTGTTTCCTATGAGTTTGAATCCTATGATTACTTTTGGTTAAGCAGCATATGGATGTGTTCCTTATATGATATTGGATTTGTTTTTTTTAAGCAGAATGTATATTTATCTACTATATATATATATATATATATATATATATATATATATATATATATATATATATGACAATATGAGGAGTAATTCTTTTACAATTGGCGGCACGCAAATAAGTCTTTGCTCTGTTTAGCTTAACATAGGCATTAATTCAATTTGTTGTATATTTGTCTGCTAATTCCTACGTATTACTCCTGGTAAATTGCAAACTTTAAAATAACGAAAAATAACCTGCAGCCCATGTAGAGCCCCATAAACAGTCCATGCCTGCATTAAAATGAGTCAGATAATGGTTACTTGTATTATAACGTAACAACTAACAAATAAGTATGTCAGTCAATTTTTTTAGACACCAGCAGTTGTTCTATTCAAAATTTTCTGTGCAGCATGACACCGAACACTTTACATCATCATTCTTTATATTGTATGACTAAATATATATTGTATGTGGATAGTTATAATAAATTGAAATTATGTGGAGATAATATCACTGATGGAGATATGTTAGAAAAAATATTCTCTACTTTTCATGCCTCGAATGTGCTCCTGCAGCAGCAATATAGAGAACGAGGTTTTAAGAAATATTCTGAACTGATTTCATGTCTCCTTGTGGCTGAACAAAATAATGAACTCCTAATGAAAAATCATGAATCACGACCAACTGGTTCAACTCCATTCCCTGAAGTGAATGTTATGAGATATAACAATAATTATGGTCGTGGTCGTGGCCGTGGCCGTGGTCGTGGTCGTGGTCGTAATAGAGGTCATGGACGTGGCCCAGGGCGAGAACGGTTTAATTACCGCAACCATGATACCAAACTTTCAAAAAATGAGCAGAAACAAGAAAAGGGGAAGAATATAAATAACAGAGATACCAAGAAGGAAGAAAATATATGTTATCGGTGTGGAATGAAAGGACATTGGTCTCGTACTTGTCGTACAGCCAAACATCTTGTTGATTTATATCAGTCCTCATTGAAAGGAAAAGAGAAGAACATAGAAATAAATTTTTCTCATCCACATCAAGATAATGATGATATTTATTTTGATCCTTTGGATATGACACACCTTGACGTTGCAGATTTCTTTGAGCAAAATAATGAGCAAGTTAATATTTCTTGTAATGAAAATAATTAGTTCAAAATTATGTTAATCCTTTTAAGTGTATTTATTTTATGCATTTTGTTTTCTTCATTTTATGTTGGTTTATTTAATGTAATGGATTGTGTTATTAATATTATGTTTTATTATGAACTTATTATATATTTATTTATTTTTTTATGAAGAAAATATGGATTTACGTCATGCTATAAATGAGCCTAATAGCAGTGGTGGAGATATATGCTTAGCAGATAGTGCAACGACACATACCATTCTCAGACATAAGCAATATTTTTTAAATCTAAGAATGATGAAAGCAAAAGTGAATACAATATCAGGTTCAGCAGACTTGATTGAAGGCTCTGGAAGAGCCAATATAATGCTTCCTAGTAGAACAAAATTTATTATTGATAATGCTTTGTTTTCCACTAAATCAAGGAGGAATCTGCTAAGTTTTAAAGATATAAGACTTAACGGGTACCATATTGAGACAGCCAATGACAATGGTATAGAATATCTTTACATCGTATCAAATGTCTCTACTAGAAAACAAATATTGGAAAAATTACCTGTTTTATCTTCAGGTTTGTACTATACAAGTATTAGTACAATTGAAGTCAATGCTATAATGAACCAGAAGTTCAATAAATCAAATAATTTTATTATTTGGCATGATCGGTTGGGCCATCCTGGATCAATAATGATGCGAAGAATTATTGAGAATTCACATGGTCATCCATTAAAAAACCAGAAGATTCTTCAATTTAAGGAATTTTCGTGTGCTGCTTGTTCTCAAGGCAAATTGGTCATTAGACCATCACCAGTTAAAGGTGGGATTGAATCCCCAAGATTTCTTGAACGTATTCAAGGAGATATTTGTGGGCCTATTCACCCACCAAGTGGACCATTTAGATATTTTATGGTTTTAATAGATGCATCTACAAGATGGTCACATGTGTGTTTATTATCAACTCACAATCTGGCGTTTGCGAGATTACTTGCTCAAATTATTAGATTACGAGCACAATTTTCGGATCATACAATCAAGACTATTCGTCTTGACAATGCTGGTGAATTCACATCCCAAACATTTAATGATTATTGCATGTCACTTGGGATAAATAATGAACATCCTGTTGCCCATGTTCATACTCAGAATGGTCTTGCTGAATCATTTATTAAACGCCTCCAGTTAATTACAAGACCATTGCTCATGAGAACAAAACTTCATGTCTCTGTTTGGGGGCACGCTGTTTTACATGCAGCAGCACTTATTCGCATTAGGCCAACATCATATTAGAAATTCTCCCCATTACAATTGATTTTTGGTCATGAGCCAGATATTTCCCATCTAAGAACAGTTGGTTGTGCGGTATATGTTCCAATTTATCCTCCACAACGTACAAAGATGGGTCCTCAAAGGAGGCTGGGAATATATATTGGGTTTGAGTCCCCATCAATAATTAAATATCTTGAACCCTTAACAGGTGATTCATTTACGGCTCGATTTGCCGACTGTCATTTTGATGAGACTATGTTCCCAGCATTAGGGGGAGAACTTAAACAGTTGGATAAAGATATAACTTGAAATGCATTGTCATTGTTGAATTTTGATCCTCGTACAAAATAATGTGAACAAGAAGTTCAAAAGATACTTCGTTTGCAAGATATAGCAAATCAGCTACCAAATGCATTCACTGACTCAAAAGGAGTAACCAAATCTCATATACCAGCTGTAAATGCTCCAGCTCGAATTGAAGTCCCAGTAGGACAATCTGAAAAAATTATAGCAAATGACTCTAAGGCACGCCAGAAGCGTGGTAGACCAATCGGTTCGAAAGACAAAAATCCTTGAAAAAGAAAAGAAGTAAATAAACAGATTGGCATTATTGATGTGACGCCCCCCAGAATAGGTCCAGTCAACCCAACTCATTCTGAGTCACCAAATACATGGTACAGAATTCAAATACAAACTTTATATCATACGGTCGTGCAAAATACGACCACACAACTGTGAGTGTCAATACAAATATGTAGAAAATATTAATATTCAAACTAAGTCCTCATTACAATTATTATCACACTATTTATAAGAAATAGTGAGGACTACTACTGCTCTAACTCGGACCATCACTCTGTCCCCCGACTAGTCCCTGCGACATTCTCATTTCCTGAAGAGGACAGCAGATGAAAAGGGTGAGCTCAACTAGCTCAGTAAAGAATATTATAACTAAGATAATGGAAAATAAATTATCGTTAGTCTTCAACAATTCAGATAAAATATTATTGACAACAAATTTTAGATCAATAATCGCAGCGGAAATAACCGTTCATCATCAATATTTTATCCCTGTAACATCAATCAATATACATCTCGAATCAAATATTCATCTTTGGACTACAGGCCAAAGATATTCATTTGTATCATCAGTAGTCATGTTCATCTAAACACCTGTCATCTTTGCACTACGGCCAAAGATATTCATCAGGTAATCATTCATCTTTGCTCTACAGGCCAAAGATATTCAGTTATATCACCACTTAGGACTGAGGATGATGAAAAATCATATAAATAACGAATCCAGTGAAATAAAGGATAAGATTAAGGATTCGTATTTTAATTTATTCAAGTTCAAGAAGATTCCATAATAATACTTTGTGGAGCAAAATTCAAGAATGAAGCTCAAAACTTAGATCCAATCAAAGATAGTAACTATAACAGACAATTTGGACATATAGAAGAAAATTTAATTTTTTTCGTGAATAGTGCCGTATACGTGAATAGTGTCGTATACGTGAATAGTAACCCCGACGAAAAAAATAAGAATTTCGTAATAAAATCCATGCCAATATTTTGGTATAATAATATTGAAAAGAATAACATCATTTATGAAAGAAAATAACATCCCTTACCTCAAAAGAATAGTACCTCTGACTGGAATATCGGATATAATACCGAAGGAAACTTGCACTGAATAGTAATACTCAAAGTATCTAAATACTCACAAAAATACGCTCGATATTATAGAGAGAGAAAATTTATGATTCTGGTGTGATTTTCAATTCTAACCTAAGCACCCTATTTATAGGAAAAACTTAGGATGTCAAAGTAGACTTTTTTAATAAAATAATATTTTTTTTTATTTTTAAATTTCCTCCGCCGCCGGCTGCTAAAAAAATCAGATTTTTTTCAACAACCAACAAAAGTGGGGCCCACCCATAAAAAAATATATTTATTTTCCGAAACTTCAATAATTCATAATAAATAGCCCCTTTGTCAGAAAAATACAAATTCTATGTTCTTCAATAGAAAATTTAATTCTCTACAACTTTGTAGAAGAAATTTTTTCCAAATTTCAAACATAAATTATTCGAAATCCACAAACAGATGATTTTCCACACCAAAATACTGATAAAAGCACATCAGCACTAATTCCTTCTTTTATATCCACAAAATAAATATTTTCTTATCATATAAATTAATAATTAATTATTCACAAATAATATTACAGAACTACAATATTGACAACCAGGTCATTCCCAGGAAAGAGGGGGCCTTCCGATTATTGGCGCGCAATTAAATAACCCCTCCTAGACAGAACTTCCTTAGACATTGTCAATAATGTTATCTAATAATATTATTCAAATAATATGAATTATTGAGTTGATAATGTGAAACACTGTGCAATGACAATTATTGAATCAATAATAAAATATCAATTGTAGCAATTATTAAATCAATCATATAAAATAGCAACGTAGCAATTATTGATATAAAATATCAACGTAGCAATTATTGAATCAATAAAATATCATGCAATTATTGAATCAATAATATAAAATATTGAATCTGTAACAATTATTGAGTAATGACTTCTCACGTAAGAATCAATAATTAGAATTACTGTGCAATATCGTGTGCTACTATGCAATACCGTGTGCTACCGTGCAACACCGCGTATTACTGTACTTTAACCACCGGGTATTTCAACAGTACTAACGGTAACAACTACGCCGTTATTTATAAAAAGGTTATTTATGTCGCTTTCTATATCCGACAGTTATTCCGTTGTGGGGCCCACAAATAGCTGCGCCGTCTTACGAATATTCCCCGACAACAAGAATATTCCACGACCAAACGAATATTCCCCGACAACCAAAATATTTTATAACCACTTGCTCATTTAAAAATATTTGCACATTTCACCCATAACTTTCATATTTATCAAATCAACACCTTACTATTTCGAAATAATATATAAAGAAAATTAAATCTTTATTCATAAAAGTTGGGGTCTTACAACCTCCCCTCCTTATGAAATTTCGTCCTCAAAATTGACGTACGTACCTGGTATGTCGAAAAGGTGAGGATACCTCGCTTTCGTTTCCGATTTCAACTCCCAGGTCATTTCCTCAATAGCATGATTTCTTCACAAAACTTTAACTTGAGGTAAAATTTTTGAGCGTAGGACATGCTCCTTCCTATCCAAGATCTTGACAAGTACCTCCTCGTACGTTAAATCTTCGGCTATCTCGTCTGGTTCTAACACAATAATGTGGTTTGGATCTTTCACATATTTACGTAACACGGATATGTGAAACACATTATGAACACGAGACATGCTTGGAGGTAAATCGAGTCTATAAGCCACATTTTTTACTCGATCAAGAATCTCAAATGGACCAATGAATCGTGGATTGAGCTTTTCTCTCTTCCCAAACCTTGTAACTCCTTTCCACGGAGTAACACGTAATAACACATGGTCCCCAACATTAAATTCCACGTCCTTTCGATGAAGATCTGCATAACTCTTTTGTCGATCTTGTGCTGTTTGTATACGTTGTCGAATTATTTGGATCTTTTCTGTAGTCATACGTACCAACTCTGGTCCCAATAATGTTGCTTCACCCACCTCATTCCAGCATATTGGAGAGCGACACTTTCGTCCATACAACGCTTCGAATGGAGCCACGCCTATACTTGCCTGATAACTGTTGTTGTAGGAGAATTCCACCAATGGTAAGTACTTATCCCAACTCCCTTTGAAGTTTAGAACACAGAGTCTCAATAGATCTTCAAGAGTTTGAATAGTCCTTTTTGATTGTCCGTCTGTTTGAGGATGATAAGCCGAACTGAATCGTAAATCCGTGCCCATAGCTTTCTGCAAACTGATCCAAAATTATAAAGTAAATCTGGGGTCACGATCTGAAACTATGGATACTGGCATGCCATGCAATCTCACAATCTCATTCACGTACATATGAGCAAGACGTTCAAGGGAATAAGTCTCTCGTATCGGCAAGAAATGAGCAGACTTGGTTAATCTATCAACAATAACCCAAATCGCATCTATGCCTTGAGAAATCTTGGGAAGACCCGTAACGAAATCCATCATAATGTGTTTCCACTTCCATTTCGGAATCTCCAGTGGTTGCAATGGACCCTTCGGCACTTGATGCTCCGCCTTTACACGTTGACAAGTCAAACATCTCGAAATAAACTCTGCGATCTCTTTCTTCATATTACTCCACCAAAATGTATGTCGAAGATCACGATACATTTTGGTACTCCCGGGATGGATCGCAAACGGTGTGTTGTATGCCTCCATCATGATTCTATATTTCAAGTCGGAATCGTTAGGAACACAAAGTCTGGAGTTGACTCGAAGTATTCACTCTTCATCGATTTTTGTTTCTAGAATGGCACCTTCTTGCACCTTCTTCTTCATCTTCATCAGCTCCGCATCCGTAGCTTGAGCAGCTTTAACTTTATCAATCAAAGCTGGTTCTATGCGTATACTTGACATCATCGAACTCGTTTCCACATATGATCTTCTACTCAACGCGTCAGCTACCACGTTCGCTTTTCCAGGATGATATTGGATAGTATGATCGTAATCTTTCAACAACTCAAGCCAACGTCGTTGCCTCATGTTGAGTTCCTTCTGAGTGAAGAAATATTTAAGGCTCTTATGATCCGTATAAATCTCCACTTTCTCTCCGTACAAGTAATGTCTCCAGATCTTCAACGCGAAAACGACAGCTGCCAACTCTAGATCATGAGTAGGATAATTCCTCTCATATTCTTTGAGTTATCGCGAGGCATAAGCTATGACTTTTCCATGTTGCATGAGAACACATCCTAACCCTTTGCCCGAAGCATCGCTGTAGATAACAAATCCATCCGAACCAGATGGTATTGTTAGAACAAGTGCCGAGATAAGTCTTCTCTTGAGCTCTTGGAAGCTCTTCTCACATTCCTCGCTCCAAACGAATTTTGTATCTTTCCGAGTCAACTGAGTTAATGGAGTAGCAATTCGAGAAAATCTCTCTACGAACCTCCGATAATAACCGGCTAAGCCCAAAAAGCTTCGTACTTCGGTCACCGACTTAGGTTGCTCCCAGCTTTGTATTGCTTCAATCTTCGTCGGGTCAACAGATACTCCACGTTTCGATACCACGTGCCCAAGAAATGCTACTTCCTCAAGCCAGAACTCGCATTTCTTCAGCTTGACATATAGCTTGTTCTCACGAAGCTTTTGAAGTACTAACTTTAAGTGGTGCTCATGATCTTCACGGCTTTTAGAATAGATGAGAATGTCATCAATAAAGACAACAACGAATTGATGCAAATACTCCTTAAATACACGGGTCATCATATCCATGAAAGCAGCAGGAGCATTAGTCAATCCAAAAGACATGACTAAGAACTCATAATGCCCGTACCGAGTTCTAAAAGCAGTCTTTGGAATATCCTCAGTTTTAATCTTCAGCTGATGATATCCAGAACGAAGATCAATCTTTGAAAAGAATTGTGCTCCTTGCAACTGGTCGAAGAGGTCATCAATACGAGGTAACGGATACCTATTCTTGATGGTGACATGGTTCAACTCCCGATAGTCAATACAAAGTCGCATACTCCCGTCTTTTTTCTTTACGAATAAAACAGGAGCACCCCAAGGAGACGTACTAGGACGAATAAAACCGATGTCTAACAACTCCTGTAGTTGGACCTTTAACTCCTGAAGTTCAATAGGAGCCATTCGATATGGAATTTTAGAAATGGGTTTTGTATCGGGTTCAAGGTCAATAAAGAATTCAACTTCACGTTCTGGGGGTAGACCGGGAAGTTCTTCAGGAAATACATCAGGAAACTCCTTAACAACGAAAATATCATTCAAATCTGACGTATTCTGGTTTAGATCAGTGAAATGAGCTAAGAAAGCTTGACATCCGTTTTTCAATAAACGAATAGCTTTATAACTTGAAATGATATTGACTGATTTTAATGGTTTGGTGGTTTGGATTCGTACAACAGGTTGATTTAGGAATATGAAAACTAACAACCTTATGAAAACAATCAATTTTGGCATGGTAAGTGGTTAACCAGTCAATTCCTAAAATCACGTCAAATGCAAGTATTTTCAAAGATATAAGATCAACAGGTATGGTAAGGGTACCAATATGAATCAAGCAAGATTTATAAACTGTGGATGTAACAAAGGTTTCTCCCAACGGAGTTTCAACAGATAAGTCAAAGTCTAATTTATCAGAAGTCAAGTTCAAACGTTGAACACAAGCAGGTGAAATAAAAGAATGGGTAGCACCGGTATCTAACAAGGTGTAAACTTCGCAAGAGTTTATGATTAGCTTACCCGTAATCACCTCGTGTGGGTTCCTCGCGTTTTGGGCTGTCACGACAAACGTTCTTCCAGGAATCACCGACTTTGACTTGTCCGAAACCGCCTTTGGAATCACCACCCCCGCTGGATTTGGTTTCGCAATAGGACAATCTCGAGCTATATGTCCTTCTTTTCCACAGTTATAGCATGCCTTGAACTGTTGTGGACAGTTTGGGCTGATGTGTCCCTCTTTCCCGCATTTATAGCATACGACCGGTGGTCGTTCTCCTCCCCTAAAAACAGTTGATGCTGGTACTGGTGTTGACATTTTCACGTTCTCATTGTTGTACCTTCTCCTCTTGAAATCTCCCCCCGTTTCGCTTTTTCTACTATCATGGCCACGATTACCACCGGAGTGGTTACCGCTTCTGTCATACTTTCCTCCTCGCTGGCTGTCATTGCTCCGTTGACCACTGTCACCGGTACGACCTTGGTTGTGGTCCCTCGGTTGAACATAATCATTATCTCGTTATAATAACTGAGCCCTGTTCACTACATCCGAATATAGAGAAAATTTATGAGAAATGAGGTATTGACGTATTTCGGGTTTCAAACCTCTTAGAAACATCCGCGTCATACGTTCCTCATTCTCCACCAAATGAGGTGCAAACCTGGACAGCTCAGCGAACTTAGCCTCATATTGGGATACCGTCATGTTGTTTTGCTCGAGTCTGATAAATTCTACTTCCTTCATATGACGAATACTTTTAGGAAAGTACTTGTCATTAAATAGTTTCTGGAACGCTTCCCAAGACATCATGAGTGCGGCAGGCTGGGTACGCTTCACAGATTCCCACCAGTAATCTGCCTCTCCACAGAACATAAACGTGGCGAATGGAACCTTCTGTTCCTCCGTACATCCCAAGACATCAAATATCTTGGTAATTTGTTTAATCCACGTCTCCGTCTTGATCGGATCCGGTTTTTCCAGAAACTCTGGTGGTCCCAATTCTTTGAACTGCTTGGCGGTGACAATTCGCGTGTTGTTATTATCTCCACCTGTATTTTGCACACGAGTCTCCCTCGTCTGGTTTTGCATGAACTGCAAAAAACTTTTGAACATCTCATCGTTTATCGTCTGACCAGAGTTGTTTTCAGGATGAACATTGCCTTCTTGTTACACGTTCTCCTGGTTAGTGATTAAAGGTGTCTCAACGGTCTCATTCACTTCGTTGTTAACATTCTCAGCTGTCATTCTCAAATACTGCCATAAAACAAGGGTTAATTAAATAAATCAACACATCACATATTAACCCTATGCTCCGACTGACCACTTAAATACCACATAAGCTTAGATAGGACATACTAGTGAAGGATTTACTCGTCTCTCCCCCCCTAGTTCTATTCCCCGATCTCCGCCAGAGATCATATCCCTAAGCTCTGATACCAACTGTGATGCCCCCCAGAATAGGTCCAGTCAACCCAACCCATTCTGAGTCGCTAAATACATGGTACAGAATTCAAATACAAACTTTATATCATACGGTCGTGCAAAATACGACCACACAACTGTGAGTGTCAATACAAATATGTAGAAAATATTAATATTCAAACTAAGTCCTCATTACAATTATTATCACACTATTTATCAGAAATAGTGAGGACTACTACTGCTCTAACTCGGACCATCACTCTGTCCCCCGACTAGTCCATGCGACATTCTCATTTTCTGAAGAGGACAACAGATGAAAAGGGTGAGCTCAACTAGCTCAGTAAAGAATATTATAACTAAGATAACGGAAAATAAATTATCGTTAGTCTTCAACAATTCAGATAAAATATTATTGACAACAAATTTTAGATCAATAATCGCAGCGGAAATAACCGTTCATCATCAATATTTTATCCCTGTAACATCAATCAATATACATCTCGAATCAAATATTCATCTTTGCACTACAGGCCAAAGATATTCATTTGTATCATCAGTGGTCATGTTCATCTAAACACCTGTCATCTTTGCACTACGGCCAAAGATATTCATCAGGTAATCATTCATCTTTGCTCTACAGGCCAAAGATATTCAGTTATATCACCACTTAGGACTGAGGATGATGAAAAATCATATAAATAACGAATCCAGTGAAATAAAGGATAAGATTAAGGATTCGTATTTTAGTTTATTCAAGTTGAAGAATATTCCATAATAATACTTTGTGGAGCAAAATTCAAGAATAAAGCTCAAAACTTAGATCCAATCAAAGATAGTAACTATAACAGACAATTTGGACATATAGAAGAAAATTTAATTTTTCCGTGAATAGTGTCGTATACGTGAATAGTACCGTATACGTGAATAGTAATCCCGACGGAAAAAATAAGAATTTCGTAATAAAATCCATGTCAATATTTTGGTATAATGATATTGAAAAGAAAAACATCATTTATGAAAGAAAATAATATCCCTTACCTCAAAAGAATAGTACCTCTGACTAGAATATCGGATATAATACCGAAGAAAACTTGCACTGAATAGTAATACTCAAAGTATCTAAATACTCACAAAAATACGCTCGATATTATAGAGAGAGAAAACTTCTGATTCTGGTGTGATTTTTAATTCTAACCTAAGCACTCTATTTATAGGAAAAATTTAGGATGCCAAAGTAGACTTTTTTAATAAAATAATATTTTATTTTAAAAAAAAATTCCTCCGCCGCCGGTTGCTAAAAAAATTAGATTTTTTTCAACAACCAACAAAAGTGGGGCCCACCCATAAAAAAATATATTTATTTTCTGAAACTTCAATAATTTATAATAAATAGCCCCTTTGTCAGAAAAATACAAATTCTATGTTCTTTTATAGAAAATTTAATTCTCTACAACTTTGTAGAAGGAAATTTTTCCAAATTCCAAACATAAATTATCCGAAATTCACAAACGGATGATTTTCCACACCAAAATGCTGATAAAAACACATCAGCACTAATTCCTTCTTTTATATCCACAAAATAAATATTTTCTTATCATATAAATTAATAATTAATTATTCACAAATAATATTACAGAACTATAATATTGACAACCAGGTCATTCCCAGGAAAGAGGGGGCCTTCCGATAAGGACTTCTCCTTATTGGCGCGCAATTAAATAACCCCTCCTAGACAGAATTTTCTTAAACATTGTCAATAATGCTATCTAATAATATTATTCAAATAATATGAATTATTGAGTTGATAATGTGAAACACTGTGCAATGACAATTATTGAATCAATAATAAAATATCAACTGTAGCAATTATTGAATCAATCATATAAAATAGCAACGTAGCAATTATTGATATAAAATATCAACGTAGCAATTATTGAATCAATAAAATATCATGCAATTATTGAATCAATAATATAAAATATTGAACAGTAATTACTGTAACAATTATTGAGTAATGACTTCTCACGTAAGAATCAATAATTAGAATTACTGTGCAATATCGTGTGCTACTATGCAATACCGTGTGCTACCGTGCAACACCGCGTATTACTGTACTTTAACCACCGGGTATTTCAACAGTACTAACGGTAACAACTACGCCGTTATTTATAAAAAGGTTATTTATGTCGCTTTCTATATCCGACAGTTATTCCGTTGTGGGGCCCGCAAATAGCTGCGCCGTCGTACGAATATTCTCCGACAACAAGAATATTCCACGACCAAACGAATATTCCCCGACAACTAGAATATTTTATAACAACTTGCTCATTTTAAAATATTTGCACATTTCACCCATAACTTTCATATTTATCAAATCAACACCTTACTATTTCGAAATAATATATAAAGAAAATTAAATCTTTATTCATAAAAGTTGGGGTCTTAATTGAGGAGGAAAATATTCACGAGAATATAGACATAGCTAATCATAAAATCCCAGAAGAGGTTCAGGTACCTGAAAACAATAAAAATGATGAGATCTCGATAAGTTATGTCTCTACAAATAAAAGATGGAACCGAAGTGAGATTGTTGTTGACAACATTTTTTCATATAATATATCGCTTGATATCATTAATGAAAACGAGTATTTTGAGCCTAATTCTGTCGAAGAATGTAGACACAGAAATGATTGGTCAAAATGGAAAAAAGCAATCCAGGCAGAATTAAATTCACTTGCAAAACGTGAAGTTTTTGGACCTGTAGTGCAAACACCCGAAGATGTAAAGCCAGTTGGATACAAATGGATCTTTGTGCGAAAAAGAAATGAGAAAAATGAAATCGTAAGATATAAGGCACGACTTGTGGCACAAGGGTTTTCACAAAGACCTGACATTGATTACGATGAAACATATTCTCCTGTGGTAGATGCAATTACATTGCGGTATCTTATTAGCCTGGCAACTCATGAAAAATTAGATATGTATCTAATGGATGTTGTTACAGCCTATTTATATGGGTCAATTGATAATGAGGTTTACATGAAAATCCTTGAAGGATTTAAAATGCCTGAAGCATATAAGTTAAATCCCCGGGAAGTTTACTCAATTAAGTTGCAAAGATCCCTATATGGTTTAAAGCAATCAGGACGCATGTGGTACAATCGTCTTAGTGAATATTTATTGAAAGAAGGGTATAATAATAACCCTATATGCCCATGTGTTTTTATAAAGAAGTCAGAATCTGGTTTTGCTATCATTGCTGTGTATGTTGATGATTTAAATATTATTGGAACTCATGTAAAGATACCAAAGACAATGAATTATTTAAAGAAAAGATTTGAGATGAAAGATTTAGAAAAAATAAAATTTTGTCTCGGCCTGCAGATCGAGCATTTAGAAGATGAAATTCTCATTCATCAGTCAACTTACACAGAGAAGGTTCTTAAAAGATTTTATATGGATAAAGCACATCCATTGAGTATCCCAATGGTTGTTAGATCACTTGATGTGAAAAAGGACCCTTTTAGACCTCGTGAGAATAATGAAAAAATACTTGATCCTGAAGTACCATACCTCAGTGCAATTGGTTCATTAATGTATCTTGCTAATAATACACGACCTGATATAGCATTCTCTGTGAATTTGTTAGCAAGATATAGCTCTTCTCCTACCCGGAGACATTGGAATGGGGTTAAACATATTTTTCGTTACCTACGAGAAACTATGGATATGGGCTTATTTTATTCAAATAATGATAATCATAAATTAGTTGGATATGCTGATGCAGGATATTTATCTGATCCACATAAAGGTCGATCTCAAACAGGTTATCTCTTTATGTGTGGTGATACTGCTATATCATGGAGATCTACAAAGCAAACATTAGTTGCCACTTCATCTAATCATGCTGAAATACTTGCAATCCATGAAGCAAGTCGAGAATGTGTATGGTTGAGATCAATGACTCAACATATCTGTGAAACATGCGGTTTATCCTCCAGCAAAGGAACTCCAACCATTCTGTATGAAGACAATGCTGCATGTATAGCTCAATTAAAAGGAGGATACATTAAAGGAGATAGAACAAAACACATTTCACCGAAATTCTTTTTCACACATGACCTTGATAAATGTGGTGACATTGATGTTCAACAAATTCGATCAAAAGACAATCTAGCAGATTTGTTCACCAAAGCATTACCAACTACAACGTTTGAAGGATTGCGTCGCAACATTGGAATGCGACAGCTGAAGGAGTTAACGATACATTCATGAGGGGGAGCAAATACGCGCTGCACTCTTTTTTCCTTAACCAAGATTTTTTTCCATTGGGTTTTTCCTGGTAAGGTTTTTAATGAGGCAACTTTCAATGCATATTGCTGTACAATAGACATCCAAGGGGGAATGTTATAAAATTATAACATATATGGATGTCTAGGTTCATTTCTTCCTTCTTTATTACCATGTCCTTTAATCTTTGTAACTCCTATGTCCTTTAATATTTGAAACCCCCATGTCTTTTAAGTTTTGTAATCTTCAAGTGTTTATGTGCATGTGCCTATAAATAGGAGCATGAGATACACACAAATGACAACAACTTATATATGAAATAAGAATATTTTCTCTCTTCCTCTAATCATCATTGTTCTTTATTTTAGTAATATTTTACAACAGATAGGAATTTATTTGTGTTTGACCGTTTGTATAAATAGTTAGAATTTGAGTAAAAATTGAAATGTGTTTCATTAATCATTTAAAATGAATTCACATATCAACGTGTTCTACTTTATGAATAAATTAAAATTAAATATTTGGAAGCTTAAATCCATAGAGTAATGAATGAATGAAAAACTAACTCTCAAAGATCACTCTTGCAAATGATAATAAATATTTGTGGGAAGCTAAGTCTTACATCGGTTAATAACTAAATATTAAATAGGTTTATATATAATAAAGTTGTTCTTGGGTTTAGGGCCCAAGGGCACCTCACTTTTGTGGAATGGAGAAGACCATGCAAGCCAAGGCTTGGTTTAAACCCGCGCATTGCCGCTGACTGATCGGCCTGGCCTGAGCTCGCAGTTCGTGGGTCTGGATCCTTCTTGTATATAATTTTTTGGACAAAATATTTATTTTAATTTAGTTCTATTATCAAAACTGTGTCGTTTTGATAAATGCTATTTATTATCAAAACTGTGTCGTTTTGGGAAGCGTTATCTGTCTTAACGCGTACGGACGCCCCAAAATTACGTCGTGTTTGCTTGAATGGACGCACCCTTTCTGCTAAGCCTAAAACTACGTCGTTTTTGTTCTGCTAAGCCAAAAACTACGTCGTTTTTTGTCCGAACGAACACGCCATTTCTGTTAAAGCCAAAAACTAAGTCGCTTTTGGGTTTAAATGTCTCTTTTTAGGGGGTTGTGCCCTTTCTGATGGGTCACTAATCCCTCTTATAAATAGATAGGGGGTGTAACCACTTCATTCATTCAATTCATCCAAGCATAATGCATTCTAATCTTCAAGTCTGCTTCATTTCATAGTTTATTTTGAGAGAGTTCTGAGCATTTTTTTGATTCGTTGAGTATACTATTTGTAGTGCTGTTATAGTATACGTTGTCATTGTATCTTGGAAGACAAGTGCTATCAACTTTGAGCACTGAAAAGAGGACATAATTGTCTTAAAAATATAGTACCAAGTACTAACCTAGACATATTGATTTTTTGTAATTTGACTTACTTGAGATAAGTTTATAAATATATATAATGTCGATTCATTTTCCTAACATAAATTTTTCCATCTGATCATGAATCTCGAAGAATTAAGATTGTTTAGAATTTTATTTTATTTTATTTTCATTTGTATGTTGGGTTGTGCCATGCGTATTAGGACATCTTTAACGGCCCTTTTAAGAAGAAGGGAATGGGAAATGTCAATTCTACCCACTACCTCACACATTTGGAATTATCAAATAATGACATTGTTAGCTTTTTAAATGAGGTGACAGATGCTGTGAACTAAAGTAATACTTTGTAAATAGTACAAAGATTTTTGCATAAAAAAAAGTGTAGTGGTGAAAATGAAACTAAAACATGAGTATTTTTGCCTAAATAGGAACAAAAAAATGTTTTTCCAAAAATGAAAACATTTATGGACTATATTTTTTATTTCTAGAATTGTTTATGAAGGAATACATAATTTCAAAGAGAAATGTGAGTTAAAATATAATACTCCTACCCATTTATAACACATGGCCTTAGTAAAAGAGTATAGATTCGATGGATTAAAAGAGTATTCACGAATAATATTAAAATAAAATACCTGTGTTAGATAAAATTATTTTTATTTAATTCACGTGTTATAAAATCACTTTAACGTATACAGTTATTGCATTAATTTAAATTTTTAATAGAAAAATATTATATGAAATTGTCATTATAATTCAACGATAAAAAATTATTTATAAGTATTAAATTAGTATAAATAAAATAAGTTTAAATAGGCAGAAAAATAGGAAAAAGGGAAGGATGAGAAAAGGAAGAAAATAAATGTCTACATGTAAAAAAAAAAATTAAATTAAAAACGACAAAAGTAAATCCAAGCACTCCCCGTTACTTTCTTCCTCATCCATACCCAATAACCCTCGCAAAACTGTTTTCTACAAGCGTAAATTTTCTCCCCTTGTCTCTGTGTAGATGGGAAAATCACTTCCATCTACCACCAAGCTCCAAGAATTTTCCAGAATCATCACCTCCGACAGATATCGTCGTTCCAAACTCATAAACCCCGTATCCAGAACCCGCATCGTTCCCCCGCCAGAACCGGCGAAGCCCAGGGGTGTCCGGCTTGAATCGGAGCGTCCGAGATTGAAAATGGAAGAGAGCTCGTCGGAGATACGGGAAAGATTGCCGCTGGCGTCGGTGGTCTCCGATTGCGCGAGGCGGTGGTTTCAAGACACCCTGAAGGAGGCCAAAGCGGGCGACACAACCATGCAAGTGTTGGTGGGTCAGATGTATAATAGTGGATATGGCGTTCCAATGAATGTACAGAAGGTGTTCAACGATTTTATTCAGTCACAGTTGTTTTCAATTAGTTGTTTATTTGTCTGTGCATTACTTATTTTCATTAATTAAGGGCATTTGACTTTCCCTTTATTTGTGTTGTCAATAAAATATATGAATTTTATGAATTTAAGTAAAAAGTTTAAGATATTGGGTTCAGCCAGAATTTTGTTCATATTTCAATTGAGTTTGTTGGGATTTGTTGTATTTTTGTTAAAAGTTTTAATTTTGGTATTTCTGGGAATATAGGGAAAAGCTTGGATTAATAGAGCTTCAAGGAGTCGATCTTCTGTATGGAGAGTTGGTGATAAACGTCCAGGTGATTAGTGCCTCTTTTTTGCTCTGTAGACTACTACCATTAGACTAGTTGCTATGTGTTGTTGTTTTGATGTTAGTGTACTTTTTGTTGCTTTAGGCTACAATGCCAGTGACTCGGATTCAGATGATGTAAAAGCTATTGCAAAATAAAATTTAAGTTCTTTCTTAAGTTGACAACGACCATGTGAGTGAAGATCTAACATTTCTATTGCTCTTGTTTTATTTAGTAACATAATTTTTATGTTTGACAAGGTATGAACTTTTGGACATGATTAGGTTTGGGATTGTGATCTATTTATTAGAATTATTTTTTATTATGAAGACTTACATTTTAGCACCCTTCATTGATTAAAAAGAAATTGCAGATAACTTATTATTTGTTGTTTACCATCCCGTTTAATGTTTAATTGAAATTGAATTATCTTGAGAATTTATGTTTAAGATAGGATTCTTTTACGTGTAAATTCTAGAATAACTTTGTTCCAAGAAATAGTACTTGAAAAGACTATGCTTCTTAAAAGTTATTATCCGCCAGCCCCAAGGGAGAGGTGAAGGGCTTGACAAGACTATGCTTCTCATCTTTACCCTATAACAGAAACTCTTATGCGCAAGCTTTCTGAAATAATGTAGGGACAAGCCTGAAAATACAGAAAACTATCTTACAACTTTAGGTGTCAAATAAATGTTGATCAGTGGTAAAATAAGGCTATAGTGTGTGGAGAACTTGTGGGTCATACAAGAAGGGGGCTGATGTTCTATAATACAACTATACAAGTTATTATGTTGATTGTTGATGAAATCTAATAGCTGTAGAGAATTTTTCATGCATATACAGTATTGATGGAATGCCCAAATGTTATGGTGGTCTTAGGAACTAGTATGGATCTTATAGGGTAGGGTGTAGAGTTATAAATTCTAAGAGACCAGAAGTTGTACTGTTCTGTGAACATTAAATTTTGAATAATATTTTTATTTTGAGTTCTACGGCAATGATTTGCTTTTGTAAATTTTGATAGGTGGGGTTGGAAAAAAAGAGTTCAAATTTGATAATGAGTTATAAGTGTTGAACATGCTTAATAGAAGATGAGAAGAGAAAGAAGAAGAAACTAGGTGTTACACCTAGCAATCCCATAGGCATAGGCATAGGCACTACACCAATGGTTTGAACCGGATCTCAGAATCTTAAATACAACATATGAAAGAATCCATACTATTGGATAGATAGAGTAACAAGGCTTTATATAGACTTCCAATGGAAATTGATATAAAAAAAAAAAAGTTCGGTAGGCTTTATATTTTCTTCAAAACTACAAAGTTGAGCATGCTTGGGCTAGTAGTACTAGAATTGGCGATCCATTGGGAAATCTTCGTTTTCATGCCCTTTCGCAAGGCTGAAGTAGCGTGAGCCTGTAACTCGAGCAAGGGCGTTAAATAGTTGGACTATTATCTTGCTTTGCCAGGTAGGGTCAGCGAGTATGCAGTTCTTGGCTTGCAGCTTGCCCGTATTTAGTTATGAGTTGGACCATGCAACTCTTGCAAAGGTGGGGGTGGCCTGGTTCATAAAGTGGAGGGGGACTGCGTGAGGCTGGTTCACAGAGCAATGAGAACTTCCTGATCCATTCTGACCAGTAGAAGGATTATGAGCCGGTGTGTTCCTGACCCATTCTGCCTTGTTCATTGACCAAATGAACAACCATGTTTACTCATCAAAAAAAGAAGGAAAAAAAAGGCTTTGTATAGTCTTTCGTACACAAACAAATCAAGACATATGCTGCACTTACTAAACACCCAAACCACTCTGCCCATCCTATCCAAGTAAAGTACTATAGTTAAAAAAAATCTCAAGGTCCCTGTAAGGTTTCTCCTTAAATTTAGCCAATCTTCAATAATTTTTGCTGCCTTAAATTTACTCTTCCCTGCATATGGGTTGCGTCAACAAATCCTTCTTGTTGTTAGTCCGTTTGCTTGAACATCAATTTCTATATTCACTATATGGATTCAAAGCCTGGACGCTTAACTTTTTACCTGTATCTATTGTGCATTAGAAGCCTTATTTTGTTTCTTCAATATTATTTAATTATTTTTTATTTGAAAAGTCTTTTCATTAACAAGAGCTTCAGGAGAGAATACCCTAAGGAGCACTTACTATGACACGCCGACAATTTTTAATAAACATAGGATACGGACATACTGATAACATGTCAAACAGTATGTATGTATAGATTATATATTTCCTAAATTCGTAGATGGTTTTTGTTATAATTTTTTTGTGTTTCTTGAATTCTTTTACGTTTTATGATGAATTAATATTTTTTGGTATTGAACTTTTAGTGTATGTATGTATATATAATTATATGCATATCTAAAATCTATTTATATGTAAATATGTGTTCAATTCACAATTTTTTATTTTTTAGAGATCTTTCGAACTGCCCCCGTACGGAGAACCCGAATGCAACCCGAATCCTTACTTTCTAGTCCTAGTTCTTTGTGATGCTTGCAAACATGTGTTACTTAGATGCTTATGTGTCTTTCGTTAACATGTCTTGCTAATCGCCAAGGGGTTGATGGATTGTGATGACAAGTTTCTTGATAAAACATTTCATGAATGCAAAACTTGAGAGTACGGGTCCATATCAATTGTAATAAATTTAGGTCATTTGATTGTTGTAGCCAGAGCATTGTACCAGTCAGTGTATAATGTTCATTTGGCTTTCAAATGAAGGGACTAAGTCAGAAATTCAATTCTCATCTCTTACAATAAAAATTAATTTTAAATATGTGGATGCAACACATAATTATTATGTTCGATTAGCTGTAAATCAGACTGTACATTCTGTAATTAATTTGGGGAATGGAATACAGGAGGAGATTTTAGAATGAGAAACTCCCAATATATTCTACTGCTGTTTTGGATTCAAGGATCTGAGAAGTGAGAACAATGTCAAATTTCATATCTCAATTGGGCTGTTGACTATACCTGCGATTAACTTAATGATAATCTTATTTCTGTTTTTATGTTTTTTCTTACCTTTTTCATTTTTTTTGGTTGTTGCTGATAACTAATTGTTTTTCTGAGTTTTAAAGTGATCACTTTTTCTTCTTCTTTTTTCTCTAACAAGCATTCTGCTATATACTATTACTTGTCTTCTGCAGTGAATTTGCACCAGTTCTCACACTTGGCGCCCTTCTCACTCCAATGCTCAGCTGAATCCTACTCCTTGCACTGGAATTGTTCTTGCAGTACACTTGTTGAAAGTTTTCCTATGCGGGCCTTGATAATTTTTGCTTGGTTTTTTGTGTATTTCTCCTGGTGGACTGATATCCTCTTTTTTATGAACTGATAAAGACAGCTACTGCAGTTTTGAATGAAATCTCTTATTTTTTTTGTTGTGCTAATCTTTTATGGTGCTGTATTACTTTCAATCAATCTAACCACCAATCTGTTCAGTTAAAAATTTTGGCCATTTCTGTGTGCTAGAGAGTTGGTGGGCACTCATGTTCATTGTACCAAAGGACAATGTGGCCTGGCTAAATTATGTGTAAACTAAATTTTCTGTTCTTTGTTTTTCTATTTGTCTCCGATTAATAATCCATAGGCTTAAGAAATCTTTACAAAACCTTTTAATTAGATTGTTTAGTTCGACATAAAGCTTACAACAGCATAAATCAATATTTCTGAATAAATGCCAGTAATCTACAAGCTATGCTACATAGCCCTGTGTCTTGACCTTGGTTTCTGAATGAATAGCTTCTATTGACGCAGCTTTAATTACCACCTTCACGCCTGTTCTTTCTCCATTCCCATGGCTTTTCAGGATTTGGTGAAGCCCACAAGCCAACCCTCTTAGCCCGAGCCACTTCCTCCCACTGTTAAATATACATCACCCTTCAGAAAACAGAGCATTTTCTCAACACTACAAGCACAGCAAAACAATCAAACAGAACAACAGGTTACCTTTGCCAAATCCGGCCGTTTGTCATAGGCAGTATAATGCCATGCAAGCCCTTTCTTGAGCAGTGATTCCTGTATCAAGCATGAGCTGAGCATTCAGAAACCGAAGCCGCCCGCCCTACTGTAATAATAATATAAATTTTAGGAGTTGAAAAGGTTTTACACCTGTACAAAAATGCCATTGCTATATATGTCCCCAACGCTTCGTCCGTAACGGTCCTCTGTAAAGACTAGCACTTTCAAGCACTTGCCCTGCACAAGCTTAACCAGCTCCTCCTTGGCCTCTTGCCCATATGGCATTTTGCTTTCTGGTGCATCTATTCCCCTGTTTCCTTTCAGTAATTGTCCATATCATACACAAGACAACATTTCAATGGCATTTCAACGGTAAAAAAGACTTGGTTATACCTGAGCCGAATGCGATACTTTCGAGCAAGAATTTCCTCGTTCTGGATGTTCAACACCCTGTTGTGGAACAAAATTGGTCATTCAAATGTAAAATTAGCAGCCACAAATGGAAATATTTAGCAGAAATTAAGTGTTAATCATTAGACGAACCGATATCCCATATCAATGATTTTCTTGTGGAGTGCATCTGCCTCTGGATAATTCTTCTGGGCTCGAGCTTTTGATCGTTGAACCGCTGCAACTTGTACTTCTCTTGGAACACAAGCCGACTCCCTTGGATCCATGGTACTAACATAAACGGTCACCGTATCGCCGTCTGCTACAGCTTTTACATCCACCTAGTTTATGCAAATGTATTTCCATCAAACTTGAACAAATACACGAAATGTGAAAAACTAAACACAAACTTTACAAATGCAATAAAATTAAATGGTTCTTTCTCACCGGGAGGGTCTGCAATTCGAATTTGAGTCCTTCTGGCCGTGATTGTGGCACTCCGGCAGAAAGTTCAACCAGGGAATGAGGAAGAGGGAGACCATAAAAGGCCAATAAACCCTAATATTCATCAAGATCATCCAAAATACTGAATTAATTAAGTACCTAAAAAAAACATACTGAATTAGTTGTTCTGAAAACAGACTAGTTAATGCAAGTACCTCAACATCTGCCTTTTGGTGTCTCTTTAAGGTCTGAATAATAAGCCTTGAAGCTTCTTCGGGTGTTTTTGGTGGAGGTTTTGATTCTCTCCACGTCTCTGAAAGTTTCTTATACCTTCATAAAAAAAAGGGTAAAATTCCACATTATAATTTTGAAATTTAATAGGAAATAAAAGCTAAGTGGTTGAACTAGGATTATACATTTATTATTCTCATTAAACCAACAAAATTTACTTTGTGAAGAAACAACGAATTGACTATAAATCAGAAAATTATACAGAAGAGTGAATGAAATTACCAGTTAGCCTGAGCCTTCTTGGAAGAGACCACATGCTTACTCAGTCCTTCAGGAACCTTGATCCCCCCCAAAAAAAAATCAAATCTTTAATCTATTTTAACTAAATGGGTGTAAAATTAGAGTAAACCCAATTCCAATTTAGCTCCGAAAAATCGAAAACGACCTAAAAAACTCAATTACAACATGTATGGTGCTAACCCAATTCAAAGCAAAAAAAAGCTTTCCAAGAAAACTATGGCAGAAATCTTGAATTAAGGTGAAGAAGAAAAATACCTGAGAGGTAATTTCATAGTGATATAGATCGCGGGCGAGTGCCGACAGGCCGACAGTTGAGACTGAGACTCCATGGTGGCCTAATGTATGATCCCCTGAATCTGCTGTTGGCTTGCAACAATGGCTTAGAAATCTCAGAGCATTTCCCATTTTGTTTTTGATTTGATTTGATTTATCTTAAACAAATTGGGATTTAGGTTTTTTTTTTAATTTTCAAGGCAGATAGGTTTATTTGTTAGAGAGAGAAATTGGGAAGGGGAGTGGGGGGTTAGATTTTCTTGTGGGGTCCTATCTCTGAATTGCAGGTAAAAAATTGAACACGTGGTGGATAATGATTGGTGATGGGGCTCTGTGGGAAAAAAGGTAAAAAGACTTGTTTTTTTTACTGCTGGGTCAACGCTTCTGGCAACACTTTTCTAATAAATGGTTAGGCGCGTGTGACGCCCTTATCTCTCTAGATACATGACTTTTTGGCAGTACTAGACTTTTTGATATTTTTATTTTCTCTAAATAGAAAAACAATTTTTTCATCTTATTATGAATGAACAATTAAAATACTACATATTCAATTTTCTATTTTTATTTTTTTGACCAACCCTGGGGTAGGGCCAGTAAAAAATTATTCACTAATATAGCTCCTGCATGATCTCGAATTACAATGTACGTCCAACTCTCAAAGCAGCATCTGAGTCAATTGTCTATTATTGATTTTACTAATAAATATATATATTATTACATATAAAGATCATAAAGGATATTAATTTTATTTCATAAAAAGAGTTTAGTTTAAAAAGATAAAAAAAAAAGTCACAAAAGACTCCACTGTTTAGTGTAGTCGTTTAAAATAACATAATATTCACAAATTTTAAAATTTTATAAATAGAGCTCAATTTATAAAAGAAAAAAAATCCGAAAGGAGTAATATATTAATCTCTTTGTAAATTAGATTATTAAAGAATTTCATAATATTTTATTTTTTTACTAAATATAATAACATATTTGAACTTTTTATGTAGGTGTATTGTAGTAATAAATTACTTGTGAAAGCAGAAAAAATGTCTTATTGACAAACTAAATATAGGAGAGGAATGCCACTATCAAGTCTATCCTCTCACCACCTTCTTAACTATTATTTTTTTCATTAAATTTGAGTACATAAAAAAAATTAATAATAAAAAAAAAATCAATTTCTCTAGATAGATCATTTTCGTTTTCGTTTTTTCAAATAAAAGAGCTTAATTAAAAGTTGGTTTAGAATTTAAAAAATCTATCCCAGTCATAGATAGGGTGAGGGATAGATTTAAACATAAAAAGGGGAAACCCAATGAATTTATTTAGCTAAACTAGTGTAGTTAATTAAAGGGTGAAATTCATTATGTTAGCAAGCGCGGCCGAGGCTGAAATTCAGTGTGGGGACACGGTTGAATAGGTGTATATAATAATAATGGTAATTTTAAATTTTTTGCTATTAAATTTATCCAGACAAGTAGGATCTATCTGCTTAGATGTTGAATGAACTTGTTAAACAAAACCTTCTTTATGTTACTTTGGTTTCAACGATGCAAATGAATGTATAGAGTTCTAATGCGGAATTAAGCATAAGAAATCAGAAAACCAACAAACTATAAATACCAAGAATTTTACGTGATTCGACCCCTACCCTCTAATTTAGTGGCCTAATCCACGTTCAATACCAACTGATATTATACTCTTTATTAATAAATTATTCAATTAGTTACCAAAACTCCCTGTATAAATAAGCTCAGATCTTTGTTGGACACAACTGCCCCTTTTGCACAACTACAATTTTTTGCACCTCTGCAACTGCTTGCAATACTGTAACCTTAGAGCTTCCTTTGTACAGACCTATCTACCACTGGATCAATTACAAACCAATCTTCGAATATAATTACAAGATATATCTATGAATTTGCAATAAGAAGAAATTAAGAACAGGACAAGAATAATTTGTTAGAAACTTTTCTGCGAAACACTCTTGTTTTTTCTAAAAGGAAAAACAAATTTAAAAAATTTTATGTGAACATGAAAATATTTGTGTCTAATTTTATGTTTATTAAGTCTTATATTTGTGAAGAAGAGGTTCGGAGAGAACTTATCAGTTGCCACGAGACTTTTTTGCTGAACAAAATCCATCCAATCTGCCGCGCTCCCCCGGTCCCTTGCTTTTAGGATCCAGAAGTCATTTTGAATTAAAAATGAGATTTTATGTTTATTGGAATGTGTGAGTTTTAAATAGGAATTGATTTGATTAGATTAGATTCGATTTATTGCTTGATGTTCAATTAACAACTACTCTCAAATCCAACTTTTGAAATTCAAATCCCAAAAAGAAAAAAAAAATCTTTTTCAAAAGAAGTGATGAGGAAGATTTTTATGTGAGATATTTTTATCCTTTTATTCTTGGTTTGGCGTCTCCGTCATTATAATACTCTTTTTGATCCCTTTTTCAGGGAACTGATAACCATCCTCTCTCTTTGTTGATTAGGATTTGATTTTTATATTCCAAAATATCGACCACCGTCTTGTTTTTTTTATTAGAAGAGAAGGAGGAAATATTTTGGCCTATAAGATTTGATATTGGAAAGTCAATATTTATTTTCTTCGTAATAAATTTATTAAATTCTAACCTTCTTTCGATGAGTACGTTTTATAAGTATGTTGTAGGTTATAATTGACTAAACATATATGAGTTGTTTGGTTTGGGAAAATGAAATTAGTATCCAAAAGGAATATTCGTTCTTATGTTTAATTATTTAAACGGGCATTTTAATGTAATTTCTAATCATATATTTAAAAAAATATTTATTTCAACAGGATGAGAAAAGATTAATCAAAATTCACACTAAACATAAGAATAAGAATGTTCATTCCATTCCCCATCCCCATCCCCATATTATACGAATTTGATGATAATTATGACTGCCATCTCTAATATGCAGCTTGCAGACAAAACAGGGATTCATTAAAGTTCAAACTATTTAGGAAAAAGTGTGATAAACTCACCAACCTCCTCTCTTTCATCATGTCTTCTCCTTCATCTCCATCTTCCTTCTCAGGAAGAAGTTTGAAGATAGGTATAGTAGGCTTCGGCACATTCGGACAATTCCTGGCGAAAACCATGATCAAACAAGGCCATATCTTAAAGGCAACCTCAGTATCAGATCATTCTCAACTATGTTCACATATGGGTGTCCAATTCTTCAGGTACACACCCCTTTCTTTTTTCCTTTTTGTCGTCTTCCATACAAACGTTCTTTCTATCTACTGTCATATTCATGATGATTTTACAAATATATTTCTAGTTTTAGAACAGATCATGAAGTATCTATGTTCACCGTTAAAGCTCAATATATATTTTGTTGGTGTTAGAGATACGGGAACGTTTATCGAATCGGAGAACGATGTTATACTTCTGTGCACATCAATCGTATCTCTATCGAGTGTTGTCAAGTCAATGCCGCTTCGAAATCTTAACCGGCCAACCCTCTTTGTTGATGTACTGTCGGTTAAAGAGCACCCGCGAGAAGTGTTATTGCAAGTCGTACCGGAGGAATCTGACTTGCTATGCACTCATCCCATGTTTGGGCCGGAAAGCGGGAGTGAGGGCTGGAATGGCCTGAATTTTGTGTACGATAGAGTTCGGATAAGGGATGAAGCTACGTGCTCTACTTTCCTCCACATTTTTCAAAGTGAGGTGAGATATATTTTTATTTTAAAATTATAAAATGGTATGAAATTTTTAATTTTGCGTTACTTTTTTACCATTATTTTTAACATCATATCATCACAACTAAATTTTAATTATTCTTAAAAATTGTTAGTTACAAGTTTATATCTAATTTTAGAACAAATGCTTAATGAGTGAAATCTCTAGCCACAATCCAACACTAAAAACAATTAACCAACCTAAAATTGTAAAAATTTATTAGTTTCGTGCCAAGTCATTATTTATAACGCGCTCTCACATACAAAGATGTTACGTAATGTATTTTGCTATCGTTACATATTGTATTTCTCTCTCTCTCTCTGATTTGCAAGTAACTCACACTTGCGTGATAAACACTTGCCAAGCTACATATAACTAAGGGTGTACATTAACCAAGTCGAGTCGAGTATTGAGTTGTTCAGATTTGGTTTACAAAATTTATTGAGTATAAAATAAGGTTTGATTGAGGCTCATTTAGCTACCGAGTCGAGCCCGATCTCGAATCGAGCCCAAGCAGTTTGAACTTTTCGAACAAATATGATCCGAGTATCAATAAAAAATTACAATTTGAGGAGGTTCGAATAATATATCTAACTTTAAAATTTGCTCATATTTGACTCATTTATATTTCGAGTCGAACTCGAATCGAACTTTTAGTCAAGCGAGTACGAATCGAGCCCGAACTGTTTGCTCATGTTACAGCCTTACATATAACATTGTAGAGTCAATTGACCCCATTGAAAAAAATAATTATTTTATAATGCAAGGTAAATTTTAAAAATTTAAAGTATTGTATGTAAATTGACCCCACTAAAATTTTATAAATTTTCTATTATACGGGATCAAATTGAAAATTTATAACTTTGTCTATCAAATTTTAATCACATATGACTCATATTCTCTCAATATATATATCTCTCTATAATATTTTAAATTAAATAATAATCTAATTTATATTATTTTTAAAAATAATTAATGAATTATTTACTTATGAACAGTTATGACTAAAAAAGTCTATTATGAGCTATATATACCATATATTATTACTTACTATAGTGTCATTGTGTGTGTGTGTGTGTGAATTGAAAGAACAAAAATATTAAAAAAATAATAATATAACAGTGCAATGGCTGATCCAGGGCTGTGAAATGCTGGAGATGACTTGCGAAGAGCATGATAAATTGGCTGCGAGAAGTCAATTTCTCACTCACACCATTGGAAGGTATACACAGTTTTCACCCACCCATAAGCAGCTCCAGGAGGCAGGAGGGAATGGAACTTAATAATTCTAGCTGTTTTGCAGGACCTTGTCAGAAATGGAGATCGAATCAACACCCATAGACACCAAAAGTTATCAGAAGCTTCTTCAAGTGGTATGTTCAATCTTCTACATATTTCACAATAGTCTTGGCATGGATTTTAAACATGCTAAAAACAAATTTAAACCATATATTGGGAATATTATATATATATATATATATATATATATATATATATATATATATATATATTGTATATATTGAGCTATATCGATAACTTGAAGTTAAGATGTGTTTTCATATACTTGCAGAAAGAGAGCACAACGAGAGATAGCTTTGACCTGTTTAGTGGATTATTCATATATAATAAGTTTGCCAACCAGCAGGTATGTAAATTCCGTGTATTATAAACACACTTGCTATGTAGTAGTAACTAATTCAATAAACCGAATTGTCTAAACATGATGCAGCTAAAGAATTTAGAACTTGCCCTTGAGAAAGTTAAACAGAAGCTTGTTTCGAGGATGAAAACGGAGCTGGAAACAAGTGTGTTGACAAATCATCACGCAGAAGAAAAACATTGCTAATAACCCAAGGCACTAACTAAATAAACCGAGTTTAAAATTTACAACACATGGCTGTAATATTCTCTGGAATTATAAAGGACTACTGGCCAGATCATGTCTTGTGTCTCGATTCCTGTAACCACAAGAAAAACCTAAATTCTATTTTGGTATTGATTGGATTACCTTTTTTCTAAAGTTGCAGTAATAATTATCTAGAATATGTGATTCTATAGGCAGTTGGATACTTAGATACCAGACAAATAGAGGAAGTGTGAGCTTTTATGGCACTAGGGTTCTCATCACAAGCCAATTAAATCAGAGAACAATTGCTTAAATAGTATACAGAGATGGAAAAATCAACACCAGTACCTCCAATGACGGTACATACTTCTACTAAACATTAAAGTAGTTCGATTATCTCGTGTATGGATTTCTGTGTAATATTGTAGTCAATCGTGCCTAACAAGCTCAAACAAAACTTTAATCTATCTCCTCGGCAGATTAATCTAGTCCCTACGTTGTAGGCTCACTAGAATTTGGAAGATCTACAATGAATGTAATTCAATTTTAAGCCACAGAAAAACCATGCAAAACATGTAAAATGTAATGATCTCCTTACAGAGCATTCCAGCAGCTATATGAACACAGAATGACTGCAGGATTAAGATCTCACTGATTGTTGATTTCATCAATATTGGCATCTTCTGGAGTGTTGCAACCCAATGCAACAGTATTAGAAGAATCTGGAGTTTGGTCAGAGGATGGTTCACTCTTCTTAGCCTGTAATCCAGTATACCGCGCAAGATCGATCCATTGCTGTTCCAAATAATAGACATAAAGTTGGATTAATATTATTTTATCCCAAAAAGAGAAAAGTTTAAAGGCTACAACTAAGCAATGCCCATCCTCTCAATCTAGCACAACATGAAAAAAACATTGGTCATAAACACTTTATATACCTCTTTCTCCCCTTCAGTAAGTACACAAAATACAATCACCTCAGCAACATAATTTAGGACACAGTAATTGTGCTATAGATGGAATAATATATACATATATATGTATATATATATATATATAAGCTTTTATGTGTGTGTATGTGTATTTATGTATGTATCTCACAGTTAGTAATAATGTGTGCCATTGAATTATTCACGCCATCATCTTTGCCAGAAATCGAATTAATGAAACAAGAAAGGAAAAAAACATATAAAAGTTATTTAGCAAGTAGAAGCATCTAACCTGGGTTCCCCAATAGGAGTTGACCGTTCGGACGATAAAAGATAGCATATTTACGAAAAATGTTTGATCTGAAAATTGGTCCGAAATTCGATGTTCCACTATTCCGGCAATAACCTGCATTGCAAGTGATATCATCGTTAAAGTCATGTACACTGATAAAAGCACCAAAAATGTTAATTTTAAAATGCATCTGATAAGTAGTTAACTGCAAGAACAGTTCAAGATTGTTGCTATGACTATTGACATATAATTTTAGCATCAATAAACCATTCCGCGTTTCTCTCTAAAAAAGTAACCTCGGACAGGTATAACAGATGGCAAGATAAACCTCTGGCTTATCTTGAAACTTGAAAGGGAATCCAAAAAGAAGAAGACTGAAAAAGGTTGGCTATATTACTGCAAGCACTTTAGGGAATAGACTAAATGAAGTACTTGCTGTCAATTAGCAACACTTGATCACAGCACATGCACAAAACTACAAATCAATAAAGTAGCTATCAAGGTGCTTAATCATTTCAAAAATAAACTGGGTAGTGCTTTATATAAACATCTGACCAACAGTTGATCAAGCTCATCTTTGTAGTATTTCCCTTAAAAATGTTCCTATTAGTTGACCTAGGTTCAGTGAACCACCTTGCCCATAAACCTCACAATTATGGAAGCTGTGCCACAAGTTGTTGATGCCTGTCGGTTAATATCCTATGATTACAATGTATTATTTCATCTTTACAGGAATGACAAGAGAAGGTATTGTCACGAGTTATCAATGAATGATCTGGTTCAAAACCAAGGCAACCGTATTACATGGAAATAGAAGCTTACGTTGAGCACAAAGTACTAGCTCTCTACCTGATACCGGAGATTGGCTGATGTTCCAAGAAAGGCTCCATAGACTGCTGCTGTTTTGAAGATGGGTGATCTTTTATTCACTTGACTATTGACAAGGGTCGGATTAAGTAATTTGCGCATTGCATACAAGATATTGGAGGCAACCACAGCTCCAATGCTGGAAATAACACCCACGCTACCAAGCTTCAAGCCACCAATGAGCACTGAAGCAACTCTATGACTCAAATTCCAATCCTTCCCAGCTAGATTCTTCTGAAATGCATTATCAGGAATGGAGCCAAGAAGACCCTTTAGTGCTTCCATGCTATCAGGTACGTTAGCCTCACCAGCGATTGAAAGAAACGACAATGTCGGAGCAGGAAGCCATACGGTAAAGAAATCAACAACAATTCCCCTGGTAGTGTCTGTAATAACATAATCAATCTCTTCAAAGAAATTTTCTTTACGCTTCCCATACTGTGCTAAGAGCGTTGTTGTTATCGATATAGCTTCTTCTATGGCTAATCTATGTAGGAACTTGGGATCTGCCAATAATCTTTCTCTGAAACCCTGCATCAAGATAGCTACAGTCAACATATAGTATCTATTAAAATAATCTCTATTACCAAATAATATACATATTCCATCTCAAACACAAAATAACGGAGGGAAAGATGGATAATATGTCTTCTGCAAAACACATTTAACCTGGAAAAGGTTTAAAGATGAACATATGCTCGTCTTACGGACAATATTTGATTTACAGAAAACAAGTTTACCTGGAAACGATGAGTGAGTTCTGAAATAAGAGGATATTGCTCCAGATCAAAAAAAAATTGAAGTACTTCTGGAGATACCAGACCAAGATCAAGTCCTCTCTGAATGTCCTGAAAAATAAGTTATAATGTTGACGTCAAGATTAATTTGATTGAAGTAAAAGCATTCCATCTTGTATAATCGTTTTTAATTCAAACCTTATTCCAATAACATATTAATTTTTTAAAATAAATCACAAAAAAATGATAAAGCGTACAATAACAAAATCAGGATGTATTAATTCTTCACAGAACCAGAAGTGTCAAACTGCACAAAGTAAAGTATCTCATCACCATCAATTACAGAGATTACCATTTATCAGAAAACAATGTATGAATACTACAGTAACTCGATACTTGTTTTGAGATAAGGAAAATCACATGAGAAACAAATCACTGAAATTCTATATATGATCTAATCGATGATTAGAAATTCAAGTAACATACAGTGTCCAATTTCAATTCGAGATACATCACTTTTCAATTACTGATGTTTGTTTAACAATTAAATAACCATATCTTTAGATCACCACCTGTGTAGCGTGGTTATATAGTAATAGTAATATTAAATATTGACCGTGGATATATAATCAGCAATTGAACCTCTAACCTTCCATGTCCTTGGGAGTACATAAACAATAAGAAGTGCATGTCAACCTAAAGATAAATGGACACTAAGAATATAATATTTTTTTAAGAATAGGAAAGTAATAGTATTGAGGCCCACAAACAAAACCAAGATTACATATTTAATAAAGGAATCATTTTGAACCTCCTGCGGTTCTGCCTCAGTTTTGGAAGAGAAGGTTGCTTCTTCTTCTTCTTTTCCTGATGAGTTGGAAGTAAGTTCAATTTTAGTTCAATTTTTTTTTAAACCGTCACTCTAAATAAATTTGATAGAACAAATAACAACAAAAAAATTGTACAGATTCAGCAATGAGTTTCCTTATCGTGTCAAAGCTTACATCTACATAAACCAGCAGCCATAATTGAGAAAAACATTCACAGAACTACTAAACTAGGTGAAAATAGTAACTCAGTTGAAAAACAATTTACTTGAAAGATAAGCAAATCTTCAAAGACTATCCACCAGAAAACCTACTGAACTAAGTGATAGTTCAAGTTCTGATAAAAACAAGTCATAAACATTGCTTTATTGCATCAAAGGACTTGTATACAAGCCTAATCAAATCAAGGGAGTATTAAAAAGTCACCATATAATTAAGCAAACAATTAAGACAACTAACCTGGGGTAAGGCATCTCGCCTCCTGCCAGCTGCATTCATCACTCGAGCAATTTCAGCACGATCAAAGCAATTTCTATTGCAGGGTCTGGCCACAGAATACCACAAGAAATCGGCTACAGGAACTTCACCCTCCCTCCGAATGTATTGTCTTTCAGGGTCAAGTAGTATAACGACTTGATTTTTCTTTTGCATCTTCTTTGAAATTCTTGCAGGCAGCCCAGTCCCTCTTGATCCATATGTAACATGACTTGCGCCTGTCACCACAACTAGCATACCAGCAGCTCCTCCAGTCGAAACTTCTTGTAATAGACATTGAGACATAGTATAATCCTCAATGACTCTAGCTTGTGCAGATAAATATGAGCTTGGCCCAAATGTAGCAGATTGGTTTAAAGAACTTATATCCATAGATGATCTGCGCGAGATAGAAGAGAAGCCAGAGACAAATCCTGAACCAGCTGGAGGAGCATATTGTTTGCGTTCAGCCTTAGAGAGCCCACGAATACCTTCAGCTTGAACAGTCCTCAGAATCTAATAAAAGAGTCCTACTGTTATTATGTGATATCAAACTCTCTGTTATCAACATATATGAGTTTACAGATAGACATTACACAAAGAGAACATTGGAAAAGAAACAAAAAGGTAATGCTTATAAAAGTTACTCAAGACGAAACAGCTAAGAAAGAATTCAGTCTTCAACTAAATTATTTTGAAATCACAGAGATATTGATTAAAAGTTAAAACTTTCCATCTTTGGAAAATCTATGAGAAAACGCCACAGCTGGAAATATAAAAAAAATATCTACACTGCGATAATATGTTAGAAGATTCAGAAAATCAAACATAAAGTTGTCTACACCAGTATAGTCCATTACTCTGTGGGGAAACCAAAATACTTCTTAAAAGAATGTAAGATGACGTTTCACTAAACATAGTTGACACGTTATTTGGAATGACTTATTAGTAGACATCAGACGTGTTAAATTACTCAATCTTCTTCTTGAGTAAGAGAACCTCTAGTCAAAGAGCATACTCGTATGCAGAAATATTCATTTAGATCAGAGCTCTTTTCTATGATATTGATTAAAAAAATTTGTAACAGAAGAGAGGATAGAAGAAAAACAGGGGGACAAGAAGTCCCCCCATGACCAGACTAGCGGAACACAAAATAAAAGGAGCCTTTAACAGTGCAGCCCTCCAATCTCTACACAGATAAGTCACAGAAATCACAGGATTACCTTGTAGCAAAATCCCAACAGGATGCAAGAAAAATATTCGTATCCCTAAACAAATAATCGCTCTAAATAATTTCTCATTACTCGGAGCATGTTATTTAACTACATTAGTTTATATAAGTCAATTATCTTTTATATTTGCAATCTGTTTATTTCCTATATTTTACTTATTCAAAAAGATATTTTTAATATGTACAACTAGAGTATAGAACATGAAGAGAATTATTTTAATATGTTCGCTGATTCCCGTAGAAATGTACAATTACCTCAAGTGGTGTACCACAAGCAACTAGCCGTACTCTATTATCACAACAGTAACTTAGAAGAGGCTCATATTCCTGCCAGCGTCGAGGTGGCCAATGTGGCACGAAAGACTTTAAGGTTTCTCCATCCATTCTGCCATGAAATACAAGCTTCAGTATGCACAATAAACACCGGAATTAAAAGATAAAGTGCCAAACCTAAAAATAGTTCTTTTTCGGAGCTGTAACATAATTTATTTTATTTTATTCACAAGTAATTTCTAAATCCACCAAGGGAGAGGAACCCAAGAAAAGCAGTCTAAAACAAAAGAAATCTCTCAGAATGAATATCAAGAACCTATAGACTGTACTTCTCCAAAAAAAACTGCCTACTGGGGATCAATCCTAAAAAAACCCAAACACCCCTCAGGACACAACTGAAACAAAAAACTATTGAAGTGCCAACTCCTCAAATACGAAATAGTTTTGATATTTACTTATCAATCCAACTGTACATATGCAAAAGGCATGATTTGATTATTTTTTATTATTATGAAGTCGTTTATGTATATCACCAAATATAGTTTCACTAATAATACTATTATCAATTAAAAGTTTTCATAGTCAACGTGATAATCATATACTAGCAAATTACAATAGCATTAAGTATTACAATTGCATCAAGTCTCATCACAAGACAAGTATGAAGTCACAAGTACAAAGAAATTAGTGAGTTGTTGGAAAGTAGGAATAGACCGTCAGTGTCCAGCACTTTCACTCATTTGAATTATCCAGCTATTATGATAATCATTTATTTCAATTGCAAACAAGAATTAATACTAAAGCCTTATTACTTATCTAGAAAAGGTGAACTGAAAGCATGGAGTTATCCCATCCTCAAACAATAAACACACACTCCTAAAAATTGTTTACATATCAATTCAAATGAAATGAAGGCTGTACAGATGGAAAGTTCATGAATCACAATCAAATGGCATAACCAATTTAGTGCAAACAAAACAAGAATATACAGAATATAACAAGAAAAACTATAACCACTTGAACAAACTATACTGGCTTGGTCAATTTCTCCGACAAGTCAATTTACCAATTATCATTCACTCCTTTTCAAAGTTCAAATCACAATGCACTCTAAAATAATCAAGTTCAGCCAAAAGCAGAGTATGTTAAAGGCAGTTAGTTTAAGGTGAGAAATTGAACCTTTTGTCCATATATTGATTGAGCTGCCCCTGCAAATTACATGGAAACGCTTCCAGAGCTAAGGAAATTGTACGTTCCGCCTCCAAACACCTTCTCCTTAAGTTCTTCACAATCTCAAGCTCCAATTCCTTATCATCGCGAATAGGAACCTGTTCCGCTTCGCCTAAATAGACAATCCGAGCATTCATCAATTTCTCCCAAACCTTCGCCTTATCCTTCCCCAACGCCATCGGCTCTCCGATCACAGACGCATCATAAATTCTCGAATTTATCACCTCCTCCTTTTTCTCCTCAACCTTCACCACCGGAGGCACAGCCGTCGTCGTCCCAACACTCTCTGGCAGCTTCTCATCCGCTCTCGCCACCGCAGACTTCAATACACAAGCTCCAACGGCAATCAACGGCGTTACTAGCACATTTCTCCGTCTAGTAATCGAATCCTGACGGCTTTCGCCGTTATATTCCGCAATCTCAGCCGGATTACTGCGCTGACCGACGCATGCGATGACGTGGCGGTGCTTTTTAGCCGACAGAAGTCTGAATTCATGGTTTTCCGGTAGAATGGAGAGGTAACGCCGGGCAGGATAAATATGTAAATGTACATGGCGTGGTTTGCAAATGAAGCCTCGGTGATAGTGGTGGGGCTTCATTGAGAGGACTGAGAATTGTTACCGCATTGGTCAGCACAATACAATCCAGCCGACTATTTTCGGACTTTGAATTTTGGTTTACACAGAACAAAAATTAAAATAAAGATTTTCCTCCGTGTAAGATATGAACAATTTTAGTGGCTAGTGTATCTATCAACTTGTGGTTCATACTAGTATAACGTGGCGCTGTGTTGGCATGATATGCTCGAGTATTTTCCCAGACTAGATTACATCCAAAATGTTGAAGGATTCTAAATATGGGCCAAACGCGCCGATTGGATTCGCGTTGGGAATTGAAAATCAAATCTAATGTAAGTTGAGGTGGCCTTGGGCCCTTGGAGTATGGGATTAACTTAACCAAATTAGAATGGTAGTTAATTTCTAAATAGCTTTAAGCCTTGATATTAGAATGGTAGTTAATTTATTTAGTTTTAAATAATATAATTATGAAAATTAAAAAAAATATATAAAGTAATTCTCAAAATTTATTATATTTAAAAGTTAATTATCACATCTTTTTTGAATTACAAATATTTCCTATCGACTTTGAAAATTTATATTTGGTCAGTTTATTACTTATATTTCAAAACGGAGGAAGTATTTGGTATTAATAAATTCCAAATTTTCAAGATTAACAATATTAGTCTTTTAGATATTGAATTAATCTAAACAACTAAATCCATATTATTTTAAATATTAAAATTTTACAATTTCATATTTTTCATTATATAAAATCTTAAATAAGACTATTTTTATAGATAGAGTATTATTCATTTATTCTAGACTAATTATGTAATAAATAATAATATTGACCACTAATCCACTGCTACTAATTTAATATTATATATATATATATGATAATATAATATATATTATATCTTTTTGCTAAATAAGTCTTATATTGTGTGATATAAGACTTATATATCAATGATAATATGATAATAATATATTATGATTTATATTATATTTATGTGATTATATCATATTCTAAGAATGATGATTACAATTTTTAATTTAATTTTTTATTGAATTACTTCAACTTTTACAGAAGATACTTTTTGTATTTATTTAACTGTTTTTTGGTTTAGAGTTCTAAGTTTATGTTTGCGAACAAGTTTGTGTTCGTGAACAATTTGTGTTCGTGAACAAGTTTGGTGTTCGTGAATAAGTTTGTATTCGTGAACATTCGCGAAGCGAACTGTTCATGTTCGCGAACAAGCTTGTGTTCGATTTGTTCGCGAACTCGCTTATGTTCGCGAATACCAAACGATCCGAACTCGTACATAGCTATTGGTTCGATCAAGTTGCTCGAACATATTCGAGTTCAACTAAAAGTGTTCGAATTCGACAAAATTCAGTTCGTTTCGATTCGATTCGTTTGTAGCCCTAGACAAACTCATTATTAACAATATACTTGTACCCAAAAATATTCTCAAAGGACAAATCAAAGGTGAGGCCTAGTGCTAAGACCTCTCTGTTTACTCTACAATGTTTTATTCCTCATCAATATATTTCTCTTGGGTTCTCTTTGATTCCTCTCTTGATTTATTCCTCAAAATTTTGGATTTGGTTTCCCTCCATTACACATTCTCTCTATTTTCATCCAATATATTATATTTTTATAATTTTACATAGTATGATTGAAATCAACATGAGTCAATTAGTTTATAACATTGAGTAGTAATATTGTTCTAAAAATGAAAGTAATTCGACACTTTCCAACATGTGACTAACATGTGGATTTTTCATCAAAATTTTAATAGTTGATTTTTTTATAAAAAAAAAAATTAACGATAAAAATAGTTTTAGTGATTATAATTTTTGGTATGATCAATATCATCAACTATTTACTATCATATTTTGATCATCACTAACAAAATTATTAAGATAAAAAATATGGTGTATTGAATGAAATTAAAGAGATTGTGTGTAATAGATACGGAGTCAAATCCCAATTTTTTTTCTTCATAAAATTGAATTGTAATAACATGCACAAACAGTTAAAAAAAAAGTACTTAAAAGCTCAACAAGTATAATAGAAAGCCTTATAGTGAGCAGTGATAATGAGTGTTCGGTTATAACCGAATCGAATTGTTTATTCGGTTATAATCGAATCGAATTGTTTATTCGGTTATAATCAAACTGAATTATATATTCGGTTATAACTGAATATCGAATTTTATACATTTGTACTATCCAAAATATGTACTAACCGAATAACCGAAATCCGAATAACCGAATTATATTATTCAGTTAATAACCGAAATATGAACTTATTTTTATAAAACAAAAAATTTCACAAATTTCACATTAAAGTTTCCAAACAATATTTAATCACAATTTACAATCATAATAATTCATAAACTAGTTTAATAATTTCAAATTAACAATACGTAAGTACATAATCTATATGACAAAGTCTATCAAATTCTAATTAAAAATAGTATTTTATTTTTTTAAGTTTATAATTCGGTTAATCGGTTACCCGAATAGTCTAATTTCTATATCTGAAACCGAAACTGCAATATAAAATGATTATAATCGAATATACCCAAATAATCGAATAACTGAAATAATTCGATTAAAAAAATTGGTTCGATTCGGTTATTCGATTTTATCTGTTTTTTGCTTAACCCTAAAAAGCAGCATAGAGATATATTAACGATTGTCATTAACGATTGTCATTAACCTAATGTTTATTTGAACTTATGTGAGGTGGTTGTTGCGAGTTTTAGGGTTTTATGGTCATAACTTTTTAGTTATTTATTTAAATTTTGTAATATAATGTGAGAGGCATTCCAATCTCTCATAATTATAAATTACAAATAATTTATAAATATAATTGTAATTTGAAACTAAAAGAGACAGCTAATAATAGTTTTTATTGAAATTTCCCGAGAGTATGGGAGAGAAACTTTTTTTAGAGATTGTTCCACAGTGGTCAGTGTTCATAATTCATAAATTATTTAGATTGTAAGTGTGACGCCCCAAAAATAGGTCCAATTCACAACCCATTCTGAGTCGCCAAGAAATACATGGTACAGAATCCAAATACAAATCTTTTATATCGAACTATCGTACAAAATACGACCACACATAAACTGTGAGTTTTAATTCAAATAGCAGTACTCATACTCCTTATCAATGATACATTACATAAAAGTACAGACAATAACTGTTTTAGAAATTAAAATATTTGAAAAATACTCAAGGAAACCTTCGTATATGGGAGACCATGCTTCTAAGTTATAATAGATATTATATTACTTGAGAATTAACCTTGCCTGACCCAATAGACACCAAAGAAGAAAGAGAAGATTACTATCCTGTTCATTCCAATGGTTGGTTTTCTCTTGCCATATAATTATTATCATACTGTTTTATGGGAAACTTCAATAGCTATCGACCATCTTTCTATTCCCCTGTTATCATCGCTCGATCCCGTTACACTCTTATTACCTGAAAGGAATTGTGAAGTAAATGAGTGAGCACAAATAGCCCAGTAAAAAATATTATGACTAAAGATAATCAAATTATCAATAGCATTCGTCAGTAATAACTCAGAGATTTAGAACATATGGTAGATGATAAAACTTTTCAACCATAGTTGCAGCGGAACGAACAATTCATTAGAAGAGTAAAATAAACCATAATGTCTATTATCTTCTCCATGTTAAAAGTCCACCAACAATGTTTTATCCCTGTAACATCAATCAACAGTTCCTGCCCACAATCATGTGAATAATTCATAATCATAATTGTGTTGCTAAATTCCTCTTCGCACCCAGGACGAAGATAACTTTCATCACTTGTCTTTACCTGAAACACCAAAGATCATGGTTATACAAAATCACAATTCCTATTCATAATCAAGCTAATCAATTCATCTTTGCACTACGGGCCAAAGATATTAAACAATTGATCATTCATCTTTGCACTACAGGCCAAAGATATTCATCAATAACTCATCTTTACACTACAGGCCAAAGATATTCATCAATAGTTCATCTTTGCACTACAGACCAAAGATATTCATAAATCAACAGCTCATCTTTGCACTACGGGTCAATGATATTCAAATCCCAAAGAAATATCTAATAATTTCAGAATTTATAGAAACAACATTTATAACCATGTTGATCAATTCACCTTTGCACTTAAGCTAAAGATATTCAATTGTAAACTCAATGGTCATGATCATACCAGTCAACAATTCATCTTTGCACTACTGGCCAAAGAGAACCCATAGTCATGGTCATACCAATAATCTACCCATCTTTACACTCAAGTCAAAAAGAACTTCCATCACCATGATTATAAAAATATTATATATGACAATAAGAAAAATATGATCAAAATATGGATCTAATTTCAAGAGTAAGATTCATAAATCAAAGATAATTTGGACAGAAAAAAATTATATATTATTTTTTTATACCGTGAATAGTAACTCTTGAATAGTAACTTATGAATAGTAACTCGTGAATAGTAAATTGTGAATAGTAACTCCGATATGAAAAGGTAAAATTTTCATAATAAAGTTCAGACCAATATTCCGGTGAAAATGATATTTGATGAAGCGCAAAACTCAAGTAATTTTTAATCATTTCAAAAATTATAGATATAATACTTTTGACGCCCCCAGAATAGGTCCAGTCAACCCAACCCATTCTGAGTCGCCAAATACATGGTACAGAATTCAAATACAAACTTTATCACACGGTCGTGCAAAATACGACCACACAATTGTGAGTGTCAATACAAATATGTAGAAAATATTAATATTCAAACTAAGTCCTCATTACAATTATTATCACACTATTTATCAGAAATAGTAAGGACTACTACTGCTCTAATTCGGACCATCACTCTGTCCCCCGACTAGTTTTCGCAATATTCTCATTTCCTGAAGAGGACAACAGATGAAAAGGGTGAGCTCAACTAGCCCAGTAAAAAATATTATGACTAAGATAATGAAAATAAATTATCGTTAGTCTTCAACAATTCAGATAAAATATTATTGACAACAAGTTTTAGATCAATATTCGCAGTGGAAATAACCGTTCATCATCAATATTTTATCCCTGTAACATCAATCAATATACATCTCAAATCAAATATTCATCTTTGCACTACAGGCCAAAGATATTCATTTGTATCATCAGTGGTCATGTTCATCTCAACACCTGTCATCTTTGCACTACGACCAAAGATATTCATCAGGTAATCATTCATCTTTGCTCTACAGGCCAAAGATATTCGGTTATATCACCACTTAGGACTGAAGATGATGAAAAATAATATAAATAACGAATCCAGTGAAATAAAGGATAAGATTAAGTATTCGTATTTTAGTTTATTCAAGTTCAAGAATATTCCATAATAATACTTTGTGGAGCAAAATTCAAGAATGAAGCTCAAAACTCAGATCCAACCAAAGATAGTAACCATAACAGACAATTTGGACAAATAGAAGAAAATTTAGTTTTTTCGTGAATAGTGCCGTATACGTGAATAGTTTCGTATACGTGAATTGTAACCCCGATGGAAAAAGTAAGAATTTCATAACAAAATCCATGCCAATATTTCGGTATAATGATATTGAAAAGAATAACATCATTTACGAAAGAAAATAACATCCCTTACCTCAAAAGAATAGTACTTCTGATTGGAGTATCGAATATAATACCGAAGGAAATTTGCACTGAATAGTAATACTCAAAGTATCTAAATACTCACAAAAATACGCTCGATATTATAGAGAGAGAAAGCTTCTGATTCTGGTGTGATTTTTAATTCTAACCTAAGAACCCTATTTATAGGAAAAGCTTAGGATGCCAAAGTAGACTAAATTAATAAAATAATATTTTATTTTTAAAAATTTCCGCCGCCTCACGACCAAAAACAAAAGCCATCAGCCACCAACCAAAAGTGGGGCCCACCATTTTATTTAAAAAAATATTTATTTTCCAAAACTTCAATAATTCATAATAAATAGCCCCTTTGTTAGAAAAATACAAATTCTATGTCCTTCTATAAGAAATTTAATTCTCTACAACTTTGTAGAAGGAAGTTTTTCCAAATTCCAAACATAAATTATCCGAAATTCATAAATGGATGATTTTCCACACCAAAATACTGATAAAAATACATCAGCGCTAATTTATTCTTTTATATCCACAAAATAAATATTTTCTTATCATATAAATCAATAATTAATTATTCACAAATAATATTATAGAACTACAATATTGACAACCAGGTCGTTCCCAAGAAAGAGGGGGCCTTCCGATAAGGACTTTTCCTTACTGGCGCGTAATTAAATAACCCCTCCTAGACAGAACTTCCTTAGACATTGTCAATAATGCTATCTAATAATATTATTCAAATAATATGAATTATTGAGTTGATAATGTGAAACACTGTGCAATGACAATTATTGAATCAATAATAAAATATCAACTGTAACAATTATTGAATCAATCATATAAAATAGCAACGTATCAATTATTGATATAAACTATCAACGTAGCAATTATTGAATCAATAAAATATCATACAATTATTGAATCAATAATATAAAATATTGAACAGTAATTATTGTAACAATTATTGAGTAATGACTTCTCACATAAGAATCAATAATTAGAATTACTGTGCAATACTGTGTGCTACTATGCAATACCGTGTGCTACCGTGCAACACCGCTTATTACTGTACTTTTATCACCGGGTATTTCAACAGTACTAACGGTAATAACTACGCCGTTATTTTATAAAAAGGTTATTTCTGTCGCTTTCTATATCCGACAGTTATTCCGTTGTGGGACCCACAAATAGCTGCGCCGTCGTACGAATATTCCCCGACAACAAGAATATTCCACGACCAAACGAATATTTCCCGACAACAATGAATATTTTATAACCACTTGCTTATTTTAAAATATTTGCACATTTCACCCATAACTTTCATATTTATCAAAACAACACCTTACTGTTTCGAAATAATATATAAAGAAAATTAAATCTTTATTCATAAAAGTTGGGGTCTTACAACCTCCCCTCCTTATGAAATTTCGTCCTCGAAATTGACGTACGTACTTGGTATATCGAAAAGGTGAGGATACCTCGTTTTTATTTCCGATTCCAACTCCCAGGTCATTTCCTCAATAGCATGGTTTCTCCACAAAACTTTAACTTGATATAATTTTTGAGCGTAGGACATGCTCCTTCCTATCCAAGATCTTGACAGGTACCTCCTCGTACGTTAAATCTTCGGCTATCTCGTCTGGTTCTAACTCAATAATGCAGTTTGGATCTTTCACATATTTACGCAACACGGATATGTGAAAAACATTATGAACACGAAACATACTTGGAGGTAAAGTGAGTCTATAAGCCACATTTCCTACTCGGTCAATCGTGAATTGAGCTTTCCTCTCTTGCCAAACCTCGTAACTCCTTTCCACGGAGCAACATGTAATAACACATGGTCCCCAACATTAAATTTCACGTCCTTTCGCTGAAGATCCGCATAACTCTTTTGTCGATCTTGTGCTATTTGAATACGTTGTCGGATTATTTGGATCTTTTCCGTAGTCATACGCACTAACTCCGGTCCCAACAATGTTGCTTCACCCACCTCATCCCAACAAACTGGAGAACGACACTTTCTCCCATATAACGCTTTGAATGGAGCCATGCCTATACTTGCCTGATAACTGTTATTGTAGGAGAATTCCACCAATGGTAAGTACTTATCCCAACTCCCTTTGAAGTCTAGAACACAAAGTCTCAATAGATCTTCAAGAGTTTAAATAGTTCTTTCCGATTGTCCGTCCGTTTGAGGATGATAAGCCGAACTGAATCGTAAATCCGTGCCCATAGCTTTCTTCAAACTGATCCAAAATCGTGAAGTAAATCTGGGGTCACGATCCGAAACTATGGATACTGGCATGTCATGTAATCTCACAATCTCATTCACGTACATATGAGCAAGACGTTCAAGGGAATAAGTGTGACGCCCCCAGAATAGGTCCAGTCAACCCAACCCATTCTGAGTCGCCAAATACATGGTACAGAATTCAAATACAATTTTATATCATACGGTCGTGCAAAATACGACCACACAACTGTGAGTGTCAATACAAATATGTAGAAAATATTAAGATTCAAACTAAGTCCTCATTACAATTATTATCACACTATTTATCAGAAATAGTGAGGACTACTACTGCTCTAACTCGGACCATCACTCTGTCCCCCGACTAGTTCCCGCAACATTCTCATTTCCTGAAGAGGACAACAGATGAAAAGGGTGAGCTCAACTAGCTCAGTAAAGAATATTATGACTAAGATAATGGAAAATAAATTATCGTTAGTCTTCAACAAATCAGATAAAATATAATGGACAATCAACTTTAGATCAATATTCGCAGCGGAAATAACAATTCATTAGAAGAGTTAAGCAGATAATGAAGTCTACTATCTTCTATGATTTAAAAGTCCATCATCAATATTTGATCCCTGTAACATCAATCAATATACATCTCGAATCAATATTCATCTTTGCACTACAGGCCAAAGATATTCATTTGTATCATCAGTGGTCATGTTCATCTCAACATCTGTCATCTTTGCACTACGGCCAAAGATATTCATCAGGTAATCATTCATCTTTGCTCTACAGGCCAAAGATAATCAGTTATATCACCACTTAGAACTGAGGATGATGAAAAATCATATAAATAACGAATCAAGTGAAATAAATGATAAGATTAAGGATTCGTATTTTAGTACATCCAATTCAAAAATACCTCGTAATAATCAATTATGGAGCAAAATTCAATAATAGAGCTCAAAACTTGGATACAATCAAAGATAGTAACCTTAATAAGCAATTTGGACAAATAGAAGAAAATTTAATTTTTTCGTGAATAGTGCCGTATACGTGAATAGTGCCGTATACGTGAATAGTAATCCCGACGGAAAAAGTAAGAATTTCATAACAAAATTCATGACAATATTTCTGTATAATGATATTGAAAAGAATAACATCATTTACGAAAGAAATAACATCCCTTACCTCAAAAAGATAGTACCTCTGACTGGAATATCGGATATAATACAGAAGAAAACTTGCACTGAATACTAATACTCAAAGTATAGAAATACTCACAAAAATACGCTCGATATTATAGAGAGAGAAAACTTCTGATTCTGGTGTGATTTTCAATTCTAACCTAAGCACCCTATTTATAGAAAAAACTTAGGATGCCAAAGGAGACTAAAATAATAAAATAAATTTTTTTTTTAAATTTCCGCCGCCTGGCTGCTAAAAAAATTTCCAACAAAAGTGGGGCCCGCCCATAAAAAAAATATATTTTCCAAAACTTCAATAATTCATAACAAATAGTCCCTTTGTCAGAAAAATATAAATTCTATGTCCTTCCATAGGAAATTTAATTCTCTACAACTTTGCAGAAAGAAGTTTTTCCAAATTCCAAACATAAATTATCCGAAATCCATAAACAGATGATTTCTCACACCAAAATATTAATAAAAACTCATCAGCGCCAATTCCTTCTTTAATATCCACAAAATAAATATTTCCTTATCATATAAATCAATAATTAATTATTCACAAATAATATTACAGAACTACAATATTGACAACCAGGTCGTTCCCAAGAAAGAGGGGGCCTTCCGATAAGGACTTCTCCTTACTGGCGCGCAATTAAATAACCACTCCGAGACAGAACTTCCTTAGACATTGTCAATAATGCTATCTAATAATATTATTCAAATAATATGAATTATTGAGTTGATAATGTGAAATACTGTGCAGTGACAATTATTGAATCAATAATACCAAAATATCAACTGTAGCCATTATTGAATCAATCATAAAAAATAGCAACGTAGCAATTATTGAGTCAATAAAATATCAATGTAATAATTATTGAGTCAATAATATAAAATATCAACGTAGCAATTATTGAATCAATAATATAAAATATTGAACAGTAATTACTGTAACAATAATTGAATAAGTTCCTTCTCGCGTAAGACTCAATAATTCAAAATACTGTGCAATACCGTGTGCTACTGTGCAACACCGCGTATCACTGTATTTTAACCACCGGGTATTTCAACAGTACTAACGGTAACAACCACGCTGTTATTTTGTAAAAAAGTTATTTCTGTCGCTTTCTATATCCGACAGTTATTCCGTTGTGGGGGCCCACAAATAGCTGCGCCGTCGTACGAATATTCCCCGACAACAAGAATATTCCACGACCAAATAAATATTTCTCGACAACAAGAATATTTTATAACCACTTGCTCATTTTAAAAATGTTTGCACATTTCACCCATAACTTTCATATTTATCAAAACAACACCTTACTGTTTCGAAATAATATATAAAGAAAATTAAATCTTTATTCATAAAAGTTGGGGTCTTACAATAAGTCTCTCGTATTGGCAAGAAATGAGCAGACTTGGTTAATCTATCAACAATAACCCAAATCGCATCTATGCCTTGAGAAACCTTGGGAAGACCCTTAACGAAATCCATCGTAATGTGTTCCCACTTCTATTTCGGAATCTCCAGTTGTTGCAATAAACCCTTCGGTACTTGATGTTCCGCCTTTACACGTTGACACGTTAAACATCTCGAAATAAACTCTGCGATCTCTCTTTTCATATTGCCCTACCAAAATGTATGTCGAAGATCACGATACATTTTGGTACTCCTAGGATGGATTGCAAATGGTGTGTTGTGTGCCTCCATCATGATTCTATGCTTCAAGTCAGAATCGTTAGGAACACAAAGTAGTTGACTCAAGTATTCCCTCCTCATCGATTCTTGCTTCTGGAATGACGCCTTCTTGCACCTTCTTCTTCATCTTTATCAGCTCCGGGTCAATAGCTTGAGTAGCTTTAATTTTATCAATCAAAGCTGGTTCCACGCGTATACTCGACATCATCGCACTCGTTCCCGTATATGATCTTCTACTCAACGCGTCAGCTACCACATTCGCTTTTCCAAGATGGTATTGGATGGTATGATCGTAATCTTTCAACAGCTCAAGCCAACGTCGTTGCCGCATGTTGAGTTCCTTCTGAGTGAAGAAATATTTAAGGCTCTTATGATCCGTATAAATCTCCACTTTTTTCCCGTACAGATAATGTCTCCAAATCTTCAACGCGAAAACGACAGCTGCCAACTTTAGATCATGAGTAGGATAATTCCTCTCATATTCTTTGAGTTGTCGCGAGGCATAGGCTATGACTTTCCCATGTTGCATGAGAACACATCCTAACCCTTTGCCCGAAGCATCGTTGTAGATAACAAATCCATCCAAACCAGATGGTATTGTCAGAACAGGTGCCGAAATAAGTCTCCTCTTGAGCTCTTGGAAGCTCTTCTCGCATTTCTCGCTCCAAACGAATAAAACAGGATCACCCCAAGGAGACGTACTAGGATGAATAAAATCGATGTCTAACAACTCCTGTAGTTGGACCTTTAACTCCTGAAGTTCAATAGGAGCCATTCGATATGGGGTTTTAGAAATAAATTTTGTACTGGGTTCAAGGTCAATAAAGAATTCAACTTCACGTTCTGGGGGTAGACCGGGAAGTTCTTCGGGAAATACATCAGGAAACTCATTAACAACGGAAATATCATTCAAATCTGATGTATTCTGGTTTAGATCAGTGACATGAGCTAAGAAAGCTTGACATCCGTTTTTCAATAAACGAATAGCTTTGTGACTTGAAATGATATTAATTGATTTTAGTGGTTTGGTGATTTGGATTCGCACAACAGGTTGATTAGGAATATGAAAACTAACAACCTTACGAAAACAATCAATTTTGGCATAGTAAGTGGTTAACCAGTCAATTCCTAAAATCACGTCAAATCCAAGTATTTTCAAAGATATAAGATCAACAGGTAGGGTAAGGGTACCAATCTGAATCAAGCAAGATTTGTAAACTGTAGATGTAACAAAGGTTTCTCCCAATGGAGTTTCAACAGATTAGTCAAAGTCTAATTTATCAGAAGTCAATTTAAACGTTGAGCACAAGCAGGCGAAATAAAGGAATGGGTAGAACCGGTATCCAATAAGGTATAGATTTCGCAAAAATTTATGATTAACTAACCCGTGATAAATTCATTCGGGTCCCTCGCGTTTTGGGCAGTCACGACAAACGCTCTTCCAAGAATCACCGACTTTGACTTGTCCGAAATCGCCTTTGGAATCACCACCCCCGCTGGACTAGATTTTGCAACAGGACAATCACGAGCTATATGTCCTTCTTTTCCACAGTTATAGCATGCTTTGAATTGTTGTGGGCAGTTTGGGCTGATGTGTCCCTCTTTCCCGCATTTATAGCATATGACCGGTGGTCGTTCTCCTCCCCTAGAAATAGTTGATGCTGGTGTTGATGTTGACGTCTTCACATCCTCATTGTTGTATCTTCTCTTCTTGAAATCTCCTCCCGATTCGCTTTTTCTACTATCATGGCCACGATTACCACCGGAGTGGTTACCGTTTCTGTCATACTTTCCTCCTCGCTGGTTGTCATTGCTCCGATGACTGCTGCCACCGGTACGACCTTGGTTGTTGTCCCTTGATTGAACATAATCATTATCTCGTTCTAACAACTGGGCCCTGTTTACTACATTCGAATATAGAGAAAATTTATGAGAAATGAGGTATTGACGTATTTCAGGTTTCAAACCTCTTAGAAACATCCGCGTCATACGTTCCTCATTCTCCACCAAATGAGGTGCAAACCTGGACAGCTCCGCGAACTTAGCCTCGTACTGGGATACCGTCATATTATTTTGCTCGAGTCTGATAAATTCTACTTCCTTCATATGACGAATACTTTCAGAAAAGTACTTGTCATTGAACAGTTTCTAGAACGCTTCCCAAGACATCTTGAGTGCGGCAGGCTGGGTACGCTTCACAGACTCCCACCAGTAATATGCCTCTCCACGGAACATAAACGTGGCGAATGGAACCTTCTGTTCCTCCATGCATCCCAAGACATCAAATATCTTGGTAATTTGCTTAATCCATGTCTCCGCCTTGATTGGATCCTACTTTTCCAGTAACTCTGGTGATCCCAATTCTTTGAACTGCTTGGCAGTGACAATTCGCGAGTTGTTATTATCTCCACCTGTATGTTGCACACGAGTCTCCCTCGTCTGGTTTTGCATGAACTGCAGAAAACTTATAAACATCTCATCATTTATCGTCTGACCAGCGTTGTTTTCAGGATGAACATTGCCTTCTTGTTGCACGTTCTCTTGGTTAGTGATTAAATGTGTCTCTACGGTCTCATTCACTTCGTTGTTAACATTCTCAGCTACCATTCTCAAATACTGCCATAAAATAAGGGTTAATTAAATAAATTAACATATTACATATTAACCCTATGCTCCGACTGACCAATCAAATACCACATAAGCTTAGGTAGGACATACTAGTGAAGAATTTACTCGTCTTTCCCCTCCTAATTCTATTCCCCGATCTCCGCCAGAGACCATATCCCTAAGCTCTGATACCAACTGTGACTCCCCCAGAATAGGTCCAGTCAACCCAACCCATTCTGAGTCGCCAAATACATGGTACAGAATTCAAATACAAACTTTATCACACGGTCGTGTAAAATACAACCACACAACTGTGAGTGTCAATACAAATATGTAGAAAATATTAATATTCAAACTAAGTCCTCATTACAATTATTATCACACTATTTATCAGAAATAGTGAGGACTAATACTGCTCTAATTCGGACCATCACCCTGTCCCCCGACTAGTTTTCGCAATATTCTCATTTCCTGAAGAGGACAACAGATGAAAAGGGTGAGCTCAACTAGCCCAGTAAAGAATATTATGACTAAGATAATGAAAATAAATTATCGTTAATTTTCAACAATTCAGATAAAATATTATTGACAACAAGTTTTAGATCAATATTCGCAGCGAAAATAACCGTTCATCATCAATATTTTATCCCTGTAACATCAATCAATATACATCTCAAATCAAATATTCATCTTTGCACTACAGGCCAAAGATATTCATTTGTATCATCAGTGGTCATGTTCATCTCAACACCTGTCATCTTTGCACTACGGCCAAAGATATTCATCAGGTAATCATTCATCTTTGCTCTACAGGCCAAAGATATTCAGTTATATCACCACTTAGGACTGAAGATGATGAAAAATAATATAAATAACGAATCCAGTGAAATAAAGGATAAGATTAAGTATTCGTATTTTAGTTTATCCAAGTTCAAGAACATTTCATAATAATACTTTGTGGAGCAAAATTCAAGAATGAAGCTCAAAATTTAGATCCAACCAAAGATAGTAACCATAACAAACAATTTGGACAAATAGAAGAAAATTTAGTTTTTTCGTGAATAGTGTCGTATACGTGAATAGTAACTCCGATGAAAAAAGTAAGAATTTTATAACAAAATCTATGCCAATATTTCGGTATAATGATATTGAAAAGAATAACATCATTTACGAAAGAAAATAACATCCCTTACCTCAAAAGAATAATACTTCTGATTGAAGTATCGGATATAATACCGAAAAAAACTTGCACTGAATAGTAATACTCAAAGTATTTAAATACTCACAAAAATACGCTCGATATTATAGAGAGAGAAAACTTCTGATTCTGGTGTAATTTTCAATTCTAACCTAAGTACCCTATTTATAGAAAAAGCTTAGGATGCCAAAGTAGACTAAATTAATAAAATAATATTTTATTTTTAAAAATGCCCCCCGCCTCATGACCAAAAACAAAAGCCATCAGCCACCAACCAAAAGTGGGGCCCACCATTTTATTTTAAAAAATATTTATTTTTCGAAACTTCAATAATTCATAATAAATAGCCTCTTTGTCAGAAAAATACAAATTCTATGTCATTCTATAGAAAATTTAATTCTCTACAACTTTGTAGAAAGAAGTTTTTCCAAATTCCAAACATAAATTATCCGAAATCCATAAACGGATAATTTTCCACACCAAAATACTGATAAAAACACATCAGCGCTAATTCCTTCTTTTATATCCATAAAATAAATATTTTCTTATCATATAAATCAATAATTAATTATTCACAAATAATATTATAGAACTATAATATTGACAACCAAGTCGTTCCCAAGAAAGAGGGGGCCTTCCGATAAGGACTTCTTCTTACTGGCGCGCAATTAAATAACCCCTCCTAGACAGAACTTCCTTAGACATTGTCAATAATGCTATCTAATAATATTATTAAAATAATATGAATTATTGAGTTGATAATGTGAAACACTGTGCAATGACAATTATTGAATCAATAATAAAATATTAACTGTAACAATTATTGAATCAATCATATAAAATAGCAACGTAGTAATTATTGATATAAAATATCAACGTAGCAATTATTGAATCAATAAAATATCATGCAATTATTGAATTAATAATATAAAATATTGAACAGTAATTACTGTAACAATTATTGAGTAATTACTTCTCACATAAGAATCAATAATTAGAATTACTGTGCAATACCGTGTGCTACTATGCAATACCATGTGCTACCGTGCAACACCGCGTATTACTGTACTTTTATCACCGGGTATTTCAACAGTACTAACGGTAACAACTACGCCGTTATTTTATAAAAAGGTTATTTATGTCGCTTTCTATATCCGACAGTTATTCCGTTGTGGGGCCCACAAATAGCTACGCCGTCGTACGAATATTCCCCGACAACAAGAATATTTCACGACCAAACGAATATTCCCCGACAACAATGAATATTTTATAACCACTTGCATATTTTAAAATATTTGCACATTTCACCCATAACTTTCATATTTATCAAAACAACACCTTACTGTTTCGAAATAATATATATAAAAAATTAAATCTTTATTCATAAAAGTTGGGGTCTTACAATACTTACCATAGTAAGTTTAAGTTTAGGAATCTGAAATGAAATATGTTAGTTCCCAGAGGCACGTTAGTTATCTAGAAGGGGGGTTGAATAGATATTTTAAAATTTCTTTTTAAAAAAACTTTGTCAATATTGAATATACTGACATTAGCAGAATATATGTTTGTTCCCTCTTTAAGATATTGCAGTTATGGTTTGATAAGCAGTTATAACAATTATAACAGATATAGCAGTTATGACAGTTAATGTGAGACAATGAGACACAAAGGTTTTAAATGGTTCAGAGCACACAAGGCTCCTAATCCACTCTTCTACTCCACGAGTAGGAAATCCACTAAGGATGTCTCTTACAACTGAATCACTTAGATTCCTTCAAGGCCAGCAGCCCTGGAACTTCTGTTAGTTCACTCTTGAACTCTTCAAGTCCTCTGACTTGGTACTTCTCTTAGTTCACTCTTGAACTCTTTAAGTCCTCTGACTTGGATCCTCACTTGGATTGACAGTAGTTGTTTGAGGTGAGCTACTCAGTTGCAATTAAGCATCAGTTCTGAAGAACTGAGTAGCGAAGCAAGCTTTCCTCTTTCAGGATCGTAGAGTTGATCGTTGAGTGTTCTTGAGCTTTTCTCAATGTATTCTTTCTTTTCTTGTCTTTCTTGCTTAGTCTGAATCCTTGTCTGATTTCCTTATAAAAGAGTCATTCAAAATGTTTTCGTTTGAATGCTCTCGTTGCAGCATTAAATGCTTCAGACGTTTCTGTGCTAATGTTGACATCCTGCTTTCCAGCTACACAGTTGACTGGCCCACTGACATAACAGACTGCAACTTCACCTAACACTTGAAAAGGTGTTTTCAGCAGGCGACTTAGTCCTTTCCTTAGCTTCTTCAATACGCTTCTTCGATTTGAACTAAGGATGAAAATAGAATTATTGGGACCATCAAATTGTCAACGGCTATAAGTCTTTCTTCATTTGTTGCTCTTCCTCCCTTTATCAGAACTACGAACTTTGATGCTGACTGGAGGAACACTACGATTATGGTCATTGTACCATAATCGCTGTGTGTTGGCTTGCACAGGCTTGACTCAGACTTGACCGCAGAGAACACTACGATTTCTCTTAAGCTCTTCGATATACTATGATTCCTTCTTGCTTTGTCTTGCAGACTCCACATTTTCGAGAGCACACTGCATTCCTTGACTTTAGCTCAGTAGGCGCTCGGATATTTTCCATGATTCTCAATGTGGCTTTCATGGGCAAACTACGATTCTGATACTTTCACTTAAGCTCCATGAATCTTGCCTTGGCCTCTGCAGACTTGGTTCTTTTGGCAGACTACGATTCTGAAAATCTTTATTTAAGCTCCATGATTCTGCCTTGTCTTCTGAATGCTACCTTTGACAAACTACGATTCTGTCAAGGCTTTAACTTTTACAACTCAAATAGATCAACCTAATAGTTTTGATCTTTTCTTCTATACATTTATTTACATAAATGATAAACATTAAAGCTCAGATCAACCTAACAATTTTGATCTATCATCTAAGTCCTTGTGCATATGATCATTGAAAGACTTTACACTTAAGCATTTATATTTACTTTCAATATCAAATTTGAATATGCAATTCCCAATAAAATATTATTACTTACATACTATAGAGTATGGAAGAAAATAATATTTCTTACAAATATTGAATGAAAACAACATCCTTTACGAGAAAAAATAATATCCTTTACAAGAAAAATAATATCTCTTACCATCCCTTACCACAATAACATCCCTTATGAATACAAATGCAATAATACCCCTTACGAGTATAAAATTACATCCTTTACCAAAATATCCTTTATCAAAATATCCTTTACGAAAATAATATCATTTACGAAAAATAACTCCCTTTAAGAAACATAATAACATCCCTTACCTCAGTAGAATACTGAATATGACTAGAATATCGGATATTATGCTGACGAAAAGTTGCACTGTTATCAACACTCAAAATATCTAAACACTCACAAGAAATATGCTTGATACTATAGAGAGAGAATTTTTTGATTCTGGTGTGATTTTTATTTCTAATTAAGCACCCTATTTATAAGAAAATGCTAGAAAACCAAAGTTGACTAAATATATACGAATGAATTTTGAATGCCTTCTTTGAAAATCTACGTAACATACCAACAAAGACCACCAAATTTCAGCATTCTTCACACACAAAAGTACAAGAGTGGGGCCCATCATTCTAGAAAATCTCCACCAAAAATATTTTAAATTTAAACAATATTCAGAAACTTCAATAATTCATAATAAATAGCATTTTTATCAGAAAAATATTAACCTTATGTCCATTTCATATAAAATTTAATTCTCTACAACTTTGTAGAAGAAAGTTTTTCCAAATTCCGAACGAAAAATGACCCAAATTTACATACGGATGATTTTTTCACACCCCCACTCTGACAAAATATATACCAATAAAGACCTCCGTATACCAACTTTGAAAAATCAATAATCAACATTTTACAACAAATGGGGCCCACCAACTCACCAAACATGTTTTTAGCATTTATTGTAACAAAATCAATTCGGAACCAATTTGCTCTCTTTCTCCTCATTTTATTCATATATCGTGAATTTGTTGTAAAAAATATCATCACTATTATATTATTATATTATCACATTATAAACTTATAATGTAATATTATAATTGTAAGACCCCGAATTTAATGAAATAGAAATATTCAATTTTTCTTATAATTATTTTTCAATAAATGATTAAATTGATAAAAGGTTAAAGTTAAAGGTGATATATGTAAATTTTTCAAAATAAGCAAGTGGTTGTAAAATATCCATTTTTGTCGGAGAATATTCGCTTGGTCGTGAAATATTCTTATTGTCGGGTAATATTCGTACAACGACGCAACCATTTATGAGTCCCATAATGGAAAGCTGTCAGATGAAGAAAACGACACGAATAAGTTTTTAAAAATAAACGGCGTAGTTGTTACCGTTAATACTGTTGAAATACTCGGTGGTTAAAATAAAGTAGTACGCGTTGTTGCACAGTAGCACACGGTATTACACAGTATTTTATATTATTGTTGTTTCAATAATTGTCACTTCACAATATTTTACATTATCAAATCAATAATTTATATTATTTGAATAATATTATTAGACAACATTATTGGCAATGTCTAGGAAGTTCTGTCTAGAAAAGGGGTTAGTTAATCTAATTGCGTGCCAGTAAAGAGAAATCCTTATCGAAAAGCCCCCTCTTTCCTGGGAACGACCTAGTTGTCATTATTATGATTCTGTAATATTATTTATGAATAATTAATTATTGATAAAAATGATAAGAAAATATTTATTAAATGGAAATTTTTTTAAACAGACAATTATTGAGAGTTGATATTTTATCTTTTTTGATAAAATAATTTATTTAAATATATTATTATAATATTACATTATAAGTGTATAATGTGATAATATAATAATAGTGATATTTTTAAAATAAATTCATGGTATATAAATAAATGAGGTGGAAGAAAAAAAATAGAATTTGAATTTTTAATAATTATAAATATTTTATATATATATATATACATGTGTGTATGTGGGTATGTGGGTGTGTGTGTTTGGTAGAGGTATGATTGGAAGTTAGTGGAAGAATATGGAAAAGGAAGAAAGTGGGAGACAAAGGAAAGAAAGAAAATGAGAGAGGGAAATGGAAAAAAAATCATCCTTATGTAAATTTGGGCTATTTTTCGTTCGGAATTTGGAAAAAATTTCTTCTACAAAGTTGTAGAGAATTAAATTTCCTATAGAATGGACATAAAATTCGTATTTTTCTGATAAAAGGGCTATTTATTATGAATTATTGAAGTTTTTGAATATTGTTTAAACTTAAAATAGTTTGGAGGGATTTTCTAGAATGTGGGCCCCACTTGTGTTGTAAATGCTGAAAATTGAGAGTCCAAGAGATGGTGTGTAGGAATTTAATAATATTAATATTTTATTAAATTTTCTACTTTGGTGTTCTAAGTATTTTCCTATAAATAGGGTGCTTAGGTTAGAATTAAAAATCACACCTGAATCAGAAGTTTCTCTCTCTATAATATCAGCGTATTTTTGTGAGTATTTAAAATATTTGAGTGTGCTATACAGTGCAAGTTTCCTTCAGTATTATATCCGATGTTTCAGTCAAAAATATTTTTCTTTTGAGGTGAGGGATATCATTGTTGTAAAGGATGTTATTTTCGTTTAATATTCTTAAAGGATATTATTTTGCGTAAATGATATTTTGATAAAGGGTGTTTTGATAAAAGATGTGATTTTATACTCGTAAAGGGTATTATTTTCTCGTAAGGGATGTTATTTTTTTCGTAAATGATGTTATTTTTTCTAAATATCATTTTACCAAAATATTGGTATGAATTTTATTATGAAATTTTTACTTTTTCGTGTCGGAGTTACTATTCACGTATACGACACTATTCACGTGTACGGCACTAATCACGTATACTGCCCCATTTACTTATACGACACTATTCACTAATACGGTACTATTTATAAATACGGGATACTATTCACGGGGTACTATTTACGAAGTACTATTCACGACAAAATTTGGTTTCTTTTTCTAACCAAATTATCTTTGATTTATGAATATTACTCTTGAAATTAGATCCATGTTTTGATCATATTGTTCTTATTATCATATATAACATTTTTATAATCATGGTGATGGAAGTTCTCTTTGACTTGAGTGTAAAGATGGGTAGATTATTGGTATGAGCATGACTATGGGTTCTTTTTGGCCAGTAGTGCAAAGATGAATTGTTGACTGGTATGATCATGACCATTAAATTTACAATTGAATATCTTTAGCTTAAGGGCAAAGGTGAATTGATCAACATAGTTATAATTATTATTTATAGAAATTCTGAAATGATTAGATATTTATTTTAGATATGAATATCTTTGGCCCGTAGTGCAAAGATGACCGGTTGTTGAATATCTTTGGCCTGTAGTGCAAAGATGACTTGTTGTTGAATATTTTTGGCCCGTAGTGCAAAGATGACATGTTGTTGAATATCTTTGGCCTGACTGCAAAGATGAAATGATTAACATGATTATGAACAAGAACTGTGAGTTGGTATAACCATGATCTTTGGTGTTTCAGGTAAAGACAGGTGATGAAAATTATCTTCTTCCTGGGTGCAAAGAGGAATTTATCAACATAATTATAATTATGAACTATTTACATGATTATGGACAGGAATTATTGAGTGATGTTACAGGGATACAATATTGTTGGTGGACTTTTAACGTGGAGAAGATAATAGACATTATGATCTATTTGACTCTTCTAATGGATTGTTCGTTCCGCTGCAACTATGGTTGAAAAGTTTTATCATCTACCATATGTTTAATTCTCTGATTTATTACTGACAAATAGTATTGATAATTTGATTATCTTTAGTCATGATATTCTTTATTGGGCTAGTTGAGCTCACCCTTTTCATCTATTATCCTCTTCAAGAAATGAAAATTTTTCAGGGACTAGTCGGGGAACAGAGTGATGGGTTGAGTTAGAGCAGTAGTAGTCCTCACTATTTTTGTACAATAGTATGATAATAATTGTAATAAAAGAGGACTGACCTTGAGCGTTCATATTTCGTATTATATACGATATGTATTGAAGCTCACAGCTTGTATGGTCGTACTGCTCACGACCTTTTGATATAAAAGATTGTATTTAAATTTTGTATCATGTATTTAGCGACTCAGAATGGGTTGGGTGGATTGAACCTATTCTGGGGGTGTCACAATAATAATATATTCGAATGAATTATTTTATCAGAACAGATAAAATATCTATTCTCAATAATTGTCACTTTTGCTAAAAATTCCTCCGTTTAAATTCACATTGAATAAATATTTTTTTAGCATTTTTATCAATAATTAATTATTCATAAATAATATTACAGAACCACAATATTAATAACCAGGTCGTTCCTAGGAAAGAGGGGGCTTTCCGATAAGGATTTCTCCTTACTGGCGCGCAATTAGATTAACTAACCCCTTTCCTAGACAGAACTTTCTAGATATTGTCAATAATGTTGTCTAATAATATTATTCAAATAATATGAATTATTGATTTGATAATGTAAAATACTGTGCAGTGACAATTATTGAAACAACAATAATATAAAATATCAACGCAGCAATTATTGAATCAAGAATATAAAATATTGAACAGTAATTACTGTAATAATTATTGAGTAAGTGACTTCTTGCGTAAGAACCAATAATTCGAAGTACTGTGCAATATCGTGTGCTACTATGCAATAACGCGTATTACTGTATTTTTATCACCGGGTATTTCAACATTTTAACGGTAAAAGTTTTGCCGTTATTATTTTTTTTATATAAAAGGTTACTTTTGTCGCTTTCTATATCCGACAATTATTTCGTTGTGGGTCCACCAATGACTGCGCCGTCGTACGAATATTCTCCGACAAAAAGAATAATCCCCAATCAAACGAATATTCCCCAACACAACGAATATTTTTTGCCAACTTGCGTACTTTGTAAAATTTGCACATATCATTCTTAACTTTAACCTTTTATCAATTTAACCATTTACTGAATAAAATAATAATTATAAGAAAATTGAATACTTTTATTTCATAAAATTTGGGGTCTTACAGTAAGTATCATAAATCAAAGCAATAGACTCAAAGTATCCCTAAAACATAAAGAATCAAATAATGGATTATAAATAGACCTTTCTCATCATGTTAAATTTTTATTTATTTATTTTTGCTAAGTTCATGATGTCAAGGGTAATAATTTTAAAGGTTTTAAATATTTAATTTCAAATATACCTAAAATGATGTGATAACTAATAAAATAAATAATATCATATGAAATACTTAATTACAAGAGATTATATTCAAAATAATGATACTATATAATTATATATATAAAAAATTAACATTCCTAATTAGACCTGACAAAACTGAACCAAGTCTGTAGGCCGTCTCAGTCTGCCTACTAAGAGCATCTCCAGCAAATGGACTATCCAATGTACTATATTTTGTCCATATAACATCAACAGATATTCTTTAGTCTTCAATCCTTCCAGCAGATGAACTATACCACGGACTATCTCGTGGACTATTTTGTGGACTATAATATAAAAATATTAAAATAATCAATGAATTCAAAACAACTTCAACGGCTATATTTCAACGGCCATATTCCAACAACTATATTTTAATAAAGAACAAACAACCACTATAAATATAAGTCACATCCAGTCTCTCATATTTACTCATCTCAACTTCAACCTTCTAGTCAAATACGTTATTTTAAATATGTCTCGTCAATTCGAATCAGCTATGCTAGACATGGATGAAGAAGAAGATGAAGAAGCATATGGACACTCTTTAGGCTTCGCAGCTATTGAAGAAGAACAACAAAATATCAATAGGCATACATCACGTCATCATGGTTCATTGCAAGATCGCATTACCATTGAACGGGGTAGACATGAAGGTCATAATCGACTTTTTCATGATTATTTTGCTGAACATCCTACATACCCCCCCCCCCCCCCCGTATTTATTTCGAAGAAAATTTCAAATGTGGTGCTTACTCTTCCTCCGAATTCAACAAGCAGTTGAAGTATATGATTCATACTTTGTCTAAAAAATAAATGTTGTAGGAAAAGATAATGGCCTCAATGCGGATGTTTGTTTATGGTGTTTCGGCATATTTTGTTGATGATTATGTGCGGATCGATGAAAGCACGACTATATTGAGTCTTAAAAAGTTTGTAAAAACTGTCATTGCATTTTTTGGTGATGAATATCTGAGATCTCCTAATAGTGATGACATCGTTAGATTGATATCAAAAGCTGAAGAGCGTGATTTTCCTGGGATGTTAGGGAGCATCGACTGCATGCATTGAAAATGGAAGAATTGTCCGGTTGCGTGGCATGGTATGTATTTTGGTCATGTACATGAGCCAACAATTATTTTAAAAGCGGTGGCTTCATACAATCTTTGGATATGTCATGAATTTTTTGAATTACCAGGCTCTTATAATGATATTAATGTTTTAGAGAGATTATTTATCTTCTCTGCTCTTACTGAAGGTCGTGCTCCAGCTGTAAACTACTCAATTAATGGACATAAATACACGATGGGTTATTACCTTGCTAATGGTATATATCCCCCATGGGCAACATTTGTTAAAACCATTTCGGCACTTCAGGGAAATAAAAGAAAACTATTTAATTGCTAAGACTCAAGAGGCGCTTAGGAAGGATGTTGAGCGAGCATTTGGGGTACTCCAAGCATGTTTTGCGATCGTTCGTGGTCCTGCACGATTTTGGGATCAAACAATACTAAAAGAAATTATAACTGCATGCATAATACTACATAATACGATCATTGAGGATGAACAAGATGAAAATCAAGAACCAGCAGCCTATGATACACATGATGAGATTCCAACTGTAGACACTAGCGGAACTAGGGGCGAGGGGGGTCATATGACCCCTCAACCTTGGAATGAAGCATGCTAATGTTAGTTAAACTTGATCTTTGTTATGTGATGGTATTAATTCATTTGTTTACTCATGTCCTTCTACCTATAATAAATTAATAATATTACTATAAGATAAAATAATATTAAATAAATTGGATGATTAATTAATTAATATTGCACTCATTGTCTTACTGACTTAATCATACCTCGGTATCAATTTTTTGTAAATGAGAATAACTTAATTTATTTTCTTGCTTTGAGTGGCTCGTCTCAATTGTCTCCAAGGAAGATGACTAGAACCACAATATATGGTTTTGAATATATATTATTATAATTTATCTATAAAAGTAGCTAATAAGTTGACTAATAACTTTAATGTCTGATTAATAGTCTCATAGTTCGGAATGAAATTAATATATATATATATATGTATATGTATTTAAAGCCATTAGACTCATAACTCAAAGGTTGACAAGGGTTGTAATAGGATGTTGTGAAATACTATAATTGGATAAAATAAATTTGAAAGAAGCACGTCAAGCATCAATAAATGATTTTTTTAACTGATGTATTTTGACCCCCTCTAAAAATGTTCTAGTTCCTCCACTGACTGTAGAAGTGTCTCATGAGCGTACCCCACAATTACTTGAATTCATTGAAGCCAATCATCGCATAAGGGATAGATAAGTTAATTCTCAACTATAAGAAAATATTATTCAACACTTGTGGTCACTACATGGCGGAGCGTAATCCATTACATTCTACTACAATAATAAGCAAATTATGATTCTATAATAATAAACAAGTCAACTACTAGATGTAACTCTTTTCATTATTTCTTTCTTGCGTTGTTTGTAATATTCAGCTAATTCGGGCTCTATGTTAGTGGTGTCAGTCAACATGATCCTTTCATCCTCTTGTGCTTTCTTGATATTCAACTTCTCTTGCTCTTGAAAATATATTCTGTTTATATTCTCTTGTCTCTTTTGTTGGTTCAATTTTATCTGATGCTCAAACTTCTCAAGCCTCAATTCCAATGGTGTAATTAATAGTATCAGCGGTTCCTTTGCCCTTTTTAAATAATGCTTTCGAAACCTTTCTTCTCATTGGCCTCTCTAATATTGCAGATATTGTATCTTCAATACCATCGTCTTCACCCAAGCTTACTTCTTCTGCGGTTGATGGAGAAGATGTTGTTGAACTTGACTTTATAGTACTTTTCTATTTTTTCCACTATTATCTGTTCTCCATTTCGATGCATCCTTTAATAGTCTCCAACAGTGCATAAATCCAAATGGTTGCTTTTGGATACTTTTGAATATCTCTAATGCTTGACATATTTATTTTAAAAATTATGTGCAAAGTATAAAGTATAAACTTTTAAGAATAAACTTAATAAAATTTTACATGAAAAAAATTAAAATATATTATCTTGTTCACCTACACCGCTTTGTTGCATTTTTTTAGTTGAAGCATAATATCCACAAAATTTGTTCACCGCGAGTTGAGTTGTTGACCAACGTTTCACCAAAGCAGTAGAATTACGTTCAGACTCAAAATTTTTGTATCCATGAAAGTATTCGTGAACTCTTTTTCAATATCTTCCATGTTTCTGATCGTTTCCTTGATTTGGATCCATGCTTACATTAAGCCATCCAGAAACAAGAAAGATATCTTCATCAATTGTGTAATTTCCTTTCCACCGTGTTCTTTTATTGGACTCATTTTCGGGAGTCTGAATTGGTACATCAGTTTGAGTTGAGAATTCATCCAACAAATTTGGATCATCAAGAGATAAATCTTAAGCTAATAATGAACAAAAATACATCGAAGGACCATGATTTTTCATCTAAAAAATAAATTAGAGAGATATTATCAATAAAAAAATAAAAAAATAAAAAAAATAAAAATAAAAACTATTATTATTAACAAAATACTTACAATTGCAAAAGGTTGAATTAGTTGATTGAGAGGTGGTAAAATATATTAAATTATTGTACATATTTATAGATTTTTTACAATCTCACATTTTCAATTTCTATCCGTTCTGATCATTTTATTACCGTTGTGATCAATTTTTTTTACCGTTCTGACTTCTATCCCTTGGAGGTGTCCTTTTGCCCTTCATCTTCTTCTTTGGTATTCATCTTCTTCTATTCTCAGACATCCCCCTTCATCTCTTCTTCAAGCCTCCTCTTCACCCCCTTCTTCTTCTTTTTCTTCAGCCATCTCACCCATTTAAATATATTAAAAATTTATAGTCCACCAAATCTCGTTCTTTGATTTAGTCTGTTTGGTTTGCCAGAAAATACCCTAGACTATATTTACTCTTCCTGCTGGAGTGAGAATTTGAGTCTTAGACTATATTTAGTTTAGAATTTGAGCATCTCGACTCCGGCCTGCTCGAGATGCTCTAAAACTTGGACTTTGAACTTATATATTTCAGTCCGAACAAAATAACTATTATTACTTGTAGGATTATTTTATTTTGTACATATATTGTGTTGGTTTATTTCTAAAATTTATAATACTTAATATAAGTTTGTGAAGAATGAATTAAATTAATTGAATGGATAAAAAAGAAACGTAAACAAATAAAAATAAAAATATAAAAAAACATGCGGGTCACCCAACCATAAGCCACATACCTTTTATTTTAAGACCTCAAAAACTTGGATCATTTTGACCCGATCCAATCTTAACCCGACTCTTTTGAACTTGATCCATCGGTTTACCAGGCCCTTCAACTGGTGCCTATCTTAGAGCATCTCCAACAGAAGTAGCAAAAAAAAACTCTTCAAATTGAAGTTTATTGACCTACGTGACAATTTGAAGGGGTTAAATACTTATTTAGTCATTGTAATATATGTCAACTTACAAGTGAGTCACTCAACCGTTTTTTCTTAAAGTCAACTCACTAAACCCTTATTTACTTACAAACATTTGAAATTCCATCTTGACTGTTAAGTTTTTTAACAGCAAATTGACATGGTAATGCCATGTAGGCACATAAGTCTACTGTAATGCTTTTTTTAACAGGTCAGCTTTAACCCGCCCAATAAAACCCACGCACCACGCAATTCATAAGCTACCCTAAATACCCAATTCACCCGCCTCCCCCTTCCTCCTTCCTCCATCTGTACTTTCTTGTTTCTGCATCTATACCCAATAAGGCGAAGGATTGAAGCAATACTATCATCAACACATCCACGATAATCCAGATTATTACTCCACTTTGTACTACACAATGAAAATTCTGCTACATTTCTCCTCCTTAATCTGCTTCTGTAAATGGATATTCCGTGCCGAACATAATGAATAACTACTCCAGCCAATCTCAAGTTCTAAACATAGATCTCCTCACCTCCGACTCCCTCCTAGTATTATTATACATACATCGTAATTATACGTATATGTATACGAAAGCTAAATACAAGGTGTCTTTATTGCGAGCTGAGCTCTATTCAGGGGAGTGTGTGTATGCTACCTGGCAGCAATGCATGCTCTGCTTTACTCTCTCTCTCCTCTGAGACTTTACCCCCTTTCCTCAATCTCATCCTCAATTTCTTGGATTTTTCTAAATCTATATTGGATTTACAGAAGAGGGTTATTCGAAAGAATTTCAAGAGAGGCTACGGAGATGGATTCAATAGTAGTCAAAACAGCAGTACTTCTTTTTTGAGTCCGATCTGATTTATAATCATGGCTAATCTGTTTTCGCTTGAAATCGTTGTGTTTCCGGAGATTATAACCACATATTTCGGTAATGAAGCATCTCGGCCAGTTGAATTCGAGATTTTGAATTGATGGGTCAGATTTTTTGAGAGATTTAAAGGTTTTATAAGCTCATTTGAGCTCAATTTGAGTCTAAATGCTACTGGAATATAAATGGAAATGAGAAAAAAAATGAAAAACAAAGTCAGGGACATTTTTATATTCATTTTAGAAGAGAGAAAATTTGAAAATGAAATAAGCCATTTCTGTAACAAAATAATAACACCAATGATTGTATGACATTTAATAAATGTAAAAAAAATCATTTGAAATAATATATAAGTCTTATCTAAAAAATTATTTTCTATTAATTACAAAAATAAGTAAAAAATTTAATTTTTCCAAGTTTTTTTCTTAAATTTTTTAATTTTATTTTATTTTAAAAAAATTCTTTCATATTCCCCTTAATTTTAATTAGCATATTTTTAGTTTTATGTTTTATTATTTCTTTAATTATATTTATCTGTCACTTGATTAAATAAAAAATAATTTGATATTAATTACAAAAAAATTTATATATATATTTTTTAATTTTTTTTGTTTTTTTGGCTAATTTTTCTAATTTACATTATACTTTAGAATATATTTTTCATTTTCTTCATAAATTAAATATATATTTCATTTATTTTCTTATTTTTTGGCAAACTTTTCTAATTTATATTATTATAGTTGTAAATAATTAAATAAAAATTCATTTGATATTAATTACAAAATAAGTGAATATATTTTTCATTTATTTCATGTTTTTGGCTAACTTTTCTTATTTATATTATTATATTTGTAAATAATTAAACAAAAATTCATTTGATATTCATTACAAAAATATTTAAATATATTTTATTTATTTATTTTCTTATTTTTTTGGCAATTTTTTCTAATTTATATTATTATTTGTAAAGAATTAAATAAAAAATCATTTGGTATTAATTACAAAAATAATTAAATATATATTTGATTTATTTTCTTTTTTTTGGTTAACTTTTCTATTTTATATTATACTTTAAAATAATTCTTTTATTTTCTCCATAAATTTTCTCTTTTAGATCCACATAATCAATGCCGCGTGAGATAATTCTAATTTTTTTTACAAGTCAGTTGCTTACGTGTACATTCCGTTTAAAGTGATGGTTTTTCTAACGGTTTGTAAGTAAATAAGGGTTTAGTGAGTTGACTGTAAGAAAAAACGGTTGAGTGATTCACTTGTAAGTTGACATATAGTACAATGACCAAATAAGCATTTAACCCCAATTTGAAGAGTATTATTTGTTTCTTTAATATTTTGTGCCTCATCAGTCTCTTCAATTCAATTAATGCAGTATTTAACTTAAAACAATAATAAATGATAAAAATGAATGATATTAAATTTTAAAATGAGTTGTACATCAAACCCATCAAACAAAATAAATTTTATTATCATTTTTCATATGATTTTGATTCTCCCAAAACAAAATAAATGTTTTGAAGAGTGAGAAGGGAGTTACAGATTTGATGGCTTAAGTTGAAGAGGATGTTGAAGATAATTTTTCTGATGTGCCTCGCCTATTTAAGTATCCTAAAGTGGTTGCTACTACTGTTCGATATGCTATTATAGAGCAATTAATTACCATGACTAAACGTAGGATATGAAAACAATGAGGACAATATTGATATTTCACATTGGCTATCCCTTTACTGTTTCCTTTCGATTAAAATCATAAAATTTGAAGAATAATGCTAGAGACACAACTTATTTTATAATTTGCTGATGTGACATACTTTACCTTAATTTTTATGTAAAGTCGAAGACTATATTAAAATAATTTGTTCATCAATATATTAAAATGGAATATGCCACATCGTTCATGCATTTTTATGGCATAGTTGGCCTCTCACGCTTCCCAATTCCCATGTCGTACGTACATACACGATCACAACTCTCATAAACCTCTGTGCTACACTGCTTACTATTTCTCACTCTTTATTTTCGCTACACGCTTTCAGACACTCCTCCCTTTAAATAGCCTTTCAACTCCTCCTCTTTCTATCTCGCCATCAAGTTGCCGTCGACGTCGCCTTACCAGTCGCCGCAGTCGGTCGGAAATTGAACAAGCTAACATCTGCATTTCCGTTTTCAAGTTTTATTTAGGTCTTTTCTTTGAATTTTTACTTTAAAAAATGTGATCTCAGTCTAATTCTTCATTATTTACTTGAAATCCGTGCTAAGAAACACTTGTAGTGTTGTTTTGAGTTTAGAGGTTTAGAGTTTTTGGTTTTGTTTTTTGGTTTTACTCTTAACAGATGATATGTATTTTTGTCGTTTTCTGTTTTGTTATCTATTTTACCCCTTTTTTAGTGAAGAAGTTCTATTAAGGCGAGGGTTGACATGATTAGCTACTTGATGATTATGATTATCTATATATTTCTTGTTTTGAAGAGACATAGTGCTCTTTGTTTTATTGCTATAACTTTTGTTTTTTAGTGAAGTAAATACAGGCTTATCACATTGATTAGTCGTTCCACGTTTGAGAGCTTTGATTGACCACAGATAGAGGTTTCTTCTGTGCTCTGGACATTTTGATTTAATCTATCTCAGTAGTTTTTCTGACTCTGTGGATAGTGATTGATCTGGTTCTTGTTTTGTTTATTTGAAGCTATTTGGTTGGAAGTAATTTTGTGCTTTGCGTTGAGTTTTATTGTCTTTATGTGTGGTACCTATTATGGTATGTGTGATGATGTTCCTTGATTTAAAGCATCTTTATGAGTGGTAACCTTGATGTGGGTTTAGTTTATTTAATCAAAAGTTGAAATTAAGTCACTTTTCTGTATTTCCACTTTGTATGTTGGATAAATTATCTGACTGCCTGTTTGTTGTGTTTTGGTTTGATGTCAGCTGTGGTATTGTTGCATCAAGCTACTACTAATACCCATGCAGTGTAGTATCCGACTTTGATTTTACTTGGTTTACTTTTCTCTCATCATTTTTATTTCATGTGGCGACCTTTCTAGATTGTTATGTGACTTCTGTCTATGTAGGTTATCATGTTATTCTATCAACTGTATTTCTTTTTGGGGTTTTCGACTACGTCTATTTCCCCCCTGAAAACCTTGCATTTTTCTATTTGCCCCCTTCAAACTTGAGAGAAATGGCAGAAGGCTTGAGGAATAATCACTATGTCGCTGATTCCCTTCCCCAAGTATGGGCCCAAAAGTACCTATAAAAAAAATAATGTTGACTTGGAAATGGTTTTGCTAATTTATTTTCAGTGTCTTAAACTACATGTAGCTTATTTCTTATTAAAGAAAATTGGAAACTCAAAAAGCACCAAGTGGTCGTTCCGTCTAGTGGTGTGGTGGGATGAATCACCTTTATTAATAAAGTTGTTGGAAAAAGTTTTACGGTTGTAAAGTCAATTAGTGTTATTAATTTTTTTCTAAAGGAATATATAGAGATAGGCTAAATTTGTTAATGTAAAGCAACATATTTTAACTTCTCCAGAAATGTTTTAATACTAAAAAACTCTGCGCACTTTTATCACATCAAGAAACACTCTTAAACACAAAATTTTGAATTAAAAGTGGTTTCAATCCACTGCGCCGACAAATGGGAACTAGGATTTGGTTACATGCCTTTGTTCATTCGTTATTTTGTTGTAGTTAAATTTATACTTTGCTATTGTTTTGCTAATTTATTCCTTCCATTTTGATAAAATATAACATAAAAACAAGTAGGCACTCAATCTGTTAGTATTCCCAATTGATCAAGAAGGCTGTATATATTAGATTATAGCAAATAAATTGAAATGTAATAATATTTTTATTTTCGTGTTTCTGAATTTGTCATGGTGAACTCTAGGTTTATGATGCTGGTCTAGTTACTTGCTTCTATTTCTACTTATCAAACAAAAAACTGTTTCTTCAATTTTTCTTTATAATATTTTCATAATAGAACTTTTGACACCACATATCTAAAGCAGCCAAATTTACTCTTACTTTTACTTTTACTGCTATTGAAGAGGCTAGCTTATGGCTAAGGGGATCAAATGTATCATCTGTTATTAGCAACCTATTGGCCTGCCAGCCTTTGATTTTTTTATTTTTATTTTTTTGAAGAATGCTGTGAAATGTTAATCCATCTATATCGTAGCATGACTTTTATTTATTTTGGAACCCTAAACTTATATGTATATCAAATTCACTAACTATTATTTGCATCTTTCTGTATGTATTTTTTTTATTCTTTTATCCTCGTTGGTCAGTGGTTATGGTATTTTTGGCGAATGATTTGGGGCTTGCTTTTCTTTCTTTCTTTCTTTTTTCCTTTTTTTTTATGTTGTGGAGGGCTGGGGATGCTAATTTAGAGTTACTATATTTGTTTAACTGTAGTCATTACCTTGATTCTGGACTTCAATTTATGCATTTTCGTATAAACAGAATGGGCAGAGGGAGAAAAACGCAGACACTTACTCTAAAGGAAAAGCCTCAACCTTCGTTCAAAGCTAATTGCAGTGCTCCTGCTAGGAATCTAAGGAAGAGTGACCTAGGTGCAGTTATTTTTGGAAGCAAGAATAACACAATAAAAGAATGCTATTTCAAGGATTTGTTTGGTAAGTTGGCTACTTCTGATTTGCCTGCTTTGCGCATCTTCATGGTTAAATGTTAATTTAAAGTTTTATGTCAAAGGCTCATAAAATATTCATAAATCTTTTAGCAGGCTGCCAAGCACCTCATTTTGCATATGTTTAACCGGCTTACGAGCTCCTCATTTTACTCTATGTTTTAACAGGCTTACCAGCTCTTCATTTTGCGTATGTGAAGAACATCACTCCTGGATTGCCTCTCTTCCTTTTCAACTATAGTGATAGGAAGCTTCATGGTATATTTGAGGCTACTAGTCCTGGACAAATGAGCATCAATCCTTATGGGTGGACTGGTGATGGTGCAGACCTTACACCATACCCTGCACAGGTATATTCAAATTTTCATCATACTCTTATCATTTAGTAAAAATGGAATAATTTTTACTTCAGGATGCAGATGGTCATAGAAAAATGAATTTGACTTGTAGTATATTCTGTGTGTTTCAAGGTTCGAGTCCGTATTCAAAGGCGCTACTGTACTTTGACTGAAGATCAGTTCTGACCAATAATTGCTGACAACTACTATGAACAGAAGCTCTTTTGGTTTGAGCTAGATCGGACTCAAACTAACAAGTTAATTACATTATTTACATCTTCACCTTATAATGAGGATGCTTCTTGCTCGAAGAATACAACAAAGTGGAACACTTTTTTCTTTTCTTTACCCACTTCCGACACAATGCAGGCAGGCAATTACTCACAGTACTCGGTTTCAGAATTAAATCATGCTATTTCAGATCAGACCAATACTCTATGGAGCTCATGCGATGCTCCTGCTTTGTGCAGTGAGACTGATTCTTTTGAAGCTTCAGTAGGTGCTGAAGCTGCAAATGGAAAACCGAAATTGAATGTTCAACCTTCATACTCTTCTGTTGTGAGTAACAAGGGGGTTGTTGTTAGTGACACAAGCATTTCCATTCAGCAGAAAAAATGGAGCTCATTATTCAAGACTTCATCTGGTTGTGATATTGCAAGGAAAGATGAAAACTTTAGGACCCAAGCTTCAAATTCAACTTATCATCCTTCAGACCAGTCCAATATGGAATCGAAACCTACAAACATTGCACCTTGTCTGAACAGAGAGAAAAGCCACCTTTCTGAAACTCTAGGAGTTGACTTAGTTGCTGGACAATATTGTAAAGAATTTGATACCTGGGAATCAAATTGGGAGCACCCTTCTGCTCTGACAGTGGCTGCTGATCCCCTTCCATATAGCACTTTAGTTGATGATACACATTTTGGCGAAAAAAGAGTTGAAGATGAATGTTTTAAGACCATGGGTTCAGACTTGAATACTCAACATTCAGAGGAGTCCATTATGGAATGGGAATCAACTTGTTTTTCGCCTCATCTGGATGGAGAAACTCGACCTCCAGATGCTTCTATTGACTACAATGCAGAAGAAATAGATGCTCAAGTGAAGCCAAATTGCGAGTTTTCCTACTCATCTACTGGTATGAATGAGATGACTACTGAAGAAATTCATGAAAAAGACAGTTATCCTTCTGCTGAAGTAAATCTAGAGAAGAGATGTTCTCCAGTAGCAAATATACTAACGGGGATAGACTCTACTGATATTCAATCTGTGGTAGTTAAGGTAATTAATATTATCTCCTGCCTTAGACATTTTTTGTCCTTTTGAAATTCTCATACAGAGTTTTGTTATATATCTGTTCTTTTACTCCTACTAAACCACTTGTGGTATCTTCTTGAAGTTGATGCAAGAGATTGAAGGATTGAAGGGGTCTCAGTTGAAGCAAATTATGAAAATCAGTTCCTTGGAGCAGGAGCTGGTACCATCTCTCATCGTATAGTGTAATATGTTTTTGCTCAGCGTTTCTCTACTATTACATCCAGCTTTCTTTGTTAGAAAAGTTAATAGGCTTCTTTAAATTATTACATTTAGAACTTGTTTAATAATTGAGCATTTGCAATTAAAAATTCATAAAAATGCTTCCATACTAAATAAATAATCATGCATTTGCAAAAGGAGAATCAGTATCAATAATCAATACTGTGTCAAAGTTCCCTGCTCTCAGAAGTTTCAAGTTTAAACTGATGCTATATGTGATGCTTTTTGCTTTTGCTCTTGCTTTATGGTAGCCGTTACTTGACACTTAACATAGTTTGTTTCTTGTATCACTTGTGGTTATGTATTCATAATCGGACTTGATTATATTTCCTGATTTTGGTGGTGTTCTGATGTTCTCCAAACTCTGAAGAAGGCCGAAGAAGCATAGCCTATATGAATAGTTACGAAGAAGCGCATGAGAATATCAAACGGCTCAAGTTCATCATTATCATCTTGTATATTTATGTATTTATATATTCTAAATCATTCCTTTATCTAGTTTATTGGTTGTAAACTTATGTAGAGTTTCCTGATCAGGTTGAATCAAAAGTACAAGTTCAAAAACTGAATAAGCGGTGTAATGTGTTGGAATCTGGAGCATTTTCTTCAGTTGGGCATGTGGGAGTAGAGTATGGACGGTTTGACAGATCCCTTTCAAATATGGATGAGTCCGTTCTTATAGTGGGGGGATTTGATGGTTCTTCATGGTTATCAGCTTTGGGTTCATATTCTCCATCTCGTGACATAATGACGTCTCTTTGCCCAATGACCTTTGCAAGGTCATATGCATCAGCAACAAAGTTGAATGGTGAAATTTTCATTTTCGGTGGTGTTGATGGTGATGTATCGTTTAATACAGGTATTATATGCAAAGCTTAAGTTGTGTGCTTTGAACATCTTTTGAATAGTTCTCCATAGAGTAATAACAAATCAAGTCTATGCTTTTGTAGTTGAATCATATAACCTGTCAAGTGATCGGTGGGTAAATCAACCTTCCTTAAATAAGAAGAAAGGAAGTTTAGCTGGGGCTTCTTTATACGACAAGATTTATGCAATTGGTGGTGGCAATGGGGTTGATTGTTTTTTAGAGGTGGAAATGTTTGATCCAAACGTTGGAAGATGGATATTCACTCGGTCAATGAAGCATAAGGTGATTTAGATTTTCTTTTGCATTAATGTGCTTGATATTGTTAAAAACTATGAAGCTACATGAGGGAGAACATCTGTTATGACTTGTGATTGCTTTAAGTTGAGTGGCTCTTCTTTTGTCCATCCAGCGATTTGCTCCCGCAGCAGCAGAAATTAATAATGCACTCTATGTCATTGGTGGATATGAGGGAAGTAATTACTTGAGGTGATACTTTATATGGGTCTTTTCTCTTCTTTTGTTTTGATTGATGTGCAGTCTTACAAGTCTTGTTTTAAAATTAAATGGACTTTTTCCGAACCCTACTTTGTGTTTAAATACGTTGTATTTTTTTTAAAATTGTCTTTCTAAATGTAGAGAGCCTTTAAAGTAGGTATTGTCCTAGTAAAAAATTAAATTTATCTTTTGTCTTTATAATGGAAGTGCTTTAAAAGTAGTTACTATCCTAGTAAATTATGAAATATATTTTTTGTATATTGAAAATTACCTTATTATGCATAGTTTCATTCTATTGATAGAGAAGTTAAAACAATCCATCTTTAACTAAAACTAGTTCCTTTATACGATAGAATAGATTATATTACAGCCTTTAGTAGTTCTAGAGTTTACTAGATTTACAAACACACCCCTGGACTTTCATTTGTTATAGTTTAACCCCCTATTCCGTTACTTTCTTTGCAATATGGTCCCTATAGAAAAAAAGGTTAATATCCTATTTGTTTTATCCAGCCACTCGATTTTAAAATTTGGATCCTTGTACGCTGTGTGCACATATTATATAGTTTTAAAATAGATATATTTGACACCAAGACGCTATCAACACCGAGTCCATGTAACATAGCTTATATATTATCCTTTTAATCTTGTACTCTGTAACACCCCCTTCCCGAATAGGAGGGAGGTTATGTGCAAAGCACAACAAACCTCAAAATAATAAATATAATTCTCCAAAAAAATATTTAATAGTTAATAATCCATCAATGTCAAATTAAATACAATTTTCCAAATATTGGCAGAATAATTAAAATCTTAAATCAAATATACCTAGATGGTCAAATGTAGCTCTCTTCACATGAAATCCTAAATCGCCCCTGCAAACCTGTCGGAAGAAAAACACAGCATGAGCCAAATGTCAAGTAAGGATAAAGATATACAAAATGTATACAACTGAAATACGGAATCAATTGACAAAATATTGAACAAGGCTTCGAGCATAAATATCGACGATAATATAATTTCCAAAGTTTGAATAGAATATATTGGAATCAACAAAATTAACGAAACAAGCAGAAGGCTGAATCAAAATGGCTAAGTGGTTATTTCATACCGAGCTCAGAACAAAACAAAACCTTGTCACACAGATAAGTCAAAATAATGCCACACAGACAAATCACGCATTGGACCACGAATCCAAATGCATGCAAATCAAAAGGTGTAACATAAATATCACCAATCCGCAAAACAAAACAGAAACTAAGGCATACCCATACGCATCCTAAACAACATATCAAATGGCTAAAGCTCACACCCAGAGCAAATATACAAAAGGATACACTGTGGATTGATCACACCGCCATAGAAAGTGTCATGCATTGGTTCTAAGGGGACATGCTTGTGGTACCCCCACAGGTGGTTATATCTCAGTTATACCATATCGCAGTATCGCTTATTCTACAAAGATATAATGTCACAACACATGCGACACAATACCAACAAAAGGATTCTAAACGTACATGTTGAACCAAATTAAATCATAAACCAAAGCAAAATAAGAATTTGATTAAAAACGAAACAATTAAGCGAGTACCAAATTCCAAACGATTAACATTACAAACAAATCACTAGTATCGCTGAAAAAATATGGAATATGTTCAAATTATAATAGAAGGAAAATAATTCAAATTACATAATAAAGTCAATGTATCAAAAATCAAATTTCTATTCAAAAGTGTCAACTGAAATATAAAAAAGGGTAACGAATGACGAGATATATAGAATACAAAAATAATCAAAGGAGCAGAGTACGGAATATGATACTCAAAACCACTTATAGCACACTCTACAAAATCTTACCCTCAAATGCCAATGATAACAAATACAAAAATGTATTTTATTCACCACCTAAACATATTCACCTCGAATTAAATAAAATCAAAACTAACAATTCCATAATAATTCGTAATCCATTCAAGGTGCTTTTAATTATCGTCTTAGATCACTATTAATACTCCAAAATTTAAAAGTCAATAACAGAACTTAAGAAATCTTAACCTAATATGTCAAATTATTCTTAAAACGTCAGTCCACTATTCTGGTCTTAGCACCATTAATTAAAATTTATTTGTCAAATTAATTAATTTTAACAGAAACTAGACTTCCAATACACCAATTTAGCCTCAAGAATCACCCAAATCGGATTTAAAATTATTAAGTTATACATTTTTAAATATTAGAATTCACTGCTGAAAAATCTGCTTGAAAAAGACCAGCCACTTCTTAAAATTATTAACAATTTATACGTTAATCATTAACGGTTCAAAAGCGGTAAACATATTCTCAACTTATATATATATAACATATCTAAAAATCATTATGATCCAAAGGTCGGATAAGAGATATCACCTATGCAATAGACCTTAAAATATAGAAACTGATTTTCAAATTTTAACGTTCGATTAGATTATATTCCTTTATATAAATTTATCTCCGCTTTCCGATTATCATGACTTTTAATTCCATGTCTCTATTTTGATAAAAAAATAATCTATAATTTAAAAACTCTCATAACTAAACTTAGAATCAAAATATAAAATAATATTCTGCAATACGCAGCAGTAAAGAATCTGACTTTCGGGTCTTCTAGTCTTCAAAATCTCTTCATGCCTTCACAAAAATTATAGTTCTCAAAAAGATACACGAAATAAGCTCAAAAATTAGTTGATTCGGAGTTAATATGACTGAGTTACGAATTTTCAAAATTAGGGTTGAAAATAGTGGGTGGAGTAGGATAGGTTGCGGTTTTCAACAATTTAAGACATGAAGATGACATCAAATAAATTCTCTTCCTTTTCATAATTGTAGAGAACGAAAAACTGAAGAAACAGACTTTAGATTCACTCAATTCTGACATCGGATGAATTAATTATGATTTTTCTAATGGACTGCAGTGCGGATAAGTATTCTACTCGGGAATTTAACGAATCAAATAAGAATCTGATTGGGGTTTCACTTTCACTCTCTAAATATAAATAGGAAACAATATAGGAGTTATCAAAATTCCAATGTTCTCCTTAATTTTAATAAACTCGATTATTAAATTATCTACTAAAAGAATTTAACTTCCTAAGCGAAATAAAAATTAAAAAAAATAGTAACTTACCTTTTCCAATTCAATTATTCTTTTAGGAAAAATAAAATTAATATTTATTTATTAACAAAAATCCGGTACATTCTTTCCCATTTAAAAAGAATTCCGTCCTTAGAATTCAAATAAGCTACATAAAGTTTTATTTTTATTTAAATTGCATAATTACTCATAAACTTTAGTTAACATGTTGCATCGCCTTTTGTAACGATCAAGACTTGTAAGTCCATCGGTCCACGTATCCATGTACTCGTAGAAGATTCGACAACTACAACATCAAACCTTGATAAAGTTCTTCGCTTTGCATCGAATTAAACAACATGCTCCACAGTTGGTGCAGGCCCTGTCAATTTCTTTGAGTTTCATTCATGCAAATGTATTCTTTGAAACATAATTCAAAAACACATAATATTCTCTACATCTATAATAGAGTTCGAATACCCAAAATATTTAAAATTATCTTTAATTCGTAAAATGTTTATGTTCAACACATGACTAGGATCTAACAATTTTTTTTTAATTTATTTATTTTACATAAATTCGTGGAAAACTCTTAGGAAATTAGATAAATAAAGCAACTATACAAATTATATTGTCAACTCTCACTAGCATCTTAAGAGCTTCAAAATATTCAAACCTCAATCCAAATTAGTTCTCAAATATTATTACACTAAAGAATATAATACTAAGATGTCTTCATCACTATATCAAAGTCTAAGTCACATAGTCGCATTCTACTATCTGTATAAGCAAACTATAGTTGTTCAACATCTCTCAAAATCAGTTGGATTTCATCACTTACTATCTAATCATTTAATGAATCGATCATTATTTTATTGCAAACCTTAATCCAACAAATTCAAAGATCTCTTAGTATCACAAAAAAAAACTTCATACAACATAACTCCAATATCCTACTAGAAAATAGCCACAAAATTGATAATTAGCCTCAAATGATTAATCTAATTACCTCGAATATCTATAACTCAAGTTCATAAGAGATTCTCTATACGTATAGCTTTCACTTTATCATATTATCCCATCAATACACATACTTCAAGTTATCCACAAGCTTGACAAAATCAAAGTATAACCCAAATCCTCAATTCTAAGATCATAGTAAATTGTTATTAAAAAGCACTCACAAATAATTCTCCAAAATCAAATACTTGCTAATACAAATTCTCACATCATAAATTCATAATCGCATTATATATATGATCATTTCTTAATAGTACAAATTATAGTTTTATTCTCCTTAATGATTCAATCACAATTCCTAACTAATATCATTACTCTATTGCATAACAATAATAACCTTAGCAAATTATCTCACTTTCCTCAAACCAACTACAAATCGAAAAGAGAACGACAACTGGTCAAAATCAATACCAACCAAACAGAGAACTAAATCGAAACAAACTCCTACGTCTACCCAGTGGTTTACCCATAACTCACAGGTCAAGCATAATGGCAATCTACATAATCATAACCTACGCTCTAATACCATTCCTGTAACACCTCTTCCCGAATAGAAAAGAGAGGTCACGTGCAAAGTACAACAAACCTTAAAATAATAAATATAATTCTCCAGAAAAAATATATTTAATAGTTGATAATCCATCAATGTCAAATTAAATACAATTCTCCAAAAATTGACAGAATAATTAAAACCTAAAATCAACCTGGATGGTCAAATGTAGCTGTCTTCACATGAAACCCTAAATCGCCCCTGTAAACTTGCCGGAAGAAAAACACATTATGAGCCAAATGTCCAATACGAATAAATATATACAAAAGGTGCACAACTGAAATACGGAATTAACTGACAAAATACTGAACAAGGTCTCAAGCATAAATACCGGTGATAATATAATCCCCAAAGTCTGAATAAAATATTTCTGAATCAACCGAATTAACGAAACAAACAGAAGGCTGAATCAAAGTGGCTAAGTGGTTATTTCATACCTCAAAACAAAACAAAACCTTGTCACATAGACAAGTCAAAATAATGTCACACGAGCAAATCACACATTGGACTGCGAATCCAAATGCATGCAAATCGAAAAGTGTCTAGCACAAACATCACCAATCCGCAAAACAAAACATAAACTAGGGTCGACCCATATCCTGAACAAACATATCAAATGGCCAAAGCTCACACCCATAGCAAACATACAATAGGATACGCCGTAGACTGATCACACCGTCACGGAAAGTGTCATGCCTTGATGCTAAGAGGACATGTCTTTGGTACCCTCATAGATAGTTATAGCTCAGTTATACCCTATCGCTTATTCTACAAAGATGATGTCACCACATGCGACATTATACCGACAAAAGGGTTCTAAACATACATGTTTAACCATATCAAACCATTAACACGATGTCTCCAAAAGAAGGTAACATGTACCGCTATACAAAGATCAACAAACTTTTATGCATGAAGAACAAATTCAAAAGATTAAAAAATGAAGTTCAGAACATCTAGACTAAACCGAAGCAAAATAAGAATTTGAATAGAAACGAAAAAATTAAGCGAGTGCCAAACTCCGAACGATTAGCAATACAGACAAATCAATAGTATCGTTGAAGAAATATGGAATATGTTCAAATTATAGTAGAAGAAAAAGAATTCAAATTACAGAATAAAGTCAATGTATGAATGATCAAACTTCTATTCATAAGTGTCAACAGAAATAAAAGAAAAAGGTAACGAAAGACGAGATATCACGAGATATATAGAATATAACAATAATCAAAGGAGCGGAGTACGGAATCCGTACCTGATACTCAAAACCACTTAATAGCACACTCCACAAAATCTTACCTCAAATGCCAACGATAACAAATTCAAAATGTTATTCGCCACCTAAACATATTCACCTCGAATTAAATATAATCCAAACTAATAATTCAATAATAATTTGTAATCCATTCAAGATGCCTTTTAATTATCGTCTTAGATCACTATTAATACTCCAAAACTTAAAACTTAATAGCAAAACTTAAGAAATTTTAAAACCCTAATATGACAAATTATTCTTAAGATGTCATTCCACTATTTTGGTCTTATCACCATTAATTAAAAAGGAATTGATATTTCCACAAGTGAGTGTTCGTTTCACAAGATCCTCTCTCACATGAGGGTGGACCCCACTTCCTATTCATGTGAGGAGAAACTTGTGTTATCAAATTTACTTGTGGAAATATCAATTCCCTAATTAAAACTTATTTGTCAAATAAATTAATTTTAACAGAAACTAAACTTCAAATACACTAATTTAGCTTCAAGAATCACCCAAATTGTATTTAAAATCATTAAGTTAATACATTTTTAAATATTAGAACTTACTGCTAAAAAAATTGCTTGAAAAATCAATCATACGTTGATTTTAACGGTTCAAAATCGGTAAACATATTCTCAGCTTATATATGTATAACATATCTAAAAATCATAACGATCAGATTAAGAGATATAACCTACACAATAGACCTTAAAATATAGAAACTGATTTTCAGATTTTAACGTTTGCATTCAATCAAATTATATTCGTTTCTATAAATTTTTCTGCTCTTTTCGATTATCATGACTTCTAATTCCATGTCTCTATTTTGATCAAAAATAATCTCTATTTTAAAAACCCTCATAACTAAACTTAAAATCAAAATATAAAATAATATTATTTACCTTGTTTGCCTTTCTTCAATACGCAACAGTAAAGAATTTGATTTTCGGGTCTTCTAGAGTCCTCAAAATCTCTTCATGTCTTTAAAAAAATTGTAGCTCTCGAAAAGATACACGAAATAGGCTCAAAAATCAGTAAGTCATGAAGATGATGTCAAATAACTTCTCTTCCTCTTCATAATTGTAGAGAACGTAAAACTGAAGAAACGGGCTTTAGATTCACTTAATTTTGATATCAGATTAATTAATTATGATTTTTCTAATGGACTGTCGTGCGTATAAGTATTCTGGAATTCAACTAATCAAATTAGAATAGGAATAGAGTTTTACTTCCACTCTTTAAATATATATAGGAAACAATATAGGAGTTATCAAAATTCCTATGGACTCCTTAATTTTAATAAACTCATTTATTAAATTATCTACTAAAAGAATTTAACTTCCAAGCGAAATAAAAATTTTAAAAAAAATAGTAACTTATATTTTATAATTCAATTATGATTTTAGGAAAAATAAAATTAATATTTAATTACTAACACAAATCCGGGTTATTACATACTCCCTAAATGGTAGTATGGCTAGAGGATGGGGTGCATAATTTCCTTTTTCGTGGTTTTGTTTGAAGTAATTGTTAGGACTCCTAATTTTTAACAAGTACCATTCATGATTTTTTATTCCTGTTTTGCAGCTCTGTTGAAAGATTTGATCCTCGAGAAAATTCATGGACTGGACTTAAGAATATGTACACAAGGAGGGGGTGCCATTCTGTGGCTGTCCTAAACGAAAAGTTGTAAGTTTACTTCTTTTCATTTTATAATTGGCAGAATTGTGTGAAAACGACCAATATTTGTATGATTCGAGTTTTCTTGATTTTCTTCTACTCAATGAAACATCCCAAATTAAATAAATAAAAATTTGGCTTTAAAAAATCGTATATAATTTGAATTTTTTTTTATAAATGTTTAAGGCATGAAGGTTGTGATATGATTTGAATTGATATTTTTTTTACCTTTTTTTTGTAATGTAGAATTGGAATTTTTTAAATTATTAAAATTTTGGTTATCCTATTTTCATTAGAGATTTATAATTTTTCATATGAATTCCATAAATAGGGTCATTGGTGTTTCTAGTGAACAACACATATACCAAGGTGTAGGGAGAACAAGAAATATCCAAGTGATCAAAAGAGAGACCAGAATCCTCAAAGGGGTATTAAACAGGGTGTACAATAGGCTTAAGCAGTGATCTTGGGTTTTGGTTAAAAATACGGAGACAAACCTATGTATCCTACTATGAGCTATTCGGATCTAGTGAGGTTGATTCTTTGTACAAATGTAGGCAAGTTTTAGCTCGGTAATTTTGTATAGTTTCCGTAATCTGATTTGTGTCTTGTTAGTTGGTTGTGTCGGAAGTTGACAGTTGACACCCGTTCAAGCAAGTGACAATTGATATGAAAAATGAAGGTTTGAAGCTCGAGACAAAAACAAAAAATTAACATGAAGGAAACTAGGAGATTGAGCAATCCGCCGTTCATGATCTTTACCCCACAAAGCAACATAAAATTGTTCATGTAAAGTCTATTACTCGGTCCATCATTATTAGTCCTGAGGATCAATGAAATGTCAAAGCTGTTTTTACATTTCGTTCTTCGAAAAATTTAATATTGGAGCTTATGGTTTCATTCTCTTACACTTTAAAAACTCGAGGTCAAGCTTTTATGGTTTCATTCTTTTACACTTTTAAAACTCGAGGTCGAGTTTTTCTTAAGGGTGGCGAGAGTTAGACTTGGCAAAAGCGGCCTAAGCCTACCGGCCAACCCAACCCACCCACAAAAAAGTGGGTTATGGGTTTATATTTTTAAGCTCAAAAAAACTTGGGCCTTTTTGGCCCAATCCATAGGTGGCCCAGCCCAACCACCCACATCTAAAAGTAAATTAGTCAACTTGTTCATTACACTATAATACTACTTAAAAGTTAAGTGTCAAATTCAATTTTTAAGAATTTAGTAGTAAACAAAGAAAAAAAAAATTTAAACATTTCTTTTAGTTCTGTTTGTCCAAACTTCCAGTCTTACTCCCTCCGTCTCCTATCTGTCTTCCTTAAATCGATGAGTTCTATACTTTTAATTCAATTTTTCGTATATTAAGACCGCTTCTATCTATCTGTATGATCAAAAATTGAAGTTTTTATAGTACATCCACCGTAATTATACATTATTGTGATATTTGAATCGAGAAAAATTATTATATTTTACCATTAATTTCTATTGTTTTAACCTCTGTAGTTGAACTATTCGTGAATGATGATATATGTTTCTTTAGTATTATTTTGTCATTAAAAAAAATTATAAATAATGTTTGAATTGTGTCCGTAAACATATGTAACGAGAAAAAAAGCAAAAACATTAATAATAATTAGCGAGTCAAAATTGATTTTTCTATTATTGATGTCATACTAATCAATTGAAATGCTCGTTCCCTCTAGTCAAAGACTATTACTTAAAATCACTAATTCATTTATATTAAATAAGCTTATTTTTAAATTTGAAGAAAATTAAAAAAATATATGAAAAGCCCATGGGCCGGCCCATTGTACCTTGGGCTATGGGCCTCACTTTTCTAGCCCAATAAAAACTGGAGCTTTTTAGCCCAGCCCATTTTTAGCCCAACCTAGTCATGGCCCAGCCCATTTGTCAGGTCTAGCGAGGATGATGCAGGACGCATTGAGAACTCTAAATTCTTTGGGATGTCATTCAGTTTTATTTATGTCCTATGTAATATAATTAGAATTGCATTGGGTAATTGTCTTACATTAGGAATGTTAAGAAGTCTAGTTAGATAATTTAAATAACTAGGATTAGGTTGCTTGCATTTGGGCATATAAAAGAAGTCGTAAACTCGGGAAAATGGCATCTCGGAAGAATTTGGTTTTCTTGAGATCAGAAAAAATCTTGCACACGCCATTATTTTAATAAAAGTTGAAAATTTATATTGTGAGCTTTGTGCTCATAGCCTGAGGGCATTGTCAATTCCTTGCAAGTAAGAAGCAAGTCCTTGTCTGCGCATTAGTGAATTCATTGCGATGTTGCCCAAACTATGTATTCTACTCTATCCACTTTCTATGAATGTAAGAAAATTTTACTGCTGAATTCGGACCTTACATCACTATTCTTGACTTGTTGGATTCCAAATTGGTCGTCATCATATTTTTATGTCATGAATTCGGTCTTACATCACTATTTTTTGTTCAGATATGCTTTGGGTGGTCATGACGGAGATAATATGGTTTCAACGGTTGAGATTTTTGATCCTCGTAATGGTTTATGGAGTATTGGGGAACCCATGAACAACACTAGGGGATATTCTGGTACAGTCGTTATTGGAGGAAAAATTTATATCATTGGCGGCGTAGAGGATAGTGGCGAAATTTTAGACACTGTATGTCAACAACATCCATTGACACTTCCCATCCTCAACCTCTTCATTGAATTTCATTACATGAAGATTTATTTCATGATTTTTATCGCAACATTTGGCAGGTTGAATGTTACAAGGAAGGATGTGGATGGGAGGTGACCAACCTGAAGGCAATAGGGAAAAGATGTTTTTTCTCCGCCCTGTTATTGTGAGTTCAAAGCAGAAAGTTGACAATTTAAATGCTAATTTTCAAGCTATTGTAAATGTTTACTATGAAGTAACCTTTTTGCACCGTGCAGTAACTAGAAGCTATTACAATGAAAAGACAAGCACGTACATGGTAGATGTGAACAGAACAGAATTATCTAACTATGCACCCTCCCCTCCCTCAGTATTATAGGCATCATGAATGATGGTTATAAGCTTAGGAAGCTTTATATACGGTGCTTTTTGTAGTTAGCGCTATTTTGGTGGATGAACATGACAGGCAGACTATCTTTGTATACAATTCTAATCGTCTTTTGTGTTGCAAATTGTCATCGTCTTTAGAGACTTATAGAGGATTTGTGTTGCTAGATAATATAAAGAGTAATGCTACTATCACATAAACATCACATATGGTTGACGTGACAGTATGTGATTTGTTGTTGACATGACCCGCATAATTCAACGATAAATCATATACCGCCACATAACATTATGTGATGTTTATGTGATGGTCTTTATGTGATAATAACATTATTTTATATAATATAAAATGAGATCTCGGAGCGAGTTGTAAACTCGAACGTTTGCAAATGCATGTTGTATGAAAAGCCTAGTCCGGTGTGGGGAGATTAGTCCGATGATAATATAAAATTAAAGTGTTTAAAAGGAAAAAATTAAAAGTTTTAGTCCGATGATAATATAAAATTAAAGTGTTCAAAAGGTGAAAAATTTAAACACTTTTAAAGTGTTTGAGTGTTGAGAGTGGGATTTGAACCCACGCCCTTTCGGACCAGAACCTTAATCTGGCGCCTTAGACCAACTCGGCCATCTCAACTATGCACATAAATGCTAACTCAGCCATCTCAAAGCTGTACACAATTCTTATTGTAGTCTAGGGACTGGCGCAGAATAAAAATCCCTAACAGACTTCTTGGATCAAAGTAAAGGTTTGGGTTTTCAACGAAAGGTTTGACACAGTTGAAGAGAATATTCCTTTGAAACCAAGTTTCTCTTGATTCAATGGTAAAACAACTACTTATAAGGCTTTGAGTCCAAGAGGTCTTGGGATTCATTCCTGCCCAAGGCAAGACTGTTAAGATTTCAGCTTGAATTAGCAAAAAAAAAATTAAAAAAAATTAAAAATCCTTTGAACTGTGTGCATATTTCTTTGAATTTGATGTAATTCAAGGGAATATTCTCTTGAACTGTGTGCTTAAGGGCACATGTTAAGAAATTCTTTCATATTCAAAAAATGACATGAGATGACATGATATTTTATCTTATAAGGGAGAAAAAAGGAAATGATATATAAAAGAGCTCTTACACGCATGTTAAGAAATTCCTTCATATTCAAAAAATGACATGAGATGACATGATATTTTATCTTATAAGGGAGAAAAAAGGAAATGATATATAAAAGAGCTCTTATGCGGACATAATAATTGGACATAAAAATTGAATATGAGTGCTTTACAATCTCACCTATTTTCATGTCCGCATATAATTTTTCTATATAAAAATAACTCGGAAAATGATTTACATGTAGACAAATTCATAACAAAATTGAAGTGTGAGCAACATGGAAGTTGTGCTATAAGATAGATTAACAAAAGGAGTAAATTCTAACATTCATTTTCATTTAATGTCATTAATATTATCTAGGGGGAGAGCAAGAAATTGCATTTGTGACCGCAATCGTATAAAATCGCACAATTTGTGGATGCGGAACGGTTTTTATTTTTTATTAACCGCACATTGTGGTTGCGATTGCGGATACATCCCTAAAATTGCACCACGCTTTATAATAAACTATATATGTTATATATAAACTAAATATCAAGTTGTAGTGCATATAATAAAGTTGTAAGTAAATAATGTAATTTTATTTGTTTTTTATGAGTTTTAGTCACTTATACGTGTAATATTACATTTAGTGTATATATCTTCCTAAAAATTCATTTGTTTTATTTAAATTTACACAAATTAATATGAAATACAAGATATTACATGATAATCACTACTAGTACAAGAAACGGGATAAATGTTTTTTTAGTCACTCTACTTTAGGTCAATTTACAAATAAGTCACTAAACTTTTTTTTCTTACAGTCAACTCATTGAACTTTAGTTTTCTTACAAATCATTACAAAAACCGTTAAGTCCTTTGACTTTTAACAGAATTTGACACATAGGAGAGAAAAAACTGACATGAAATTTTTATTCATTAGTTTCGACGCTCAAATGGAAATGAACAAATTTTATGGAGAACATGAAAGAAAATGTTTTAAAATAAAATATAAATAAAAAAATTCATAAAAAAATATAAAATACAATAACATAAATGAAAAAAATATATTTAATTATTTTTATAATTAATATCAAATGAGTTTTTATGTAATTATTAGAAAATATAATTAAGGAAATTATAAGCCATAAAAATTATAAATATTATTATTATCTGTATTATTATTATTATTATTATTATTATTATCGGAATTATTATTATTATTATTACTATTATTATTATTATTAATGAAAAATATATATTTAATTATTTTTATAATTAATATCAAATGAGTTTTTATGCAATTATTAGAAATATAATTAAGGAAATTATAAACCATAAAAATTATAAAAATTGTTATTATTATTATTAATATTATTATTATCGGAATTATTATTATTATTATTATCATAATTATTATTATTATTATATTTCACGTTAGATTATTATTGCCACATCAACGTTTTTCTTTACAATTTAGCATTATATTGGTCAAACCGTTTAAAGTCAAACATGACTTAATGGTTTTTGTTAAGATTTGTAAGAAAACAAAAGTTCAGTGAGTTACTGTAAGAAAAAAAAAGTTGAGTGACTCAATTGTAAGTTGACCTAAAATAGAGTGACCAAAAAAATATTTATTCCTACAAGAAACATAAATGACGTGTTAAAACTTTATTTGCGATGAGTTATTAAAATCTCTTTAATTAATGTAATTAAGTTCACGACTTTATTTTTGTAATGTTCCTTGTGTATTATTCATGTATAGTTGTAATTTGTAAATTGAGCTTTTTATTATGTGTTGTGGATAATACTTATAACAGCACCACACCGCGCTCTCGATTGAATGGAAAATGGATATATATAACTTTGTACAAAATTCATGTTTTTTAAAATATTTTTTAATTGTAGCTCTTATTTGGAAAAAAATAATGGGAGTATCATTCGATTAGAGAAGTTCAAGATTTTGGTTTTGGACGAGGCAATAAGATAAATATTGTTATGTGGAATAGAGAAATTTTTTGCAGTAAATTCAGATGCCATTGTTATTGTGAGTTGCAGTAGTGAAACATATCTTTTTTATTTCTTTTTTTTGCTAATTTTTGCTGAAATCTTAACATTCCTGCCCCAGGACCACAATTGCACTCAAAACCTTATCGTCGTTCTTTTACCAGTGAGCCAAGACATAGTGAAACATATCAATCCTCAAGGACACTGATTTGGAGCAATTCAGCACCTTTGTTTATTAATGGCCGGTATACAAAATCATTATCACAGCATAAAAAAATTTCTCAACTTCCTACTCAATCAGTTATTTTCAATCTCTAGTCAATTTAACCGATGAGTAACAAAAGGTACGCACAACAAACTACCCACAATTTACGAGTGAGCCAATAGCGAAAAAGATGGGTAGAATATGAAGGAGCAAACTGCAAATCTTTCTCTACGCAGAGAACATACTAAATTTACTTGATACCGTGAAACGACGGCAAGACGGCAATAAGGGGATCTCCATAACCAACAGCTTCTGCAGAAGACAGAACGCCCAAACAAAAAAACAACAATAGGATCATTTAATATACAAACAAATTATAAACCATGCATCAACTGCTGCAAGTGCTTTAATGATGGAAAAAGAAAATTCAAGTCGTGGATGATTTTGAACCATTCTAGATATCAAGAAAATGCCAGTTGCATCATTCTAAGAGTGTAGAAAAATCCAAGAAGTTTAGTTTATAGCACTGTCCGTACCCACCACATTTGATGACCAAGTTGATGAACTTGCCAATTAAAAAAAAATAAAAAAACCAAGTTGATGAACTTGACTTGATCCTAACTTTAAGTTTTATCATTTTGATTATAATTATGACTATAATGTTGCATTACTCTATCTGGTGATTCAGGTCAATTGCAGCAAACCATAGCAAGTTGCCGGACCGAAACCAATAACAACAATTTTTATAGATCCTTCTTACTCAATATAGAAACAACTCACACGACCCTCACAGATTATGTGTGAAAGCAGAGAGGATATGAAAAAAAAAAATCCATCTTCTAAAAATTGCCCGAGAATATAAACTTTTTCAGTGACAATATATAAATGCCATGTAAGAGGGAAGTGTTATATTCACAAGTAAAATGTGATTTTTTCACAAGTTCCTCTCTCACATGACTGGTGACCCACATACTATTCATTTGAAGAGGACATTGCCCGGAAATATCATTTTTTCTTGAGGAAATAACAGTTCCCTTCCTAAGAATGTGCCTACTGTAAGCATTGGCTACATTATGATCTTTGGCTATAATCTTGCCAGAGCAGCATTGTTTACATCATGACCTTGGTATGAAAGTAGAACAAATAAGAAAACTATAGGCAAAAAGGGGTAATACCCCACTGTAATTGTTGACTTTTAAGCATTACCCCACTAAACTTTCAAAAAATAGAATTGGTACACTGAACTTTTTAAAAATTATGAATTGGACCATTCCGTCCAAGAAATTGGACAGACGTTAAATTAAATTGCATATTTACATGTGGCAACGAGAGAAAAAGAGAAAACAACATATATACTAACGTGGCCAATGATTTAGAAACCACGTAAGAATTTAAAGAAAAAAGAATAAGTTTTGTTTCCTATTATTTCTTTCTCTTCCTTAGTCCTAACATGCGTATGTTTCTTCTTCTTCTTCATTCATGTGCTTTCTTTCTTCTTCCACAGATTATTCAACATCTAATATTGTCAAAGACAGGGGCGGATCCAGGTTTGGGGCAGGGGGGCACCTGTCCCCACTGAAATTTCATGGGCCTATGTCTGTTAGTATTTAATAAGTGAGTGCAGCTACTTGTTTGAGTCACCACCCTCCTAATCCAGACTTCTTTTCCATTACTGAATTCCAAATAAATAATTAAAACTATAACCCAGGCAAATTTAGTGAGTCCTAATTCATTCTTGACAAGTGGGCCCGGATTAATATTCCTTAATAAACATCATTTATTAATTTATTAGCAGCAGCATTTAAGGTTTAAAAATGATACTATAAAAAATAATGTTGTTATTAAATTTATTAAAATATACTACTATACTCCTACTCCAAAACATAGAAAAATAAATAAAAGAATTTATGGAAGGAGTACCAGTTCTACTAACCACAAAAACAATAGAAATAAATATTTTTTAACTTTATGTTTACTCCTAAGTTATTGATGAGAATTTACTTGAATAATAATGACATGATCTTATTTTATATTCCTATAAAAAAGAAATTAAATTACTTTTTTGAAAAAAAATGGGAAAGCAAACTATTGTCAAAATCTTACATAAAATTAATAATTTCACAATAACAAACTCTAAAAAATCAAAATGTGACTTTTTTTATAATTTAGTTTTGTGATTCATTTTATTAAATTTTTATTCTAAGGAATTTTTTTCCCAAATTTGACCCCACTTAATTCCGGGCTGGATCCGCAACCTTACTCAGTTGGATTCTTTTTTCTCTTCCAAACTCGATATCATCTAAAGAAGGCCCAAATTGTGATTGAAATAAAAAGTTCTCTTCTTCTCATCTCTTTTCATATATGTAGAAGCAATATATATATATATATATATGGTCCCCATCCGTGACAACCAGTTGCCACGGACAGTAACCATAATCATAGCCCTTGATTTGAATATTGAATGGCCCATATTGATTGCATTTCTCCCCCTGCCGCTACACCTTATAGCGGCAGAAATATTTCTTTTAACGCGGCAAGATTAAATACTAAAATACCCTCATGCCACTGCCTGCCGCTACAAGCTCTTGCGGCAGTGGCATGTATTTTTTGAAGGTGCCGCTCATGTGCCAACTTCCAATGTCTTTTTGTTCATTTTGTAAATGGGTTAATATGACCAGCTGGCGCAACATATTAATTAATTTTGTGGTTATATAAACATTAATTTGCATAAGCAAGAAGGCATAGAAGCATCCTAAAGAGCCAATATTAAGTACTCCCTCCGATTCTAAATTAAAACATCATTATTAATTTTTGAAAGTTAACTTGATACATTTTTAAAATTAAAATTGAGATAATTTATTTAAATTATGAAACAACAAAATTTATAGTAAGGCTTATTACATATTTTACAATTTTCATCATTATATTTTTAAAATTAAAGAAATTTATGTCAATTTTAAGTTTAAAAATATTTTAAATTAACTTCAAAAGAGATCTTATATTTTGAAACGAATGAAGTATTAATTACTTTGAAAATATTTTAAATTAACTTCAACAGAGATCTTATATTTATAGTTTAAAAATATTTTAAATTAACTTCAAAAGAAATCTTATATTTTGAAACGAATGAAGTATTAATTACTCTGAAAATATTTTAAATTAACTTCAAAGTAACTTTTGTTGTTTCAAATTAACTTCAAAAGAGAGTAATTAATTAAAATTTGAATAACTTCAAATTAACTTTTGTTGTTTCAAATTAACTTCAAAAGAGATCAGTAATTAATTAATTTTAAATTAACTCCAAAAGAGAGTAATTAATTAACTTTTGTTTTGAAACAACAAAAGTTAACTTCAAATTAACTTTTGTTGTTTCAAATTAACTTCAAAAGAGAGTAATTAATTAAAATTTGAAGTTAATTTAAAATATTTTGAGAGAAATTAATACTTCATTCGTTTCAAAATATAAGATCTCTTTTGAAGTTAATTTAAAATATTTTTAAACTTAAAATATAAAATCTTTGTTGAAGTTAATTTAAAATATTTTCAAAGTAATTAATACTTCATTCGTTTCAAAATATAAGATCTCTTTTGAAGTTAATTTAAAATATTTTTAAACTTAAAATTGACATAAATTTCTTTAATTTTAAAAATATTATGATGAAAATTGTAAAATATGTAATAAGCCTTACTGTAAATTTTGTTGTTTCATAATTTAAATAAGTTATCTAAAATTTAAATTTAAAAATGTTTCAAGTTAACTTTCAAAAATTAATAATGATATTCTAATTTAGAATCGGAGGGAGTACTTAATATTGGCCCTTTAGGATGCTTCTATGCCTTCTAGTTTATGCAAATTAATGTTCATATAACCACAAATTAATTAATATGTTGCCCCAACTGGTCATATTAACCCATTTACAAAATGAACAAAAAGACATTGGAAGTTGGCACATGAGCGGCACCTTCAAAAAATACATGCCACTGCCGCAAGAGCTTGTAGCGGCAGGCAGTGGCATGAGGGTATTTTGGTATTTAATCTTGCCACGTTAAAAGAAATATTACTACCGCTACAAGGTGTAGCGGCAGGGGGAGAAATGCAATTAATATGGGTCATTCAATATTCAATTCAAGGGCTAGGATTATGGTAGCTGGAATAGTGCGGATGGAAACCCATATATATATATATATATGTTAGAAAATATGTTACAAGGTATGGTTCCCATAATTGTACTTAATCTTATCCCATAATTAGTGTGTATACATTGCTGTAAATTAGCGATTACTATAACTGTAAATTAAGTATTGTCATACTTGTGTATATAAACTAATGTAATTGAGAGGAATCAATCAAGAAAGAATTACCCAAGATCAGTTTCTTTTCTACATGGTATCAGAGTTATGTTCCTTATCAAAAAACTAGCTTCTTTTTTCGTTGCCATTCTTATTTCATCTCAAAAAACTAGTTGAACAAAGTTGTAAGAAGAAATTGAGATCATAATTGGATTACCCATTGTTAGGCGACCACCATAGAAGTTTCCAATCTTTGACCCACCACCACACGCACCTCCACACGCCACTACAGTCGCAGCGAGCTGACACCACGCGCCACCTTTAGCCGACCCGTGAGACTTCTCTGACGACCTTCTACTGACGCAGTTACTCCTATAGTGTTTGCCTCTCTCTCCTCTTGCCATCTACAGTGGTCTTGTACTGTTTGATTCAGGTTTATTCAATTTGTTTTTGTTAGTAGCATTCGTGGCTTGTTTTTCTCCCTTGCTGGTGCACTGTGGTATTTTCCTACTGGTTCTTCTGCATAAATTTTAGCTCTAAAGTGTAGTACAATTAGTTGATATCCTTTGGAAAGTTATTTTCCTTGGTATATATTGTATCTACCTGTTATACTGTTATATAGTGGAATAAAGTAGCGCTAGCAGTAGGGTTCATAACAGTAGCATGAACAAGAAGTTGTTAGAAGCCATACTCTTAATTCAGCATTGGTTCTCAGCCCCTTCAAACTGGATGGAATCAACTATTTGGCATGGTCTCAAGCGTCTCGCATGTCAGCCAATCGTACGCAACACTTCATCAATGGAACAACTATTATGCCTGAAAAACCGGGTATGACCTAGAAAAATGGAAATTTGATAATTCTATGGTGAAAACATGGATTTTTAATTTTATAAAACCTAGTATACGGAGTAGTTGCATGTTCTTAGAAACTGCCTATGAGCTTTGAGAGGCTATCTCTCAAACTTTCTCTGTTTCTGGTGATATGTCTTAAGCATGTGACATTCGTAAACGAATCCGTGAGCTGGGTTAAGGGAAGAAGACCGTTGCTCAGTATTTTGCGGAAATTAATGCACTGTAACAGGAACTTGATCATTACCGAGTTTTTAGCCAAATGTACGGAAGATGCAGCAACTTATCAAAAGTTTGTTAGTGAAGATAAAGTTGTGCATTTCTTGGTTGGTTTAAACATAGAGTATGATCAAGTTCGATCACAATTGATTGGTCAAACACCATTTCCATTGTTGCGAAAAGCTCATGCCAAAATCCAACAAGAGAAAAGTAGAAGTCGGGTGATGGTTCTAAATTTTGTTGACTGATCAGCCATGTAGCCTTCCTTCTCCATTCAGTCTCCTGTTGAGGAGTCCCGTGAATGTGACTGTGGGGGAAATAACCATACCAGGGATCGTTGTTTTAAGCTTTATGGATGCCCTAAAGGACGTGGAGGTCGGTCTGGTAATAGTCGTGGCCGTGAGTCCCATACCTATATGTCTACTACAACATTTCTTGTTGATGCATCCAGAAATTCAGAAACTACTACTGCACTTACTCCTGAGGAAATTTTAACTTTCCGAAAATTCTGTTCCAAATCTATTTCTTTTCATTATGCTCAATCAGATATATATTTTTGTGCTTTTAATGTTTCATAAACTTACCCTAGTTGGATCATAGACACAGGTGCTTCCGAGCATATGACCGGGTCCTCCAACCTCTTTACCTCATACACGCCTTAATCTGGTAAAGACAAAATTCGAGTAGCTAATAGTTCCCTTTCTTGTATCTCTGGGAGTGGTTCAATAGTTTGTAGTCCTTCATTAACATTGTCATCTATTCTTCATATTCCTTCATTTACCGCAAATTTATTATTGGGCTAAATATACTTTTGTCCCTCGAAAAGTATGACCCCTTTTACACTTATGACCCTAATGTTTAAAACTTTATAACAACATACTTCAAGTACACTTAAGTAAACAAAAGTGACCCTAAAAGTTTTTCTGGCCAAAAAAATCACCTGAATGCTGAGGTGTCTCCGAGAAACATATTGTATACGGTTTAAATGTATATGACTATTACAATATACAGTATATTTAGTAAATACATTTGCAATACAAGCTAGGACAGTTTAATACAAACCAATTCTAGATTTAACATTTTTCCTAAATTAAAGTGCAAAAGCATAAAAAGAACAAACAACATATATCCTTCTTCATTAAGCAAATTGTTCATCTTCTTTCCACTATTCATCTTCAACAAATACAGACAATATTAGTCATCTTCTTCCCACCATCCATCTTCAACAAATATCCCGTTGGAAAAATTTATCCCCCACTATTACTATACTACACAGAGCAAAGTAAAGGCCACTTTCTCTTTCTAAAAACCCTTTTCCTTTTCACTCTCCCTCCTTCTTGGCCGCACCTTTTCAAGATCCACAAGCTTCCCCTTCTCCAGCAAAACCAAAACCAAAACCCAAGAAGTCGCGCGGGAGGAGACAAAAGCTATAAGAAGATCTTCTCTTTTTACTCTCTTCGCTCCTCCCTCGTTCCTCTCCGATCCATACAAAAATTTAGGTAAACTCGCAAGGATTAGATCTTTGCATCTTTACACACGGAAGATGTGTTGAACTAACTGTTTATGGGTTTTTGTTAGAGTTTTGGTTTACGTTGTGAGAGAGATATTCGATCACTGATGGCGGCGGCGCAATTTGTATCTGCTCAATTTGTAAATGGATTTAGTTCCCAATTTTGCATTGAGGATTCTTTTCGTATGCAGATTGAGATTGATGATGTGTAGCCTAAGATATTTTGGATAGAATGACATAATTTCTTATGGTTAGATGATGATAGAGAAGAAACTGCAAATTTTTTTAGAAAAATCTTTTTTCTTTTCATTTTTCTCTTGTGTGTTCAGACCCAGCTTTGATTTTGCCTTCATGCCCAGCTTTGATTTTTCCTAACTTGCAGTTTGCATTCTTGTCCCTTTATTCTCAATTTGAAAATTCAATGTTTGATTTGTTTCTATTTAATGGGTTTATGTTTAAAGAATCAAAAATTTCATATCTGGAACATTAAGGAATAGAGAGAGGATGGAGTAGATTAGACTGGGAAAATGGGTATGTACATGGTTTTATTTTGTTTTAATGTTAAAATACATTAAAAATACGTTCTAAATAATCAAATACAATGAAATACAAGGCTTCTCGGTGACACCTCAACATGCAGACGATTTTTTTGGCCGAAAAAGTTTTTAGGGTCACTTTTGTTTACTGAAGTGTACTTGGAGTATGCTAGTGTAAAGTTTTAAACATTAGGGTCATAAGTGCAAAAGGGGTCATACTTCAAGGGGCAAAAGTGTATTTAGCCCTTTATTATTTGTCCAACGTCTTTACTGAATCCTTACACTGCTCAGTTACTCTTTTCCGAACTTGTTGTGCTTTTCAGGACTTGGTGACGGAGCAGAAGATTGGCAGTGATAGTACAGTTGGTGGTCTATATTATTTAGATGTTCCCTTATCTAACATGCCTCTAATTACAGATGGGGCTGTTACTCAGGCTCTTCAATCTACTTGACTCCAACTTAACTTCTTTACATCAGTGGCATCAACGTTTATCAGTTTTAGAGTTTTTATTTTCATCTTTAGTGAAACAATGTAATAAAACTCAATTTTTGTGTGAACCGTGTGAATTGGGTAAACACAAACGTTCTATTTATTTTGCTATTAACAGTCGACATTCTGAATATTTTGTTGTTATACATATTGATGTGTGGGGACCATCTCGGGTTATTTCCCGTTCTGGTCATAAATGGTTTGTTAGTTTTATTATTTGTCATTCTCGTGTAACTTGGATTTATCTTCTTCGTTCCAAAAATAAGGTGTTTAATTGTTTTCAAGAATTTTATAAAATGATTCAAACCCGATTTGAAGCTAAAGTCACAGTTCTCCATGGTGATAATAGTCGTGAATATAGTAATAATCATGCTTTTGCATCCTATCTTTCTCAGCATGGCATTATACTTCAAATCTCCTGTGTCAAAACCCTAGAACAAAATGGAGTGGCGGAGAGAACAAGCCGACACTTACTAGAGGTAGCCCGCACGCTTATGTTCACTATGAACGCACTTAAATTTCTTTGGGGAAATGTTCTGACTGTAGCATTTCTTATAAACCGGCTTCATTCTAGAATTCTTGGGAACAGAAGTCCCATCTCTTACCTCCAACCCACGACAAGTCCTCATTCGCCTCGAGTTTTTGGTTGTGTGTGTTATATTCATGATAAATCTCCCACTCGAGAAAAACTAGATCCCAAGGCTCTTAGGTGTGTTTTCATCGGTTATTCTTCAACCCAAAAAGATCATAAATGTTATCATCCTCCTTCAAACAAAGTATTTGTCACTCGTGATGTCACTTTTTGGAAATTGGAACCTTTTTATTCTTCCTCACCTTCTCCTCAAGGGAAGGATCTTATTGATGATGAGAAACTTCCTCCTGAGGCTAGTATTACAAGCAGTACTATATCACCTTATCCTATAAATTCATAAATCTACACGGGAAGTTACAAGAGTCGTGCTAGAAAGAATGAGCCTGAGTCAAGGACCTATGTTCGAAGAGGAAAGAATAAGGTCACCATTTCTGCACCACTGCACCAACCTTGCTCAGAACCTAGTCCTAATAATGCAAATGGTGAGAATCCTAATTCGACTTGTTCTTCTAATGATAATGATCTTCCTATTGTTGTACTCAACATCCTATCTCTAATTTCTTAACATATAATAAATTATTTGCATCCTACCATTCCTTTGTTTATTCCTTCTCTTCAATATCTGTTCTTCAGGGGTGGAGAAAAGCAGTTAGTGATGAGAACTGGAAACAGGAAATGATAGAAGAGATGAATGCCTTGAAAAAGAATGATATATGGGAACTAGTCACTCTTCCTTGTGGAAAAAAATCAGTTGGCTACAAATGGGTATATACAATCAAACAGAAACCGGATGGGACAATTGAAAGACTCAATGTCAGACTAGTTGCAAAGATGAGCTCTATTCGTACCATAATCTCATATGCAGTAAACTTCGGCTGGGATCTTCAGCAATTGTATGAAAAAAATGCGTTCCTTCATAGTGACTTGGAGGGGAAGTGTACATGGAAATACCCCTGGTTTTGCTTCATATGCAAACAATGGTAAGGTTTGTAAGCTACGAAAGGCTTTGTATGGTCTAAAGCAATCTCCTAGAGCCTGGTTTGGTAGATTCTACAAAGTAATGATAAGATTTGGGAACAAGCAGAGTCGAACAGATAATACTCTATTTGTCAAACAAATAAAGAACAAGACTACCATTCTTATTGTTTATGTTAATGACATTGTGATGACAGGGGATAATAGAGAAGAGATGATTAATCTCAAAGCAAGACTGGCCAAAGAATTTGAAATCAAAGATCTTGGTCCTTAGAAATATTTCCTTGTTATTGAAATTGCGAGATCTTCTAGTGGGATTTTTCTATCTCAAAGGAAATATGTACTTGATCTTCTAACAGAAACTGGCATGTTGGGATGTAACCATGTTGATTCTCCTATTGAAGTTAATCATCATCTAATAGGTGGCACAGGACCTACGGTTAATAGAGAAAGATATCAACGTTTGGTGGAACGATTGATATATTTTTGTTATACTAGACCTGATATATCTTATGTTGTGGGAGCAGTGAGTCAATATATGCATGATCCTCAACATTATCACATGGAAATTGTCTACAAAATTCTGAGGTATTTCAAGTCTGCTCCTGGGAAAGGCTTATTGTTCGCACCACATGGTCATATGAGAGTTTAGCATTCTCTGACTCAGATTGGGCTGGCTCTATAGAGGATCGTCGTTCTACATCCTGTTATTGTTCATTTGTTAGAGGAAATCTTGTTACTTAGCGCAGTAAGAAACAATTCGTGGTGGCAAGATTTAGTGTTAAGGCTGAATATCGAGTTATCGCCTTGGGTATATGTGAACTAATGTGGCTTCGAATTTTGCTAGAAGATTTGGGTGTTACAACTAAAACGTCTATGCAGTTATTTTGTGATAATAAGGCAACCATTAGTATTGCAAACGACCCGATACAACACGATAGAACGAAACACATTGAGATTGACATGCACTTCATTAAAAAAAGTTAACTAGTGGTCGATCTTATTTGCTTACCTTTCGTCAAAACAAAACATCAATTTGCTGATATTTTTATTAAGGGTCTTAGCAATAAGATGTTTCATCCATTATGTTTCAAGTTGGATATGTGAGACATCTACACACCAACTTGAGGGGAAGTGTTAGAAGATATGGTTCCCATAATTGTAGTTAATCTTATTCCATAATTAATGTGTATACATTGTCGTAAACTAGAAATTACCATAACTGTAAATTAGGGATTGCTATACTTGTGTATATAAACCAATGTAATTGATAGGAAATCAATCAAGAAAGAATTACCCAAGATCAGTTTCTTTCCTACAATATTGATATTGATGGTGTTCAACACGAAGATATGGATTTGTAATAAAAGATTTGTAGTAGAAACCTTAATTACATCGAAGATGGAGGAATCAAACGTGGTGCTACAAAATTGGGGGTTCAAAGAAAATTTTAGGGCATTCAATTTCGAAGCAATCAGTAGCAATTGTGAAGTTGAATTAGATGCAGCCAAAGCACAGTTAGTTTGTAAATCAAATGGATCAATTACCCAACAAAAGCCCTAAATTACACCACGAATTTTTTCCTCTTTGAGATCTCAGATCAGAAGAAGGATTTAAAGAAGATACGTAAAATCATAGAGAAGGAAAAAGAAGATGATGGGTTTCTTCAATTCTCTCTCCTCATGGCCGAACAAAGTTGCTCTTCATCTTCTCCCAAACCATTCTGCTTCATCTTCTCCCAAATTAGGCTTCTGCTTCATCATCTCCAAGAACCAAACCCAGATGCAAAAGAAAAAAGTATTGAAGTTTTTTTATTATTCTAATAAATGTTTTGATTTTCTAATTTTCTTTTTATTTTTCAATTTTTTATTATTCTTTTGCCAAGTCAGCAATGGTTTTTATTTTTTTCATTTTGTTTGCACAGACGCGTAGATAAAATTTGACGTCCGCCAAACAAATTTGACGGAATGGTCTAATTAATAAGTTTTAAAAAGTTCAGTGTGCCAATTTTATTTTTTTAAAGTTAAGTGCGGTAATGCTTAAAAGCCGTCAACCACAGTGGGGTATTACCCATATTTGCAGAAAACTATATTATTCCAAGCTAAATCAACTAAGAATGAAATAACGAAAAACAGAGACAGCTTACCGCCATCATCGAAAAGAAGTTTTAAGACTTCTCCAGCTACATCTGACTGCGCCATGGGTAAAAAAAGGTCATGAGAAACATTATCATCAAAGCAGAGGCACAGGGAAGGAGCTAAGACAAATGCTCACCTTGACAGGAAGTTCAGTGCCAAACTGATCCAGAAAACCAATCACTTGTCCTTCTTTGATTAGATCTCCCTGTTATTTTTTGAAAAGATTAGAAAAATGCAGCAATGGTAGTACTAGAATAAAGGCCAATTTACGTTAAAAATAAAATAAAAAATACACAATGATTTCAACAATAGGTTAAAGTTGATTATGATACTGGATTCCCAGAAAGAACTGCAATTGACTAATAAAAATAATCAGCTAGCTCCAACTCTCCAACCAAACTGGTCACATGATTGCACAGTAGTTCAATATTGCAATTTCCAGAAGTGTGATCAGCAGGCCCAGACAAAAAAAAGTATCCACAGCCTTGTAACCCAAGCATGCACAGTTGTACTAAATATAAAAAGGTGTTATCGTGTTCACAAGGTACAACCAATAAAGCAGAACTGTTGACAAATTCTTTTTGTCGGGACGGAGCTACCACAGACCCATAAATTGATTATCAGCTGAAACAACGGTCTTAAGGTAATTTAGGGAGGGGAGCACATACAAATAGGCAGAGCCTTTAGATTGAACTGGGAAAAAAAGCATTAGTTGCAACTTACTTCTTTACAACTAGGAGGTTGCTTCTTTCCTTTCAGTGTCCTGCCCTTTCGAAATGATCCAACCTGGTAACAGAATAATAAGAAGCAGTACCATAAAGCTAACAGGGACAATCGGTCCTACAACACATACCGTAGGAGAAGCTACTAGAACATATCCACTAGCTCCAGAAGCCTCCAATGTGGCTAATTTCCTTGATTTCTCTACAGGGACATTTGTGAATGGGTTGATCTTCTCTGAAGAGGATTTTGGTGGAGAAGGAGCTGGAGCAGCAGGGGATGATTCAACGATTGGTTTACTCGGAACAGGTGGTGGTGTAACAGGATAAGCAACAGCAATAGGAGCCTCAATGTTCCTCTTAAGATGCATTTGAAAGTCTCCAACCTATCCGAATGTATCAATTATGTATAAAACAATCACAATTCAACTATTAAGCCTATTAGTGGCAGATTGTTTTAGGCAAAAGACAATTCAAAATCCCTGATTTTGCTTCAATAAATTCAGTTTCAGCCAGGAGCCAGATTATTGTTCCTAGGCAAGACCAACCTTCTTTTTCTACAAATCCTGCATTTTCTTGGCATAATATCATGCCGTTACAGTTGATGTTTTAGTGCAAGTGTAAAGATATAATTTTGTGGGTTCATTGAAGTTTACCTTTACTTTCAGCTCAGCGATCTGTGTCTCATCACAGACTTTCAAAATCAGTGCCTGACAAGAAACTTGAAAATAATGAGAATGCTAGTAATGATTTAAGTCAGAAGGGGGGAGAGGGGACAACACTGTCTGGCGAAAGAAGCATAATATTCAGTGTTATGAAATTTTTGTGGACAAGTAAGACTCAACAAGACATATTTATCAGGACTCTAGCTTAGTCATAGTCTCATACACCAACTATTATTTGTACACTTCGTAGAATTGAAGAAATACATGATAATCATCAACATTTGAGATCTATACTGACATCTTATGTCTCTGAAGTCATAATTCACCTAAATGGCTTGCAAACCAGTGGATTCATATAACAAAAAGTAGAAGCAACACATGAAGGCATTTAGAAAAATTAGTAATTATTCAATAGGAAGTAAGAAGAATGTTATCCGTCCCCATTTGCAATTTATATAAGCATTGAGAAAACAGTCAGGAGAGCAATTCAAACCAAAATTAGCTAAATCAGAGGAAACCTCCAACTGATCCAAATATTGAGTAGCATGTGACAATAGCATTATATTTTTTTATGCCTTGATTTAACTATTGTTTCAAATTCCTTAACCTTAATCAAATACAATGAATAAAATATACATTAATCAATTTCAGAATCTCAGTCTAGGCAGAAGTAGATAACCTTTCTTTACTTCTCTTTGTTCAATTGAAACTTTAGTTCATATGCTTATTTATTTTTGGGTATTAATCTGCGGAAACTCCCTCTTCCTTTGTTTGGCTAGTGACTACAATTCAGTTGACCAAAACCTCTAGATTAAGATCCTAAGTAAGTGCATTATCTTCCAACGTAGTGTTGATGGAAGTCACTCACACCATAGTCTGATTCCATGTTATACCCATTGATGCAAGGACAATAAGAAAGACTGAGCCATAACCCATCAATGTTAATATGTAAATATGAAGATAATATCATAAGTACGACGAAAAAATTGTAAGCAATATATAAATGAAGTAAGAACAAAATGATTATTTTCTACATGCAATCCAATACCCAATGTAAAGAATAGGCCAACAAAATTGACTGGATATACAGAAAAGAAAATGATATTCAACTCACCTCAAACCCGCTTGGAAATGTTGCACTTTGTGGGGAATTCTTTTCTAGTGATCCTTGTGGACCGCTATCTGATGAAATTGCTCCATTATAATTTTAAAAAATTGGGAAGACAAGACCATATAAAAAGATTAAAAAAGACGTATCTAGAAATTGGACACCCATTTATGTTTACCAAAGAGTCCCTAGGAATATGACTTATTCAATAATGCAGTGCATCATCAAGAAGAAAGCAAATGTTAGCTAACACTTGAAGGAAGGATTTCAATAATGTGCCTACTAGGTGAACTTTTATCTAAGCAAGTAGAATTATTAGTAGTTAAAGATGTGCTACAGGGAGGTGAAAAGAAAAAAATTCAAAGCGCATGCCTGATAAGCCATGGAATTGAAAAAACACAGCCAAACAAAACGCAACTATTCAATTGGCCTGAGAACATTCTTTAGCCAAAAGAAACTAATGCTGCCTATTAAAGACACTCACCATCGGATTTTGTTATTGCAGTAGACGCAGATGCCTTAGCACACGATACTACTGTTCCTTCTCTCTTCATAGCAGGAGAAAGAAGCTTCCAACCAACTGTCAAGCCTTGGATGGAACATTTACTTGAGGTGGACCAGGTGACATTATGCACAGGAAGTATGCCAGGTTTCTCAAGTGAAGACTGCAGGTTTGAAACAGTGCCTACAGAATCTTGATATGTACATAACATATCATCATCATATTAAAAGTGCTATAGTGAAAGGACTAGTTTGTTATTTAAACACCTAATAAATAAATAAACAAATAACAGATAGTGACACTGAAAAAGATTGACATAACAGAAGATGTATAGAAAGATCAAACACAACAGATATCAAACTAATAAGACAATCTTGGAAATCTCCCTTACAAATATCTATTGCCTGAAATTCCACAACATCAATCAATCTTATTAACCTGGTAGTACATAACTAGGACCAAACTGAAACTGCTGTTTAAATTCAAAAAAAAGATTTGCAGCTCATTTAGGCTATTCAAAGTGAAATCCAAATATCATGAGAGAGGAATAAATATATTAATTATCAAATATACTTAAGAAATCAGTGATATCACTGATATTTGGATCTAGACCGATGAAATTAATGTTTAAATGTTAATTTCAACATCGAATAAGTCGCCAATATAAAAGTAAAACTCAAAGCTAGGATATCACATTAAATAGTGACAAATACGAATACACGAGCAGGAGACAGAACCAGAGCTCCAACGCAGGGATCATATCACATTTATATATTCATATAGCTAAACATACATATGTAGAGAGAGAAAGAGAAGAGAGAAGCTTACAGTGGAAGGAGCGGAGAACAGCGGCGGACTCCATGGCAGAGGTGAGATTCGCAAGGTGAAATTACAGGAGGTGGAGATCTCTGAATTTTTTGTTTCTACAAGAGAAATGAGGGGAAGAAGGGTAATTTATAGTAGTTGTAGTTGTGAATTGGAGTTTGGCTAACAGAGCTGCGAAGTTGGGTGGTGTTGGTTTCTGTTTGCATAGAAATGTTCGCCACTCACTCATCAGTTTCTCCACCCATTGTTCGTTTCTGCTCTCCAATATTTACTAACTTGCGCCCTTTTTTATTTTTGGTACCAATTTTACTAACTTGCGCCCTTGTATATTTTTTGCTCTAATTTTTTTATTTTCTTTTCTTTTCTTATGTCAAAATGGAAATTTAGATGATATGATTCACAGTTTAATAATTTTAGAAATTAGGAAAAGGGAATTTACTACTTTAATAATAGGTTTAATAAAAGTGTTTGTGTTATGTATTGCTAAATTTTAAATTTTGTTAAATTATACATGGATATGTTGGAATTAAAAATGTTCTCACCCTGCTGCATTTGGATAAGAGAAATAGAATTGGTGAATGAATGAAATAGAGAAGGTAATAGAATAATTCATTTCATTCATAGTTGAAACGAGTCATTTTATTGAAAGTAGTATGCGTTCAAGCCAGTCACATTGAATGTGATCAACATTTACTTTATAATCTTATTTATTTATTAATAAGAGAATTTATTTAATACAAAAGACATTCTTTATCCATGTTAATTAGTTGAATTAATAAATGTGATAAACCTATAATTTTGGAGCAATATTTTTAGAATCATGATGATACTCATGCTAATGAGATCTAAATTCAAGATAGCTCAAAACTAAAATGTTCATAATCGTATGGATCACGAATGTGGAATTACTGATTCCAGATAAATTAGTACATACTATGTTTGCTCTGTTGAAGAGGATGGTTGATGTCATAATCATTTGTATGGAGACACTAACAATCTGTTTTTTGAGTTTTAAAATGGACAGAAAAGAAATAGACGAAAAATTTAAATTTTCTTTCTAATTCCTATGTTTCTGAGTTTTTTAATAAACCGAAAAGAAATGAAAATGTATAGAAAACTTAGCCACTTTTCCTGTCAAAGTTTTCCATCCAAAATTGGTCTAATTTGGACGGAAAAGAAATTGAAATAAGTAATATTTTTATAATTCCTATATTATCCTCAACTTTCAATATAATAAATTTTAAATTACAACCCATGTCCCATTAATGTCCGTGCTACTCGGAAGGATGTCTAATTGAAAATGAAATAACTCGGGTCAAATCTTGAGTCCGGAACAAATCTCAGGTCAAATCTCAAGTCCGAACCGAATCAAATCCATCCAAAATAAGGCCTTAAAATAGAGCCCACCACAAGCTCACCCAAAAATCATGACCGAAGGTACGTATAGACAAATATTCGTGTCCCCACCTCCGGACCTCCATCTCTCCATTGTGGGATAATACCACTAGACTTCGTGTCCCCACCTCCGGCAACCCTAGCTTTGTGTCCCCACCTCTGGACCTCCATCTCTCCATTGTGGGATAATACCACCAGACTTCGTGTCCCCACCTCCGGCAACCCGATCGGATAACCTGACCCGAGCTTTCGAGAGTCGGCTCTGATTCCATATGAAACAACATGAGTCAAATCCCGAATCCGAAACAAATCTCGGGTCAAATCCCTAGTCCGAATCAAATCAAATCTAAGGCCTTAAACCACTGGCCCAATAGTATCTTCTTAGGTCATCTTAGTCCACCACAGGCTCACCCAAAAATCATGATTGAAGGTACTATTGGTAGTAACTTAGTTACTTAAGTATAGACAAATATTTCTCCTATCTTTCGATGTGGGGCTGGGGTGTTACAGAAAGTGAAAGAGGAATACAATAGTTTCAGAGTATGCTTCCACTGCATCCTCATACTTCTTTTCTTATCTTATTTGATAGCATCTTGCTAGTAGATGATTAGTTTTTCCTGCTCTGGAATTTTAAAAACCATTGTATTATTGTAAATTTACTCTTTTTATTTAATACTCCCTCCATCCCATTATAATTGACGTTTTGAAGCTTTGCACAACTATTAAGGAAGTTACAACTCCTATAATTACTCCACTAAAATTATTATGCATTACCAAAAATACCCTTGAATAGATAAATAAAAAAATAGCCTTGAAAAATGAGAGAATTAAGGAGAGTATTAAATGTTATTGTTAGAGGATAGAGAAAATATAGGAATTATAAAAGAGAAAGAGAGTAAATCATTAATATATTAAAAGATGGAGACAAAATAGCCTTGAAAAAGGAGAGTATTAAATGTTTAGGGGTAATTTAGGAAGTAATGTAATCTATTCTCCTAGAAATCTACAAACGTCAAATAAAAAGGAACAAAATTTGCTCTCTAAAACGTCAATTATAATGGGATGGAGGGAGTAAATGATTACCTTTGGAGTTTGGAAGATAGATTCGAGCTTTTTCTCAGTTCTCTACAAATTACACTACAACAATCTAATTGGGCATTCCAATAAAAGATTTACACATTGAGGATTTCGATTCTCAAGAAATTGATTCACCATGACATAATGAGCATTATTGCGTTCTTAGTGAATCATGGATTATAAAGTGTAAACTCTATGCGCCCATAAAAGCTTTACTTGATATGACAATTGAGATAATGACATGGTGGGTGGAACTCTAGATTAATTTGTTGGCTTGTGTTTTCATAGATTGATTATGTAATCCTGATTGTGAGCCTACAAGATAATATTATCTTGGATGATATTGGCGACTTTATGTCAACCCCTTCTCAAGCCCATTTTAAGATCCTTCTCAAGTATTGATGGAAAGTGTAAGTACTTCAAAAGAAAAAAAGAAAAAGGTAAAATATTCTGATGATGAATGTAAATTAACTAATATGATGGATAGATTAGCTACCATATTGGAAAAGCAAGGGGAGGCATTTGAAAAACGGGGAGAAGCATTTATCAATTCATCTGTGCGAGTCTATTCCTCAAATGATATCTTTAAAGGACTAACTGAAATGAATTTCGATGAGGAAAAAATCGATGAGGCCTATTTATGGCTACTAGAAAATCAAGACAAGGCATGAACAGTGTTTGGGTTACCATTAGAGAGGAGATTGAATTTTTTGAAGAATTTGATGAATAATCTTCGTTAGTATTAATAATACAGATTATGTTTGATGACTTTTGGGTATGGTATGACAATGACTTTGTAGAAGTAGTTTTTGCTTAACATTTATTTGGATATTTGTATTTGATTATGGAATTTTTTCTTTGATTAAATTTATATTTCATATTTTTATTCATAGTTTAATGGTTATAATTAATAGAAGGATAAATTTGTAAAAGTGATAAAGTTTTTTCTTTTCATTGGAACTCAAAAACGCAAGAAAAGAAAAAAAAATTAATTTTCTATTTTTTTTTATTAAAAACTCAGAAACAACACAAAGGAAAACTTCAAGTTTTCTATTCTTTTCTTTTCTGTTATAATTTAAGTTTTCTATTCTTTTCTTTTCCGTCCAAAACTCAGAAATAGAGTATAAAGCAAGTACGTAGGTGCTTATTGGAGAATAAGTTCACTGAACGTGACTTGTATAAAAGAACTCTAATGGAGTTTTACTTGTTTGTCGATAAAAGTTCCTAAAGTGATAGTAGTGCAAGTGATTCTTGGACTTGAGAATTGAGACATAATAGTATCTTGTATATACTGAGTTATGTATCTTGACATATTACTTAATACTAGGATATGTTCTGTAAGACCCCAACTTTTTATGAATAAAATTGAATTTCCTCTATATATTATTTTAAATAGTAAGGGGTTGATTTGAATAATGTGAAAAGTTATGGGTAATATGCGCAGATATTAGTGGTTATAAAATATTCATTGTTGTCGGAAAATATTAGTTTGGTCGTAGAATATTCTTGTTGTCGGGGAATATTCGTACGACGGCGCAGCCATTTGTGGGCCCCATAACGAAAAATTGTCGGATGAAGAAACGACAAGAATGATTTTTCTAAAAATAACAGCGTAGTTGTTACCGTTAACATTGTTGGAATACCCTGTGGTTAAAGTAAAGTAATACGCGTTGTTGCATAGTAGCACACGGTATTGCACAGTATTTTTATATTATTGTTAATTCAATAATTATTACTGCACAGTATTTTTCATTATCAGATCAATAATTCATATTATTTGAATAATATTATTAGATAGCATTATTGACATGTCTAAGGAAGTTCTGTCTAGGAGAGGTTTGGTCACCTAATTGCGCGCTAGTAAGGAGAAATCATTATCGGAAAGCCCCCTCTTTCCTAGGAACGACCTGGTTGTCAATATTGTAGTTCTGTAATATTATTTATGAATAATTAATTATTGATTTATATGATAAAAAAATATTTATTCATTGTGGATATAAATGAAGGAATTAGTGCTGATGTGTTTTTATTAGTATTTTGGTGTGGAAAATCATCCGTATGTAGATTTCGGTCATTTTTTATTTAGAATTTGGAAAAACGTTCTTCTACAAAGTTATAGAGAATTAAATTTCCTATGAAATGGACATAAAATTCGTATTTTTCTGATAAAAGGCTATTTATTATGAATTATTGAAGTTCCGAAATAATTAATTTTTGGGGTTATAAATATTTTTTTTAATAAAAACATTTTTTTGATGGTGAGCCCCACTTGTGTGTGCTGATGAGAGTGATGTGGTGTGCGTAGGAATTTATTTTTAAAATATTATTATTTTATTAAATTTTCTGCTTTGTCGTTCTAAACATTTTCCTATAAATAGGGTGCTTATATTAGAATTGAAAATCACACCAGAATCAGAAGTTTTCTCTCTTTATAATATCGAGCGTATTTTTGTGAGTATTTAGATACTTTGAGTGTTGCTATACAGTGCAAGTTTCCTTCAGCATTATATCTGATATTCTAATCAGAAGTACTACTCTTTTGAGGTAAGGGATATTATTTTTTTTCAAAAATGATGTTATTTCTTTTAATATCATGACACCAAAATATTGGTATGAATTTTTTACCTTTTCATATTGGGGTTACTATTCACGTATACGGCACTATTCACGTATACGGCACTATTTACGAATACGGTACTATTCACAGAAAAATTAAATTTTCTTTTCTTTGTCCAAGTTGGCTGTTATGGTTCTTATCTTTGATTGGATCCAAGTTTTGAACTTCATTCTTGAATTTTGCTCCACAAATGATTATTATGGAGTATTTTTGAACTTGGATAAACTGATTTACGAATCCTTAATCTTTGTCCTTTATCTCACTAGATTCGTTCTTTAAAATATTTTTTATCATCTTCAGTTCTAAATGGTGATACAGATGAATATCTTTGGCCTGTAGTGCAAAGAGGGATAATTATTTGACGAATATTTTTAGCCTGTAGTGCAAAGATGAATGATTACCTGATGAATATCTTTGGCCCGTAGTGCAAAGATGGACAGGTGTTGAGATGAACATAACCAATTGGTGATACAAATGAATATCTTTGGCTTGTAGTGTAAAGATGAATATTTGATTCAAGATATATATTGATTGATGTTACAGGGATAAAATATTGATTATGGACTTTTAAATTATAGAATATAGTGGACATCATTTTTTATTTAACTTTTCTGATGCATTGTTAATTCCGCTGCAGTTGTTGATCTAAAACTTGTTGTCCATCATATTTTATCTGATTTGTTGAAGACTAACGATAATTTATTTCTATTATCTTAGTCATAATATTCTTTACTGGGCTAGTTGAGCTCACCCTTTTCATCTATTGTTTTCTTCAGGAAATGAGAATGTTACAGGAACTAGTCGGAGAACAGAGTGATGGGTAGAGTTAGAGCAGTAGTAATCCTCACTATTTTTGTATAATAGTGTGATAATAATTGTAACTATTGAGGACTGAATTTGAGTGTTTATATTTCGTATTATATACGATTTGTATTGACACTCACAGCTTGTATGGTCGTCCTGCTCACGACCTTTTGATATAAAAATTTATATTTGGATTCTGTACCATGTATTTGGTGACCCAGAATGGGTTGGTTGGATTGGACTTATTCTGGGGGCGTCACAGTTGGTATCAGAGCTTAGGGATATGGTCTCTGGCGAAGATCGTGGAATAGAACTAGGAGGGGAGAGACAAGTAAATCCTTCACTAGTGTGTCCTACCTAAGCTTATTTGGTATTTAATTGGTCAGTTGGAGCATAGGGTTAACATGTGATATGTTAATTTATTTAATTAACCCTTGTTTTATGGCAGTATTTGAGAATGACATCGGAACATGTAAGCAATGGAGCATTTGAGACCATTGAGGCACCGTTATTCGTAGTCTTACTTTTAGCGGTAGTTATCTATGTAGTGATTGAAGAATTAATAGTTGCACCCGAGCTAGTCGCAGAAATAGCATCTGAGAGTGAGGAAGAAGAGGAACCTGAGAAAGATTTATTAAAAGAATTTTATGATCGGAATGTAGAACTTCAAAATCGTATTCATGAGTTAGAAGAGTAGGCTGAAGAACGGCAGGCGGCCGTGGAACAAAGGGATACATCAATTCAAGATTTTGCTACTCTATATGCGAGGCTTGAACAGAAGCTCTCTCTGACAGAGCATATGCTATTAGAGCTGGAAGCTGAGAATGCAATTGTCGAAATTCTGATGAAAAAAGAAACAACTGAACGAATGAGAATGGAGGATGCATGGGTAAAAGTCGCACGACGTGTTGATATTTTAGAAAGAGACGTCCGATCCAAGAAGGCCAAAATAGACGATATGGATTTCACTTTTTGGACAGCAATTGGGAGAATCCAACATCGAGTTTGGAATTACTCTGTGCAGAGCGGTCAACCCCAATTCGATATGGATCGAAGAGTAATAATTCAAATCATAGATCAGGAGTGCGACGAATTAGTTGAGGGTGGAATGTGCATTATAGCAAAGTTAAGTCCAGCTGGAACGGTGAAACCAGAGTTTGTTCCAGACAAGTCAAAGTCGGTGGATCCTTAAAAAGCGTTTGTCGTGACTACCCAAGAAGCGAGGAACTCAAACAAGGTTATTACGGGTAAGTTAATCATAAACTCTTGCGAAGTCTATATCTTATTAGATACCAGTTCTACCCATTATTTTATTTCATCTGCTTGTGCTCAACATTTGAACTTGACTCCTGAGAAATTAGACTTTGACTTTGTTAGTTCCCAAAGGCACGTTAGTTATCTAGAAGGGGGTTGAATAGATATTTTAAAATTTCTCTATTTAAAATACTTAGTCAGTATTGATGATACTGACTGCAGCGGAATATATGTTTTGTTCCCTTTCAAGATAATGCAGTTAAGGTTAGATAAGCAGTTATAACAGATATAGCAGTTATAACAGTTAATGAGAGACAATGAGACACAGGGTTTTAAGTGGTTCAGAGCCAACACGACTCCTAATCCACTCTTCTACTCCACGAGTAGGAAATCCACTAAGGATATCTTCTTACAACTGGATCACTCAGATCCTTTCAAGGCCAGCAGTCCTGAAACTTCACTTAGTTCACTTTTGAACTCTTCAAGTCCTTTGACTTGGATCTGCTCTTAGTTCACTTCTGAACTCTTCAAGTCCTTTGACTTGGATTTGCTCTTACTTCACTTCTGAACTCTTCAAGTCCTTTGACTTAGATCTTCACTTAGTTCACTTTTGAACTCTTCAAGTCCTCTGACTTGGTACCTCACTTGGATCGGCAGTTGATAGTTGAGGTGTGCTACTCAGTTGCAGTTCAGCTTCTGTCTTTCAAAGGACTGAGTAGCGAAGTAAGCTTTCTTTAGTATCGTAGTGTTGCTCGTTGAGTGTTCTTGAGCTTTTTCAATGTATTCTTTCTTTATGCAACTTGCTTGCTTAGTCTGAATCCTTGTCTGATTTCCTTATAAAAGAGCCATTCAAAAATAGCCGTTTTGAATGCTCCCATTGCTTCATTTAATGCTCCAGACGTTTTTTGTACAGTGATGTTAACGTCCTGCTTTTCTGCTGTATCAGGGCTCACTGACACAGCAGACTGTATCTTTCACCTAACACCTAAAAAGGTGTTTTCTGCAGGCTGCTTTAGTCCTATCCTTAGCTTCTATAATACGCTTCTTCGATTTGGACTAAGGATGAATATGGAAGTATTGGGACTATCACTTTGTCAACGACTATAAGCCTTTTTTCATTTGTTACTCTTCCTCCCTTCGTTAGATCTTTAATCTTTGATGTTGATTGGAGGAACACTACGATTATGGTCATTGTGACACAATCGTTGTGTGTTGGCTTTGCACAGCGTGATTCAGACTTCTTCGTAAAGCACACTACGATTTCTCTTAAGCTCTCGGTAGACTACGATTCCTTGCTTTCTTGTCTTGCAGACTTCACACTTCTAATAGCACTCTGCGATTCCTAACTTTGCTCGGCAGATGCTTTTCAACTTTTATGACTCTCAGTGTGGCTCTGAGGCAAACTACGATTCTTTGATGCTTTCACTTGAGCTCGACGATTCTTGCCTTGGCCTCTGCAGACTTGATTCTTGGGCAGACTTCTAGTTTGTATATCTTCACTCAAGCTCCACCTTTTCCGCCTTAACTTCTGTAGGCTTGAATCTCTTGGCAGACTACGATTCCAATATCTTTGCTTAAGCTCCACGATTCTGCCCTGTCTTTCGAATGCTGTCTTTGACAGACTACGATTCTGTCAAGACTTTAATTTTTAAAGCTCAAATAGATCAACCTAACAAGTTTGATCTTTTCTTCTATACATTCATTTACATAAATGATAAACATGAAGACTCGGATCAACCTAACATGTTTGATCTATCATCTAAGTCCTTGTACAATGATTCTCTTAAGGACTGTACACTTAAGCATTTATATTTACTTTCAATAACAAATCTGAATATGCAATTCCCAACAGACTTATCTGTTGAAACTCTGTTGGGTGAAACTTTCGTTACATCTACAGTTAACAAATCTTGCTTGATTCAGATTGGTACCTTCACCCTACCTGTTGATCTTATCTCTTTGTTTGGATCATTTCGTGGTTGTCATTATTAATGACATCCAAATATACTCCAAAAGCCTCAAATATTTTTCCAAAAAGAACTCAATATGCGACAACGACGTTGGCTCGAGCTGTTGAAAGATTACGAAAATACCATTCAATACCATCCTAGAAAAGCGAACGTGGTAGCTGACGCTTTGGGTAGAAGATCACATGCGGGAACGAGTGCGATGTTGTCAACACAAAGGCCCATTTTGTGTGACTTACAAAGGATGGAGATAGGGTTAAAGACTCCGGGGACCCACGTGATGATGTCAAGTATACGCGTAGAACCAATTTTAATTGATAAAGTTAAAGTTGCTCAAGCTACAGACCCGGAGCTGATGAAGATGAAGATGAAGAAGAAGGTGCTACTCCAGAGGCAAGAATTGATGAAGAAGGAATACTTCGAGTCAACACCAGACTTTGTGTTCCTAACGATGCTGATTTAAAGTATAAAATCATGATGGAAACACAACACACCGTTCGCAATAGTACCAAAATGTATCGTGATCTTCGACATATATTTTGGTGGAGCAATATGAAAAGAGAGATCGCGGAGTTTATCTCGAGGTGTTTAACGTGTCAACGTGTCAAGGCGAAGCATCAAGAACTATAAGGTGTGAAGAGCTTCGAGCCTATCGCTGGTGACTTCTTGTGTAGGATGCACCGAAGCCAGACTCTCCGTAGGGGACGCCGTTTTGTGCGGTGGCAAACAAATAGGTACCATTGTGAGGTATAATGGTTGAAGCACCATGAGAGTCACAGTTTGAATCGAAGAAATGACCTAGGAGTTAAAATCAAAAATGAAAATGAGGTATTCTCACCTTTTCGACATACCAGGTACGTACGTCAATTTTGAAGACGAAATTTCATAAGGAGGGGAGGTTGTAAGACCCCAACTTTTTATGAATAAAATTGAATTTCCTCTATATATTATTTTGAATAATAAGGGGTTGATTTGAATAATGTGAAAAGTTATGGGTAATATTTGCAGATATTTCAAATAATTAAGTGGTTATAAAATATTCATTGTTGTCGGGAAATATTCGTTTGGTCGTGGAATATTGTTGTTGTCGGGGAATATTCGTACAACGGCGCAGCCATTTGTGGGCCTCATAACGAAAAACTGTCGGATGAAGAAAACGACAAGAATGAGTTTTCTAAAAATAACGGCGTAGTTGTTACCTTTAACACTGTTGGAATACCCGGTGGTTAAAATAAAATAATACGCGTTGTTGCACAGTAGCACACGGTATTGCACAGTATTTTTATATTATTGTTAATTCAATAATTGTTACTGCACAGTATTTCCCATTATCAGATCAATAATTCATATTATTTGAATAATATTATTAGATACCATTATTGGCAATGTCTAAGAAAGTTCTGTCTATGAGAAGTTTAGTCACCTAATTGCGCGCTAGTAAGGAGAAATCCTTATCGGAAAGCCCCCTCTTTCCTGGGAACGACCTGGTTGTCAGTATTGTAGTTCTGTAATATTATTTATGAATAATTAATTATTGATTTATATGAAAAAGAAATATTTATTCATTGTGGATATAAATGAAGGAATTAGTGCTGATGTATTTTTATCAGTATTTTGGTGTGAAAAATTATTCGTATGTAGATTTCGGTCATTTTCTGTTTGGAATTTGGAAAAACTTTCTTCTACAAAGTTGTAGAGAATTAAATTTTCTATAGAATGGACATAAGATTCGTATTTTTCTGATAAAAGGCTATTTATTATGAATTATTGAAGTTTCAGAATAATTAATTTTTGGGGTTATAAATATTTTTTTAATAAAAATGTTTTTTTGATGGTGGGCCCCACTTGTGTGTGTTGATGAGAGTGATGTGGTGTGCGTAGGAATTTTTTTTTAAAATATTATTATTTTATTAAATTTTCTGCTTTGGCGTTCTAAGTATTTTTCTATAAATAGGGTGCTTAGGTTAGAATTGAAAAATCACACCAGAAGCAGAAGTCTTTTCTCTCTATAATATCGAGCGTATTTTTGTGAGTATTTAGATACTTTGAGTGTTGCTATACAGTGCAAGTTTCTTTCAGCATTATATCCGATATTCCAATCAGAAGTACTATTCTTTTGATGTAAGGGATGTTATTTTTTTAAAAAAATGATGTTATTTCTTTTAATAATATGACACCGAAATATTGGTATGAATTTTATTATAAATTTTTTACCTTTTCATATTGGAGTTACTATTCACGTATACGACACTATTCACGAATACGGTACTATTCACAGAAAAATTAAAATTTATTTTCTTTGTCCAAATTGGCTGTTATGGTTCCTATCTTTGATTGGATCCAAGTTTTGAACTTCATTCTTGAATTTTATTCCACAAATGATTATTATGGAGTATTTTTGAACTTGGATAAACTAATTAACGAATACTTAATTTTTGTCCTTTATCTCACTAGATTCATTATTTAAAATATTTTTCATCATCTTCAGTCCTAAATGGTGATACAAATGAATATCTTTGGCTTGTAGTGCAAAGATGAATGATTATTTGACGAATATCTTTGGCCTGTAGTGCAAAGATGAATGATTATCTAATGAATATCTTTGGCCCGTAGTGCAAAGATGGACAGGTGTTGAGATAAACATGACCAACTGGTGATACAAATGAATATCTTTGGCCTTTAGTGTAAAGATGAATATTTGATTCAAGATATATATTGATTAATGTTACAGGGATAAAATATTAATTATGGACTTTCAAATCATAGAATATAGTAGACATCATTTTCTACTTAACTCTTCTGATGCATTGTTAATTCCGCTGCAGTTGCTGATCTAAAACTTATTGTCCATCATATTTTATCTGATTTGTTGAAGACTAACGATAATTTATTTTCCATTATCTTAGTCATAATATTATTTATTGGGTTAGTTGAGCTCACCCTTTTCATCTATTGTCCTCTTCAGAAAATGAGAATGTTACAGGGACTAGTCGGGGAACAGAGTGATGGGCAGAGTTAGAGCAGTAGTAGTCCTCACTATTTTTGTATAATAGTGTGATAATAATTGTAACTATTGAGGACTGAATTTGAGTGTTTATATTTCGTATTATATACGATTTGTATTGACACTCATAGCTTGTATGGTCGTCCTGCTCACGACCTTTTGATATAAAAGTTTATATTTAAATTCTGTACCATGTATTTGGCGACCCAGAATGGGTTGGTTGGATTGGACCTATTCTGAGGGCGTCACATGTTCGGATATAATAAAACATATATGGAGATAGGTGAATGATCAACAAATGATCTACCACTTCCAGTAAAGGGAGAAAATGTCCCATATAATTCGATAAAATGACAACTCGTAAATCATGGCCAAGGTTGAATGGAAATTAAAAAGGAGTTTCTAATTTATATTAACTAGAGTTGTGTATTTTAGAATCGGAATAAATAAAACTTGGTAGTAACTTTATGTTTTATATTTGATTGAGACATTGTATGGTGTAGAATGATTGAATTGTATGGTAACTATTCACGGAATAGGTTCTTTGTATTTTTTGTGATAATCTTTGTGATTGGACTTTGAATTCATATTATCCGGATAGTTATGATACATTATTTATAAGATGTCAGTAATGATGTAAAATAAATATTATTAAATTATATTTGAATTAAATTATTTTAATTCATTATAAATAATATTAGAATGGTTCTAATTTATTTCTTCTTCTACTAGGTTAATATTGAACCTAGAGGGTCACACTATAAAAAGGAGAAATATAATTTTAGAAATGATTGGCTTAATGATAATAAATTAAGTGTATTTAATTTATTAGTGGAATAAATTAAATAACTTAATATTTATAATTAAGTATTTGGAGAAATACTGAATTGTAAATTAATAAGAGTAGTCATCTTATTATTATTATTATTATTATTAAATTGACTAAATAATAATAATATAGTATTTGGAAAAATACTAATATTTATAATTAAGTATTTGGAGAAATAATAAATTATAAATAAATAAGAGGAGTCTTATTATTATTATATTATTATTATTAGATTGAGAATTAAATAAAACCCTAATTTCTAAAAGATTTAGGAAAAGAGTTAGTCTCTATTATTGTGAGATTGACTAATGCTAATGCAACTTGCATATCTCTTGCAAGGATTCTAAAACCCTAAGATGTTAGAATAGAGAGAATTAGGACTAGTCATCCAAGATCAAGTAAAATCTAAAATCACATCTTCAATCAATTTCTCTTAGTGGATCACCTCTTGGGCGTTGCACACTTTGAGTAACGAACGTTTGATATGAGGATTGGAGGGATCGCGAAGGAGCAAAGATTGAAATTTGAAGATTGCATCAAGGCATTGTTCTTCTTCAAAGGTATATATTTTATCCATCATCAATTAATGATGTTTCATAAGGTAATTCATGGAATTGCAGAAAAATTTTAAATTGTTTTTATTGCATATTTTCCATTGCGTTACAATTCGATTGTATACTTTGATCTTTTTTCTGCCAACCTACATCTATACCCTGAACTATGTAATAAAATTCATAAATTTAGTACAAATAGAAATGATTCATTCTATTCCAATAGAACAATCAAACACAATATCACTCATTCTATAGGAATGAGTCATTTCATTCATATCTTGATTTATGCAATCCAAACGTAGAATTTAAGCATAAAAGGACTCCTCTAAATTTGAGTTGATGAAGGCACTACAGAAGAATCTTCATAAAGGGCTCTCCCGGAAAGTCTCTAGGAAGTCCAGGCTCCCCGGGATTACCTTCGTCGGAACACTACTTCTGACAATAACATACAAAGCGATCACATTTTTCACTATCAAATTTTTCTTGTTTATAAAGTGAATAACAATTTCATTCATTTCTATGACAACATTTACCTCTAAAAAGACGACTTCTTGATTTGCAAATCAATCACAAGGGTGCCCCTGCACCCTCTCTATGAAGGTCACCCTCAGGATCACATTCCTTTTAACAGTAACATCCAAATCGTTCGCACATTCTAAATTGAAAATTGTCTCGCTTACAAAATGCATAACAATTCCTTTCATTACTACGGTAACATTTACCTTTAAATTCAAGGTTTTTTACCTTGCTTAAAAATTGCACAACAATTCCTTTCATTACTACGGTAACATTTTCCTTTAAATTCAGGACTTTTTACCTTGCAAAGCCTTGCTTCGTTGGGATTCACAGTTCGTAAAATTATGTTATTCTTAATAAAAAAAATTATTACATTTTCAAATGGTAAGAGATGACTTTGTTCAAGCTAAGTAATTGATAGGTCTCCAAACCTTTAAGTTTATTTTGATGATAACAAATTAAGTAAATATGTCAAATGGGTAGAATCCTCTTCATAGGATTAATATATTAAAATGTTTTAATTTATCTCATTTACCTTGACCAAAATATTTTTTAAAATCCTTATTAAATTTATTTTTCTTAACCTTGATAATCTAATATCAAGTGTGAAATAAATTAATTCATAAAGTAAAATTTTTGAATGTAAGGAAAACTCTTATTCTTTTTCAATGATTTTTAAACTAAAGCTTTCCAAAATTATTTTGGACAAAAATAAAAATTACAAATATAATATATATATATATATATATATAAATATATATATTCCATATATATATGTATGTTATGTATATATGCATATAATATATGTATATCATGTATATGTGTATGTTGTTGATGTGGAGAAAGAAAAGTGAGAGGCTAAAAGCCCCTCGCCTTGATCGAATGTATGTTCAGGAGTTGATTGGCCATTAAGACCATGTGCTTAGAGCATTAACAACAGTTTTTCTAATCAACTCTCTATCCCCAAGTTTGAAGAATACATCAATAAATCATTATCCAACAGTTTCCTTATCCTTATTTGACTCTCTATTTTAATCCTATATAGGATTTTACTCCTCAGTGTGAGAAAGTCAAAAAACCGTTCTCTATATATACAAAATAACATTTCACACCCTCATTTAAGTAGACAACTCATCAATCATGCACATCTTGACATTTTTTTATTACTTCATTTTCAAATTATAAACTTAATATTGACTTATTTTTTAAAATTAATTTCAAATGTATTCAAATTTAAAATTGATATAAATTTATTTAATTTATGTCAATATAATTATAAATATTATAAAAGTACTATTAATTATTTTCAAAATTTAAATAAATCATATTAAATTTAAATTTAAAAATATCACAAATTAACTTTTTAAAAGTTAATATTGATCTTATGTTCATTTACAACTACAATCCATTCAATACTCACTCCATAAATTACTTAAAATTTAAAATAAATTTAAAATTATTTTACAATGGAATATAATTGATAAATTATACTCTCTTTTATATATTATAAGATTATTATTAATTTGATGTTTTGACTGTTGTAACTTTTAAATTTCAAATTTCATTATTTGAGAAATCAATATAAAGAACCTGTTGGGTACATAGTGAAAAAAAATTAAATTCCTATTTTATAAAATGACCTAATAGCATTGCAGAGTAGGGATAAAGATAAGAAAACAGTTGTGAATACTCTTAGTAATTGTTGGAGAATTGTTTACATGGGCTTAAATATTTAATTCAAATGAATATGTACTTCCTCTATAGACCAATCTGGGTAACTTTATTATTCCATCTTAACCAATCATTTTTGAATCAAGCTACCCAAACCGTTGGTTTCAAAAAGAAATGCCAAATAACCTTTTTGCCCTTAATTTCAAAATTCTATAAATAAGAGGCTTTTCTTTTATTTTTTTTATCAATTCCTAAACAAAGAAAAGCTTAGCTGTAAGTTCCCAAATTTTATGAATAAGATTTAATTTTCTTTATATATTATTTTGAAATAGTAAGGTGTTGATTTGATAAATGTGATAAGTTACGGGTGAAACGTGCAAAGTTTACAAAGTAAGAAAGTGGTTATAAAATATTCATTGTATCGGAGAATATTCGTTTGGTCGAAGAATATTCTTTTTGTCAAAGAATATTCATACGACGGCGCAGTCATTGGTGGACCCCACAACGAAATGAATGTCGGATATAGAAAGCGACAGAAGTAACCTTTTTATAAAAATAACGGCAAAACTTTTACCGTTAAACTGTTGAAATACCCGGTGATTAAAATACAGTAATACGATGTGTTGCACAGTAACACATGGTATTGCATAGTATTTCGAATTATTGGTTCTTACGTAAGAAGTCACTTATTCAATTATTGTTACAGTAATTACTATTCAATATTTTATATTATTGATCCAATAATTGCTACATTGATATCTTATATTAGTGATTCAATAATTGTCATTGCACAGTATTTTAAATTATCAAATCAATAATTCATATTATTTGAATAATATTATTAGATAGTATTATTGACAATGTCTAGAAAGTTCTGTCGAGTAAAGGGGTTAGGTTATATAATTGCGCGCCAATGAGGAAAAATTCTTATCGGAAAGCCCCCTCTTTCCTGGGAACGACTTGGTTGTCAATATTGTAGTTCTGTAATATTATTTGTGAATAATTAATTGTTGATAGATATGATAAGAAAATATTTATTCAATGTGAATTTAAACGGAGGAATTTTTTTTGCATGTGACATTTATTGAAAGTTGGTATTTTATCTTTTCTGATAAAATAATTCACTCAAATATATTATTATAATATTACATTATAGTAGTATGATGTGATTATATAAAAGTATAATTTTTATAATTTGAATGGTAACATTATTATAGTAAATTCATGGTATAAAAGTAAAATGAGGTAGAAGAGAACAAATTGAATTTAAATTTTTATGATGTAAGCAATGATGTCATCGGAACGATGAGGTAAGCAATGATGTTATAGAATCGATGATGTAAATGATGATGTCATAAATTATGACGAAAAGACTATTTTACCCTTACTCTGCCAAGCCTATAAATAGAAGCTCATTTCTTTATTATTTCTCACCAATTCACTAAAGCTATAGAGAGAGAAATTATAAAGAGAATAAGAGAGAAAGAAGAAGAGTATTCTGCTATTACACTAGTGCAGTCTCTAAATTTTTATTAAGGTAAGTGGTATTATTTCTTTCGTATTCATGAAGAGAGTTATTTTCTGTCAATACTCGTAAGAGTTGTTATTCCATTCTTTATTATTCTGTTGGAATAATTTGTCTACGCGGACTACTGCATGAATGGTGAAATCCTGTTGTTATTCCATTCTTTATTATTATGTGGAAATAACCTGTCTACGCGGATTACCGCATGCCTGGTGAATAACCCTTCGTATTCAGTTGTTATTAAATTGTGGAAATAATCTGTCTGAGCAGGCTACCGCCTGAGTGGTGAAAATCCAATTGCAGTTTCGTATATTGTTTCATTTCAGATTCCTAACTCTAAACTTACTACGGTAAGTATTGCTTCTATAATTCCTAAAATGATCAGAAATTCCTTGAGTTTTGCGCTTCATCTAATATCATTTCACTGGAATATTGGTCTGAACTTTCTTGTAAAATTTTTATCTTTTCATGTCGAGTTACTATTCACGAGTTACTATTCACAGGGTACTATTCACGGTAAAAAAAAATATATTTTTTTCTTTCCAAATTATCTTTGATTGGATCCAAGTTTTGAACTTTATTTTTGAATTTTGCTCCACAATTGATTATTATGGAGTATTCTTAAACTTGGATAAATTAAATTACGAATCCTTAATCTTTGTCCTTTATCTCATTGGATTCGTTCTTTAAAATATTTTTCATCATCCTCAGTCCTAAATGGTGATATAACTGAATATCTTTGGCCTGTAGTGCAAAGATGAATGATTACTTGATGAATATCTTTGACATGTAGTGCAAAGATGAATGATTACCTGATGAATATCTTTGGCCCGTAGTGCAAAGATGGACATGTGTTGAGTTGAACATGACAACTGGTGATACAAATGAATATCTTTAGCCCGTAGTGCAAAGATGAATATTTGGTTTGAGATGTATATTGATTGATGTTACAGAGATAAAATATTGATGATGGACTTTTAAATCATAGAAGATAGTAGACTTCATTCTCTACTTAACTTTTCTAATGAATAGTTATTTCCGCTGCAGTTGTTGATCTAAAACTTGTTGTCCATAATATTTTATATAATTTGTTGAACGCTAACGATAATTTATTCTTCATTATCTTAGTCATAATATTCTTTACTGGGCTAGTTGAGCTCACCCTTTTCTTCCATTGTTCTCTTCAGGAAATGAGAATGTCGCAGGGACTAGTCGGGGATCGGGGTGATGGTCAGAGTTAGAGTAGTAACAGTTCTCACTATTTTGTAGAATAGTGTGATAATGATTGTAATTAGTGAGGACTGAATTTTAGTGTTTATATTTCGTATTATATACGATTTGTATTGAAACTCACAGTTTGCGTGGTCGTATTTTGCACGACCGTATGTTATAAAAGATTGTATTTGAATTCTGTACCATGTATTTGGCGACTCAGAATGGGTTGATATTGAACCTATTTTGGGGGCGTCACATTAGCCTTCTTGCCTACATTCTCTCTCTTCTAACAAAATTTTAATTTTCTGAAGAAAAAAAATTGGTCAAAGTATTTGAGATAAGTTATTGAATTATTTTATTTATATTATCTAATACTTGTTTATAATTATAAATATTCAAATATAAATTGTTATACGCATTCATATATATATATATATATATATATATATATCTTTATTTCATCTATTCATATCAAACTAAAAAGTCAGTACTTAGATACCGATATTCAGAGATATTTTTTAACAAAGAATATTATGTAAACGGTCTTTGAAATCCTAGGTGGCATTTTATTGATATAGATAATTTATATAAATATTATTAAATATTTATATAAATATCAGATTGTGAAAACAAAATTTAGTTAGTACTTAGATACTGATATTCAGATATATTTTTTAACAAATAATATTATCTGAACGGTCTTTGAAATTCTAAGTGGCCAAATTTTCACAACGTAGATCAAATATTTTTTAATATATATCTTTAAGTGAAATAAATTTATTTGTTATATCAAATACTATTTAATTGATTAAACTATTATACTTGATAACTGTCATCACAAGTATTTTGCACAAACTCATTTATTCATAAAATACTTGTTGCATAATATAAAATTTACTTAAACTTTTATATCAGAAACTCCAGTGAATTTATCTGCTTAAAAAGAAGCATATCACTTACTATAAAAGTTATTTAAACTTTTATATCTGAACTCAAGTTATATTTGTTTAATATAGAAACAAATTCTTTATTTATAAAGAAAAAAAAATCTTTATAAATTTTCATTAATCTATATATCTACTTAAACAAAAGCATATCACAAAAATATAAAAGTCTTAGAGTTTTTATTAAAATATCTGATCTTTAACTGTTATCTGCTTATTTGATAAGTGTCAAATATAAAAGTTGTTTGAACTTTTATATATTTGTACTCAATTTTATCTGCTTACCTTAGAAGCATATTCAAACCAAACTTTTGTAAAAAGAGAAAAGAGTGGAGTTAGTTTATTTTATGTACATGTGAGAAAGACGAGTAATTTTTTGACCAAGACCACAGTCTTAGAGAGGTCAGATGGGAGTTGGATCTTTAATGTACTTGTGAGGTGAGGAAGAGATTGTCGTTTCAAGACCAGAACATAAAGTAGTACTGAACTCAAAGGAATAGTGCAACTAAACTTAAGGATGTAGCTGAGAAAATGTTGTCCAAAATAGTTAGTTGTGCATAGTTATAAGTTTATCTTTAAAATTTTGTAAAGGCTTCTCCGCCTATTGAATGAGTATTTATTACTGGGAGTAATATGATCTCAAATCTTGGAGATGAGCTTGAGACTGGACGTAGCAACATACCTGAGATGTATGTTGTAAAACAGACAAATCTTTTGTGCATTGTGTGATTGAATTTTTACTATCTTGCATATTAATTTTTGGCACTGCAAATTAATTTACTAAAAATTCAAAAAGACCTAAGATAAAATTTTAAACGATAATAATCTATCTAACCCCCCCTTCTAAATTATTATTGAACTTTCAGTAATGATAGCTAATTAGACAAAAGTTATTTAGTTTATTTAAATGAAATTTTATAAGATTTTACAATATAATTTTGTAAACCTTTTTCTATATAAATTACACAATTTATATCTACTTACCTAAAAAATTTCGATTTAAACCTATCTATGATAGGGAAGTGTGATCCCTTGCCTAATAAAAATGTATTATATTTGTACATGACCACATCTACATGTGAGATTGAAATAGATTTGCAAAAAGCCAAGAAAAGGAGCAACAACGATATGAACAGTTCGAAGTCAATATTTTATTGGTTAATTGATCAACTTATCACAAAATTAACTTCATGATAACTGGATCCGATAAAAGTATGCAAGGTTTTTGTTGCACTTCAATAGCAATTTTTAGCTTGTACAAAATGACTAGTCCACCTCATTTGAGTGCTCAAGTGAGATTTGTAAAATCATCACTAATTACAAAAAGGGGCTTGAGTACAATTCACAAAAGAAATATTTGAAAATAATAGATAAAAACTAATAAAATATGATCGAGTTTTAAAAGATCAAATTAACAAGACGAGTCAATACTAATAAATACTATAATTATTCATGAATTACAAACACAAAAAATATCAATAAAAATTAAGGATTAAAATAAATTCGTCAAACACAGGGATTCGAATAAAATAATACTAGTATCACATAAAAAATGGTCACATAAAGTTCACATACACACATGCATATTGTGGGCTCCATGTGCCAGGCGGGGTCCAAAAATATGCATGTACGTGTATGTGAGATTTATGTAACCATTTTTTATGTGATAGTAGCATTGTTGATTCGAATAACATGGCGTCAGTAGTCAACTCACATCAAATCTTAACAAATCTATAAATCCTGATAAACATACTGATAATATACCTCTCATACCAATTAAAAAGCCTCACATAATGAAAAAAAAAAAAAAGATTTCACATGAGAGGAAAAATAAATTCTTTCATATGAAAGAAATCACTCAAGTTAAGAGAAAAACGAACTCTAATATAAGAGAAGAACGTTAAATTATATTAAATGAAGAACGCTAAATTATATTAAATAAATAAAATAAAAACAAAAAAAATTATAGAGGAGCTTCTCTCTAAATATGAAGAGTAGTCCTCCCCAAATATATTTTTTCTCTCTAAACATGAAGAGTAGTCCTCCCCAAATATCTTTTTTGGAGGCTATACCTTTTTTGTTAGAAAGAAAGAAGAGAGGAGATGAGATAATGATAAAAAAAATTAATTATATTCAAATTAATTGTGAGTGTTTTTAGGAAATTTTTCCTAATTATGTATAGATTTGAACAATAATATAAATATAATGTATGATTGTACAAGTAAAGTTTACCATCCACAAAACTAAACTGGCACGTATGTGATGTAACTGTTTAATATTTATATGAAATAATGTTTATCAATTAATCCCTAAAAATCCAGTAAACAAAGGGAGAAAAAAAAAGAACTCATTGGAAGTGATTTTTATAAAATATTTTTATTTATACGAATTTATGGGGAGAAAATAGTATGTAATAAAAAAAATTAATAGTAGGGCTCAAGAATTGTTTTCTCTTCATTGGTGTTGTTATTTTAATACTAAGGCTCAAAAATTGTTTTCTTTTTAATAGTATTGTTATTTAAATACTAGAGCTTAAGTATTGTTGAATCTTGGGTCAAATTCAAGTCTAACTCAATAGTATCTTATTGAGTCATCTTAGTCTACTACAGTCTCACACAAAAGTTCATTACTGAAGATACTATTGTTAGTAATTTAATTCTTTATATACAGACAATTTTTTCTTATTTTTCACATATCTTTCGATGTGGGATTGAGGTGTTACAAACTCCTCCACTTAAATTTATGTTGTCCCTGTTATAACCTATCATGAACATAGTTCACAAATCTTTGCCTCTAGCCATTGTAAAATAATACCGATTGACTTTGTGTCCTCACCTCCAAACCTCTCTCTCTCTATTGTGAAATAATACCACCAGCTTTTGTGCTCTCACCTCCGACAACCCAATTGAGTGACTCGAGCTTTCAAGAGTTGACTTTGATACCATATGAAACAATCTAGGTCAAATTCCGAGTTCGAAACAAATTTTAGGTCAAATTTCGAGTTTGAATCGAATCAAATTTATCCAAATAAGGTATTAAACCACTAGTCCAATAGTTTATTCTTAAGTCATCTTAGTCTACCACAGATTCACTGAAAATGTCATAACTAAATATACTATTGTTAATAATTTAATTCTTTATATACAGACAAATATTTTCTATTTTTTCATATATTTCAACGTACAACTAAGGTGTTACAATTGTTTTGTCTTTATAAGTGCACATACAATCATTCAAAATTTAATGGCTTTGTATTACTTTTTCTTTTAAATAAATTATAAATGGGTCGACTAATACAAGTCTTGGGTTGTGTTTGATAAATCTGGCGATTAAGATCTGAATGATTATGATGTCTTAATAAATTAGATCATCTGAATGGTTATGAGGTCTGAATCTAAAAAACTGTTTGATAACTAAAAAGTAAGTTGTCTCTTAATGACACTATTTTACTATTTTAAAGGGTAAATTTTTATTTAATAATTTTAAATATTCAATTTAATAAAAATGAGTGAATAATATTGTTGAATATATTTATATAAAAAATAATTATCAAAAAAATTTCATTAAGAGGTACCTCTTAATTATTAAGATTTTATTTTCTGTCTTACCGATTAAGAGGCATTCAGAGGTAAAAAAAAAAAAAACAGCATCATGCCTCTTAGCAAATAAGAGACAGTCCATTAAGAGGCACTCAGATGTAAACAAACAGCACCTTAGTATACTTGATTCATCTTGAAAAGTTAATTAAAATAGGGACGTTTAATACAAGTCTTAATTATTGCTATTTTTTGAAAGTTAATTTAAGATTTTTTCAAATTTAAAATTAAATTACTAATTAGTATGAATTATTTTAATTTTAATTAATACAATAATAAATATTATAAATTATTTAAAATAATATATTTATTATAAAATTTATTAATTTATAATTTAATATCTCATTTTTAAATTTAAAAATATCTCAAATTAAATTTCAAAATTCAATAATACTAGTATTTTATAATTTTAAACGGAGGTTATACTAATTTTAGTATTTGTTAAAGTATGTTTTAAATCTTTATAGGAAAGATTAATTAATTGATTAACGGCCCGACATTTAATTAATTAATTAACTAAATTATCTCTCTCCTACTCCGCCCCTTTCTCTGCAAATTGCATCGAAAGCACTCAGCTCTCGCTTTGTCTCTTTCCTTCTCTCCCGCAAAATGGCTTCACCACAAACTCTCCCGATCTCAAGCCCCCAATCAACCACCGCCAACCCCCAATCTCAGCCGCCGATAGCTACCCCCGCCTTCCGCGCATTTATCGCGCGCCTCTCCTCCTCCGTCCGCCACGCCTTCTCCCAGCGCCGCCCCTGGTACGAGCTCGTCGACCGATCTTCCCTCTCCCGCCCAGACTCCCTCTCGGAGGCCACCTCGCGCGTACGAAAGAACTTCTCCTACTTCCGCGTCAACTACGTAACCCTGCTCGTCTTCGTACTTGCCCTCTCTCTCCTCTCTCACCCTTTCTCTCTTCTGGTCCTCGTTGCCCTCCTTGGCGCGTGGCTCTTCCTCTACCTCTTCCGCCCCTCCGATCAGCCGCTCGTTATCTTTGGCCGCACTTTTTCGGATCGCGAAACCCTAGGCATCTTGTTGGTGTCCACCATAGTTGTGGTGTTCCTCACCAGCGTCGGATCGCTTCTCATCTCTGCCCTTCTGGTCGGATTGGCCATCGTGTGCGCGCACGGCGCATTTAGGGTTCCGGAGGATCTGTTTTTGGACGATCAAGAGCCGGCCAACGCCGGATTTCTCTCATTCCTAGGCGGCGCTGCCTCCTCTGCTGCCGCAGCTGCTGCTCCAGCCGTTGTCACGCGTGTGTGATGCAGGTAAACTTTAAATGTAACTGATCTATGATTTGAACCGAACATAGAATTTTTAGAGTGCAACCTATTAGATTGTACCCTTTATTGTTAGAAAGATGATTCATTTCCTCGGAATTTTTTGCAGATTTTGGTTAGGGTTTTGTAATAGATTGATCTGTATCCGGCAAGTGTAGTTCTTTCTTAATTGTTTTGCTTGTTCCAAATCATTGTTAAGACAGTTTCATGAACTCATTTATTTCATATTTAAGAAGGTATTACAGATTTCTAAGCAAAAATTATATACAATTTGCATTTCATCCTTTGAACCCTATCTTGAAATTGTTTAGAGTTTTTGGCTTAGATTGGATATGCAGTCTAAAATATCACTTATGGATCTTCCCCTGGTTGTTTATGTTCTGATGATGTTACTTATGGATCTAACTTGCATAAGTTTTTATTGGAACCCTTGGTGGTTGTTAATGTTCGTATGATGAAATGTTAGTATTTATTTTTTTGACTAATATTTTTTCAATGAGAACCTCTTACAAATTTGGGAAGGTAATATGTTTTCTAAGAAGTTGAGGAAGAGGTGGGATATGATCATTCATTGCTTATGATCTTATGGTGTACAATTTAGTAGGAGAGAAATAGGAGGTACTTCGAGGATGGGGAGAAAACAGTGCGTCATATTAGAATTTTGTTTTTGAACCTGTTATTTTATTTTTGGCAAAATGAGGAATTTTGGGGTTTCAGTGTCTTTCATTGATTTACTGAGAGAGTTTAGTTTAGGGGCAGGTCGTTGATAGCTATTGGTCTGCTATATATGTGGCTTTTGTGGCGCAAGCTGTGTTTAATTGTGCCTGGATGCATTTATATGTATCGAGTTCATGTGCTGGGTCGATGCCCCCTTTTGTAGTTTTTTTCTTCTTCTTATTATCTATTTATATATATATATATTTATAAAAAAGAAGAAGAAGATTATCAGTGGAAGAACCTTAAGAAAGTCCGTAAGAAAGTTGTGTTTTGGTCTGATTAAGCATTTTAGTAGTGATCAAACCTCATTCTTATGAGACATTAGATAATCTGAATGGAGACATTATGGTAGAGAATATTATCTAACAATACTGTTGATAACTGGTCAGCCCATGGCTTCTAATTAGTCTAATTAGCTCTGCTATGAAAACTGATTCTTCTCAAAATTTCATCATATGGAGGTTATATCCATTGAAAAAGGAAAAATCGGTGCCGACTGTAACAACTAATATGCCAGGAATCCTGGATAAGTTTGATAGACTACATTAAGGATTGACAGGATTGGTGCTTACCTAGCTATGTTTAGTTACTCAATTTATAAAACTCTTGTTTGTGTAGAAATTGAGATCCCATTTTGGTGTACAGCTCTCTAGTTGATCCATCTCCTGTTTGATAAAATGAAACATCTGAAAATTTTGGAATTTGATTGATCAGAATGTGAGACTGTGCTTTGTAATTTATCAGCATTTTAGGTTTAACAAGTATATGCAAGTAATAGAAGTCAAATTCACATAATTAGTATTGCTGGAAACAGTTTCACCTTTCAGTTAGCTCTTTCCCACTTGAGCTAGGAGGGAGGGAGGGAGGATTTGGAGGCTGAATTAGCTCATTTGGATTGAAGTATTCATTTTTAGTGACAACTGGGGCACAAAATGTTTACCATTTTGGCTTTGAATTTAATTTGTTACATTTTCAATTTCAAAGTTGATACAAATTAATTTGATTTTAGTTGATACAATTGCAAGTATTATAATTTATCTGAAAGGTCAGCGCTATCTCGTTCAATGGTTATACTCATCTGTCCAGTCTAAATGCTAGGGGGGGGGGGGGGGGCAAGAAACCATAATTATAATCGCAACAAATTTGTAGATGCGGTGCGGTTTTTATTTTTTACTAACCGCACATTATACACCCCTAAAACTGTGTGGCACTGTACTTTATAATAAATTATATATATATATATATATATATGTATGTGATAAGGATTTTAGGCTCACCCAACTAAAAGCTCACCCAAACTCACCTCCTTTTAATGACGGATCGGGCGACGGTTCGTCCGTCGCTATATATACAACCGTCGTCTATATGTTGTCCGTCGCTATATGTTGTCTATCGCTAAAAATTAAGACGACGGTTGTATATATAGCGACGGACCAAACCGTCTCCCGATCCGTCGCTAAAGAGGGTGAGTTGGGTAAACTTTTAGTTGGGTGAGCTTAAGATCCGGACTATATATATATTAAATGTCAAGTTGTAGCTGCATATAATAAAGTTGTAAGTGAATAGTATAATTTAATTTGTTTCTTAGCCATTTGTACGTGTAAATATTACATTTAGCTTTTGTTTTCTTAAAATTCATTAGTTCCCTTTAACTTTATGCAAGTTAATATAAAAGACAAGATAATCTATGATAATCATTACTAGTACAATAAACATAAATGATGTGTTACAATTTTATTTGTGGTGAGTTATTAAAATCTCTTTAATTAATGTAATTAAGTTCAGGACTTTATTTAATTTAGTTTACAAAATATGGTGTTTTCAAGCACTCTGTTTGTGAGTTTTTCTAGACTAGGATTCTTAAGGATTTTTAACATTGAAAATGGTAGGAAAGTAACTTTCTTTAGTTCTGTTTGTGAGTTTAGTAAGGAAATCAGGACATGAATGTCTAAAATTTGTTTTATGTGTTACAAGTAAGGGCAATTACGAAATTAAAATAAATTTCATTAAACTCATTATTCTTTCTTTAGCTTTCTTACCATTTGGTTAGGAAAATTGAGGCCAATTTTTCTTAGCTTTCTTTACTTTTTTGACTTGAAAAACTCAAAAAGACGGGGGTTTCTTAATTTTCTTATCATTTCCTTAGTTTTAAAAACTGGGTGAAATGCACATGTTTACTCTTAAACGGAATAAAGGGTTGTTTGGTTGTTTTTGAAAGCATGTTAATATATCTTAACACGTTTCATTTATGTGTAATATATATATATATATATATATCTTAATCAAAAGTTGGATTTATTCATAGGTGCATCTGAATGGACTTCTTTGTCATTTATATTGTCACGGGTCATTATTTATTTATATTAAAGGCATGATTTTTATTTTCGTGTCTGGTTAATTGTCGAAATCTTTGGTCTCCCATATTTGGCTCGTTTTTAGTTTCCTGTTTGATCTTGTGATCATGGTCCTGATAAATATAGGATAAGTTGCAAAAACTCCCAAGGGGGATGATGGCCTGTTTCTTGACTATTCGGGTTCAAACTTAAAAAATCTTTTTAATGCACCACGCTTCGATTGACAAGAAAGTTATATTCGTAAATGCTTTTATTTCACAAAAAGAGCCATCTTTTTAATCTTGTATGGATCATTGTATGTTTTTTAAGATTTTTTGTTTTTATTCCTCGATAAACCTTAGGAAAATATTATGGAAGATAGAAATATTTGAATTTTATATATGGTAGTATAATTGAGTGGATACATATTCTATCTAAAAATAAAATTCATTACAAATTTTCAAGGTCCAAATATGGAAATGAGTTTGAACATATTTACATTTCATTGGTTATGACAAACGAAAAACAACTCTCAAAATCATGTTTTCAAATTTGTTTAAAATTTTTGTCATCATGTCACAACTCACAACTACTACCGACAGACATTGTAATTAATGGAAGGGAATTCTCGTTTTAATTTAAAAAAAACAGCCTCCTAATGTGGTGGTGGTCCAAATGAAATGAGGTCCCAACTCCCAAGAAAAGCATTTCACAGTTAATAAGACAACCAAAATATATAGAGGAGAGGCCCCATCAGCTAATTAAGTCGCAGGGATAAATGATATAGAGGTAATTAGGTAAAGTGGGTGAAGGATAGTTCATAATAGTATGGGTCATAGATAAGTGAGACCCGACCCGGTGGTCCATGGAGATTGATGGATATCCACCCTTACCTTAAGGACCACATCCCATAACCGTATCAAACGACCTACCCACCACACCCACAATAATACCACTTGCTATATACGCCATGAAAAATGCGAAATGACCTAGGGAATAAAATAGTAGCCAGGAGGAACATAATCTCCCAAAACAACGTCCATCCGTACATGAAATATTTTATTATTTTAATATATTTCAATCTTTTAATTAATCATTTAAAATATAGGAAAGAATGTACGTGCATTCATAGTGGTAGATGTAAACCTGGCGCATCTAGTAGTTTTTTAGGCCTTAGTCATTACTCTTTGGACGTGCATTCTGACTTAAGGTTATAAAATGAGCAAACAATTAGCTCGACTAAAAATTCGATTCGAGCTCGATTCGAAATATAACTGAGTCAAATATAAGAAAATTTTAAATTTTCATAAATTATTCGAACCTCGTCAAATTATAATTTTCTGTTGATACTCGAATCATATTCGTTCGAAAAGTTCAAACTGCTCGGACTCGATTCGGGACTCGACTCGGTAGTTAAATGAGCCTCAATCAAACCTTATTTTATACTCGATAAATCTTGTAAATCAAATCTGAACTCAATACTCGATTCGGTTCATCTACACCCTTAAATCCTCCGCCTATAGTGAGAATGACATACCATACTCAAAAAACACTACTAACAGTATTTCACATAATAGTTTGATTCGACTTTTCAGTTGATTTTTACAATATTATTGACAGTAATCTTCTTTCTAGGTACACAGACAAAGACAAGACCAGTTAGTTGTTTCAACAAATCATTACCATTCCGGTTCTGAGAGGAAGGACCTCAGTGGCAACATCGTAATTTAAGCCACCTGACCTAATATAGTTATTGTTGCTCAGATCCACAGGGAAAAGATAGCCGTTGGAGGAGGAAGGAGCGCCTGGGCATGGGCCTGGAGGTGGAGGTGAAACTAATAATAATGGAGTAATAACAATAAGCACTAACACATGTTTTTCCGATTCCTAGGGCGCTTCAATACATACCCATACGCATACATCATAATTCATACATACAATAATAATACTCTTAACTAGCCGTTAGGGCCAAGAAGATGCCTCAGAAACCATGGAACACCTGACCTTTTTTATGTCGGGTACCCCAAAAATCAAGATTCCTCTTCTGGCCTTTTGATCTTCCCTTCACGTTCCCCAACGGTGGAAAACCATTTCCCCCCATCTCCTACCTCCCACTACAAAACCTCTTCACAACTCTTTTCTCCACACTGTTTACAACACTTTCCATACTTCATAATAATTCCAAATTCCCCCCCCCCCTCCTCCTCCTCTTCTTCATCTGCCATTCTTCTTCATCTTCAACTTTATGATTTCTTAGTGGGTAATGAGTATGGCACCTCAAACTCAAAACCCCAATAGCTTCTACACATACCCTTTACATTTTCTTGAATTTTCAATCAGAAAATTAGTCCGTTGCCATCCCATTTCATGGAAAAAGAAGGGGAAATGGAAGATGGTTATTTCAAGGTTGTCAAACCAAATCTTTCTTCATGCCCACTTCATATTATTACTTCACCTACTAATTTCCATCATTCAGCCTGTATCAAGCCAGGATTGGGATGGTATAATTGTCACCCAAGCAGATTACCAAGCACTTCAAGCCTTCAAACATGACTTGGTGGATCCTAAAGGCTTCTTGAAAAGCTGGAATGATAGCGGGTACGGAGCCTGCTCTGGTGGCTGGACAGGAATCAAATGTGCTCAAGGTCAAGTTATAGTTATTCAGCTTCCATGGAGGGGATTAAGCGGCCGAATAACAGAAAAGATCGGACAATTTCAGGCGCTCCGAAAGCTCAGTCTCCATGATAACTTCATTGGAGGATCAATTCCAGTGGCATTGGGGTTTCTTCCAAATCTTAGAGGGGTTCAATTGTTCAACAATCGGCTTTCGGGTTCAATCCCTCCTTCACTTGGTCTTTGCCCTCTGCTTCAAACTCTTGATCTTGGTAATAATTCACTCACAGGAAATATCCCAGCTAGTTTAGCAAGCTCTACCAAGCTTTACAGGCTTAATGTTAGCTTCAATTCATTGTCTGGTTCAATCCCCATTAGTCTTATGCAATCATCTTCACTCGTTTTCTTTTCTCTTCAACATAACAATCTCTCTGGCCCAATTCCAGACTCTTGGGGTGGAAAAGGTAAAACTTTCTCTCCTCTTCAATCCTTGGCACTTGATCACAATAATTTCTCTGGAAGAATTCCTACTTCTCTAGGCAAGTCAATTGAGCTCCAAGAGGTTACATTAAGTCATAACCAAATTAGTGGGGCAATACCAAGTGAGATAGGTAGACTCTATAAGCTTAGAAGTCTAGATTTGTCGTTTAATTCCATTAATGGAAGCTTACCCATTACTCTATACAATCTGTCTTCACTCACTTTCTTGAATTTGGAAAGCAACCTTATAGATAACCAAATCCCAGAAACCATAAACAAAATACAGAATCTATCAGTCCTCAACTTGAGGAGTAACCAACTTAACGGTCATATTCCAGCCTCTATTGGGAATATTTCCTCTCTTCGACAGCTCGATTTAGCTCATAATAATCTCACAGGAGAAATCCCAGTTTCCCTCGGTGATTTACCCAATCTTAGCTCCTTTAATGTTTCATACAACCACCTCTCTGGCTCTGTTCCAACTCTGCTTTCTCAAAAGTTTAATCCAAGTGCTTTTATGGGCAACCTTCAGCTATGTGGGTATAGTGCTTCAACCCTGTGTCCCATATTACCTCCTGCTCCACCGCCAGAGAAATCGAAAAGTCATGGTCGAAAACTAAATACAAAAGGGATTATTCTCATAGCAGCTGGGGCTCTGTTGCTTGTGTTACTTTTACTCTGTTGTATATTGCTCTGCTGCTTGTTAAGGAGGAGAGCAGCAGCGTCAAAAGCAAAGGATGGTGAAGCTGCCGGGACTGGAAGGGGGGCTGGCCCCACGAGGGACGAAAAGGGGGTCCCACCGAGTGCGAGTGAAGTTGAAGCTGCCGGAGAGACGGGAGGAAAGCTTGTCCATTTTGATGGGCCAATGGTGTTTACAGCTGATGATCTATTGTGTGCCACAGCTGAGATTATGGGCAAGAGTACGTATGGGACAGTTTATAAGGCCACGCTGGAGGATGGCAATCAAGTTGCGGTGAAGAGATTGAGAGAAAAGATTACAAAGAATCAGAAAGAGTTTGAAACAGAGGTTAATGTAATTGGGAAAATTCGACACCAGAATCTTTTGGCTATGAGGGCATATTACTTGGGACCTAAAGGAGAGAAGCTTATTGTCTTTGATTACATGCCTAAAGGAAGTCTTGCAACCTTCCTCCATGGTGAGCCAAATCCCCAACTCATTTTTATTCAGTTTTGAAATGCTTGCCTTATAAAATTGTTTCAATTTTGATGCAGCTCGAGGTCCTGATCAGCCCATTGATTGGCCAACAAGGATGAAAATAGCGCAAGGAATGACAAGAGGGTTGTTCTACCTTCACACCAAAGAGAATATAATCCATGGTAATCTCACGTCGAGCAATGTTCTACTTGATGAGCAGGCGAATGCAAAGATTGCAGATTTTGGCCTCTCGCGGCTAATGACGGCTGCTGCCAACTCCAATGTGATCGCGACTGCAGGAGCATTAGGCTACCGAGCACCAGAACTGTCCAAGCTCAAGAAAGCTAATACAAAGACTGATGTCTACAGCCTTGGGGTTATCATACTAGAACTCTTAACTGGGAAGTCTCCCGGAGAAGCAATGAATGGTGGTGCTGCAGCAGATTTGCCTCAATGGGTAGCTTCAATTGTAAAAGAGGAATGGACGAATGAAGTGTTTGATTTGGAACTGATGAAAGATGCTTCTGCGATTGGTGATGAGTTGTTGAATACTTTGAAACTGGCTTTGCATTGTGTTGATCCATCGCCATCGACTCGACCAGAGGTTCATCAGGTTCTTCAGCAACTTGAAGAGATTAGACCTGAAACCACTCCCAGTTCGGGTGATGAAGGTGGTGTTGCTGGCCCTTCAACAGTAGTAGATTAAGCTAGGCTGCTACTAGACTGCTTTTTTTTCTTCTTCTTCTTTATGGGGTGGGTGGGGGGAATGATTCTTTCATTTATTTAGTAAAGGGTTGGGTTGGGTTGGGTTGGGTTCTCACTGGTGTCTGGTAAATACACTTTTGTGTCGCTTCATCTTTAGAGTTTTGGTTGGAAAAACATCATATGATGTCTCTCTAAACCCTTTGTGAGGAAAAAGTAAAAGTTTTGGTGTGGTGCATTGACACGTTTATTATCACAATTCATATTCCTTCTCATTTAGAGGGTGATAATTTATCTATTTCTCTTTTTCATATCTTCTTACGGACAACTTTTTTCTTTCCCATGAAATCAAGAAATTCTAACCGTTCCACACAAGGGGCGCAACAAGGAAAAAATATACACCACAGGCCCACAGGCATGGCATTTAAGTTTAACCAATTTAAATAAAACAAACAACTCGACTAGAAAGAGAATTGTGCCAAGTTCTCCCCACGTTAAATCGACTCATTGAGCCTGAAACAGACGAATAAGTGCATAAACCGGATAAGATAGGAGAGATACATGAAGCTCGCATAGCTCGTGTTTGTTATAGAATAAAGAATTACAAAATCTAATGTGTGCTAACCTCAGAAAAAATTGGAAAAAAAAAACTATCATAAATAACATTACTGTCCTTGATTACTACAAGTGTACATGAAAATGAGTACAAACTGTAAACAGAAGGGGAAGGAGAAAAAAAACGAGAACAAATATTTACAGAACGTGCTTCAGATGCCATCTTTTGCATAGACACTTGTTTCTTCAGCAACCATCTCCCACACATTTGCCATCTTCTCTGCATATCCTGCCTGCTAACAAGGATAATGTTACTTTTCTTATTCTGATAGTATTGAAAGCATTATAACAGGGTGTCATTAAATTGTGATTATTCAAGAAAAGAATTGCAACGAGTTAGCCACTCCATCTTGCCTGTTCCGCGGGCAAAAATATAGACACGAGCATGCCATTACCAAGTCCAAAACTCACTAATGCAAGTAATAATAAAGAAACTGTTCTGAATCTTCTGACAATTTATTATATATGCTAAAACTGAAGAAATTTTAGTGTCCAAATTTGCTATAACCCTCTACTGCAAGTTTTCTATTGTTCAAAATTATTGCAACTCATTGGTCCTGGATATATTCCATTCAAACAACACAGTCAGCATTAAGATGTAGGTTACATCAGCTCAGGATTAAAACCAGTAATTTGAAACAAAAGTTGGTGATTATAGTTTGGAAATCAAATAAACCAGGCAGTTCAATAGTTTGGACGGAAAAGAAACCAAATAAATATATGCTACAAGGGCTCATGCACCTTTCGCTAAGACAATGCCTTTAATATTCAGGGTAACCAAATTTAAGTTAGCTAGTTAAACCAACATTCAAATAGTGTGGGACTGATACAAACAATTACCAATTAAGCAAAAGATATCATCATTTAATACATAGAATACGCATCTATATTTTATACATAAATGATATACTACTAATGACATAGGAGCATGTATTATACTACCACCGTTACAAAATATACGTTCAATATTGACTTTTAAAAGTCAACTAGAGATATTTTAAAATTCAAAACTGGTATGAATTAATTTAGTTCTTGACCAAAAAAATTGTAAACTATCAAAAAAATACTAATTACAAGATTATTGTTTTCAAAAAGCTAATGGAAAAGTCAAATTTATCTCAAACTGATGGAAAAGTCAAATTTGATCCTTGGGACAGAAAAGGTATTCAAAAAAGTCAAATTTGATCGGGACAAAGAAGGTATTTCTTTTATTCTATTAATTTCAATTTAATGTAATTTTTGTTTCTCCCATTTCTCAAACCATTAATGTTTATCAGTTATAATGTATATACATTGCTTTTATGGAAATTCCTTTGCATTTTTTGATTGTATTGGAATACTAAAATAAGTACTGCCTGTGAAATTATGACACTTCAAGGTGGTGGCTAAGCAGACCAATAAGCGAGTATTTTGGAATTTGGGGTAGATGTGATCATATCGGTCATTGATGTTGTATTTACCGATATCACAGCCTCATCTTGCTGCGGTCATATCATAGCATTTCTCTTGTTCTTTTTTTTCTTATTTAAAAAAAAATAAGGAAAGATCATTATTGAGAAGATGCCAAAGGGGGCATTGCGTTAAAATTACAACTCATGTAATTCAGTTCAGTAAGCACCATTTATCTCAAAACACCAAATAGAGAACAAAAAGAGGGAGTCACCAAAGCCACCTGGAAGGCTTCCTCTAAAACTTATAAAAAAATTGAACCTCAGCTAACACTAATCTCAGTAAAATCAGCGACTAATTATCATTGGATAAGATATAAATTCAATAAAAACCAATGCAAAAATTAAATAGGAGTCGAGATGAATTTACTGTAATTTACCAATGAATCTTTGCCATCAAGAGTTGAGCAATTAAGTATACCTGATTGACAACAAATCCTTTTAACATGCTCAAGAAGTCATCGCGCCTTTCTTTGTCTAATCTTTCAAGTTCAGTCTTATTGATTTCCTACATTATAAACCACCATTAATAATAAGTAACAATCATCTCTCAAAAATTGATAATATAATTCGGAGTTTGAACTTGCAAGTCAAACTCGAGTGAAGTAGTGGAAGCATTGAACCAGAGATTACGGTTTTACTGATTTAAAAAAAGTATAACTAAGATTTTAAAATTAATACATGATGAAAAAGAAGAATCAATCAAAAAATATACTGTACGAGATGGATGAACAAAGTAAATTGCAGTTTATTATCAGATAAAACTGACGAACTTAATGCAGTATATAATGGCTATTATTATAGAGCAAGATGGCCACCAACAAACAGGAATTGGTCAGAAGTAACAAGTCACTCCAGGTTAAGGGTCACCACTCAGCAGTCAGCATTTAGCAACTTAAGCAATAAAGGATTTTTTTTATTGTCAATCTATGGATCTAAGGGGATGTTGACGAAAATCAGCTTAAGTTGTTTAATGACAAATGGGACTCCAAATTCAGCATGGGATAAGCAATCCCAGATTTCATGTTCGAGCTAGATTCGTTTATTAAATGAGCTGTTCGCGAGTTTGACGGATCAAGTTTTGGGCTGAACTCAATTAATTTTTCTCTGAACTTATAGCCCAATTGATTTCTTTATAACCCAAACTGTCCACCAGTCCAATGACCCAACTAAATTATTACTTATTATTGTTTTAAGCCCAGAATCTTGCGTCCTGTCCCTATTCCTATCACTAATCGGCAAACAAAACTCAAAAGCCAAAAATTATTTTCATTTTGTAACTTAGATTCTCTTCTCGCTACCTAGGGTTCCCAAATTCCCAAAAGCCAGTCCCCTTCATCTGCTGAATCTTATCCATCTTTACTCACCTGCATCTTCTAAATCTTCTCCATCACGATTCGCTTGTCTCCCTCGGCTATCTGCTCTCACGGCTTGAAGTCTTGAACAGGTATGTTTTAACTCTCTCTCTCTCTCTTATAATATACATATATATATATATATATATATATATTATACACAAAAATTAGGTTTTATAATATACATATTTTTGTTTGTTTATATATAGTTTACCCTCCCTCCCTCTGTGAATCTTATCCATTTTTTTTGTATACACACAAAAATTATGGGTTTCTCCTTTATCCATCTTTCTCTATTTCTTTGTTTGTTTTTAATCTTTTGATTATTTTCAGAAATATAGGTTTTATACTCATATTATATACACTAATACACACAGATAAAGTTCTATTTTAATCAATGTTCTAAAAGGCACTAGGCGGAAGGCGGGCGGCCAGGGGGGCCTAGCGCCTAGGGGGCCTAGACGGAATTTTTTATTTTAAGCCAATTTTAATATTTTATTTTACATTTATCCAAACAAAACAATAATATAAAGCAAAACAATCTATAATAAAGATAATAAAGGCCTTTACTTAAAGTTCAAACACATATCCATATTGTCAATGTCAAAGTTCAAACAAAAACATGCAATTGTTCAAAGTTCAAACATATCCTTAACGTATTAGTTTTATTCATAAACAAGATTGCGATTAAATAATAAAATTTATAATTTCAAAATTTCATTTCAATATTAAAACTTAAGAATTATATTGAATTAAACTAAATATTACAAATGTATCATCATTTATATAATTTGAAGTTGATACATGTTCAAAAAATTACAACTATAATAAAATTATCCATTTTAACTTGATCTTGTTCACTTCTTGTTGTGATTTGATATGTTACAAACTGCAATACTGCATTATGAATATGGTAAATCATTAGAAAAATAAATATATCAAGATCTGATTTGGGTAGTTATTAAAATAAAAAAAACCTCTCCGCTTAGGCCGCCTAATTTTCTGGTGGGATTTTTTTGCCGCCTTAGGTCTAGGCGAGGCGCCAGGGGAGCCTATTGCCTAGGTGGGGCGCCAGAAGGGGGCCTAGCGCCTAGGCGGGGCGCCATGGGAGGGCCTATCACCTAGGCAGGGCGCCATGGGAGGGCCTAGCGCCTAGGCGGGGCGCCATGAGGGGGCCTAGCGCCTAGGCGGGGCTCCATGAGGGGGCCTAGCGCCTAGGCGAGGCCTAGGCGGAAATTTTTAGAACACTGATTTTAATTATAGTAATTAATAAGTACAAAGTATTATTATTTATTACTTTATTATAATTAAACGAGTCAAGTCGAGTTTACTAGATTCGACTCGTGTTTGAGCAAGCCAAGCTCAAGTAGAATAAGTCATAACTCGAGCTCGACACATTGAGGCTTGATTCGACTCAAACTCGAGACAAATTGAGTAAACTCGACTTGAGCTTAGTCGAGTTGAGACAAGCTTTGTTCGCTAACAAAAGATTCCAATACCTATCCTACCAATGAGTTCCGTAAATTTCAGGTTATGATGCTAATTTGTATTTTCTGTAGTTTGTTTATCCAGCACTTATTTGCCAGTCAAGTTGGAAAGTTTTCCTGTCAACTTCAAGCTCTTTTTAGTTCAGTTTTTTTCCATTTTCCTTATAGGTGGGAGGAGGGCAGGAGGGGTGTTCAGGTTTTGCATTATCCTTTATTAATAGACTGGTTATGTATAAAGTGCAAGACAAGTTGACCCATATTTTATCTTGGCTACACAGTACTTGTAAGTTATAACAGCAACTTACATAACTAGTAATTAACATCAAATATAACAGGTGCAAACAAGATGGCTCGGTTACAATCACTATATAGACTATGAAGAGAAAACATGCTACCTTGATCCGTTCATATTCTCTGACTGCACAACTTTTGGCATCCTCCGTAACTCTTACAGTTTCTTTCAACTCTTCTATTTTTCGAATTCTAGACCTGTCTCCACCAAATATCTTGGATGAAGCAGCTTCAAGCTTTTCAATCCTTGAATTCAAGGACGACAACTCAGATAAAAGAGTTTGTACTGTTAATAAAGCATTTGAACGGTCGGAAAATGCATTGTTAACTGCTAACATCACCCCGAGATAGTCATGGAGCTTATCCTGCAATATTTAAAACAAAACAGATATAACAGAAATATTTTTAAGCCTACCAAACTCCAAATTTAAGAAAAGTGTCTAGTAGGAAGCAGATATTTTTATCAAGCAAATTCCAAATAACAGAAAAGGAACATGATATGTATTTACTGAAGTTCTAAGTTCAATAAAAGATAATATTCCAGTAACTCACCAAATGTTTGACAGTTTGAGCATTCAATTCCCGATACAATCTGCTTGCTTTGACAGCTGCAGTAGCCACATTTTTCATGTCTACAGATCTCACTCTCTGTGAATTAAACTGAGCTTCATCCGTCTCAAACTTTGTTAGCTTAACAAAAGCCAACCCCAGTTGCCCCATTGTCTCCCCTATGTCTTGTTGAGCTTTGACAAGAAATTCAGCCTGCAAAAGCAAAATAAATGAAATTTTCAAAGTCGCGTAGAAATAATTTGGATATTATCATTTATCAACTTCCATTTGAGAAGTTTTCTAAAAGTTTCCAACTTGATGGATGTAAGTTAATAGCATACTTGTCCTTTCCTCTCACAATTAATTAGTTTCCTTTTGCAATTAATTGTCGGCCTAATAAACTAAGAGAAGCTTACATTTTATTTTTCTTCATCTTCGTGTGTGTGTGTGTGTGTGTATATATATAATATCCTTTATCCCTCAACTATGTCTAATCCCTAGAATAAAGGGCCGCAGATACCCCTCGCGCGCACATGAATCCTTCACCAAATAAATTCACAATCCCAAGTGTTTTGAAATACCGTCTGTCAACAAATTAATGTGCCTTGTGAGGTACACCAATTACTAGGAAACAATCTACTATCTCACTTCATAGAGATATTTACTAGCTGCAACAACTAAACCTTTCCCAAAGTTTAGATCTTCAAGTATATTGAATATAAAGCCAAAATACCTGATCAACCATCAAAAGAAAAGAACAAATCAACTGATCTAACCAACACATATCTCAAGCCTTGTCAATGCAGATTCAAGCAGGATTCTTCAATTTGAGGGAACTTTTTCAATAGCTAAATTAATAAACCTCCATAACTAATGCAAAGTTGCAAACACAAAGTTTGTTGCTGTTTTTTAACTTCTGGTACTCTCATATAAAATGAGCATGACTAAAAGGTTGAATCAATTATAAATTGCCACATTAATTCTCACTGAAATTTAATTCCTTGGGCATTATTTTTATAGATAAGCACCCAAACTAAGCACAATCAAATTGAAGTCAAAAGCTGAAACATTCAAACAGACCTGCTGAGATGCATTACTAATTTGGTTCTCAAAATCCTGCAACCTGTCTCTCCTCTCCAAAAATTCTTTATCTTCCTCAACCGCCGGGGGCTTTGTCCCGCCCCAATCGTTCGTCACAGACTGCTTCAACTCCTTAAATATCCTCAACAAATCTCTCCCTCCTTTCGCAGGCTGAGCCACCTCATTCAAATCCACAACATTAGGCATTGATTCCCTACCAAACAATTGCCACGGTAACTTCACCGCCCCATCCAACATTCTCGACGCCACATCCGTACTCTTCAGTAAGGGCAATTTCCCATCCACCTGCAAAAACAGTCTCAATTCCTCACTCCTCTTTATCACCGGATGCGCCACAAGTCTCCTCAAATACTTCTCCAGCGCCGCTCTCCTATGTTCTACAAATTCCATCTTTTGCATCACTTGACTCTCCACCACACTCTTATCCGGCCTAATTGGAATAAAATACCCTCTGTAAGTCTCCGATAACCGGTCCGACAAAGTCACCACATCCTTAAACCGCCTCCGAACGGTGAATTCCGACCCACTGAACTCCGGCAAGTTGGTCCTCGTCGTAATTAGGTATGTAAAATAAGTATTTCCCCCGGGAATAAGCGAATTCGACAGCTCTTCCTCCTTCTGCGGATCCGAAACCGAGATCCGAATGTAATCAGATCCAGACGAAGAAGGCGAAGTTGGGGATAGATCGTGGCCGTTAATTTCTGTACCGTGATCTTCACCGTCGAAGGATCGGAAGATGGCGTCGGCATATGAAGGGGGTTCAAGGAAGGGATTAAATGAATTAGGGTTTTGATGCGATGGGGATGAGCGTAGGGGATCATCGTCGGTGGGGATTTCAGCGAACGGCAGCGATGAGGAGAGATAATGGTGGTGAGGAGATTGATTTTGGCCGTTGGATTGGTCGTGAAGAACTAGGGATTCCATTTGTTCAGGGGCTGTGAAGAGATGGGATTCTTCTTCTTCATAGCCCTGGTTCATCATTTTGATTTGGGTATTTGGTAAAAATCGAAATCTGAAGTGAGGACTGAGGTGAACTGAGTGTATATGTCTCAGCTGTGAAGATAAGATTGGAATAGTGCCGCGTGGGAAGTGGTGAAGGCTACAGGTGGTGGTGAAGGGAGGAGATGGTGGCGGAGCTGCATTTAGTGCCGGAATTTACACGGCGACAAATTTTGATTTTGTTTTGTTCAAACGTGTAAGTAAGCAACACTTTGAAAAGAAAGTTACACAACCTGCTACCATTTTAATGAACATGATAAACTTGGGATTGACGTATTTGTTTTAATTTAATTTAACATTATTTTCGATTATTTTATCATATGATGAGAGATTAATAGTCTTTTCAGTAATCTTATGAACTTTTTTTTTGTCATTTCTAATATTATTTATGATGGATTATATAATATCATGATGAATGTGAAATTAATAATTCTCTCATTTTAAGCTATCAAATGATTTTATGAGACTAATAGTCCCTCTTCAAATGATCAAATTGTTCAAAATAATGTTAAATTAAGACAAATAATATAATTTCAAACATATTTTTTGAAAACAAATATGGACTCACAGTTGTTTCTCACATGAGAGTGAACCTTACTATTTATACGTGGAAAAGTTCGTAAAATTATCAAATTTACTTATGAAAATATTAAATTTACTTATAAAAATATCAAAAAAAAAATTGTAACTTATTTTAGGTAGTAATTTTCTCCGTTTAAAATTTAAATAAAGTGCAACGTTGAAAGTTATACTTGAGAGTTGTTACCATTTGCATTCCGAGTCTGTTTAGACTAATTATAAAAAAGTATAACAGAATTGTTAACAAAGAAAAATTTAAAAATTGAAATTAAATAACCTTAAACCAGAAATAAAAATATAAGAATAGCACCAGAGTATATCTTACAATCGTTTGGATTGGGCTTGTTGGTTGTAGGCCCATCTATTTGGGTTGGTTTGTTTGGTTCTGTCTTTAGTTCTGGCTCGTGTATCATTAGTTGTAATTTTCTGGATTCTCATATCCAATACAATGCTTAGCCCTTCCCTTAGAGCCCAATCTCTCCACAAAATAGCCGAAGTAGGCCACCAAAAACACAAGATTTAGGAACTTGTTTCAAGCTACTAGTATCTAGTATCGGTATGTTAAGACAGAAAGTGAAACTGGTAACCCGGGCTTCCCGATCCCGAAAACAATATCATACCCGCCCGGTCCCCTTTATCCAATTACTCCATTATTTATTAAAAAAAAATTAATTTTTTTAATATTATTTTATACAATTATTTTTAATTCAAAATCAAACAACATGCAATATTTTTATTACTAGCAACATATTATATTATTAATAGTACGAATTTATAATAAAATAACATAAACAAGTATATAATTATATATATATATATATACAACATACTAATTTAAAAAAAATTATATATACATATAATCGGGTCAGGGGCAAGAGTGAGAGGGTATATCTCATACCCGACCTTAACCCTATAACGTTTAAAAAATCAGGCCCCATTAAGATCGGATTCGGACAGGCCTCGTCGAGTTCGGGTGAAATTGTCAGGCCTAACTTCGACGCGATAATAAATTAATTAAATTCAAAGTATTCTCTTATTTTATTTTTATTTTTTTCTTTATCTTTATTTGATGTGCTTGATATTAATAAATGAACTTCTCACCTTTTTATTAGAAACTACTTTTACCGCACACACATTACCAATGTGATTTATTGTACAATGATAAGAAAATGAGAGAATAAGTGAAGAAAAAGGACAAGAGAGTGATGGAGAGAAAATAAGAATGAAAAAAAATAAATGGAAGTGTCAAAATTATTACAGATTAAAAGGTTAAAAATGAAAACCAAAAAGACTTCATTTTGGTGTTGACAAAAAAAATAACTACCTCAAATCCCTCCCACTTTATAATATACTCTTTCCATTCTTTTTTACTAGTTGCTTTAGATAGTGAAATTTGTTTTTTTTTCACTTATCATTTATAGATTTCAAAAAAGTATTAATGATTTAATTTTTTATATTATTCTTATATTAAATACAAATTTATTTATTTTTCATCTTTTTAATAAATTTTAGAACGATAGTATTGAGATTTTATAACTATTTTGATAAATAATGATAAAATATTAATTGTATTTTTTAATCTTTATATTTTTTCCTAAAACGACAAATAAAAAAGAACAGAGAGGATATTTAGATATAGATATAAATTTTCAAAGTCACAATCCCTTATATATTTTTAGTTTCCTAAAGACGTTATTCTATTCACCATTGTTTTCTTCCATTTATTTAGTTTCATAAGATGCTAGATTTTTTAGGAGGATGTATTTAATAAAGACTTTTTAAAAAAAAATTAACTGACAGATTTTTGTAGAGTTTAATGACTTTTAAAGATTCCATGAACTAATTAATAGATTTTTATAGATTTTTTACCAAGACTTTGGTAAACTTTTGTATACTTCTAATATATCTTGCAGTTTATTTAATTGTTAAAAAGTCAACAAAGATCTTATATTTTAGATGAAATGAGTATAATATTAAATAATATTATAATATTTTGACCATGTCACAATCTAATTTGAAATAAAAGGCATTGTTGAAGTTGAATTATTAGATCATACCCAATCTATTATAAGAAAATATCCTATTTCATAAAAAAAATTCATTTTGTAGTAACAGTAATATAACATAACAATCTCGATTTTAAAATTGTTCATTATCGTTTTCCTATCAAGTCATTATTATTAAACTAACAATTTATAATTTTCAACAAATAATAAAATTAACAAATTTATTGCTTTTAAAAATGAACATAAAATAAAATACCTCCTTAATACTTACAAATATAATAAATGAGCTTTTTTTATGGGAGAAAAGAAATATAAAATGATATTAAAATATTTGTTATCTCCATTTATACCCATGGTTCTATTTGGAACCCTTAAAGCTACTCCCTCTTTTTAAGCCCCTCCTCTTTTTCTCTCTCCTCACCTGTTATAAATAGGCATTTGCTCTATCTTTGTTTCATCTTCTCTATCTCTTTCTCCTTTGTTCATCTTATCCCCTTTTCAAATATTTTGAAGTCTTTGGAAATCTTTAGAGATGAGGTCAAACTTTGGATATGAGTATCTCTTCTTTTAAAGTCTGCTCTACCATATGATAGAAATCTGAAAAAACTATGACTTCTTGAATACCAAAATACTTTTATAGACTTTGTAAAAGTCTTGATTCAATATCATCTTATAATTGAATATCAGTAAACTTTTATAAACTCTTTAAATGTCTTAATTGAATACAACCAAATTTTAAAAGTCTTTAAAAGTCTTAATTAAATACACACTTCTTACTCTCTGTTTTTTTAATTAATCACAATTATAATAACCCCATTTGTTTTACAAAAAAAGTACCATTTCTGACTTTTAGAGGTCATTTTAGAAAAAAATTATATATTATTATGAATTGATTTGCTTTTCAATAGGATAATACAATCATAATTATTGTAATTTATCTAAAAAGTACCATTGATCACAAAATTTATCATTTTTAAAAATTACAAAATTTTAAACATTTTCTTTAAAATGTATGAAACTGTGGGACATAGGTTGAAATTTATATTGCACACAAAACTTGTGATCCGCTGAGTAGATAGATAAACCATCAGGATTAAACTAAACTTTAACCCTAAAATTAATTTGCACCCTAAATTCCTTAAAATTTGAGTTTCAATACAATTTGTGCCTGTTGCAATAAAATATAGGGTGCAAATTAATTTGATGTAGAAAGTGCTTAGCTAAGGGTGCAAATTATTTTGAAACTCAAAATTTATGATGCATTTAATTCAAAATAAAATTTAGGGTACATATCGATTTTAGGGTTAAAATGAGGGTGCAAATTGGAGATTACTAATCCTCTTAATCAAGATCAGTGATCATTTAATGTATGATTAATTTTTCTCATCACACATAACAAATTAATGCTAATTCATTGAATAAACCATTATTATAAATCTAAAACAGCTTTCATTAGCACATGAAAACACACGACACAACTGTAGCTGGTCATAACGTAAATGGGAAATTAATATTAACTAAGACAATCTTTGTCCGCGTTAATTCGGCTTAATTTTCTTCTCTCCCTAGAACATGCAATGCTAATGATCACATTAACCTAAGAGTTTGCTAATCTGTCATAATCATATCGTTAAGATTTCTGATAAAGTGATAACAATACGATGAGGACGTTAACATCTTCAATATATTTAAGTTGAGAAAGTGGCTTAATTACACTATCTGCGTTTGGATCGAGAATGGAATGGTGAGCGGAGTGATTCATTCCATTCCTAACTGAAATTGAAATGAGTCATTCCATACCCTTCTTCAAATAATAAAATTCACAAATTGGATAGAAATGAGAATGACTTTCTTTCCAATGGAAAAACCAAACATAATTTTTTTCATTCACATGGGAATGAGTCATTCCATTCCGTAGATGAGCACGTAACATCTTCAGTATATTTAAGTTGAGAAAGTACAGCGTTTGGATCGAAGGAATGGCATAGAGAATGAAATGGTGAGCGGAGTGATTCATTCCATTCCTAACTGGATGAGTCATTCCATATCCTTCTTCAAGAAATAAAATTCACAAATTTGATAGAAAAATGACAATAGTTTCGATTCCAATAGAACAACCAAACACAATTTTTGTTCATTCCAACCTTGATTCTATTGCAAACGTAGTATGAAAACGCAGCTCAAACTTATAATAAAGATTCACACCCACCCATAACTAACTGCTAATGAAAACGAATGCCAAACAACAAAGAAACAGCAAGGAAATTATTGATCGAAGCATATACTTAAAAACAAAAGCATCAGACAAACAAGTTTGGGGGTGGGGGTGGGGGGAGGTGGGAGGTGGGGGCAACCTTTTGGCACTTGAATCAAATCAGTGTTTCGATTTAACAACTTTTTTCATTGATTTTCTTCTTCAAATTTCGACTAAAAGCCTTTTAAAGTCGATAACAGAACTTTACCTACTTGGGCATATATATGTTTTCGCTGTCGTTTAACAATCTAATCTCCACCTCCCTCCCTCCCTCCCATATATGCTTATGCTTAGATTACAAGAGACTAAAAGACTTTTTTGGGTTTCGCATGGAATATGTCTGTCGAAATATTAGTTCTAAGAGAAGAATCTAAATTAGTTTTGTGACGTCTCATTTTCCGTCCCAGGTGTATATATATAATGCTCTCCACCAAAACCTTATTTATTTACAAAGTTAACCAAGCCCCTCATGATTCAATAGTAAAAAAATTACTGGATGCATGAGGTCTTGGGATCCTTTCTTGCCAACTTTATGATATTTTTACGCAATATACACACTTTATGTTCTTCAAAATATATAGATCGTTTCTTTTTACATTAAAATTAACATTTCTAAGGAAGTAAATATAACATAAACGCATGAGTTCTTCTCTGTTATCTAAATTTTAACCCTAATGAGCTATTAGACTGAAACAATTCGAGAAGATAAAAAAGCATGCATCAAGGACATAGGTCAGGGTTTAAGGCTTTCTTTTCTGCTAGTCGGAGACGATCTCCGAAGGATTGGTCCGTTAACGGACCGGCCCGTTTTTGAACTGGCATATATATATATATATATATAGGGAGCTAATCCATGACAATCGGTTGCTGTAGCAACCTACTTTATCCCAGCCGCTACTCCTTGTAGCGGTTTATGTATCAATTTAAAGTCAAAGCAATTAAGTACGGTGGGCCCCATTAAGAGAAAAAAATTCTCAAGCCGCTACTCCTAGTAGCGGCTCTTTCAATTCCTTTGTCCCACTTTTTTTGTCACTTCCATTATATTAATCTTCTAAAATTATATTATTATAATAATAATATTAATTGTTTGATTTATTAATAATAATAAATAAAATTATAAATAATAATTAATTGTTTGATTTAATAAATATAATAATATTAATTATTTGATTTATTAATAATAATAATAGTAATAATATTAATTGTTTTATTTAATTATTATTACCTTAAATTAAATTAAATTATTACTATGTGTAGTAGTTGGGGAATAAAATAATAATAATAGTATTAATAATAATAATAATATTAATAATAATAATAATTTAATTATAAATAATATTTGACTCTTGGCATTGTAATTTGACTCTTTTTGTGGAAGGAACGTTAGAAGTATAGAAATTGAAAACAAGTTTAGAAGGTATATCATTAGAATTTCTAATGACTTCAAGTTATATCATTAGAATTAAACGTTTCTTAGAATTTTTATATTTCTAAACTTCTAATGAATTCAAGTTATGTATATCATTAGAATTAAACATTAGAATTAGAAATATAAAAATTGAAAACAAAAATGACATATATAATGACTTCAAGTTATATATATCATTGTAACTTGTTTTCAATTTTTATATTTCTAATTCTAATGTTTAATTATTTATTTTTCTTCAGAATCACTACGGGATATTTTAAATTTTAAAGTTGATGGGATTTGTTTTATTTTGAAAATTATAACTAATCAATTAGTAGTATTTTACATAATATACAATTATTATTATGTGTGTAGTGTGTTTTTATATTTCTAATTCTAATGTTTAATTCTAATCTATTAAATATACTAAATTGCAGTACATAACACCATTGCATGACAATTGTCATTCCCAAATAGCAACATATGTCCTACCTAATTAATGTGCTCATCCATTACTAATTAATGTGCTCACCCATTACTAATTTAATAATAATTAATGTGCTCATCCATTACTAATTTAATAATAATTAATGTGCTCATCCATTACTAATTTAATAATAATTAATGTGCTCATTCATTACTAATTTTTATATTTCTAATTCTAATGTTTAATTCTAATGATATACATAACTTGAAGTCATTAGAAGTTTAGAAGTATAGAAATTCTAAGGAACGTTTAATTCTAATGTTGAATTCTAATGATATAACTTGAAGTCATTAGAAATTTTAATGATATACCTTCTAAACTTGTTTTCAATTTCTATACTTCTAACGTTCCTTCCACAAAAAGAGTCAAATTACAATGCTAAGAGTCAAATTTTATTTATAATTAAATTATTATTATTATTAATACTATTATTATTCTTATTATTATTAATACTATGATTATTATTTTATTCCCCAACCGCTACACATAGTAATAATATTAATAATATAATTTAATTTAAGGTAATAATAATTAAATAAAACAATTAATATTATTACTATTATTATTATTAATAAATCAAATAATTAATATTATTATATTTATTAAATCAAACAATTAATTATTATTTATAATTTTTTTTTATTATTATTAATAAATCAAACAATTAATATTATTATTATAATAATATAATTTTAGAAGATTAATATAATGGAAGTGACAAAAAAAGTGGGACAAATGAATTGAAAGAGCCGCTACTAGGAGTAGCGGCCGCTACAAGGAGTAGCGGCCGGGATAAAGTAGGTTGCTACAGCAACCGGTTGCTATGGATTAACTCCCATATATATATATATATATATATATATATATATATAGAGAGAGAGAGAGAGAGAGAGAGAGAGAGAGAGAGGATGGATACTTAAAAGTACATATTTTTTTTTAATGAGCATCCAAGTCCGAAGAATTCTTGAACAGGCAACCTAACTTGTGTATTAGGAGTATTTATTTAAGTTGCTGTCATTATAAGAACTCTAACAGAATTGTTGTTAGAACCAGAGCAGTCATTCATGTCTGTAATCACAGTTTGTTAAATTCGTCACCTAATTGAAAGAAGACTTTCTGGACTCATGCTGACATCTAATATGCTGTTTTAGTCCACATTTAAACCTAAACTAATTAAACTATGTGCTTTCTACCCCCACCTTACGTGCGTCTCATTATTTCATTAATCAATGGACCAATTTAGAGGGTCAATGAGGCATCAAAATGACCATTCCTTTTGGAATTCCATTCCCCCTCTCCCCCCTACCCCATAATTATAACAAAAATGAAAAATTTAATCATAAGGATAAAACTACGTCATTTTGTTAAGTAGACTTGGAGGTTGTTTGATTAACACTGAATGGCTGACCGATTCAGCCATTCAGTGCATTTGTTTTGAAAAAAAATTGTCTGAATAGCTGAATTGGTCAATCATTCAGACGATTTGGGCTGGATGGGTTAGAGTCATTTTTGTTACCGAATGGGCTGCTAAATGAAGTTTTTTTTACACTATTAACTATTATATTAAGTAATATTAAATAAATTTACAACAATTTTGAATTTTTTCAGAAGGATAAAATAATAAAAATCTGTTATTCAGATGTTTCAGATATGTCAATTATCAAACAATTTTTTTCATTCAGATTCAGATTCATTCAATTTTTATCAAACACTCCCTTGGCCAAGTTTAGCTAATACATACCTTAAATAACATTTTCCATATATATATATATATATATGAAAATATTTAACTTATTTTTGTTAATATTTGAATTTAAATTAAAAATGCATTTGTACGCAATTTTTCGAACTAAAAATGTTTTTAGTCCAAATAAATGATGCCTCTAACTTTAAGTGGACACATCAATTTATTTTCACGCGCATTGTTAAATTCTCTTTGGCACCGAATTAATGTAAAGTAATAATGAATAATCATCGCATAAAACCAGCTATCGCATGACAAATAATCATTGTTCGATCAATCAAATATATTTGGGAGCACCATAAAGTAAATAAAACTACCAAAAATTAAGTGCAGACTTTGGAGAAAATCCCTCCCCTTGGATAAATAAAAAAAATGGGTTTCACCCTTTTTGTATGCAGGGATTAAAAGAATTAGAAAATTGGAGAAATTTAACTTTTTGGCACTCGAAGAAACATGAGATATTCAATAGCCAAAAGTGAAAACCCAATTGGATTCTAAAGCTAAAACATATGATAATGATGCTTTGTCCAAATTCAACCCCAATTAGCAGACTTGACAAGCAAGCATTGATGAAATTTAGAGCTTTGTATAGGCTAGTGGGTGCACCAACTCCTCTAGATTTGAACTAAGTTTTGCCCCCAGACCATCATGCTGAATCAGAACCTAATCTGCCAACCTCAAACCACCCTTTCGAGCCTTTTCTTCTGCTGCTATAAAAGAAAATCCCATTTCCCACAATTTCACAAGCTATAAGCATTACTACAACATTCTCCATCATTTATTTAGCAAAAAAAACAAAGCAAGCAAAATATGGAGGCTATCAAGAACATTGCCAGACCATTGTGTTCTTTCTTCTTCTTAGGCCTATTTTTTCTTTTCGCAAATGCATTGTCATTGGAAAATGCAAAAACTCATCATCATGACTTTGTTGTATGTTTTCTTTCTGAGTTTCCTTACTTCTACATTTCATTTATCTCCTGGGATACTAACTGTTTGGCATCAAATAGGTTCAAGCAACCCCAGTGAAGAGGCTGTGCAAAACCCACAACACCATTACGGTCAATGGGCAGTTCCCGGGACCAACCTTGGAAGTGAATAATGGTGACACTCTGGTGGTCAAAGTTACCAACAAAGCTCGCTATAATATCACCATTCACTGGTAAATTCGTGAATAAGGATGGAGTTTATTAACAGATAATTATGATGTTAAATTTTTAAGTGCCAAGTGAAGCAAAAGCACTACTGCATGACCTATATCTTCATGCACATTATTCCATAAATTTTTCAAGAACCAAGCGACGCTAAAGCACTACTGCATGAGCTATATCTTCATGCACATTATTCTTATTCTTTTTACGCAAAAAATATTTCAGGCATGGCATCCGACAGATGAGGACAGCATGGGCCGATGGACCTGAATTTATCACTCAATGCCCAATTAGACCAGGAGGGAGTTACACATATCGGTTCACAATTCAAGGGCAAGAAGGAACACTTTGGTGGCATGCCCACAGCTCATGGCTCAGAGCCACTGTTTATGGAGCTCTAATTATTCACCCCAAGGAAGGAGATTCCTATCCATTCACAAAGCCAAAGCGTGAAACACCTCTTCTTCTGGGTAACTATATATTACTAAAAGACTTCTAATTGGCATGTAATTAACTGCCTCGGTTCACTATAAAACATAAAGCTACAAACTCTACTAATAATTGATGCTTTTTCATCATTTTTATTATTACATTTAATATATATTGGAATAAATATCTTAGTACCTGAATCAATGGTATAATGAAGAGGATGATGATGACCAGGTGAATGGTGGGATGCAAACCCAATTGACGTTATCCGAGAGGCCACAAGAACAGGAGCAGCTCCAAATGTGTCTGATGCATATACCATCAATGGTCAACCCGGTGATCTCTATAAATGCTCCAGAAAAGGTCCGCTTCTATAAACCTTGGTTCTATCCCCTGTTCGGCTAACTCATAGATGAATTGACTATGATCCTATAAAATAATTCCACTACTCTTTTTTGATGTAGACACCGTGATAGTTCCAGTGGATTCTGGCGAGACCAATCTCCTGCGTGTCATCAATTCTGCACTGAACCAACAGCTTTTCCTCACCATCGCCAACCACAAGCTCACAGTTGTGGGAGCCGATGCCTCCTATGTTAAACCCTTCACCACTAAAGTACTCATGCTGGGACCAGGTCAAACAACGGATGTACTTATCAGTGCTGATCAGCCACCAGCTCGATACTACATTGCAGCACGTGCTTATGCCAGTGCCCAAGGTGCACCATTTGACAATACCACCACGACAGCCATCCTTGAATATAAGACTGCAGCTTGTGGAGCCAAGTGTGCAACTACCAAACCTGTTTTCCCTTCTCTACCAGCATTTAATGATACAGCAACTGCAACAGCCTTCACTACCAGCTTCAGAAGTCCCAGAAAAGTCCAAGTGCCCACTGATATTGATGAGAGCCTTTTCCTCACAGTTGGTCTAGGACTCAACAGGTGCCCATTAGGTACCAGGGCTAGAAACTGTCAGGGTCCAAATGGAACTCGCTTCACTGCAAGTATGAACAATGTTTCTTTTGTACTCCCATCGAACTTTTCCTTGCTGCAAGCACATCAGCAAGGTATACCCGGAGTTTTCACAACTGATTTTCCAGCAGCTCCGCCGGTAAAATTTGATTACACTGGTAATGTGAGCCAGTCACTCTGGCAACCCATCAGGGGAACTAAGGTGTACAAGTTGAAATATGGATCAGCAGTGCAGGTTGTGTTACAGGGTACAAGTATCTTCACAGCTGAGAACCACCCAATACATCTCCATGGATATGATTTCTACATTCTCGCAGAAGGGTTTGGAAACTTCAATCCTAAAACTGATACAGCCAAATTCAACCTCGTTGATCCACCTCTTCGTAATACAGCTAGTCTACCTGTCAAAGGATGGTCAGTCATTAGATTTGTTGCTGACAATCCTGGTAAGACAAACAAGTTTACAATTATCTACATTTGTGTCAATTTTTTCTGATATATTTTAGCCAAACTTAAAAGCCTTCATTTCTTCATTTGGCAGGAGTTTGGCTTTTGCACTGTCACTTGGATGTTCACATCGGTTGGGGTCTCGCAATGGCTTTTGTTGTAGAGAATGGAGTTGGGGAATTGGAGTCTCTACAGAAATCTCCGGCAGATTTGCCTGTGTGCTGATATCAACCACAGAATCATTACTCAAGATTAATTCAGAACGGCCTATAACATGGTCGATATTTTTCTGGTCATATTATATGAGTTCAATATTGTTTTCCCCACATTGGGGCTAGTTCCTTCTTTCAATTTTTATTTTTTTATAGATAAACTAGGTCAAGAATATTAGTTTTGTGCTTGCAACACGGAGCACCATGTCTGTTAGGTTAGACCCAATATGTTTCTTGGTTATAGCTGTTTTGTTTTAAGAGTTAAGTAACAACCTTTTTGTGGTATTTAAATGATTTTAATTTTTCATTTGATTTGCATCATGTGTAGCAAACCCAAGTAACTCTATTCCTACACCAATTAAGAACAATAAGATCCAGTCAAGGAGATATGAAAGAAACTATGTGCTACTCCCAGAGTCCCATTTTACAAGAAAAAAATGTTCCACAAAAAGAGTCCTCTTTTTCATTAATCATAGTGTAAAATGAAACAATAACCATAAGCTTAACATCACAATTTCACTACCATCCACAACTACTAAACTAGACACGTTATAAGTAGGGATAACTATGGAAGATAAATATATTTTTAAAGTTTGCAAATTGGACTCTTTTTGTGTAACGAAGGGAGTATCTAGCAAAAGCATATTACTCAGCCAAAAAATAAAGGAAAATAAAAGAGAGAGAAAGAAAAGAAAAACAAAACAAAAAAAATTAAGCAGAAAAGAAAAGACTAAAAACCAGCATCGGAGAGAACCTAAGAGCTAGGCAAAAGGATACACATGTACAAAGAATATTACCCACAGTTTCAGACAACCATAGCTCCACCACCAGTGAAACAGAGGGATGTTAGTGCATAGTACTCACCTATCTAATACATATACATATACCCAAAGAAGACATACGACTCAGCTAACACAATTGACATAGTAATAATTATAATACCCTGGTTAGTTTAAGAGTATGAAGTAAAGCAGGGGAATGATAAGACTAATCTATGACTATGAGAATCCAGAAGATGGGATTGAGAATTAGAGGAAAAAGTTTCTTTACAAGGGAATATGTCAATGATATTAGATCGTCTGGCGTGATATACTGTTTCAAATTATTCCAGAATTATTATTCAAAATATTTGAGATCCGGAAATATAAAGTGATTAACTAATTCTACCAAGATTCATATTCTTGGTGAAAAACTTGGTATAATTATTAGACTGCGTTTGGCTAGGTTAGAGTTATTTTTGCTGACTAACAAATATCATCATATAAGCAGCCCCTTATATGGCTCATTTGGGATTGAGACTACACCTAATGTTAAAGTGTGGATAATTGGTTTTCTACATGAAGTTAAGAACTACCTTAAAACTAAAGAAATATTGTTACCTATCAAAATAAATAAAATTAATAACAATCTTATAAAATTCAATCCCTTGCCAAGAAACTCAGATTGTAGTCATGTGTATCGAAAATTCCAGTAAATGAATGGATAGATATTCTTAGAACTAGATAAGGACAACACCATCTCAATACCACTAATTGAGAGATAATAAAACCATATAGGGATAGTTCATAACAAAGCAAACCTCACAGAATAACAGTTGCAATTAGCATCTATAAAATTCATGAACTTTATAGGATAACAAATAAGCATATCTGAAAAGCTACAAAATTATTTACCAAAAAAAACTACAAAATAATGACGTGGATGTGCAATCATCATAAGAATTACTCAAAAAGAGACCTGGGTTTTATTGAAAAAAGAATATAATTAATTTAATTTACATTAAGCTGAAAAAAAATAGAAGTTAGAGCTAACAATCAGCTTTTGGAGATTATGTAGAGTGAAACACACCTTGCTCCCATGGCGGAGACTGGAAAGACTAAAATTTAGATTTTGGTGAGGTTAAATCCGCACTTCATATTTAGGAAATGTTTCCAACAGTTGGGTTTCGTTTTTTATTGAACCCCTACTCTCCTTCGCAATGGGTTGGATTCCGTTCTCGACCAGTCGATTGGAACAGAGAATACAAACCGACCGTCGACTGATGGACTTGAATTTTCAATGTTATCAGGTGGGATTTGGGAAAACAAAAACAAAAGAACATGTGAATATTAGGTTTGGGTGAGTTTTTATATTGAATTAAAAACATTTTAAAATTAAAAATATTTTGATGTTTGGCTCTACAACTTTTAGTGTCATGTCTTCCAAAATGAAGTTATGTTTTATAATGACTTATAAATCCAAATATAAGTTGATTTAAGTTTTGATTTATAAATAAAAATATTTGATATTAATTTGACTTATAAATTAAGTTTAAATAAGTTATGAAGGTGTTCAATTCAAAATGGTTTATAAGTCAAAATAAATGTAAAGATTACTAAAAACGATATTAATAAAAAGAGAGGCAAAATAGAAAAATGATAAAATAGACATTATATTTTGTCAAACTAACTTATTTTTAAATGACTTGTAAGCTATTTTTAAATAAGTCACAAATAGTTGTTTATTTTATTTATACTTAAAACTCAACTTATAAGTCAAAAATAAGTGGTTGTCAAATACCTTAACAGTGAAAAATAACTTATCAGTTGGTTTGACCAACTTATAAGTTATTCCCGAACATAACCTACATCTGTTTTTACCATATTTACTATATTTTCCCCTTTTTTACTAAATTGTCAGTTCTATTGTCAATGTAAAATTTAAATTACACATATCAAATAATTAAATTATGTGTATTAGATTACTGGTACATACTTTGTATCAGTAAGTTTTAAGTTGTCGGTTATTAATAACAGAGATTGCAAGATATGATGGTCACTTTAGAAAAAGATTGAGATTAATTTTGTCTAATAATTTTTAATTTCAAATGGTAGGAATTATAATACTATAGACCAATAAAACATGGTATTAAATAATCCTTCATCTTAAGTTATTTTATAATCTAAGACTAATAGTCCCAAATTCAAATTTAAAAATAAACAAAACACTTAAAATTAATAAACTTATCTTAAATGTAATTTTTGCAAACAAACGTAGCCTTACAGATATTTAGAGGTCCTTCTTTCTCCTTGCAGTCATCCACGTGGCGCACATGCTGCCCTACCTACATTGTTGTTCTTGGGTCCCACTTTATCCATTATTACCACTAATGTCGGCTTTGATCCACCCTTTACTTTCTTGTGTAATGGGTGCTGCCAAGCAGCAATCTTCCGAGATTGTTTCACCTGGAAGATATTTTAGAGTATTATATTCTTCCTCTTGTATTTAAGAATATCCTACTAATATTTACGATTTTTTAAAAATAAATAATAATAATAATAATAAGTGATAAATTTAATATTTCTCATTGGCTTTTGGTAATTTTTTATTTTTATTTTTTGTTTTTATCTTTTGAAGTTGAAAGAAAATTATATTACATCATAAACAGAATGCACGTATAAATAATTCGTCATCTACTGTCATTTATAAATTTAATTATTAATATATTTTTATATTCAAAATTGATGTTATTCAATTAAATTTTTGTGAGAAAACCTATCAATTAGCAATACAGTTTTAAAATGATTACAATATTCATAATTGTATTGATTAATACTTATTTTAATTTTGAGTTTAAAAAAATATATTAATTTGAGGTCAATAAATTAAAAATAGTGTCATACTTTGGTCCTTGGAATAGAGGAGTACTAATATTCTGTTAAGAATAAAATTTAATTAATTTTAAAGTTTATTACAAAAAATGTCATAAGAAAGAGTTTAATATATATAGTTTTAAAGTTATGCACAAGAATTAAAAAAATAATTGTATATCATTAATTATAATATCAACTGTCTATAATATCCTTAAGTTCTCATAATTATTATACTTATTTTGTACTATCTTTTATCTGTAATATTTTACCATGAGAAGTAATTTTAAAAATATGATAATTAATTCTCTTAAATTATATAAAACGATAAATAATTAAAAAAATAAAATTATGTAAAATTACATATATTAAGGGACGTAGAAAAAGTATTTTATAATAAATTACAATATGGGTAAAAAGGAGCTGGAAAAGTTAGTGGTTGATACTTGCGCTTGATTTTAACAGTGTCTTTGACTCTTTGCTAAAGCCCGAAAGGTCATTTTAACATGTGTTTTTAAGGCACATGCTAAGCACACAGTTTAAGATAATATTTTTTTGAACTCTGTGTATATTCCTTTGATTTTTGCATTTGTATCAAATTCAAAGGAATATGCATATAATTCAAGAGAATATTCCCTTAAACTGTATACTTAGCATGTTCTCTTATGACACATATTAAGAAATTCCAAGCCCGAAAACCAATTGGATAGTGTTTTCCTTCAAATGTTTTGATACGAGCTTTTTTAGCCTCAATCAAGGATTTTACAAAATAAATATAGTCCGTTGTTTAATATAATTTATTTTAGAGTTGTGCATAAATATTAAAAAATAATTGTAAAATATTAAATATAATATTAATTATCTATATTGTCCTTGTATTTGAAAAAGAGATCGTTATTTATTGGATGGAGAATAGTGAGAGAATCAAAAATATATTTAATACTTAGGGTACTATTGAAAAATAAGCAATTAATACTTACTTGAAATTCTCAAAACGACTTATATTAAGAGACAAAAATATTTTTCTAAAACGACTTATATTAAAGAACGGAGAAAGTACGTGACTTAAATAATGAGGTTTCTAAGATCCATTAAAAATTGTTTTAGGAGATATTTATAAGTTCCGTGTAGAAGTAAATACAAGAGAAATTACTTACTTTTTAAATTATAAGATTATTATTAATTTTTAAAAGTTAATTTAAGAGTTTTTCAAATTTAAATTTAAGATATTTTATTAAAAATTATGAAAAAATTGAAATTTATAATCAGCAGAACTTTTTATATAGTTTACGATAATTATCATTACATTAAAAGAATTCATGTTAATTTTTAATTTGAAAATATTTTAAGCTGATTTTAAAAAATTAATAATAATTTTTAATCTACAAAATAAATAGAGTTCTCATTTTTTTTGAATTAGGAAAAAATCGTTTGTTTTACTTTTCATGATTTATTTGGAAAAAACAATAATCAGGGTTATTTCACAGTCAAAGACATGGGCTGGGTCAGAGTCAATGAGGCCTGACTTCCTTCTAGAACCATCTACTCATGAGTTACTAGTGTAATACTACCGGCAAATACTACAAGACTTAGGCACCAAGAAAAGGACGTGGTTGTGCAATCCGTGTGGCTCGGGAAACTTCCACTGACAGCTGCCTAAACTCCCGGTAGCCTGGGGGCCACGTAATCACCATTTTATATTGAATCCTTTTAACATGTGCCTTTAGGACACATGCTAAACACACAATTTAAGAGAATATTTTCTTGAATTGTGTGCATATTCTTTTAATTTCTGTATTTGTATAAGTTCAAAAAAATATGCATACAAGTCAACAGAATATTCACTTGAACTGTGTGCTTAGTTAGAACACATGTTAAGAAATTTTTTTTATATTTACTTAATGTAAAGGAAATATCTGGGTGTCTAAACTCCCGGTAGCCTGAGCGCCACGTAATCACCGTTTAATATTTACTTAATGTAAAGGAATTAAGGAAATATCTATCGCCACGTAATCACCATTTAATGTTTACTTAATGTAAAGAAAATATCTAGAGAAGGCTATAAATACCTCCACCAGCTCCTGCTTAACAAGGTTTCTGATTTTGCTCAACAACAATTACAGCTTTTCTCCCCAAAAAAACTCCAACACCGGATAAATTAAATTGATAAACCCTAGATTTCTTAACAACAACGCAAGCTTGTCGATTAGGAACGAAGAGAGGAGGGACTGGCAATCGCCGATTTGGAACGAACACAGGAGGGATTGTTTTTCAAGGCGCATGACGTCGAATATCATTCAGAGGTATGTTAATTTTGAATCTCTTATGTCTGTGATTACGTGTTGATGTTTTCGTGTCGTTGTTTCACCAATTTCTGGATATAATATAATATGATCTACCTCAAATTTCTTGTTCCTCATGGAGGCTCGAGTGTAGATTGAGTGTGATTTTTGGGGTTTTGGGGTTTGGGACTTAGGGTTTTGTATTTGATTATTATGATTCCCCAATGTTTTATTTGAACAAGGACCAGTTGTGGGGGGATTTTGATATATTGCCTTAAGATTTATGGTATGCATGATTATATTTATTACCCAGTTTCCGTGTTATAATTTTGATTTGAAATTAGTGGTGGGTGCTGTTGAAATGCTGTTCAGGACCGAACAATTAGGGAAATGTTAAAATTGTTGAACCTTATACCACTTGGATAGTTATGGCTAAAATGGTTGGGTGTTTGCTTATTATCTATCATCTTTGAAGGGCAAAAAGTCCATGTTATGTGTTGATATGCAATGCCTCTCTAGCAGTGGTTGAGTACTTGAGCCGTTATCTAAGTTTTGTGTATAGAGAACACATGGATGTCTTGCCTTTGTTTATTGTGCTAAAAGGGAGTTCGTATTGCTTTGCAGAAATTGTATGACGGGTCTTCTTGATCAAGCTTCTAATATGGCTTCCCTGCCCATGGATTACTCAAGAAAGAGGAAGTTACGGGGCAGAGCAGAAGGATCCAAAAGTGTAGCGGAGACGCTTGCTATGTGGAAGGATTACAATGACAGACTTGATTCTTTGGTTGGAAAAGGTGAACTCACGCGTAAAGCTCCTGCCAAAGGATCTAAAAAAGGATGTATGAAAGGTAAAGGAGGACCCGAGAATTCGCATTGCAACTATAGAGGTGTAAGGCAGAGGACATGGGGCAAATGGGTTGCTGAAATTCGGGAGCCACACAGGGGTAATAGGCTTTGGCTAGGTACATTTGGGAATGCTCTGGATGCTGCTCTTGCCTATGATGATGCTGCAAGAGCAATGTTTGGCCCTTGTGCACGACTCAATCTTCCGGATTCTAGCTCATGCAAGGAATCTTCAAATGGATGTTCAGTCCTGAGTCCATCATGTTGTGATTCAACTACATCTTCTACCCACTCTGAGGTCTGTGGCAATGAGGATCCGATGGCAAAGTTTGATGCTTCTGAGACTAAAAACAATGACGGGGAAAGTGAATCAGCTATAGATGGTGGTTGGACTCTTAAAATGCAGGAAGCAACTGTGCCAATGCGTGAAGTGAAGAATGAACCAATGGAGCTGAAGAAGGAATCCATGGCTAACAGTGATGGTGTTAAACTCAACCTGGAGCAGGATATCTTGCAAGAGTTGTCACGAGATGAAATGTTTGACGTAGAGGAGCTTCTGCAAGGTTTAGATTTCAATCCGCTTCCCATTCAAGAAACTAGGAGTGGTTGGGGCCATGAAGTAGGTCATCTTGGGCAAGCTATGCAAAACAATGTGCAGTTTGGGAACCCATTGAATTTATTTCACCAGTTGCAGAATCCGAATGCTACTCTTGTTGAAAGTTTGCACCTTATGGAGAATGTACCAGAGGGACTTGATACTGGTTTTGAATTTTTAAAGCCAGGCAGGCAAGAGGATTGTTATTTATCATTGGATGAGCTGCTTGAGATGGACTTGTATTTGGGGGTTTGAAGTAGGCAAATAATATATTATGCAGACAGACAAATATGGTGATGAACGCAGGAGTTTTTGTCGTCTGTTTAGTTTGGTGATTAGCAGTTGGCATCCGAATTATGCCCTATGGATTTGCGACTCCTTTGTGTTTCATTTTATTTACTGGAGCTACTTTGATAAGTTAACTCGGAAGATTTTTGGTTAGAGACAATCCAGTATATGGTGGTTATTTCACTAGCAGTTGCTGTCTTGTGGTTCAAGGCTATTTTTTTGTATATATAAGTTATAACAGATGAATAGTGGTGTTAACTTTTTTGTATATTTCTCGCACGGTCATAGTCGCCCGGAGAACTCTTTCGGTGTAGAAATTAATATAGACATTTAGAAGGGATATTGTATTATAAAGTGTGTGAGCTCAGGAAAGTCTTTTCCTAGCCTCATCTTTTTTTGTTTAAATATAAATAACTATCCTAAACTAGTAACATTTTTTTCACTTCAGTGATTAACTTTTCAATTTTTTCAATTAGGCCATTCAACTATCAATTTTTTTTACTTTCGTTCAATTGAATCTGATACTGATTAGGCTAATCAATGCATATGCCTAATTAAAATTTAGACTTAAATATAAATTACTATCATGAACTATTGACATTTTTTTATTTTGCTGATCAATCTTTAGGCAAAATTGTTAGAATTATTTATTTTTTAATTACTAGTTTTTAATTGATTTTCTCCATTAACTAAAAATTCAAATACATGAAAAAAGTGTTTGTGTAAATTTTGTTCTAATAACTTAATACCATTTTTTATTTTGTGGAAAATAAATAGTTAATGATAGTTGCAAGTAAAATGATATCTAATAATTGATAGTTTTTCTTCTTCTTTTTTGAAAATTTAGGTGTTAATGATAGTGATAAGTAATATTTTTTATAATTATTACTTAGTTTTTTTTTCGAATAAAAAATAATCTCTTAAATAGATATTTAAATTTTAAATTATTTTTAGTTTTTGTTGTTAAATTGTAATATAATAATATTACATTTATGCCTATTTAGTTTTTATAAAATAATTTAAACTAATTATAAAATAAGTATTGTTTCAACACATTATCAATCATATTCCAAGTGTTAAAGTCACGTCATCTGTTTATAACGTGATAACTTCAATTGTACAAAAATAAATAATAATAATAATTTAATCACGTGATTAAAAAAATTGAAATCAAATGTTATTCTAAAATTTAAGCATATTCTCTTCATACTAAAATTAGAGATATAAACTAAATTTTTGTAATTAATATGTATGCTATATAAATTATCAACAGTACTACTATCACATAAAAAATAATCACATAAAATTCATATACACACGTATATTTTTCTGAGTAAGGTCTGGTATGTAAGCCCCCACATATATGTGTGTGTATGCATCTTTATCTGACCATTTTTTATGTTACAGTCACATTATTTATAAATTATTGCTGCAACGTCTGAAAATAATGAACCTTGTGAGCATGACAAACCTACTGACCAAAGCAAAATTAATTTTCTGACTCACCACAAAGACAAAAACATCAACTCACAGCTTAGGTCACCGTGTGTGGTGTGCAAATCAGCTGCACCCGTTCAAAAGATACTACAGCCTGCCCTAAAATCAGCGGCCAGCATTAATCACCCGGGGTACTGGCCCACCTGAATATCACAGCCTAGCCGTTTGTTCGTAAACTCCGTAAACAACCTTAGCTTGATCCATATTTACTCATTTAGCCCGTAAAACAAACTGAGCTAGCTCGGCTCTATATTTGGCTATAGTCCGACTCTGCTATTGCTTGCTTGCTCAAAGTTTTACAATATAAGATGGATATTAATTTTTTTTTTTAGAGTTAATCTAAAATATTTTTAAACTCATGACATAAATAGTTTTTAAACTTATATTTTATGTAAATTTTGAGATTAATTATATCTCAAATTTATATTAAAAAATTAATAATTATATTATATTTTAGATATTTGTTTTCAATCGAGCGGTTACTTTATTTATAATTAAATTTGAATTAAAAAATACAATGAATTATAAAATAATCTCAATAACTTCTTAACAAAGTATACCTCACACTCTATATAAATCTAACAACAAAGAGAAAATAAAATCTCACAATAAATGAGAATAAAAATCCCATAAAAATGACAAAGAACATAACAAAAATCAAACCTTAAAAAATACAAATTCAAAGCAAATAGGCAAATTTAATGTAAATTATTTGCGTTAAAATAATATTTTTTTATAAATAAATTTATATACACATCTGGTGCCATATCTAAAGACACAACCACATGTACGTAAAAATGATATATTAAAAATATTTATCTTAATTAAAATTATAAATTTACATTAATTTAAAATTTAATATATTATTATTTGATCTCAAAAATTAAATTATATCTCTAATTTTGAAACACATGATATTTGAATGTGTGAATAGATATACACGCAAATATATTCATTCTTTTTGTACGGAATTATGGTTAATTATATTAGAAAATGACCCAATAAATTTGAATTGAAGACATAATTTAAGTCATCTTTGAAACAAGCTGAGCTCAAACAACTAAAAGCTCGGCTAGACTCCCAACGATCATTTATCCCTGTGCAGGTTTTTGTAGTGTCATGCAGCAGCAGCAACTCATAAAAGCAGCTTTACACCAACTCCGAGATTTGGAGTCAGCAGCAGGTTTTTGTATTTATAGATTTCTACGCCCCCACTCACACATTTTCTCTCTCCTTTTTTTCAATCTCTTTATCAGTGCTCCACTTTTCAACTAGGCACGCCACTCAATTTCTCCTGCTCTCCGGCCTTAATTCCGCCGGAATCTGCGCTGTTCCCGTTAAGTTCACCGGAATCTTACTGTTTATTTAGTTTTCTTTTTTCTGATCGAAAAGTAAGAAACTGTTTTCTGTTTTCTTACTTGCTTTAGCTGGCTTAATTTCTGGTTGAATTTGCTTCTACTGTGAGAAATTAATTTCTGATTTTTTTTTTATCATTTTCTTTCTCGCAGGAGCGTATTATAATTAAGATGCTACTACCTTTCTGAGTATGAATGTCTGTTGATCCTGCTGGCTTTGATTCCGAGTATACCTCCAATCGGTAATTTAGGGATTCTGTTTTACCCAATTTCAGCTCATTTATCCAGTATTTTGACCATTTCATTGCTTCTTTTGGGTTTTTATTTGACTTTTCTACATTTTTATACTAATAAAATTTGAAGTTCATCTTTTTCATGAAAATTTTCTGCCAAAAATTGCTCCTATCTCTGTCTATACACACACACACACACATATACATACATACATATATATATAGCTGCATATATTTATATAGTAATCCATGACAAAAAGAGTACCATTTACAGAATTTCCAGACTTAAAAGATATAATTATCTTCCATATTTATCATCTAATGAATGTTAGTTTAGTAGTGATCATATGGTAGTGAATTATGCTGTTACAAACATAATATCATCAACGAAAACATGTATCTTTCTTGGGAACAATTATTACTATTATTTATTTATTTTTCCAAGCGAGACTCTTTTCGGAGTGAGTATATAATTGCCGAACTCTGCATATATGTATTACTGTCAATTTCTAGTAAAGGGTGATTTTTACAGCTTTAGAGAGGGCAAAAAGGGTAAAGAAAGATCAATCTTTTGTAATTAAGGAGCCGTTTTCTCTGTTTATTGCATTTTTGCCTTTCTGGAAAGATGACGTGAATGCCTGATTATAATGTGTGTATCCTTGTTTTTGTGGAAACAAAATCAAGAAAATAATTGTATTACTTGTTGCAGTTAAGTGATGATGGATATTACTTGGTATGCTTTTGTTTAATGTTTTTACCTTTATACTACTTCCATAATAATGTTTGCTCCAATTTTGTTATTAAATTCCTTCAAATATTAAGGTTCACACCTGACATACTTAGATTTGTTTTTGGGATGATCTATTTAATATACTTATGAAACTTTTAACACAATTTATTATTGAAAATAATTGTCGAAAAAATTTATGTATTATGCAGACCTTAATATTGCTGAGGTAATATTTGCTACTTGTTGGCACTGCTGTATTACAAAAAACATAATTAAAAGGGGTCATATTTAGCATATTTCCTGGGTAATTTTCTTTCTTTATTTATTTATTTTATCTTTTTCAGCTTCCATTTTGTTGATTTGCTTCTGGCATTTATATCTATCTATAGATGGTGAAAGCCCTGCCTGACAAGTTAAGGAATATTTTAGAGAGGAGAGAGGTACTAGAAACAGAAAAAGAAAAATTGAAGGATTGAACTTGTATGTGTTTAAAATAAACTTTGATCTGATATAAACATAGTTACCATATTCCTGTGGTGCATGCGCCAACTTAATTGGGATAACATAAACGAGGTCAAGCATGATGTACATTGTTGGGTCAATCAGATTACAGTTTAAGCTTTTACCTCAATTGGTAATGTTTATAAGGTATCAATCACACTCTGGTTTTGCAAGCTCTTATGTAAGCCTCCCCATTTGCATATGGTTTTTCATCATGTTGATAGATCTTATGTACTTTGTTTTATTTGTGCAATATGATATACTTTCATTGGTCTCTCCACTTACAAAGATGGGTTGATTGTGAAGAGGAGTTTAAGGCATGATGTGTATTATTGAGCCCATTGTGCAACACTTAGAATAAATGAAAAAGAATGTAACTTAATAGTTACATGCTGAGACTTCATGTTTGGAAAGCCAGTCTAATACTTAATTTGAACTTTGAAGTATGGATGATTGGTAACGGATTGCGGGTACAAAAAGTTAAAACTTAAAACGATCTCTTCCTTGGGATGACATGGAGTGTACATTGAGACTAAAGTTGTATCTGGTAATGTCCTTTATGCTAACTTAAATGGTTGCTAACTTTAAGAAATTGCAGGTGTGTCACTTGAGGCCCATCTTGTTGAGCATCATGAGGAGACGAAGTATTCATCAAAGCACACATCCTTTTGATTTAAACCGTAAGCACTAACGTTGGGCCTCTCACCTCACCTTTATATTCTTTTTCCATGGAATTATTAATTAATCTAATCTATATAAACTTTCTGCCTTTCTCAAATTTAAAATAAGTAAAATCCCCCCAAAACATAGTATCTGCTGTAAAATTTTCTTCTCATGTTTCAATCAGGATAAGCACATGACTAAGACACATGTGCTTTTCAGTTATCACAACATCATGTAAATCAAACTGCTTACCAAACCAGAAGTGTTTGCCAATTGGACATGTAGGTTATATTCGTACTGGTTTCTCATGTGGAGGTTATAGAAGGGAATTCAATCAGTACTAATTGGTATCTTTATTTATGCATCAATGACGATAGTAACCTGACCCAACTAATAGGAAAAGTCATCTGGCTTGAAAAACTTGAGCTAGTAATATTGTGCAAGGGTGGCTACTATTAAGCATAATTATCTACCATTTAACTTCATGGACTAGAGAGCGCATAATATAGATAGATATACATACATACATATATTGTATGTGTGTGTATGGGGGATGATCCACAACCACTGCTGGCTGTGGGTCTTTTTTTAGCTAGCTGATGCTGATGTAATACCGTTCGTCTAAAATACCAGTTGCTGAGATTAAAAAGGTTCAATTAGTATCTGCAAGTAATAGTTGTGGATACTGCAACTAGCTTTTATTCCTGACATTATTTCTTATATGTTTTAAAAGACAGTTGCACTAATTTAACGCAGGACATTATTATATTAAGTTCATAGTTTTCTTGACATAAGTAATGGCTTGTAATATGTGCGCTATAAGTGTTGTAGACCTATGGGTCCCTACTTCAAACTGGTTTTGTGTATATATATTTATATCTTTTTCATGTGTATCCCATTTGACAGCTTTTGAGGCATTTTGGTGCGAGTCATGGCAAACTGTAGAGCGCTTAAGAATCAGGAATGGGGAGATTAGAATGCATGTTACAGATGATGAAGCAGTGATTGAGACGACCATTCCTGTCTCAAATCTTCGAATAAGGTCAAGAAAAGCAACTGTATCTGATTGCACCTGCTTTTTACGACCTGGAATTGATATTTGTGTGCTTTCAACGTCTCAGCATACAGAAAATATAGAAAATTCAGGCGATGAAAATATAGAGCCTGAAAATCCAGAGCCTGTAAGTCCATACTTATGATTATTTGTAGGGTATAAACTTTGTGCTTGGTGACATTATGTTTGCATATGAGTCCTTGTGGTTTGATGTGCATGCATGAATTACTGTGAATGCCCAGGGTAATGCTTATGTGCATAATTTTGTTCTACAATGATATTCCTTATACTCCCTCGACCCAGTTTTATTTGATCCTGTAAAGTTGGCACATAGTTTAATGAATGCCTCTTTTAAAAGGACTTAATATTTCGGTGTTCAAGTTTATAATTTCTAATTGTTGGGTCCACAAATTTTTGAATTGAAGTAATATTAAGAGTTCAGCCAACTATAGCTTAAGTCAAATTTTGGGGTTAATAAATCTTTGAATTATAGAGAGGAGCGAGGATATTCAATTATTAGTGACTTCCAAATATGGAAAGTAGTTCAATTGAAGAGGAAGAAGAAAAGAACGTGTAATGAATACTCGCAGAAAGGTCCTTCATTTCTGATTTCTGCAATCACTAACTCAGCCTAGACATTTTGTCTGCAGTTTTTTGCTATGTACCACTTGAAGCACATGGACCATATAACCTCTTGTGTCTGCTTGGCACGACACATAATTGATGATGGTGTAATGCTAGAAGTTATTTGCATTTGTTTTGAAAATAATAGTAGTCCTTTATGCAGGCCGATTATATAATCTTCTTTGTGACGAACAATTATGAGCACTCAAATAATTGACATACTTAAAAGCTGCAACCTCTCACAAAAAGTAAATGTCTGAATAGCAATAATTCTCGCATACAGTTCGAAACACCGGAAGCTGTTAGAGATTAACAATGCAGCAAGAGAAAATAGCAACGAGAATCAAAAGAAAAACAACAGATCACAAAATTTACGTGAAAAACAACAGATCACAAAATTTATGTGGTTCACCCAAATGCTGGGCTAGTCTACGGTCTGCAGCAGTCAGCTTCACTATTTTTTAGAATTTTCGTTCATCATACAATGTAGGATTCACCAATAACAGAAGCATAATCTTATTTGTTCGTCACTTCATTCTTCTTTCATTTCTACCTACTATCTTACTTTACATATTTACGACTCTAAAACTCTATAGATAAGCTTTTCCCGATATTTATATTTGTTTGAGATTATTTAAATAATCTATTTCTGATATAGGTCTGGCTTGATGCTAAAATAAGTTCTATTGAGAGGAAGCCTCATGAAACTAAATGTGCATGCGAATTTTACGTTAGCTTCTATGTCACTCAAGGCCCTGTTGGTGCAATAAAGAAAGCTATTTCTAAAGAGATCACCAAGGTGCATATTGATCAAATCTCCATCCTCCAAACACTTGAGCGTAATCCTTGTGAGTACGAGGATAAATACTACCGTTGGAGCTTCTCAGAGGACAGTACTTCACGCCGGGCATTTAAATTATTTACAGGAAAGTTTGCATCTGATCTGACATGGCTAATTGTTGCATCTGTTTCCAAGCAACTTGTATTTGATGTAAGTTCAATACGCAACCAAATTGTCTATCAGATATGGGATGGGGATGGTTATACATATTCTGAAAATTCTGAGAACCATTCAAAGGCTGTGACTTTCAAGCTAGAGAGTGGAATTTCGGTCCCCATCGTTGTTCCATTTGTTCTGACGGAAGGCCTTAATGAGACACCTAGTTGTGAAATGCATGATTCTGGACCATTATCTTTGTATGATTTAATGGAATTGCGACGTTCAAAGCGTCGTTATGTGCAACCTGAGCGTTACTTGGGTTGTGATGAATTGCCAGATCCAGATATTGATGTGAGTCGTATAGGTATAATCAAGACATCCAAATGGGAGTATGAAGAAATGCCATTGGCACTATCAGTTCAGGACGATCATGCGCATAAAACAGATAAACATGATGAGATTGGCAGAAGGATCCAATCTTATAGAGAAGATATTTATGAGAGTTTTCTTATTGGCCAGAGCAATATTAAGGAGATAAAATCTGTCGCATCTGATCAAAGGCAACATCAGTCAGCTGTATCAGATGAAGGAGAACATCAATCTGAACTTGCAATTGTTCCTTTGCATCTCCCTGCTGAAACTGATTTTATTGTCCATGAAGAGGATCCTCTAGATACCGAGATTCCTGAACATCATTCAGGAGACATTGGTAAAACAGTTTCCAAGTATATTTACATAAATAGTTCTAATGTAAATAGAAAGAGAACTTCTGGGGTTAACTATTACCGAGCGGAAACACACAGGAAGAGAACTTCTGGGATGAGCTATTCTTTCGTGCAAAGTGGATGGGGGGAGGGGAAAGCTGCATATAAGAGATATCCCAGAAGCAGAAGGGGGCATTCTTCTGTTGCTACTGATTGGCAGAATATTTATGATACAAGATCACCTTCTTCAAGAAGATCCTTTAATGCAAGTGTCTACAGGGAAATGATAAGAAGGTGCATGACAAACATAGACTCTGTAGTCAGTAAAGAACAGCCGCCAATTATTGATCAGTGGAAAGAGTTTTGTGCAACAAATTCCTTGAACCAAAAGGACAGGGATAAAGATGGGGATAGGGATAGGGATAGGGAAGGGGATGATGTGCCGACAGAGCAGGAGGACGACAGTGAAGAAGAGATCTCAGAAATTGACATGTTGTGGAAAGAAATGGAACTTGCCTTGGCATCAGCTTATCTCCTTGAAGACAACGAGGTATTTTATCAAAATTTATTAGGTATATTGACTCGGTATTTAGATCATTAATTCATAAAAAAATTATAAGGCTATAGGATTGTCATTTAAACTTTTCAATATGCGAGGTGTTTGTCTTAGTTGTTAATTTACCAGAAGCATCACTCAAGTTGAAAATATATATATTTATAAACTTGGCTATTTATATACTTGGGCAACGAGGGGTACAGGTTTGAAAATTTTAACATTGATAATACAAGGGTCAGTGATCTGGTTTATGACTTGATTTTTAACCTTGTATTTTGATGTCTTTCTGATTGAAATTTTCAGGATACCCATGATGGAGTCCCTAATGAAATGCAAAAACCAAATGGAAATGGTGGACGAGTATGTCAGCATGACTACAGACTCAATGAAGAAATTGGAATTATATGTCGTTTATGTGGCTTTGTTTGCACAGAAATAAAAGATGTCTCGCTACCCTTTGTAAGTCATATTATAATTCAAGGAGGTAGAGTATTTCATTTTACTTGGTAGTTTGAAAGCAGGCCTTTCTTATAAACCATTGACGTCTCTTTAAATCCTGGTAGTGTTGTCCAAAGAAGTAACATCTCCTAGTGGTATTATCTCACTGCGAAGAGCCTAAACAAGTGGTCCTATAATTGAATATTAATTCACTTTTTTGGGGTTTGAATGTACTCATATCAGTTTCTTCCAATATTACATAGAAACCTAATTTGGGTCCAAATAGACCCTCACACTATGTGCTTAATAATCATCCTCACTATGTTTTTTCTTCTTTGTTTCATAGTTTGCATCCCCAGGCTGGACCACAAACAAGGGTGCACGCAAGGAAGATGATTCAGAGAAGAAGGATGAAGAAGATGGTGGGGGGTTTGATGATTTTTCCATTCCTACTTCCTCCAACACACCCTTACCAGAGGAGGAAGACAACGTATGGGCCTTAATACCTACTCTCAGAGAAAAGTTGCGGTTCCACCAAAAAAGAGCATTTGAATTTCTTTGGCGGAACCTAGCAGGTTCTATGGTTCCAGCACTTATGGAACAAGCACGTAAGCAAAGAGGTGGTTGTGTTATTTCTCATTCTCCAGGAGCTGGGAAAACCTTGCTCATTATTGCATTTCTAGAGAGTTACTTGAAGTTATTCCCAGGATCAAGGCCTCTGGTCCTTGCTCCGAAGACAACTCTGTATACTTGGTATAAAGAAATAATTAAGTGGGATATTCCTATTCCAGTTTATCAAATCCATGGGGGTCAGACTTACAGAGGTGAACTGTTAAGACAGAAAGTGAAACTAGCACCCGGGCTTCCCCGCAATCAAGATGTTTTGCATGTTTTGGACTGCCTAGAAAAGATACAGAAGTGGCTTGCTCATCCAAGTGTCCTTCTCATGGGTTATACCTCATTTCTAACTTTAACCCGAGAAGATTCAAAGTATGCTCACAGGCAATATATGGCCCAAGTGTTGCGGCGATGTCCAGGGATTCTAATTCTTGATGAAGGGCACAACCCAAGAAGCACTAAATCAAGGTTAAGGAAAGCTTTAATGAAAGTGGATACAGGGCTGAGAGTTTTGCTCTCAGGTACACTATTTCAGAATAACTTTGGGGAGTATTTTAACACCCTCTGCTTAGCAAGACCAAGTTTTGTCACTGAGGTGCTAACCGAACTTGATCCAAAGTTCAGGAAAAGGAAAAAAGATTCAAAATCACGTTTTTCACTGGAAAATCGGGCTAGGAAATTATTCATTAATGAAATTTCAGGGAAAATCAATTCTGATATAACGGCAGAAAGGTTCCAGGGTATAAATGTGTTGAAGAATCTGACAAGCGAATTTATAGATGTTTATGAAGGTGGAAGCTCTGACAGTCTTCCTGGTTTACAAATTTACACCTTGATGATGAAGTCAACCACAATCCAACAAGACATTCTGGTAAAACTTCAGAATCAAAGACCTATATACAAAGGTTTCCCATTAGAGCTAGAACTTCTGATTACTCTCGGATCAATACATCCTTGGTTGATCAGAACTACAGCATGTGCAACTCAATATTTTAGTGTAGAAGAATTGGAGGCTCTGGAGAAATTCAAGTTTGACCTGAAGTTGGGCTCAAAAGTGAGATTCGTAATGAGCCTCGTCCCTCGTTGCCTGCTCAGGAAGGAGAAGGTTCTGATCTTTTGCCACAATATTGCTCCTATAAACCTATTTTTGGCGATATTCGAGAGGTTCTATGGTTGGCGGAAGGGCGAAGAAGTTCTGGTCCTTCAAGGAGACCTTGAGCTCTTTGAAAGAGGAAGAGTCATGGATAAGTTCGAGGAGCCAGGAGGTGCATCAAGGGTAATGCTGGCTTCCATCTCAGCATGTGCCGAAGGCATTAGTTTGACTGCTGCATCAAGGGTGATCTTGCTGGACTCTGAGTGGAATCCTTCCAAGAGCAAGCAAGCTATTGCACGAGCTTTTCGGCCCGGTCAGGACAAGGTTGTTTATGTGTATCAACTATTGGCAACGGGCACACTTGAAGAAGAGAAATACAAAAGAACAACATGGAAGGAGTGGGTTTCAAGTATGATATTCAGCGAGGAGCTCGTGGAGGATCCTTCTCAATGGCAAGCACCAAAAATTGAAGATGAATTGTTGAGGGAAATAGTGGAGGAAGATCGCGGTTCGTTGTTCCACATGATTATGAAGAATGAGAAGGCTTCTAACGGGTTAATGAGAGTTCGAGAATAAACTCCATACGAGTAAAGGTATGTAAATATCTATTCTTTTTTTCCTTTATAAGTTGTTAGCCCTTGGATTGTAAAAACCTCCCTAGTTTTTGTTTGCCTTGTTTCGGATGATAAATCCCCTCTTTTTTATGTATGGTGGCGCTTTTAGTGTTATCAGCTAAGTAGAGAACTTAATTATGATTCGAGTTGAAATTCATCACGGGCTTGAATAGTGTGGTAGTACACCCTCCCCCTGTCCAAAATTTTATAGAGCTTTTAAGAGAAGTTGAATTTGAACCCAGGATCATAATAGGTTATTTAACTGTACTGAAATCTGAGTATGTTAATTTTTGAAGTGTACTTGTTGGTTTTTGTGACGGATGAAAGTATATAGCCATAATATGATACTGTAGTGCAGCATGTCCTAAAGTTACACGCAAATTTGTTCTTACTTCTTACTAGTGGAGTAGTGGTCATAGCAACTCTCGAGGGAGGGACTCCAATAAAAACGATATCAGAACTTGAAAGTTTTGGGATGCTATGGTTGAGGTGTTGGGGACTTTTGGTTAGGTGCCGATCCAGACCAACAGGTGAGAAAGAATTGTTACAACTTGTTGAATCTTCTTCTAAGTCAACACAAATTTTGCTAATGACACTGGTGGAGAGAGTTGGAATTTTTTTTTTGCACACTTGATCTATGTTAAGTAGCTAGTGCCCCTTCTTAACATTTTGGGAAATTATATTGTAATATATAGTCGTGCAATTGAGGTTTCTAAATTTTATTTTATTTTTTCGTTTTTTAAATATAAAAATTTGCATAGATTACATGAACACATAATATAAGATCTGTGGGATATACTCAGCTTGGGTAAATAAGACTAGTGTTCAATCTCTTAACAAAATTTGGTTGTATGGTTGAAAAAAGTATGTAGAAATATAAGCGCGTTACATAAATTTTTATTCAATTTTAAATTGTGGACAACCATTATCATACTCGTGTAAAATAAAATACGTATGTTTTTCAATAATAATATATATTACTGTAATGGCATTTACACAAATTACTAGATCATATAAAAATTTACATGCTTTAATATTTTTTTCATTCACTTTGTAGAAGTACTGTTGGATTTTTTCTTAAAAAAACCCTAAAATGGACTCTTTAACCATTTGGGTATCTTTCTTTTCATGAAAGAAAATTCTTTTTATGCACCAAAAAAAAAGAGGGAAAAATCTTTTAAATTACAGAGATGAGTGTAATGGTGGAGATTCCAATCCGAAATTTATAGACATGTAAAAGTGAAACAACAAGGATGGATCTAGACTAGGTGGTTTGAAATTTAAATGTATTACTTCTCAATTCCAGCAAGTTGCCAATACAAACACACTGATGCTTTCAAATAGCAGATAGTTGCTGCAAGTTAAGCTTTATATAATTAATCAAGTTGTATGAGGTTTTTGGGAGGCCATATATTAACTCAAGTTGATAGTTCTCCTTGGATGATGATCACATGCATTATGCGAGTGGGTTCTAACTTCTATCTTTATAAAAATGATCAAGTTGATGGAAGGTGGGTGAGGAGAAAAGAGACCGCCAAAGGACAAGAGGAAAGGATATATATATATATGAAATTATTCATAGCATGAATACAATTATTTGGTGGCATTATTTTATGATAATATATCCTCAGAATCACAATACCGAACCTCTCTTACTCGGTTTTACGTCTATTCTCTCTCGATCATATATGCTGATTCCCTTTTAGCGATATTAGTTTGTGATAATAAAATATATTATTTTCACATAACATAACACATAACATACACACATTAACATGCATCTCCAAATAATAATAGCATTATGCTATTTTACACTCATCTCTCTAATGCTCCAAAAGTCTTTAAGTTCTTGGACTTCATCTTTCTTTCTTACATTTTTCTAATTTGCACAAGACTATTTTCATCATTATCTTTCTAAATTTCAATAATTCGAGTCAAGTGTCCCCTGATCTCCATAGCTCTTTAAGATAATTTTTTTGAATATTTGCATATTATCTTAACGCATTCTTTATGAATTTTTCTAAATTTATTTAACATCATTTAAATTTCGTTCAAGTTTATGCTTAATGTAGACACTCGAAATTTCATTTTCTCTGGACTAACCTTGCAGGAGGGTAAAAGCGTATTTCACCTCGGAGACAACTCCGAGGGAGGGCAGAAGTATCATTTCACCCCGGAGACAACCTCGTGGAGAAATCAAAGTGCAACGACGCCCAAACACGACGTAATCCATACGGGAATCACAAAGCTGATAATGTGGCCATAAAAAGTCACCACAGCGACTGTTAAATTGCGAACTATCTAAGACGAGCCAATTGATGATCCTCGAGAACCGAAAAATACCTTTCGACTAGTTATTTGTATAATATATATATAACAAACAAATATGTATTGATCACTTTGATTTTTAAGGATTTCACAAATATATTTAAAAAAATTAAAATGTAAGTTTAATTTTGAAACGGAAGGATTCTTCTTCTAAATAAATTTAATTCTCATTAAACTTGGTCCAAAGGAGGCTTAGCCTTTAGGTAGATACAAAATAAACAAAGAGAATTAATATTTTCACAAGTAAAATTTGATAGTTCTACAAGATTTTTTTTCACATGAGGTGGACCTCACTTACTATTAGTAAGAAAGAGCTTGTGGAATTATATATCAAATTTACTTGTAAAATATCAATTCTCTAACCAAATTACAAGAAGAGAGAAAAATGAGGAGAAATTAAGAGGTTAATTAATAAAAATTTCTTAACATGTACCTTTAGCGCACATACAAAGTTCAAGAGAATTTTTTTTTTGAATTGTGTGTATATTCCCTTGAACTTGGTGCAAATGCAAAAATCAAGAAAATATGCACACAGTTCACGAGAATATTTTCTTGAACTGTTTGCTTAACATATGACAAAGTATCCCTAATTAATAATATAACAAAAACCTACGAAGTGACAAAGTATCCTGTAAATCAAGACTACGTCCAAACAACTTTAACAAGTTGATCCATCCACTTGCATATCCCGCCTTAATCCATGTTTCTCTCCCCTCCCTCTACATATGATATGCGTGTATATATATATATAACATTTTAATATCCATAATGACAAAAATTAATAACATTTTAATATTCATAATAACATTTCTCCTCCCTTTACATATGATATGCGTGTGTGTATATATATATATATATATATATATGTCAAAAATTAAGTTAAAATAAATTAGAAAAATATTCCACTCATAATATCTGGCTTAATCCATGTTTCTCTCTCCTCTCTCTACATATGATATGCGTGTATATAGAGCAATGTTATTATCACATAATTTGAGTTACATAAAGTTCACATACACATACATGTATATTTGTGAGTCCTGTATGTCACGCAATGTCTACAATATACATGTGTGTATGTGAACATTATGTGACTTAAAATTATGTGATAGTAACATTATTTGTGTATATATATAATTAACATTTCAATATCCATAATAACATTTCTCCTCCCTCTACATATGATATCCGTATATATATATATATATATGTCAAAAATTAAATTAAAACAAATTATAAAAGTACTCGAGTCATAATAACCGCCTCCCCCCTCGCCCCTCGCCTAGACATATGCGTTGTATATATATAACATTTCAATATCCCATAGGCATCTAAAAAAACAACTTTCTTTTTTCCCAAAAACAAAAACAAACTCAACAAAAAAAAAAATGCCTTCATCTCTTCAACTCCAAAGAATCTACAACACCACCACAGATTTTAACAACCCTAAACAATCCATCAACACATGGCCCATCATTCCGCCATCCGTACCGATACCCGAAAATATCAAACACCACCACACCCACGCGCTTCGCCCTAACCAGTGCTGCTCCGCCGTGATCCAAACTATCTTCGCCCCCGTGCCTACCGTCTGGTCCGTCGTGCGCCGCTTCGACCACCCGCAATCCTACAAACAGTTCCTCAAGAGCTGTCACGTGATCGACGGCGACGGTGATGTCGGCACTCTTCGGGAAGTGCACGTGGTGTCCGGCCTACCCGCGGGTTCCAGCACGGAGCGTCTCGATATTCTAGACGACGAACGGCACGTGATCAGCTTTAGTGTGGTCGGGGGAGATCACCGGCTGAATAACTACCGCTCTGTCACTACGCTCCACCCTACGGCGGCCGGAAATGGGACGGTGGTGGTTGAATCGTACGTAGTGGACGTGCCGGCGGGGAATACGGAGGAGGAAACGTGTGGATTTGCGGATACAATTGTGAGGTGCAATTTGCAGTCTTTGGCTAGGATTACGGAGAACTTGACCAAAAATAATAGCACTAATAAATCATCATGAATTCATGTGTTTTTCTTTTCTTTTCTTTTCTATTTATTTATTATTTTTGAACTCTAATTTAAGTTTGGATCAGATTATTTGTAATAGATCAGTAGATGGTTGATACCCATTAATGAAAATGTATAGTTTTTTTACCTTAATTAATTAATCTGATTCTGAGTTTTCGACTCAAAAAAGCGAAGAAAAGAATAGGGAGTATATTTTATAGGTTCTTTTCTTTTCTCCACATTATTACTAAATTTATAAATTAAAAAAATAAATAAGGAAAACTTCAATTTTATATTTAGATTATTATTTTATCTTTTTATTAATTTTGTATGTGAAAGCTACAATAGAGATTGTAAAAATTAAAATTGTTTATTGTATTAAGTTTGTTATCCAAATTTGTAATTTTGGCAAGAAAAGTGATCAAGTCATTTTTCTCTTTTTTTTGGTTCATTAGAAAACTAAACATAAGAAAATAAGATATTAAACTTAAGAGTACTATTTTCACATAATTTTTTGATATTTTCATATTAAACTTATTTTTGTAAGTTCTTGTGCTATATATTTTTCTTAATTTCTTTTTTTGCTCAGTATTTTTCCTGTCAAATAGCCAACAATTACAATCAAGATGAATAACATTAGTCCTGGCGAGTGTCAAACCTAATGGATATATATCTCGAAGATTTTTTTAATCTAAAAATAAATCATTTTAACTTATCAGTATCATTATCACTCTTCATTAATTGATGGTGGCTGTAAAGAAAATTACATATGTAATTTTGTATTATGATTCGATAATACAAATCTTAAGGGTGGATAATGCACTTGGTAAGAAAGCAGGTGACAATTTCCCACCTTAATTTTTTATAACGGTAAAAATAAGAAAACTGATATTTTCATATTATTTTTTGATATTTTTACACGTAAGATCCACATATTAATTAATGTGTTGAATTTTTATTAATTAATATATGAATCCTGTGAAAATATCAAAAAATGGTATGGAAATATTAGTTTCCTAAAAATAATTGTAATACTCTTAAAATAGTGTATAAGTTATTAGACATTATGACAAAAGTGTAGATAAAACAACAATGCTAATATCATATAAAAAATGGTCATATAAAATTCACATACACATGTATATTTTTGAATTCCGCCTAATATATGAGGCCTATAATATATTTATGTGTATATGTGAGCTTTATGTGATAGTAACGTTATTTTTGATAAAATACTCCATAATTTTGTCCTCTATGTTGATGTTTTATCAAGGAAAAACAAAGACGGGAATTTCAAGGTTCACCAACTTGCACAAAAATTCTTGACTCTCCTGGCGGCAGAGTTAATCCATGCTATATATGGTTGAACAAAGGTACTCCATTTGAAAAGGGTAAAGTAAGAAATTATATATATATATAAGGATGGAATAAATTTTATTGTCTTCTAATTACTCCTTCCGTTCTTAAAAGATTATCGTTTAAGGTTTTGTCACATGGATTAAGAAAGTCATTTAATATTAATAAAATTTATTTGAAATTCCATCACTACCCCTTTATGAAAAATTGAAAACTATTAATACAAAGAAGAGAATTTATTGGGACAATGAGAGAAGATAGGGGTAATATAAGAAAGTAAATAATTTATTCTTTTAGGAAGTTGTAAACGACAATATTTTGGAACAGATTTTTTCTTCTAAAACGACAATCTTTTAGGAACGGAGGGAGTAATTAAAAGTACATGTTGTACTCCCTCTGTTCCTAAAAGATTGTCGTTTTAGGAAGTAATTTTTGTTCCAAAAAGATTGTCGTTTTGAGTTTATCAATACACATTAGCTATTATCCCTACTTTACCCTTATTTAAAGCTTTCTCCTATTTAAAGCTTTCTTCCTTTCCCAATGATTCTTATTCAATTCAATACTATAATCTCAGTAGTAATTGGTTGAATAAGAAGTAATTGGTTGAATTGAATAAAAAACATTGGGAAGGAAATAATTGGTTGAGACAATTAATAAAGGTAGTATAGTATTTTCGCTAAGTATTAATTACCTTCTTTAATCTGTGTGCATTAACCTTAAACGACAATCTTTTAAGAACAGAGGAAATAATATTTAAATAAGATACACATATATCTTCTTCATTAGTTATAATATTTTATTTTTTCTAAGGACTATATATTATTTTATATGTACAATAATACCCACAAGAACTAAATAATTCGGGTTCGAAATTCCAGTGTACTTCTTAGACTGATTCAAGACAATTAATATATACTTTAGGGGTGGTTTGATTATATCTACTACAATTTTCGTAAATCTTTATTCAACAACTTGGCCATGGCCAATTTGTATAGATATCTGTTTTTCGTTTCTTTTATACCTAGTGTACTCAATGGGCAGTTGGAATCAACTTAGTATAAGTTGTTCAAACAACTTATAAGTTATTTTTCACTATTAAGGTGTTTGACAATCACTTATTTTTTGACTTATAAATTGAGTTTTAAGTTAAAAAATAAATAAATAACTATTGTGACTTATTTAAAAATGACTTATAAGTCATTTTAAAATAAGTTAGTTTGACCAAATGTAATGTCTATTTTGACCCTCTTCTATTTTGCCCCACTTTTTATTAATGTCATATTTAGTAATCTTTACATTTATTTTAACTTATGAGTCATTATGAGTCAAACACTTTCTAACTTGTTTCAACTTAATTTCTGACTTATAAAGTCAACTGATGTCGAACGCTTTTATTTATAAGTTAGAACTTAAAATAATTTATAAGTCATTTTAAAATAAGTCATTCCCGAATAGGCCCGTAAAATGATCAACTTGACCATGGCCATGACCAATTTGTATAGATATCTGTTTTTTCATTTATTTTATACCTAGTGTATTCCGTACGTGCACTGGTGCACATATGAACAAACAACAATGCTATTATCACATAAAAAATGATTACATAAAGTTTACATACACACATGTATATTTTTGGACCTTGCCTGGCACGTGGGGCCCATAATATATATATATGTGTGTATGTAAACTTAATGTGACCATTTTTTATGTGATAATAGCATTATTTATGAACAAAGTAGTAAAGTCTTAACAAAAGAAAAGTAGGTGTGAATTGTGATGATGGAGAGGAGCCAAATAGCTAGCTACTCTCAACTTGACATTGATAACACAACTTGCTCTCCATAAATTAATTATTAACAAAGTGATTCATATATTGACCTTCATTTAATAAAAAGACACTTATTTGTTAATTTCTTTTGATGATTAAAAAAAAATGAGTTAATGCGCCCTCGAGTTTATTATCAAAATTTCATTATCATTATCATGCATAATGCATTATTATTAAATTAAACTAATTAGGAATAAACTTGAAACAAAAATATATTCTTAAAATTTATAAATTTTATAATTGACTCTCTTTTTTCGAACAGTAGGAGCTATATTTATTATTATTGTTATTATTATTATTAATTTTAAATTTTAGCTGGTGTTCTGGAAGGGGAAGCAAGTTGGTTTTGCAAGTCGGCAAGAGGGCTAATTATATATATATATATATATATATATATATAAATATTGGCGTCCTCCCCAAAATTGCTTTCCATGCCATACATTTCTTGTGTCGGGAGGGAATTAAGTACTGATCCCATCCTATCTTAAAATATTGCTACTAATTTCCCTTTAATCGTATGTTCATATTAATTTTTTTTTACCAAAGTTCATATTCTAGTGAAAAGATCCCTCGTTTTACCGTGCATGGTCATAGAAATAAAGACTATAAAGTCAGTAAAAAAGATCCCTCGTTTTACCGTGCATGATCATACAAACAAAGTTAGAAATTTTATTGGATACATATTGTAATACCCGAAAATAAATAAGTAAATAAATGATTTTTTTTTTTTGTTATAAAATATTCTAATTGGGCTTTCCTTGTGTTTGGGTCAATATTATATTTAATTTATGTGAACTATAACAAATAAGGAATTTCATTAATTTGGGCTTTTAATTTTTATTGGGTCTAATTTATATTTGTTTAATATTAAAAAAATTTTATAATTAGGAGAATTAAAGAGATCTCTTAATAAATAAATAACTAAACCTAATTTACTGGACATTACTTGGTTTCGTAACTGGAAGAAAAGAAGAAGAGAGGCAGCGGCGACAGTTAGAACAGAAAACAAAAAGGTACTGTAATATTGCTATTAATAATGAGTTGCTTGGAATTGTCAATTTGTCAAGATGCTTGGGTAATCATGTGTCTGCATAGTCTAGTAATTACGTAGGGTTGCTTGTGATTGTGAATCTTACATATATTGCAAGTCAGGCAATTGGTGCATTTAAAGTATGCATATAAGGTTTATATAATAATATTGATAAAACTTTTCAAAGTTACTTTTCCACCAAACCTTATAATACTTGCTCTCTTTATATGCACATATATATATATATATGATTTACGTAGTGTCAGGACATTGATTAATATATATATATATATATATATATATATATATATATATATATATATATATATATATATATACATGTCTCCCACCAGAGTATTTTTACAGTGCAACATTAGTACACAACTACTAAAGTGGTAATAGGAATAATTTACTAGTTTAAAATTTTAGAACTTACAGAAACGTAATAATAATATTTATTATAATAATATGAGTCTTAAAAAAGAAAAAGAAAAAAAAAGAGAAGAGTAAGTTAGTAATTAATAATTTAACGTATAGTTATTAATATATTTTATTACTTTGTTTAATCAGTTCGAACAGAAGGAGTTTAACGAATAAACTTGGAATATAATTTGGGTATTACATTGCTTAATCCAGGTACGGATTCCGTACTCCTTCAGCGACTCTTATTAAATTTAATTTGTTCGTTTTGTTTCTCGTTTCGAAATTTATTATTGTTTCGCATGATCGTTCGTTCTCAAATTCATGTGATCGTTTCGTTTTAATATTGATCCTTAGAACTCGTGTTTGTACTCTTGATCTAGTATATCATGTTTAGTATTTATTTCGATATTTGTAGAAAGGACATGTTAATATTTTTGGAGACTCGTGTTGATTTGTTCGATTTAACATGTACACGTTAGAACCCTTTGTGTTGATGTTATGTCGCATGTGTTGTGATATAATATTTTTGTTAGAATATACCGTAGGGTATACCTGAGCTATAACCACCTGTGGGGGTACCACAGGCATGTCGTCTTGGCACGAGAGGCATGACACTTTCCGTGGCGGTGTGATCAGTCCACGGCGTCTCCGTTTTGTGCTCCGGTGGGAGTTGGCCATTTGGTGTTTTGTTGTGGGAGGCGTATGGGTCGACCCTAGTTTTCTGTTCTGTTCTGTTCTGCGGAGTGGCGATGTTTGTGCCAAACACGCCTTCCGATTTTGCATGCATTGGATTCGCGGTCCAACGTGTGTAACTTGCCTGTGTGGCATTATTTGACCTTGCCTGTGTGGCAAGGTATATTTCTATTTTATTTTGAGCTCGGTATGAAATAACCCCAACCATTTGATTCAGCCTATGATTTCGTTGTAGTAGTTTGTTCGTTTCAGTTCAGTTCAGTTCATTTATTGGGTTAGTTATTTCGTTTCATTATTCTTGTATTCTATATCCGTACTGGGCGTTTGGCTCATGCTGTGTTTTTCCTCCGGCAGGTAATCAGGGGGATCAAGGGCAAGTGTGATGAGAGCTCCTTTCAATCCAATGGTCTAGGAATATTCTGTTTAGGCTGGACATATTAATTTCTTTGGAGTTGTAATAACTATCTCAGATTTTGGTTTATGTCAGCTTGGCATTTATTCTAGTTTGACCTTGTTGATATTTATTAGTTTTAAATATTATTCTTTTGTGGTTTAGAGCTTTAGTATTATTTTCTGTAGTTCTGTTGTGTTTTGAGTAACCTCCCTTTCTATTTCGGGAAGGGGGTGTTACAGAGTTGGTATCAAAGCTTAGGTTCTTTCTTGTAGAAAACCTATTTAGGTTTGACCTGTGAGTTATGGGTAGAATTCGGGGTTAGGTGTTGTTCAGTTTGATTTTCTGTTCAGCTATATTCAAATCTGTCTCTAATCTATTTTGCTGATATTCGTTGATTTGTTCTTAGATGGCTCGTCGATCCGCTAGAGTTGCTGGGAGGAGAGGTAATAATAGGGGAAGAGGTGATGGTCAGCCCGATGAGCAACCTAATGACCAGATTAATGTTCAATTGGCTAACTTGGTGAATCAGGCGGTTAATCAGGCTTTACCGCAGTTGGTGGCACAGGTTGTACAGGCAATGCAGCAGCCGCCAGAAATTCCTGAGCAGGGGAACTCGGGAAATAATGGTCTGCAGGCAAACGAAGAAGAAGGGAATGCGGATGGTCTTGATCAACAGGTGGTTCCAATGTACGTATGGTTGGAGAGGTTTCAGAAGCAGAAGCCATAGTCTTTCAGTTCGGCTCCAACTCCAATTGATGCGGAGAATTGGATTGCACACCTAGAGAAGATTTTTGATGTGTTGGGTTGCTCAGATAATCAGAGAGTGTTGCTTGCTGCTTACAAGCTGGAGGGGGATGCACAGAGGTGGTGGAAAGCGCTGAAAACAACCAAGGGTGATGGGTACGTGGAAACACTTCGATGGGCAGAGTTTTGTGAGGTCTTTTATCAGCAGTACTTTCCAGCTGCTGATAAAGAGGCCTATGCTAGAGAGTATCTGTCTATTCGGCAGAAAGATGAAGAGTCCATCACAGATTTTATGACGAGGTTCACCAGGTTGGCAGGTTTTGCGGGAACCTCTGCAGGGACTGTAGCGGAACAGGCGGAGAAGTTCAAGTGGCGGATTCATTATAGGTATCGGCAACATCTCATTAACACCAAGTTTGCAGATGTATCGGCTGTGGCTAATGCGGCCAAGAACATTGAGATGGAGCGACAGGACTTTCGGTCTTCTAAACCGGAAGGGAATCGGAAAAGGGATAGAGATGACCAGCAGGGTCAAGCTTCGGGTCAGCATGGGAGAAATCAAGGTGGTCAGTGGAATAGAAACCGTGGTGTCCAGCAAGGGCAGTGGCGTGGTCAAAATCAGAATAGGGGTATTCAGCAGATGCCTCAGCAAGGACAGAATCGTCAGCTTCAGCTACCTTGGTATGGACAGAATCCGCAGCAAGGGCAGAATCGTCAGCTTCAGCTACCTTGGTATGGACAGAATCCTCAACAAGGGCAGAATCGTCAGCAGGGGCAGAATCAGGGTCGTTATCCAGGACCAGCGGGTGGGGGTAACCCAAATCTTATTCCGATAGTTCCTTGTGCCATGTGTGGGGCTAATCATCCGGGGAGACAGTGTCATAGAGTTACTGGTGCATGCTTCTTGTGTGGACAGATGGGTCATATGGCTAGAGATTGTACCGGGCCACGTGGTAATGGTGGAGGCGGTGATCATGGTGGCAATGGTGGTCAGCGTCAAGGTGGTCGAGTGTTTGCCTTGACACATAATCAGGCGGCAGGTGCGCCAGGTACTGTTTCTGGCACTCTTTTAGTTGGTAGTCGTGAGGCTTCTATTTTATTTGATACTGGTTCTACTCATTCTGTTGTGGCTCGGTCTTTTGTTCGGCACCTGGGTGTGCCATCTCTGTCTTTAGATTCTGTTATGTCTATTGCTACCCCGATGGGGACTTCTGTTATTATTTTTGATTTATATCGAGGGTGTCCGATCAGTTTTGGGGATAAGATTCGTAGTGCTAATCTTCTTCCAATGTGTATGCACGATTTTGATGTTATTCTCGGGATGGACTGGTTGGATAAGCACCAGGCCACTATCGATTGTCAGGCGAAGAAGGTTATATTTGGAGATGTGAAGTCTCCAGAATTCGTGTTTCAGGGTTCATAGCCGAGTAGAGTGATGAAGTTGATTTCAGCTTTGAAGGCTGGGAAGTTAGTGGCAAAGGGTTGTGAGGGGTATTTGACATTTGTGAAGGATACCTCTAAGGGCGAGTCTCGTATTGAGGATATTTCAGTGGTTCGTAACTTTCTCGATGTGTTTCCTGAGGAGTTGTCAGGGTTACCACCGCAACGGGAAGTTGAGTTTACTATTGAGCTCGTTCCTGGTACGGGACCTATTTCTAAAGCGCCGTATCGAAGGCACCATTGGAGTTGCAGGAGTTGAAGGAGCAGTTGCAGGAACTGTTAGATCGTGGTGTGATTCGGCCGAGTGTCTCGCCGTGGGGTGCTCCAGTTTTGTTTGTGAAGAAGAAAGATAGGTCTATGAGGTTGTGCATAGACTACAGAGAGTTGAACAAGATTACTATCAGGAATCGGTATCCATTGCCGAGGATTGAAGACTTGTTTGACCAACTTCAGGGGGCGAAGTATTTTTCAAAGATAGACTTGAGGTCGGGTTATCATCAGTTGAGGGTGAGAGATGAGGATGTCTCTAAGACAGCTTTTCGTACTCGCTATGGGCATTATGAGTTTCTGGTGATGCCATTTGGGTTGACTAACGCTCCGGCAGTGTTTATGGATTTGATGAACCGGGTGTTCAAGGAGTACTTGGACCAATATGTTATTGTCTTTATTGATGACATTTTGGTTTACTCCAAGTCTAGGGAGGAGCATGAAGAACATCTTCGAACAGTGTTGGGAATTTTGCAGAAAGAGAAATTGTATGCTAAATTCTCTAAATGTGAGTTTTGGTTGGAGCAGATTGCATTTTTGGGCCACGTTGTTTCTGCTGAAGGCATTAAGGTGGATCCTGGAAAGGTTGAGGCTATCACTAAATGGCCGAGACCTACTACTGTGACAGAGATTAGAAGTTTCTTGGGTTTAGCAGGGTATTATAGGAGATTTGTGGAAGGATTCTCTTTGCTTGCTTTGCCATTAACTCAGTTGATGAAAAAGGGCTCGAAGTTTGTGTGGAATGAGGAGCGCGAGAAGAGTTTCGAGGAGTTGAAGAAATGACTTGTGACAGCTCCTATACTTACATTACCGTCGGGGACAGGAGGTTTCCAGATTTATAGTGATGCTTCTAAGAAGGGCTTGGGATGTGTTTTGATGCAACACGGTAAGGTTATTGCTTATGCTTCTAGGCAGCTTAAACCTTACGAGGTGAACTACCCCACACATGATTTGGAGTTGGCAGCAGTGATCTTTGCTCTGAAGATTTGGAGGCACTATTTGTATGGAGAGACTTGTGATATCTTCACCGATCACAAAAGTCTTAAATACATTTTCACTCAAAAGGAGCTTAACATGAGGCAGAGGCGTTGGTTGGAACTTCTAAAAGATTATGATGCGAGGATTCAGTATCACCCGGGGAAGGCAAATGTGGTTGCAGATGCTCTTAGTCGAAAAAGTTCAGGAAGTGTAGCAGCTCTTATTACACAACCTCAGCTTAGTTCGGATATGGAGCGACTAGAGTTGGAGTTGTATGTCCAAGGTTCAGATGGGCATTTGGCAGGTATGCGAGTGGAGCCCTCTCTTATTTCAAGGGTTAAGGAAGCTCAAAAGGAAGATGGAGAATTGTGGAGTATGGCACAAAATATGGAGGAGGGCAAGCAGCCCGACTTTCGTATTGATGACCATGGTGTGATTTGGTTGGGTGAGCGGTTGTGTGTACCATCTGATCCAATTATTCGGGAGGCAGTTTTGGCGGAGGCTCATAGTTCGCCATTTTCTATTCATCCAGGTTCTACAAAGATGTACAGGGATTTGAAGGAAAGTTTTTTGGTGGAATGGGATGAAGCGAGATGTGGCTGAATATGTTGGGAAGTGCCTCACTTGTCAACAAGTGAAGATAGAACATCAACGAGCTAGTGGGTTGCTGCAACAGTTAGACATTTCAGTGTGGAAATGGGAGGATATCACGATGGATTTTGTGACTGGTTTGCCGAAGACTTTCAAGTAGAATGATGCCATTTGGGTTGTGGTGGACCGGTTGACTAAATCGGCACACTTTTTGGCAATCCACGAGGGTTACTCGATGGATAGGTTGGCACAGATCTTTCAGCAGGAGATTGTTAGACTTCATGGTACTCCGGTGTCTATTATTTCGGATCGGGACCCACGGTTCACTTCACGGTTCTGGAAAGGGTTTCAAAGAGCTTGGGGTACTCGGCTCAACTTTAGTACATCTTTTCATCCGCAGACTGATGGGCAATCCGAACGGACCATTCAGACGTTGGAGGACATGTTGAGGTCTTGTGCACTTGAGTGGTCAGGTAATTGGGATGATTACTTAAGCCTAGTTGAGTTTGCGTATAACAACAGTTGGCATGCGAGTATTGGGATGGCTCCGTTTGAGGCGTTGTATGGTAGGAAGTGTCGGGCACCAACTTATTGGGATAAGGTTGGCGAGAGAGCCATAGAAGGGCCTGACTTAGTTCAAATCACTACAGAGAAGGTAGCGGTGGCTAAGGAGAAATTGAAGTCGGCTCGATCACGGCAGAAGAGTTATGCTGATAAGCATAGGAGGACCTTAGAGTTTGAACCTGGTGAGCATGTGTTCCTAAAAGTTTCTTCTTGGAAGGGTATTCGGCGATTTGGTCTGAAAGGGAAGCTTAGTCCGCGTTATATTGGCCCATTCGAGATTTTAGAAAGGGTTGGTGAGGTTGCATATCGGTTAGCTTTGCCTCCACAGCTAGCTGTGCACAATGTGTTTCATGTGTCGGTGTTGAGGAGTTATAAATATCATCCGTTGCATGTGGTGCAATATCCATTCGATAAGATTAGTGATGATCTTACTTGTGTGGAGCAAGCCGAGGCGATTTTGGATCGTCAAGAGCGGGTTATGAGGAGGAAGACAATTTCGTTCGTCAAGGTTTTGTGGAGAAATCATTCGGAGCGAGAGGCTACATGGGAGATGGAGGAGTCTATTCGAGCGGAATATCCTCATCTTTTTGATAATTAGGTTCGTTCTTTTCTTTTGATTCCGGGGACGGAATCCTTTTTAAGGGGTAGGTGATGTAATACCTGAAAATAAATAAGTAAATAAATGATTTTTTTTTTTGTTATAAAATATTCTAATTGGGCTTTCCTTGTGTTTGGGTCAATATTATATTTAATTTATGTGAACTATAACAAATAAGGAATTTCATTAATTTGGGCTTTTAATTTTTATTGGGTCTAATTTATATTTGTTTAATATTAAAAAAATTTTATAATTAGGAGAATTAAAGAGATCTCTTAATAAATAAATAACTAAACCTAATTTACTGGACATTACTTGGTTTCGTAACTGGAAGAAAAGAAGAAGAGAGGCAGCGGCGACAGTTAGAACAGAAAACAAAAAGGTACTGTAATATTGCTATTAATAATGAGTTGCTTGGAATTGTCAATTTGTCAAGATGCTTGGGTAATCATGTGTCTGCATAGTCTAGTAATTACGTAGGGTTGCTTGTGATTGTGAATCTTACATATATTGCAAGTCAGGCAATTGGTGCATTTAAAGTATGCATATAAGGTTTATATAATAATATTGATAAAACTTTTCAAAGTTACTTTTCCACCAAACCTTATAATACTTGCTCTCTTTATATGCACATATATATATATATATGATTTACGTAGTGTCAGGACATTGATTAATATATATATATATATATTTAATATATATATATATATATATATATATATATATATATATATATATATATATATATATATACATGTCTCCCACCAGAGTATTTTTACAGTGCAACATTAGTACACAACTACTAAAGTGGTAATAGGAATAATTTACTAGTTTAAAATTTTAGAACTTACAGAAACGTAATAATAATATTTATTATAATAATATGAGTCTTAAAAAAGAAAAAGAAAAAAAAAGAGAAGAGTAAGTTAGTAATTAATAATTTAACGTATAGTTATTAATATATTTTATTACTTTGTTTAATCAGTTCGAACAGAAGGAGTTTAACGAATAAACTTGGAATATAATTTGGGTATTACATTGCTTAATCCAGGTACGGATTCCGTACTCCTTCAGCGACTCTTATTAAATTTAATTTGTTCGTTTTGTTTCTCGTTTCGAAATTTATTATTGTTTCGCATGATCGTTCGTTCTCAAATTCATGTGATCGTTTCGTTTTAATATTGATCCTTAGAACTCGTGTTTGTACTCTTGATCTAGTATATCATGTTTAGTATTTATTTCGATATTTGTAGAAAGGACATGTTAATATTTTTGGAGACTCGTGTTGATTTGTTCGATTTAACATGTACACGTTAGAACCCTTTGTGTTGATGTTATGTCGCATGTGTTGTGATATAATATTTTTGTTAGAATATACCGTAGGGTATACCTGAGCTATAACCACCTGTGGGGGTACCACAGGCATGTCGTCTTGGCACGAGAGGCATGACACTTTCCGTGGCGGTGTGATCAGTCCACGGCGTCTCCGTTTTGTGCTCCGGTGGGAGTTGGCCATTTGGTGTTTTGTTGTGGGAGGCGTATGGGTCGACCCTAGTTTTCTGTTCTGTTCTGTTCTGCGGAGTGGCGATGTTTGTGCCAAACACGCCTTCCGATTTTGCATGCATTGGATTCGCGGTCCAACGTGTGTAACTTGCCTGTGTGGCATTATTTGACCTTGCCTGTGTGGCAAGGTATATTTCTATTTTATTTTGAGCTCGGTATGAAATAACCCCAACCATTTGATTCAGCCTATGATTTCGTTGTAGTAGTTTGTTCGTTTCAGTTCAGTTCAGTTCATTTATTGGGTTAGTTATTTCGTTTCATTATTCTTGTATTCTATATCCGTACTGGGCGTTTGGCTCATGCTGTGTTTTTCCTCCGGCAGGTAATCAGGGGGATCAAGGGCAAGTGTGATGAGAGCTCCTTTCAATCCAATGGTCTAGGAATATTCTGTTTAGGCTGGACATATTAATTTCTTTGGAGTTGTAATAACTATCTCAGATTTTGGTTTATGTCAGCTTGGCATTTATTCTAGTTTGACCTTGTTGATATTTATTAGTTTTAAATATTATTCTTTTGTGGTTTAGAGCTTTAGTATTATTTTCTGTAGTTCTGTTGTGTTTTGAGTAACCTCCCTTTCTATTTCGGGAAGGGGGTGTTACACATATAATGTTTTTTTGTCCTCTCCCGAACTCTTTCCAAGTTTCCCTTAATTATATATACTCCCACGATTAAAATGTAAAAATACATATATTGCTAAAAAAGAAAGAATTTATCACTTTTATAAGTTTTGTACTTAGACTTGGCAAGAAAAACTATACAAGTTTTGTGCTTTTTGTTGGATTAGTATCATTTGATCTTATTTTTCTCGTTTCCTTGTCCGACTTGTAGCAAGCGGGGGGGGGGGGGGGGGGGGGGATATACTTTACTCATCATATTACCGCATGCCTCACGAGGCTTGCATATTTGATCACCAATTAAGCTTAATTAACTCATCTCATGTTCCATAAGTACTATGTCCTCGCATGATAATGTCTCAACTCTCTCGTAGACTCCTAGTCCATGGGTTTCCCCGTTCCTTTCTCTATTTTCTATTTTGTTTGCTTTCTCTTTTGGTCCAAGTGTGTTAATATATGATTCTATTTGAATGTGAGTAGAAGACATAAGTTAATAATATAATAAATTAGTATTTTTTAGATAAGTTAATATATACATCATAATATTAACTAAAATTAAATGAATAATTAACTTGACTTTCAAAAAATCAATAATAATTTTATAATTTAGAATAATATGCCACTTTCTCTCCATCCATGTGCATATACATAAATACATACATACATACATACATACATACATAGTTTAAGTAGGAGAGTTATGTGTCGAGGAATGATTTTGTGGGTCCGATTGAGTTGGTGGAACCAGTGTCACGTAGCAGAATATTTCAGTCAGGAGGCTTGACTTCTAAGGAATCTACAATTCTAATTAACTTATAATTTTCATTTCCAATTTGACTTTCTACTTTTAAGGAAACTAAATCTTAGTCCGGATTGATTTTGACTTCCCATTTTTCATTACAAGAAAACTGGTTAAATCCGACAGAACTATAGTCGACTGAATTAAATTCGTCGGTCATAAGGTAATCTCGACGGAATATTCCGTCGACTATAAGTCTGTCAGAAATACTCTAATATCGACAGAAATCCGTAAAAAATAAGGGGCAGCCCTTGGCGCCAAAGTTCCGCCAGCGCTAGTAATAAGGTCGACAAAACTTGGACTAATATCGACGGAAGTTCCGTCGAGAATAAGTTAGTTTCGACAGACTTATAGTCAACGATATTCCGTCGAGAATTAGTTTTAAAACCTAAATTCAGTCTCATTTCTTCAGCCGCCTCATCACTCTCGCTCTCTCTCTTATATCTCGCCTCTGCCCAGTTCCTCCAGACCCTCCCCCTGCCGCATCAGTCTCTCTCTCACCTCTACCGGCAACCACCTCTTCCTTCCACCGCCTTCGCCGCCTTTCGCCTCCTTCCGGCTCTGCTTCCTGCCTCTTTCCGACTCCGCCTCCTGCCTCCTTCTGATGCATCCCGCTGTTGTTAATCTCTTGACAGTCAGTGGTTCAGCTTGAGCTATTTAATTTTGTTGTTGGATAGAGATATTCATCCTTGAACTTTGCTAACAATCATCTTGGCCATGATTACCACCGAGATGGTTACCATTTCTGGCATGATAATTTTCTACCCGCTGGTTATCATTGTTTCGATGACAGTTGCCACCAGTACGACTATGGTTGTTGTCCCTTGGTTGAACAGACTCATTATCTTGTTCCAATAATTGAGCCCTGTTCACAACATCTGAATACAAACAAAGTTTGTGAGAAATGAGGTATTGACGAATTTCAGGGTTCAAACCTCTTAGAAATATTTGTGTCATTCGTTCCTCATTATCCGCCAAATGAGATGCAAACTGGGATAATTCCGCAAACTTGGCTTCGTATTGTGATACCGTCATATTGTTCTGTTCCAGTTTGATGAATTCCACCTCCTTCGTGTGACGAATACTGTAACGCCCCCAAAATAGGTCCAATCCACCCAACCCATTCTGGGTCGCCACGAAATATACTCAACAAAAATTTCAAATACAAATCTTCAAATTCTATCTTTTAAACTGTCGTACAAAATACGACCATAATTAAACTGTGAGTTTTAATACTAATACAGTGCCCATACTTCAAATCAATAATACGTTACAGAAAGGTACAGTCAATAACTGTTTTAGGAATTAAAATCTTTGGAAAATGTTCAAGGAAACCTTCGTACATGGGAGGCCATGCATCCATGTTATAATAGATATCGTAGGACTCGAGAATTATCCTTGGTTGACCCAAAAGACCCCAAAGAAAAACGAGAAGATTACTATCTTGTTCATTCCAATGGTGGGTCTTCTCTTGCCATATAATTATCTCTGTTGTCTCAAACTGAGAATTATATTCTAACCGTACTCCAAGATTATATAGGTAATGTTCATGGATATAATCAGCAAGTGGATGTGCACAACCATGTCTTATGATAACATGAAGTCGTATGTGGTTAGACATCTTGTATAATAGTGACAAAACACCCTTCCAAAGTTGGGTTCACCTTACCTAAGTCAGGTCACCAAAAACAACCGTTAAATGACGTTTAAAATACGACGTACTTATCTAAAATTTTCAATAAAATTATTTTCATACTGTTTGGTGGAAAACTTCAACAGTTCTAGACCCTCGTTCTATTCCCCTGTTATCCCGCTCGACCCAGCTACACTCTTATTACCTGAAAGGAATTGTGAAGCAAAAGGGTGAGCACAAATAGCCCAGTAAAGAATATCATGACTAAAGATAATTAAATTATCAATAGTCTTCATCAGTGATAAATCAGAGATTTATAACATATGGTAGATGATAAAACTTTTCAACCATAGTTGCGGTGGAACGAGCAATCCATTAGAAGAGTCAAATAGACTATAATGTTTATTATCTTCTCCGTGTTAAAAGTCCACCAATAATATTTTATCCCTGTAACATCAATCAACAATTTCTGTCCACGATCATGTAAGTTCATGATCATAATTATCTTGATGAATTCCTCTTCGCACTCAGGACGAAGATAATTCTCATCACCTGTCTTTACCTGAAACACTAAAGATCATGGTTATACCAAATCACAGTTCCTGTTCATAATCATGCTAATCAATTCATCCTTACATTACAAGCCAAAGATATTCAATAATTAATTATTCATCTTTGCACTACATGCCAAAGATATTCACAAATCAACCGCTCATCTTTGCACTACAGGCCAAAGATATTCACAAATCAACCGCTCATCTTTGTACTACAGGCCAAAGATATTCATATCTCAAAAAATATCTAATCATTCTAGAATTTATATAACAATAATTATAACCATGTTGATCAATGCGCCTTTGCACTTAAGCTAAAGATATTCAATTGTAAATTCAATGGTCATGAACATACCAGTCAACAATTCATCTTTGCACTACTGGCCAAAGAGAAATCTATAGTCATGATCATACCAATAATCTACCCATCTTTACACTCAAGTCAAAGAGAAATTTCATCAGCAGGATTATAAAAATGTTATATATGAGAATAAGAACAATACGATCCAATTGTCAACATGATAACCAATTGTGGAGTAAAATTCAAGAATAAAGTTCAAAATATGGATCCGATCAAAGATAGGAACCTTAACAGCCAACTTGGACAAATAGAAGAAAATTTAATTTTTCGGTGAATAGTACCGTATACGTGAATAGTACTGTATACGTGAATAGTGTCGTATACGTGAATAGTAACCCCGACATGAAAAAGATAGAAATTTCATAAGAAAAATCATACTTCGTGAATAGTATTCGTGAATAGTATTCGTGAATAGTACCGTATTCGTGAATAGTGCCGTATACATGAATAGTGCCGTATACGTGAATAGTAACCTCGACGAAAAAAGTAAGAATTTCAACATAAAATCCATGATAATATTTCTGTATAATGATATTGAAAAGAATAACATCATTTACGAAAGAAATAACATCCCTTACCATCCCTTACCTCAAAAGAATAGTACCTCTGACTGGAATATCGGATATAATATCGAAAGAAACTTGCGCTGAATACTAATACTCAAAGTATTAAAATACTCACAAAAATACGCTCGATATTATAGAGAGAGAAAACTTCTGATTCTGGTGTGATTTTCAATTCTAACCTAAGCACCCTATTTATAGGAAAAACTTAGGATGCCAAAGGAGACTAAAATAATAAAATAATATTATTATTTTTAAAATTCTCCAGCCGCCGGCTGCTACCAAAAAAATCAGATTTCAACAAAAGTGGGTCCCACCCATTAAATAATATTTATTTTCCGAAACTTCAATAATTCATAACAAATAGCCCCTTTGTCAGAAAAATACAAATTCTATGTCCTTCTATAGGAAATTTAATTCTCTACAACTTTGCAGAAGAAAGTTTTTCCAAATTCCAAACATAAATTATCCGAAATCCATAAACAGATGATTTCTCACACCAAAATATTGATAAAAACTCACCAGCGCCAATTCCTTCTTTAATATCCACAAAATAAATATTTTCTTATCATATAAATCAATAATTAATTATTCACAAATAATATTATAGAACTACAATATTAACAACCAGGTCGTTCCCAGGACAGAGGGGGCCTTCCGATAAGGACTTCTCCTTACTGGCGCGCAATTAAATAACCCCTCCTAGACAGAATTTCCTTAGACATTGTCAATAATGCTATCTAATAATATTATTCAAATAATATGAATTATTGAGTTGATAACGTGAAATACTGTGCAACGACAATTATTGAATCAATACTACAAAATATCAACTGTAGCCATTATTGAATCAATCATATAAAATGGCAACGTAGCAATTATTGAGTCAATAAAATATCAATGCAACAATTATTGAGTCAATAATATAAAATATCAACGTAGCAATTATTGAGTCAATAATATAAAATATTGAACAGTAATTACTGTAACAATAATTGAGTAATGGCTTCTCACGAAAGACTCAATAATTCAAAATACTGTGCAATACCGTGTGCTACTATGCAACACCGTGTATCACTGTATTTTAACCACCGGGTATTTCAACAGTACTAACTGTAACAACCACGCCGTTATCTTGTAAAAAAGTTATTTCTGTCGCTTTCTATATCCGACAGTTATTCCGTTGTGGGGGCCCACCAATAGCTGCGCCGTCGTACGAATATTCCCCGACAACAAGAATATTCTACGACCAAACGAATATTCTCCGACAACAAGAATATTTTATAACCACTTGCTTATTTTAAAAAATTTACATATATCACCCTTAACTTTAAACTTTTATCAATTTAACCATTTACTAAATAGAAAAATTGAATACTTTTATTTCATAAAATTCGGCGTCTTACAAATACTTTCTAGAAAGTACTTGTCGTTGAACAATTTCTTAAACTCCTCCCAAGACATCTTAAGTGCGGAAAGATGAGTACGCTTCACAGATTCTCACCAGTAATCTGCCTCTCCACGGAACATAAGGGTGGTGAATGGAACCTTTTGCTCCTCTGTACATCCCAGGACATCAAATATCTTGGTGATTTGCTTAACCCAAGCTTCTATCTTGAGTGGATCTGGCTTCCCAAAAACTCCGGCGGTCCCAACTACTTGAATTGCTTGGCAGTGACAAATCTCGAATTACCATTGTTTCCACCTGCATTTTGAACAGGAGTCTCTCTTGCCTGGTTTTGCATGAATTGTAGAAAGCTTCTAAACATCCCATCGTTCATCGTTTGATTAGTGGTGTTGTTTACATGAGGATTATTGCCTTCCTGATGCGCATTATCCTGGAGGGTGATTAGCGGTGTCTCAATGGTCTCAAATGCTCCATTGCTTATATTTTTAGATGCCATTCTCAAATACTGCCACAAAACAAGGATTAATTAAAGAAATTGACATGTCACATATTATCCCTATGTTCCGACCAACTAATTAAATAACAAGTAAGCTTAGGTAGGACACATTAGCGAAGGTTTTACTCGTCTCTCTCCTCCTAGTTTTATTCCCAGATCTCTGCCAGAGATCATATCCCTAAGCTCTGATATCAACTGTGACGCCCCAAAAATAGGTTCACACAACCATTCTGAGTCACCAAATACATCGTACAGAATTCAAATACAAATCTTTTTATATCAAACGGTCGTGCAAAATACGACCACACAAATTATGAGCTTCAATACAGATCGTATATAATATGAAAATATAAACGCTCAAATAAGTCCTCATTATAATTATTATCACACTATATCACAAAATAGTGAGGACTACTATAGTGCTATCTCTGATCATCACTCAATTCCCCGACTAGTTCCAACTATATTCTCATTTCCTGAAGAGAACAATGAAAGAAAAGGGTGAGCTCAACTAGCCCAGTAAAGAATATTATATCTAAGATAATGAAGAATAAATTATCGTTAGCATTCAATAAATCAGATAAAATATTATAGACAACAAGTTTTAGATCAACAACTGCAGCGAAAATAACAATCCATTAGAAGAGTTAAGTAGAGAATGATGTCCACTATCTTCTATGATTTAAAAGTTCATAATCAATATTTTATCCCAGTAACATCAATCAATAAATATTTTAAATCAATAATTTATCTTTGCACTACAGGTCAAAGATATTCCTTTGTATCAACAATGGTCATGATCATGCCAAACACCTGTCTATTTTTGCACTACAGGCCAAAGATATTCATAAATTAACAGTTCATCTTTGCACTACGGGGCAAAGATATTCATCAATCAACAGTTCATCTTTGCATTACGGACCAAAAATAATTTTCACCACAATTTAAGACTGAGGATGATAAAAAATGATATGAATAACGAATCCAGTGAGATAAAAGATAAATATTAGAGAATTATAATTCAATTTATCCAGAGTTCAAGAATGAAGATCAAAACATAGATCCAATTTTAAGAATGTTCAAATTGTCAACATAATAATCAATTGTGGAGCAAAATTTAAGAATGATATTCATATATCAAAAATAATTTGGACAGAAAAAAAAAATTAGTACTGTACGTATGAATAGTATCGTACGTATAAATAGTACCCCGACATAAAAAGATAAAAATTTTACAAGAAAGTTTATACCAATATTCCGGTGATATGATATTAGAAAAAACGCAAAATTCAAGGAATTTCTGATCATTTCAAGAATTATAGAAGCAATACTTACCATAGTAAGTTTAAATTTAGGAATATGAAATGAAATATTATCACTTTCATAATATGGAATATGAAAGAAAATAATATTCTTTACGAATATTGAAAGAAAATAACATCATTTACGAAAAAAATAATATCTTTTACCTTAATAGGAAAGTAGTTCTGACCGGAATAACGGATATTATGTTGAAGAAATATTGCACTGTTATCAACACTCAAAATATCCTTATACTCACAAGAACTACGCTCAATAGTATAGAGAAAGAATTTTCTGATTCTGGTATGCTTTTCATTTCTAACTAAGCAGGAAAATGCTAGCACACCATCTCTGACAAAATTTCACACGGTTTGATCAGCAGCATGCCACTTTTGAAAATTCTTCAGCACACCTAACAAGACACTTCCAAGTCTCCACCCACATGTTTTAAAATTTTTAAATTTTTTTTTATAATTATTAAAAAATTTAAATTCAATTTGTTCTCTTCCACCTCATTTTATTTTTATACCATGAATTTATTATAATAATGTTACCATTTAAATTATAAAATTATACTATTATATTATCACATTATACTATTATAATATAATATTATAATAATATATTTGAATGAATATTTTATCGAAGAAGATAAAATGCTAATTTTTAACAAATGTCTCATACTAAAAATTCTTTCATTTATATCAAAATTGAACAAATATTTACTTATCATATTTATCAACAATCAATTATTAATCACAATTAATATTACAGAATCACAATATTGACAACCAGGTCGTTCCTAGGAAAGAGGGGGCTTTCCGATAAGAATTTCTCCTCATTGGCGCACAATTATATAACCTAACCCCTTTTCTTAACAGAACTTTCTAGGCATTGTCAATAATGATATCTAATAATATCATTTCAATAATATGTGTTATTGATTTAATAATATAAAATACTATGCAGTGGTTACTGTGACAATTATTGAATCAATAATGTAAAATACTATGCAATTATCAATGTAGCAATTATTGAATCAATAATATAAGATATTAAATAGTAATTAATGTAACAATTATTGAATGATTGACTTCTTACGTAAGAATCAATAATTAAAAATATTGTGCAATACCGTGTGTTACTGTGCAACAACGCGTATTACTGTACTTTAACCATCGAAAATTTTAACAGTTTAACGGTAAAAGTTTTGCCGTTATATTTTAGAAAACTTATTTCTTGTCGTTTTCTTCATTCGACAGTTTTCCATTATGGGGCCCACCAATGATGATTGCGCCGTCGTACGAATATTTCCCGATAAAAAGAATATTCCCTAACAAAATGAATATTCTCCGATAAAATGAATATTTTATGACCACTTGCTTACTTTGTAAAATTTACACATATCACCCGTAACTATCATATTTATCAAATCCACACCTTACTATTTAAAATAATATATTGAGAAAATTAAATCTTATTCATAAAAATTTGGGGTCTTACATGATCAATATACTTCTTGTTAGTTACGTTATCTATTCCGGATTTTTAATCGAGAACATATAAATATTTATGACCATATCTCGATGTACCATAAACAAATCAACTTAAATCCACAAATGATAAAATTAAGGTGAACACCCTAGTTAACTAATCACTACATCTCTATGTGAATTATAATTAAAGATCAAGATTTAAAACACAAGTTCTCTATCAGATTACATGCAGTGTGTATGTATGTCTTTATCCTAAACACAAATCATGAGTTCCATCACCATGCAGAAAACACAATCACATACTATTATGATCAGATTTAAATTCATAATCTGTCTCTCGAGTTCATATAGATTATCAAGGTAATTATTGGCTAGAAAATTAATCAATTAAACACAAATCTTAATAGACAATTTGAAAATAGTTAACATTAATTAACAAGGAAGCATATCAGTCAAAGTTACACAATAAGATCCATTGCAGTCTTGAATAAAAAATTAGTTCATTGTCATTGAATTAAAATTCAAAATCCACAACTGATTGAGCATTTTAAATACAAAAGTAGAAGATAGGGAAAGAGAATAAAAACTTGGTTGCAATCCTACTTCTCTTCTCAGTTCCTGCTTGAATCCTTTTTGCTTGTTCAATTGCTTCAATTTTCCAAAGATCCAACCCAAATAGGGTTTTTGCATAAAAGATATAATCCATTGATATAAACTAAATAAAATAGCTATTTATAGCCTATGTCTTGATTTCTAGTCAAACTATAAATCATGTAACCAATTACAACTCTATTGCAGTCATTAATTGAAAAGTAAAACTCTGGTCAAACTTCGAAGTAGTGCGACTGCGCTGGTTTTGAACTGAATTTGGGCGGGACTGCGCTGGTATGAGAGAGAGAAAATACTAAGTCTGGAGTGTTGCGCGGTGGCACTGCACTCTAGCTCATTTTGGGCGCGGTCGCGCTGCTCTGTGATCTGTAATTTTCTGAGTCTTTCTAAGTTGTTTCCATCCAAAAGTCATCCGAACAGTTCCCAAGCATATAACATACATAAAGAATATAAAATGCATGAAAAGCAACTAAAACTCACATAAACAAACAACAATTTAAGTCAGTTTATACCTGATTCGTAGGTATAAAACTTACTCATCAAGGAGGGGGTGTTGTGTCGGTTTTGATTCGGGCTCTTTTCAAGGGGTTTGGTGGTGATTTTTTTAATGTGAGGTGCGGGTATGGTTTATTGAGCAAGTTCAGTGTTAGTGGTTGTGGGGATGCTATCAGGTGTAATAGTCTGGTGAGGATCGGTGGAAAGGGTTGGAGGTGGGGGTGGAGTTTTGGTTGATGTCTTCACCAACCGACGTTTCTTTATTTTCATTAACACTATCTTATCCTTTTGGTGGGCATCTCCAAAACATTATTTTTTGTTGATGAAGGCATCAGGATGACAGATATTGGTTGTATGGCCAAAGGATATTCGGTTTGTTGGTTCGAGATCGGGATAGTTTCGGTGGTGGTTTCAGTTGCGGTGATGATGTTGGTGTCGTGTTCGGGAGTTTTGTCGGTAATGGGTTTAGGGATCGATTCAATTGTGGTGATGTTGAGGGTTGGTTGAGAATTGGATTTTCTAGTTGTTTGTGGTTTGAAGATTATTATTTAAAGAAAAAAGGGAGATGAAGACGAAATGAATGATAAATATATATTAGAAGAGAAAATATGGATGCAGTTGATGTTTTAAAAACTTACATTTGTGCTTGTACAACAAGGATGGGTCGGACAACAACTTTAGTGGCCAATCAGCCGTCGACATCTTGTGGTAAAATGCTTTGAAGTCTCCTACTCGATCCTTTGGGAAGCTGTTGACCATGCCGATGAGCATTTCGGGATTGACCCAGCTTGGAAGGAGTTGAAGGTCAACACCTTTGATGAAAATCCATTGGGAATGCCACCTCTTGTTGCTCGAAGGGGTCTTTATCTAAGGGTGTCGACCGGGTTTGTTGTTCAGCTTTAGAGGCCCTGTTCCTTGGATCGTCTAATGCATAATAAGGCAAAAAAAAGTCTAGCCTTGATTTAGCTTTGCATTCATGACAAAAAGTTATAAAGCAGATCAGGTGGATGTACGAGTTGGATAGTAATTGTGCGAACTCGATTCCGACGAAGCTAAGAAAAGAGGCGATGAATTCTTCTAAGGGGAATCGAACCCCATACTTCAAAGCCTAGATGGGGACGACGATCCATTCTCCTTGTGGGCGTCAGTACATCTTCTCTAATAGGTTTGGGGTTCGGAGTTCGTAGGCATTTGTGATTTGGTATTGTTCGTGGATGTTGTGTAGTTGGTAGGCTTACACGGAGGATCGGGTGTTAATATGTGTATAGGTTGTTGACGATGAGTAATGGTTGTTATGGTATCATATTTTGGCTAGCGATGGTGATGGTTGGGGCAATTTCAGCGAGTTGGGTATTGGAAGTGGGCTCAGTGATGATTGGATTAGTGGTGTCACCGGACATGGTTGGTCGTTGAGTATTGTGATTTGATTTCGCCAGAAAAAAGGATTTTTGCTGTAGAGATGGGAGGTGGTGAATGTTTAAGTTCTGTGAAGCTAGGGTTTTAAAATCTGAAAATGAAAGTGTGGCGGTTAATTTTTGGGATTGGACTTTTGAAATAACTGGTTGCCTCTGCACGTTCCCTTAATTACGACTATGTTATTATGTTGGTGGGCCCTGGTCTGACAAGTGGATAGAGAGAGGTGTCTGTTTAGTTTTAATATTCGTACCATGTTAATTATGAAATTTTGTATTGTCTTATTGTAAATTCTTTATAATAACAGAGTGGGGGCAATGTTGGGGCATGATTTTGTGGGCCTAACTGAGTTGGTTGGACCTATGCCACGTAGTAGAATATTCCAGTCAGAAGGCTTGACTTAAAAGGAACCTACAGTCCTAATAATTGACTTATGATTCTCAATTTCAATTTGACTTCTTACTTTTAAGAAAAAGGAATCTTATTCAATTATGAAGGTTATACAGTCCAGATTGATTTCAGCTTCCCATTTTTAAGGAGATTGACTTTTATCCAAGTATGAGAATTAACGTAATAAGGAGTCCTATTCTTACTCGGTGATGGACGTGATGAGGTGGTGTGAAAAGACTATAAATACACGACTATACCCTAAATTACAGGTAATATTGTCACTTTGACTCACAAAAGTACTAAAGCATTAACGTGCCTCCATTGTTAACCTGTTCCTCCAGCCTGTACTTATTCTCACACCGGAGTTATCCCTCGACGGCCCCCGCTGTCAGGCTCCTCAGTATGTTTACCCGTTTTTTATACAGAATTTGGCTCGATGTTTGGTGATTGGGAAAAAGGAAGAATCTTGGCGTTAACACACACACACACACACACATATATATATATATATATATATAAAGAAATCTTACCTTGATAAATTAGCTAGTAATGTTATATATACATAGTTTAAGTAGGAGAGTGATGTGTTATGATTACGTTACTTTTAATTATAATCCATAAACAAAAAGAAAGAAGGGTTTGGAGGAAAAGAGTTTATTTTTCAATGTTTACCGAAACCAAAAAAAGTCTCTTAGTGTTGGGAATATCCGACTCATATATATTTAGTTGAAACCACATCGTGACTCAAAAGGTTAATCTATTAGGTCTATGATCGATTAGAACATCTATGTCCTTAATTTTTCTCTTTATGTTTTGATGTGAGACTTTACTATCACGCGTTACCTCAATAATCTCCCCCTTAACGCTTGATCTCTCCATCCACATCAACTCCAAACTCCCCCTTGAATTTTAACTATACTCTTTTGCGCATAACCTATCACTTCTTCTAGTTGACGAGTCACCATCTTCATTATTTCTTAGTTGATCCACCAAGAGCCTTTATCAAACCCATCAACTATCTCCATCTGACAAGCTTATCTCTCAATATCTCTAGTTTGATCCACCAAGAGCCTCTCTGAGAAAAGTTCACCACTTGCTCAAAAAATATATAATACACTAAACATCCTAACGCAAAAGCTAGTTAATTGGATTCAAGGTAGAGGGGAATTAGTCGTATTGGTGTGACAAATAAAGACAGCGAGTATTGAAGGAATTGAAATATGTTCGTTATAATGGTTATGAACAAGAGATTTTGCAATTATGGAGGATCACCGTAGCATTCGCTGGATGCAGATTTTGCAAATAATGTGGATGGTGCAGACGATGCAGATGATATGGATAATATGGTTGATGCAGATGATGCGGATAGTGCAGATATAACGAATGATGTAGTTTATACGGATATGCGGATAATGAGAATAATGCAGATAATGATGACTACTACAACAACAGGGACAATAGTGAAGTTAAAGTAACCGGGGATTCAAGTCAATGAAGAAATTGTTGGGATACTACTCGAATCATATTTAGAGATGAAGTTAAAGTATTTAAGGATTCAAGCCGATGGAGGAATTATTGGTGTCGACGTCGGGAAAAAATCCGTGGGTCGGGTCACAACCTTCCCGGATCTTTTATCTCTTCCTAAGTTATCTCTACCCTTACTCTTTTTTTTGCGAAAATGGTTTTGAAGGATTTTTTAGGAAAAAGCCAACATGTACCATGTCGACGATTTTGTTCGTTTTACAGAGTCGCTAGTTGGTAGATTTGAAATGGTTGTACCAACTCAACCGAGTTTTGTTTGAAAGAGGCCCAATTGCTGGACACTGTTGAAACTTGATATTTGAAAATAAAGTTTTGAGTTCGGGGGCTTGGTTAAGTATAGGGAAGGTGTTAGGCACCCCACAACTCCCGTGTAAACACAGTACCACATCTTTTTAATATTTCCCTTAAAACTGAAATGCGTGTGTGAATGCTGTTTGAAAATTGGGCCAATGTTTGATTGATTGATTTAAAAATAGTGCTTTGCTTCATTGAACCTATATACAAAGGGCTTGATTTGATTTGCAAAAAGTCTTTGATTTGATTTGCAAAAGTATTTAATTTTGATTTGCAAAAGCTTTTCTTTTGATTGAATTGAAAATGATGTTTTGAAAGCTAGTTATCAAACCCCTACGCTAACATAGGAATTGAAGCCTGTTGATACTTTCATTTTTATTTTTTTAGCCTTAAAGCTGCATGTGAATGGTGATTTGTCAGGATACGATGCATCCTCGACCACAGAAATAAATACAAGTGTCGGTCTCCTCATGGGTATGAAAGCCATCGGAGGGACGCTGACACGGCAAACCATTTTTTTCACTATATTGAGACCTTAAATCCGGATTATCGCTTTAAGGTCTTTTGTATGTACATTTTACAGAAAAACTGGCAGGGTACATTCGTAAACTGGAGTTTGTTCATCGTGGGAATCAGATTTAGATCGATTTGATCATGAATCCCATGATTCCTAGGCTCACATATGAGTAGCCAATAAACTTGCACAGCTCAAATTTGTACAAAAACAGATATATACATCCTCACGTCGCAATAGAACCAAGGATTCATCAGTAAATCCTGGTTGCGCAAGGCAAAAGCGTCTCGTTCCCACTAGATAGCGATCTAAGGGCCGCAAGTTTACTTTTTTCTCAACTGAAACTAGAAAGAAAGCTAGATTTAAGAAAATCTCAGCCATTCTAGCTTCCCGGTTCTGTCTGTACCTATTTTGAAAGCTAGAGTTGGCGAGATTTAAATAAATCTAGTTTGCCCGCAGAAATATAAGTGCCGATTCATATATAATGAATATTTAAAGCAACAGTTTAATAAAAGCGAGTAAAGTATTGTATATAATTATATATATACGAAAACTATAAAAGGGCGATGGGTTTTCACGCCGGTGCCCGGACTGAAATTGAAATATATATATATATATATATATATATATATATATATATAAAAGCTGTATAAAAGCCACAAAATGAACCAGGCTGGACAGTATTGAAATATATATTTATAGATAGAAAAACAGTAAAAAGGGCGAAGGGTTTTCACGCCTGGGCCCGGACTGAAATTGAAATAGACAGAAAAGTAGTAAACCAAGACTGGGAAGATAACCAAGTGGTGGTGAAAGTTGCAGATATGTACAAAACATTAAAAAGGCCACAAAATGATCCAGGCCGAACTAGAATGTAAATGTATAGAAAAGTAGTCAACCAAGACTAGGAAGAGAACCTAATGGTGGTAAATTTGCTTATATATACATATTTATATATAAAAATAGTAAAAAGGCCATAGCATGATCTAGGCCGAACTGAAATATATAAATATATATAGAGAGACAGAAATATAGTCAACTAAGACTGGAAAGATAACCCAGTGGTGGTGAAGGCTGCTTATATATGCATATATATATATATATATATATATATATATAAAGTAGTAAACTACCTCGAATTTGACAATCAGGCTTGACAGAATTGAAAAGTTAGTATATATACAGTTAAATATATACAAAAAAAGCTAAACCCAGACTGGGAAGATAACCCAGTCCGATGAAGTTGCTTAAAACGAAGATGTTAGTGCACTAAAGCTGTTAGAGCTGACGGATAGTCAATCCGAGTTGTAGAAATGCCAGAAATTGAGTTTATGTACAAAAAAGTATCAAATTTTGACAAAAACGGCCACGGAACTAAGTTTTGGGCATATTTAGAAAACGAAACTTGATACGCAAGTGCAAAACAGTGCGAAGAAGTAATATAAACTTACTGATCGTAAAAATACTCACAATGGACTGCTACACGGGTTTTTTTTGCCAAATCGTAGGCCTTAAAAATCCAAATCTACCAGTTAATTTTTGATATGTGGTAGTATGTGGGTATATCTACGTGTTAGAGTAAAAAAATTTGGGTTTGGAAGAGGTGAAAAAGTCAGAAAATCAAACGGGCAGGGCTCCAAAACGATTTTAACTTGAAAATGAGAGGGGGGAGCACTCATATATATAGACCCGAGTGCCTCCACTTTATCCTTGGTAGCATAGGGTTTACCCGCGGCTCCACGTGGCGGGCCCTGGGTGGTGGTCCCCGGCATCTCGAAGTGCGTGCACGCCGAGCAATGCGATGTCAGGTTCGAAACTTCATAACTTTTGATCGGAGCATCTGTTTGAGGCGTGCTATATCTTTCGGGAAAGCCCTCGCCGAGAGTGTCGCAATGAGATAGGATTTTACCCTTTTTAAGTCCAAAATACAGGTTCATAACTGGGTCTTCGTTTCCCCATAATTTATCCGTCGAGATGTCTTACGTTGTTTTCACTCGGGATCACCGTTATGGTTCTTTCTGACTTTGGTGGCATCAATTCGACTTGAGTTTGACCAAATCGGATTCAAGTTGGCAAAATGACCATTTTGCCCCTCCCGGGGTTGCCTTCAATGTCGGCATGGTTTTCGGTTGACTTCCTGGGGTTGTTTCCAAAGTTTGGATCCCATTTGAGTCTATTTGTCCTCAGTGTTGTTCTCCGAGGTTGACTTGGTCGCTCCAGGTTTACCTCTGGAGATGTTGTTATGCTTCAGGACTATTTCTGAAGTTGACTTGACTTCCTGGGTTTAAACCGGGGTTGACCTATACCTCCCGGGTTGAGATCGGAGCTGATGTGATGCTTCGGGTTTGTCTCTAAAGGTTGGATTGGCTTCCCAGGGTTATGTCTAGGGTTATCTCTAGGGTTGAACTGGATCTTCTAGATGTGATCGGGGCTTAACTGTACCTCCCGGGTTTGTGACGAAGGCTGAATTGATATCCCGATATTAAGACCGGGGTTGATCTGACGGCCCGGTATTGAGACCGGGGATGACCTGATAGCCCGGTATTGAGATCGGGGTTGAACTGATGGCCCGGTATTGAGACCGGGATTGAACTGATGGCTTGGAATTGAGACCGGAGTTGAGCTGACGGCCCAATATTGAGACCGGGGTTGATTTGATGGCCTGGTATTCTGACCGGGGTTGAGTTGACATCCTGATATTGGTGACCGGGGTTGAGTTGACATCCCGGTATTGGTGACCGGGGCTGAGAAGACGATTTTGCCCTCCTGTAGGGTTAATAACAGAAAAACAAAATTTCGAGTGTCTATAATTTGGATACTTTTCAAATCCTATTTAGAAAAAGGTTGCTAATATGGAAGAAATAATTCTATTTTTAGTAGGAGTATTATTTTAGAAAAGAATCTATTTGTAGTTGGTATTTTATTTTGAAAGTATCCTATTTTGAATAGGAACAAAAAATTTGTGGATACTCTATAAATAGAGTCTTATGTTTAGTTGTTGAAATATAGCATAATCAAAAGTCATGTAGCATTGTCAGAGTTGAGAAAAAGGGCGTGAGTGGGTTTTGTGTTTGTGTGAAGGAGAAGGTTTTTTTAACTTTTATATTTCGTGCAAAAAAATTGTACTGTGGGAGAGAGAGTTTTGCATCTTTTATTCCGTGCAAAAAGGTATAACATCAAGTTTTATAGTGTAAAAGTTGGGAAGATTATTATAAATCCATTATTATTGATATAATGGAGATCCAGAGTTTGGACCGTAAATTTTTTCTTTAAAGGTTTTCAACTTTTCCAAGTAAAATCTATTGTTGTTTATCTCTCTGTATTTTATTGTTTGGTTTGCGTTGAATTAATTCCCAACATTTAGTATGAGACATCCAAAAGAAATTCTTAGAAAAACTTAATTAATAAGTGATGGGCTTAATTTTTAGCAGAGGAGTAAATTACTGTCATTATTAAAAGGGTTATTCACAGGTCAAAAGAAAACAGTGCCCTCATGCCTTATGCAATCCACATGGGAAGTTTTTTTAAGGCCTAAATTACTTTTCAGCTTAGGGTATGAGTCCTAGTAGTTCCTTAATTGGTGTTAATCATAATATTCAGTCCAGATAAGGAATTTTATTAATTAAGGAGGTCTGTGTTGGGTGTGGGTCCTCACTCATGAAAAGAATTCAAGTCGAAAAAGAATTTATTTGTTAGATTGGTTGGTGACTAAGACAAAAAAAATGTGATCCTCAAGTTGATCAGGAGATTAAATTATTTCTAATCCATAATAGGAATGGATTAGGAATAGTACTATAAACAAGGCTATGAGCGAGTCTTATGGGGTGTTTGATAAAAATTGAATGAATCTGAATGAAAAAAGTTATTTGATAATTGACATGTCTGAACCATTTGAATAACAAATTTTTATTATTTTACCCCTTTGAAAAAATTCAAAAAATTATTGTAAATTTATTTAATATTACTTAAACGCACTGAATGACTGATCAATCGATTAGTCATTCAGCTATTCAGTGCTAATCAAATAACCCCTTATTTTACATATGAGAGAAGCTTGGTAGCAAGAAGTTACCGAAAGAATAAAGAGTGAGAATTACAGTTTGTTACTCGTGGGTATCCGCCGCTATCTCCGTTCAATTGAAAGCTTGAAGATCGACTTTATTGCTTAGGTTTTTTTGGATGGTGAAGTTAATTAAGTTTCTCAACTTAATTAAAGGTAAATTTGTACTCTCCCAATTTATTGTGCAACCTCAAGTTTTAGGGTATAAAACTTGAGAGGATTATTGTAAGCCCATTATTAGTGATAGAGCGGAGATTCGAAGTTTGACCTGTGATTTTTCCCTTTGAGGGTTTTCCACTTAAATATTGTGTCTTGCTTGTGGATGGTTATTTTTTTATTTTTGTTCTCATAATTGATTTTATTGATTTCATATTTAATTGCACATGCAAAGACGAAAAAATAATTCGATAGAGATTATTTTAAGTGTACTTTTTCCAACATCCTCTAAGTAATTATAAAACATGTTTGTGTTGGGTTTGTGGGGGTCCAAACCCATGAGGTCTTTTAAACAAAAGTCTAATTAGAAAAGGAATTAAGGGAATATATATCTCTTATATGGAAAAGGATTTGGGAATGGCGTGAATTCTCAAGCCAACATGAATTAGGATTCTGGAAGTATATATATTATATTAGAAGGCTTTGAGTGGGTTTTTCAATCCGAGATCAACTTGGATCAACTCAAGGAGTCTATATATATATACATGGATTTGTGATGTAGTAGTACACACAAAACGAGTAATCAGAATTTGAGTGCTCTGTTTTGAGATTAATACTCGGAATAGAGAGAACGAAAAACTGTGAGTTGCAGAAAAATTGAGAGGGTTTTGTGAAGGTTTATTCACAAGTTGTCATCATTTTTTCGGATCAATTAATTGCTTGAAGACTTTAATTAATTCGGAGGTTCTGGGTGTTGAGGTAATTTGAGTTTTCACTCAAATTGAGATATTCTTGTATTCTTTCAATTTCTTAATATTTCAAGTTTTTAGTTATAAAACTTGGAAGAACTATTTGTATTCACAGTTGATTATAGTGGAATTATTCAGAGTTTGGCCCGTGGTTTTTACCTCTTAGTTTTAGAGAGTTTTTCACTTAAAATTTGGTGTCTTGTGTTTGATTTATTATTGTGATATTATTTTCTAGTTTATTTAATTTTTCAAAGACAGTTATAATTGGAGGAGTTTTTCCAACAAAGTGGTCTCAAGAGCAAGGTTCTTTGCGCTGTTGGTTTTTTGATAAATTAAATGGATGAATCAAGTGGCGCCATGATTAAATTGACATCATCTAATTTTTCGATATGGAAGCCTAGAATGGAAGACATCCTTTACTGCAAGGATTTGTATGATCCACTAGAGCTTAAGGGAAAAAAGCCAGTGGACAAGACCGAGGCTGATTGGAAAAAGATGAACATAAAAATGATTGGTCACATCAGACAGTGGATCGATCAAAGTGTGTTCCACCATATTTCGCAAGAAACAGATGCTTATATACTGTGGACTACATTAGAGTCTATGTACGAGAAAAAGAATGCTCAGAACAAAACATTTGTGATTCGAAAGATTGTGAACCTGAAGTATAAAGATGGTAACAGTGTATCTGAGCATATGAGTGAGTTCCAGGGATTGGTGAACCAGTTTTCTACCATGAAGTTGAATATTTAGGATGAGATTCAGGCATTGTTGCTTCTCAGTTCATTGCCTAACAGTTGGGAAACTTTGGTTGTGTCACTAAGCAATTCAGCTCCGGAAGGAAAGATAACCATGCAGATGGTCAAGGACAGCATACACAATGAGGAAACAAGACGAAAGGAGCAAGGTTTGAATTTTGAGACACAAGCACTTGTGGCAGAGAACAGGGGTAGAAGTAACTTCAGGGGATCTCACAAGGGAAACATGAATCGCAGTAAAAGCAAAAATTCCAGAAATCATAGGAGCAAGTCAAAGACCAGAGAAGGTGTTACATACAGGTGTTTTCATTGCAACAAGAAGGGTCACTTCAAAAGAAATTGCAAGATCTGGTTAGCCAAATAGAAAATTGGTGAGCAAGGGAAGGTTGAGGAGAAGAATACTGCAGCTACAGTTACTGAGGATGTTGTGCTTCTTTCGTTTGGGGAAGAAGAATGCTTACATGTTGTTGATCAGAAGATTGATTGGGTTATTGATACAGGTGCTTCGTATCACGCTACTCCCAAGAGAGAATTCTTCACCACGTACAAAGCCGGAGACTTTGGGTTTGTGAGGATGGGTAACACTGATCAGTCCAAGATTGTTGGAATTGGTGATGTTTGCATATAGACAGATATAGGCTGCACTATTACTTTGAGGGATGTGAGACATGTTCCAGATTTGCGCCACAACTTGATTTCTGGTATGGCCTTGGACAAGGAAGGCTATGAGAATCACTTCGGCAAGGGAAAGTGGAAGCTTACCAAGGGTACTATGGTAGTCGCTAGAGGTACTGCTTGTTGCTCATTATACAAAACTCATGTGAAGGTGTGTTCTAACGAGTTGAATGCAATTGAAGATGAATCTTCACCGAATCTGTGTAATAAAAGGCTTGGGCACATGAGTGAGAAAGGGTTGCAGATGTTAGCAAAGAGGTCCCTCATTCCTTTTGCTAAAGGTACTGTACTAAACCCTTGTGATTATTGTTTGTTTGGTAAGCAGAATAGAGTTTCTTTTAGCATCTTCTCTAAAAGAAAATCTGAGTTACTTGAGAGAGTATATTCTGATGTATGTGGTCCCATTGAGGTTGAGTCATTAGGTGGCAATAGATATTTTGTTACTTTTATTGATGATGCTTCATGTAAGGTGTGGGTGTTTTTGTTGAAAACAAAAGACCAGGTATTCCAGCATTTTCATAGTTTCCATGCTATGGTTGAAAGAGAGATTGGAAAATTATTGAAGTGTCTTCGCAGTGACAGCGGAGGGGAATACACTTCAAAGGAGTTTGCAGCATATTGTGTGAAATACGGTATTCGACATGAGTAGACAGTTCCTGGCACCCCACAGCATAATGGTGTGGCTGAGAGAATTAATGAACCACACTATTATTGAGCGAGTCCGATGCATGCTGAGAATGGCTAAGCTGCCTAAGTCATTCTGGAGTGAAGCTGTTCGTACCGCTTGTTGCCTGATTAATAGATCTCCATCGGCACCGTTGGACTTTCAGATTCCAGAGAAGATTTGGAATGGTAAGGATGTGTCCTATTCTTATTTGAGGGTATTTGGTGCAAGGCTTTTGCACATATCCCCAAGGAACAAAGATTGAAGCTTGATGATAAATCTACTCCATGTGTGTTTGTTGGCTATGGAGATGCAGAGTTTGGGTACAGGTTATGGGATCCAGTTCAGAGAAAATTGTTCAGAAGTAGAGACGTGGTGTTTCATGAGCACCAGAATTATGAGGATTTTGATAATGTTACACAACCTAGGGAAAATAAAGTTCCAGACCTCAGCGGAGTTCCTTCACCATTACAGAATGCCACAGTTGGAGAAGGAGGTCAGAATGAAGATGTGACCGATTCAGAGTTGCACGATGGTGATGGATCATATGCAGAGAGTGTTGAGTAGGGGGAGCAGCCCCCTCAACTTGATATTGAAGAACCTCAGCTAAGAAGATCTACGAGAGAACATGTGCCATCAGTCAAGTATCCTTCGCCTGAATATCTTTTAGTTGCTGAGGAGGGAGAACCAAAAACTTTTCTAGAAGTTAAGGCTCATAAGGAGAAGAATAATTGGCTGAGAGCTATGCGGGATGAGATGGATTCGTTGAACAAGAATCACACTTATGAGCTGACTACACTTCCGAAGGGCATGAAAGCATTGAAGAATAAATGGGTGTTCAAGCTGAAAAAAGGATGGTGAAAAACTAGCGAAGTACATGGCTCGATTGGTGGTCAAGGGTTTTGCTCAAAAGCAAGGTATTGATTTCGATGAGATTTTTTCTCCGGTTGTAAAAATAACCTCTATTCGAGCAGTATTGGGGTTAGTAGCTAGTATGGATCTTGAGCTTGAGCAACTAGATGTGAAAACTGCATTTCTTCATGGTGATTTGAAGGAGGAAATCTACATGGAGCAGCCAGAGGGATTTGAAGTTAAAGGGAAAGAGCACTTGGTTTGCAGGTTGAAGAAAAGTTTGTACGGCCTGAAACAAGCCCCAAGGCAGTGGTACATGAAATTTGATTCATTCATGATGGATCAAGGTTACACCAGAACAATTGCAGATCATTGTGTGTATGTTAAAAGGTTCTCGGATGATAACTTCGTTATTTTGTTGTTATATGTAGATGATATGTTGATAGTTGGGCAAGATGGTAATATGATTCGCAGGCTCAAGGGTGAGTTATTCAAGTCCTTTGATATGAAGGACTTAGGCCCGGCTAAGCAGATTTTGGGCATGAAGATTGCTCGTGACAGAAAAGCTAAAAGGTTGTGGTTGTCACAAGAGAAGTATGTTGAACGAGTGCATGCAAGGTTCAACATGGGTGATGCTAAGCCAGTTAGCACACCACTGGCCAATCATATTAAGTTGACAAAGCGCATGTGTCCTTCTACTAAGGAAAGGAGAGATGATATGTCAGCAGTTCCCTACTCCTCTGCTGTAGGGAGTCTTATATATGCGATGGTTTGTACACGGCCAGATATTGCTCATGTAGTTGGCGTTGTGAGCAGGTATTTGTCAAATCCTGGTAGAGAACATTGGGAAGCAGTTAAGTGGATTCTCAGATACTTGAAAGCTTCTTCTAGTTTGTGTTTGGGGTTTGGTAGTTCGAGTCTAGTCTTGGAGGGTTTTACAGATGCAGATATGGCAGGTTCTGAAGAGAAGAAGTCTACTTCGGGGTATTTATTTACTTTTGCTGGGGGACCTGTATTATGGCAGTCCAAGTTACAGAAGTGTGTTGCCTTGTCTACAACTGAGTCAGAATACATCGCCGTTACCGAAGCAGGCAAAGAGATGTTATGGTTGAAACGGTTTCTTCAAGAGTTGGGTTTGACACAGGATGAATATGTGGTTTATTGTGACAGTCAAAGTGCAATTGACTTGACCAAAAATGCCACGTATCATAATCGTACCAAACACATTGATGTTCGTTATCACTGGCTTCGAGAAGTGATGAAGAAGAAATTGATGAAAGTGAAAAAAGTTCATACCGACGAGAACCCCTCAGACATGTTGACAAAGGTTGTAACTCGCGACAAACTAGAGTTTTTCAAGGAGTTGGTCGGGATGGACTCCAAGTGACGGGGTCACGGTGAAAGCCCCCTTCTCATGGATTTGGAGGGGGAGATTGTTGGGTTTGTGGGGGTCCAAACCCATGAGGTCTTTTAGACAAAAGTCTAATTGAAAAAGGAATTAAGGGAATATATATCTCTTATATGGAAAAGGATTTGGGAATGGCGTGAATTCCCAAGCCAACATGAATTAGGATTCTGGAAATATATATATTATATTAGAAGGCTTTGAGTGGGTTTTTCAATCCGAGATCAACTTGGATCAACTCAAGGAGTCTATATATATATACATGGATTTGTGATGTAGTAGTACACATAGAACGAGTAATCAGAATTTAAGTGCTCTGTTATGAGATTAATACTCGGAATAGAGAGAACGAAAAACTGTGAGTTGCAGAAAAATTGAGAGGGTTTTCTGAAGGTTTATTCACAAGTTGTCATCATTTTTCCGGATCAATTAATTGCTTGAAGACTTTAATTAATTCGGAGGTTCTGGGTGTTGAAGTAATTTGAGTTTTCACTCAAATTGAGGTATTTTTGTATTCTTTCAATTTTTTAATATTTCAAGTTTTAAGTTATAAAACCTGGAAGGACTATTTGTATTCACAGTTGATTATAGTGGAATTGTTCGGAGTTTGGCCCGTGATTTTTACCTCTTAGTTTTAGAGGGTTTTTCACGTAAAATTTGGTGTCTTGTGTTTGATTTATTATTGTGATATTATTTTCTAGTTTATTTAATTTTTCAAATACAGTTATAATTGGAGGAGTTTTTCCAACAGTTTGATCACTTGCTCGATTTCATTTCATATGGGAAAAGTACATTTGATTGTTGATAAAGGACTTAATTTTGTTGTGCTACTGAGGGTAACGATATGTAAACAAGTAATGATTTTAATACACAATTATCTTGTTTTCTTCCATTAAAATTTTCCCTTTCTGAGTGTTGAGGCATAAACACTGAAACAATGGCGACTAGAAAGACTACAATACAAGCCGGGGCATCGATCAACAATTAAATGCTTCACAATTAATTAAGGATAGAAAAGCTTAGTGAACAAAAGCTCATTCCAAGTATCTTGAAGGCCCGGCAAGCACCAATGCACGCAATCGGCATAGCTCACCGGATTCGCTAGCTGTTCCGGTGTCAATGGATTCCATTGCTGCTTGTAGATGGACGTGTGGGCGTCCTTTCGGTAACTTGAGAGCTGTGTGATGTTGACTAATGTAATTGGGACTTCAGTTTTGCTAAACACTTGTCCAATTACTTGCATTATGCTTTTTCGGGTATCTGATCCCCAATATGTTGGATCTTTTATCATTGCTGTTTGGTTGTAACAATTGCCATTTTGATCTCCTCCCCAGTCTGTGCTCCTGCATGCATGCATGCCAAGATTTAAATAATTATATATATATATATATATATATATATATATATCCTAAATTTATATATTAAACCTAGCTAGCTTCATGCCCATGAGTATATGGCGTTCATTATGTAACTCTCAACTAGGGTTTGCACGGAGTTTATTAATTAATTCCATGCAAACCCTAGTAATCGAGAGTCAAGATGAGGAGCTATATATCTAAGTGATATTGATTTTGATATAAAATAATGATACTATCACATAAATTTCATTACATAACTCTCACATACACACATATTGTGGGTCCCGCATGTCAAATGAGAACCCACAGTATGTATATGTGTATTTGTGAGAGTTATGTGATAATTTTTATGCGACAGTAACATTGCTCTTTGATATATGTGTTTCATTATCTCTCTTAATCATTAGATATTAGAGCACTCAGAGCACTAAAATTGAATTAATACTAGTAGTAGTGAACCCCATTGCACATCAATGAGTCAGCTCAGCGCTCCGAACATTCATCTCTCTACCCTAATTAATTAATGATTATCTTAATTAATTCCAGTAAAAGTAAATTCAAATGATTTCGGGAGCTCATGAAGTCATTATACTTACCTTATATGAGTGGGAGACATGCTGGTGAAGAAGACTCTTGTTTTCTTAGGATCCATATTCTCTTTCACCCATCCCAACATACCTTCCATTGCCATTTGATACGCATCCTCTGTCGAAACCTCTACAATATCTTGTACTTTATCATCAAAAGACCCTTGCCTGCATGCATGCATAATAATAAATTAAATAAAATAATGAACTGAGAAAATGATCTATATATATATATATATATTATTAATGTTTTTAATTTAATTTAGATGAAGAGCTAGCTAGCTTACAAGATCTTGAACGTAGGGCCGGTATTCCACCAAGTATAGGTATCGAAGGAAATAATATCCACCCCTTTCCAATGTTGTCCATGAGTATTAATCGAATCTTTCCTTACAACTCTATCAGATTCTTTAGGCGTGACTCCACCACTATCTGAGTTCGATTCCAGAAGGAATGGTGCCCAATAAAATTCAATGCTCGCATTGTAATCCTGTATATATAGTAAAATAAATTAATTAAAATTATGGGGAACGTAACTACTATTTCCAAAAGATATAAGGTACAGTAGTCACATGAATATTATATATATATATATATATATATATATATATATATATATATATATATATATATGAGTTCATTTCATTCATTTGAGAAGAGCCTTAGGAAATTACATACCAATTTTCTTAATTTATGAAAATATAATTTTAATTATTCTTAATTAAAGTACTGATGTATTGATTTATTATATTCTAACAGAAAATAATGGATTTACATGCATATGATCATCACCTTGGCTGTGAAAACGGTTAGGGAACCATTTTTTACCATGGATTTGGCATTTTCAGGAATGATTGAATGGAGAAGACAGATCATGGAGACGTATTGGCCCCGATTTAAGGAATCCCCAACAAACATCATCCTCTTCCCTCGAAGTGTTTCCAGCATTAATGTGGCATTGAAACTGTTATGTTAATTGCAATAGCAAATTATAAATAAACATATAATTAATAATCTGCATATGCTACAACAACGATCAATTCTTGATTACTTTATATTTGATAGAATAGATTTTCAAAATTATTTTAGAGATATATTTTGACTTTTTAAATTAATTTATGTAATTTTAGAATTTTAAGTTGGTATAAACTTATTTTAGTTATATAAACAACAGGTATAATAATTAGTTTAATTACAATAGTTATAATTGTTTACTAAACATTTAATAAATTACTATTATTTTAAATTTTAATAAATTGAATTTAAAAATTAAAAAATAAGTCTATTAATATCTGAATATTAAAAATAAAACAATAAAATTCTAAAGCATATGTAATTACTCTAAGCGGCAAGCGCAAAGTTAAAAATAAAATGTTGTAAATTACTATTTGATGTAAAAATATAAATGCAAGGATGTGGGTATCAAGGGGACCGACCTTGGAAGAGAACAGCCATGAGGTTGCCATCTCCAGTGCTGATAATTTTTCTCCGGCCGGCCGTGCTCCTGGCAGGTCAACTGCGGCTGTATGTACGGACACTCTGATTCTTCGTATAGCGGCCGGTTTGTCTCGTCCGAAACCCAATCCCCACTGAATAAATCACACCCTTCACTTTTTCCTATGGCAAATGGCAATGTCTCATCGTTCCCTACCACTAAAAATACCACCAACAAAAAAACATTAATTTTGAATGACTTTTTATTTTCACGTACTCCATTTGTTTCACAAAAATAGTTACGATTTTGATTTTAGTTAATTTGTAAAATTCAAATCATGATTCTAAATTAGTAATAATTTTGTATTAAGTAGCTTAAACTATTGTGTTAATAAAAATTTAATATATATATATTTGTAAATATTCTAAATTTTAGTGTTTTGTAAATTGACAAAGAAAAAAAATAAACGAGATTGTTTTTCACTAAACGAAGGAGAAGCATCTCACAGATGTCGACACTTAGCATGCCACCGATGTTCCAGAAAGCGTCTGAAACTGGGATGAAGACCAGCACTACTGCAACTAGTATGGAGGTACGCATGGTAATGCCAACAGCCATGGAGGTCATATTGTTATATGTTTCCTCTCTGTTTCCCATATTTGGTATTTATATACACCTTCCGAATAATCCTGTCCAGTCAAAATTATTCAGCATACTAATTATTCGTGGGTTTGCTATTTTTAAGCTTTATCATTAAATATATGGAATTAATACGAGATAACTAAATAGAAGCCACCAACTTTTTTTGTTCAAATCTATTCATTTTTCAACACAAATTTTTTGGATATATAGAAAATTGGCCAAATTTTTAGTCCAATTCTTTTATTCTCTGTCCCTTAAGAAGCACTACAAGAAAAACACTTATTTTTGACTGAATAAATTCGGTTAGAAACAAACAAGCCAACAACGGACGCCGTCAAGTTATTTTTGAACCATGAGATTCGGTATGGATGCATATGAGAAAATAACGATTTCCAACACAAAGGCATTTTAAGTTGCTTCCACGAGGGGATGGTCCTTTTCAAGTTCTTAAATGCATATATCAACGATAACGCATACAAATTAGATTTATCAAGTGAGTATGATGTTAATGTAACTTTTAATGTTACTGATCACCTAAGTCTGTTTGATATATGTAGGTGACGATTTGAGAACAAATCCTTCTCAAGAGGAGGGGAACGATTAAGACATGTCATGTGTTGATTCAAACAAGACTAAAGAATTCAAGTGTCAGTTGAACCAACTACAAATGCTAGAACTAAAAGGTTCAAGCAAAGTCTCAATGGATTAATCCAAGATATTTGGGATGAAACTAACTCAAGGAGACCCAAGGAGAAGGCTAATAAGCATGAGACACAAGTTTGGATCAGTTTGATATAAGCTCAATTTTGGAATTAGAGAAAATTTATTTCCTAAAATATTAGGCAGAATATATTGTTTTTGTTTTCTTTTGTTTTGATTAATTTAGTATAATTCTAGGGGGGTTATGATTTATTCTGATTGCAATTCTAGATAGTTTTACTAGGGTAAAATTAGGGCAACACTTTTAGGGTTTTTTATTATCATAATTAAGTCCTTGTACTAGTATAAATAGGTCTCAAGGCCAAGGGTTTTGGGGACTGATATATTGATTTAATAATAAATCTTATTTTTAGATTACTTGAGAGTATTCAATCTTTGTTCTTTTCAAGAACTTTTGATTTTATCGCTGTGTCTGGGTAGGCATGCACAACAGGTCGGCCTGGTCTGGGCCTGCTAGGCCTTGGGCTTTGACCAGGCCAGGCCATGCCGTTGACTATTGGCCTCCAGGCCAGGCCAGGTCAGACCTTGGCCGCTAGGCCGTGGTCTGGCTAGGCCTGCAAGTCTTGGCTGGTCTGCTCTTTTTTTTAATATTACATATTAAATATTAAAAATATAAATTATAAAATATAAATTAATAAAATTTTGTAAAAATGATGCAAGATTTTTTAGATTTATTTTATTTTAACATTCTACTACAGCACCAATATAAGTTGAATAGTTAGAACAAAAATAAATATATTCCACTTAAATTAAAAGAAAATATAATTTAGATGTAACTAGAATATAAAGTAAATTGATTTTCTAAATATATGTATTGTTGTTTACTATGCACTTCGTAGAAAATTCTGTAGATTGCACTTTTATTTTTTGAATATAAAGTTAGTTTCTATTTTATTTTGTTATAGTACTAGGATCGGTTGGGCATATATTTTGTAAAGTTTAAATGCACATATATCCTTTCATTTATGGTCATTAAACACTTACATAGTTGTATCTCAAGTATTATTTCTAAATAGTTTTCTAATTGCTTTATTAATTTTTTTTAAATTAGTACAACAGAATATCTGAAAAATAACCAAAATCATAAATCCCCCTAAGAATTTAGCATATCCAAATTAATGAAGAACTTGACTATTTACAAGAAACTAACGTATTGTTAATTTAATATTAAACGTTAGTTTATTGATGTAATAATTAATGTTAATATTTAATTTAACATTAAAGTAACAAGAAATATTAATAAAATTTTATTGTTAAATATTAGTAGTATTTACAATAAATTAACTTATTATTAATATTTAATCAACTAAGTAACTAACTTATTATTAATATTAAACATACTAACTATTTATATTCATTGAAGATGTATATTAATTAAATGTATCTACAAGAAATCAAGAATGAATATTTAAAATTTTAAACTTTATTGATGTATTAATTAAAACTAATGTATTATAATTTATAAATTATAATAATGAATAAGTAAAAATTTATAGTTTATTGATGAATAATTATAAATTTAAAGTTCAAAAATTATAAATAATTGGATAAAAAATCATGTAAGGCCTCAGGCTAGGCCAGGCCTCAAGTCAGGCCCAGTCATGCTAGGCAAAGCTAGCTTTTTGTCTAAAAATAGCGACCTTTTCAAGCCTTACAGGCCAGGCCTGACCGGGCCAGGCCTTGACCAGGTCGGGCTTTGACCAGGTTGGGCTCAGGCCGGACTAAGGCCAGGCCGCAGGCCTCGGGCCTTTTGTGCATCCCTGGTCTGTGGCGATCAAACTGACTTATCATGCATTAATTCATAGGTATTTGTGGTGTCTTCTACCATGCATCAACTGTTGATTGTATCAAGGTTACCGATTTAATATAAGCGAGGGGTCAAGGTGTCAATGATGTTTCACCTATAACCATTGCTAGAATGATCCGGACGACGATCACCTCACATAAGCGTGCGTGTTATGGAGTTTGTTAGTTCCCGAAGGCACGAAAGTTATCTAGAAGGCGGGTTGGATAGATATTTTAAAACTTTTTCTTTTCAAAGAGTAGCTTAACAGATTTGTTAATTAATAAATTAATTAACCACAACGGAATATATGATTTAATTATCCTCTTTAAGATAAAACAGAAGTTATGATTCAAGTAGCCGTTATAACAGATATAGCAGATATGACAGTTAAAAAAGACTGAATGTAAATGACACAGTTGTTTTAAGTGGTTTAGAGTACTCAAGACTCCTAATCCACTCTTCTACTCTACAAGTAAAAAATCCACTAAGAATATAGGTACAACTTTGAATCACTAAGATTCCTTCAACACCAGCAGCCTTGGAACTCTAGTTCACTAAGAGCTCTTCAAGCCCAGCAGACTTGGAACACTAGTTCACTAAGAACTCTTCAAGCCCAGCAGACTTGGTTGCTCTGTGATGAGAGTTTGTTTGTTGTTGTGCTACTCAATTGCCTTAAGCATAAGTTTTGAAGATTTAAGTAGCGAAGCAAGATATTTCTTCTGTTTCGTAGAGTGAGGTTTTGACAGATGTTCTTATGATTTGTGTGTTCTTGCTTATTTGATATATTCAATCTGCTTGCCTTATGTAGCAGCCTTTGAAATCTTTCCGTTGAAATGCTTTATTTGGAGCATTTAATGCTTCAGATATTCTGATATCTTGATGTTGATCGACATTCTGGGTTTATGTGTACACTCCTTTCTGACTTGCCTGACACATCAGACTGCTTTCTAACCTAACACCTCTGAAATGTCACTTTCAGCAAACCAATTAAAAGCCGCCTTTTTTTCCATTTATTTCTTCGATTTAGACCAATGATGTTGGTGAGAGTATTGAGATTCTCAAATATCAACGTTCATATATCAGTCTTCACTGTTAGACATTCTCTTTCATCAGACAAGTGAACTTTGACGATTCTGATACTGACTGATGACCACAACGATCGTTGTCTTACTACTACGATCATTGCGTGTTGATGAGTGCTTGTAGGAGATTCATTCTGGATTGCTTATCTGATGAGAATCGTAGAGTACTCTACGATTCTGCCTTAGCTGTGTAAGTGCTTGTCTGACTACGATTTTAATTGGTGATAACTTGTAGACTCCACGATTTCGAGTGAAACATGCGATTCTTAACTTAGCTAGGCAGGCACTCGACAGACTGTCTCTACGATTTCGAGAGTGACTCACTTGACAGACAACGTTTTCTGTCTTGACTTAAGCGATCTCTTGATTGGCTTGTCAAACTATGATTTTGATCTGACCTATCTATTATAACTCATAAGATCAACCTAACAAGCTTGGTCTTTCTATTTCAAAGGACTTTACAATAAGATAAAGATGGTAATCGTTTAGCTCAGATCAACTTAACATTTCTGATCTAATAAGGATTTTACATTTTTGATAATGCATGCACATTTATTTATTCCAACATCAAATTTAAATATGTAACTCCCAACAGAGTTTATCACTAAATGCATACACTTGATTTTTAAACTTAATTCCATAATTTGTACGTTTGCTAATGTGTTAAATCTAGCGGTACTTGAATTTTTAACTAATTTTAAGAACAAGTTTCACAATAGTGATGAAAAATCTTAATTAAACTCGAAATTTAAATGTACGTAGTTAACATTTAATTTGTTAAGGTACCGCGTGATAGTAAAATCTCACACCGAAACACAAAGAGAAAAATTGAGAACATATATTCTCTATTGGATTATATATAAACCTAATAGGTTAACCTTTTGGGTCACAATGTGAGTTTAGATGAGCATATATGGGTTGTATATTATTCCCAACAACTGGTATCAGAGCCATGACTATGGACTTGCATGACTTATATATAGATATGGTATGGACTACACATGATGAACAAAAATAATTCATTGAGCAAGTGATTGACTCTTCTCGCAGAGGCTTTTGGTTCTTAACAAGAGAGATGCTGAATCCCCAAATACTTCAACTTCATCTCTTGTCAAGAATCAAAAGCCTCTACGAGAAGAGTCAACCACTTGCTCAATGAATTATTTTCATTCATCATATGCAGTCCACACCATATCCGTGAGTCATGCATGCCCATAACCATGATTACTAGTTGTTGGGAATTTTTGACCCATATATGTATGCTTATTTGAAATCACATTGTGACTCAAAAGGTTAAACTATTAGGTCTATGGTGTGACGCCCCCAGAATAGGTCCAATCCACTCAATCCATTCTGAGTCGCCAAATACATAGTACAGAATTCAAATACAATCTTTTATATCATACGGTCGTGTAAAATACGACCACACAACTGTGCGTGTCAATACAAATCGTGTATAATACGAAATATAAACATTCAAATTCAGTCCTCAATAGTTACAATTATTATCACACTATTATACAAAAATAGTGAGGACTACTACTGCTCTAACTCTGCCCATCACTCTGTTCCCCGACTAGTCCCTGCAACATTCTCATTTCCTGAAGAGGACAATAGAAGGAAATGGTGTGCTCAACTAACCCAGTAAAGAATATTATGACTAAGATAATGAAAAATAAATTATCATTAGTTTTCAACAAATCAGATAAAATATTATGAACAACAAGTTTTAGATCAACAACCGCAGCGGAAATAACAATTTATCAGAAGAGTTAAGTAGAAAATGATGTCTACTATCTTCTATGATTTAAAAGTCCATAATCAATATTTTATCCCTGTAACATCAATTAATATATATCTTGAATCAAATATTCATCTTTGCACTACGGGCCAAAGATATTAATCAGGTAATCATTCATCTTTACATTGCAGGCCAAAGATATTCATCAAATAATCATTCATCTTTGTACTACAGGCCAAAAATATTTTTTTATATCATCATTTAGGACTGAGGATGATGAAAAATAATATAAATAATGAATCCAGTAGGATAAAGGACAAAGATTATGGATTCGTAATTTAATTTATCCAAATTCAAGAATATTTCATAATAATCAATTGTGCTGCAAAATTCAAGAATAAAGTTCAAAACATGGATCCAATCAAAGATAGGAACCATAACAGACAACTTGGACAAAGAAAAAAAATTTAATTTTTCTGTGAATAGTACCGTATTCGTGAATAGTGTCGTATACGTGAATAGTAACCCCGACATGAAAAAGATAAAAATTTCATAAGAAAAATCATACTTCGTGAATAGTACTCGTGAATAGTACTGTATTCGTGAATAGTGTCGTATACGTGAATAGTGCCGTATACGTGAATAGTAACTATGTCATGAAAAAGGTAGAAATTTTATAATAAAATCTATACCAATATTTCAGTGAAATGATATTGAAAGAAATAACATCATTTATAAAAAATAGCATCCCTTACCTCAATAGAAAAGTACTTCTGACTGGAATAACGGATATAATGCTGAAGAAAACTTGCACTGTTTAACAACACTCAAAGTATCTAAATACTCACAAAAACACGTTTGATATAATAGAGAAATAAACTTCTGATTCTGGTGTGATTTTCACTTCTAACTCAATACCCTATTTATAGGAAAATACTTAGCACACCAAAGCTGAATTTATTAAACTTACGGATGAAAACTTTGAAAAACTCAAAATTTTCAGCATTAACTACAAGAAAACCGGCTAAGTCCGACGGACTTATCCTCGACGGACTCCAATCCCTCGAAAATAACCTAAATACGACAGAATATTCCGTCGACGATAATTCCCTCGATAATAATACTAAATACGACGGAATTCCGTCGGCATTAGAAGACCCCCCTTGGCGCCACATTTCCCGCTAGCGCAAAAATTAACTTCGACGGAGTTATAGCATTTTCGAAGGAATATCCGTCGAGGATAAGGTAATTTTGAGGGAATTAATACCGACGGATATTCCGTCGAAATTAGTTTATAAAACCTAAAATCAAATTAGCCCCAGTCACCCATTTCGTTTATTTTCTCTATTTTCTCCTCTCTCTCAACCTTGTATCTCCAGCTGCTCTTCACTCACCCCCTCCCCCTCCAGCCACCGTCCCCCCATCCCTCCAGCCACCGTTCCTCCCCCTTGCCACCGTCCCCCCACCGTCCCCCCGAAACCCCACCCCTGCTCCTGCCGTCCCCCCACCCCCTCCGCCCGAACCCACACCCCACACCCCATCTCTGCTCCTGCCGTCCCCACCGTCGTCCTCTGCCGGAGCCGCCCTCCCCTGCCGGCACCGCCTCCACTGCCGTCCCCTGCCGACGCCGCCCCCCACTGCCCCCACTACCGTCGGTTCTCCACTGCTGCCCTAAGTAAGGTTTTGGGTTGTTTAATGTTTGGATTGATTATGATTATATATGTTGGAATAGATTTACTATTGTTGAAATTGTGATTTGCTATTGTTGAAATTATATGTTATTGCCCTCCACTGTAAGGATTTTTTTTAGTTGAAATTGGGTTCTAATGTAGTTCTGCAAAAAAAAAAAATTGGCCGAAATTGGGTTCAAATGAGTTATGCAAAAAAAAAATTTTGACTGAAATTCCCCTATTTCATTGTATATATTTGACATTGTATATATTCTGTATATATTTGCTATTTCTGACGGAATTCTCGACGGAATTTCTGTCAGAAATGTTAAATTTCAATATTTGTGGGCCCTATTTCATTTTATTTATGTATTTTATTTAGTTTCCCAATACTTAAATAAATTAATTAATTAGCATTTAATTAATTTTACATGATATAATATATGATAATATAATAGAATTAAATAGAATTAAATTAAATTAATTTAAATTAAATTAAATTAAATTAAATAGAACTAAATAAAATAAAATTAAATTAAATTAAATAAAATGAAATTAAAATGAAATGGATTAAATTAAATTAATATGATTTAATTTAATTTAAGATAATATAATTTAAATAAATAAAATAAAATAAAATAAAATAATTTAATTTAAAATAAAATAAAATAAAAAAAAAATATGATTTAATTTAATTTAAGATACTATAATTTAAATAAATTAAATTATAATAAATTATATAATATATTACAAATTAAATTAATATAAAATAAAATAAAATAAATAATTGACTTAATTTAATTTAAGATAATATAATACAAAATAAATATAATTAAACTGAGTAGCACTTACTTAGTTAAATAAAATCAAAATAAATAAATAAATAAACTAACTAAACTGAGTAGCACTTACTTAGTTAATTAAACTAAATAAATAAATTAAGTATCATAAATTAAGTAGCACTTACTTAGTTTATATCGTTGGAAAAATAAACTGAGTAGCATAAACTGAGTAGCACTTACTTAGTTTATATCATTGAAAAAATAAACTAAGTAGCACTTGCTTAGTTTTTCACAATTACAATAAATTACATATATATACTTCATGTGTGCATGTAGTATTAGTAGAAGCTTAGAAACCCGTTTGACATTCACTCAATAGGAATGAATGTCGAATAGTCCCCAGTTTGGGACTGTTACTGGATGTTATGTCTTTCACTTAGGCCGGTGCCAATACGAAATAGTACGTTGTTGTTGTTTTGAGGATTTTTCGGCTGTTATCTCTACATGTTCTTCGAGTACATACTTAGATTAAGTTATCTTAATCTATTTCGTGTACTTGGAGACCATGGGGAGGTACTGTCGAAATTTTCATAAAACAGTAGAAACGTGCTTAACGTGTTAGCACTAGTGAAGAGACACATTTAGGAATGGGATAGAAGCCTGAATTACCCCTGTCCTACAGAGGAGATGCTGCCGAAAAATATAATTCATGCATGGACCACAGTTATAGTATCCAAAGAAACTGTACTAAATGCGTCTTATGTGCAGCATCAATATGTCAACTGACCGGAGTTGGATGTACCGTAGGATACCCATTGATGGGAGGGGATTATTGTCAGTTTTTCGTGATGGGGTGTCTAACTTTTTGAACAAAGCAATAGAACATGCTGAGGATCCGAACTGAAAAATGCGATGTTCGTGTGTCAAATGTAAAAATCTTATCTGGAAGAAAGCTGACGAGATTAGATTTGACTTATTTTCCCGTAGATTTGTGGATGGGTACACCCTATGGATTCATCACAGGGAATCAACTGAGTTGAGGGAACTTTCAAACAGTGTAGACCAACCGGCTGAGGTGTGGGATTCAATTGTGGATAACTATGATGCCGTGGAGATGTTGGTCGATGCGTATGGGCCTAACACTATAAACTGGGCCGATAACGAGCATGTGTCAAGTAATGCTCAGCAAGAACCAAATGATTCAGCTGCTGCCTTTTACAAGATGCTACATGAATCGGGGATCGCATGATGAAAACTGCAGTGAGAGAGGTTTCAACAATTTGTTTGCTCTTATCTGCGATTTTTTACCCATAAATAATACCTTGCCTGCAAATTATTATGAAGTGAAGAAGATGGTTGATAGACACATAATTCATACATTTTATTATCCCTAATTTTGTCCTTTTAATTATATTAGTTTATTAAATTAATACATTTTATTTTATTTTGTAGGGTTTAATATTTATTGCAATAAATTCAAAATCTTGGTGATCAAGCGATATTTAATGCTCTTATTCATGTAAGAAATATTCAAGAAGAATCCTGCAATGAGAAGGAAAGAGGTGGAACAATCTTGATGTGCAAGTCAAATCCAACAAAAGAAAGAAAAGTCTATCTAGAAAATCTCTTTGAGAAGTTGATTGCCACTAGGAAGTTAAAACCTACATGAAAACAAAAGTGTCCAAGTTCAATGTATCTAAATTAGGGCACAAATTTATTTTTCCTATAAATAGGTCTCTTGTTTTAGAGAGAAAGGATTATTAGGTATTGTATTAGTTTAGGTTAGGAGTAGAAGTAGATTAAATTACTTCTTCATTAAACGCTTGTTGGAGAATCATCAATAAAGGGAGTTTTCTTATTTTATTTCTTCTTCTTTATTTTAGTTAGTTATTTTATTTTTAATGTCTAGTTAATTTTTTTATATCTAGGATGAAGATGAAATTAAATAATTATTCATGATAATATTTTTTATCTCTTCTATTATTTATGCTTTTATGTTTAATTGATTTCGCCTTCATATTTCGTTATTGAAATACCTTCGTTTTATAGTTCGTATGTGATTTTAAATTAATTAAGAGGTTTTGATAGATTATTGTTAAGATATGAGTTTTTCATAATCCATGCTTGCTCAAAGAAGTTTTGATGGGTTATAGTTAATCCTTAAATTTTCATAGTCTATGCTTGCCCGCGTTAATTATAACATTACTAAATTAAAAGGAAGGGAGATCAAAATCATAATAAAGTTATAAAAATAGAATAGATTGAATTATATGTTATGTTTATTATTTAATGGATTCGGATTCCTAGATTGTTTCCTCATTATTAGTTTTCATATTCTAATTAATCAACTCTCAATATTTATTTCTAAGTCGCCTAAAATAGATATTAAGGATATATTAAAATTAATCTAGTCTCTGTGGGTTCGACCTGTACTTGCCAGTTCTTCAACTTGATACTATGCACTTGCAGTTATATGTTTTTATCACATCAAGTTTTTGACGCCGTTGCCGGGGACTAGACTTAATTTTATATTCCTTAATATTTATTTATTCGAGTTAGTTTATTTTTCTAATTTTTTTTATTATTTTTAGGATTATCGAAGCGGATCAACAATGCGAAAAGACAAGACTATTGCTGCGCTTTTCCTGGTATTTTGTATCTTAACTCAAAAAAAAAAAAAAAAAATAAGTAGCTTAGTTTTTTTTTTTTTTTTTGTTAGTTAGAAAATTAATTGTCGCATTCATGCATTCACTCACGTAGAGCACATCATGTTTAGGTTTTTTATTTTATTTTATTTTATTTAACAGTAGAATTAGGATTCTTATTTTATTTTATTTTATTTTATTTTTTTGTGACTTTCGTGGTTAGTTGTTTATTTGTTTTGTGATTTGTGGAAAGATGAATTTTTATTATAGTTGGAATAATAATTTTGTTTGGCATCAAGAACTCTATTAAAATTTTAATGCACACCAAGTAAATAATTTTTTTTCAACTTATGAAAATCCTTATCTAAGTTCGTATCCATATCCATACCCATATTCGGATCCAGAACCTTAATATCCACAAGAATTATCAAATGAAGAAAAGGAAAGACTTAGTGTCTTAGAGAAAACTATGAAAGTTTTAATGGAAAATCAATTTAGCGTGGATCAAGCTATATCTCGTCTAGAAATTCAAATGAGTCGATTAGCCACCATAATAAATGAATAAGAGGTGGGTGAATTTTCTAGTAACTCTGAGGTTAATTTTGAAAATTTTGATGGTTGTGGAAATGATGAGAAAAATGAAAATTTTGTATTCAATTCTACACAGTTTGAGTCAAGAGAATTTGAGGAGTCTAAAAATTATGAGTCTGTACCTAAAATTGATCATGTCACATTTAATGAGTAGAATGAAAAAGTCTATAAGCCTAAAGCTCCATACCCTGAAAGTCTTATTCCAAAAAAATCATCTAGTGATTTTTTGGACCAACCCATTAAAGTAAATATGATCCCAGAGTTGTCCATGACCCAAGAAATAATTGAAAATAGACTTTTGATTGAAAAAGATCCAATTGATTTTTTCTTAAATCATCTTGACCAAAATTGGAATGAATCCGAATATTTAGATAAGGTCAATGAGCTGTTGAGATCCACTACAAATAAGTCAACTAAACTAGAACATGTATGTGAACCAATTCTTCCATCATTTGAACATGTTAGTGAAAATTTTCTTGAGGTAAATTTTAAGCATAATTCTGATAAAAATTCTGACTATTTTTAATTTCCTAGACCTCCTGAAAATCATGACAAATTCACACTCACTTACCCATTTGTATCATTCATGTATAGTCATATAATATTTAAGATTTATAAAATTCGTAGGTATGTACATTTGTTTTCCTTCTCACCACATTTTCTTGCAAAACAAATGCCCCGCATACAAGGTACAATTCTTTCACATCTTTGTTCTCTTTTCTTCATTTGCATACATTGAGGGCAATGCATGATTTAGGTATGGGGGGAGTTTGTTTGTATTATTGTATTAGATATTTCTTTTTCTTTTTTCTTTTTAGAAAAATATTGTTTAAAAAAACAAAAAAAAATTAAAAAAATTAAAAATTTTGTTTGACTTTTTATGGATTGAATTTATTCTAATAAGTGTTCGTGGAGTTAAAAGTCATGAGTAAGATTGAAAGATTTAGAACTCTTAAATCTTTGATGAGGTACGAAATCTTAGTTTGAAATACCATCTGGACTAAAATTGATTTCAAAGCATTTTTGCACTCTACGATTGCACTAAGGGAATGTTTGATAAAAACTGAATGAATCTGAATCTGAATGAGCTGAATCTGAATCTGAATGAGCTGAATCTGAATAAAAAAAATTTATTTGATAATTAATATGTCTAAAATATCTGAATAACAGTCTTTTACTATTTTACCCCTCTTAAAATAGTAAGGGAGGGATGGAATTGGAGAAAATGTCTATTTGCGTAAAAAAACCTTATTCAGCCCATTCAGGCCAAATTTTTTAAAGGAATCGCTCAGTCCTTCTCAGCCCAATTCAGATTTTCAAACTCGTAAACAAACACTCTTACTAGCTGATTCGCTCAGTTTTTTATCCATTCAGACCCATTAAGCTGCTATCAAACAGCCCCTAACTCTTAGTTGTGGATATAAACTATGATTCGAGTAATTTCAAAAAAAAAAATGGAAAGAAAAAAAAAGAAAAAAATTAAAAAAAAAAAGAAAAGAAAGAAAAAGAAAAAAAGAAAAAATAACTGCTTCAATGTCCGTTGAACGAAATAATTGGGTATCCAAGCCTTAGGAAGCATCGATATTCACGCTGAAAAGTGTGATGGATATAAGCAGCTTGACTAGTCTAATTTTGTGGCCTTTGTTACTCGAGTTAGTAAACCCTTAGGGGTGTCTCTACACCTAGTGCTCTAAAATCAACTGGTTTGGGAGTCATTGGTCCAACGCTCGCTACATGGGTAACTCTAAAAAGCCTAAGAAAATGAGACATTGCACAAGTCGAGAAAAAAAATTTAAAAAATATGGAAAAATATAGAAAAAAAAGAAGAAAAAGAAAAATGAGTTTGTTTGATTTTCATGATAAAATCCTTACTAAGAGTTACATTATATACACATGCATGCATAACATGGAATAAATTTTATGAAGGATGGTGTCTAGAATGAAGATTAAATATTTTTGATAAGGTGAACGTGTGATTTTGAATTTAATCTTGCCTTATGTATAATGCCCATGGATATTTAGAAGTTTTAATTCAATTTCATGACTTGTTGAACTCAAAAATATTTTTGAATTTTGTGGGTATATTCACTGCAAACCCTCACGAGACACAACTCGTCCACTTGGGGTAACCTTGGGGTTTAAAGGCTTGTTGCACATGCTAAGTGCAATAGTGTCTCCTACGAAAATGGGGTAGTATAATTTTTATTTTTATTTTATTTTATTTTTATTTTACTCGAGAACGAGCAAAAGCTAGGTATGGGGGTATTTGATAGACACATAATTCATACATTTTATTATCCCTAAATTTGTCCTTTTAATTATATTAGTTTATTAAATTAATATATTTTATTTTATTTTGTATGGTTTAATATTTATTGCAATAAAGTCAAAATCTTGGTGATCAAGCGATATTTAATGCTCTTATTCATGTAAGAAATATCCAAGAAGAATCCTGCAAGGAGAAGGAAAGAGGTGGAACAATCTTGATGTGCAAGTCAAATCCAACAAAAGAAAGAAAAGTCTATCTAGAAAATCTCTTTGAGAAGTTGATTGCCACTAGGAAGTTAAAACCTACATGAAAACAAAAGTGTCCAAGTTCAATGTATCTAAATTAGGGCACAAATTTATTTTTCCTATAAATAGGTCTCTTGTTTTAGAGAGAAAGGATTATTAGGTATTGTATTAGTTTAGGTTAGGAGTAGAAGTAGATTAAATTACTTCTTCATTAAACGCTTGTTGGAGAATCATCAATAAAGGGAGTTTTCTTATTTTATTTCTTCTTCTTTATTTTAGTTAGTTATTTTATTTTTAATGTCTAGTTAATTTTTTTATATCTAGGATGAAGATGAAATTAAATAATTATTCATGATAATATTTTTTAGTTCTTCTATTATTTATGCTTTTATGTTTAATTGATTTCGCCTTCATATTTCGTTATTGAAATACCTTCGTTTTATAGTTCGTATGTGATTTTAAATTAATTAAGAGGTTTTGATAGATTATTGTTAAGATATGAGTTTTTCATAATCCATGCTTGCTCAAAGAAGTTTTGATGGGTTATAGTTAATCCTTAAATTTTCATAGTCTATGCTTGCCCGCGTTAATTATAAAATTACTAAATTAAAGGGAAGGGAGATCAAAATCATAATAAATTTATAAAAATAGAATAGATTGAATTATATGTTATGTTTATTATTTAATGGATTCGGATTCCTAGATTGTTTCCTCATTATTAGTTTTCATATTCTAATTAATCAACTCTCAATATTTATTTCTAAGTCGCCTAAAATAGATATTAAGGATATATTAAAATTAATCTAGTCTATGTGGGTTCGACCTGTACTTGCCAGTTCTTCAACTTGACACTGTGCACTTGCAGTTACATATTTTTATCACATCAATGGTCAAGGGTTTGAATATGGGGTATCAGAAGATCGATGCTTGTGAGCAGGATTGCATGTTATACTATGGGGCGGACAGAGATAAGAGACAGTGTGATATATGCAGCTTGCCTCGCTTCAAGGTGACAAAACATGGGGGTAAGGAGAAACATGTTCCCAGGAAGATCTTACGGTACTTTCCTCTTGCGCCAAGGCTTCAACGACTATTCATGTCGTCCCATACGGCTCAACATATGAGTTGGCATAGAACAAGGGATGTCGTGTCTGGTCAGCTGACTCACGCTGCAGATGGAGATGAGTGGAAGAGGTTTGATGAAAATTTTCCAGAATTTGCAGAGGATGATAGGAATGTCAGGTTTGGCATGGCTACAGATGGATTTTGTCTATTTAATAATTTTAGTCAACCTTACTCTGTTTGGCCAGTAATAATGGCAGCTTACAATCTTCCACCGTCAATGTGCATGAGGGATCCGTATCTGTTATTGACTTTACTGATACCGAGAGATAAAAGTCCTACAAAAGACATAAACGTGTACCTCAGGCCATTAGTCGATGAACTTAAGATGTTGTGGGAGACGGGTGTTCAGACATATGATAAAGCGAAGATGCACAATTTTAATATGAAGGCAGCTTTGTTGTGGACTATCACCGACTTTCTGGCACTTGGGATGATCAGTGGTTGGTCAACTCATGGGAAGCTGTCATGTCCAGTCTGTATGGGGGATGTGCAAGGCATACAACTACGTCATGGGTGTAAAACCAGTTGGTTCGGAACTGCTCGTAGATTCTTGCCTGCTGACCACAGTTACAGAAAGTTGACTGCACAGTTTAACAGAAAGACAGAGAACAAGGGGGTTGTAAGACGTTTGTCGGGCAGCGAGATATCGGGCTGGCTTAACGATCTATCTTTTCCACCGCCAGGTAAGGAGCATGGTAAGTTGAGAGAAGCTGGTTACGGAATAACTCATAACTGGACACACTCGCCTATGTGGTTTGAGTTGCCTTATTGGGTCACACTTTCAGTCCGTCATTATATAGATGTCATGCATACATAAAAGAATGTCTTTGAGAATCTGTTTTACACCGTGTTAGATGCTAGTGGTAAAACAAAAGACACTGATAAAGGACGTAATGATTTGGAGGAAATGAATATCAGGTCGGAATTGTGGCTTCGATCTAATAACTCAAAACCAACAGCGTCATTTTGTCTAACCAAGCAACAGGTCGAAGACGTGTGCAAGTGGGTAAGTGCGTTGCAGCTCCCGGATAGATATGCTTCTAACATTTCTCGTTGCACCAAGGTTGAGCAGCTGAAAATGACTGGGTTCAAATCTCACGATTGCCATGTATTCATGCAGAAGTTGATGCCAATTGCATTTCGTGAGATGTTACCTAGGAAATTTGTTGATGCCTTGGTCGAAGTTTCAGCTTTCTTTCGGGATATGCGCTCAGTAATAAGGTACAGTGATGTTGAGCAGATGGAGAAGAATATAGTGCTGACAATGTGCAAGCTCGAAATGATCTTACCTCCAGGGTTCTTTGACTCGATGGAGCATTTGCCTATACATCTACCATATGAACTGAAACTAGAAGGACCGGTGCAATATCGGTGGATGTATCCTTTTGAGAGGTAACTAATATCATCTATTTGTTTAAATTTTGATGATTTTTCCAAGGCATATTATTAGTAATAATTACATGCAATTATATTTTAGGTATATGCGTCGATTAAAGCAGAAAGTGAAAAACAAAGCTCGTGTAGAGGATTCAATTGTAGAACGTTATATGGAGGAAGAACTTGTAAATTTCTGCTCTCTATACTTCGATGATGTAGTCTAAACTAAGCACACTAGTGTAAGTAGAAATGAGGTCATTGGTGATCAATCTCATTCTGATGATGAGTTAGCTGTATTCACATATCCGACAAAACCATTTGGCCATAAGACAATGACTTACTTAAGCGACCGAGATTTGAAGATTGTAACCACATACGTGCTTCTAAATTTGCCTGAGCTGGCAGAAGACATCAAGTATGTATTATTATATGTACACATGTCAATACACTAAGATTATGATTGTAATAATGATTTTAACATATTATTTCAGTGCATTTGAAGAGGAAGCGAATGCTTCTAATCCGGGAATGACGCCATCACAGTTGGAAGCATTCACTACAAAAAAATTTCATCAGTGGTTTAAGAGCAGGGTTGAAGCGGATAACGCTTATGAGCGTTTCAGAGACATTGTTTCAGGCCCGTACAAACTCATAAGTTCATTTTCTGGTTGCATTGTGAATGGGTATAGATTCAAGGTTAATGACTTGAATGAAATGACGTCAGTCAATTTCGGCGTTGTCGTGTTGGGAAGTTGCTACCAAGACTCTGAGTCCAATTACTATGGACGATTAGAGGAAGTGGTTGTACTAAATTATCCCAATGGTAAATAGGTTGTTACATTCAGGTGTCGTTGGTTTGATACTGTTAAGGGTGTTAAAATTGATCGTAATAGAATCATCATGGTAGACATAAAGTCAAAACTACAGTCTAATGATGTATTCGTTCTAGCCAGCCAAGCCACTCAAGTGTACTACGCCCCGAATGTCTTAAATTATCGGAGCCCCTGGTATACAGTTGTCACAACAAAGACTCGTGCTTTTGATGGTACTAATCTGTCGGGAATAGATGAGCCGTTGCAAGAACAAATTAGCAATCCCGAGGTAGATGTCTTACGGGATAATGATATGATTTTTGACTTCATTGACATACCTGATGTCGAGGAAGACGTGGTTGTCAATGACTATATCGTTGTACACGAAGACGACGAGTACAAAATTGAAACGGAGGCAGATGAGTCAGAAACAGATGACGACGTTGAAATTGCTTCTGACGGGTTTGATGACGTACGTAGTCTTAACTTAAATGATTTTCTGTAATCGAACGATAATTTAATTTAGATAAATTAACTACAACTTAATTAATAGATTAATATGTTGGTTATTTCAGTAGTACGCTGATCTATGGCTAGACATAGCGGGGGAAGTTGTCGTGGTGGTGGTCGTTTGGGACCAGATGACGGCACCCACGGCGCGGGATCTTCCACAGATAGTATGTTTCCAAACTTAAATATTAAATTTATTGGAATTATGAAAATGTTTGATTTATATATTGTTATTTATACAGATAGTGCTCGTCGACGTCAGCGAGGCATTAACCTCGAATTATTTGGCCGACCACCGGCACAGCCACACGTTGTCCGGGTAGATGTCGACTCGGCGCAGTAAGTATTACTTTTAATCTGTCAATTGTAATAAATTAACATGTATATATAAGTACATTATTAATATAACAAATTATTTTATTTTTCTCGCATTATATTGTAGCATCTTGTACATTATCGCTAAGGCGACGCTACACGCCACCTTCTTGACACACTTGCCTGTTGGCTGTATGCGCTTTACCTAGTTCGCCCAGTTTGATGCCTCATTCATGGATACTGTGCTGCGCGATTTTTACGTAAGTCAAATTATAGCTTCAAGTAACAAGTAGCAATGCATTATCATTTACCATTATATACTTTTCAAATGAATTCTGATAGACTGAATAACATTTCTTATAGGTTTATTATAGATACGAGGATGGCGTGTCTCTAGCAGCCGGAGACAGTGTTATTACTGCATATGTAGCGAAGAACTACTCCGGCTGGCTTTACGACATGAGACAGCGGGCGGCCCGGGCGATTGGCGAGCAGCCTAGGACTACGATCAGACTTCATCAGCCCCGCATAGTGGGTGATCTGGCTTGGGAGGCTATGTGTCGGCATTGGGAGGATGAGGTGTTCAAGAAGAAGTCGGAGCAAGCGAAGAAAAATAGGAGCCAGCTCTGAGTCGTACACACGACTGGCTCACAGTCCTTTGAGGAGGTGAAGTCGGTAAGTGTTGCGTATTTTGTTATTTAGTTAGTCAATTATTAGTAATTAACATAATACAGTTTTAATTATCTTATATAATTCTTAGGCCATGAGCTCGAGCTTGGGCCAACCTCCTACGATGACTGAGTTCTGGGATAGGGCCCACACCCCTAAGGAGTCTGCCATACTGTCTCCTGCAGCCTTAGCTATACGGGCCAGGCATAGTCTAAATTTAAAGTTATTATTAATATTAGAATGTTAATTAAATAATATTATTAACTCGCGTATACAAATAACATTTTAGGATCGTTTTCAGTCGCTTCGAGAAGCCCGTCTAGATGAGTTGCGGGCTGCTAGGAGAGATCCTGAGCCGTTAGATTCCACCACTCCTTTGCTTGAGATTGAGTTATCTCGGGACGAGGAGCTGAGACTATGGGTTGCAACTCAGGATCCCTCTACTTCGAGTACGGGCAGGTATCGCGTGTTGGGCCTGCCGAGGATACCTATGTATACCCTACCTGAAGGTAATATATAATATATCTTAAGTTTTAAAATAAAATAAAATTTATATATACTACGTAATAAATTGGTTTAATATCGCAGGCTCTAGCCAGCGCCATCGCCCGAGAGCACACGGAGGATCATCTGATTCGGGCGCTGGTTTAGATGATGCGCTCTTCCAAAGAGTTATAGCGGCGGAATCAGAGAGGTTTCCGACGGATCCGGCTTTCCGACATCAGCACTTACCTACCCATACGCGCCTTCACCAGTTAGCTCAAGATATTGCAGTAGGGGCCACCGTAGAGAGCACTGGATTACCGCCCGAGCAGTTCACCGCGTTAAGCGGTGAGGTGCTCCGGATGGTGGTTACTCTACTAGTGGAGGCTTTTGGTGAGCAGTCCGAGAGTCGCCAGGTATTCTGCATGTTATACTATTTTCATTTAGCAGTCTTTTAATTCTAACATATTATATAGATTAATGACTTGTATTTTTAATCCAATATGCAGGGTGGAGATGGCGATCGGAGGGTCGTTGGAACTGATTCTCATCCACCAGAGCGGCCTGAGAGTTAGGTATTCTGCATGTTATTTTATTTTTATTTAGCAGTATTTTCATTCTCACATATTATATAGACTAATGATTTATATCTTTAATCTTATCTGCAGGGTGGCGGTGGCGATGACGATGAGCATCAGCGTCGCCCACCCTCGTCTGATGATCCTCCTCCTACTAGCTAGTTTTACGTGCTAGCTCATTTGTATAGATTGTATTCATTATATTGTAGAACATTAATTTTACATGTATAGATTGTATTCATTATATATATTACGTGCTAGCGTTGTTGGTACGTTGTTGTTGTTGTTGTTGTTGTAGCGTACGTTGTTGTTGGTACGTTGTTGTCGTCGTTAATGTATGTGATTGGTTTTAGCGTTGTAGGTATGTGATTAGTTTAGCGTATGTGTTGTAGCGTTGTTGGTATTTGTATATCATGTGTTGTTAGGTAGTTATTTGTTGTTGGCGTATGTGATTGGTATGAAACAGGTTAAAAACAGGTTACAGGTACATTATTGGGGTTTAATACCCTGGAAATTGAAATTGCAAAAAGATGATTAAAAAAAAAGTCTTCTTAAGCTCGACGGAATAAGGTAATTTCGAGGGATTTTCCGTCGGCATTAGCAATATTTATTTATTTATTCCTCCGGTATTGTTATTAATACCGAAAAAACGGTCCGCCGATCTTAGATATTTTCGTCGAGGGTAATTATTTAACTTTAAAATCTATTTAATTAAATAACTTTAACTTCGACGAAATAATCCGTCGAGAATAACATGTTTCGTCGGTCTTAAGGTAATTTTGACGGGTATGTCCGTCGGGAATAATCCGTCGTACTTAAATATTTTCGACTGAATTATCGACTGACTTAATGCCGAGGAGGTTAATGACGACGGACTTTTCGACTGACTTTTTCGTCGGACTTAAGGCTAATCTCGACGGAAAGTCCTTATTTCCGACTGACTTTTCCGTCGGAATTAAGGATTTCTGTTGTAGTGATTATACAAGTGGGGCCCACTCTTTTAGAAAATCTTCCACCAAAAATGTTTTAAACATTTTTTGTAACAAAAATTAATTCAGACCTAATATTCCGGAATTTCAATAATTTATAATAAATAACCCTTTTATCAGAAAAATACGAACCTTATGTCCATTCCATATGAAATTTAATTCTCTACAACTTTGTAGAAGAAAGATTTTCAAATTTCGAATGAAAAATGACCCAAATCTACATACGGATGAACTTGCAGGCTACAATCAAATTTTAGTCAAAAATGGGGCCCATCAACATATTTAACATGTTTTAATCTCTAAAAATACCATTCAGACCCAATTTGCTCTCTTTTTCCTCATTTTATTCATATAGCGTGAATTTATTGCAAAAATATCACAATTACTATATTATTATATTATCACATTATACACTTATAATGTAATATAATAATATATTTGAATAAATTATTTTATCAGAAAAGATAAAATATCAATTTTCAACAATTGTCAAGTTTCTAAAAATTCTTCCATTTATATTCTAATTGAATAAATATTTTCTTATCATTTTTATCAATAATTAATTATTCACAAATAATATTACAGAACCACAATATTGATAACCAGGTCGTTTCCAGGAAAAAAGGGGCCTTCCGATAAGGATTTCTCCTTACTAGCGCGCAATTACCTAACCCCTTTCCTAGACAAAACTTCCTTAGACATTGCCAATAATGCTGTCAAATAATATTATTCAAATAATATAAATTATTGATTTGATAATCTAAAATATTGTGTAGTGTCGACAATTATTGAAACAACAATAATATAAAATACTGTGCAATACCATGTGCTACTGTGCAACGACGCGTATTACTACATTTTTAACCACCGGGTATCTCAACAGTTCTAACGGTAACCGTTACGCCGTTATTTTTAGAAAACTCATTCGTGTTGTTTTTTTCATCCGACAGTTTTTCGTTATGGGGCCCACAAATGGCTGCACCGTCGTACGAATATTCTCCGACAACAAGAATATTCCATGACCAAACGAATATTCCCCGACAACAATGAATATTTTATAACCACTTGCTTATCTCGTAAACTTTGCGCATATGACTCATAACTTATCACATTTATTAAATCAACCCCTTATTATTTTAAAATAATATATAAAGGAAATTCAATTTTATTCATAAAAAGTTGGGGTCTTACATATGGTCTAATATTTGAACATATATGTCATTAATTTTTCTCCTTATATTCCGATGTGAGACTTTAGTATCACGTATTACCTCAACAATCTCTTCCTTAATGCTTGATCTCTACATCCGCATCAACACTAAGCTTTCCTTTGAACTATAACCATACTCTTTTAAGCATAACCCATCACTTCTTTTAGTTAACGAGTCACCATCTTCATTATTTCTTGTTTAATTCACTAAGAGCCTCTACCAAACCCATCAAGTCTCCCCATCTGATGAGCTTATCTCTCAATATCTCCCGTTTGATCATCCACCAAGAGTCTCCCCATCTGATGAGCAACGATAACCGTTTGTTGCAAAATCGCCATTTTTTTGTAGTGACTTGCTCAAAAAATATATATTTAATCCACCAAACATCCTAATTCAAAAACTGGGTTGATTGGATTCAAGATGGAGGGATTAGTCGTATTGGTGTGACAAATAAAGAGAGTGAATATTAAAAGAATTGGATATATGTTTGTTCAGTTGTAATGAACAAGATTTTGCAATTATGGAGGATCACCGCATCAGTCATTGGATGTAGATATTGCAAAAATATAGATGATGCAGACAATGCAGATGATGTGGATAATATGGATGATGCGAATGATGCAGACAGTGTAGATGTTACAAAATGATGCAATTTATACAGATATGCGGATAATGCAGATAATGCAGATGATGGTGGCAACTACGACAACGACAACGGTGACAGTGGTGAAGTTAAAGTACTTAGGGATTCAAGTCAATGGAGGAATTGTTGGGATAGTTCTCGAAACCTATTCAGAGTTGAAATTGAAGTATTTAATTAGGGATACGAGTCGAGAGAGAAATTATTGAGCTACTACTCAAATTTAGAAAAAGATTGCTAATATCGAAGGAAAATTCTATTTTAAATATGAGTATATTTTAAGAAAGGAATCTATTTGTAGTTGGTGTTTTATTTTGAAAGTGTCCTATTTTGAATAGGAAGAACAAATTTATGGATACTGTATGTATTGAGAGTGAGGGTTTTGCAGCTTTTATTCTGTGCAAAAAGTTGTAACCTCAAGTTTTAAGGCGTAAAACTTAAGAAAATTATTGTAAATCCATTATTATTGATATAGTGGAGATTCTGAGTTTGGACTGTGATATTTTCCTTTAAAGGTTTTCGACTTCTCCATGTTAAATTTAATGTTGTTTCTCTCTCTATTTTATTATTTGGTTTGCGTTGACTTATGAGACACCCAAAAGAATTTTTTAGAAAAACTTAATAAGTGATGGGCTTAATATGTAGCGAAGGAGTTGATTATTATTGTCATTATCGTGATAAAAGTGTTCTTCAAAACAGTGCCCTAATTGGGCCTTATGCAATCCTCATGAGGAGAAGTTTTTGAAAGGACCTATTAAATTTCATATCAGCTTAGGGTATGAGTCGTAGTAGTTCTTTAATTGGTGGTAATTATAATATTCAGTCCAGATAAGGAATTTTTATTAAGGAGGCCTGTGAGTAATTACTATAAAGCATGTTCGATCACTTGCTCGATTTCATATGGGAAAAGTACATTTGATTGTTGATAAAGGACTCAATTTTTTAGTGCTACTGAGGGTAACAATAAGTCAACAAGTTATGATTTTAATACACAATTATCTTGTTTTCTTCCATTAAAATTTTCCCTTTCCGAGTGTTGTGGCATAAACACTGAAACAATGCCGACTAGAAATTAAAAATACAAGCCGAGGAATAAACAATTAAATGCTTGACAATTAATTAACAAAATTGTTAAGGATAGAAAAGTTTAGTGAACAAAAGCTCATTCCAAGTATCTTGAAGGCCCGGCAAGCACCAATGCACGCAATCGGCATAGCTCACCGGATTCGCTAGCTGTTCCGGTGTCAACGGACTCCATTGCTTCTTGTAGATGGACGTGTGGGCGTCCTTTCGGTAACTTGAGAGCTGTGTGATGTTGACTAATGTAATTGGGACTTCAGTTTTGCTAAACACTTGTCCAATTACATGCATTATGCTTTTTCGGGCATCGGATCCCCAATATGTTGGATCTTTTATCATTGTTGTTTGGTTGTAACAATTGCCATTTTGATCTCCTCCCCAGTCTATGCTCCTGCATGCATGCATGCATGCCAAGATTTAAATAATTATTATTAAAGATATATCCTAAATTTATTATATATTAAACCTAGCTAGCTTCATGCCCATGAGTATATATATGTTGTTTTATATCAATCTGTACTTCTGTAGTAAATATTGAAATCATTCCACGTTTGCATGCATGCTCATAATTAATACATACCGATTCAAGCATGCCTAAAATGAATGATTATCTTAATTTCCAGTAAAATTAGTAAATTCAAATGATTTCGGATATTCAGAAATAGAGTTACAAGATATATATATATATATATATATGGAGATCAATTAAGTCAGTATACGTACTTACTTTGCATGAGAGGGAGACATGCTGGTGAAGAAGACTCTTGTTTTCTTAGGATCCATATTCTTTTTCACCCATCTCAACATACTTTTCATTGCCATTCGATACGCATCCTCTGTCGAAACCTCTGCAATATCTTGTACTTCATCATCAAAAGACCCTTGCCTGCATGCATGCATGCATGCATAATAATAATAATAATAATAATAATAAATTTAAATAAAACAAAATAATGAACTGATAAAATGAATTATATTATTAATGAATTTTAATTTAATTTAATTTATGTAAGAGCTGGCTTACAAGATCTTGAACTTAAGCCCGGTCATCCACCAAAGATAGGTATTGAAGACTATAATATCCACCCCTTTCCAATTTCGTCCATGCTTATTAATCGAACCTTTCCTAACAACTCTATCAGATACCCTATGTATGACTGCATCATCTGAGTTCGATTCCAGAAGGAATGGTGCCCAATAAAATTCAATGCTCGCATTGTAATCCTGTATATATATATATATATATATATATATAAATATATATATAGGGAATTGATATTTCCACAAACAAAATTTGATATTTCCACAAGCTCCCACTTACATGAATAGTAAATTGATATATATATATATATATATATATATATATATATATATATATTAGAAGAATTTAATTAAAATTACGGGGAACTATTACTATTTCCACAAGATCACATACACTGACGTGAATATATGAGTTCATTTCATTTATTTGAGAAGAGCCTTAGAAAATTATATACCAATTTTCTTAATTTATGAAAATATAATTTTAATTCTTAATTAGAGTACTGATGTATTGATTTATTATATTCTTGCAGAAAATAATATATTTACATGCAAATGATCATCACCTTGGCTGTGAAAATGGTTAGGGAACCTTTGGTTTCCATGGATTTGGCATTTTCAGGAATGATTGAATGGAGAAGACAGATCATGGAGACGTATTGGCCCCGATTTAAGGAATCCCCAACAAACATCATCCTCTTCCCTCGAAGTATTTCCAGCATTAATGTGGCATTGAAACTGTTGTGTTAATTGCAATATCAAAATAAATAATTTAATTAATTAATTAATAATCTGCATATATATATGCTACAACAATGATCAATTCTTGATAAATTTATTGTTGATAGAATAGATTTTCAAAATTATTTTAGAGATATATTTTTGACCTTTTAAATTAATTTATGTAATTTTAGAATTTTAAGTTGGTATAAACTTGATTTAGTTATATAAACAACAGATATGAAAAATGGCTAGAAAAGTGAACAAATTTCAAAACGGTTTTGTGGGTTTCCTCACATTTTCTAATTCCTTGAAATGCATTGAAGTTCTTTTTATTTGCAAACCAGAAGCTTTCAAGTTCTAATTTGAAGTTCTTGTTTGGTAATTCTTTTAATCTCTCTCTATTCAAACATTTAAAATAAATAGAACTACAAAATAAAAAACAAAAGTTTGAAACTTTAATAGTATTTCCTAGCAAGGGCGGAGCTAGGATTATGATTTGGGGTAGGTTAGAAAAAAATATAAATGAACTAAAACAACATATGGGCTAACTATTTAAATTTGGAGTGAGTTAATTTTTAAAACTGAACACTAAAATTAAACTATAAAATCAAGTTTTTTGAAAATTTGGAGTGTACTGTCACCCATCGTAATCCGTGTATAACTACACCCTTGTTTCCTAGAAAGTAAAGAAATGATATACATTTTTGTTCTTTTTCATTGTGAAGTTTTAATGGTTTTATTAGGATGTAGAATTCATGCACGAGTCTTTCTGTGTAGAGATATACACTTTCTCTCTCTTAGTCAGCCCTCTTGATTGTAGAAGATGGGACCCGGAACTAATTAGGTTGAGTGGTTCAACTAACGTACAGAGAGTGCCATGCACGACTTTATTTAGTGAAGAATCTTAAGCCGTCCATATTACAAAATATTTCACTAGCCGGCAAGCCGGCCGGCCGGCAATTCAATTATTTAGGTCAATATGGCAAAACCCAATTAGAGGTTAGTTTGGTTTTATAAAGTTGTTTAAAGTTTGTATATATATTGCGGACTCTTTTATAACCACGAGTTAAGTATAACTAACATTTACTACTATTGATGCTCTCGTTAATAAAAAATTAGAAAAAAAAAGAGAAGAAATAAAATATTTTTCCCTATACAAAATTAAATCACTATGTTTTAATTACAAGCTTTGATTAATTAAAAAAGTAAAAACAATAAAATCTCCCAGTTGATATGATGACTCCCACAGTCAAGGAAATGCATATATGAATATTAAAAATAAAACAATAAAATTCTAAAGCATGTAATTACTCGAAGCAGTTGGAAATAAAATGTTGTTATTTGATGTAAAAATATAATAAATACAAGGTAGGATGAGGGATATGAAGGGGACCGACCTTGGAAGAGAACAGCCATGAGGTTGCCATCTCCAGTACTGGTAATTTCTTTCCGGCCGGCCGTGCTCCTGGCAGGTCAACTGCGGCTGTATGTACGGACACTCTGATTCTTCATATAGCGGCCGGTTTGTCTCGTCCCAAACCCAATGCCCACTGAATAAATCACACCCTTCACTTTTTCCAACGGCAAATGGCAACGTCTCATTGTTCTTCTCTACCACCAAAACAAAATCAAATCTCAACTCAATGAGTACTAAATTTAACCCACGACATAAAAATACCACCAACAAATTAAAAAACATTAATTTTGAATGATTTTTTTATTTTTAGGTACTCCATTTGTTTTACAAAAATAGTCACGACTTTGATTTTAGTTCATTTGTAAAAATTCAAATCATGATTTGAACTTATTTCAGTTTTTATAAATTAATAATAATTTTGTATATTTCAGTAATACTTTTTAAATAACGTAAACTACTGTGTTAATCAAATTTTAATGTATTTGTAACGATTCTAAATTTTAGAATTTTACAAATTCACGAAGGAAAAAAATCAAACTGAGATTGTTTTAATTTGTGGGAAGGACATGATATATAGGATGGAGTTATTATCAAGGCATGCATGCACTTACTAGTTCTTGAAACGGGTCGGTCCGGGTAGGATTCGGAGTCGAGTCGACTGAAAATGCAGCTGAAATCTTGGCCGTAGAGGACGGTGACGAAAACGATGAAAGCGAGTAAGGTGAAGAGGTAAGGGGAGAGACGAGGAGGAGGTTTTCTGAGGAGGACCGATGAGGAGGAAGAAGAAGAAGAAGAGGTTGGTGGCTTCATTTCAATGTCATATATGTGTTGTGTATGACAATATTTAAGAATGATATATCATCAAAATTAAGCCTTTTATTTGTTTGGTTTTGTATTGGTTTAAATGGTTAGTAATATTATTGTGAAGGTTGGGGTGTTGTTATGAAAGTGAAGGGAGGATCCATAGAAGCAAATTGAATAGATAATTATTAATTAGATGGTGCATGTAGAGTTTGGTGCACCTAGAGTTAATATAAAGTTTTTCATAATTATATATATATATATATATATATATATATATATATATATATATATACACGTTCCGGATCTTAAGTTTATCCTTTATTCAACATACCTTGCTTACCCCCTTTAGCGACGGACCGGGCGACGGTTTGATCCGTCGCTATTTATACAACTGTCGTCTTAACTTTTAGCGACGGACAACATATAGCGACGAACAACATATAGACGACGGTTGTATATATAGCGACGGATCAAACCGTCGCCCGGTCCGTCGCTAAATGGGAGTAAGCAAAGTATGTTGAATAAAGGGTAAGCTTAAGATCCGGACCGTATATATATATATATATATAGGGAGCATTTCAAGAGCATAACTCTTAAATGACATAACAAGCATAACACCTTTAGCGACGGACTAAACCGTCACATGTCCGTCGTCATAGGTCCGTCCGACGCCATAGGTCTTATTCGACAGACAATATATAGCGACGGACTGACCTATGGCGACGAACGGACCTATGGCGATGCATTTAGTGACGGTTTGGTCCGTCGCTAAAGGGGAGTTATGCTCTTTAAGGAGTTATGCTCTTTAAGAGTTATGTTCTTGATCCTTGCTCTATATATATATATATGTATTTTTTTTCAAAGATACATGCACGTTTTAATAAAATACTTTGAAAGTATTCTAGAAATGCATGCAAGTCAAATTTCTAACCTTTTTATATTAATTTTCTTTAATTAAATTTTGCTATTACCATACATTTAGAGACATGCATACTCTCTTTTTTTATCAATAATTAATATTTTTGATCCATAATTTCAAGATTCTCAGTACTTCAGTTTTTTGAAGTTCATTTGTGAATCTTAATTAAATTTCAAAACTGATATAAAGTCATTTAATTTTAGTTCACATGCATATTTGTAATTATTTTAAATTATCTAAACAATACTATTTGTTAAAAATATATCTTATTATTACTTTTTAAATTTAAGATACCATAAATTGACTTTAAAAAATAAAAGAAATTTCAATTAATTATATATTTCTTTTATTCATAATGGACGTGCCATATGGTGTAGTGGGTAACATGCATAAATTCATAATTGTACGTGAGGGAAGTTATGATGTCCCTTGGCTTATAAGCCAAGAGTTGTTGATCTTAAAGATGGGAAATCATTTTCATGATTTTTGTTTAATGATTACGATTGTTTAATTAATTAAAAAAGTAAAGCTAGAAAACATGCATGATTAATTAATTTAAATCGGTTTAGGTGGATTGTAATTTGATTTCTGGTAACATTTCAACTTCATTTGGTTGTTTGGTTGGTACCAAAAAACCAACCACATATCTCACTTGCAACTCTAATTAATTAATGGAGCAGTTAGATCAATATGTTACTCCCTACGACCTTTAATATAAAACGTTTTATACGAAATTTTTTGTCTCTTAATATATGACGTTTTAGAATTTCAAGTAAGCATTAATTGCTTAGTTTTCAATATTACCCCAAGTATTAAATATAACTTTGGTTTTCTCACTATTTTTTGCCCAATAAACAACAATCTCTTTTTTCAATACAAGGACAATATAGACATTTGATATTATATTTAATGTTATACAATCATTTCCTTAATGCTTGTGCACAACTCTAAAAAGTCTTATATTAAGGGACGGAGGGAGTAACTAACATGCGCCGCCATAATTAATATTCAAGGATTCAATTTTGAATAATACTTAGAAAATCAAACTGAGAGGTCTAACCTTGTAATTTAGGGAGACCTAATTAGCATTAAAAAGTTTGGATTATGAGATATTAATCCTCATATGTACATTTCTATTTTAGTACTATACTTTTTTACTATTCCCTTCGTCCCTTAATACAAGTCGTTTTAGAGTTGTGCACAAGTATTAAAGAAATAATTGTATAGCATTAAATATAATATCAATTGTCTATATTGCTCTTGTATTGAAAAAAGAGAGTGTTATTTATTGGGCCAAAAAATAGTAAGAGAACCAAAATTATATTTATTACTTGGGATAATATTGGAAAGTAAGCAATTAATGCTTACTTGAAATTGTAAAACGTCTTATATTAAGGGACGGAGGGAGTATCATTTTCAATATCACATCACCATAACTGAACTGAATTCCTAGCTAATACGTACTAAAGCTATATTTGAGAACACAAAATTATCTTTAAAAATCTTCGTTATTTGACTGATTGAATTGAATTGTTAAGACTACTAAAACTAATTGAAAAGCCGATTGATTATGTTATGAAAGAATGTGAATGAATCAAGTGTATGTAAAATTAATCAAACAAATTAGGGTGTGTAACCTTTTGCTCTTAATTAATAATTGGTCAAAATAGCATAATAATTTCCTTCTTAATCATGGAGTATGAGGAATACCATACATGTTGTAGGATGATTGATTGAGCCTTACATAAGCCCAAAATGTAAAAAGTTGGTGCCAAGTAGAAATCTTACCAAAGGATTTCCTTATACAACAAGTCTTGCACCTACTCTACTTAATTGATTTGATAACAATATTATCAACCTTTACTTTTCCTATTCATTTCTGGAGAGCAAAAGTATGGTCATCCCCTTGCTTGAATTACTGTCAAACTTGAAGCTGAAGCATTTAAGGTAAGGTACATCTTTTATATTAATTAATGCTCTAACAACACCCTGGTTTATATATATATTCTAAACTAATTTTGTGTTCAACTTTGAACTATAATGGTCTTTGGATCATTTAACTCTTTAGATCCTATAAATTGGTTTAAGTAAGCCCTAGAAGAATAATCATCTGGGTTTAGAGATTGACATTTTTGTAGATCAAAATCCTAATCAGACCATAGGACAAGTGGCTAGTCTACCACCATGTCTAAAAGTATATATATACACACACACACACACACAATAGCATAACTATAGACTGTATTATAACAGAATTTATACAACCAATTCATATTTTGCAGCATTCACCAAGGGAATAAGTACTGGTGAATGGAATAACTTGGGTAGCTGCAAACCCAATTCCAACCAAGAACATGCTTGTTGAGGTTATACTATACAGACATAACTCTGCGGCTGTCTTACCCTAAACGTTGCATCTGTAAACAGAGATCACAATCGAATGAATATAGTTGCCGGGTGTAAAAAAACATGACCACTCTGTAGTGATGCATGTGTCGAGAATTTGGTGGCTATTGCCAAGGTCTTTTGGTTTGATGAAGCTAGCAATTCTATGCTACTTTAGGAACCGAATTTGCTGGAAATGTGTTCATGTCAGAACAAAGTGACTGAAAATGAAATCACCACCTGAGTTGACCATAACGATTCATGTGGTTGCTCAAAAATTGACAGGAGAGTAGGAGCTTCGGTAGCTTTCAGAAGGTCCCCTAAATCTTCGCACTAAAGACATGAATAAACTCTGCAAACAGAAAAAACATATAACTAGAAATCTAGTGTTTGCCACAAATTATAATGGTAAAAGTTTGTTGCCAGAGCAGCAGTTGTTAATCTAAGCAAGTACTTCATAGATTATTGTACATATGCTAGAAAGTTGTACTTCGCTCACATAAATGCTTCTATCTTATCATTTCACTAAAATTAATGAATTAATATTGTTAGCTATAATATATATATATATATATATATATATATATATATATTCAGTGATTGGTTCCAAAGAATAATAAACAATAGAAAAGAAAGAAAACTAATACAAAGCCAGCTACACACTCGATATTTACAATACCAAGTTTCTAGTATTAAGCTGCTTGTGTTCAGGTTCTGTACAAGATTATCCTCTTAGTCCAAGTAAGTGAAATATTCAGATTGAACTAAAAGCAAGGCCCGCGGTGAAATTTATGAAGCAGTTGTTTTCCTTTATGGCAACTGGCAATAATTGTTTAACTTGTAGCCCCTTACAGAAGCATATGGACCCATAAGCAAAAGGTTCTAAATATATTTCAATTTTCATACATGGATGTCAATGTCCAACTATCCACACATACCGGGAACTAAATATGTACATTAAAGTTTTTGGGAATGTCTGGAAACTTAGGTTGAAACTTACTTAAATTATGATAATACCGCGAGTCCTGTGAAGGTCGTCATGTAATATAATAAAATCACCAAAACTCACGTTGAAGCGGAAACCACCAACGACTGAGGGGGATCAGCTGCCGGGCCAAGTGTTTAGGAGATTGCGGTTTTAAATTTTTCTTTGGTCTCTTATTTATCTTTTTAAACCCATTACTTAGAAACGGGTAATGAGATAACCACATTTCATTCTGAGTTTGAGATACACATGTTAAATGGGTATCTTGTATTCACTGGAAAGGAATTCCCAGACATCATGTCTTTGTTAAAAATGACTCCTAAGAGTATTCACAACAGTTTCTTTATCTTTATTCCTACTCTGCAGTGCTATTTAGTCATTCTGCAAAATAGGGATTCAATTTTTTCACTATGTAACCAATAGGTTCCTTATATTGATTCTTTAAATAATGAAATTTAAAATTTAAAAATTCCAACAGTCAAAACATCAAATTAATAATAATCTTATAATTTATAAAAGAAAGTATAATTATATTGAATGGATTGTAGTTGCAAATGTACATAAGATCAATATTAACTTTTAAAAAGTTAATTTGTGATATTTTAAATTTAAATTTAATATGATTCATTTAAATTTTGAAAATAATAAATTTTATAATTAATAGTACTTTTATAATATTTATAATTATATTGACATAAATTAAATAAATTTATATCAATTTTAAATTTGAATACGTTTGAAATTAATTTTTTAAAAAGAAGTGAATATGAAGTTTATAATTTGAAAATGAAGTAGTAAAAAAATGTCAAGATGTGCATGATTGATGAGTTGTCCACTTAAATGAGGGTGTGAAATGTCATTTTGTATATATAGAGAACAGTCTTTTGGCTCCCTCACACTGGGGAGTAAAATCTTATATAAGGATTAAAATAGATAGTCAAATAAGGATAAAGAAACTTTTGGATAATGATTTGTTGATGTATTCTTCAAAATTGGGAATAGAGAGTTGATTAGAAAACTGTTGTTAATGCTCTAACATAAGTACAAGTATAGTGGGTACATTTGGAAGGTTATTTCCAATTTCCGAGGGCCTCATATTCAGTGGAGCACATTACACTCATCTTAGTTCATTATCACCTTTTTAAAGTAAAGATCCTATACTCCATAAATTTTGCATCCTTTCATGCTTTGTTCCTTCCATTGAAAAGTGTATGACTTGCTCCACCAAAGCTTATTAATTTGCCTTTAGTATCACCTTCAATCCATATCAGATTCTATTACCTCAGTAAGTTTTCATTCTTATCATATATCCCCACCAAATACACCACAACTAATATGTTTCATAAAGCAATTGACAATCAGGCACTTTGAGCCTCCACTGTACCTGCCTTCCTAGAGATAACATAAAGTAAAATATATAGCAGAGTTTTCTAATCCAAAATTTACTACTACTTTGGTACCATGGCAAATTCCCAAGTACTAATCATGTCCATGCATTTGTAATAAATTAGAATAAAATAAGTGAAATGAAATCATCTTCCTCTCACATTAGTGTTGGACCCACACACATCTAATGCAAGAGGTGACCTTGTGGAACTCAAAATTTACTTGTGCAAATAGCAGGTTCATAAATTAAAATAAGCTCAAATAGCAAAATGTACCTTTAACTTGAAGCATTGAGGACAACAACTAATAGAACATTTTAAAATATTTACTGTTCTATCTTATTGTTTTTTGTGGTAAACAAGAAGCATATATGGTTTCTATACGCGGGGGGGGGGGGGGGGGTGTTTATATTCTATATTTATGAGAGAACGGAAAAATAGAAACAAAATAACAAAGAACAAACACCAAAGGAACATACCTGAACTCTATGTGGTAAGATGACCCAAAATTCCAAGTTTGGTATGATCTGAATTAGAGGGGTAAAAAAATTACAAAGCAGGATAAAGAAGCACCAAGGTGAGTCCCAGCAAAGCTAGCATAGCCTGCCGGGTAGTTATTCAAAAGTTATGCTGCACGTAATATGTCTCATCTTTGCATACAATACATAATGTCATGAATATCATATGTAAAAGTGAGCTGCTAAAACAAAGCCTAAATACATGTGTACATTTACTCTGGGCTATACCAATAATGTATGCATATACTAACTTATCAAAATAAATAACCAATTACATACATACTACATCACCTGGGACTTTCGAATTTCCTCATAAAAAATTATCATATCTTGACTCATATTTGAGGCTACAATTATTTAAGATTCATTATATTCAAATTTGATAATTGGATCTGCTTCTGGATATTACCAGCTCCGCATCAAATTCAAATTATTAACGAGCATAAGTAAACCCCTACATTTTATTGACGATCATGTGTGTCATAAGTAAATGATTTCATGTTCATTATAATAGGTATGATCTACTGAAATTTGTCTAAGAACATATTCCTAAGCCTTGTGGGTAGAATAGGACTATTTCCACAAATTATTTTGCTAGTTCCACAAGATCCCCTCTCCATTTACTATTTATGTGAAGGGGCCATGTGGTATCAGCAATTCCCTACAGTTTTCTACTTTTTCTCAATATATTTCTCTACCAATGGTTATTTGCCCAATGGTAGTAGCTCACTAGGTTCACCTGACAAAATGGATCCAGCAACACAAAAGAATATGGTAAAATAACCTGAATGGCTGAATCCAAAACATAAATTGCCATAATCTAGTAGAATTTTAATAGAAGTCATAGGTTAATCAGAGCCTATTTGTTCAAGTACTTATTTATTTGGACAAGTGTGAAAAGCAGCAGTATGTACTCTGTCTGAAAACACAAAAAGAGAAAGAAAGAACTGAGAAAGAAAACATACATCTATACCACGAATACGAAGAAAGAAGAATCGATAAATTGTACCACCCAGCAGATAAGCTCCAAAGAGGCACAAAATACTGAAATCAGAGCAATCATCGAGTAAAGTTGATGGTAAGTTGACTAAGTTCTAGTAGTAAGCAAGGGTTAAACAAAAAATCTTACATGGTTATGAGAGTACCAAACCAGCCCAATCCTTTACCATGTGCAGGTACAATTTTGGCACAACCAGCAGGATGTCTTAGTTGGGTAGCCTGTTGAAGTGGAATAACACATGAAAAGACTATGATCCACTTGATCAATGTAGACTAAAGTTGATTAAATGAATGAGATATAGCTTGGCAATTGTCATGCTATAAAAGATGAGTTGAGACAATAGTTTTATCAATATGCCACTGAACTGTTAACTCCCCTAAAGTAACTAATTGTGATTTGTGATTGCCATTTAACCCGCCTCAAAAGATCAGCAATTCAAAGGACATCTAAGCCCAGAATGGTTTTTGGCCCAATCTCACAAAAAAGGATCAGTCCACAAACAAGCATACATCAATCACGCATCAATAGTAAAATCAAGCACAATTCACATCCAAGTTTAAGTAAAATGTTAAATGGATCAATTCAGTTGAGAAGATCGTTGGTTAAAATACTAGTTAACCCATAAGCCAAAATACACCAGCAGATTTGGGTATCAATTTCAGTAAATGAAGAAGACTTGAAAAAATAAATGTATAAAAAAACACAGATCAGGGGTGTGAGTCCAACAATCACATATAATCAGAGATGCAATTGAACAGAGACACAAGAGTCAAGAAGCCTTTACAAAATATGGAAGTCATACAGGAAAAATCCATAGTGTCCATAATTGGTCCTCCAGTATCCATGATCAAGTTTTTAGAGCTGCCACTATAATATAGATTGTAACCAAAATACTGTGGTCAGCACAAAGGCTATGAAACCTAATGCACTCTATGTAGCACCAAAATTACATTACTAGCACACACAAAAAATCAGTGTCCGATTTCAAAGCCTTCTGAAGATCTATTATAAGGGATGAAAAAATAAATAAAGTACTATAGTGTGACATCAATTACCAGTAACAAAATTAAAGTACTTAAAAAAACTCAAAGAACTCACATAATCACAAATCCCAACTTGCTCCAATGTGCTAGGCGCCTGCAAAAAATAAATATAAATTATTATAGGGCATGGACATTATCATATCAATTAATTACCAAGGAACAAAAGTTATTCAAATAACATACAGATCATGCTCTGACCTGAACTTCATTTGAATCACAGATGACAGACACAGAAAGTGAACAGTTATGCTTTGGGCCAGTAGAAATCTTAACAATGACGCCAGCATGAGGAGTCTTTTTATCTGCATATTCATGAAGCCAAAGAGAATCATTAACTAGAGTCATTTTTATCTTTAATTAGAATCACAGGTAAAGTGAAACCTCAGGACAACTCACTAAGGAAACCACAAACACATGTTATCACTAAGCCATAACCAATCTACATCAGTTATCTGAAAAGAAAACGCTAAAGAGTAGGCAAAGGGAACAAAATGAGAGCCACCAAAAAATGAAAAGGGAATGAATTAGTACTGCAATTCATCATTTTTTGGGTATGAAAAAGTAAACATCTTACCAACAAGATCTATAGTCATGCTTGAGGGACGTCCAACAGTAGTACATACATGATAACCTGCATTTATCACATGATGTCTTATTAGCATCATTACAAAGAGGCATCCAATTCTAAGCTACTGCTTAATGTTCGATTGACAGAGCCTAGTCTAGGACGCTTATTAAAGACTATGAGGATATTAAATGGTTGTCTTGGGATTTATGTAATTATACTTGATAGTAAATTTAATTTCAAGGGTAATTTTGAACAATTAAGGATGAAGCAAGGGTGGGAGGCTAGATTGTTACCTCCTAAGTTGTTAGACACAAGCGCACTGCAACCCATACCACAATGTGATGTCCCCCCACAGTCCTACAAGAAACAAAATACTAAAACTAGCATCAACTTCAAGTCTTTCAGGTTGGGGAATGTCAATAATTATGATAAATATCTAATCATATATAATAACTAAATTAAAATGTATGTTAAACTAGGAAGAAGAAAAATTCCCACAAGAAGGCTGAGAAACAAGATAAAACTTGCACCGGAAAGTTCTAACAAAAGAATCTCCAACCATTAAACCTTTGGTTGATCCAATACGACAATTTATCTTTAATAAGAAAGTTGACAAACAAGATAAAACCTACACTCTTGAAATGTTTATCAAAGGTATATATGCAGTATATATATATATATGCATAATTAAAACAACAGGATGGTACTTGGTAGTCATCAATTATTTAGACTGACAGACATCTACGAGATTTAAAACAAACTTCATCAAATTAACAAATATGACATCTGAATCTTTTGTACTCACCATGGGCCACTTGCTTAGACATTCTAAGAACAATAAACAAGCGGATTATTTGCAATTATAACCCAAGATGTCACCTTTAAGGAGACATTCTACATTGTCTTCACATGTGCTCACCACGTTTACAACAACAGCTAAACTAAACATAGTTTATAAATTATTGAATTATTGGCAATATATTAGGTTTTACAACACATCAGTAAATATAAGCTTTAAATCATAAGTTAAAAGTATCATGTGGGCAATTGTATCTCTTTTCACCCAACTAGCACAAGTAATTGATTATTTCCTTACTTTGGAAACCGAAAGGTGTCTGGTGGTCATCATAATTTATTACTGAAATAGCCTATTGTCAGTTTGTCACTTCATCCATCTAACTCTAGTCATACTGTGATTATTTCAATGTTTTCTCCCGATATTTTCAACATATTAATATGATTATCAATAACAAAATCTTCAAACTTTCAGCTGTTCTCGACATGTAACTTTATAGTTTTCTTATAAGTACAACTAATTTTATAGTTTCATTGTTACATAACCCTTCAACAAACATTGTATTCTTTGTATCATGGATAAGTAGATTTTTTGTAAGTTGTGACATGGATTACTATTACAGGTTCCAAAATGTCTTTTACTATTGGGAAAACACACAACCAATTATTAAAGATGCCAAAGAATTGATAAACGGTGCATATCAAATGCAGATCAGTGGCAGCTATAGGATTTAAGGCCATGGCAAGGTCAATAGCTCTCTGATCTTTTTCTCAGTCTAGTTTCCTCTCTGTCAGACTGTCACTAATATACCACAAGTGTAAAAACAAAAAATGAAGAGAAAAAAATCACACTCACCCCGCAATCCAAACATGTGGGTGGATCATGGTTGAAAATCATCACATCACATAGCTGCTCCGCACAGATGAAGAGAATAAAAATCAACTTGCAGTAACATGATATCAAACCAATGACTGAAATGAAAATTTCATAAAAAACTGATTGGAAATTATAATTATCAGTTTTTTTTCTGAAAGAAAATTTAGCAAGATCTATCTCGCCATGATCTATAAACCCTGCGCTACAGCTTCCTGACTATATATCAATATAGTTTACTGCAAGATTTATTTATTTAAACCTAGGAACCATATGCTTTACTGCTTGCAGCTGCGGCATCATAATTGTGTACATACCAAAAAAAAAATGGTGTGCAGCATGTTCAAGTATATTCTAGAAAAGTGAAACTTTAGAACCCTATAACTTAGCAGATTTTACAAGGATCTTAGAAAGGAAATTTCATCAAAAATTAGCAAAAAGAAAAAAAAATGAAACAAAGAATATATAGTAACCTGATAGAGCCAACCTGAAACCAAATCACTGTCTTATTTACTGCCACCTTGTAAAACCTGAATCAATTCAGTAAGGTATAAACACTACATTAATTACAAAATTTACCCATTTCACATATTGGCCTATGTAACAAAACTTACAGTTCAAAAAATTGAATTCTTCAAAATCAATACAAATTACACAAATAACTCATTTGGAGAATTATTTTCAAATTGAGGGAAACCCCACTAACTTAAATTTAACTATACCTCAAAACCCACAAATGCTAGTAAATTTTAAGGCTTCAAGTTCAGTTTTTAATTAAAGTGAACTACAGAACAAGATTAATACAACTAAACAAAGCATCCTAATTTCTTCATTATCAGAACATAGGCTGAACAAAATGTTAATGAAATAAGCAATGTGTGCGAATTCAAAAAATAATTACATTGCAAGTAAAAAAACACAGTGTATTGAGTAATCTATTGAAGCCTTGTAATAACAAATTTAGGCGAAATAAATCAAGAAATTTTGATATACACACATTATAGGGATTGAGATGATACCCATCTTCGCTAAGGGCGCCATGGGGGAATTTGGGAATGGGGGATGCCAAGCTGTAGCTGTAAAGCTTATTGTTGTCGGTAAGACTGAATTCACAAACAGCGGACACCGAGTCCGAGATAACTCGAGGTAGAATTACTAGTGTGAGAATAACAAAAATTAAAGGATGCCTCCGTATTAGAGCGGAGTTTTTAGCAATTGCCATTTCTGCTCTAACAATCTCATGAACAATTCAGAGAAATCATACTATTTGCAAAGATGATGATACTCCAAAGCCCTGGGAACCGGAAATAAACCTAAGCCAGGTCCACAATGGCGAAACAGTAATAATTCCTGGATTTGCATGTGAAACTAACGACGACGTATCGTGATATTTCAATAATATGTGTATGAGCGAATAAACAATGTGATTAAAAAAAACAAGTTTTCTATCAATTTTTCTTTTGCTATTTTTTGTTTTAGAGTTTTAAAATGGATTAAAAAAAATGGAAACTAAGTCATTTTTATATGTCAATGCCTTTTATCCCCAAATAGACAATTTTGGACATTAATTTTTTTTTTATTAATCTCTATTATATCATTTATTTATAAACACAATAAAATTTAAATAAGAATTAACTAATAACTTAAATGTAAAACTTACATTCTTTTCTTTTATAAACTCATAAAAAAAAACTTAGACAATTAATATTTTTACATAAAAAATTGATATTTTCATATGATATCTGTCACATGAATAGTGAGTGAGTCTCATCTTCACGTGAATGAAAATATAATTTTAACGTGTGAAAACATCAGTTTTCAAAACTTAAATAATTTATATTTTTTTTAAACATAGTTTAAGTTTATTTTATAATTTTAAATATTCCTATATGTTAATATATCATGTGAATTTGGTACCAACCAACCAACCCAAGTTTAATGCAATGAAAGTATTTAAAAGAAAAATAAGAAGACCTACCTAAACTCGGAACGTGAAAACTTTTGCAGCCAAAACCAAAAAAAAGCTCATTTATTCGGCCACAACACACACACAGAGTTCGTTTCAGACGGCAGTGTTGTGTCCCAAAATGGATAGCTCTAATCCAAACGGAGCCTTAACCAACACTCGATTCTCCGACCTTAAGCCCCCACTCTCAGAACCAGTTCTGGAAGCCCTTACCCAAGCTGGCTTCCAGTTTTGCACGCCGGTTCAGGCCAACACCATACCCTTACTCTGCAGCTATAAAGATGTCTCCGTCGACGCCGCCACCGGTTCTGGTAAAACCCTTGCCTTTCTTGTCCCTCTCGTCGAGATCCTCCGCCGCTCTTCCACTCCCCCCAAACCACACCAGGTCCCTCACTATCTCCTTATACACATAAAAAATTAAAACACACACACACATATGTATACATAGGTCATATATGCATATTTGTTTTCTTTTAGTTAGAACAGAGGATTGATTATGTAATCAACAGCAGAAAGTTTGAATTTTTACTTATAAAATAAAGAAATTGAAGCTATTTTTTTTATAAAAAAAAATTATCACCAGAATGTAATTTATGCCTTGTGCATTATCAGTTTGTTTTTTTTTATTTTTTTACTGACATGTGGGTTGATAACTTGATATTGTTAAGTACAATTGAAATTTAGATTTTGTGGTGGTTTTTGTATATATAATTTTGTTTGAAGTACCTTTAGCAATGGTTACAGGTAATGGGGATGGTTATATCACCCACAAGGGAGTTGTCATCACAAATATTCCATGTTGCCCAACCTTTCATCTCAACATTGTCAAATGTGAAGCCCATTCTTCTTGTTGGGGGAGTGGAAGTAAAATCCGACACGAGGAAAATAGAGGAGGAAGGAGCAAATTTACTTATTGGCACACCTGGAAGGTTGTATGACATAATGGATCGTATGGATATATTGGATTTTCGAAACCTTGAGGTATCCGTTAAACTTCAATTTTCTCGATTTCCCAAATAGTTATTTTTCAGCCAAAGGGACTAAAAATTTCAGTGATATGCGGCACGAAATAATAAAGACCTTACTTTTGCAATTATTGGATCAAGAAGCGGATCTATAATTGTGGTTTTACATATCTTTAATTTTGGAAGCCCTTCGCTCTTTATTTAATTTACTTGAAAATCTAAAAACATGGCATATGGTTGTTAAGTTGTGACTTTACTAGTATTAGTTTACACAGGATTATTCCTCCTAAACAGGCCTATCATGCAAAAAATTGGAAGGAAGAATAAGTTTCTTTGCTAAACTAATAAACAGAAACTTGTGGAAAGAAATGAATTACGTATTAACATTATTTGTAATTATCATTGTGTTGAAAAGGGAAGACTTTCTCTCCTTTTCAAAAGGATGAGCCTAGATCTCCCCAAAAATACGTGTGTGGGGGTGAGGTTATATCTTTGTGCTTGGATCCTGTGAGGTTTTAATTATGCAAATGGTAGATTATATTATATGAGAAAACCTTACCAAGTTCCCAGTCACATAAGAGAACTTTCAATTTATAATGCTGCTGTTTGTACAGATTCTGATTTTAGATGAAGCTGATAGGCTATTGGATATGGGATTCCAGAAGCAGATAACTTCCATTATATCTCGTTTACCAAAGCTTCGTAGAACTGGTCTTTTTTCAGCTACTCAAACGGAGGCGGTTGAAGAGCTAGCAAAGGCGGGATTGAGGAATCCTGTTAGGGTTGAAGTTCGAGCGGAAACAAAATCTATTGATGGTATACCATCATCAACACAATCAGCTTCCTCAAAAACGCCTTCAGGCCTTCATCTCGAGGCATGTACCATATTTTCTAAGATCATTTTAACTTGTTGATATATTTTATAAATAAATTCACAAACTGCTTGAAGTTGCTTTCATGTGAAAGATGCTTTAGTTTATTTTTGATAATTAGATTATCAAATTCCTTGGATTTCTTTCGTGTTAATGCTCTAACTATGAGGTTATGACAGTGGTCAGTTTTTGCCCGTCTTTTGGTTTTACAGTATCTTGAATGTGAAGCAGATAAGAAACCATCACAGCTGTTGGATCTCCTTGTTAAGAACAAGTCCAAAAAAATTATAATGTAAGTCGAGCATAAATTTTTCCTGAAAATGTTTACTTCTCCGATCAACCCACTTACACACCTAATGACTCCAGTCTCATATATGTTCTGTTCAATATATCATGCAGCTATTACATGACTTGTGCTTCTGTTGATTACTGGGGGGTTGTTCTTCCACGTCTTGCTGCTCTGAAGAATTTTTCCATAATTTCTCTTCATGGAAAGATGAAACAGGTAAGCTTAAGTGTATTGTGATATAAGCTCAATGTCAAGTACCATACTTTAGTAAAGATGATTTTTCCCCCCAGTAAGTATAAATGTGATTTCAAATTGAACAAGCATATAGTCTAACTGTGTAACATTTTTTGTCTTCTAGACTGCAAGGGAGAAAGCATTAGCTTCATTCACATCTCTTTCAAGTGGCATTCTTCTATGTACTGATGTTGCAGCTCGTGGACTAGACATTCCAGGTGTTGATTGTATAGTACAGGTAACTTTGGTACTATAATTTATCTAGCTGTCTGTTAAATTAATTAATTGTAGACTGGAGAACTTACTGCAATTTTTTTTCCAACCATTTGGATTTTGTTAAAAAATTTATTATCGGTCTCATCTTTTCTTGTTAGTTTTAATCTTAACTGGGGAAAAAAGCTTATTGGTAGGCTATACTAATTTGGAGGATCAGTTACTTGCATATGGTTCCTAGAGTCACAAGATAGTAATTTGCTGCTGGGAAATAGTTGATATTCCATGAGCGTAGGCTTCGTAGAAGTGTTTGGATAAATGATGCAAGTAGAACTGAAAGTAACATACAAATGATAACACCTTATAGGAGTTTGAAGGTCGATAGGACCTGTAACCAAATCCTTTTTGCTTGCAAGACAAGCCAGTTTTTCGTGATTACCACTTAGTGACTTGAGAGGTGGTCTGTTCTATTAGAAAGAGTAATCTAGGAGTAAAATATCTATTGAAATTCAATGAAGCTGTCCTCGGAAAGTTATTAGGGAGGAGATATGTAAGAATTGATACTCTGTTATTTATTTTCAGTATGTTGAATACTACATTTATACAAAGATGAAACCTAATTCTAGGAGAAAAACAAGGAAAGTTTTCCTCAATATAAGGACACTGTATATGGACACTGTGTAAGGACACTGTGACACTGTATTCTAACACTCCCCCTCAAGTTAGGGGTGTGCAACCGGTTTTTACCAGACCGAACCGAACCGGTACCGAACCGAACCGGTACCAAAATTGGCTAAATTTCGGTACCGATACCGGTACCGGTTGGACCGGTATACCGAACCGATTTACCGGTTCGGTACCGATTTTTTACCGAAAAAACCGAAAATTAATATAATTATTTTTATTATTATTTTTTATTAATATTATTATTATTTTTATTAATGTTTTTATTATTTTTATTATTATAATCATTATTTTATTAATATTATTATTATTTTTAGTATTATTATTATTAATTATTTATTAATAATAAAAAATAAAAAAAATTAGAAAACCGGTATATACCGGTTCGGTTCGGTTTGTACCGAACCATAAAAGCTCGGTACCGAAACCGGTATCGAAAAACCGGTATATACCGGTTTTTTTGTACCGTTACCGAACCGGTTTTTTTATACCGAACCGACCGGTTCGGACCGATCCGGAATACCGAAAAAATCGATTTTTTTGCACACCCCTACCTCAAGTTGGTGTGTAGATGTCACGCATACCTAACTTGACACACAGTGGATGAAACATATTACTACTAAGACTCTTAGTTAGAATATTAGCAAGTTGGTGTTCTGATTTTACAAAGGGTAAGCAAATAAGTCCACTAGTTAACTTTTCTTTAATGAAGTGTCTGTCAATCTCAATGTGTTTCGTTTTATCATATTGAACTGGATTGTTTGCAATACTAATGGTTGCTTTGTTATCACAAAATAACTGCATATGCCTTTTAGATGTAACACCCAAATCTTCTAACAAGGTTCGAAGTCACATTAGTTCACATATACCCAAGGCGATAGCTCGATATTCAGCCTCAGCACTGGATTTTGCCACCATGGACTATTTCTTACTACGCCACGTAACAAGATTACCTCCAACAAATGAACAGTAGCATGAGATGTAGATCGACGATCTTCTTTAGAACTAGCCCAATCTGAGTCGGAAAAAGCTTCGACTCTCATATGGCCATTTGGTGCAAACAATAAACTTTTTCCAGGAGCAGACTTGAGATACCTCAGAATTCTGTAAACAGTTTTCATGTGACAATGTTGAGGATCATGCATGTACTGACTCACTATACCCACAGCATAAGAGATATCGGGTCTAGTATGAGAAAGGTATATCAATCGTCCCCACCAAACGTTGATATCTTTCTTTATCAACCGTAGGTCTTGTGCCGCCTACTAGATGATGATTAACTTCAATAGGAGAATTAGCCGGCTTACATCCTAGCATACCAGTTTCTGATAAGAGATCAAGGAAATACTTCCGTTGAGATAAAAAAATCCCACTAGAAGATCTTGCAACTTCAATATCAAGAAAATATTTCAAAGGACCAAGATCTTTGATCTCAAATTCATTGGTCAGGCTTGCTTTGAGGTTAATTATCTCTTTATTATCCTCTGTCACCACTTTGTCATCAACATAAATAATAAGAATGGTAGTCTTACCATTTATCTGTTTGACAAATAGAGTGTGTTCTGCTCGACTCTGCTTGTACCCAAATCTTATCATTGCCTTGTGGAATCTACCAAACCAGGCTCTGGGAGATTGCTTCAAACCATATAACGCCTTTCGCAGTTTGAAAACCTTATCCTCGGTGACGGATGAAGCAAAACTAGAGGGTATTTTCATGTATACTTCTTCTTCCAAGTCACCATGAGGAATGCATTTTTTACTTCCAGTTGTTGAATATCCCAGTCGAAGTTTGCTGCACATGAAATTATGGTACGAATAGAATTCATTTTTGCCACAGGAGAAAATGTCTCCTAGTAATCAATTCCATGAGTTTGAGTATGCCCTTTTGCAACTGGCCTGGCTTTGAGTCTCTCAACTGTCTCATCTGACTTCTGTTTGACTGTATATACCCATTTGTAACCAACTGATTTTTTTCCGTAAAGAAGAGTACGTAGTTCCCATGTATCATTCTTTTTCAGGGCATTCATATCCTCAATCATAGTATGTTTTCAATTCTCATTGCTCATTGCTCATTGCTCATTGCTCATTGCTTCTTTCCACCCCTGAGGAACAGATATTGAAGACAAGGAGGAAACAAAGGAGAGGTAGGATACAGATAATTTATTATAGGCTACGAAATTATAAATAGGATGTTAAGTACAAGCTCTAATCCCTTTTCTAAGGGCAATGGGAACGTCAGTATCATCAGAAGAACAAACAGGAATGTCAGTATTATCAGAAGAACATGTAGAATTAAGATTCTCACTATTAGCATTATCAAGACTAAGTTCTTAGCAAGGTTGGTGTAGTGGTGCAGAAACGGTAACCTTATGCTTGCCTTTTCGAGCATAGGTCCTCAACTCAGGCTTAGGAGGCTCATTCTGTCTAGTATACTGTAACTCCCCCTGTGTAAAATTATCAGAAACAACAGGAACAAGAAGAGTAACAGGGAAAGTAGAGCTTGTAATACTAGCCTCAGGAAGCTTCTCCTCATTCATAACATTCTCCCCCTGAGGAGAAGGGGAAGAAGAATAAAAAGGTTTCAATTCCCAAAAAGTGACATCTCGAGTGACAGACTTTTTTAGAAGGAGGATGATAACATTTATAACCTTTTTGGGTTGAAGAATAACCAATGAAAACACACCTAATTGCTTTGGGATCTAATTTTTTCCGAGTGGGAGATTTATCATGAACAAAGCACACACAACCAAAAACTCGAGGTGAAGGAGAAGGACTGGTCGTGTGTTGGAGAAAGGAGACGGGGCTTTTGTTCCAAAAAACTCTAGAAGGAAGGCTGTTTATAAGAAATGCAGCAGTCAGAACCGCATCGTCCCAAAGAAATTTAGGGGTTGACATAGTGAGCATAAGAGTGCGGGCAACCTTTAGTAAGTGTCGATTTTTTCTTTCCGTTACTCCATTTTGTTCTGGGGTTTTGACACAGGAGGTTTGAAGAATAATGTCATGCTGAGAGAGATAAGATGCAAAGATATTAGTATTACTATATTCACGACCATTGTCACTATGGTGAATTTTGACTTTAGCGTCGAATTTGGTATGAATCATGTTATGACGTCTTGAAAACAACCAAACACCTCATTTTTGAACCGTATAAGGTAAATTCAAGTGACACGAGAATGACAGTCAATAAAACTAACAAACCATCTATGACCAGAATGGGAGACAACTCAAGAAGGTTCCCACACATCAGTATGGATAATGGTAAAAGATTTAGAATGTCGACTGTTAGTAGCAGAGTAAGTAGAACGTTTGTGTTTATCCAATTCACATGGTTCACACAAAAAGTGAGTTCTGTTACAATGCTTAACTAAAGATGGAAATAAAGACTCCAATACTGAAAAGGAAGGATGTCCCAAACGTCGATGCCATTGATGAAGAGAGTTCAGGCATGGGTGAGAAGTAGAGTAAAGAGCTTGAGTAGAGGGCATGTTAGACAAGGGAATATCTAAATAATAAAGACTGTCAACTGCACTACCTTCGCCAATCCTTTGCCCTGTTGCCAAGTTCTGAAAAACACAATGATTTTCAAAAAAGGTTATTGAACAGTGTAGGGACTCACAAAGACGTTTGAGAGATAGTAAATTGTCAGTAAATGACAGAATATGAAGAACAAATGATAATCTTAATGAAGGAGTACAAATTACAGAGCTCCTCCCGGAGATAGAAGACATGGAATCCATCAGCTACCCGAATCGTGTCTTTTTCAGAGCAAGGTGTGTATGAAATAAAGAGATTGAATGATCCAGTCATATGGTCGGAAGCCCCTTTGCCAATGATCCAACTAGGGCAAGTAGAGGAGACATTAAAGGCACAAGAGTGTATACCTAATTGTGCATAATAAGAAATAAATTTTGAACTTTGTTCCGCCATATAAAAGGTAGGTACAATATATTTCTGAGGAAAACAATTTTTCAAAGGATATCAAGTAATTGCACTACACTTAGAAACAGAATTTATGGAGGAGCAAAAAAATATCCAAGGAAATATCAACAAGGATAATTTAAAGGCTCAAAAACAGAGAAATGTTCCAGAAAGAAAACAAATTAATGCAACTAATTTGTTCTTTAGAATTCACTCTATTAAGAGTAAGCACCAGTGTGTATCATAAGGCCAAACTAGCTAAACAGAAGGAAATAAAGCTAACGGAATAGAGCAAAGCAAACAATATGCAATATCACGTAGCAATATCACTTCAAATAGCAGTAAGGAAGGTCAGTCACAACAATGGAGTAACAAGAATTATCCAAGGAAATAACAACTAGGATAATTAACGGCCTCAGAAAACAAATTAAGGTAGAACAAGCTCAGCAAGAAGGAAGCAGCACAAGTAGCAAATTGAGGCACAAGCAGCAGGAGCAACACGAGGTGCCAACAATAGGTAGTAGCAGAAGATGCAGAAGAGCAGCAATAGCACAAAACCAAAGCATAAGTAATATTACTTGGACCTCAATTTCCTCGGATTGGTAGCAAAAGATTAGTTACTCTTATACTGAGGAAGAATAAGTTCAACTTTGGCATCCCAGACAATGTTCTCTCCTTTAATCAGCTCCAACGGCTAGATATATCTTTCAACAGATTTATCGGACTTATGCAGCAGTAGCAAAATCACAAAAAAGTAGTAGCAGGAAAATGACCAAAAATAGCAGGAAACGTAGCAAACACAGCAACAAAACCAAAACTGATTTTGGAAAAGAACCACTATAGCTAGAAAGAGGAGAGAAAATCGAGCCTCTTGGTAAGAAGCCGAACCGGAAAAAGGTGCCAGAGAATGGCTCACGCACCGGTCGACAATGGCGCGTGGCGTCGGGGTTGAGGCGCGCGTGGGTTAGTGGGTCACCGAGCTGTTTCTTCAGTGGTGGTCGCCTGAGTGTGTACGATCCTAATATGACCTTAATTTCTTGAAACAAACTGATTTTGGCAGGTTTGTATGGGATTTTGTGGTCGGCAGTGAGATGGAAAAGAAAATATCAAGAACAGGCCTGTATGGATGTAGTTCTGATACCATGTAAGAATTGATACTCTATTATTTATTTTCAGTATGTTGAATACTACATTTATACAAAGATGAAACCTAATTCTAGGAGAAAAACAAGGAAAGTTTTCCTCAATATAAGGACACTGTATATGGACACTGTGTAAGGACACTGACTCTGTATTCTAACAAGATATTTAGATGTGTAGTGGGATGAATTCGCTTTGGAGGAAGCTGGTGATATGCAAATAGGGGATGGTGAATGCAGGTGGGCCCAAGGTAGTTAGCCAGCTGTATGGAAAGGATGGAGAAAAAGGGTATTTGACTTATTTGATTATGGTCATATATCGATTTGATGTTGGAGAGGGATCAGATGTGAGTTTCTAGTTGTGTAAATGGGCAAACGGGCTGGGTAGTTAGCTCTGAGTCAGCTTTTCCTTTACTGTACAATCTTTCCAGAGCAAGTAAGCCTCAAATGTTGACTTCTCTGCTTATTCCAGCTTTTCCTTGTTTATTTCATTTTTCTTCAACGACGTCTCAAATTGAATTTTTCTCATTAAATGTTTAACATATATAATTTTCTGATAGATAAGTAAAACAATAGACATTTTTTTCTTCTTCTTAGGGTTCCTCCATTATTTAATTCATGGTACTTAAATCTTATATGTAGTTTAAGTAGAAATCATTCATGCTCCCTCCCCAAAAGAAGAAAATTTTCCTCGTTGGATAAAAGCAAGAATTAGACTTGAACTTCATTAACCATAACTGCATATGCCTGAATTCAAGTTGTAGGTTTACTACCTAATAATGAAAAACTAGATGATACAACTTTAGGCTAGCATACAATTTGACACAGTAAATGATATAAGGGTAGTAGGAACTTCACTTATGGAAAATATACTGCTAACCATTAAAGTTAAGATTTGACTATTTCAACTAAATAGAAAGATGCGTTGAAACGTGCCAAAGCTTTTATCTCAAGTTTAAACTTTTGTAGTCATAGACCAACTGACTTGATGTAAAGCTTATATTTTTAAGAGATGTTGATTTCTTCATTTTTTGTTTATGCAGTATGACCCCCCTCAGGATCCAAATGTGTTCATACACAGAGTGGGCCGAACTGCTAGGTTGGGACGACAAGGGAGTGCCATTGTGTTTCTATTACCGAAGGTTTGTTTTAATATCTGTCTTGGGTAATGGCTTATTCCTTATTGATGAACAATTACATAATAGCATTAGGAAGGATGCTTGTTGAGTAAATAAAATCATATTGTCTGCGATGCATGTAGGAGGAAGCGTATGTCGAGTTCCTGCGTATTAGGAGGGTTCCACTTGAAGAGAGAGAAAGCTTTGACGAGGCTTCTGATGTTGTTCCCGAGGTGACCATTACCCTATAATTTGTTTATTATCATTTATTGTTTTTTTCTGGCTCATTTACCATATGGAAAATGCTTCCGTAGTTTTCTATACTTTGCTTGCAATGTTTGACCCTTATCTGGTCGAGTGGTACAATTCAGTGGTTTTTGAAAAGGGAGGGTTGTTGGATTATCGTGGCAGACTGTCACTACTGTTACTGTATAAAGAGTATTAGAAAAGGCTTATTGCTTCTCATTCCAACACAATAGTTTGCAATTTTACTTGAAACTTTGAAAGCCTCACTACTTAATCAGTTGTAATCGTAATAGGCCGATTGCTTCAATACAACTGTGTGCTGTGACTTGACTGCCATATAATTGACCATTCAAATATAATTGAGGCTTTAAAGGAGTGAATAAACAGAACTCAATCTATAGTGCACGAGTGCACAATGCAGCTTATTAGAAACAAGTCGAACAACCAACAAGATTTAAGCCTGCATATGAGGAGCTTTAAGCATTATAATAGATAATTCTTGATGCGTATGAGGAAGCTCTACTCATCAATTGGTGTATTTCTTAAATTCAATTTTCTACTTGGTCTAGCACAGTAAAATTATTGGTGACGACACATTTATAAATGGTTAAACTTTCTTTCAGATACGGTCTGCTGCAAAAAAAGACCGTGATGTTATGGAAAAAGGACTCAGAGCATTTGTGTCTTATATCCGTGCTTATAAGGAGCATCACTGCTCTTACATATTCAGGTAATATGCAGTATTTAGTGCTCTTCTTCTTATTCACTCGAGGGTTCTTCCGTCTCTTTCTGTTATGACGATTTTATCATCTGTAGGTGGAAAGAACTTGAGATTGGAAAATTGGGCATGGGATTTGGCTTGTTACAGCTCCCTTCAATGCCCGAGGTGAAGCATCACTCGCTTTCAACCATGGGTTTTATTCCGGAGCAAAACATCAATCTGGATGATATCAAGTTCAAGTGAGGTTCTTCTTAACCATTTTTCTGTGTCACAAGTGTCTAAATGCTAGGGACTGCGTAGCCCTCAATTGTAGCAACTTTTATGGGGGTTGAGGGGTATCCTATAGCTGAGGTGCCTCAGATTATGTGCCTTCACTTCTTGAGTTCTTATAGTTTCAAAATGCTTAGTTTTTTCTTCTCAATAAAATAGTAAACTAAGAAACTATGATAAAATATAAAAGCTGATGATGGAGTAGGTTCAAAATTAGGTGTTCTTTTTCAAAACATATATCGAGCCTATTTCATGCATGCAGGTAGATATATCAAGTGTACTTTGAGTTTATAACATTGCGAATCATCTTAACCCTTTGTGCACTTGCCAAAAATGCAATGATCTAGGGATAAATCTCGGCAAAAACAAAGAAACAAGAACTTACAACTGAAGAAAGTTGCTACACAACAGGAAGAACCAAAACCCAAGAAGCCGAAAACACCCACAACAACTGCAACGACTGTCACGAGGAAGAAAACGGCCAAGCAGAGACGAGCTGCTCAGACAGTTGAAGATGAAGACGAGCTTGCAAGGGAATATCGCCTGCTGAAGAAGCTGAAAAAAGGAGCAATTGACGAAAATGAATTTGCGATATTAACAGGAACTGAAGAACTGCTTTAGAATTTGTATGAATTTGTTATCCAGTACAAGTGTTGTTTACATGGTGTTTTACATAGCTCTGGGTATAGAACAACTCTGGTTGCAAGGTAAAGATCTATAATCCTTTTGTCAAATATATACCAATTTCCCAAGTATGACGAATTTAGATATTAATTAAATTTGATCAGTTGCAAAATTCACCCTAAACTAGGAAAATGACTATAAAGGAAATGCTTTACAGGACTCAACACTTTGAGTCAATTGAGGTATTAATTAAATGGAGTCAATTGATAGATTCACATTTCTTTTAAAAGAAGGAACAAAAGGGATAAACTGATAAATAAATAAATAAAATTATACGAATATGATAATTAGACATGAGTTTTTTTATAATTTTATTTTTTTGTATTTCGATCCCTATTATAGAAAAGCTCGATAAAAAAACGAATCAAAGTTCAAAACTTTGAATCAAATCTGTTGTTAATTTTTACAAAATCACGTTAGTTCATTTCTTCAAATAAAAAAATTAATTCAGATATAAATGGAATAAATAGGAATTTAAAAGTATAAATAGAAAATTTTAAAATTAGTATACATTTTAATAGTAACTTGTATTATAAGTATTTTTAACTAATTACAATAATTGTGATTATAATAACTGAAAATTATAAAATTTATATCAATTTTAAATTTCATAATTTTACTTCAAAAATTCAAAAGGAGAATTTATTTTATTTTATTTGAGCTGAGGGAGTAATATTTATAGCAATTTTCGTAAAATTCAAAATGACAGTTAAGGTCAACGGCTATATGGTGTACAGTGTACTCCCTCATCTTCGTCTTCCTCCCAAAATTCCACTCTTCCTTATGATTCCTTTTCGAGCCTATATAAGCCGTCAAACCTTAATCTCCATTAAAAAGCTCCTCAGTTCTATCCACAACACCATTTTCTCTCTCCTACCCAAAATGAATTCTACTCCCCAATCCTCCCCTGACCCTCCTCCCCCTTTCGATCCAACCAAACCATCCTTACCAGTCTCTTTCCCTATCAAAACCCTCAAAGACCTCGAATCAAGATCTTTTTTTGATTCATTTCACTACCCATTTAACAAATCTCCAGTAACCCTTCAAATTGGTAGTAATTCTTTGCCTTTGCGGCCTAGAATTTTGGTTTGCCATGATATGGCTGGAGGGTATACTGATGATAAGTGGATACAAGGTGGGAATAATGCTGATGCATATGCAATTTGGCACTGGTATTTGATTGATGTGTTTGTTTATTTTTCGCATAATTTGGTCACGTTGCCGCCTCCTTGTTGGACTAATACTGCGCACAAGCATGGCGTTCAGGTATGTTTTGATTTTTGTTTTCATTAATTTGTACTTTTTTTGGTTGGATGTGGTTATTGATCTAGAGTTATCATGTGGGGTTTTCTTTTTGAATTTTGGGTTTTGCTCTGTTAGGAGTTGAGGTTTGGAAGTAGAGGGGTAAAAAGGGAATTTTTAATTAATTTAAACTGCTTGTGGGATATATACACACACACACACACACACACACACTTATCTATGCACCAGTTGGCAATTTCAATTGGCTGATTGGTTCCAACTATGGATTGATTGCTATGATCACCCTTCCTTTTCCACTTCCAATATCTTCTTGAAAGAGATGGAGACAGTGAGAACTAGTGAATTAAGTTGGAATTTTGAATAGTGAATAGGAAGTAGGCTTATTTATTATTTTGTTTCTTATTTCTTCTTATTTCTTTTTATTTATCAAATTGTATTTTCATTTCATGGGTGTTGACTGAATTCTGACTCCACTTTATTTATTGTTTCAAATGAATAGTTACTGATTGAAACTTTTATGTCACTGTTGTGAAAGTAAGGTATTGGGAACTTTTATTACTGAGTGGGATGAAGGGAAGATTACTGCTAGTAAACTGCTGGAAACAAAGGAGTCTGCTCACATGTATGCTGAGCGCTTGACCGAGCTTGCTGTTGCTTTGGGCTTTGATGGGTGGCTGGTATACTCCACTTATATGTTTTTTTGTGATGCTACATATGCTTTTATACTTTTCAAAACCTGACATCTCACACCATCTCTATTGTACTTTTTCTAAATATTTCACAGCTATTTCCAGTCTCGTTTTTATTTGGTTTTATGGATGTTGAATTTCAGAATTTATAGTTCTATTCAGAACGGCTCTTCTAGGAAGTCAACTTTTTAAGCTAATTGCCACACTAGTCAGCTTAGTTGAATAACAAGCCATCTAAGATCTTCTGCAAGTCAAGAATCCAAGTACTTCCTAGGGAAAGTAAAGAAGATAAATTAAAGTTTGGAAAACAAATGTGTGAATTGCAATGACCATTATTCACATGTAGCACTCCTGAAGTTACATTTGTAGTATGGTATGCTTATTTTCTTTCAAATGGATTTCCCTTTTCATGTATCATAACGGAAATAACTAATTTTCTAGGGAAATTTTGAATGAGCAAAAAATGACGAGTAATATATATTATGGATTGTCAAAGCATATATTGCGCGGAATAGTGCATAACTTTTCCATAAATTTTATTGTAGTGTCTGTAATATTGTTATAAAGAATGGCACATCCGGAGATACTAATTGATATTTGTTGAAAATTTTGGAAAAGGATATAGTTTAGAGAGGAAGTAAAATATAACTTTGGAGAGCATTCAATAACACTTTCATTTCACTTACTTAAAATGACTTATATACAAGACTATTTATAGGACTCTTGAAACATTTCTAGAGACACTCTAATAATTACTATATGACCAAATATATGTACATGAGTCATACATATTTCAAGACTCTTCTATATACATTCATGTACATACATGCATCATGTACTTAGACACTCACTCATTCATGTACTAATATAAATACTAATTAAGACAATTCATGAACATTCTAGAAGACATTTATTAATTTGGTTTGGTTTGCTAATAAGGCCTCCCGTAAACCAAATTTATTCTTCACAATGTCGTAAAACCTTTTGACATTCCGATTCCCTTCAAACGCAAGAAACTCTTTTGTCATCTCCATTGATGTATATGGCACAAATAATTGTCTTGGCATACTCGAGTCTTTAACACGTTGAAATACTTTCATCATTTTTGCAATTTCCTTGGACGTGAGATTTTTCTCTTTTCATCACTTTTGTTTCTCCATATTTCTTCTTCACATATACTTGAAGTTTTCAATTGTTCTTCTTGATCTTACTTATTAGTTTCTCATATTTTACATGCTTGTATTTCTTCTCCATTTCACTATTTCTAAACTTCTTTTGATCAAAATACTTCTCCATGTCAACCCATTCAATGTCTTCCACAAAGTTTATCATTATAAATCCCAAATCAATTTTGACGCACAAAATAGTTTCTCATTCTCCTCTAAATTTCTGAACATATAATCTTGATCAACAATTTTTTTCTTCTATTTTCATAATTTCAACAAGTTCTCCACCATTGACAATTTTGTCAATTAATTCAATTTCTTTGATCACCTCCTTCTTTTCTTTTTCTTCTTCTTCTACCTCTTCAAATGCTTATTCACTTGACGTTTCTTCAATTTCTCATTTTTTGTCTTCAAATTTAGGAAACATCATTTTTCTACAATTTACCTCTCCCAAATTCTATCAATATAATGACATTTGTGATTGTGACGTGCTTTAACATACAAACTTCTTTTTCAAATTTCTTCTCAACTAGCACATTCGCTAAATTGCATTCCGGAGTTCTAACGCGCACACTTTGCAATCGCCCAGCAGAACATTTCGATAACACCAAGTCACTTCTCTTGGGTCCTCTACCGTTACTTCGCATTGACTTAACCTTCTCTAAACTTTAAAATTACCTTGGCTCTGATACCACTTTGTGGCAATGGAGGATAAATTATAGAGAAGTGAAGAAGAATGTTTAAACCTTAAAATACTTGATTCAACTCACTTTCATTTCACTTAAATGACTTACATACAAGACAATTTATAGGACTCCTGAAATATTTCTAGAGACACTCTAATAATTACTACATGACCAAATACATGTATATGAATCTAGTCATACATATTTCAAGACTCTTCTATATACATTCATGTACATACATGCATCATGTACTTAGACACTCACCCATTCATTTACTAATATAAATACTAATTAAGACAATTCATGAACATTCTAGAAGACATTTATTAATTTGGTTAGTTTGCTAACAATATTTAGAGTTAGAAAAAAATAATTCTGGATTACAACTCTTCATACTTTACATGAGCTCGAGCATGGACAGTTTACATTGAAAAAATCCATTCCTCTTATAAAGCTAATTCACAAGAGTCTTTCATGCACACTCTATGTATTGGCAGATCAATATGGAGGTTGAATTGGACATTGGACAAATTCCTAATCTAAAAGAATTTGTCAGCCATTTAACTCATACCATGCACTCTTCAAAGGCTGGATCTTTGGTCATATGGTAGGTTCTATAAATTCCTCGTCCTTTTTATTCTTTTAATTTTGACTTCTTCTACATGTTGTTGTTATTATTATTATTATTATTATTATTATTATTATTATCATTATTTTATCTGTTTTAGTTATTTATGAGTAGATATCTCCATGATGATGCAGGTATGATAGTGTTACCATTAATGGTAAGCTTAACTGGCAAAATCAACTAAATGACAATAACAAGCCCTTTTTTGATATATGTGATGGCATATTTGTAAACTATTCATGGAAGGTAATACAGTTGCTTGCTGATTTTCTTTGATTTATGAGTTTGCCTTTTGGTAATCTAGTGTCTTGTTAATGGATTTTCTTCTGTATTATACAGGTAGATTATCCTAAGCTCTCAGCTGCAGCTTCTGGTAACAGAAAGTTCGATGTCTACATGGGTATCGATGTATTTGGAAGGGGAACTTATGGTGGCGGGCAGTGGACTGTACGTATCAAAAATATGTTACATGTGTAAATTTCTTTCATTGTACAAGAGGCTTGGGTTTTATGGTCTTTCTGAGTTTCTGTTCTTTCTTACAATTCTACTAAGATGATGTATTTGCCAAGTCAAGCTAGCACAAATTTGTGGTGATAAACATGGAAGTTAAAAGAGGAGTATGCATTGCCTAACTTGCAACCTTTTGGAGTTTGCAGTTGTACCTTTTTCTAACATTAATAAAGAAAAAAGCTACACAGACATTTAGTCAATGTTCTAAAAATCGTTAGGCGGCGGAGGGGGCTCCTAGGCGTTATCCTAGGCTGACTAAGCGTTTTCATAGGCGATCTCATTTATTTATTTTTGTGGTGTAATTTTTGTGGTGTATATACTTTTTATATTATACAAACATATAGTATATGTACTTTCTTTCGTTTTAATTTTACATGAAACATTACCAAAAAAACAATTTTTAAGGCCTAACAAATTCATTCAAGTATTGTAGAGTTTTAAAATAGAGGTCTGATTCTATCTAAGCAGGGCCTAGGCGTTTAGTCAAATCAAGGCGGTAGAGGACCCTAGAGCCTAGATGGGGATTAATCGGACCTTGGTGAGGATTTTTAGAACACTGCATTTAGTTATCAGGTACAATACAGTATAGGCTGGTCCTAATAGAGATTTTTTCTTGTTGCAAGGATATATAACACACCTAGGTAGCTTATATTCTGTCAACTTTGTTAAATACATCTCCGGCTTAGATCTTAACCTGTTAGAGGGCTTTGCTGTTATTTATCTATCTTTCTATACACCCAAGCTTGTCTACATTATATATATTTGGTTTTGAGTAGTGGCGAGGGGATTGCTATTTTAGGATCTCATAATTTATAAATAGCATGTTACAATGCATCGCAAAACACTTTATATTTCAGTATATTGGCATTAACACTATGTTCAGCTCAAAAAGTAGGAACTCTTGTTATTGCTCATAGTATTATTATTTAAGATTACATGTTCCACTTTGCAATGGTTTTCATCCTTCTATAACATTCACGTAAATAAGATATTTTGACCCACCGAGGTAACACCAACTCATGAGCTGGATTTGTAATATGATGTATGCTTGTTTTAAAGAAAATATTAATTTTCTTAAAATTTGAGCATTGAAAGGCTTAGCACTGATTTATATATTTAATACTTTTAGTGCTCAAACCTACCTTCCCTTTCTCTTATTCCCTATCCATTAAACTTATAAAAACGTTTTATGGCATGATCGTCTAGCTGTAGCCGCATATTAGTTGCGCTCAATATGCGGAATTTCTATTGGATTAGATCTTTTTCCGACCCGCACGAAAGGCATAACGATCTGGGCACTGTCTCGAAGAAAGGCTTGGTGAAATGGGTCTCCGCAAAGTTATAAAACCATGTATGGGGGCTGACGCCTGCCCAGTGCCGGAAGGTCAAGGTAGTTGGTACTCAACTACGCCTTGTATCCTAAACGAGTTAAATCAACTTTTGGTAATTGTAATGGTACCCAACTTTTAAATGAGTACCCCGACTGGCAAAAGTTCCAAATGAGTGCTTATACCAAACAAAAGTTCCAAACTAGTATTTGTACTAGTAAAATATTTCATTCCGTTAGAAAAAACTAATAGAAGTAACAGAAAAATTCTAAGTGAATTTTGTGACTTAGTGACTCCAATGTGGAGCCTTACGTGGATGCTGACAAAGACTTGTGGGCCTGTACATATAAGAAGAGAAAAAGTATTATATTACCATGGGTCGGGTCAAACAAGATCCATTAATGTTTTTTGAATTTTTAAGATCAAAAGACAAGAGTTCCATGGTTTTCCTTCTTTATCTATCTAAAGCTTCCAAATTTTTATGAACAAATCAGACAATAGAGTACAAGAGAGTAAGAGCATACAGAAAATAATGAACACAAGTGCTTATATGAAGGTGTGGGATTCAAAAAACTAAAATGGGTTTACATTGTCCCAAAAAAACCCAATTACTTTTTCAAAAGAAATCCTTTCAAAAAAATTCAATCCAAGGTATGAAGAAGAAAAGAATTTTATGAGCTTTCTAGCTGTGAGTTTCAAATTTTAAAATACCCATCATTATGCTTTTATCTCACTAATTTGACAAAACTACCATGAAATCACAAAAACTAGGGCACTGAGATGAGCACAAGCTTCCAGCAGTGGAACTGGCATTCAGTGGGGAGGAAGGAAAGGGAGTAAAGGACACTGAGGCGAAGATTTCGTCAAGGTGATGCCGGAGATCAAGAGGTGGTAGGTTCCCCTCTCATGTCTATACTAACTAGGAGAAGAAGTATTTGGCTTTTAATTTTCTCTCTCTATAAAAACTTTAAGAGGAAGAGGAAGTTTGCTTATGGGTTTGAAGTGAGAATAGAGTATTCAATTGCTTCGGTCTGGTATAGAAAGCCTTCAATTTGTTTTCATTTTTCAAGATCCCGTTTTGTGTTATGTGTTCTTGGTGGAGTTCATCATGTGCTTCATGGAGTTCATCAAGTTCTTGACCAAGCTAGTTTAATCTTAAAATCTAAATTATTTTAATGGGTCCTTGTTTGACCCAGTCCATGTAATGTGGTTCTTTCTGTTAGGTTTTTGGGTGAATTTGTAGTATTTAGCAGAATGAAAATATTTACGAGTATAAGCACTTGTTTGGAAATTTTTTCAGTTGGGGCACCACTTTGAAAGTCAGGCACCAGTACAGGTACCAAAAGTTGATTTAACTCTATCCTAAACTAGTCGCTACTATTTAGGTTAACAAGGAAAACATTCTAGAAAGTTGGCTTATAGCAGTTGTATCCTTTCTTTAAAAATATTGGCTCATAGAGATACTTAGCACTGTCATATTTGTTAATAAATAATAGTCATAACAAGTTAAGATCTAAACTCAAGCGAGTTACTTTGGAGTTTCAGAAAAATTTGTGCTAAAATATTTAAGAACACCTGTTAATTGTGATACTTTTTTGCACGTCAGACAAATGTTGCACTTGATGTAATAAAGAAAGATGATGTGTCAGCTGCTATATTTGCTCCTGGATGGGTATATGAGACTGAGCAACCACCTGACTTTCAAACTGCTCAAAATCGGTTACTCACTCATCTTTATTCGCTATTTCAGCTTACGTAATTATCATGTTTGATATAGTGATTGCAACTTCAATGTAATTATACTCGATTTAATTTTTTTTACTGGGGATCTGATTCGTGGGGTACTTTTCTCTAAAATTGTATGCATTGAATACCAGTTATATAGCATCCTTATTACGCATCCAGTGCCAGTTTTAATACCTGCAATGGGTTCTAATCTTACTTCTTGTCTGCACGGACCAAAATGCTAAATTGTGCAATCCTTATGTCAAATTTCCAACTTTTTCATTATCTTACTCCCTGGTCATATTTAATCTTGTTAGGTTTGTATGTATATTGATTTTGGTGATGTCTTGGTAAATGTATAGGTTATGTTTTAGACCCCTGATGCAGGACAGAATTATAAAAGGTTTAGAAATATAGATCAAGATGACAAAGAAGGGTGATTGAGATGGATAGCCTATATCCACACGTGAAATCTGTAGAAGAACACACTAAAAGCTCAAAGCCTGTTGTCAATCAATAATGTATTCAACACTCTCAAACATAACGAAGGACTACAATGCAAATATTGAAAATTCTTTTTTTTTAGTTTTGTTTTATTATTGTATTTTATTTTGTTTTTGCTATACTTGTTTGATTGTTTGTTTGCAAAACCTTTCGCTAGATTTACTGTTTCTACTTATTGTTATTGTGACTTTCTGTTGTGCTTTATTAAACAAACCCAAAATTATCATCTCAGCTGAGTCTTTGTTGTGCCAGCCGAGTTGGTTTGTTTGTGACTTCTTTTATTTGAAATTTTTCTTAGAAAGTATATTAACATTCCCCTCTTGCCTATTTTCTCCTTCTACAAGAATAGTTTTGTTTTCAACTACTTATTAGAATCCTTTCAACATTATAGCATTACTTGAGAAAAAACATTTTAGAAATACTTTTAAAGTTATGTTGCCTCAGCCATATTCGGAAAAGAATACGACTTTAATTTGCCTTAATGGCAACATACTTGTTCTTGATCTATTAGAGAAATGCTGAAAATTTAGTTATTTTCTGGCAATTATGAAATGATGACGTGCATTTCCTTAATGTAGAAAAGGTGTGCATAAAACTATACTCTTTGATGCTCACTTGTACCAATTGGTACGCTCCACTCATTTTCTAGTATTTTAAGAATGAATGATGTGAAAAGTAGAGATATAAAATGGTTACAACCTCACAAAAAATCAATTATAGTTATCACAACAGTGTTTATTATGTTCTATATTAATCCTAATATGTTTGGTAGCTCTTATCAATTGATTACTATATAAATATGTTGGATTTTGCAGATGGTGGGACCTTGTTGAGAAATCATGGGGAATATCACAGAATTACCCTAAACTACTTCCATTCTACTCAAATTTTGATCAGGTACCAACTTAACATGAGACATTGATGCTCTTACATTATATTTCTTTCCTATTTCAACGTCAGTAAATGCATCTTGTGAACTAGTTTCTATCCCAAATTTGGACAAAATGGTTTACTGATTCTGATCATGTCGATATGGCCGAGAGCTTACAAATTTATTGGAATATATCTGCGGTTTTCAATTGATATGATAAGAAGCACCTTTAAATCGACAGGTCAAAAGACAGAATTATATTACCACTTACATTTTCATAGAAGTGGGCCTTCATGAGTCAAAGGCATAGAAAGATAAAAATCTTGCATGCCCAGTGTTAGAAGGTCAACAAAGTTATCACCTGATGGCACGGGACAGACAACGACAAAACTCGATGAAAATGTTTGGTGATTTATAGTTAAAGTTTTTGAGCTGAACCAATAAGTTAGTCTTACCAATAGGGCAGCCTAAGACTGGGTTTGTCAATTGCAAATCCCATAAAGCCAGTTTTTATATGGGTTTGTCAATGCTTGAATTGTGCTCCATCTACATATCGTTACTTGCTAATTTCCCCTGTATATTTCTCAGGGTCACAGTTATCACTTTTCCATTGACGGAAGGCAAGTATCAAGTGCTCCTTGGAACAATATTTCTAGCCAAAGCTTTCAGGTATGCACCAATCAATCTGTACTGGGGCCATTTTTTTAAGGTTGATTTTCACTTCAATATGATGTTATGGCGGCTTTGGTTGTCATTTATGTATCATAACATGCAGTTAATTCCTTGTTTTATTTTATAATTTTGTATTTAAATGAATAAATTTTCGTCTCTGTGAAAATCAAACTTTAATATATCAATCACATGGCAGTTAATAGTTAGAACCCATATGCCCCCTTCATCATACAGTAGCAATAAAATTGGTTATGTATAAGATTATTTATTTTCTTTTAAAGCTACATGATCAGTACCTTAGTTCACTATAAGGAAGTTGTAAACAACTTTCATTTATATGACACTTTTCAAACGCACGCAGAGTAATGTCATGCTGAGGATGAAATAGGAAAGGGAAAAAGAGTGAATATCATTCCTAAGTTAGTAATTTGATTATAAAACAATCTGGCCCGATAAAACTACCATAATTGTTTGTGTGCCTGGAGAAGAATTCTCTCTCCGCTCCAAATTTTAAGATCATTATTGACTTTTGAAAGACAATTTAAAACACTTTGAAACACAAAATTGAGTTGATTCATTAAAAATTATGAAACAATAAATCTTACAATGAGTAGTATTACTTGGATAGTTTACAATATTCATTACTATATTGACTAAAATTAAAAGAATTGATATCAATTTTGAATTTAAAAATGTCTTAAATTGACTTCAAAAAGTCAATAATGATCTTATATTTTGGAACAGGGGAGGTATTTATTTTTGATTTTCGCAGTGAACCAAGACATTGTTAGCATTTTCTTGAATTTATTACTGTCAATCTTATGTCTATTTCTTCTTCCGATTTCATTATTTGGAATTTCCATACACAAATAATGGAAATATTGTGAAGGACATATTGTAATCTCTGAGCTACATCTGTCTCTCCCTCTACTTTGGGAGAGAGAGTCTTGTTCCAAAACAAACAATCAATTATTGTGAAAAACATGTTTATAGTCTCTGAGTACATCTGTCTTTCCTTCTACTTTGGGAGAGAGTTTCTTTTATTGCTTTCCTCTGAGCTACATTATGGGAGCTTTTAGAGTTGCGTTGGCTGATGTTCATAGGCATTGGCTGGCTGTTATTTATAAATTCTTTACTCTTGTTCCACTTTGTATATCTAGGAGGACTGTTTGTCCTCCCACCTTTCTAAATAAATTATGTGGGGAAACTTGATAGATTTAAAACTGATGAACATGGAGGTTTTATTTATATTATTTGACTAGAAGACAGGGAATTGGAGATTGCATGTTAAATAGCTAAATATATTGTTTTTGGAGGAGATACACTGAAAATGAATAAACATGCCAACTGACTCCTCTATATTTACTCCTAAAAATATTAGAAATAACTCGTTACTGTTGGAAGTGTAGATAAAAAAATTATTGTTACATAGTCATAGTTTAGGACATACAGCAAGTTTAGGCTTCTGTCCTGACAAATACATAATACACAGATTTTCAAGATTTTATGACGTTCACCAGTATTCTTTTCAAGTGACTTATAGATATGACCAATCAGTTTGTCGATATTATGCAATCCACACCTGTACAACACACTAATGTAAAGTCTGTCTCTAGTTAACTATCTTATCCTTGATTTATAGGTGTTTGGCCTTTTATGATGCTGTCTTTTTATCCTCCTAAGTTGTACTTATTTTGACAGCCTTTCCTAGAGTATCCTGGAGACCCCAGCCCAAACACGATTCAAGTTGCTGTCAAGTAAGTTCTATTTCTCTATTATCTATGTCCTTCCACTGTGTGGTCTCTATTCAGAACCGTCATTTCCACTCAGAAGTATGACATGCCAGTACTTGCTTGATATGGCAATTTGTAGACCTTTTAAAGTTTCGAAAAGCCTGGCAGTAAACTCGTTAAAGCAATAGGCAAATTTAATATTGTGATTGAGATATTTTTGTCTCTGAAAAGCTTTCATAGTCTCCCAAGACCATTAGGTGTTGGGTTTGCCTCCTCCAGTAACCATTAGGTGTTGTCTTTGAATCCCCAAATCCCAGTTATTAAATGAAGCAAAGAGAATAAGTCAAGTTTTTTGGGAAAGGACAGTTCTTTTTTTGTCAAAATTTTCGTTTAAGTGAAAAATGCTTTTCAATAAACCATAGTTTGACTTTGAATTCAAAGTTGTTGAACTAAGTCGCTACGAAGATTTTTTTCTTCTTCTTTTCTTTCTCAATGAATAACTTGATAAACTTACGTTATTATTTGTTTCATGATTTGCATCTAATCATGATGATCTAGCAGCGTGACATCAATAATGCATTACCTGAGACAATTCTCATTGTTGCACCAATTTTTTAGCCCGACACTGATTCTAGATAGAAACTATCTTTCTTTGCCCTTGACTTGAATAAATATATATTTGCAAATGGTAGTTTTAAGGAGGCATCTTATAGTGGAGGAGGGAACATCACATTTAGAGGATCTCTTGAAGGCGATGCTTATTTCACAACAAGGCTTTTTCAGGGGGAGCTGCTTTTGGGGAACTTACCACTCCAATTTATTTATTCTGTAAGCCATCTTATTTTTGAGCTTATCTGGAAAGCAACACAGAGTATTATTAGGTATACTGCGAATATCAGAGGTTTGATTGTTTAGATGATATTGATGCATCCATTTTTTTTAATGTTGATTAAAAATATTTTTAAACACTAAACAGATATAACTTGTTTGAAAATTAGTCTTCACCTTCCTCTAAGGGACTGAATCTTAGAAATATGGAGGCTATGATATTACATAGGTTTATCAGGTTATTTTATCTAAACCCTTTGATGAGTTATTCATTCAATTGAATTCGTCAGATGGGTTTGGCTAGTCTGTTGGAACTGGGAAGCCCTGAAAGGTGCTATTCTATGCATGTGATAACCACTCTATTCTTTATTTATTTGATAACCATTAACCTCAATGAGTCAAATGGTGGATTTAGTTACCAGTTCTCTCGTTATTATTAACCTCAGTGAACTTTATACTTTCGTGGTAGTTATTTTCATTCCAGATTTTCTATTACAAGAAAACCAGATTTTTCTTATACTGTCGTAGCTAACTCAGAAGACCAATTTAGTGAAATAACAAAATTGTTTAATGGCAGGACTTATAGCTGACTGATTCCTGAATTTTTTTTTCCATTTTTATTTTGTATTTCAGAAGTGACTGAGTTCTGGTTTCACAATTTTTTTTTTTCAAAAACGTTGTCCTACATGAGGAATTCCTACGACTTTCCCTCTTCCCCTGGCTCTCTAGGAGGTGGCTCTAATGATCTTACATATGGAGTAGCTTATAATATTTCTGGGAAACGAATACTTGGTCTTTTAGCTGCACCTATGATTTGAAGATTTGCTGTTTGTTTGGCCTCTCCATTATCCTCTAACTTTACTAGGCAACTTGACCAGCTGATAGAAGGTCAACATGTGGCTCATATAGTTAATATATGAATACTGAAGTATTAATGTCTGCCTGGAACATCAAATCAACCAAACTCAAAAAAAAAAGTCCTTATTACAGTCTATGCATTGCGGCATTGCCTTCACTATGTATAGCTTCTGAGAAGTACAATATATGCAGGTGAAATCAGATGGGAGCTCTATGGTGGGCCTTTCTCTTGAGTTCTCTTCTTCGATGCTGGAGAAAAAGTCAGTGCTACTTGCTTCCCGGGGAAATACCCTGCTTACCATGAACCGGTTCTCAAGCAAATTTAGTACTGTAATCATGCCATGTCAAGCCAAAAAGCTGGATACGGCACCAGAATGGGTCATTCAAGAGAGTATCATTGCAATGAACGGGTACAAATTAACAGGAATCCATGCTGTATGCTACAAGTCAGAACCTGACATCTATAAAGGGGAATTAAAATCTGATTCACTTGGCCCAGACCCATCAGAATATTATGCAGTTCTTGGTCATATCGAAGTTAAAACTTCTGTATGGATTTTGGATTTTCCACCATCTGCAGCATGGTTAGTCGAGGGCCAATATATTAAGTGGGCTTTAAATTCTCAGGGTTCCAAGACCCTCAGCGTTAAGATCATCTGGTCATTGAAAGGTGGAAACGCTTCTCGGTTCCTCAAGTACAATATTTATGTCGAGAAGCAACCAAATACACCAGTCGACGAAAGGCAGGAGTATCTTGGAGTAGCAGAAGTGGAAGCTTTTTATGTTTCTGATCTTGTGGTTCCTTCTGGCTCTTCTAGTCTTAACTTCATCGTTCAAATTTGCAGCCTTGATGGGACTTCCCAGAAGCTAGATGATTCGCCATCTTTCCTGCTGCCTGTGGAAGGTTAGTAAATAATGTCGTTTTCTTTTGCCTCTCCCTCTTAATGGAGAGTGAATAATCTTAGCCTTTATGCATGTTTATCTTGCATATGTTGTATCATGATATTGGAATTGAATCGAAATAAATTCTCTCTCATTATATGTTATTCTCTCATCATGATACAACACCTGAACTTATCATGTTTTACTTGATCATGAGCTGGGAAGTCTTGTATAATGGTTGAACATGCATGTTTATGGCTGCTCCATGGGCGACACCGTATTGGGTTGACCCGACCCAATGTCCAATCGAAACAATATTACTGCCCCGCAATGAGTGTCTACATAAATCTCATTATTTTTATGTAATTATGTTCTTAATCTCGACTGAAATCAATATTACTTTTAGAGTGGATTCTTGATACTAGATGCTAAACTGTGCAAGACAAGAGAAAGAACGGGTTAAAGTTTAATGATAATCAAAGTCTATCTTCATGGTAAGTTGGTTAATTGACCAAAGTTAACTTCATGCTAACCACTCTTCTATCTGATGTTTATGTGATTATTATTGATGAAACAAACATGCATATGATGAGAAGCAAAATGTATGTAGATACGAGAGGAAGATAACATCAGATTTCAAAAGCATATATAGGAAACACAATACATTGTTGGCAACTTTGGAGTACCCTGGCCCAGTTTTAAAGTTCAAAGTCGAACTGTATTTCAGAATAAACATAAATACTAAAACAGACACCATGCAAAGTTAAAAGTTGGGAATCGTGATTCGAATTAATTCGAAATGGGCAGAGAGTTGCATTTTGAATGACCTTTTAATATACAAGTATTATACAATTACAGTTATATAAATGCAACTTGTTTTTTATAAAACGGTTGAAATGGACTGCGCAATTTGGTTGGAATCCAAATCTTTAAGGTGGTCAAAATTTTGACTTGCTTTTTGTCTTGGCTTTCTTCTTCTTCTTCTTCTTAGTGTTATTAGCTTTGCAGCTGATATGCATGATGAATGAGTTTTTTTTTTCTGATTTGAAAAAAATAAAAATATTATATATATATATATATGTGTGTGTGTGTGTGTGTGTGTGTGTATTTGGCAACTGCCCCAATATGGTTAGTCTTTATGTTAAAAGTAGAAGAGATGGTGACCGTATTGAAGTAGTATTATTTTTATTTTTTTGTGCTAAAGAAAAGTGACTCGATATTTCTATTATGCCCTGGAGAAAGCAAACAAAAAAAACTCATGAAAAAATAGAATAACAAAAAAGAAATGTGATTTGAAAATAAAATTTGGAAGCATTGTCCTCCTCCTCGAGCCCTCAAAAGAAATATGAGTTCCGCACATCTGATCTTCCTTGTCTGTAAAAGTAACAAAACCCAAGGAAGGTTGATATATATATATATATATATATATATATATATATATATATATATGTGAAAGTTGAAGTAATTTTGTCCAACTTTGTATAGATTTTTATCTCCTTCTACCATTATTTTCAAACCCTTTTTGACTCTCTTAATTTTTCCTCGAATTCCCACCCTAGAAGTTTCATCTACTAATAAAACCCTAATTTGAGTCATTTTTCTTCTTGGCTTGTGTGCATGAATTCAGACAAGGATTATGTGTGAGCACAACTAATTAATACGTAGTCCTTTAGAGAATTGAGAATTTACATTTTGAATGGTAAAGTGATTTATGAATGTCTTGGTGGTGAACTTGTATGGTGCGAAAGGAATGCTTGCTGACAGGCAGAGATAAAGACTGTCTGTCTGGCAAAAACGCCGCAGGGGCGAAGCATGGTACGTAGGCCTGCGTCGGGTCATCTCTATCATTTGTTTGTTCGTAGGATTGGAGGGGGGGAGGGAGGGGGGGTACGTATAAGAAAAATTATTATTTAAATTAATTTCTTTCTTTCTCAATTATCAAGTAACAAAAATAAAACATAACTCTATATTCTTAACTTGGAAAATGAGAGCATGCATGCGTGCGTACGTGCATAAAATGAATTTAAGTCCGTGAAACTTTGTGGTCACGGACTTTTGATAAACATTGCTGACCGCTGCACTTGTGGGGGAAGGGGGGGTTAACTAATATAAGAAAATCTTGCTATGCTTGCACATGAGTTGATAGCACCAACCAACCAACCATTAATAATATATATATATATATATGTAGACATTTGTAGTCCATATTAACAATCACCTATTTATTGTCATGCATGTATAAATATTTAATAATCAATTAATATATAGATATTCTACCTAGCTAGCTAGATCGATCCTGGCCAAAATAAAATTCTCATTTGATTTTGATTTTGATTTTTTGCCCCTATTATATATATCAACCACATAACTAGCTAGTTATACCTTTTTGACAATTTATTCCCAAAAACAAATTTTTATTTGAAATCAATATGAAGATGAAGTTTATCAATATTTATGCTCTTTAAGTTGATTTTGGTGGTGGTTGTTTGCCCTTACTTTCTTGTGTAATTTGTGTTATTAGGGTAAAGGAGAGGGTGCATACCTACTTACTTCTCAAGAAAATGAATTTATTTATATATAGAGTTTAATTTTTATTTATCCCAATTAATTTAAAATAAAAGGTGTTAAATCATGAATAATCAGATCATGGAGGCTAAACAAGTCTATGCAAACTGACAAATGAAACTTACCTATTATATATACAGAATTTGATGGAGATAGTAGAATAGTAGAAGTAGTAGTTCTCTAAGTTTGACTTTGGAAATGCTTTCACATTAAATAAAAGAATTATGCCTCTCTTCTTTCTTTATTTACTTACGTTAAACAAGACATTGATTAGACTTTAAATTGTTGTGAGAGATGGATTTAGAAGGAATATAAAGCCATGTTCATTCATAGAATTTAGTATATAGGAAGTTTAATCACTCTTTGATAGGAAGAATTTTAATCATGTCATAAATTTCCAATTTTATACTTCATTATATTCACTAGCATCCGGTCAGTGGAGGACTAAATAGTAAGATAACAAAATTTAATATTTAAAGGACAAAATAATAATATAGTTAAAATTGTACAATTATACCCCTAACATCAGTGCCTCCGAAAAACTGCTTTATAATGTAGATATAGACTTGAAGGTTGGACTTTGATTATCAGTTTACATAATTTACAAGTCTGGAAATGTAGATATGGAAGAGGAACTGGACTAGGATTCTCTTCATTTCAAGTAAATGGAGACCCTCTATTTTATGGTCCAGATTTAAAATGTACGTTCTATCTCCTGTCAGCATGATGTCACATTCTAATACATTTTAAATCTGTACCATAAAATGAAGAGTTTCCATTCATTTGAAATGGAGAGAATACTGGTCCAAAGTAACCTTGCATCAAATAGATATCTTAACACTCTGTATCCGGGAATGAGAGTCCATATTTTCACTTTATTATATATCCGGAGAAAGTAATTACTAGCTACATGTATGACGTAGAATATATATGTCAGACATTGAGCAAGTTCGAGCGGAACATTAATTAAAAAATTAAACTTTATAATTAATGCATGATTAAAATACTAATAGAAAGTTTATTTGTTTAATCATTTACTTAATAACCCAACCCCCCTCCCCATGCTCCCACCCACCCCACCCCCACCCCCCACCCCCCACATGCCATAGTTGACTCCTTCAACTTACCCTTTGTTTTTAGATATTGTTATATCCTAATTAATCTTACCCTGTAGTACTATTTTTGTTATTATGCTAATTACATATTGTGGTCATAATTGTAAGAATAAATAAATGTCAGATAACTAGACAAAAGTTATATAATATACACAATTTTACAGAATTATATATTATTATACAATTAATCTTGTAAAACTTTGTGTAGGTAAATAGACAATTTCTATCTAATTATACCTAGCAAAAATAGAGATACCAAGTGATACAACTAAACACACACCAAGCACAAACAATGAAATTACCAAAAAGCATGTAAACTAACTAACTAAGAATTCAATTATTAATTAAGAAACCATATCATGTCCAAAGAAAGACTCTCTCTTAAGAGACTCATGGATTACATTGCTAGAAGAGGATGCATAGTTGAGGTACTGAGGGAGGTTATTATGGAGATTATAGAGAGATTTGTCGTCGTCATCGTCTGTTTGTATGGACGGAGTTGGTAACATATTGGCTACCGGTTGTTCCTGTTGCATTTGGATGCAAAGTATCTCTGCTTGAGCCACAGCCAGCTGCATTTGAAGCTGAGAGACTTGGTTCTGTAGGTATGATATTGCCCCTACACACCCGTACACCGGGTCTTTCACTCTTGCGTTTGCTTCGTACACTAGACTGCTCACTGCGTCCGCTCTCTGATGAACCGGAAGCTCCTGTAAAAAATCCAACAAAATCTTCAAAGATACATGCATGATTGAAATATATATATATATATATATATATATATCTACTGTATATGTAAAGTTACCATCAACTGCTCTAAAAGTTTAAGCTGTTACAATGATAACTTAACAATATATATATATATATATATATATATATATATATATACGTGTGTATGTATGTACATGTGTATATACACACGTGAAATATATATATATATATATATATATATCGACTGAATAATTAATGCATGTATATAATTTTTGATAACGATGGAAGTCGACATATATACAATTAGTGATTGAAAAGAGGAATTATATATATATATATATACTGGCCTGCAACATTTTGCTAATATTGCTAGCACCAAAGACCTTGTGAACAATGGCAAACTTATGGGGGTCGTCGGAAGGGAAGTAAGGAGCAAAAGCGCAATCCTTAGTACATCGGCGTCGGAGCAACTTGCAGGACGCGCATGGAGAGTTTCCATTTCCACCCATTTTCCTTTTCCGTTATGGTGTGTGTTAGAAATTACTTCACTAGTTAGTAATAAGAAGAGAGAAGTGAATAATAGCACATGTCAAGTTGTGGAGGAGTCGAGCTTATTTATAATGGCTAAAGTGCTGTACGTACTTGACTAACTAATTACTAGACTAGCTAACTCAAGGCGTTTCTTTTATATATATATATATACTAGCGGTGTGCCGTGCCTCCGGCATTACATGAACGGTGAAATTTATCCTAAATTTTAGACGGCTCAGATGATTAATTGAGTGAGCGAAAAATTCAAAACCATTTGTATTTTGTTATATATATATATATATATATATATATATATATATATATATAATTGTATGCAAAAATATTTTATAAAAAATTATATATATATATATATATATATATAATTGTATGCAAAAATATTTTATATAAATAATTTTTTACTTGCACCGTGTCACTGAATTTTAAAATGGACAAAAAAATGAACATAAAATTTAAGTTTTTTTTCAATTATGTTTTTAGCGAGTCTTTTTTATTGACTAGTGAAGAAAAGAAATTGACTAAAAACTTGGTTATTTTTCTTGCCAAAATATTTTGTCCAAAAATGAACGAATTTAGACGCAAAAACTAAATAATGTAAGCAAATTTTTTATAATCTCTATTGTACATTTTATAATATAAACAAAATAAAACTAATATAAGGATTTATTTTAAATGTAAAATTTAAATTTTCTTTCATTTTCCTTTCTAAACTCAATAACAATACTCCCTCCGTCCCAAAATAACTGTTCAGTATTGACTTTTTTTAATCAAATTAACTATTTTTAAAATTAATAATTAAGCATGTCTAAATATATTTTTAACATTATAAAAATTGGTATTAGTAGTAAATTGTATATACTTTTTTTTGTTATAACCTCTGCACCTATATTCTGGCAAAAATGGTACAAAAAATAGTTTTAAAAAATAGTCAATTTGATTTTAAAAAGTCAAAACTAAGCAGTTATTTTGGGACGGAGAAAGTATGAAGAAAACTTATAAAAAAATTCGAATTCAAGTTTTTTATTCTTTTTTTTACCGTTAAAAACTCAAAACTATAGTGTTATAGAAACAAATTAATTAAAAAAATAGTACAACATATTTTTTATCTTGCAAAATTACACATATTCAAAATAAAGTAACAATGTTCACAACAATATTTTTCTAAATTTCATATCTTGAAATAAATACATAATATTTTCTGTATTGATTATTACAAATACTTCTTTTTCAATATATATATATATATATATAGTTTTTCACGATAATTTGCTGAAAATACTATTTCTAACATTATTGTTAACTTCATTAACAAATAAATCAAGGAATAATTAATGTCTCCTCTTCTCAATAAACTTTTGAGCATTTAGCTATTTAGTAAATTGTGTATTGGCCAGGAAATAATTATATTTTTGCAGCTAACTTATTTTATTTAAGTCTCTTAATTTTGCAAATATACTAAAAATACTATACCTAAAATGAAAAAAAAAATCAAAATCAAAATTTTAGTGTAAGCAATTGCCTACACCGGCTACATATAGATCCGCCCCGGTTCCTAGTCACTCCAAAAAATAAAATAAAATTTACCGTGGCTTTTAATTTGTTTAGGTTTTAATTTTATTTGTTTGATTTTCCTAAGTAATAGTACTACTATTGCTTTTCTTTAACCACCAGAGGGGTGAAATATCCAAGACATTGAATGAATCAAAGTTTTTTTTCTCAAGATTTGGCTATATGTAAGACTTTTGCTTCAATAACATCTAGAAATTCTAGTAATCAAAGCTAGAAGGTGGTTATAACGCAAAATTAAAAGTTAACAAAAATTAAAAACAATAGAATAGAATTGTTTATTCAAACTGCATACAGCGCAATGAAATTTCAGCAACAATATAAATATATATATATATATATATAATTATTAAAGGAAAAAATGATTAAATTTTGAAGAAAATAAATTAATATATTGTTTAAAACTTGTAAATTTTGAAAACAGGACAAATAAAGGGCGTATTAGTCACAAATTAAAGTCTCGAGTGCCGCCAAAAACGTGATTAGTTGGTAGGAGGTAAGAGAGTTTGTTTGGCTTCCACCATGTTCTCCTTCTAATTTGACTTCGTTAGCAGCTACTAGTACATATATATATATATATATATTGTCTCAACGTAACCATAAAAAAATTACTCCAAGTGATTATGATAGAGAATTTACTACTAATGTCAAATTTCGGAATTTGAAAATTTTATATAAATATTTTTAATTATTTTCTTGAATTGTGTGTATATTTTCTTGAACTTAGTACAAATACAGAAATCAAGGAAATATGCACACAATTCAAGAGAATATTCTCTTGAATTGTTTGCTTAGCATGTGTCCTTAGACACATATTAAGAAGACTCTTATAAAAATGATTAATTTGACCGTGAAAGTCAAATTTTGAGGGAGGGAGTATTAGTGCTCCATAAAGTTGCATTAATTACCAAGCAGCACCAGATTAATTATATACATAAACCATGCAAATGCAATTAACCAAACCCTAACTAACTAAACCCCATTACCAGAGAAGAGAAGAAGAGTCTTGACGTGTATGTTTGTTTAGTTTTTTAGACAGACATTCACGTGAATACACGCACCCTCTCTCTCTCCGTCTCTCTCTCCCTCTCTCTCTTAAAATATACTATACTAGTAGGAGTACTAATTAATTACTATTAATATTAATTATAGGGTTCTCTTAACATGTGTCCTAAGAGTACATATTACGCACACAGTTCAAGAGTCTCTTGAATTGTATGCATATTTTTTTAATTTTTGTATATGCATCAAGTTCAAGAGAATATACACACAATTCAAAAAAATATTTTCTTGAACAGTGTGCTTCCTTAATTATATATGCATACATGTATATATGTTAGTGTCCTAGAAAACAAACACACGCATATATACAACATGGTTTATTTATAGAAGAGGGATTAATAATAAATAGGTTGCTACAATAAAAATGAGACCATAATTATTTTTCCTCTCAACAAAAAATAATATATATATATATATATATATATATATATATAAAATACATATGTAGTTCTTCAAAGAATTTCAACATCTCTACGGAGAAAAAAAGAGCTCTAATTAATACATACTACCTCCGTCTCACAATAAGTGCTTTTTTAGGTTTAATATTTTTTTTCAAAATAAGTGATGTGTTAGAATTTCAATACAATTTTTACAATATTTTCTCATATGTGCCCTTATGCAAACAATGATATTTATTGCATATTTATTGGAAAGTTGAAAGGTTGAAAAAAGAGAAAGAGAGACCAAAAGGCAATAAAAAAATCTCAAACAAAACAAAGAAAGTATATTAAGGATATTTTTGTCATTTAACTTGTGTATTAATTTATGTAATTTAAATTAAAAAATACTTATTATGAAACGAGAAGTAGTATAAAAGATATACTCCACCCTAACCGTTTCAAAGAGAGTCAGAATATCAACATGAAAAAGTAAATAAATTTAGATTTAGTAGTATTATTTTAGGCAGTTACAATAACTATGCCTGTATCAACTAAAATCGAACCAGTTCAAACTAATTTTAAATTTTGAGATTTTGCAAATTGTCTTAATTAAAATTGTCAAAATAGGACACTTATTGTGAAATGGAGGGAGTATATTTTTTGTAAGCAGAAATGTAGAATGGTACTACAAACTACTCCCTCCGTCCCTTAATTAATATAAGTCGTTTTAGAGGTGTGCAATTAATACTTGCTTAAAATTTTCAAAAATATTAAGACATAAAAACGTACATTTTATCTAAAACGACTTATATTAAGGGACCCGAGTACAAAGTTATAATATTTTAATATTACCTCCGTTGTAAGACCCCAACTTTTATAAATAAAGATTTAATTTTTTATATATATTATTTCGAAATAGTAAGGATGTTGATTTGATAAATGTGAAAAGTTATGGGTGAAATGTGCAAATATTTTAAAATGAGCAAGTGGTTATAAAATATTCTTATTGTCGGAGAATATTCGTTTGGTCGTGGAATATTCTTGTTGTCGGGGAATATTCGTACGACGGCGCAGCTATTTGTGGGCCTCACAACGGAATAACTGTCTGATATAGAAAGCGACAGAAATAACATTTTTATAAAATAACGGCGTAGTTGTTACCGTTAATACTGTTGAAATACCCGGTGGTTAAAATACAGTAATACGCGGTGTTGCACAGTAGCACACGGTATTGCACAGTATTTCGAATTATTGATTCTTACGTGAGAATGCACTTACTCAATTATTGTTACATTAATTATTGTTCAATATTTTATATTATTGATTCAATAATTGCATGATATTTTATCGGTTTAATAATTGCTACGTTGATATTTTATATCAATAATTGCTACGTTGCTATGATTGATTCAATAATTGTCACTGCCCAGTATTTTACATTATCAACTCAATAATTCATATTATTTGAATAATATTATTAGATAGCATTATTGACAATGTATAAGAAAGTTCTGTCTAGGAAGGGTTATTTAATTGCGCCAGTAAGGAGAAGTTCTTCTCGGAAGGCCCCATCTTTCCTGAGAACGACTTGGTTGTCAATATTGTAGTTCTGTAATATTATTTGTGAATAATTAATTATTAATTTATATGATAAGAAAATATTTATTTTGTGAATATAAGAGAAGGAATTAGTGCTGATGTCTTTTTTATCAGTATTTTGGTGTAAAAAATCATCCGTTTATGAATTTCGGAATAATTTATATTTGTAATTTGGAAAAACTTCCTTCTACAAAGTTGTAGAGAATTAAATTTTCTATAGAAAGGACATAGAATATGTATTTTTCTGATAAAAGGACTATTTATTATGAATTATTGAAGTTTTAAAAAATAAATATTTTTTTATAAAATGGTGGGCCCCACTTTTGGTTGGTGTGAAAAATGCTGATGGCTTTTGGAGGCGGCTGGAATGAGGTGGCTGAAATTTTTTTTATTAATATTTTATTAATTTAGTCTACTTTGGCATCCTAAGCTTTTCTATAAATAGGGTGCTTATGTTAGAATTGAAAATCACACCAGAATTAGAAGTTTTTTCTCTCTATAATATCGAGCGTATTTTTGTGAGTATTTAGATACTTTGAGTATTACTATTCAGTGCAAGTTTTCTTCGGTATTATATCCGATATTCCTGTCAGAAGTACTATTCTTTTGAGGTAAGGGATGCTATTTTCTTTCATAAATGATGTTATTCTTTTCAATATCATTATACCAAAATATTGGCATAGATTTTATTATGAAATTCTTACTTTTTTTCGTCGGAATTACTATTCACGTATACGGCACTATTCACGGAAAAACTAAATTTTTTTCTATTTGTCCAAATTGTCTGTTATAGTTACTATCTTTGATTGGATATAAATTTGAGCTTCATTCTTATATTTTGCTCCATAAAGTATTATTATGAAATATTTTTGAACTTGAATAAACTAAAGTACGAATCCTTAATCTTATCCTTTATTTCACTGGATTCGTTATTTATATTATTTTTTATCATCCTCAGTCCTAAGTAGTGATATAACTGAATATCTTTGGCCTGTGGAGCAAAGATGACAGGTATTGAGATGAACATGACCACTGATGATACAAATGAATATCTTTGGCCTGTAGTGCAAAGATGACAGGTATTGAGATGAACATGACCACTGATGATACAAATGAATATCTTTGGCCTGTAATGCAAAGATGAATATTTGATTTGAGATGTATATTGATTGATGTTACAGGGATAAAATATTGATGATGAACGGTGATTTCCGCTGCGAATATTGATCTAAAATTTATTGTCAATAATATTTTATCTGATTTATTGAAGGCTAACGATAATTTATTTTCCGTTATCTTAGTCGTAATATTCTTTACTGGGCTAGTTGAGCTCACCCTTTTCATCTATTGTCCTCTTCATGAAAATGAGAACGTTGCGGGAACTAGTCGGGGGACAGAGTGATGGTTCGAGTTAGAGCAGTAGTAGTCCTCGTTATTTTTGTAAAATAGTGGGATAATAATTATAATAAATAAAGAATGAATTTGAATGTTAATATTTCGTATTATATACGATTTGTATTGACACTCACAGTTGTGTGGTCCTATTTTGCACGACCGTGTGATATAAATTTGTATTTGAATTTTATACCATGTATTGGACGACTCAGAATGGGTTGGGTTGACTGGACCTATTCTTGGGGCGCCACATCCGTCTCTAAAAGATTGTCGTTTTAGAAGAAAAAATTTGTTCCTAAAAGATTGTCGTTTACAACTTTTTAGGAGAATAAATTATTTACTTTCCTATATCACCTCTACCTTCTCTCATTGTTTCAAAAAATTCTCTCTCTTGTATTAATAGTTTTCAACTTCCCATAAAGTGATAGTGATAAAATTTCACATAAATTTTAATTATTAAATGACTTTCTTAATTCATATACAAAAATCTTAAACGACAATTTTTTAAGAAGGGAGGGAGTAGTAATATTGCATTAATAATGTCATAGATTAATGATTTTGGTTGTCATGCGTATATAATTATGTATGTATAACTTGTGATTTCGGCTGTGAGCTATTGGGCACCTTCAGGCTTTAAATCCGTGATCCCTGAACCATATATAGTGCGTAGTTCACTATCATATATATATATATCGAATCCATTTTCTATTTTAGAGCAAATGGCAAGCTTATATTTGGATCCAAAAAAAACTATTATTTATTTATTTTTTGTGATTTTGCATGTGTATATTAATTGCATGTGATGAAGGGGCGTGGCGTGGATTAACCAAGTAAGAGGACTGAATTTGTTTGGTGAATTAAATCAATTGGAGCCATCACATTCACTAATTTACAGAACCCAAAAAATTATATTAGGAATTTAATTACTTGTAAAATTATCACACTAGAGTCTTAAAAACGACTTTTGCTTATGTTCAACATCTCAAGAATTACATGATTAGTGAGTTTATATATGTTTAATTCGTGCATAAATCAAATTGCAAGGGTCTTTAATCTAGTCAAGAATCTTTTTTTCTTCTTTTCTCGACCTTGCGATTAGACTATGTCTCTTCTCTCCAAACAAGACTTTCAATAACAGGCTTTCGTCCGCGGTCCGTAACCCCTATGTTTGATGTTAGTGGGAGAGTCGAACTCAAGACCTCCGAGTTTACGGCCGATTCCAAAATCTGATCCCTTAAACCACTGAGTCAAGCGCGATGGGTTCGTGGCCCCTATGTTTGACATACTTCCACATTATTAATTCTTAATTAACAGTACAAATATTTATTCTAGTATTTTGCTTAATTGATCTGATCAATATTATATTATCTCTGTCTATTAATTTACTGGAATGGATCATTACTAATAAAAATATTATGATAAATATTCGGTAAGGAGAAAACAAGACAATTATAAACCTTCTCTCCTTTTTTGTATGTGTTTATTTTTAGAATTGATATTTTTATGTTACATGAATGTTACATTACATATACTTTTGAAATTTTTATTTTTATATTTACATGTCACGTGTAAATGACGGTAAATCATATAAAATATTAAAAATATATTAGAAATTTGTAGGGGAGAGGGGGGGGGGGGGGGGTTCTACCTATACGTGGAAAGCTAAGGACCAATCGCGAATATCTAACCGCGAATAATATTTCTTAAGATTAAAGAGTCAAATTAAGAACTCCTATGGGTAGAAATTAAGGCATACTAATTAAACTTCTTTATTAATTATAATTTTCATAGGCAACTAAGCAAAATCTAGATTAGGGCTAGGGTCAAGATCTCCCAACCTCAATCTAGCATTAATGTCACATGACCGATTTCTAGGCCAAAATGGCATCACTGGATATAAAGAAAAAGAAATTGTTTGATTATTATTTAATTTATATGCTAACCTCAGTCACAAATTTAATACTAATATTGATATACTTTTTCCGTCCCGAGATAAAAGTCGTTCATTGACTTTTATGATCAAATTTATCAGTTTTTAAATCAATAGTTTTTATTTTTCTTTTGAATATATACAAAAATCATATAAACATTATAAATTGAGCTCTTCTAGTTGGACATGAGTGTATTTGAATTTCACATATTTATATTTTTATCCACCATTGGGGGTCAAAATATAAATAAGTGAAATTAAAATACACTCATGTCCAATTTTCATGTCCACATAGAGTTTTAAATTGAATGTCAATATTTACCTTTTTGAGAATCGAAATATATATGTTTAATTATTAATTTTAAAAATAATTAAATTAACTTCAAAAATTAATACCCCCTCCGTCCTTTAATATAAGACGTTTAAGAGAAGTTTTTTTGTCCAGTAAGCATTAATTGCTTGGTTTCCAATATTACCCCAAGTATTAAATATAACTTTGATTCTCTCACTATTTTTTGTCCAATAAATACCAATCTCTTTTTTCAATACAAGAATAATATAGACATTTGATATTATATTTAATGCTATACAATTATTTTTTTAATATTTATGTACAATTTTAAAAAATCTTATATTAAGGGACGGAGGAGGGAATACATGACTTTTATCCTAGCAAATCGAGTATGAGAATTTGAAAAGTATACTAGTACTAAGGCATTTATGAGACCCTGACATGAAATTAAGTTGTAGGTTATTAAAATGAAACCCATATGTATATAATTTCAAGAAAGATTAATGTTGAAATTTGTACTAGTTTGAAGAACCCTATATAAGTCCCATCCCCCATTCTTGCATTAATTGCCCTTCACATGATTTCAAGTTTTTTTCTTCTTCCTACAGTTCTTGATTAGTAAAACACCTCTTCCTGCATGTCCTTAATTGTTAGATTCCATAATGTCTGATGACATATTTCTTTAATTTGTTTGTTTAATGGTTTCATTTATAGTACTCTTTCCGTCCCTTAATATAAGTCGTTTTAGAATTATGCACAAGCATTAAGAAAATAATTGTATAACATTAAATATAATATCAATTGTCTATATTGCCCTTGTATTGAAAAAAGAGAGTGTTGTTTATTGGGCCAAATATAGTGAGAGAACCAAAGTTATATTTATTACTTGGGGTAATATTGGAAACTAAGCAATTAATGTTACTTGAAATTGTAAAACGTCTTATATTAAGGGACAAAAATACTTCTCTAAAACGTCTTATATTAAGGGACGGAGAGAGTATATAATAATGGATTTGTTATAGAAATTAGAAACCAAGCAATTACATTTCTTTGGCAGTCAAAATTGTCACACTGAGCACCCTTGAAATCAATATTAATTGAACATCCTATCCATCCCATGCACTTTGTTAATTAAAAGGACAAAATAATTGCCAATTACATTCTAGATTGAACATCCTATCCATCCCATGTATTGGTGAATTTGAAGAGACACAAGATTGGGAATTGAAGGGCGGGAAGTGTCCACATCTATCAATGGCCTTCTTAATTAGTCATCATGCATGTAAAGAGGAGAAAAAACCTTGTTGTTTGGTTAATGTGTTCTTTTTTAAAAAATGTGTAATTAATGCGAAAAAAACAGACATCTTTTCACCTTCACGACCATAGAAAAAGGGGAAAAACATGAGACCGACCTAGCTCCAATGCAAAGCATTAAATGCTGCTCATATATCATGGTGATCAAAGATTCATTTTCAAGATGCTTAATTTGGACTAAATTCTTGATTTCCCCTAGTATTTGTCTTGTTGTTTTTCTTGAGTTGGTAATTTCGCAGTATGTTAGTCCCTCTTTTCTTTTATACTTGTCGTTTTAGAATTAAAAAAACATAAAAATTAATAAATATAATTAATATTTTGTCTGATTCATCAAAATAGTTATAAAATCTCAATATTATACTTCTAAAATTCATTAGGAAAGATAAAGAAAAACAAGTTGGTATTTAACATAGGAATAATATGGGAAAATAAGTTAGTGAATGTTTTCTTGAAATCTACAAACCACAAGTAAAAAGGAACAAATTTCACTCTCTAAAACGACATGTAAAAAAGAACGAAGGGAGTATATATGGAAATATGAAATTCTACAAAATATATTAACGTCCCACAAAATTGAGTTTGTATTATATTATTCTCTCTATTCCTAAATAAGTGACGTTAATTTTATAGTGTTTCACACTTATTAAGAAAGTTATTTACTGCTCTAATTCTGTCATTAAGATTGATATGAATTGTCACAATTATCCTTGCATGAATTAAGAAAATATGTATACAGTTGCCTATACAGATAAATGAGAGAGAGAAATTGTAAAAAATTATATTTGAGGGCAATAGAGGAAAAATAATAATTAATGCTTCCTAGAAATTTGTAAACGTCAAATATATTAAAATATTTTGAATTCCCTACAACGTCACTTATTTAAGAATGAAAAGAATATCATCCGCTTGATCAATTGCAAGTATATTTGCGAGTATTTGTACATTAATTATTGAATCGTTGTCATTGATCTTGAATTTTTGGTACGAGTCTTAGAGTTTTTGTTTATTATTTATTTATTTTCCTCTTTTTGCTTATCACAGATTTTTGTAGGACAATTGACTGTAATTATTACATCATTTTACATTACGTGTGACAGTTTGAGCTTCCAATTCATGCCACTAAAATCATGTAATTTATATTTTTACGGGCTCTAGTTTATAGCTTGTATTTGTATTTAGACTTAATAATTCATTGTAAAGAAAAATGTTTATGTTATGTTTAGATTGAAAAAATTAAAGTAGGAATGAAATAATCAATCGAAATGAAAAATAAAAAACAAAGGGAAACACTACTTCTACATGTATGTGTTTTTGATATTTTCACATGATTTCTTATCACATGAAGGTGGAACCCATTGTATGCCCGCTCATGTGAGAGGACAGTATAGAAATATCAAAAACACATGTAGATTTATCAATTTCTAAAATAAAAATATTTTAGTACTTATTTCAATGGAACATTCGTATGAAATGAGAATTCTTTTAATCTCTTTATTGACAAGTTAAGGAATGGATGAATGTGACATTTACCTCCTATATATCACACCATCAATTGCACCTCCACCACCACTTTTCACCACCAATATCGCCGCCGCCAACAGTCACTAATACCACACCATCAAACATTCAAGCCAGGGAAACTTGAGTTAATTTTTTAAAATAAAATTATTTATATTTTTTGGTTGCATTCTTTGAAAAAATAATGCTAAAAATCATTAAATTTCTTTCTCCATATTTCATTCTTTTCGTCCAAATGGGTGTCTTTTATTGTGGTGAATCAAAATGGTAATTTCCCAAATCCATTTTCATTTTTAACTATAACAAGATTATTGGATCAAAGACCAAACAAAATGGGCTCGATTCTTAGCTATAGCTCCTATCTTATTAGACTATAATCCAGCAATCCAACCATATACATGAGAAAGTCTCCCTAGTCCCTAAGCCCAAATTCAGTATCAGTTTTCCCTTAGAGTGGGCCGCCCAGCTTCCCTTATCAATAATCCAATCTCATAGCCATAGCATTGCAATGGAATGAGATTGCATTCGTGGGTAAGAATGGGTTGGAAAATGGAATGATCATTACTTCCGGAATAACTTAAAACATGTTTAGTTAGAAGGTCTCCCATTGCCTACGGGTTCGCTAGCCTCTCATGTCTCCATCACCATATCCCTCTTCTCTCCTTTCCCTGTTCCTTCCTCTATCTCCTACATCTATCCTCTGAAATTGATTTTCGTTTTCTAAGATAATTTTTCTTCTTCTTCTGCTTCTTCTGCTGCTCTCTTTCAATTCGGTAAGACATCTAATCTCAGTTTGTTTATTTGTATTTTCTTCCCTCTGCATTTGTGTTTAATCAAATCTGATTTTGGTTATATGCGGTGATTTTGGTGCCCAATCAATTTTGATTATGTTCGATGTATTGACGCTATGAAGATTAGAATAGGGAACACACAAAAGCCTTTCTAAGATTGTCTGGTTATATCATGATTTGCAATAAGCTTCTTTCCTCTGCCCAATATGAAATGGTCTAAAATTTTGAGAACACCTTTCTTTCCTATCGAGTTGATAATCTTTAGGTTTTTGGAGAAAAGAATTCGTATAAATAATGTAAATTTATGTCTTTCAGTTTGATTGGAATAAATAGTCTCTGAATTTGGTGAAAGTGGTATACAATTTAATCAATGCTAGACATACTTAGGAAAAAAGTACAAGTCTATGAAAAAGTTGCTGAATGCTCACGCATATTACTTAGAAAATAGAGGCAGGGCTATAGATAAACAATATGGTGAATATTGAGTATTCCTATTAGGGACAGCATTTGATAACCTGTGTTTCTGAAACACAATTCTACCTGCAACCCACAATAAGACATCCCACAATATGCAAGTGAGTATCTGTTCCTGCCTTTTGTTTGATTTCCTTGCTTGAATTCTTGTTACAATTTATCAATTGATCACTTCTTGTTTGTGTCCCCCTGCCAAATGGATGGAGATATATATATACATGTGTGTTATAATGTTGACTAAAACTTGAAAGAGGGCCCAAAGCACAGAAAAAATGGAAAAAGAAGTTTATTATCAATCAAAGTATGTTATAAATCATTCATCATGATGTGGCTATTCTTTGTTGTCTGTGTGGAGGGGTCTGGTCTTATCCCCTACTAATCAAACCAGGCTTTTATATTGTTGTTTTGTGGTGCATTTGGCTTCTATAACATGTCATGTTCGATGATATCCAAAACATTTTTCAGTTCAATGTATCCAAAAACAGTGTCCAAAACATATCATGTGCGGCATGGCTATATACTAGTATACACCAGTATATTATAATCTGGCAATTTTTGGTTGCTTACATGGCTATATCCATTATGTATGTAACTTCTTTTTTTCCCATCCTGCTGGTGGTTAAATTTAGTCCCCCTATATTGGATATGCTTGTGTAGATCAGTAGGTCTGTGTCAAATAAAGATCACATAGACATACCAGTGTCATGATATGTTCAATAGGGGTACTTTATGTTTTTCAAAGTTGTCTGCTTGAGCTTAAAAAATTTCTTTCTCTACAAACATGTTATGGATGAAACAGAAAAGCCACGGAAAATAAAAGTTATATATCTAGTCTGGATGAACCTTGTCTTCTCAGAGAGGTTGTTCTGCATTGTTCTGGTAAAGGTTGATGCAATTGTGAAGGCCTTGATGTTGGCTAATGGCTATTGTATAATAAGTCAATTCTGTATATTTATTCAACTTACAAAAACTGTTAACATAGTTCTTTGTTGATAAAGAATTTCTGATTTCGCAGAATTGTCATGAATCTCATCATAATCCAATAGAAAGCGATGTTTTCTGAAATACTTAATATTTTTATTCATTAAATGAAAATATTTGATTAAACTTCAATGAGCTCATTGAGCTGAGTGCATTATAGTTAAAGGATGCCTTATGCCTACCAAAAGAATCTAGATAGGAGATTGTAACCTGAATCCTTTGGCTTCTGAAAGCTGGGGAGTCCCATCAGCCTTTCTCAGTATTTGGTTGCTTACATGGCTATATCCATTATGTATGTAATTTTGTGGTGCATTTGGCTTCTTTAACATGTCAATGTTCGATGATATCCAAAAACATTTTTTCAGTTTCAATGGATATTTTTCAGTTTCATGCTCCTATGTTTGTGTTTCTTTTTATGCGACTTTATAATATACTAGTGTTTGGAAGTTGGCTTATGTTATAATTAGTTATTTTGGCTCTCCAAATGGCTCGATTTAATTTAGGCTACAAGGAAAAATATCACGAAGAAGAGGATTGTTATACTAATGGAGAGGGATTTCTTGCACCAGTATAGGGGTCAAAGGTATCATTTGAATGATTGGATAGATGGATATCAACCCATATCCGCGGAGGAATATTTTAACATGAAGCATTCATCAGCCAGTAATGTAATTGAGAGAGAGATGCTTCGACATTCTTAAGAATAGATGGGCAATTCTTAGAAGTCATAATTAATGTTAGCTTGTTGCATTCTTCACAACTATATAAGAGCTGAAATGCCCAATGATCCATTTGAGTTGGACCTTGAGGATGAAGAGAATGAGGCAGGAAAATGAACTAATGGAAGACACTCACAACTATTGGCAGTTCGAATGAGTGGATAATTTTTAGGGACATCCTTGCTAAAAAGATTTTTAATGAGTAGAGAAATGTAAATAATTGAGTGAAGTCCCAGTATAATTGTCTTAGATTTTTAACTTTTTAATAATAGTACTTTGTGGTTTCATTTTATTATCCTTGTTGAAAACTGTTATTATCTTTTATGTTCAGGATTTTAAATTTGAATAATTATTTGTAGTTGTTGTTTTTAAAATATTTATGCATTATGTCTTCCTAGTACTTGATGAATAAATAAACAGGGGGTTAGCATCATATCTTGAATCTCAACTTCATGTTTGTGCAAGCTTTATTTCGTGGAGACATTTGAAAATGTATTGAATTTAAACTTTTAGGCTTATTATATGAATGCTAATAATTGTTTTCTTTCTCATAAGACATCATGATATTTTATAGAATCTATTATTACGTGAATACTTTAAAAACTATTGTCTCAAAAATGTGGTGTTTGGTTCAAAAAATTATAGATACCTTAATTTGAATAATTGTTTGTTAGTGCATACTATATTACTTTTTGTTTATTTTTATGATTTATATTGGCTTCAAGGCTTTTTTTTATTTCTTTTTCAAGAATGTGTTTATTTGAATTTTAAATGCATAAAAATATAATAAAAAATTTCTAATGAAGATGTTTTTTAGTTCTATTTAATTTATTTTTTTCATTCATTTATAAGTTTGTAGTATATATACTAAATGAAAAAGATCAAATATAATTGATGTAAATCACACCCCTAAAATATAATGGTAATTCTATTCCCGACAAAATGAGTGAACAAACTAAACATAAAAATGAGAATAATCATTCCATTTCATTCTTTAAGTCATTCAATATATGATACATGCCAAGAAATGGGAACCAGACATAGATACGTACGGATTGCAAAAATGGAATGGAGGAAGGAATTGAATAAAAAATAGTGTATTTGATGATCAGTTTAGAGTATAAATCATTCCAATGGAATAAAATTTTAGTATATCCTTTTGTTTTTTATTTCATGTAGGAGGTGGTGGAATAAAATTCATTCCAGTGGAATATATATATATATATATATACACGGAGAGGATCTCCACCTAAACCAACTTGTATATATATATATACGATAATTTTGTCATCATTTTACACCATTCACTGCCATCAACAATTAAACTTATACTTAAAATATCTTAAAATCATTTCATTTCTTCCTTTATTTCATTCCTTCAATTTAAACCCAGCATAAGCATTTAAAAATTATATACTATAGATTATGGGAGGTGAGAGGTGAGAGGTTTAGGTCAATCTTGTTGGTAAAAGCTACTCTTAATGATTAAAATCCCATGAATTATTACTATTGGATTAATAATTGTATCATAAGTTTATTCTTTTTTTTTACAAAAATAGCAATGTATATTTGTTTAGAGTGGGTTATATGTGAAAATATTTGTTGAATAACTAAAATAAACGTAATATTGTCCTAAAATTTTTAATGTTCAAGTCATTTAAGTAAATGACTAATTAATACCTAGTAAGAGGGGATCAAATAGTCTCCTATACGGGGTATTATATTTATCCTAGGACAAATAATTTGTAGAATATATTTAGAAACAAACATGGGATTAAAATTTTAAAGGACTAAATAGTCATATCCTTACAAATAAAACTTAATTCATACCAAGTCTCTAAAAACAATTTGTTTACTACCTCTGTTCCAAAATTAGATATACATTTTGACTTTTTAGAGTTAATTTGTAAAATTTTAAAATTAAAAATTAATATAATTTTAATTAAGTTTTGAAAACAACAAAAATGATGATTAATAGTACTTCATAGTTAATTTACAATTGTTATATTTGTTTATATAAAAACTAAATAACTTCATATTAATTTTGAATTTTACGGTTTCACAAATTAACACTAAAAATCAGTCAAAATGTATATCTAATTTTGGATCGAAGAGAGTATTATAAATATTTTTACCACTTTATCATCTCATTAAAATATTTTTAAATACGTAACCATGGTAGGTTCCGGCTCTCTTCTTTTCTTAAATAATTCCAAGACAGATAATGTGATTGGAACTTTTCATCCACCACAAAGTAGCCAATTTTTTTTTTAATTTTGATAATGTTAAATATAATCATCGTTCAGTCCAATAATTTTTGTAAAGGCTTTATGAGTAATTACACTTGGTGCGACTTTAATTTAAAGCGACATGAATTACTAATATCAATATTATATATAAGAAATTAATATTTCCACATGACTTTTTAATAATCCTACATGAAAATCGTCGCTATTGATCCTATAATAGCGACGTTTTTTACCGTCGGTATACATTTATAACGACACTTTTTATGTAAAAATATAAAAAAATCATGTAGAAATATCAATTTCCTATATATATATATATATATATATATATATATATATTGTAGGGTTCTCCGGTTTAGCTACTCCTTCAAATTATAAATAAATTGTACATTTTAGAATTAAAAAGAAAAGATGTGTCCATCCACCGAAGGTTTTTTGCCCGAATGGTATTACTCAACTTATGATAATCATGAAGTTGAGAGTTCGAGTCAAGATAAAATGCGTGAATGTATCACTTTAAAAGCAGTTACAATGCTAACACGCTCTTTTAGTAAGGATAGTGTTAGTGATCTCAAATATTTGTTTTTCCCTTGAATGTAACTCAACTGATGTGACATATGGAAACATACAAATTATACACTGAACTAATATAATGATATCACAACATTATTTAAGATAATTATTTGTTGTTGATAATCTTAGCATTTTCATAATCCATGGGTATGGGTATGGGTATGGGTATGAGTATGGGTATGGATATTGATAAGAATCATGCATGCAAGGGTGTATCAATTTTCATATAGTTTTGTGTAGGTATTGGAACCTCTTGATTTGTGTATTGCAATTTAAATATAATTTAATGATACAAATTTACTTTTCCCTTTTTATTTTGAATAAGAGGGTCTCAAAAGTTATCAAATCTCTTGAAAATTTGAATGTCATAATATTTTTTTTGGGCAATATTATTATCACATAATTTGGGTCACATAAAACTCATATACATACATATACACATTTACGGATTCTGCATGTTATGCAAAACTCATAATATGTATGTATATATATATGTGAATATTATGTCACACAAAATTATGTTATAACAGCAAAAAAAAATTTATGTTCTTATCCTTTTCCTGTATCCAAGTACCAACTTGTCGTCCACTTCCCATCAGTGGTCTCATAAATTATTATGAAAGAGAAAAGGGTTTTTTGATGTGATAATTACTTTAAATTCACACGGCTAAAAGCCTAAAATCATTAGCTTTAAAATTAGTAAAATAGAATAAGATCAGTTATCAAAAACAGAAAAATAAAATATATTTGTTTGATTTTCTTTTATAGATGATTGTTTGTGCACTACACACTAAACTTAGATTTATATAAGAAAAAAATCCAATAATTTTAAAGGAACCCTTATTTTAAGATAGAAAGGTGTGCACTATCTTTAACTTAAGTCTCATGTTCAATTGATCTGGGAAAGAAACTACCTACATACCTCTATAAATTAATACTGTTCGAACTGAATTTTTTTATTAATTTAGAGAGTTATTATTTAATCGATAAATTAATAATTTATTAATTTAAAGAGTGTTTTTCTATTAATTCGGAGAACATAAATTTAATTACATTCAAATTATTGTATTTTATTGATGTTTATATCATACTTTTTTTGATGCAATGTATCATACTTATTAAATTAATGTAATAATAGAATTCATTGTAAGTGATATTAATTATTTTTAATAATTAAATATTATTCATTGTATCCACTTTTCAAATTACATTCACATTTTATTTCAAAAAAAATTATATTCAATTAAATTTGAATTTCAAGACAAAACATTATTTTGATGGGATCATATATTAAGGATGAAATTTAATTAGATTTGAATTTCAAGAAAAATCAAGGATGAAATTAAGATAGATTTGAATTCCAAGACAAAACAAACTGAGAATAGAATCATATTTTACAAGATTATCCTATATATATATTTGTAATTTAAAAGAATTATTAATTTTAATGGGACCATATATTTATATAAGGGTCTTTTTTTAAAAAATTATTTTATTATTTTATCAAAATTATTAATTTATCCTATAAGTCCAATTCGGGACTGGAAAAAAAATATTATTTTAGAGTGATTATTAATTTATCGAGTATTAATTTATAGAGATTCTACAAATTGTGATACAACTTGGAATTATTTATATATATATATTTGAAATTATTTATACAAATAAATATAATATAGAGTTTAAATTTTAAATAATCAAATTGTCACAATAATTAACAATGTTAAATTATATTACATAAAAAATTATTTATACAAATAAATACAATAAACATAGTTGACGATGTTAAATTTTATTGCATAAGAAATTATTTATATAAATAAATACATTGAATATAATTAACAATTAACAATTTTATTTCTCAAAATATTATTTATAAAAATAAATAAATTATATATAGTTGACAATGTTAATTTTTATTACTTACGAAATTATTTATACAAATATTTTATACATTGAAACAGTTTAAATCTAACTAAGGTGATGATATTTTAGACATTTCTCCTGTCCACAACTCCTACATGTGGCCAACCAAAAAAAATTCTTTGGGCGCTACTAAGAGTTGCTGCCAACAAAAAACTATTTAAAGTAAGAGTATTTTAGATATTTTTCCTCACCACAACTCCTACTTGTGGCCAGCAAAAACAAAATCTCTATGTAAGATTTGAATTGTGCTATCAGTTAACCTATGTTATGGAATAGGTCCATATATATATATATATATATATATATATATATCCATGAACTGTACATATATATATTTAAATTTATTGGTGTTCTTATTTGTTCTTATTTATGGTCAAGTATATAGAGCATCTTTAGAGTGTTCACACTAGGGTTTATCAAAATGGACCACCCCACAAAATTACCAACTTCTGTCCCTTTTGCATACAACTGGACAACCAATCCAAACTGATGAAACTAATAAAAATACTTCAGTAGCCTTTTTTTCTTCTTCTTTTTATTATGGAACTTTTTTTTTCTTTACTGCGAATCTTATATTCTTACTTGTAGAATACGAGATTTATTTAATATTTTACTTAAAAATTTATTAAGATTAATAAAATTATTTGTTATACTTGTATATATCCTCCAAAATGAATGAAAAAGTATAAAACATCTCATGATAAGTCTCGCTTCCAATTTTCTCTCTTTTTATACGATTTGTGCAAAACTTTTTGTGTATAATTTGTGCCTATAGAACTCGTGCATGCAATACAAATGTGTAAAACATCCCATGATATATCATGCTTTCTATTTTCTATCTTTTTATATGATTTGTGCACAATTTTTTGTATATAATTTATGGGTCCTCTTAACATGTGTCTTTAGGGCATATGCTAAGCACACCGTTCAAGAGAATATTCTCTTGAACTGTGTGCATATTCTCTTGATTTCTGTATTTGCACCAAATTCAAAGAAATATGCACACAATTCAAAGAAATATTCTCTTAAACTGTGTATTTAGCATGTACCCTAAGGACACATGCTAAGAAATTCCATAATTTATATCTATAACATAATTACTACGTAAATTATATACGTCCTACAATTTGTGCATAACTTTTATGAATAATTTATGCACATAAAATTATTTTAAAACAAAATAATTAAATGAATCACAACAATTTCTCTAATAATTTTAAATTAATAATAATCTGATTATTTTAATAATTTAATTATTTCAAATGAGTTTGAAACCATAAATAATTCCAACATTCCCTTTATATGATACTTTTTTTTTAAAAATAAAATAATCTGTTGTACTGGTAAATCTGTTCCAGATTCTACCTTCGGTTCTACCACAGCCAAAAGTAACATCTTTCCAGATATGCCATGAGGTAGCCACGCGCCCTCTTTGTCCGCTAAATCACGTCCGTCCGTGTGTCATCTCATCCAACGGTACACAATCAGTACGTACATCTTCTGACGATATATATTCCATGTATATCCCCTCTCTCTCTCTCACCACAAAATCATTTTCAATTTCCATTTTCCCCTCTTCTATTTTCTCTCCATTTCTCTCTGTAATTTCTCTCTCTTCTCACTCTGTATCTCCATAACCATGTTGCTTAGAGCTGCTCCAGCTTTCCTTCTCCTGAACACCAATTCTGGCGAGAATCTGACCCCGCTGGTCTCCTCCGTCTCGTCGCCAGCGAAGTTGGGAAATGGATCAATCGTTTGTCAGGCGGCGAAGCATACCAACAACCGGCCGCTTACTGGGGTTGTCTTTGAACCCTTTGAAGAGGTGAAGAAGGAGCTTATGCTCGTCCCCAGTGTTCCTCAAGATTCTCTTGCTCGCCAGAAGTATGCGGATGACTGTGAATCCGTTATCAACGAACAGATCAAGTGGGTGCTTTTATTTCTTTCTTCTTTCACATATACATATATATATATATATATATATATATATTGTATTAGAAATGTGCATTTTATTTTTCAGCTTCAAGTATGGTTTTTTGTTCCGTTTAATAATCGTTATTTAATAATCCTTTAGTGAGGGTTTAAGTAAATAATAGAGGTCTGTATGGTTAATATTTGTTTTTGTTGTGAATATGATTATGTAACACCCCTTCCCGAATAGGAAAGGAGGTCACAAAGTACAACGAACCTTAAAATAAGTAAACAAAGCATTAATTAATAGCTTTAAAATATTTAATAATTAATAATCCATAAATATCGAATTAAATTCAATTTTCCACAAATGACCAGTACGGATATAGAGATATAGAGATACACAAATGACGGATATAGAGATATACAAATATAGCACAATATATAATGAAACCAAAATAATCGAATGAGTGAGCGGATACGATTGTAGCTCTCGAAAAGATACACAAGTTGCTCGATTCGAAGTTAGTATGAATGAGATACGAAGTTTCAAAAATTAGGATTGAAAATAGTGATAGTAATCAGGATATGTTGTGGTTTTCAGAAATTTAAGACATGAAGATGACGTCAAATAACTTCTCTTCATAACTGTAGAGGACGAAAAACTGAAGAAACAAACTTTGGATTCACTCAATTCCGACATCGGATGAATTGAGTTTTCTAGTGGACTGCAGTACACATGATAATTCTATTCGGGAATTCAATTAAAGAGTAAGATTAGAGTTACATCTCTCCTCCTTAAATATAACAAGAAAACAATAGGAGTTGTCAAAACCCTAATGGAGTCTTTAATTTTAATTAAATCAATTATTTAATTATCTACTAAAAGAATTTAACTTTCCAAATGAAATTAAAAAAAATAGTAACTTACTTTTTTAATTCAATTGCACTTTTAGGAAAAATCAAATTAATATTATATTAATAACAAAAATCTGGGTTATTACAGATTATGTCTATATTAGTGTTTATGAAAATGTGCTGCTTAGTTTTAGTTTGATTAGTGTGCATACTTTTTGTGTGCCTTGTTTTTTATTTAGTCCTATGTGATTATGTAGTATTCAGAAATTCCTTTATTTCACTTTATTTTGGTGTTAAAGATTGGCTTGAGCTAGGCTTGGATAAGTCTTTCTCTGTTCTGTAGTTTTTTTGGTAGTTTCTGTGAAGTTTGTGGTGGGTTTTGATTTTTGCTTAGCTTTATTCCTCTGAGTTTTTGGGTACCTAGAATTTCTTATCTTAAATTGATTTAATTTAAATTTCCCTGAGCAATTGTTTTGTAGATTTTCATTTCTGTTAAATAACACATGACTATTTGTTGGTGATTTCAGTGTTGAGTACAATGTTTCATATGTGTATCATGCCATGTTTGCTTACTTTGATCGGGACAACATTGCTCTCAAGGGTTTGGCTAAGTAAGTAAGCTTCAGATTTTTCATATTCTATTGAATTTTCTTTCATATGGTTTTTCAGAACTGTTGGGTATAATCTTATTTTTATTTTTATTTCTATTTTTTTTGTATGGTATTTTTCATGTAGGTTTTTCAAGGAATCAAGTGAAGAAGAAAGAGAACATGCTGAAAAATTCATGGAGTATCAGGTGTTTCACAATTTTCATTATTGCTTTTCTTTTTAGTTGGCGAATTTGTTTGAAAACTTGGTGTAAATTTCCTGTTGCAGATTTGAATTTCTAATTTTTGTTGCTCAATAATTTTCCAGAACAAACGTGGTGGGAAAGTGAAGCTACAGTCTATCATAATGCCGTTATCTGAGTTTGATCATGCTGAAAAAGGAGATGCATTGTATGGTAAGTTCTCTATGTTCTTGGTACATTTAAATTCTAATCTGTTGAGGCATGTTACTCATCTAGTGATGGTAAACTTTTATATCTCTTTCATTAAAACAATTTATCATATGTTCATTAAGGAGCTGCCTGTTTTAGTGTTTTTTGTTCCCCTCTCTCTCTTTGACACACGTAATATGTAAATAATTGTGAACAATTATGCAAATTGGTTTTGTCGGGTAGTCTTCTGGAAACAAGAATCATTCATGCTGACACGAACATATGGATATTCAGAGTTCCCTATGAGGGCTTCTTAGACACATGATCATTTTGAAAGATGGTATTTGCTTGTAGACAGCATTTGGAGGAGCATAAATTACATTCTTTATTAATTAGTTATATGTATTTATGTTAGCGGTGAGCCACATCGTTTTAGTGTATGATGCGTAATCATTTTGTATAGATTTTTATGAATACAAGTGTATGCCATATTTAGTGCACGTATGCAAATTATAACTAGCAGCGATATTTGTAATGTTCTGGTCTTCCTACAACTAGGTTCATGCACGGCACTGTTTGCAGTTTGTTCCTTTGCATTACGTGTTTGCTTGCACCCATGTTTGTAGTTTTAATACAGGGCATTGATCTAAAACATTAGTTTCTTAAGTAGTAGGTCTAATTATCTCTTTTACTTGCAATACAGCAATGGAGCTTGCATTGTCTTTGGAAAAATTGACGAATGAAAAACTTCTACACTTGCACGAGGTAACCATTCTTTTAGATCCATCTTGTTTTACATAGTCATATTTAGAAATGTAGTTTGTTGTGTCTATGCAGTTTAATACTTCCTCCGTCCAGAAAAGACGGTCCTACTTTTGTAACAACCCAAAATGGTACTTCTTTTTACGGACAGAGGGGAGTTTTTAAGCAAAGTTTACAAAATAAAATAAAATTCATAATGTTGGGAATTCGTATCCAGTAGTAACAGGCAGCTCAAACTTGGTTGGCCTGCATTTGAGCTTTAGTCCTGTCTAAAACATCTTGCGATTGAATTTTTGTTGACATATTCCAACTTATGACAATAGGTGGCGAGTCATAACAATGATGTCCAATTGGCTGATTTTGTTGAAAGCCAGTTTCTGACTGAGCAGGTAATATAAAAATCAACACATGATTCCACCTGGAAGTGGTTGTTACTTCTCTTATGCGTTTTTTGCTTGGATCCCATAAAATTGATATACAAATTACATATTTTCTTTGCCTTTATCAAGGTGGAAGCGATCAAGAAGATCTCTGAATATGTTGCTCAGCTGAGAAGAGTGGGCAAAGGACATGGTAAGAATTAATTCTAAAAGAAATCACTTCAGTTGTTGCTCCATAGCTTGCGCAAATATAGTCTTTCTTGTTTATCTAATATTTAGTTTCCTTTGAATCTCAGGTGTTTGGCATTTCGATCAGATGCTCCTCCATGAAGGAGCTGCTGCTTGAAGAAGTAGAATTGGTCCTTTTCTCCTGTTTCATGAAACAATGCTCTCAGTGGCTGGTCTATCATTTAGGTGCTCTGCTTATCTAGAAATTTTGGTGGTTGTTAGTTACAAAAACTGGTGTCGATGGTAGATGAAAATTGGGACTTAATTTTAGTAAACCTATATTAATGCTAGTTGTTCTAGCTTTTCCCATGTTCCTCAATGCAATTTGCAAGTGAAATAAAAAAAATTATCCCTAGTGTTTTTGCTCATATTTGTGGTAGAATGTAGAAAGAAAATTGGTGGGGAGCCAAGTATACTAATTTGTCATCTTAGCAACACACTGATAGCTTCTGGCCACTTAATTAATCTCAGCTCCGGTTACTGGGGCCTAAATCCTCTGGTTTTTTTTTTTGGTTTTCACCTCCTGATATCCGGCAACCATCAGGTTCCGACTAATCCTGAATCGGTCGGACCTAATTGGGGGAGCTCTCCTGCAAGGCTCGAACTCGAGACCTTGCTTAAAGGAAACCGAGCTCCTTCCGAGACCAATAGATGTTTCTAAATCCTGTGGTTGCCTATACTTGTGTGGTTTATGTTTCAAGATTAGGACTGCTTGTCAATCTAATTCTCCCCTGAAAATTTATCATGGCTCATTTCTTGTCTTAAACGGTTCCCTTTTGGTGATCTGAATGCCACTAAAACAAATGAGCTAGCAGCATGGTTAAAATATTTGTGGTTGGAATGGTTGCACTGAGAAAGTGCAAATTATATTTGGAATAGTTGTATGCGAATGTGTATGTGGGTAGTGAAATCCAACCATCCATAATCCATCCCATTCGATGTGGGATTCATGTACAATATTAGAGTAGTCGCCACCTTCTTTGAGTCCTGGCTCGACTCTAATACTACCCATGGAGCACCAACATCGAACCATGACACCTGTGAACCTGATATTCAAACATGATATTATGAAGGTTTCACTTTAATTTATTCTATTTTGTCCTTGTAAACCTGATATTCAGAAGAGTTTCACTTTAATTTATTCTATTTTGTCACATATACTTTCACGTTGGTCGTAATTTAACTTCGTCAAATATTTGTGAACATATATCATTTTCTTTGTTTGAATAGTATATAAAAATAAGTTGCATTTTATATAAAAAAGTTTATATTTTTATAAACCTTTGTTATACAATATTATTCAAATTCAACATCCTAATTTAATAAAATATAATTTATTTCTATAAATTGTCTATCATGAAAAGCTTTATTCAAACTCATCTTTTGTTCCCTCTAACAAGGACATAATTAATTGTCCTTTCTTTTCTCTTAACGTGAGTTTTGTCATTAACAAATGAACGTTTGAAAATCAACCAACTTTACATCTCATCTCTTCCAACACCATTTTCCTGTTCTAATGTAACTTAAATTTTAAAAGATATTGAAATTATGAAAAGATCATAATCTATGAGGAGTATTTTACACAGAAATTACATAAATAAGAAACATCCAAGTAAAATTTGTTACTCATTTTTGTGTTCAAAAAAAAAATTAAGATATCTATTCAAGAGCGACTCCTTTTAAAAATAATTTTATGTTCTCAAATATATTCTTATGCTACGTTTGGATTGGAGTAATGAAGGTGAGAATGGAATGATTCATTCATATGGAATGAAAAAAATTGTGTTTGGTTCCTTGGGGGAGGGAGAACATATGGAATAACTCATTCCAACTAGAGAATAGAATGAATCATTCCACTCTTCATTTCATTCCTTCAATTCAAACACAACATTAATATTAGTTAAAAAATACGTACTGATTGTGATGTAGATATGATAGTAAAAAGAAGTAATAATACCAAATTAAAAGTATCATGTTATTTTTTATTCATAAAATAGAATTGTATTCCTAATTTTATAACGGATAAAAATAACATATATATATATATATATATATTATAAATAAAAATCCAAACGATTTTACATTTAAAGTGAACTTTAAAATATTATTTCCTATTTTTATGTTTTGTTTCTTGGAATCCATAAAGTTAGAATATTAACTAAGGATCAAAACCACTTTATATTTGAGGTGACGTGACGATTAGATTGTTAAATACAGATCAAAACATTTACATGGGTCAATTTTAAAGTATTTTTACTCAAAATCAAATATCAAAATATATTCAAATAAAATATAATATATTTTTATACCTAAGAAAGAGAAAGAGAAAGAGAAGACGCAAAGTTTGTAACTTTAGATCACTAGAACTTTCACAGATACTTATGAAACAGAATGATTTATGCAAAATATATAATAATAATAATAATATACTAGTCCCAGTCCCAGTCCCAGTCCCATCAACAAGAATCAATCTTTGACATAATTATTTCTTACATTATTTCTTCAATCCACCATTTTAAGAGAGAGAGAGAGAGAGAGAGAGAGGGGGAGAATGACAGTATTTCTAGTGTTAATATTGTTATGTGGAGTGGTAAATTCTAACGCTGAAAAAGATTTCGACTTTCGGCATCATCTCGCAACTGTTACAAGGTCTATTTCTCTCCAATAAATTTATTTTTAACTGAAGGATGTTTACAATTTCTTATATTGATGATTGCTTTAGGGCTTTCTTTAATTTGTGATGGAGTCTCTTTGCATTTTCAATGACCAATTAACCCACAAATTTTAACTTTTGCTATTGCCTTTTTGATTCTGCAATCGATTGTAAAATGTGATGGCAAATTGGGAGTTTTTTTTGCTTCGTTTCTGTAGAAATCTGGGTAACTTGGAGATGGAAAGTTGAAGCAGTTTTGAGGAAATTAAGGTTTTTGAGCTTCAAATAAGATGTTTGTTTCACTATTTTAAGAGAAACAGTCTTTGTTTAATTTGAAATGGTAATTTTTTGAGAATTTTGTTTCATGTGCTTGGGTTTGTTGGAATCCCGTGAGTAGGAAGTTATCTAATTCTCTTTATGGAACAAAAGGAAATGTTAAACCTTGTGGACTCTTCTATATTTAATTTTTCTTTTCATTTACTTATTTTTCCTTTCAATTCCAGGTGTTCCCAGCAACCTGACAGAACATACTCAAAAATTTAACTAATTAATCAAAGCAACATGAATTGTGTTCTTTTAAGTATCTTTCTCGTATTGTTATCAGACAAGAGCATTCAACTGATGGTATTAGCTAATGTTTTTTTGTTTGTTTTGCATGCAGATATGATGTTGTGAAAGAAATTTCGGACAATTCATTTGTACCTTCCAGAATTTCAGATCAGTGTTCTCCTATTCATCTAAATCTTGTGGTACTCTTCAATTACAACCCCTAATTGCTATTACACATAATCACCTGCTGCTTGTATAAGCTATAATCTTTAGGGCATATACAAGCCAACTAAAGAAAGAAGTGCAGCAAGTGCTATTACTAAAAATGACCATGAAGTGTATCATAGTGGACATCATTATCAATATAGAGTGAATTTTATGATATTGCATGTTGACTGGGTTTGGATGAGCTAGTGTACAATTTAGATATCCCGCGGTAGGCATTATTCGAGATTTCTAATTTATGATCTTTGCTTTTACTTTTGCAATTTTTGAAAATGATCTAAAGGGCCTATGGTGCTTATTGACTTGAGAAAACGTATTACGGAAAATGACCAGAATAAAGAAAGGAGTGTCCTATGTTTGTGCTGAGACAGTTAAGGGTCTTCTTAGAGCCCGATTTCATTTTTTTATGGGAGTAAGGATGACTAGATCTTCTAAAGTTGCTGTTTTTTTTCTGTTGGGCATTTTTGGACGGAGAGGAATGCCTGTATCTTCAGTTGTCGGTTTGTCTCATTTACCCTTTCATTTGTTGTTTGACCAATCTATTTTCCTTGTTTATGGGCTTCGGCAGTGAGGAGCCTTGGGAATTGGAAGCTTAGATCACATAGGGCTTAAGGGGTCTTCATACATTAGAACTTCGGATTTTAATAGCTATATTTGGAGAACGTTTTGTCATCCTTTTCATTTGTATATACTCTCATTTCTTATAAAAAAAATTCATTTCTCTGAGAAAGAATGGCCGATATTAAAGATGTTAAATAAAAATAATAATTGGGTAGCGGCATTATTCCTTCTTTTGCATAAGGATGAAAACTGCATGTGGAGAGTTCTTGTTTTTAAGTTGGAGTTCTAATCTTTATAGAAAAACAAATGGGGAAGAAGATGCAAGAGAAAAGGATTAATGAAGTAAACCACAAGGAAATTGAGCTAGCTTAGTCTCCCTAAATTCCTAAGCCTGTGATTTTTGCTAATTCAAATATACAATGCTTGAGAATCATATTGTAACATCTCAACTACCATAATTATCAGTTTTCATGTTTTTTTTTGACTTCAGGATTTATAAAGATGACTCTTTAAACTTTTAAATCTTGAAAGATGAAATAGTAATTGTTGCACTAGTCACTGTCAATTGCATGAGTATTTCTCTCATGAAACTTGGCAAGTGAGTTCACTTTTACTTTTTATTTATTTATGACGGTGAACCTCGGGTGTGTTGACTGTTGTGCGTACCTCTGGGTGCACTCAGTGCCCCCACAAAACCACGAACATCAAGTAAATCAATAGCAAACAATGTTTGGGTGGCCTCAATATCCTTGCTTTTTGGAGTATTGAACCCATGACCTATGCCTTCTCAGGCACTTATCACTAGGCTTACTATCACTGAGCTAACTCAAGTGATCAAGCACAGAGTGAGACAGCACTGACTGCCTGAGGTTAGAGCAACTAATGATGCTTGCAAACAATCCCCTACACAAAGACCTTCTTTAAGAACCAAATATGCTGTGTATTTCCATTGGATATGACATGTGCACTTGTTTTTTTTATCCGTCTGTCTAATTCTTTTTTCTTGCCTGGAAACAGTTGAAATATTCCAGAGCATCTACTTTTTTGTTTCCAAATTTCACCTAGACAATCTGTCTTACCTGTTTCTTTATATGATGACATTTCTACTATAAATTTACAATGTTATCTTTTGTAATCATTACCATACTAGTTTTCTGATTTCATAACCCACATTATGGAAGGAGGAGAAAATGTTTGTGCCTTTTATTGCTACTGTGGTTGTGTGCCTTTTGTTGCTATGCTGGCTGTGGAAATTTTATTTGTTTGAACATCTTCTTTCAGGTTACATATTTTATCTGTCATGTTTTACAGTGTTGTTTCACATACGGATTCTAGCTTATATATAAAGTGAATGTTCTGGGGAAAGTTTATGTATTCCTAGGATTTTGTTTTGGTTCATAGGCCAGGCATGGAACTCGTGCTCCTACGAAGAAGAAGATGAGAGCATTAGAAGCTTTATCCGGTCACATGGAAATCCTTCTACAATCTGCAAAAGAGCAGAACTTGTCTTTGCAGAAAATTCCTTCCTGGCTCTGGGGATGGAAATCTCCTTGGAAGGGGAAGCTCAAGGGTGGAGAACTGACTCGTGAAGGAGAAACTGAACTGTATAATCTAGGGATCAGAATCAGAGATAGTTTTCCAGAACTCTTTAATGAAGATTATCACCCAGATGTATATCCAATAAAGGCAACTCAGGTTGGTTATATTTATTTATCTATTTAATATTACTCATGCGAAAGGTATTATGTCTTGATATTGCTACATTGATGAAACTTTTGCTTTAGATTCAATGAATTCCTTATGGTCAAGGTTTCCACATTGGAAGGAATTTCCCAAACCATGAAATTTGACAATGATATTAAATTTTCATTTACTTCTGTCTCTTTGTTTTTAGATTTTTATCAAATTTTATTAATCTCTCTTCTAAACGGTGAGATAGATTCCTCGAGCATCGGCTAGCGCTGTGGCATTTGGCATGGCGCTTTTTAGTGGGAGAGGAAATCTTGGAGCAGGACATCATCGAGCTTTTGCAGTTAGCAGCGAAAGTCGTGCAAGTGATACAATGTTGAGATTCCACGATTGTTGTCAGAACTACAAGGTATATATGTTAATCTGTTTTCTTCCCACAAGTACTCGTATTGACGTACAATATTAGGTAGTTGAGATTTTTTTCTTCTCAATTGCCTCTGTTGCTGAAGCTATAATAAGGGTAAAGGCTCAATAGCAGACCTGGATGCATCATTGTGGATGTATTTGCTGAAGTAATTGGTAGTGCTACTTAAAAGAAGTAATAATATCTCATTGTTAATGAACAATTCCTTCACACTGTATATGAATAACTTATGCTGACACTTTGTATTTGGTTGTCATGATACTCCCCCATTGGTCTTTTTGTGTCTGTATTAAGCAACTCATAGTTGATAAGTACTTTAGCATAGAGTTTGAATGTGTATTAAAATATTATTCCCACATTACTCGGGTGATAAGCAATCCCTACATCGAGTAGCAACTTTTATTTTTCTTTCGATTACTAAAAAAAGAAAACTTTGTGCGGTTTTAATGCTAATATCGGAGTGGATTGAAACCATACCCATGGTCCTCACACTACCACTTTTTGGCTTTTGTACACGAAAAACGTATGGTATCTTTCAGGATTTCAGGTAACTATAATTGTCTATTAACCAGTTATTAGGCGTCCGTGATACCAGCAAAATAATTTGCAGATTTGCTTAAAAAAGATTAAATTTAAGCTTGCAAACAACAGTTATCTGTGCAAGAAACTTCTAAAGTTATGAACTTTTTAAATACGTCAATTAGTACAAAATCTGGCTCTTCTATTTTTAATATTTTCCTTCTAGTCTTCTTCTGCACTGAGGCTGCACGCTCTGGATTTGGATTTTTGTGGAAGTTCCGTGTTAAATGTGTGTCAGTGTGCACTTGTTCGATCTGGTAGGGTGAAAAAAATCATATTTCTCAATACAATTAAAGAAAATCTTCCAATCTAAATATTGCTTTCTCAATAATGTCTAGTTGCAATCATTGGAGACCGTTTCTTACCTTTAGCCTGTGGGTGCAGGCTTTTAGAAAAAGTCAGGAACCTTCTGTTGATAAGCTCAAGCAACCTATCCTCGATGAAATTACTAATTCATTAGTGAGGCGTTATGGGCTAAATTTTACAAGACAGGATACTTCTTCTCTTTGGTTTCTTTGCAAACAGGTCGACACCATTTACCCATGTACTCCATTGACTATTAATTGAACCAGAAACACTATTTTATTGGTTCATTTGACTGAAACTGTTTTCCATTCTGATCATCATATGTTGGATGCAAATCGTGCAGCAAGCATCTCTATTAAACATACTTGATCAAGCTTGTGCCATGTTCAGCCCTTCTGAGGTACATAACTTCCACACTTATTAACTGGTCATGCCTATATATATTGTTGTGCTTCATGTTTGCTATTCTTTAAATATTTGCATGATTGATTTGGCCATGCGTATTGCTTGTTAGTTTGAGAACGATTCCATGTCTACTATCATTGCAGTTTTGTATCATTAATTTCACGTCTTTTGTTTCTTGCTCTTTGTGCTTATTGATTTACAAAAGTGTGCATTCTTAGGTTGCTTTGTTGGAGTGGACAGACGACCTGGAGTTGTTCATATTGAAGGGTTATGGTAATGCACTAAACTATAGAATGGGAGTGCCTTTACTTGAAGATGTCATTCAGTCCATGGAGCAGGCCATCAAAGCTAAAGAAGGTGATATAAACTACGTCAGTTTTCATTTGAAGTTGGTTTCATCCTTGCATGTCATGTATTTCTGAAAGCATATCCTGATTGAAGTTGATTTGATGAAGGAGATAATTTAAATAAGGAATGGGATGCATTGAAAGAACTATATTAGTCAATACATTAAGATTGATTTCCCCCCTTTTTTCTCTTGCCTAAGCTTGTTCTAGATTAGAGGCGACTAGTCGGTGGATTTAATGGGTAAAGAGCTTCATGGTTTGAAGGTTATTAACGCATTGGCGGTTGGGTCATACATGACTCATTTTTAAATTGGTTGAATATGGGTACATTATCAAGGATATGGGTCAAAGCCATCAACCATATAAAACCGATTATTTACTTTAGCTATTTTTCTAAGTCACAATGACAAATGTTCACAGCTTTTTATAAACTTCAGATGGATTTTAAATCTTCTCTGGTGCCTCATCACAATAATCTCTCTCTCAATTGTCTGCCTTATGCCTTCTATCATGTGAAGAAATCTTATGAGCAACTTACTATGTCATAGCAGAATATTTATCCATCTAATAAGGTCATTCATCTTTGCATCTTGTTGTTGCTAATCTAGTTTGTAAACTGTGGCTTCTTTATACTATGCATTGAAACTTGAAAGACAATAATCTTAAGATTTTGTCATTTGTGATAAACTTTTCCTTGTCTTCATATAGAAAAGCATGCTCCTGGAAGTTATGAAAAAGCAAGACTTCGATTTGCTCATGCAGAGACTCTGCTGCCCTTCTCGTGTTTGCTTGGGCTTTTTCTTGAAGGACCTGGTCAGTACTTTTACTATTAGATATTTTCTGATTTTGTGCGGGTGTGATTTTGTTTTTGAACAAAAAAGGAGGGATTGTTAGTGATCCATACGCGGGCAATGAGATTAATCAGGAAAGAATCTTTAGTTATTAGATGTGATTGAAGTCATTTCTACTTTTTGCAAGCATCTTCTGCTCTATGTTGTCTTCTAAGAATATATGTTATTTGCTGACACTCCAGAGTTTGAATTAATACGAAGAGAACAACCCTTGCAACTCCCTCCAAAACCTCCTCAGCCAAGAAAGTGGAGAGGCGGTATAGTGGCACCTTTTGGTGGGAATAACATACTGGTTTTGTACAGCTGTCCAGCAAACAACTCAAGCAAATACTTGGTGCAAGTACTGCACAATGAACATCCTGTTCCGATGCCTGTAAGCTTTCTTTGACTAATAGTTGAATATGGAGTAAAGTTTCTTCTAGTTTCTGATTTAAATTATCGTTCTTTGACTATTATGTATATCTATATATTGATAATCAGTTTCAAATATAGTCATGTTAACACAACCAAAGAGAATGATATGTGAGAAGAGAAAAATTTAGATATTATAGGAAGCCAGCCCCCGTTAGAGATGTGTGTTTCATTGTTTTTGTCTACAGTTCGGGGAATATTATTGTCCTTTCCTTGGTTTGTTTTCATGAGATTTGGTAGCTCAGGAAATTTCAACTTTTGTGTCATCCCTGGTTAAATGTTTTAATTTTACCTTTTGGGTTAGTACATGTTATGCTTTACATTCTCTCTATGAACAGGGTTGCGGCAATTCTAACGTCTGCCCATTTGAAGTTTTCAAGGTATGAATTTGTATCTATGCAGAAATTAATTTTAGAAGTGATTACTTTCTCTTGTTGAAGTTTTATCTCCCCTTTTTTCCAGGAAATAATAGCTGCCCCTCATCTGAAGCATGACTACAATACAGTTTGCAATATAAAGCTGGAACCATCACAGCACAGGTCGCTAACCTCTAAGTTCACACAAATGTTCACCTGGCTCTTCTCGCCGAAGAATGATGATACACAGTCGCAGAAAGTTGACCTATAGTTTGTTCCAATCAGAGGTGAAAATCTTACGTTTTACCTTTTGTCTTTTTTGCAATGAGGTTGTCATTAACTTAGTTTTAGCCACGAATGCGTGATCTTTACTGGCATGTTGTATTATCTAATGCATACAAGCAAAGTTTTGTCACAAATGGTTTAGTTATATGAACAGATCTAGAAACTCTAACCAAAGCGTAGCTGAGGTGGGAATTGGTCATTCAAATTCTGTGCCTTGTATGCTTTATTAATATAAGAATTTTTATATAGGAAAGTGATATTTTCGTATGACTTTTTGATATTTTCACATGAAAACCGTCGTTATAGATCTTATAGCAACGTTTTTTTACCGTTATAACATTTTTCATGCAAAAATATCAATTTCCTTTTTATATCATTTATTCAGATGGTTCAGTGGCTTTACAATATCATAAATATCTGTATCCCTGTTCCTGACCTCTTTTAGTTGATTCTATGAAACATTGATATTGGTTGGATATTTTGTAGCAAGTCCATTTTCTAGGCTCTGACTTGAAAAGTGGTTCATATGTTAATGTTTTAGCTCATTTCATTCCCTTGTATGAATACAGATGTCATAAATCCTTCAAGCATTTTTGTCGGTCATTATTAAGGGTTTAAATGAACTGAGTCGAATCGAGTATTGAGTTGCTTATATTTGGTTCACAAAATTTATCGAGTATAAAATAATGATTGGTTGAGACTCATTTAGCTACCGAGTCGAACACGATCTCGAATCGAGTCCGAACAGTTTGAATTTTTCAAACGAATATGATCCAAGTATCAATAAAAAATTACAATTTGAAGAGACTCGAGTAATTTATCGGAAACACAGGAACCCAAAATAACTGTAAATCTGTTTGTTATTGAAATATAGTGTTTCTATACAAACGGAAAGAATGCCCCGATGGGCGTAAATTTCTCTACAAAAGATGCAAAATGAATATATGTTATTGTACTTGTTAACGCCTGATTTTGTACACTTGACGAAATCACCCAAAAGGCAGGCTAAAACAGCGCCAACGGTTGATTGTGTATTGTTGTGAAATCAACCTCACGAAAATACAATCATATAAACATAAATAAAGAGATAAAGTATGAACACGGGATTTACGTGGAAACTCAATTGAAAAAAAACCACGGGTTGTATGTTGTAATCTCATGTATCGTGTTTTTCAAACCCTAGCTTATTGCTGTATTTATAGATCCCAAACCCAACTAGGAGAAGACACCTTAAAACACAATCCTATTTTAATAAGGACTCTTCCACGGTCACATATTGGCCATCACCAGATCCGGACCATTTAATAGATTGGGCTGCCCAATGACTAAACCCAAATAATCACATCCCAACATTGCCCCCAGTCTCTTATTTTAAGTTAAGATTGCCCCCAGTCTCTTATTATTTATAAGTAACTTAAAATAAGAGAGTACAAAAATTCTCCTCGGAATTTCCATCCATCCTCGGGATTTCCACCCTTTCGGGAGAACAAAGCCTTCCTAAAAGCCTATTAAGAATCAATTGTGTCTTCATATAGGCCCCATCGATATTCTTGCTCTGGATCATGTTGAATTGAATTTTGTTGGTAAAAGTTTGTCCAGTTTGGCAGATTCCTCTCCATGATTCTGGAACAGGTCCCATTCCTTCATCATTGTAGCTCCTTGACTCTGGCCACAAACCACTTTTATCACACTATCCTGTATGCATTCACTCAATACACTGCACCGAATCTTGGATGAAGTTTTGCGGACTTCGTTCGGATCAGCACCAATAAGTGACGTGGCCACAAAAAGGCCTTCTATAGTGGGTTCACCTTCCAAGTTGAATTCTTTCTTGATGTATAGAACAGATCCAGCAATCGTGGCGTTGTCCCATGTACTGCCTGCTTGTTTAGCTTTCATAGTCAATGTGGATAACAATCAATTAGCTTTACAGATAGCATGACTAGATAATAAGAAAATATAGGTGACATAATAACGAATATATACATTATTAATCACATTAGATCAAGCAATAAACATGAAAACTCAATCCAATATTGCGGACTACGTGAATATATTTTGATATAATAAAAGAAAGCAGCATAGCTTCATCCCCAATAAAGGTAACATGCAATTACGAAATCAATCCTTTTCCCAAGTCAGGTTTGACAATTTGCTGACTAATCTTATGCATATATTCCACGCATGCATAATTGATGAAGTAGTATTTAAATTGAAAACAGAGCACTGCAACGACTTAGCTTTGAATTTCCAGAGACTGTGCTCGGAGTACCCTGATGATTTTTGAAGGGTTTATTCGATGATTTTAATTCGACACTAGAACAAGTGTCTTCGTTTCCCACATACGTCCGGCGAAATCACCAAAAAAGACGGGTCAAAACAACGCCAACATAAACACAAATAAAGGAATATAAAGTATGAACACAAAATTTACGTGGGTCCCAATTGTGAAAAAACCACGGGAAGAGAGAGAAATCCACTATAATAATATTGGGAGTACAAGTTGTGTATTTGTATTATACCTCTTGTGCCGTGTCAAACCCTAGCTTGTAGCCGTATATATCTTCCACTCGAATCCAACTAGGAGAAGGACTCCTTATCCCTCCAAATAAAGAAACACAATCCTATTTTAATAAGGACTCTCCCACTGTCACAATAAATACATATGGGTCGGACTATTTAAATAGATTGGGCTACACCATGACCAGGCCCAAATAATCACATCCCTCCGAATAAGAAAACACAATCCTATTTTAATAAGGACTCTCCCACTGTCACAATAAACACATATGGGTCGGACCATTTAAATAGATTGGACTACACCATGACCAGACCCAAATAATCGCATCCCAACATTGCCCCCGTCTCTTATTTATAAGGAACTTATAAATAGGAGACTACAAAAAGTCCACTGTGACGCCCCCAGAATAGGTCCATTCAACCCAACCCATTCTGAGTCGCCAAATACATGGTACAGAATTCAAATACAAACTTTATATCATACGGTCGTGCAAAATACGACCACACAACTGTGAGTCTCAATACAAATATGTAGAAAATATTAAGATTCAAACTAAGTCCTCATTACAATTATTATCACATTATTTATCAGAAATAGTGAGGACTACTACTGCTCTAACTCGGACCATCACTCTGTCCCCCGACTAGTCCCCCCCAACATTCTCATTTCCTGAAGAGGACAACAGATGAAAAGGGTGAGCTCAACTAGCCCAGTAAAGAATATTATGACTAAGATAATGAAAAATAAATTATCGTTAGCCTTCAACAGTTCAGATAAAATATTATTGATAACATGTTTTAGATCAATATTCGCAGCGGAAATAACCGTTCATCATCAATATTTTATCCCTGTAACATCAATCAATATCCATCTCATCAAATATTCATCTTTGCACTACAGGCCAAAGATATTCATTTGTATCATCAGTGGTCATGTTCATCTCAACACCTGTCATCTTTGCACTACGGCCAAAGATATTCATCAGGTAATCATTCATCTTTGCTCTACAGGCCAAAGATATTCAGTTACATCACCTTTTAGGACTGAGGATGATGAAAAAAACATTTAAAAAAAACGAATCCAGAGAGATAAAAGACAAAGACTAAGGATTCGTATTTTAATATATCTAATTCAAAAATACCTCGTAATAATCAATTATGGAGCAAAATTCAAGAATAAAGCTCAAAACTTGGATACAATCAAAGATAGTAACCTTAACAAGCAATTTGGACAAATAGAAGAAAATTTAATTTTTCCATGAATAGTGTCGTATACGTGAATAGTGCCGTATATGTGAATAGTAACCCCGACGGAAAAAAAATAAGAATTTTAACATAAAATCCATGACAATATTTCTGTATAATGATATTGAAAAGAATAATATCATTTACGAAAGAAAATAACATCTCCTACCTCAAAATAATAGTACTTCTGGCTGGAATATCGGATATAATTTCGAAAGAAACTTGCACTGAATGCTAATACTCAAAGTATTAAAATACTCACAAAAATACGCTCGATATTATAGAGAGAGAAAACTTCTGATTTCTGGTGTGATTTTCAATTCTAACCTAAGCACCCTATTTATAGGAAAAGCTTAGGATGCCAAAGGAGACTAAAATAATAAAATAATATTATTTTATTTTTTTTTCTTCCGCCGCCTGGCTGCTGCCCAAAAATTCTGATTTTTCAACAAACCAACAAAAGTGGGTCCCACCCTTTATTAAAAAATATTTATTTTTCAAAACTTCAATAATTCATAACAAATAGCCCCTTCGTCAGAAAAATACAAATTCTATGTCCTTTCATAGGAAATTTAATTCTCTACAACTTTGCAGAAGGAAGTTTAAATTATCCGAAATCCAAAAACAGATGATTTCTCACACCAAAATATTGATAAAAACTCATCAACACTAATTCCTTCTTTAATAACCACAAAATAAATATTTCCTTATCATATAAATCAATAATTAATTATTCACAAATAATATTATAGAACTACAATATTAACAACCAGGTCGTTCCCAGGACAGAGGGGGCCTTCCGATAAGGACTTCTCCTTACTGGCGCGCAATTAAATAACCCCTCCTAGACAGAACTTCCTTAGACATTGTCAATAATGCTATCTAATAATATTATTCAAATAATATGAATTATTGAGTTGATAACGTGAAATACTGTGCAACGACAATTATTGAATCAATACTACAAAATATCAACTGTAGCCATTATTGAATCAATCATAAAAAAATAGCAACGTAGCAATTATTGAGTCAATAAAATATCAATGCAGCAATTATTGAGTCAATAATATAAAATATCAACGTAGCAATTATTGAGTCAATAATATAAAATATTGAACAGTAAATACTGTAACAATAATTGAGTAGGTTCCTTCTCACGTAAGACTCAATAATTCGAAATACTGTGCAATACCGTGTGCTACTGCGCACCACCGCGTACTGTATTTTAACCACCGGGTATTTCAACAGTACTAACGGTAACAACTACGCCGTTATCTTGTAAAAAAGTTATTTCTGTCGCTTTCTATATCCGACAGTTATTCCGTTGTGGGGGCCCACAAATAGCTGCGTCGTCGTACGAATATTCTCCGACAACAAGAATATTCCACGACCAAACGAATATTCCCCGACAACAAGAATATTTTATAACCACTTGCTCATTTTAAAAATATTTGCACATTTCACCCATAACTTTCATATTTATCAAATCAACACCTTACTGTTTCGAAATAATATATAAAGAAAATTAAATCTTTATTCATAAAAGTTGGGGTCTTACATCCACTATACCGTCCAACTGTCATGTTGGCAAAATTACTGAACTGTTCCTCCCGAATGATGCTTATTTCAAAGGATTTCTGTCCTCGGTTGTATTATGGATACTATCAGATGCTTCAACATAGTTTTTGCCAGAAGAAAACATGCAGCAACTTGATGCTAAATGTTGAACACCAAAAGTTTCACAGCTCTTTTCACAAGGCCCTGTTAGTTGATGCTGTTGGGACTCTTGTTATTCCTTCTCAGCCCATGGCCTAGATTTACAGACAGATTGGCGAGAAGTATGGGGTGGAATACTCTGAGGATATAAATCCCCAGGATAGAAATCACATCCTTTGAATAAGCATCATTCGGGAGGAACAGTTCAGTAGTTTTACCAACATGACAGTTGGAGGGTATAGTGGACTTTTTGTATAGTCTCCTATTTATAAGTTCTTTATAAATAAGAGACTGGGGGCAATGTTGGGATGTGATTATTTGGGCCTGGTCATGGTGTAGCCCAATCTATTTAAATGGTTCGACCCATATGTATTTATTGTGTCAGTGGGAGAGTCCTTATTAAAATAGGATTGTGTTTTCTTATTTGTAGGGATAAAGAGTCATTCTCTTAGTTAGATTCGGGTGGAGGTGACTTCTATAAATACGGCTACAAGCTAGGATTTGAGGGGACCCGAGATTACATACAATAGGAGATACAATACACCATATGTACTCCCAATATTATTATAGTGGATTTCTCTCTTCTCGTGATTTTTTTCCAATTGAGTTTTCACGTAAATTCTTGTATTCATACTTTTATCTCTCTTTATTTATTTATGTTTGGATAAGTGTATTTTGTGAGATTGATTTCACAACGATACAATCAACAGTTGGTGCTGTTTTGGCCTGCCTTTTTAGATGATTTCGTCAGACGTACAAAATCAGGCGTTAACATTTTTGTTTCACAGTAAAGCTTGCAACCATATAGTTACCCAAAGTAAATTGAAATATTAATTAATCACACAGCCACAAATTAAGTGTAGTGTATAAATTAATTGTGAGTTGGTTGTGCTCTTTTTTCCAAAGTTGGGTTCATTAGGGTACGTACTTGATGCTCTATTAGCTATGCATTTATTTTAGGATGGGAGTGACCGACCTAGCTAATTAGCTATAGCTATTGGTATTGGAAATTATGGGGTTAGTTAATGGTCCAGAGTATGTACATGAAACCTTTGCAGCAATAACTGATTGAGCTATCTCTATCACAAGTTACGTACGTTATATATGCATGCATGCATGGTCCCAGGTCCCCCATGCATGTATAGGACTGGTTAATTCTGATGAATATATATATATACACATATATAATTAATGAATAATAGTATGGAGGTTTAACGTTGATGGTTGTTCCAGATTAAAGGAAGTAATCAACAATTATATTGACACCCGTGTGTATATATATATATATGGTTGCAATAGGACGTCAGTTTCTCAGGAGATCATGTCAACCAAAGTATGAGGCATTAATTCTCACCAAGGATAAGATCATATCATCAAAGATCAGATCATTAGTTGACTATTTCAGTTCGCCCACTTTATTGGAATGTCAGATTTTTTTTCTTCTTATTTTTTCATTTTTTTTATTAAAAAAAAACTCGAAGAAAATGGGGAAATCCAAGATTTGCAGGCACTCTCTCAGTAGAGCAGAGGTGGGGAGGGAGAGAAAAGCTTCAGAAGAGGATGGAGAAATGAATTTGGAGGATAGGGGCCCACCAATGGTACGGCTGACAAAACCAAGGCCCAAATATGAGAATTTTGGCAAAGGAATTCGACATGTAAATATATAATGCTACTTACTGTTGAGATTAGATTCTGCCTGAAGATCTTGCATAGAGACGGAGAGTTGTCATCATATAGCTACATAAAAATAAGTAGGAGATGATGGGGTGGGCGAGTTGGGTGGGTGGGTGGGTGGTAGGTGGGTATGGTCAGTAGACTTTAGTAGAAGAGATTGATTTTACCAACCCACTATTGTTCATTTTACTTTTAGCAATTATATTTTTTCGATCAATAAAGGGGGGAAAAAAGAGGGAAGAGAAGCAATCTTTTAATATAAACATAAATATTGGATGTAATCTAGTATCTACTTGTCCATTGATGTTTAGATGATTAGTTTTTATATATGTTAGTTGCCCCAGCATCCATTAGTTTTTTTTTAAAAAAGTTGCTGCATTATTGACCCATTTAATTTAATCGATGTTGTCTACTAAACGATACATATTTGTTCGCTATATTTAACTGTTCAAAAAATGAAAGAAAAACATTACTTTTGAGAAAAAAGATGGCTTGTAAGAGTTATTTGATTATGAAAATGTACGTAGAAGGACGGATGGAGTATTAACAACCCTTTTTGATACAATGTCATCTCTAGGTTTTAAAATGACCAAATCAATAGCAAAAAATTAAACAAGGACATTATTATATATAATTAGGATCGATGAAGTAATCCTATTAACATACATTTTCTATATTACTACTATACAAATTATAACATCGAGAGTCTGAGTAGATTTGTATGAGCAGATTCACAGAAACCAGAGAGAATGGTGGATGGGGATCCGGTTAACATTAAATTAACTTTATGGTAAGTTGGTCAATTAACCAATACAATACTGACATGCAGAGAGAGATCACTTCACTATCTGCGTGTCGACACTGTATTATTCAATTGACCAAAGTTAACTTCACACTAACCGCTCTCGATGGGAGTAGTAGAAGCAAAGATAGTATAGTATAGTGGTTTTCTTGTTTTTACTTTCGGTGGTGGTATGATTACTGATTACAAAGGTGAGAATAGAGCTTAACTTATACGAGGACAGCCCATGGGGCATTAATAGCTGCACGGGTGGCAAAGAGATTCACAATCTACTTAAAATATAAATAATGACATTAAATTAAACTTCGTGCTATATTAGTGGTAGTTGTACTTGTACTGATAATAAAAACTTTATGTAATTTATATTTTTTTTAAAAATGTATTTTTAATTTTAAAATAAAAAAAAGTAGTAAGTGGTTCAGATAATCGGGCCAGTACTATCGTGACTGAGTGACAAAGAATTGTCAATGGCAATGCACCAAAGTAAGTGTGGGATGTTTGTGAAGTGGGAAACAGAAGATCAAACAGTTAGCTTTGCCGACACAACAATGCCAATTGCCAAATTAAGTCGTATGCTAAGAAAGTCTAAGGTTGTATCGTTCGGTTCTCGACTAGTCATATGTAGTATTATTTATTATAGCATTCATGTACATGTATAAAACACCTTCACACATTTTTTTATTTTTTTTTCTTGGGGCAATGCCTAAATATACATGTATAATCCATCCGGTTAACATGAAGTGAATTTCATAATAAATTCGCTTCATACTCAATACAGTGCTGACACCTTCACACGCCTTCATTTATTTTTTTATTTTCTTGGGGCAAGCATATACATTAGGTAGTTAATAGTAGGGAAATGATATTTCCACATGTAATTTTAATATTTTCACATGTACTCTCACATAAAGGTGGAACTCACACTACTCTCACATCTCTTGTAAGAGAAGATCATGCAAAAATATCAAAATTACACGTGAAAATAGTGTTACCCTTAATAGGAAGATTATGTTTCCTGGTCAAAAAAGAACTACAAAATAACCTATAAACTTTGAACTTGTTTTTGACAAAATGATTTTAAAATGACTTATAAGTCATTTTAAGTAGGGACTTAGAATAAAAGTGTTTGGGCATCATTTTGACTTATAAGTTAAAAATTAAGTTAATATAAAATGTGAATGTGTTTGACTAAAATGACTTAAAAGTTAAAATAGGATTACATTTGGTTGAACCTACAATAGTAAATCTAACAAGTATTGTAAATCTGAATCCAGATTAATCCATTTGCTAACTCCTTGATGACAAATAATACTAAATATGGAACCAATATGCAAACCTTAAAAAAGAAGGTTTCATAAGTAAAAGGCTGCTCCAAATCAACCAGGCACCTGAATGGCCTCCATTGTAGATGGCATCCAATGGTTAGTGGCTCTGCAACTTGGAGGGGTCCTCAGATTCAGGTAATGGAGGGTGACCACACAAATCTAAAGGTAATGGAGGGTGACCACACAAATCTAAAGAGCATCCTCAGATAAACAGGGTATGTATTGGGCAGAGGAAACCATAGACGATCCTACTGGCTCGCCCTTGCATTTTTATATCAGGCTTAAATCTACCTTGTGACCCATTCAATTCAACCTCCATTTCACCTCCTATTGCACCTGAAAAGAGAGAGAAAGAAAGGTTAATATCATGACAGCATCCAAATACTGCAACAAACACAAAACACATAGAAGACAATTTTAAAATCTTTTGAACATAATTCTTTTCAACACCTAAGATGTCGAGCTCTTGAATTTTGGACAAAATTCAATGAAAAATATTCGTACTAAAGAACCATCGAAACTCCTAACCTTGTATGCAGATACAAGTGGCACAAGCATTCCAGACATGTTAAAAAAAAAAGAACTAATTCAGATGCTTTCTTTCTAAAAAAATCCAGATACAATGACAAAGTTACATATTATCAAACATGGAACAAGAATCTCAGTATGACGTGCTTGATAAAGCAAGACCCTGTGCTTGAAAGACCAAAATCAAACAGTTGATCTCAAGCCCCATGCCACAAACAACTACCAAATATAGAATTCCACATATTTGAGTCAGACAACAAAAAGAGTATCTAAAGTAAAAAAACGATGGATACAGTTTGACAATATGATATTTTTAATCTGTCATATCACCTTTACCTCGAAAGTGCAAATGAGTAACTTGTCCCTACAGAACTTTATGAACACCATGTGCCAGGTTAACATCCAGCTGCCAAATAGCTCATAATATTTCACATAATGCAAGTACATTCTCAAGCATCTCTCAGACCCACCTTCGCTCCCCAGCAATTCTCTCCGGCTTAATCTCTAGATATGTGTGTGGCTTTTAATTGACACCAACTCCATCCCCTTATTCTATCAACCCTACCACTCTCCCAAATATACAATTCCCCCACTGTGCCACATCATGACAAGTAGTCTAGATGTTAATGAAGTATACCAAATAATTTACAATAGATTAATATCATTTGGCTTACAAATAACAAACTACAAAATGGACAGATACTGCATTTAAACTCTTAAAAAAGTGTCATATTTAAGCTTTACATCTGGTGTCAATTGTTGATATGCCTGAAAAACTCGCAAACACTCACTTTCTAAAGTGATCAAGACGACTCTTTTTGGGTGTCCTCTTTTCGTTGAGATTCAGAATCTTCCTTCTTCTCCATGACTTCTTTGATACCTTCCTGATACCCTTCAATAAAGCTCTTGAGACCATCTCTATAAGCTGAAGCTCTTGTCATGTACACCCGCTGCAAAGCTGGCCTAAGTGTCTCCATTCCACCTCTGGCAGCCACAGCTATAAATTTTATTTGCAGTTGAATAGTGAAAAATATCAGGATACCACTGAAAGTTTCTACCATATTCTAAACCAAAACAAAGACAATATTTTGCAAGAAGAAATTAGAGGGAGGTAATTTTTTTAATAAGGCAGCTGTAACAAAAGCATCTAAATCATAATATCAACAGTAGTATATTGATTTTCATCCAAAAAACATGATTTTTCATCATAATCTTAACAGTGCTGAATTTGGTATTCACTTAGACTCCTATAACTAAAGCAGTAACACCCCTCTCGTAGCAGAAAAGTAAAACATTAACCTAGATTACACCTCTCGTAGCAGAAAAGTAAAACATTAACCTAGATTACAGGAAGGCAATTCCCACAATTATAACATGGTCTACCTAATTAATCTTATCTTATTAGTGCATCTATGCTCTCCACATCATTGTAAGATGTTTAGATCAAATTTTCAGATCCAGAACTACTCTAGGAAAAAGCAGAAGGCGATTCCCACTATTGTGACTAACAAGGCCTACCTAATTAATCTTTTCCCATCAGATGTTCTCGGTTTCAGTTTGTAAGATCATAAATTAAATATCCAAATCCAAATCTACTCTAGAAATTTCAATTACTAAAGTAATTAAACATTTAAAAATTTCTGCACATGCTCATAGACTTAGCAACTCTTTCACAATTTCTATCATATTTTTTGGTTCTTCAACTCTTCCAATGCACAAGCTTTCCAAAGTTGAAGCGAAGATGAGTTGGAATATTAACTTGACATACATTGTTGGGGTCTCTCTAATATCTTAAACTTTTAGATCAGTTGATAACTTAACATGGTATCAAAGCTCTGGTAGTGTAAGTTGTGCAATGTCTTGACTCACGAGTTTAAACAATCCCACCACATGTTGTCCTTTATATTGATATTGATTATGCATATGCTTTTAATTTGTTTCTCCGCGTATGCACGTGAGGGAAGTGTTAGCTTGATATACAGTTTTGGGCATCTGTCTAATAGTTTAGGCTTTTAAGATGATTTGGTAACTTAACAGGGACACAAGGAAAATAGTAACACAACATGCACAGGCATAGATGCTAATGTATACTATCAAACTCTATTGTTTCACATGTCAATTTCCTCAGTTCGTAAGAGGTTTCTTTCCAAGCATTTTTATACGTCTTATTTGCAATATAATTCTTAAATATTTGAAACACAAAAAATTATTCACATTCTCACATATTCAGAATGGTAAACAAACTAACATAGTTATATCATTTTATAGCAATAACACGTTACTAAATTTCAATATAGCTGTCAATTTCATCATATGACATAATGACAATACTTCATAGTTTATACTACTTTTTTGGTGATAAACTACTTCATATTTTATACCATTGACTAAAGGGCATGCAATAGTATTTCTTACCCAGATCCTCCAAAGTTGAAGGTTCTTTCTGTTTGGTTGCAACATTGGGCTCATCTTCACTCCACTCGTTCTTCTTATAATCATTTGGGCGAAGATCAGGACCAATATCCCTTACCCAGCTTGCAAAATAAAGCCTAGTTGCTTCCTTTAACACCTGAAAGACAATTATAGAAATCGATTTTTATCAGTAAGTGCATGTCATGCTCATCCAATCCACATGACACAATACTACTGACAAACACTTCCATCAAATTATAAGAGACAATAATCACATCAGAACATCAAATGAATTAGTAGATGAACCATGACACAGGGACCAAAATTCTTGCCAGAAAAGTTGCTTGAATTTGGTTGAAGCATTCTCTGAATCAACTCTAAAATAAAAAATGCTTCTTGAACTAACAAAAAAAATCAGGCCACTAAATTCAATAGAAACTGTATTAAACTAGACGCTAAAAGGAACATTTTACATGTTCAAATTAAATACAAAAAGACGAGTAATATAACAAGGACTAAATATTTAGCAAATACCACATTAATTCAATCTCTTCAACATAATATTTAACTATATCAATCATTAAGAAGTGCCCTAAAAAAGAAAAATGAACACTCACAAGGTATCGCTCTTTCCAAGTTAATTTCCGGCGCTTCTTTATATGAGGTGGGTCAGGCAAAGAGGAAGGATATACAATTTCTTTCAGATCATATCGGATATAATCGGAAACTTTTCTCAAGACAACCTTCAACTTCATTCTTTCCTACAAGCAACCAAATATAATGTGAATTTAAAAATAAAAGGGTATATTGAGAAGAATGTTTCTTTACATTTTGCACAACTAGCAACAACGCCAAACCCAAGGTATTATGTGTACATCATACATATATCTTTGAGAAAACCCAAGTTTCTGTGTGAACACTATGTATCCCTCTTTGAGGAAATTTATCAAATATATAAGCGGCATTCAAACTGAACACATAATAAATATGTAAGAACCCAGACCAATTTCAAGATATGCTCACTAATTTTCTTAAAGTGTTTGTCAGTAGTATTGTATCATGTGGACTGGATGAGCATGACATGCACTTACTGATAAAAATCGATTTCTATAATTGTCCTTCAGGTGTTAAAGGAAGCAACTAGGCTTTATTTTGCAAGCTAGGTAAGAGATATTGGTCCTGATCTTCGCCCAAATGATTATAAGAAGAACGAGTGGAGTGAAGATGAGCCCAATGTTGCAACCAAACAGAAAGAACCTTCAACTTTGGAGGATCTGGATAAAAAATACTAATGCATGCCCTTTAGTCAATGGTATAAAATATGAAGTAGTTTATCACCAAAAAAGTAGTATAAACTATTTAGTATTATCATTATGCCATATGATGAAATTGACAGCTATATTGAAATTTAGTAACGTGTTATTGCTATAAAATGATATAACTATGTTAGTTTGTTTACCATTCTGAGTATGTGAGAATGTGAATAATTTTTTGTAACATATCAAATTACAACAAGAAGTGAACAAGATCAAGTTAAAATGGATAATTTTATTATAGTTGTAATTTTTTGAACTTATATCAACTTCAAATTATATAAATGATGATACATATATAATATTTAGTTTAATTCAATATAATTCTTAAATTTATATTTAGTTTTTTAAGTTTTAATATTGAAATGAATTATTGAAATTTTAAATTTTATTATTTAATAACAATCTTGTTTATGAATAAAACTAATACGTTAAAAGATATGTTTGAACTTTCAACAATTGCATATTTGTGTTTGAACTTTGACATTGACAATATGGACATGTGTTTGAACTTTAAGTAAAGACCTTTATTATCTTTATTATAGATTGTTTTGCTTTATATTATTATTTTGTTTGAATACATGTAAGATAAAATATTAAATTTGATTTAAAATAAAAAAATTCCGCCTAGGCCCCCTAGGCGTTAGACCACCCCTCGCCGCCCGTCTTCCGCCTAGCGCCTTTTAGAACCTTGCTTTTGCCCCCACCAAGCCAAGGTAGATGAATTGAAAATAACAGCATTCGCTAGACTTAGGACCTGTTCGGCAACTACTTATAAGTTGGTCAAACCAACTTATAAGTAGTTTTTTACTATTTGAGTGTTCGGGAACGACTTATTTTTTGACTTATAAGTCAAAAAAAATAACAATTTCTAACTTAAAATAAAATGACTTATAAGTCATTCTTAATAAGTTATTTTGACCAAATATAATGACTATTTTACCCTTTCTCTATCTTGACAAATTACATATTGTACCCCCTCTCTCTCTCTCCCTCCCTCTCAAACAACCTCTGTTTCATATTGTACACCTCTGTTTTATTATTATTATTGTTGTTGTTGTTGTTATTATTATTATTATTATTATTGTTATTATTATTATTGTTATTATTATTATTATAATAATTATTATAATTATTACTACTATTATATTATTAGTATTAGTAGTAGTAGATTAGTATTATTATTATTATTGTTATTATTATTATTATTATAGTTATTATTATTATTATTATTATTACTACTACTACTATTATAATTTTTTTTTATATTATTATTAGTATTATAATTTATTATTATTATTATTATAGTACAGCCTTTTTTATTTATATTAAACTCCTTCCATTTTAAAATTAAATATACATTTTAAATATGAACATTTTTAAAAAATTACTTCTTTCCAAAGTAACCTTAAATAAGTTGTTTATCAATAAGCTGTTTTAGACAATAAGTTGTTTACTAATAAGCTTTTTAAATAAGTTATTTATCAATAAGTTGTTTAAATAATAAGTTTTTTAGCAATAATAAGCCGTTTACCAATAATAAGTTATTACTAATAAGCTGATTAAATAAGTCATTTACCAATAAACTGTTTAAATAATAATGTGTTTAGCAATAAGGTTTTTAAATAAGTTGGTTACCAATAAGCTGTTTAAACAATAAGTTGTTTACCAATAAGCTATTTAAATAAGTTGTTACCAATAAGCTGTTTATCAATAATAAGTTAGTTACCAATAAGCTGTTTATCAATAAAGTTTTTAAATAAGTTGGTTACCAATAAGCTGTTTAAACAATAAATTATTTACCAATAAGCTGTTTAAATAAGTTCGGTTACCAATAAGTTGATTAAATAAGTTATTTACTAATAAGCTGTTTAAATAAGTTGTTACCAATAAGCTGATTAAATAAGTTATTTACCAACACGTTGTTTAAATAATAAGTTGTTTAATAATAAGGTTTTTAAATAAGTTGGTTACCAATAAGATGTTTGAACAATAAGTTGTTTATCAATAAACTGTTTAAATAAGTTGTTACCAATAAGCTGTTTATTAATAATAAGTTGTTTACCAACAAGCTGTTTAAATAAGTTGTTACCAATAAGTTGTTTACCAATGTATCCTTTTATAATGTCCTTTTTAGTAATCTTTATATTTTATTTTAACTTATAAGTCATTATCAGCCGAACACCTTCATAACTTGTTTTAACTTAATTTTTGACTTATAAGTCATTATCAGCCGAACACTTTTACTTATAAGTCACAACTTATAAGTCAACTTATATTTTAACTTATAAGTCACTTTAAAATAAGTCACTCCCGAACAGACCCTAAGTCACTGGACATAAAACACCCAAACTCCTCAAGGTGACAATGGGCTTAAAAGGAGGCAAAGAGGGTCCTTCCTTTAAAATTGAGTGGCATCATTCTACAACACTTTAGACTCCAAAGTCGGAAAAGAATTCTTCCAAGATCATTTTTTTGTAAGAAATAATAGGCCGCTAAATAATCTAACAGCACTGTCACCAAACTTAAATTATTTGCGCAATAAAGCCAAGTGGAGCTTCAAGGACCTCATTTTACATGTAAGAAATAAGATTTGAGATTTTTCTTATTAGATCACTTTTAACACATTGCTCTCATGGGAGACCAAATTAGAAGATATTCATTTAACATTTTCAAGGCAGTTGCAATTTCATGAAATTGGCATAACATTCATTTATACCTAAATATCTAACAATCACACACGCAGAACCCTTTCGTTATGGACGAATTAAATGAAACAATAGCATATAAAAGAAGTAATAACTATATATGAAAATATATGTATTCTTAAAGATGCAACTATAGAGAGAGAAAGATGAGTACCATTTTTACCGGTTCATGATGACAGAGGAGATGACTCTTCTTCCGCTTCTCAGGCTTGAACGACGGTACTGGCTGGGTAAGAAGAGAAATGCGGTGATATGTTTGATATAACATCCTATTTATAGGTAGGGTTTTGAGTGTGAATCACTATTGAAATACCGAATGTACCCTCCTCATTGCAATTTTTAAAAATTAAAATAATACTCCATATATAACTCTCTTTTTTACTTAATTTTTTGAAATATCTAAAATTTAAAAACTAAAATATATACTTGCAGTTAGATGGATTAGAAATTTGGATTATAGTAAAAAATAAATAAATAAAAGCACTTGAAATATCTAAATTTGACAATTAGATTTAAAATTGACAAATAAAACACTAGTTTTAAAAAATCTAAATTTATTTTTTGAGAATCTTAAATTTGGCTGTTTACTTGGGTAAAGATTTTGTTTTGTAAAATAGTTAACTTTAATTTCCCCACTGTTGAGGGCAAATTTTGTACGCCTCTCTTCATAATGAGAGCAGATCCTCTATCCCCAAATTTCTTGTCCTCTTGTGTCCCATCACTTAAATGTTGACACTTGTCTTTTTTTTAAATTTTATAGTTAATTAGTGTTAAGTAAGAGAATATGTGTCAACATTTAAGTGGTGGGACACAAGGGGACAGGAAATTTAGGGACAGAGGATCTGCTATCCTTCATAATACCCATCAAACGTTGTTTTATTTGACTGACAACCATTCTGGGTTTCTTTTTTTTTTCAACTTATTGGGAAATAGTAAATCAAAATGTGGCAGATAATAATGTTATAAAGTAGAATTACAATGAAAAATCGAAACAAATGCTTTAGCAATCAAAGTTTTATATCCAGTCTTCCACCATACACTTTTTTTCTGTTGCAATTATTCAGCAAGAAAAACAGAATTCCTAGTATTTCAATTAGAACCCCGAAGCCAACTCGAACTCGAAATCGAACTCGAACTCAGAGCATAATAATAATAATAATAATAATAGATAGATATATGATAGAATCATGATGTTCAAACCAGGGTGGCAACATGGGGTGTGGCAATATCTACAAGTCCCTTGGGATTGTCCACATGAACCCAATGGCCAGACTTGGGAAGAACATGAACTGAAACCTTTCCCCCAGCTCCATCAACTAATTTCTTGCTGGCAATGGCAAGGCTTTCAAGCCACTGAACAGTATCGGCGTCCCACCTGTCACTATTCTCTTCTCGCACAATTGCTATCTCCATCCCTTTAGGTGTTTGCTCCAGAATAGGCCAACAATCTGTCTCCCTGGCAAATTTCAGGCACAAACATCAGATAACTGCACATATTATGAGTCAATCCTGCTGTATGTTGAATTTGAAGTGTACCTGTAAGAATTGAACATCTGAACAGCACCTTCAAGATTAAAAGCCCAGGTCTCACCTTCTTCTGATTTCTTAAGGTTGCTGCCTACCAATCAGACAATGACTTCGAAAATCCAAGATTCATCATGTGATTGACTAACCATCTACAGCCACAAACAAAATTTAATGCATGCAAGAAATGACATACTAATATAGTCATACGATTAAACCACAGCCTTTTCCCATATAAAAGATATTGCATGGAAGGCTTGACAGAATCCTCATTAAGTTCAAACATTGCAGAGTTAGACATGGGCAAAAACTCCCAGCAGACCACATATTCATTTTTAATTTCACAGTACTAACTAAATCATGTAGCTAGCATAGATTGTCATATATCAGGAAGGTGCTGCCGTCAGCAAATGTAATATTAGCCTCTAATATGGCACCAATTGATGCCCAAATGGTTTGGTCAACTTCCAAAAACCTCCTGAACTAGATTCAGTTTTCTCCAGCTAGTTAAATGAAATTCTGATTGTAGAAAGAGCTATACAGAGTTATCCATGGAACTTCCATAACTTGCTTAAATATGGTTACACCTTCTTTGACCTGTTATGGCGTCACAGGTCCTAAACTGCCTAAATGCCAATGATTACCAGTCATCCAACAAGCCAGAGCATAAATTTTCAAGACTAATGCTAATCCAAGAGCTTTATTAAAGTAGTTACCAAAACACAACAAGAATAGAGATTTATCTTTTTTTTCTTCAGGTTAACAACGCAACCTAAAATATATAGACCCAGCTCAATGACGATAATTTGATGATAACAGTCATAATACCTAATATTCTTGTCATCCAATGTTCTTTTGATGTAGTTGGCTAAAAAAGAATTTGACATGCATGTAACAAGCAATCCACAAACATAACGGCGGTGAGGATTTAGTTCATGACTTCATAGTTGCCACAGTGGCAGTTGACCGCCAGAACGACTAGGCGCAGTCCATGACGTCCGTATGGCTACATGTCGTTAACAATGTGAAGTTTATACATTTGTTTATTTTATTTAAAAAGTATATTGAACAATACAATTTTATATACATTAAAACTCAAAACATCGTAACTAACATTAGGGAATACAACTAAAAACACAATTATATGAATACGTTGCAAATTCAAAAATAAAACAATTGACATTGAAAACTAGTAGAACAAGTCATATAAAAATATCAATTTCCAAAAAATAATGGCTACCTCTTAAAATTATGCTTATCCTTAAACCATTTCATTAATCTTCAAAAGTAATAATTATAACGATATAATATTAATAAATTTGACAAAAGATAAAAGAGATAAATATTCTTAAAAAGTTATTATATCTGTTCTAAAATTAGAAATATATTTTAACTTTCTAAATCTTAAAACTTGAAATTGATATAATTTCGTAAAAATTTTGAAAATAATAAAAATAATAATTAATAATACTTCATAGTTAGTTTACGATTGTTATACTTGTTTGTATTAAAATGAAATAATTTCATACTAATTTTGAATTTTATAATTTTACGAATTTATTTTAAAATGTTAAAATGTATTTCTAATTGTACAGTACTATTTCTATCATAACAATAATTTTATAATTCAACATTTTCACAAAATATTACTCCATCTACCAATCTTATATATTATTCATGATAACATAACGTTGTGAAAATCTCAAATTATTTATAAATCTTATTTTTTTATTAAAGTGAACGCAATCTCATAAAACTATTAGATTTTCTTGTGTTGTGAAAATATCGATTTCAATTTCCCATTGTTAATTATAAACTATTAGATGGTATTATGGTCGTACCCACCGACGGCAAAGCAACTGGCGGTGACAGTGGCCTGCTTCGTCACCGGCGCAACCCTATTCGCCGTCGGAGTTCAACAATCTTTCGCCAACATAGCCCCTCAACAAGCTCGAACCAAAGCTCGTAAAGACTTCGTTAAAGACCGCCTTCGAAAGCTCCTCCAAGATTAGACACACTTTTTATGCTATATTTTCCAGTCCTTCAACCTTTTTCTCGATCATATTTTAGGTATGCACTCATGTATGTTATCCACCTCTCTTATGATTGTGTGATAAAGTAGTACAAAGTAACATTTTAGGGTTTTGTATCAACATCTTCTAGGGTTTTGTTTGAGTATTTTTCTACAGTTAGTGTTCACATACCGTTTATTATTGTTTAATGGAATTTGTTTATCTCAGAGGTTTAATTTTCACTCCTAATTCCATCAATTTGATTTCCCAAATGATTAGAAAATTTGAAAAGGTGATAGTTACGAATTCCCTTTTGTTGCACATGTAGTTGCTAATATGCTGCCGGGTAAGAAATAGGTGCTTGAGTCATATTGAAATTGTAGATTTAATTGGTAAGTTTTGGGATCTGTTGTCAATTTCTTTCAGCTGACAAGCAATCGATTGACATTTATGAATGTTTCTCTTGAATGATATGGGTATTTGTGAATTTTTTATATAATTGCTTTATGTTTTCCCGCTTTTGAGAAGAATTGCTAATTAATCTAGCCCTTATGTGGATTCTATGTTTGTTCAGGGGGCATTGCACAGAGTGGTTCAAACTGAAAAAAGGTTACTTTTTGGATATTTTTTTGATTTCTGGACATGAGATGGACATATTGAACTTTTACTTTTGTCAAAGTCAAAGGTTCATGCTCTGCTTAGCATCTGAGTGTCTGAGATACTGGGATAAATTTGTTACTTTGTTGTTCCTTAAATTGGATTTAGGATGATAAGGACTTAGTATATTATATTTTCTAGGATCAATTACCAGGGAGTAGGAACGGTCTTGAGCTTATGTTTTCACCAGTTTAGGATTAATTATAAGTATATGATATACTCTTAATGCAAATACTTTAGAACGTTGTTGTGCGGACAGCTTTAAAGCATTCTAATTTTCATAACTACCTGTCTGGTAATTTTGTGTGTTTTTTGTCCCTTTCATCTTCATAGATTTCAGTTCTAACAGAAGGTGAATATCCCTTGCTTTCGTGTAAACTCATTTAACTTTAATCACCATATGGTCCATATCAATTCATTTTTCAGTGTGCTGTCTTTTATTGAACTGATCTTTTATGCTGCAATGAGGGAAGACTAAAAGATTGACCTTGTGCTTTTCAGATTATTAGTTGTACTGTGTTTGTTTACTGGACATTTGCATACTTACAAAAATTCTTACGGGTCCTGATTTGGGGTTATGATCACCAAATGCTTCACCTGTCTGAGGCCAACAGCAGCAGCAGCAACCCCAAATCTTCATCCTTCACCATCTTTGCAAGGTACATTCCATATTAGCTCTTTTAATTTTCTTACACTGCAACAATAAGTAAGTTCTTAACACATTTTTTGTAATTGTCAATTGTATTGCAGGAAACTCAACTGAGGGTACTCCAAAGTCAAACTCTCAAACTTCTCCTACATTCAATCTCTCTCGTGAATACACACGTCTGCTGTGCAAACCAGTTCCTATGCTGAAATATGGTCCAAGTTTCACCCTGACAACTCTTCTTTCCAAGAGGTAGAATCAGAGTAATTGGATGGCCCTGAAGAAGAGCAATTGCTAGCACAGGTCCTTCACCCAAATAAAGAGCGTGTTGAAGAGGCACTTCAATTTGCCAAACCCAGCACCCTCACCTGCCTTGTCTCTGCCTACTTTGATCAAAGTGAGCACACCTCCCGTCTGTGCCTCCAACTCCACCATGGTGTCCAGCGTGCCCACTCTCTTTATGCCCATCTACACAACCTCTTTGCTGTCCTCCCCCTTGAATTTGAGTCCCTTAACCAGTTACAGTGTGACCGGGCCTTTAACGTCTTCCTTCAATTTGACCTGTCTTGAGAACCCCTTCCCCCACCCCGACTCTCACAACAACTTTAATGAAATGCGCAACTGTATCTCCCAGCTCAAAAAACAACTTGATTCCCACCTCTGCAAATCCAACTCTAGGATCCGTCTCCTTCGCCGTGCCACTGCTGGATGTGCCATTTGTTTAATTGGAACTGCTGTTGGTGTTGCCATTTCTGCTGTAGCTATTGCCAGCCACACACTTATTGCTCTTGTTGCCGGCCCTGTCCTCTATTCATTCATCCCCTCGAAGATGACTAAGAGAGAGCTGGCTCATTTGGCACAACTTGATGCTGCTGCCAGGGGCACGTATGTCCTGCACAATGATCTTGATACCATTGAATGCCTGGTGGCTTGTTTGCACACCAAGATTGAAGGGGACAAGCTTCTAATTCGCCTTGGATTGGAGAGGGGCAGTGACAAGCATCTTATGCTGGAGGTAGCAAAACAGCTTGACAAGAATCGTCTCAATTTCCTCTGCCAGCTCTCGGATCTGGAGGAACACTTGTGTCTCTGCTTTGCTGCAATTAATCGGGCCAGATCACTACTCCTGCAAGAGATCCATCATCAAATTCATTTGTCCTAACTAATTTTACCTGATGTTTTTGTTTTCATTAACTTATATATATTTGTTTTTATTATGATTACCTGTTCTATAGAATAGATCCTACCAATTTTGACAATCCTGATTCCTGAGGAAGAAATAAAGGCGTTATTTTTCTTTCTGTACCATCTTATGGGGGTATCCTGCTTGGTGTGAATACAAATACTAATCCCACTCTTTAATTACCAGGCTCCCGGCTTCTGGTTATCATAGCAATTAAGGTACCTAGAGAGTCCATTATTTCCTAATAACCAGGCTATTGCAGATCTTTCTTCTTCTTCTTTTTTTTTTTCAGTTTATTATTATAATAATTTATGTGCTTATCTGAAAAATAAGTCTGGCTGTCATTTCTAAATTGTATCCATCCAGCAGCATCATTTGATCAAATAAAAGATTTTGCTAGTAGAAATGGTTCGGGCGGTTCCCTTCCAGGAAGCAGTGCAGATTTGCTAGAAATCTGGTTTTAAATTTTCAGCCCTAGCATGGAATCACCTCCTCTTTTAACAAATCTATTTAAATTAAAAAATAAAAAAGTTGTATTCTCCTGTGTTAAAGTTATAGGTGTATCTTTTATAAATATGCAATCCAAAGTTATTCTCCATACATTCATGGCTCAAATTTTTATGAAATGAATGTGCTGAGCAGAGCATATTGTTGTCCAATTTGGTTTAGTTTAAATTTTTGACAAAGCTCTGACCTGAATAGTACTACTACTACTACTAAACAAAACAAATAAACTTCAATTGCATTCATGATTAAATTTTACCCACTTCAAAGTTTATTTTAAAAAAACAAAATTATAATTGAAAACAAATCACATAAGAAGCCAAACACCTCTCAAACAAACAAAAAGAGAAATTATAGATGGATAAAATTTCATTATGTTATTTAAAATAAAATTACAACAATGCTCACATAAGATAAGAGAATACATACATCTCATATACTAAAAAAACAAATAACTTGGAATTACAGAAATCCTTATCCTTAAAATAATTTAAGAAACAAGAATTAGGAAAAGACGGGGGGTGACAACCAAGTATTTGTTGACAGGTTTTCAGCCTCACATGGATTTTGATGCTACAAAACTACTACCACTACTCTCTTTTTCACATCCTTTTTGCTTTTCATGAGTATCTTGTACTACTCACTGATTACGGCTACTTGCATCTGCATTACATTACGATTCTTCTACCAAATAGAGCTATGAAATGCAAATCAATCTCTATCTATCCACTCTCAGAAAAGATACTCCATATTTTCCCCCTTCCTACGCTTAGGATTCTCACTACTTTTTTCCCTTTATCATTGTTCAATCAAATTTCAACAACTTCCTATCTATGTTTAATAACCCCAATTAATTTCAGAATCAATCAAGCCATGAACCAAGCTGTGCGAGGCAGAATTTTCTAGTCTATGCATGTACATTTCTTGTATAAAGTCTGAGCTTTAAAAGAAAAAAGGGTGAAAATGCCGAGGCATAATCGGGTGATGGAGGGTTTGACCTACGAATCTTGCAAAATCCGGAAAAGGGGTTGCTCATCATCTTCTTCAACTTCATCAAAAGTTCACAATTACCGCTTTAAACAGGGCTATTTTTAAGAGACTAGGGGGAGTTGGGTCCAGATCCAGCACGCCGGTTCCGACGTGGAAGACGACAGCATCTGTGCTGCGTGGCGGCACCGTTGAGTCGCCTAAGTACGAGAGTAGTAGGTCGAGGCCGGTATCGGCCAGGAAGCTGGCAGCGACGCTGTGGGAGATGAACGAAATGCCGTCGCCGAGAGTGATGGAGGAGGAGAAGGTGTTAAAGAGGAGAGAGAAAATGAGGTCGGTGCTTTCGGGGTCACTTCCTCCTCATTTGTCTGATCCCTCGCATAGTCCTGCTTCTGAGGTGTGTATTTATTTTTTCGTTATACGTACATTTATTTATGTGCATGGAAAATTAGATTGGTTAGATTTATGTTCTGTTAGTAGGAAATTGGTGGAGAAAGTGACATATGATGGGCCGCTTTTGTTTCCATTGTTTTTGGATGTTCAAATTTTGGGAGTTGCAGTGTTTCAGAACAGTGTAAGTGCACATCTGTGTATCTCTACATGGTGATTTCTAACATAGAATTTTTCCTACAATGTAAATTTTCCCCATCAAACATGTAAAGAATGGATAGGTCCGTAACAGGTAGTCACCAGAGGACGCCCTTGGTCACTCAGAGGCATAGACTTGCAGAACGAACTGGTTTAATGGAGACATTCACTCAGAGGCATAGAAACCCGAAACAAACTGTTGGCGCTGTGGATTCTCTTAGCAGTGCCAGTTTAATGGAGGTAATGTGGATTCATTCATTGAACGGATCTTTTCTCTTTAATTTAACTATATCCCCCTGTCACGTCCATTAGCTTGAATATGATGCTGAATAGATTAAATTTGAAATTTATTCACCGTATCTTTGTACTGCAGACTGAACCAAGATCTCAAGCCCAGACCCCGAGTGCGTCCATAGTTGGTGTCAGGGCCCGTTTAAAGGGTGTTTGTAATGCTTTGAGTACATCGCATTTGGGCTCATAACGACCCACCTACATCGAGTATGTCCCTTGTCTCGGCCTTACATGCTGAGCTTGAGAGGGGTCGTCTGCAGGTAAATCAGCTTATTAAAGAACAGCGGTCGGAGCAAAGTGAGATCCATTATCTTGTAAAATGTTTTGCTGAAGAGAAGGCATCATGGAAATTAGACAGCAACGAGCAACTGAGGCCGCCATCGAGTCCATTGCAGGTGAACTTGAAGTGGAGAGGAAGCTTAGGCATCGATTTGAGAGCTTGAACGAGAAACTTGGAAGGGAGCTATCCGAGACAAAAGTGTCATTCACTAAAGCAGTGAAAGAACTAGAAAGCGAGAAGAGAGCAAGAGAGATAATGGAGCAAGTATGCAATGGATTAGCTTCAGATACTGGTGAAGATAGGGCTGAAGCGGAAGAGCTGAATGGGGAGTCTGCAAAAGTTCATGAAGAAGTTGAAAGGGAAAGCGAGATGCTTCAATTAGCTGGCAAGTTACGAGTGGAGAGGGTTCAAATGAACCTTTCAGAGGCTAAGCACCAGTTTGGGGAGAAAAATGCGCTTATGGACAAGCTGAGGAATTTTTGTAGAAAATTGAGCTATTCCAATCGACCTATACAAAATATTCTGTTGTAGTTGAGACGATTATGCTCGAGTATTAAAATTCAGTTGTACTAGTTTTTTTTATATACCCCAGAATAGTTCTTTCGTCTTAATAATTTGCTTTATTTCTGCAATCATCTTATTAGTTGAAGTTCAACTGAAGAAAGCTCGAAAGCAGCTGAACCTAGTTGATTTCCATGTAGGGGGAAGACATTATTAACATTTGTAGAACAAAATCTAGTTTGCATCTGAAACACTATATATAGCTAACCAAGGAGATTCCCTCCTTTCTATCCATCTCTCTCTTTCTTTCTTTCTTTCTGTGTGTAGAGTAAGTAAACAAACCACGTACAGAGAGCTAGCTCAAATAAGGAAGATGGAAATGGCAGATAATAGGAGGAGGAGGAGGTTCTTACAATATTTTCTATATCCACTTTTGTTTCTTTTTTCTTCCTCTGCTTTTTCTAGTCTATCATTTGCTGCTATGGAGGAAGTAAGTATAGTATAGTATAGTCTATCATTGATCTGAAAAAGAATTTGACAGCCACCGACTCCCCTGTAGTGGTGTTCGGAAGTAAGTGTAGTATAGTATAGTATATCATTTTAGTTGGTTTTGTCAAAAACATATATTAACTAATATATCCTTGCAGTGCTGGCGGCATGGTTTAGATTCAAGTACGCGCATGTGAGCATTGGAGCCATCTTCTGCACCCATTCTCAATTTTGACAACATAGTTAGTTTCTCCCTATAGTTTTAACAACATTGTCACACAAGACTTCAGGGTAAGTGTTAGATTATGTAAGGTAATCTTTGTGTATATATATCTTCTTGTATTGTAGCCTAGAATATTTCCAGAATATTGCCTAGATTATTGCCTAGAATCATCCTGTATTATAGCCTATAATATTGCCTAGAATATGGCATATGCATTGTATATATCTTTGACCAATGCTAATGAGAAAGGCACGGAGGTGGAACGTCTTGTGTCTGGGCATCCACCCCAATCTGCATCTGTGTATGAGACAAGTGTGGTGACAGGAGATTTATAGAGATTCAAGCCAAAGTCACGGGTATCTAGTATGTAGTCTACAATGCGCTTAAGAGCATTCATATGCTCCTCCTTCGGGTCATGCATATGCAGGCAAACTTGTTGCACGGTGTAGGAAATGAATGTGAGATATTGAAGTGCACCAGCTAGACTCCGATAATGAGAGGGATCCTCGTAGGACAGGGCTTGCATGAAGACATACCAGCTCGATCAATAATCTCCTCTGCATACTTTCTTTGAGAAAGGAAAAGACAATCTGCATGACGAGTGACTGTAAGTCCCAAAAAATAGCTCAGAGAACCTAAGTCCTTCATAGCAAACTCAGAGGCAAGGAGAGACATAATAGACTTTCGAAGAGCATCTGAAGAGGCGGTAAGTATAATGTCATCAACATAGAGTAGAATATATGCAATGTCGTTGCCATGATGATAAATGAAGAGAGAATGATCACATTTGCTGTGATAAAAACCAATAGTGGCAACATAATCTGTAAACCGCTGGTACCAAACACGAGGTGCTTGCTTGAGGCCGTAAAGAGACTTCTTTAGCAAACAGACATAATCTGGATGAGTATGATCTTTGAATCCCATAGGTTGATTCATATATACTGTTTCATTGAGATGGCCATGTAAGGAAGCATTCTTGACATCCAGTTGATGAATAGGCCAAGATTTAGACAAAGAAATGCTCAATACAGTTCGAATGGTAGCCGGTTTGACCACCGGGCTAAAAGTCTCCTCACAATCAACTCCAATCTGCTGAGACCTGCTATCACCAACAAGACGGGCTTTGTGCCGCTCAAAAGAACCATCAGATTTCATTTTATGCCGAAAAATCCATATAGAACGAATTATATTCACATCAGGTGGACGGGATACTAACTCCCACGTCTTATTTTTAATTAGAGCATTGCCGATTTCCAATTCGGGTCATTGAGAGCACTCACTGGGTTCCGTGGTAAAGGTGAAATAGATGTGGTAGTGGTAGCACTCAAGTTGAATTGACGTTTAGGCTTAAAGATCCCATGTTGGCTACGAGTGGCCATACGTTGGGATGGTGGATTCGATTGGGGCTGTGGTCTTGCTTGTGTGGCTGGGCTCGGTGGAAGTGGGCTCGGTGGAAGTTGGTCGTGTTGTGATGACTTGGCCGGTTGAGGAGATTGGGCTGGTGAGAGAATTGGTTGTGGGATTGAGGCATATGCGGAGTAGGCTGATTTTGCATGTAGTGTAGTTGGAGTGGTGAAATTCCGGAATCCAAAAAATCATACGAGGTGGTTGAGGGAGTATGTTGGAGAATGGGAATTGAGTCTCATCGAAAATTACATGCCTCAAAATGATTATTTTTCTGCTCGACAAGTCATAGCATTTATAGCCCGATGATTAGGAGGATAGCCCAAAAATACACAAGGTGTAGAGCGAACTTGCATTTTGTTAATGGTAATGGAAGGAAAGAGAGGGTAACATAGACACCCAAATACCCGAAGGTGAGAGTAAGATGGTATTTTTCTGATATAGAATTTGAGTGGGAGATTTGTACCCTAATACCTTAGTTGAAAGATTGTTGAGGAGGCAAGTTGCCATTTCTAAGGCATGATGCCAAAAAGATGGAGGCATGGAAGAATGGGCAAGTAATGTACGAATGATATTATTAATGGACTTTATTTTTCGTTCCGTTTTTCCATTTTGAGGTGAAGTATGAGGGCAAGAAAACCGAAATTGCATGCCATTTGATTCACAAAATTTTCTAAATGGACCATTATCAAACTCCCGCCCATTGTCACATTGAAAGTTTTTGATTTCCCTTTCAAATTGTGTTCGTATGAATGCCTTAAAGGATTGGAAGATGGAGTAAACCTGTGACTTGTGAGAGATTGGAAAAGTCCATAGAAAATTACTGTAATTGTCAAGAAAGAAGACATAATAACGGTGCCCACATGAACTTAAAACGGGAGATGTCCATAAATCACTGTGAACAATATCAAAAGGCATAGTAGTAAAAGATAAAGAGTCACGAAATGGCAACTTAATATGCTTCCCAAGGGGACAAGAATGGCAAAAAGAGTTACGGGCCTTATTACATTTAATGAAATTGCTACTACAAAGAGAGCGAAGAACAGTATCTCCCGGATGACCTAGGCGAGAATGCCATAAACTAGGAGAAACAACAGCAAAAACAGAGGGTGGTGTGGCTCGATTTTTGGTGGTGATAGGATAGAGTTCTCCCGAGCTCTCACATCGCATTAGACGCCTCCCTGTCTGTAAATCCTTCACAGAAAACCCAAACGGATCAAACTCAACTGAAACCATATTATCAGTAGTGAATTTTCGAACAGAAATAAGATTTTTGATGAGGTTTGGAGCATGGAGTACATTGTTTAGGTTTAAAGGGGGGTTAGGAGGGTTGAGGAAGGTACTACCATAACCTTGAATTGGAATAGTGTTACCATTACCAACAATAATACCATGATTTTTGCTCAAATTAAAATACGACGTGAGAGTACCTTGATTTGTCGTCATGTGAGAGGTAGCACCGGTGTCCATGTACTAATGTTCATCCGGTTGAGATAGAGAGAGTGTGTGCATTGCGGCGTCGATGTCGGTGGGAGAAAAGCCAACACTTGGAGGGGCGGCTGACATTTGATATGCTTGTTGTGGCCTCGGTCCAAGCACTCCTGCTTGTCTTGGTGGACGTTGCTTCCATGGTGACGTCGGATATGGGCAGGGCGGTGTTGCCCACGGCTGTGGCGTCCAGGAGGCCCAAGGAGGGTATTGCCACTGCTGGGCAGACCACTTTTGCTGCTATGATTGCTGTGGCGGGATGCCACGCCCCCCACCGCAGGACTCCACGTCCACGATTGTTGCCGCTTCTACCGCGGTTATTGCCCTTCTTACCGCTGTTGTCGCTGTGTCGACTGTGCGAAGAACCACCTTGCGGAGCAGTGGATCCGTGCCTGGGAGTAGTATCATTCGCCGTGGGTTGAGGAGCCGCAAATAGGGCAGTGCTGGACTCCCGTGCTGCTCGCTTCGCCATGCTTGTTTCCTCTAAAACGAGCATTGAACGAGCCTTAGAGAAAGGGGGAAGCGGATCACTTTGTTGGATCAAAGTAGCGACTCCACCATAGGCATCGTTCAGGCCAGCGACTATCTGAAGAATCAATCTTTGGTTCGATACCGGCGCCCCGACATTCTTGAGTTAATCGGCAAGCATCTTCAGCCTTTGACAATATGTACTCACGTTGGGAAAATCGTCCAGGTGAGTATGAGTGAATTGATTTTCGAGATGAACGGCTCTCGAATTTTTGTTGTCATGGAACAAATCTGCCAAACGATTCCAAGCATCCATGGCCGTGTCATCAGGTTCAAGAATAGTATGGAGGAGATCATTGGAAATTGTCCCATAAATCCATTGCAAAACAATAGCATCAAGCCGAGACCAAAAGTCGGTATCGGTCTCCTTGATCGAAGAAGAAGATGGCTTGGCCGTGTTGGTGGTGGAAGGAGGGAGGATGTGATCTAATACTTGATAAGCACGCGCATGGATTTTGAATAGGGCAGCCCACGAATTGTATTGAGAGTTTTCCATGTCTAACGTGATAGGTATGAAGTTCTTCACGTTGTTGACAGCTAAAGGCGAATGAAACTTCGCTGGCTCGGACATGGTGGAGGATGGCAGTGGTTGCTCGGCCATGATGAGCAGAGGAGAGGGGCTGCAGAGAGGGAGGTGGACGGTTACACAGAAGATGTAAAGAGAAGATAGAACCTAAGCTCTTGATACCATGTGAGAATGTAATCCATGCCTTTCTCATTAGCATTGGTCAACTATATATACAATGCATATGCCATATTCTAGGCAATATTCTAGGCTATATAATATAGGAAGATTCTAGACAATAATCTAGGCAATATTCTAGGAAATATTCTAGGCTACAATACAGGAAGATATATATACACAAAGATTACTTTACATAATCTAACAGTAAGTAATCAATCAAAATTGCTAGATGAGATTTAAGATAAGGTTGAAAGCTTGTGAGTATTCAAATGGTAAATGGGTTTGGGATGAAAGTTACCCTCTCCCGTTTTACACGGAGGACTGTCCATTTCTTGACCCTGGTTTTCGTTGCCGTCGCAGTGGTCAACCGGATGTAGACTATCTCAAAATGGCGGTGGCAGCCGGAACCGGAAGGATGTGATATCCCAAGGTATACATGTCATATATATATTAGATTAATTGTTTTATATTAATTCTCTACCTTCCCCTAGTTAATTAATTTATGAAATTCTAAAATTGGATATGAATTTTTAGTATAATTTTTCTGAACAATAATTTTATACTTTTAAGTAATTTACAATATTAAATATTACTACACTCAATTAAAACTAGATAAACTCACATTAATTTTGAAATTCAAAATTCACAATGCCTTTAAAAACTCTTTTTTCTCCATTTGCAGAGCATCCATTCACAACCCACCTCAATTTATCTAACAGGGAACAAACAGAAAACTCAAAGTAAGTTTTTCCTTCAATACATGCGCGGGCCCTTATATTAATGTAAATAATATGAACCCAATTATTTGAAAGACTCAACATGCCCCCAATGGTAGTAAACGTGCACATATAGTGTAAAACTAATCCAGACAGGACTACATATATGACATGAGTATCATAAAGTCGAACAATGCCTAAGTATTGCAGATAATATCATCAATTATATAGGAATATGCTCGACTTATCTGGCTTCGGAGATACACAACAAATTTGACGAAACTGGCATTGGTGTTGAAGGTCAAATTTTGCCAACCCAATTTCACCAAGTGTGTTGGTGATTTTAAATCGACACTAGAACAAGTGCCTCGTTTCCTATAAACGGCGCCAATGTTAACGCCTGATTTTGTACGCCTGACGAAATCACCTAAAAAGGCAGGTCAAAACAACGCCAACCGTTGATTGTGTATTGTTGTGAAATCAACCTCACGAAAATACAATATAGAAACATAAATAAAGAGATAAAGTATGAACACCGAATTTACGTGAAAACCCAATTGGAAAAAAACCACGGGTTGTATGTTGTAATCTCATGTATCGTGTTTTTCAAACCCTAACTTATTGCTGTATTTATAGATCCCAAACTCAACTAGGAGGAGGACTCCTTATCCCTCCAAATAAGGAAACATAATCCTATTTTAATAAGGACTCTCCCACCGTCACATATTGGCCATCACCAGATCCGGACCATTAAATAGATTGGGCTGCACCATGGCTAGACCCAAATAATCAGTACCCAAAATTTTCGTAAGGATCAGACAAAAAGACTGGACTAGAGTCTTCAAAACCCTTCAATAGTCTGGCATTGTGGTGAGATCTCGTCAGCTGAAGTCCCCTCATTTGCGACCAAAAATAAAAAAAAATCTGCCTAGTTGTATCTCTTCTTTAGTGTTTAACCTACAAGCGCTTGACAAAAGGATTCCAAGTCACAAGTCATTTCTCTCAGACCACCATTGAACCCCATGCCGATCGGCTTTAATGGCCATGTTGAAGGTTAGATTCCATATTAAGTGGATCAAGTGCTTCTTAAACCACAAAATTTTGACTACTTATCTGCACGAATATTTTCTCGGATGAGGAGAAATCTTTGACAGAAGTGAAGAGGCTTGGCATTCAGCAATGAGTACAAGTTGAGCAAGCTAAATCCCGATGGATGTGTCAACAATTAAAGATGCTTTACGTCTTTGCCAAGTGTGCCTCAGCCAGTGAAGAAATAAGGTCTTCTCTGGATTGTGACCTCCTGCTTTGTAGATGCATCTGACTTCTGTGAGGGGACCAGAAAGAACCCATGCTACTGCTGTCAAATTGCATCTGCCCTAAGCTACCTACAGAATAACTATGTGCAACACTGCTCGAGGATGGGTACAAGGAAGATTCAGCGAGCTCAAAGCCGCCACTGAAATCATGAGGCGTGCCAAATGGTCTTTTCTGGGCACTTGCAACTGGACTCAATGGCATCTTAACCCTTCTGTCCCCTGAATCACCAAATTTAACATAGTCCACCAATGTCAAATACTGAGATAGGGTTGTCCAAAAATAATTTGACAAAACACAAAATAATATCATAAAAGGAAGAATTTAACAACAAAAAAAAACAGTACGATTTTGAAAAGGGAAGGGGCTAGAGACAGAACATGATTTTGCTATTATGAGATACTAAATCATGTAAACTATTCATCTGAGAGAGTCATGCAGAAACATCGATTTTTCTTGTGGAAATATTAATTCTTAAGTTAAATTGTAATAAAAAGAATTGCTCTAAACAAACATGTTCTAAAAAGTAGAGAAGAAAGAGCATCCTCTAACAATTTAACAAGAGCCTAGTGTTCTATCAACCTACCACGTCACTTTGATTAGTCCATAAGATTTGTAGTACCAATAATAATAAAAGTACCTGCTTGAGATATTAACAGCTGTAGTTGTAATCTATTCTATGAGAAACTTGTTTTGACTTCCAATTGTTCGATTTATGGAAAACTGTAATTTTCCAATGAATTGATTAATCAATCTCTTAACAAAGATAAAGATCGATGATAGAGGAATATCAATCCAACAATTTACATAAATCCCCAAAGATCACTGGGATTAAGTAATCACAATTGTTAAAAAGAAGAATCTTATATCCAAGCCCAAACATGCTCTAACCTACAACTGATGAGTTCTCTCATGATTTGTTTTTCTCACCTTTACTATGGGTGTTGTTTAATAGATTTGGGTATCTAAGCCCCACATTAAAGAGTGCTCCTTTTCGGTCCTCATTTTTTTTTCCTTTCTCGTTCCCCCCTTTCTTTTCCACTGTAGAGGACTTCTTATCCTCCCATCTTGTACTCTTTACTTCTTTCAAGAAATTATTTACTTTAAAAAATAATGTAATCTCACCCTGAAATTAAGATGTATCTTAATTTCCATCGTTGCCGGCATGGCCCTGTGCAATACTGCGATGTCCATATGATCTTTGCGCCTATTTCTCTTAAAATACAACCCACCCCCCTTCCCTATCTCGCCCAAAAGCAGGAAGATCTTGTCTCAAGAGTACTGAAACAGGATTCATTGTTTGGTTTCAGAAGTGTGCAGAAGTTACAGTTCTTACAGAAGAAATTACCTGAACTGATAGGACTCCATCTCTGGAACCGAAAAGGAGTTGGAATATTGAAAACAGAAGTGCTGGAGGCACTACTATGCCTGAATAGGGGGAGATATGGCCTATGGGAAAATCTTGTAGTCCAATGTCCCGCACATGATAATGCACAAGCTAGGAAAACCAATGAAGCAAACAGAATAACAAAAAGAATAGCAGGATTGATCTTCATCCGAAGTATATTTCGTAACTGTGAAGCTCCACTCTGGTTGTAAAGGCCTTACCAGCTTCCATAAGGGCAACCCCAAGTGTCCAGGTAACTTCCAGAACCAATGGTTAAATGGCTATCTGTTATGTGCAAACCTTCTCTCAGCAGGAACACCATGTAAGGTGCCCTGAAGCAATACTGTTCTATAAAGGGCTGCGGCGCAACACTATTCTTTGCAATGTCCCAAGTTTTTTCACAGAATTCCTGACTCTTCTCTCACACATCATCAAGTGCTGCATCAGAAGTTAGGTTAAAAAACCGATAAACCACATAGAAGCCAGACATCCCATAAAACTGCCCATAAGGACGTGTTAGGTTATCTGGAAGAGTGCACGGAGTCATCTCACAATCAATTCCTGGACTTTGATCAGACCATTCGGACAAATTGACAGCAATTTTCCCAAGTAAACTGCAGTCTTCTCAATTTGGAGCACCAAGAAGTTGAACGGAGATAACGGGTTTTCCACCTCCAGTTGGGGTACTACCACCATCCTTGTAAACTGATGTACAATGAGAGCAAATGTATTGCTCTTTGTACCCAGACTTTAAGCAAGGGTGTTAAATTACAACATTCCCACTAGCTAGATCTGCATTACTAATATTTGGAATCCTCATAAGCAGATGAACCACAGACTTGTCAAAAGCATCATTGAGACCATACCCCGATAGCGAATAGACACTTAGATGATGGTTGACAGGACCAATGCTTAGCTGTAAGCTAGTCTCATTGTGGACATGTTCCTCACTCTCAAATGTAACCTGCAATGAAGAGCCACCCAAGTCAAGTGCACCAAATGTTTCTTTTTTGGGTATAGCCCCCAAGACACCAGTGTGATAGTTTAAAGCTATCCATCCATAATATGCTTCCTCCATGCCACTGATAATCTTTTTCCACTCTCTCTGGCACAAGAAGGATGAATTCTTCATAATGGACCAAGCATTGTTAAGAAGCCATTTTGAGTCTGAACTTGGCAGCCTGCGAACACCAGCTGTAGTGTAAAGAAAGGGAGAAGTAGACTTGTGAGCATGCTTGGGTATTTGCTTCTCTGCCCATCGAAGTAGTGGTTTTATTGCTCCCCTCAAGGCTGATACATTATGCACCAATTTATCAAACCCAGGCTCAGTCTCCATACGGTTATAAGCTCTCCCGCTCTCGGAATTAGGTTTACTCGGAAGGCCTTCTGGTAGGGAACTCAACAAAATTGGCAGACCACCACTTTTGTTGTGATTAGCAGATGCCCTATGTTGGGCCGTAAATATCTTGGGCCGGTCAATTTTTATTCATTATGGGCTTTCCGGGTCAAGCCCATTTTTACCCTTGAAGTATTGGACTATTGTCCAAATGATTATTTAGATAAGCTTTGGGCTGGATCTGGTAGTGGGTGACAGGTGGCAACTTATAGACTAAAGTTATCTCTAATCTATGGGATTAACAGGCGGCTGATTGAAGTGATGGACTCAGCCGTCTGTAGCCTCCTTCATTAATGGAGAGTTGACATAATATTGACTGAGTGAAGAACAAGTATGAAAAAGCCGGCATGCAGTCAACAGGCAGGAAAAAATATCGGGGGAAAACATGCAAAGGAGATGAGACAATATAAAGGGGAAAAGGCACTACACAAGAAAAAGGTAAAAAACATATTTTTCTCTCAAAAACACTAAAACACACGACCTCCATTGTTAAACCATTTTTTCTCTCCGACCTGTACTTATTCTCACACCGGAGCGATCCCCGGCGGCCCAAAACCGTCGAGATCCGGTGCTGACGTGGTCATTGTGCAGGACAAAGAGTGCTTTTCGTGATTGAGGCGCGTGACGAGATTGTGACGTTAACATTGGCGCTAGAAGGAGAGCGTTTAGTGTTTCTGGTTTTCAATCACAACGTACTGAACATCTTACATCGGAAGTGTTAACGTCACAATCTCGTCACGCGCCTCAATCACGAAAAGCACTCTTTGTCCTGCACAATGACCACGTCAGCACCGGATCTCGACGGTTTTGGGCCGCCGGGGATCGCTCCGGTGTGAGAATAAGTACAGGTCGGAGAGAAAAAATGGTTTAACAATGGAGGTCGTGTGTTTTAGTGTTTTTGAGAGAAAAATATGTTTCTTACCTTTTTCTTGTGTAGTGCCTTTTCCCCTTTATATTGTCTCATCACCTTTGCATGTTTTCCCCCGATATTTTTTCCTGCCTGTTGACTGCATGCCGGCTTTTTCATACTTGTTCTTCACTCGGTCAATATTATGTCAACTCTCCATTAATGAAGGAGGCTACAGACGGCTGAGTCCATCACTTCAATCAGCCGCCTGTTAATCCCATAGATTAGAGATAACTTTAGTCTATAAGTTGCCACCTGTCACCCACTACCAGATCCAGCCCAAAGCTTATCTAAATAATCATTTGGACAATAGTCCAATACTTCAAGGGTAAAAATGGGCTTGACCCGGAAAGCCCATAATGAATAAAAATTGACCGGCCCAAGATATTTACGGCCCAACATTGCCCCCTAGTTTTTTATTAAACGAAATGTTTGATAAAAGAGTATAAGAACCTGGGCCAGTTATCAAGAAGAATCCGTACAGACTTATCAAAGCCCAATTGATAAAAGGCCCATGTTTACATGCAGACCCCTTCAAATTAAAATCGGATACCCACTTTTCGAGTTTCAAAAACAAATGATAGCTTCCTCAATTCCAAGAGCAGACGCCAACTATTAACCTTTCAATTCCAAGCCCGGATACCAACTTTGCACCTCCATTATGATATTCATTGAATGCGCAGCCTTTGGGCTTCGTGTACCTCCGAAAAGACAACTCTATAAATCTTTGAAATCTCTAATTCGAATAGTTTTACTTGTTTATTTGAAATTCGAAATACTTTAGCTTTCTTCTTCTTCTTGTTTCGGTTTTCTTCTCCATTTGTCTGTCAACAATGGCTTCCCAAAACACCGATAACACCATCCCAACTGCGAAACCCAAATTGAAACCATCCTCCAGCAAGACCGTTCCCACCGATTCAATCAAAGACGTTCCTTCAGAGACGCCTTTCAATTTTACCGACTATAAAAAATTCGCCCATGCCAATACCCCTTCCTCAGCTGTCGATTCCGATATATTAGCCATCCGAGATCGGTATCAGATCCCCCCCAATTATCAACTACGAGCCCCCTTGCCCACTGAACGTATGTATCAACGCCCAGAGGGTTTTGTTGCTATGCCCCTCACTCTTTTGGAGAAGGGCCTCCGGTTCCCTCTTCACGCTTTTGTTTTGAACATGCTAGGATTTCTAGGGGTTGGGTTGGCCCAACTAGTCCCCAATTCTTACATTTATATACTCGCGTTTGCCGCGTGGTGCTTCGAGCAAGGTATCCCCCCATCTATTGATTTCTTCTTTTCTCTCTTTGTGGTGGGCCAATCTAGGGAGAAAGGATTCAAAGGGCTAAGCAAACCGTCCAACGTCAAGATTGAACGAAGATCTTTAATAGACAACCCTTCAAGCAACAGAGGGTGGCATAAGGATTGGATCTTTATCAATGGACCGGATATTTCCTCCATTCCTGACTGGACCACTATCCCTATTCTTTCTCCAGACTTTGGCGATCTCACGCAAGAACGGGGGAATGAAATGGTGAAGCTGTTGAATAAACTCCCTCTGAAAGAATGGAGCTTCGGACTCCTCAGTAAACAAGCGTGGTTATATGACCATAAGCGTAAGTTCTGAAACCATCCTCTGTGCAAATTTATTCAAATTTCTCTCAATAATTGTTCTAAAGTATTACTTTCTGTTCTTTCGTAGTATCTTTGATTAAGCCTACTTCCATTGATCGGATGGATTTAAAAAAATTCCTTTCTGCCAAATCAGTCTCGGCTTCAACCGAAGCCGAGGATACGAAGGCTCAAACCTCTGAAGCCCAACATGTAGATCCTCCTGCTGTAGAAACACAAAATGCAGAAGCTTCAATAGAAGAGATTCCAACTACTATTCCTCCAACAGACGAGCCAATCCTTCCTGAAGGGACAAGCCGACCCCGAAAGAAGAAACATGCCGCCAAGAAGCACAAATTCACTCCTGATCCCGTCCTTACTGAAAGCCTCCTGGATATGCCCATTGAGCAGCGTACCAAAATTCTTTATACCAAGAAGCGAAAGGCCAAAGCCAAGATTATCCCCCTCACCACCGAAGAATTGAGAATACCCGCTTCCTCTTCCAGTCGACCTCTTCCTGATTCAGCCGATACTGATGAATTTGAGGCTGAACAAAGTTCCCCCCTCGTCCGAAAAAGAAGAACCATTTCCCATGATCAACCACCTTCATTCCCTATTAGACAACCAACGCCTTCGCCCAGGCAAGAAGTGTCTTCTTCGCCTCCCTTATCATCTTTTTATGGTCCTAAGCCGGGAGTTCCCCGTTCACCCAGCTTATGGCCGGATCAAAGGGAAGATTTTCCTTTACATCTTTATGGATCATTTGTTTTGGATACTGATAATCACCGCTTTGGCAACAGCTCTGTTTCTGATTTGCTCGAAGAGGGCATGATCAATCAGGCTAGAGTGAGTACATATTGTATCTGCCTTAGTCCATGGATATTTTCTTTGAATTTTTTCTAACCCCAAATAACTGCAGGCAAATGGTATTTTCGGCCGTCTTCATCAAAAATATAAAAAAGCCGAAGCCGAAGAAGAAGCGGCCCGAAAAGAAAACGCCATTTTAAAGTCTGCCTTGGCGAAGGAGAGGAGTGAACACGAGAACCTCCGCTTCAACTGTAAAGGTCTTCAAAATAATCTCGCCAAAATGAAAGAAAATCTAGCTGCGGCCGAAGTTCTTCAACAAGAGACTAATGATCAGAATGAAGGGTTGCGACGGTCCAACGAGCAACTAATTCGGAACAACCGAAGTCTGGCCGAAGCGGTTGCCGAAGCCAAAGCTTCTGAAGAACGACATCTTCATCTGCGAGGTAAGGTCGAAGCAGAACTTCGCGGTCTCAAATTGGTCGGCCCTCCTCTCACTGATGAGCTTCGCCAAGAAATTCAAAATGAATATCGCAAGTCTCCGGTGCTGACCAAAGAAATATTGAAAATGTATACAGAAGGCTATGAGGCGGCTCGAGGCAAAAACAGGGCTAAGTTGACTGCCGATTCACTCGACCCAACTCTCCTTAATTCCTCCGAAGATGAAGATGGAGATGAAGAGTAGTATTAAAGACCGTCTGTCTTCTTATTTTCATGTTTAATATGTATGAACTTGGTGAAAAATTTTCGCTTTAATATTGTGCCATTAGTTTCCCTCTTTAGTAATATATATATTTTATCCCTTATTGCTCCTTTTTCAAGTCGAGACTGTATCGTTATTTAAACGATATATAATTTAAGCTCAATACTTCAAGTAAAATTAAACAACAATGTAAGACGAAACTTACTCACTACCGGAGGATACCATACATCATTGTTAGGATGAACGATCCACCAATTTTTTAGTAGGAATATTAGTTCCGAAGAACTTATAATGTTATTCAGCTTTATAATAATTTGGATAACTTCATTTTTCTTCGAGAGCCGAATAAGTTCAACACAGGAAATATCTCGCTTCGCTATAAAAAGTCGAAAGAATTCAACCTTCCCAAAAGATATTCCGCTTCGCTACGAGGAGTCGAAGGGATCCAACCTTATATCTGGTGAATAAAAACCTCTATTGGAGAGACAAAGAGAGCCATCTTTATTAATAATTGTCGTTGTAGTTACAGACTTCCATATTTTGATATTAGCCTTACTGAAAATACTTGCGGAGCCTTCCGGCATGCCAAGTATTCTTGATTTCAGACCCATCTAAAGTTCTTAACCGGTAAGTTCCGGGCTTTGATACGCTGATGACTTCATAAGGGCCCTCTCAATTTGGCATGAGTTTACCCATATTTTGAGGGGTAGAAGCTTCTACTTCCCGAAGAACTAAATCTCCAACTTCGAATCTCCGAAGCTTTACACCTTTGTTGTAGTATTTAGCCACGCGACGTTGGTATGTGGCCAACCTTATCAAGGCTGCCTCTCGGACTTCTTCGATCAGATCTAAGTTAGCTTTAAGTCCCTCATCATTGTATAATTCTTTACTGACCCGAAAACTTGTAGATCCAATTTCTATCGGAACTAAAGCATCAGTACCGTATGCTAGTCTAAATGGGGAATCTCCCGTCGTAGTCCTTGGTGTAGTTCGGTAAGCCCATAGCACGCTAAGTAATTCTTCGGGCCATCTTCCTTTGGCGTCGTCCAGCCTTTTCTTGATCCCATTCAGGAGTATTCTGTTAGTTACCTCAACTTGTCCGTTGGATTGTGGATGGGCAACCGAAGTCCTTCGATGCTGAATCCCCAGCTCCTTCAAGAACGCCTCAAATTTCGATCCCACGAACTGGCGTCCATTATCTGAAATTATTACCATAGGAATTCCAAATCGGAATACTACCGACTCTTTGAGAAACTTCAAACATTCTTGTTCCGTTATCAGCCGAAGAGGTTTCGCCTCTACCCATTTAGTCATATAATCAATTGCTACTATAACAAAACTGACTTGGCCTTTTGCTTTTGGAAGGGGACCCAGTATATCTACCCCCCAGACAGCGAAGGGTATAGGAGATAAAACCGAGTATAGTTCTTCTGGTGGCTGGTGTGGGATCGAACTATTCAGCTGGCATTTTGGGCATTTTTTCACATAGTCTGTGGCCTCTTTGAAAATTGTTGGCCAATAAAAACCTTGACGAAGCACTTTATACGCTAATGACTTTGCTGCCATATGATCATCGCAGATACCTTCATGAACCTCCCGAAGGGCATATTCAGCTTCAGATGGGATCAGACACTTCAGTAATGGGGAGGAATAAGCTCTTCGATACAGATCTTCATCAATAAGTATAAAGTTTGCACTTTTATATTTCACCTTTTTAGCCAACATCTGGTCTGAAGGTAATGTGCCATCCGCTAAATAGTTTATGTATGGAGTCATCCAACAATTAGACAGCTTTATGCACCTCACCTCTTCCTTCTGAATGCTGGCTTGTTTCAGGGTTTCCAGGTAAACTGTTCCTTCGAAGGCGTTTGATTCAGTAGTAGCTAGTTTCGACAACGCATCAGCATTGGAATTATCAGTTCGACCAACACCCTTAAATTCACATGAGCTGAAGTGTTGAAGTCGATCTTTCAATTCTGAAAGATATCTAACCATTTTAGAGCCTCGAGCTTCGTATTCCCCCGAAACTTGCTTTATGACCAGTTGAGAATCACTGTAAATGGTCAGCTTCTGAACTTCCAGACTCTGAGCCAGACGCAATCCTGCTAATACCGCCTCGTATTCAGCCTCATTATTTGTTGCCTTGAATTCGAATCTAATGGCCTGCTGTATTTTAAACCCCTCCGGGCTTGTTAGAATTATCCCGGCACCGCCAAGGTCTGAAGTAGAAGACCCATCCACGTATAAAGTCCAAGAATCATGTACCTGCTGAAGCGTAGCTACCGTTTCTGTTGATCCCTCTACTTCGATCATGCTGCCATCGGTTTCCGAAAACGAGCATTCTATCACAAAATCAGCCAAGGCTTGGCCTTTGATAGCTGTCCGGGGATAGTATTCTATGAAGAACTGAGACAATTCCATCGTCCATGCAGCAAGCCTCCCGGAAACTTCTGGCTTCCCCAGCACCTTCTTTAATGGCTGGTCTGTGTACACCACTATTATTCGACCTTGAAAGTATTGTCGAAGCTTTCTACTTGCAACAACCAAAGCAAAAGCAAATTTCTCAATGTTTGGATACCTTGTTTCTGCATCCCTAAGGGCATGGTTTACATAGTAAACCGGGTGCTGCTTACCCCCAACTTCCCGCACCAAAACGGCTCCTACGGCCGATGAACTTGCAGCCAGATACAAATACAAAGGTTCAGTAGGAACCGGCTTCACCAACAGAGGTGCCGAAGACAAGTACCTTTTGATTCCTTGGAAAGCTTCCTCGCACTCCGATGTCCATTGGAAGGTCTTCGCATTCTTCGGCCCTTTCAACGTGTTAAAGAACGGCAAGCACCTTTCTGCTGATTTAGACATGAATCGTCGCAACGATGCTATTCGACCAGTTAAACGTTGAACATCCTTGTATGACTGGGGTGATTTCATGTCTAAGATAGCCTGGATCTTCTCTGGGTTGGCTTCGATACCTCTCTTACTGACCAAGTATCCCAAGAATTTGCCTGCCCCCAGTCCGAAAGTGCACTTAGTAGGATTCAGCTTCAATTCATAACGGCGCACCGTCTGAAAACATTCTTCTAGATCATTGAGATGACCACGAACCGACATGCTTTTAACAATCATATCATCAACGTAAACCTCCATATTCTTGCCTAGCTGCTTCTCGAAGATATGGTTCATCATTCTTTGATATGTAGCTCCCGCATTGATCAATCCGAAAGTCATTTTTCTGTAGGCGTACACAGATCGATGGGTAATGAAAGCTGTCTTCGGTATATCTTCTTTACACATAGAAATTTGATGATAACCTGAAAAAGCATCCATAAAACTAAGCAAAGCATACCCCGAAGTCGCATCAATGAGCTGGTCGATATGAGGTAGAGGATAGAAATCCTTCGGGCAGGCTTTATTCAGATCGGTGTAATCTATACAAACTCGCCACTTGCCATTATGTTTCTGCACCAGAACCACGTTGGCCATCCATTCTGGATAATCGATCTCGAAGATGAAATCTGCATCCAGCAACTTAGTGATCTCTTCATCAATTATCTTCTGTCTCTCTACTGCGAAGAGTCTTCTCTTTTGTCTAACTGGCTTTTTAGTTGGATTCACTTGCAATCTGTGTTCCGCCACTTTTCGACTTACTCCCGGCATGTCACTGGGGATCCAAGCAAAGACATCAGCATAGCATCGAAGCAACTTCAGCAGACTTGTTCGAAAAGGTTCTGGAAGTTTTGAACCGATTTTCACTGTTTTCTCTTTCTTTCCCGGAATCAGCTCGATCTCTTCAGTGTCCTCCACGGGCATGACTAAGGGTTCAGTTCCACTTTCTGTAAATGGTTCCACTTCAATGGCCATTGTATGATTTTGTTTACTGATTCCTATCCCCGAAGTGATTAGAGTATTCCGATAGCACCTCCTTGCCAAGTCCAGATCCCCTGCGACTTCACCAACTCCGTGGGACGTGGGAAATTTAATTTTAAAGTGGGGGATTGAAGTAACCGCCTGTAGAGCTGTCAAAGTAGGTCTCCCCAAAATAGCGTTGTAAGCCGAATCAACATGTACAACATAAAATTTACAAATAATTTGAGCCTGCTGGGGGGCCGTCCCGAAGACAACTGGCAGCTCAATGGTCCCTGCTACCTTGACGGGATCGTTGCTGAAACCATACAGAGGGGACTCCTGCCCGATTTCCATCTTCTGACCATCTACAGGCATTCGGTGATAAGCATGGGCATATAATATATCCACCGAAGAGCCATTGTCGATCATCATCCTCTTCATATCCACTGAACCAACTTGTGCAGTGATTACCAAGGCTCCTTCGTGTGGTTCGATAGGTTCCGAAGGAAAATCTTCATCTGTAAAGGATATTATGGAACCCGGATATGTCCTTTCGGCCTTCATAGGCTTGTCTGCCAGAGACATCACCGAGTTCAGATACCCTCGTCTCTTCTTACCTGCAACCTTTCCCATATTCCCCCCGGATATTACATCTACAACATGCCGCATCGCCTGGTTCGGCACTGGTTGAACAGGCTGGGCGACTTGAGTTATCTCCCTATTTTCCGACTGATTCCTTTGGTGTTCTCGTCCAGCTACATACTGTATCAAAGTACCATTTTGAACTTTTCTCTTAATGAATTCCTTCAAACTCCAACAGGAATTCGTATCATGTCCGACCGTCCGGTGGTAATTACAATATAAGGTAGGATCTCCGGACCCTGGTCGGGGGTTGTTTTTGGGTGGTTCGAAGTACGGTTGGTTTTTAATTCGTTCCAAAATGGTAGCCCGATCCGTGTTAAGTTGCGTGTACACCTTGTTCACCTTCTGAGTCGGAATGGGTGGACGATCTCCCTTGGGCATCCAATTACTATTGTACCTTTTCTGATTCCCTTCGGACCGATCATGGCCGATATTAGTCTTTCTCTGATTAATGTCGGGCTTCTCCCTGTCCTTCTCCTTTACTTTTTCTGAAGAGCTTTGTTTCAAGCTAGCCATTGCCTCCTCCACCACGATGAAACCTTCGGCTTTTTCAAATGCTTCGGCCAGACTCTTTGGATGTTTGAACATTAGCTTTCTTACTAATTTTTTCCGATTTCACCAGATCTAAGCCATTCTGGAATAATCCTACTGCCTGAAGATCGTTAAGATCTGAAACCTGTCCTACAGCTTCTCGGAATCTCTTTACATATTGCCCCAGAGTCTCACTCGAATGTTGCCTTACTTGGGCTAACGATCCCGTGGGTCTTCCTCTTCTTTTATTACTCCCGAAGCGAGCATGGAACTTGTTGCACAAATCCGCCCATGACGCAATCGAATCCGAAGCCAAAGCCCCCATCCATTGCCTTGCGTCTTTTCTTAACGTCAATCCGAATGTCTGACATTTGGCTGCATCTGAATAGTCGTAATAATCCATCAATCTGTCAAACGCTTGGCTGTGGTCGAATGGATCCCCGGAACCGTCATAACTTTCCATGTGGGGTAGCTTTTTGCTGGGATCTGCTTTTTCCTTGAGAATTTCCGATGAGAAGGGAGACGTTTTTTTGTCCGAAGTCTTCCTCCCTTGTTGAACTTCTGTTAGCTGCTTCCGAAGCTCTTTTATTTCTTTCGCTAGGTCTTCCACCATCCCGGGCGAAGAAACAACCTCCTTCCCTGGAGAATTCGTCTTATTGGGTTTAATCTGATCTCTTCCATCCGGGTTAAACGATGTCGAAGGACTTCGTCTTATACTTCGGCCAAAGCGAGAATTCCCTGCATGGTGTACCATCTTCGAACTTTTGGGAGAATGACTTCTCGACCGGCTTCGTCGCCCATCTCTTCTACTGCCTCCATGATACTCAATACGAGGCGTCTTTTCCGAAATCTCGGGAGAATATTCTTGTGACATACCTCGTCTCTCATCAGGAGAATGACTACAAGACTCACTATCATATCGCTTGGAATATTCATTCCTCCTTGCTCTTCGACCACGTGATTTACCCCGTCTTCCCGGTCGAGTGTAACTGAAAGCTTCGTCTTTTTTCTCAGCCACAAGAACCATCTGTTTAGAGATTTCCTCCCTCTGCTGCAGAAGTGCTTTCAAAGCTGTGTCGGTCTCTTGTGTCTTCTTTGCCAAGGTGGAAATTTTGTCCGTAAGGCCTTCTCGGTGCTGGATCTTAGGTGGCGTGTCCACCACCCTTTTCCGATCGTTGTCAGGACCCTTGATAGCAGCAGAAAATAACTTCCTCTCGATGTCCCCATGATCTCTAGCCTGAAAATCTCCTAGTATCCTCTGTGACTCAAGCCTATCATGAATACTTTTTGAGGGTCCTAGTCTGTCTTTCACCGAAATCCTTTGCAAAGAAGAGCTAGCATCCGTCGGCTGTCCCTCAGCCGTGATCGTTTTACTTTTTACCATAGCTTCCGATGTAAGATGTTCAGTACGTTGTGATTGAAAACCAGAAACACTAAACGCCCTCCTTCTAGCGCCAATGTTAACGTCACAATCTCGTCACGCGCCTCAATCACGAAAAGCACTCTTTGTCCTGCACAATGACCACGTCAGCACCGGATCTCGACGATTTTGGGTCGCCGGGGATCGCTCCGGTGTGAGAATAAGTACAGGTCGGAGAGAAAAAATGGTTTAACAATGGAGGTCGTGTGTTTTAGTGTTTTTGAGAGAAAAATATGTTTCTTACCTTTTTCTTGTGTAGTGCATTTTCCCCTTTATATTGTCTCATCACCTTTGCATGTTTTCCCCCGATATTTTTTCCTGCCTGTTGACTGCATGCCGGCTTTTTCATACTTGTTCTTCACTCAGTCAATATTATGTCAACTCTCCATTAATGAAGGAGGCTACAGACGGCTGAGTCCATCACTTCAATCAGCCGCCTGTTAATCCCATAGATTAGAGATAACTTTAGTCTATAAGTTGCCACCTGTCACCCACTACCAGATCCAGCCCAAAGCTTATCTAAATAATCATTTGGACAATAGTCCAATACTTCAAGGGTAAAAATGGGCTTGACCTGGAAAGCCCATAATGAATAAAAATTGACCGGCCCAAGATATTTACGGCCCAACAGGAAGCTATGGTAAAAAGTAAAACGATCACGGCTGAGGGACAGCCGACGGATGCTAGCTCTTCTTTGCAAAGGAATTTCGGTGAAAGACAGACTAGGACCCTCAAAAAGTATTCATGATAGGCTTGAGTCACAGAGGATACTAGGAGATTTTCAGGCTAGAGATCATGGGGACACCGAGAGGAAGTTATTTTCTGCTGCTAGCAAGGGTCCTGACAACGATTGGAAAAGGGTGGTGGACACGCCACCTAAGATCCAGCACCGAGAAGGCCTTACGGACAAAATTTCCACCTTGGCAAAGAAGGCACAAGAGACCGACACAGCTTTGAAAGCACTTCTGCAGCAGAGGGAGGAAATCTCTAAACAGATGGTTCTTGTGGCAGAGAAAAAAGACGAAGCTTTCAGTTACACTCGACCGGGAAGACGGGGTAAATCACGTGGTCGAAGAGCAAGGAGGAATGAATATTCCAAGCGATATGATAGTGAGTCTTGTAGTCATTCTCCTGATGAGAGACGAGGTATGTCACAAGAATATTCTCCCGAGATTTCGGAAAAGACGCCTCGTATTGAGTATCATGGAGGCAGTAGAAGAGATGGGCGACGAAGCCGGTCGAGAAGTCATTCTCCCAAAAGTTCGAAGATGGTACACCATGCAGGGAATTCTCGCTCTGGCCGAAGTATAAGACGAAGTCCTTCGACATCGTTTAACCCGGATGGAAGAGATCAGATTAAACCCAATAAGACGAATTCTCCAGGGAAGGAGGTTGTTTCTTCGCCCGAGATGGTGGAAGACCTAGCGAAAGAAATAAAAGAGCTTCGGAAGCAGCTAACAGAGGTTCAACAAGGGAGGAAGACTTCGGACAAAAAAACGTCTCCCTTCTCATCGGAAATTCTCAAGGAAAAAGCAGATCCCAGCAAAAAGCTACCCCACATGGAAAGTTATGACGGTTCCGGGGATCCATTCGACCACAGCCAAGCGTTTGACAGATTGATGGATTATTACGACTATTCAGATGCAGCCAAATGTCAGACATTCGGATTGACGTTAAGAAAAGACGCAAGGCAATGGATGGGGGCTTTGGCTTCGGATTCGATTGCGTCATGGGCGGATTTGTGCAACAAGTTCCATGCTCGCTTCGGGAGTAATAAAAGAAGAGGAAGACCCACGGGATCGTTAGCCCAAGTAAGGCAACATTCGAGTGAGACTCTGGGGCAATATGTAAAGAGATTCCGAGAAGCTGTAGGACAGGTTTCAGATCTTAACGATCTTCAGGCAGTAGGATTATTCCAGAATGGCTTAGATCTGGTGAAATCGGAAAAATTAGTAAGAAAGCTAATGTTCAAACATCCAAAGAGTCTGGCCGAAGCATTTGAAAAAGCCGAAGGTTTCATCGTGGTGGAGGAGGCAATGGCTAGCTTGAAACAAAGCTCTTCAGAAAAAGTAAAGGAGAAGGACAGGGAGAAGCCCGACATTAATCAGAGAAAGACTAATATCGGCCATGATCGGTCCGAAGGGAATCAGAAAAGGTACAATAGTAATTGGATGCCCAAGGGAGATCGTCCACCCATTCCGACTCAGAAGGTGAACAAGGTGTACACGCAACTTAACACGGATCGGGCTACCATTTTGGAACGAATTAAAAACCAACCGTACTTCGAACCACCCAAAAACAACCCCCGACCAGGGTCCGGAGATCCTACCTTATATTGTAATTACCACCGGACGGTCGGACATGATACGAATTCCTGTTGGAGTTTGAAGGAATTCATTGAGAGAAAAGTTCAAAATGGTACTTTGATACAGTATATAGCTGGACGAGAACACCAAAGGAATCAGTCGGAAAATAGGGAGATAACTCAAGTCGCCCAGCCTGTTCAACCAGTGCCAAACCAGGCGATGCGGCATGTTGTAGATGTAATATCCGGGGGGAATATGGGAAAGGTTGCAGGTAAGAAGAGACGAGGGTATCTGAACTCGGTGATGTCTCTGGCAGACAAGCCTATGAAGGCCGAAAGGACATATCCGGGTTCCATAATATCCTTTACAGATGAAGATTTTCCTTCGGAACCTATCGAACCACACGAAGGAGCCTTGGTAATCACTGCACAAGTTGGTTCAGTGGATATGAAGAGGATGATGATCGACAATGGCTCTTCGGTGGATATATTATATGCCCATGCTTATCACCGAATGCCTGTAGATGGTCAGAAGATGGAAATCGGGCAGGAGTCCCCTCTGTATGGTTTCAGCAACGATCCCGTCAAGGTAGCAGGGACCATTGAGCTGCCAGTTGTCTTCGGGACGGCCCCCCAGCAGGCTCAAATTATTTGTAAATTTTATGTTGTACATGTTGATTCGGCTTACAACGCTATTTTGGGGAGACCTACTTTGACAGCTCTACAGGCGGTTACTTCAATCCCCCACTTTAAAATTAAATTTCCCACGTCCCACGGAGTTGGTGAAGTCGCAGGGGATCTGGACTTGGCAAGGAGGTGCTATCGGAATACTCTAATCACTTCGGGGATAGGAATCAGTAAACAAAATCATACAATGGCCATTGAAGTGGAACCATTTACAGAAAGTGGAACTGAACCCTTAGTCATGCCCGTGGAGGACACTGAAGAGATCGAGCTGATTCCGGGAAAGAAAGAGAAAACAGTGAAAATCGGTTCAAAACTTCCAGAACCTTTTCGAACAAGTCTGCTGAAGTTGCTTCGATGCTATGCTGATGTCTTTGCTTGGATCCCCAGTGACATGCCGGGAGTAAGTCGAAAAGTGGCGGAACACAGATTGCAAGTGAATCCAACTAAAAAGCCAGTTAGACAAAAGAGAAGACTCTTCGCAGTAGAGAGACAGAAGATAATTGATGAAGAGATCACTAAGTTGCTGGATGCAGATTTCATCTTCGAGATCGATTATCCAGAATGGATGGCCAACGTGGTTCTGGTGCAGAAACATAATGGCAAGTGGCGAGTTTGTATAGATTACACCGATCTGAATAAAGCCTGCCCGAAGGATTTCTATCCTCTACCTCATATCGACCAGCTCATTGATGCGACTTCGGGGTATGCTTTGCTTAGTTTTATGGATGCTTTTTCAGGTTATCATCAAATTTCTATGTGTAAAGAAGATATACCGAAGACAGCTTTCATTACCCATCGATCTGTGTACGCCTACAGAAAAATGACTTTCGGATTGATCAATGCGGGAGCTACATATCAAAGAATGATGAACCATATCTTCGAGAAGCAGCTAGGCAAGAATATGGAGGTTTACGTTGATGATATGATTGTTAAAAGCATGTCGGTTCGTGGTCATCTCAATGATCTAGAAGAATGTTTTCAGACGGTGCGCCGTTATGAATTGAAGCTGAATCCTACTAAGTGCACTTTCGGACTGGGGGCAGGCAAATTCTTGGGATACTTGGTCAGTAAGAGAGGTATCGAAGCCAACCCAGAGAAGATCCAGGCTATCTTAGACATGAAATCACCCCAGTCATACAAGGATGTTCAACGTTTAACTGGTCGAATAGCATCGTTGCGACGATTCATGTCTAAATCAGCAGAAAGGTGCTTGCCGTTCTTTAACACGTTGAAAGGGCCGAAGAATGCGAAGACCTTCCAATGGACATCGGAGTGCGAGGAAGCTTTCCAAGGAATCAAAAGGTACTTGTCTTCGGCACCTCTGTTGGTGAAGCCGGTTCCTACTGAACCTTTGTATTTGTATCTGGCTGCAAGTTCATCGGCCGTAGGAGCCGTTTTGGTGCGGGAAGTTGGGGGTAAGCAGCACCCGGTTTACTATGTAAACCATGCCCTTAGGGATGCAGAAACAAGGTATCCAAACATTGAGAAATTTGCTTTTGCTTTGGTTGTTGCAAGTAGAAAGCTTCGACAATACTTTCAAGGTCGAATAATAGTGGTGTACACAGACCAGCCATTAAAGAAGGTGCTGGGGAAGCCAGAAGTTTCCGGGAGGCTTGCTGCATGGACGATGGAATTGTCTCAGTTCTTCATAGAATACTATCCCCGGACAGCTATCAAAGGCCAAGCCTTGGCTGATTTTGTGATAGAATGCTCGTTTTCGGAAACCGATGGCAGCATGATCGAAGTAGAGGGATCAACAGAAACGGTAGCTACGCTTCAGCAGGTACATGATTCTTGGACTTTATACGTGGATGGGTCTTCTACTTCAGACCTTGGCGGTGCCGGGATAATTCTGACAAGCCCGGAGGGGTTTAAAATACAGCAGGCCATTAGATTCGAATTCAAGGCAACAAATAATGAGGCTGAATACGAGGCGGTATTAGCAGGATTGCGTCTGGCTCAGAGTCTGGAAGTTCAGAAGCTGACCATTTACAGTGATTCTCAACTGGTCATAAAGCAAGTTTCGGGGGAATACGAAGCTCGAGGCTCTAAAATGGTTAGATATCTTTCAGAATTGAAAGATCGACTTCAACACTTCAGCTCATGTGAATTTAAGGGTGTTGGTCGAACTGATAATTCCAATGCTGATGCGTTGTCGAAACTAGCTACTACTGAATCAAACGCCTTCGAAGGAACAGTTTACCTGGAAACCCTGAAACAAGCCAGCATTCAGAAGGAAGAGGTGAGGTGCATAAAGCTGTCTAATTGTTGGATGACTCCATACATAAACTATTTAGCGGATGGCACATTACCTTCAGACCAGATGTTGGCTAAAAAGGTGAAATATAAAAGTGCAAACTTCATACTTATTGATGAAGATCTGTATCGAAGAGCTTATTCCTCCCCATTACTGAAGTGTCTGATCCCATCTGAAGCTGAATATGCCCTTCGGGAGGTTCATGAAGGTATCTGCGATGATCATATGGCAGCAAAGTCATTAGCGTATAAAGTGCTTCGTCAAGGTTTTTATTGGCCAACAATTTTCAAAGAGGCCACAGACTATGTGAAAAAATGCCCAAAATGCCAGCTGAATAGTTCGATCCCACACCAGCCACCAGAAGAACTATACTCGGTTTTATCTCCTATACCCTTCGCTGTCTGGGGGGTAGATATACTGGGTCCCCTTCCAAAAGCAAAAGGCCAAGTCAGTTTTGTTATAGTAGCAATTGATTATATGACTAAATGGGTAGAGGCGAAACCTCTTCGGCTGATAACGGAACAAGAATGTTTGAAGTTTCTCAAAGAGTCGGTAGTATTCCGATTTGGAATTCCTATGGTAATAATTTCAGATAATGGACGCCAGTTCGTGGGATCGAAATTTGAGGCGTTCTTGAAGGAGCTGGGGATTCAGCATCGAAGGACTTCGGTTGCCCATCCACAATCCAACGGACAAGTTGAGGTAACTAACAGAATACTCCTGAATGGGATCAAGAAAAGGCTGGACGACGCCAAAGGAAGATGGCCCGAAGAATTACTTAGCGTGCTATGGGCTTACCGAACTACACCAAGGACTACGACGGGAGATTCCCCATTTAGACTAGCATACGGTACTGATGCTTTAGTTCCGATAGAAATTGGATCTACAAGTTTTCGGGTCAGTAAAGAATTATACAATGATGAGGGACTTAAAGCTAACTTAGATCTGATCGAAGAAGTCCGAGAGGCAGCCTTGATAAGGTTGGCCACATACCAACGTCGCGTGGCTAAATACTACAACAAAGGTGTAAAGCTTCGGAGATTCGAAGTTGGAGATTTAGTTCTTCGGGAAGTAGAAGCTTCTACCCCTCAAAATATGGGTAAACTCATGCCAAATTGGGAGGGCCCTTATGAAGTCATCAGCGTATCAAAGCCCGGAACTTACCGGTTAAGAACTTTAGATGGGTCTGAAATCAAGAATACTTGGCATGCCGGAAGGCTCCGCAAGTATTTTCAGTAAGGCTAATATCAAAATATGGAAGTCTGTAACTACAACGACAATTATTAATAAAGATGGCTCTCTTTGTCTCTCCAATAGAGGTTTTTATTCACCAGATATAAGGTTGGATCCCTTCGACTCCTCGTAGCGAAGCGGAATATCTTTTGGGAAGGTTGAATTCTTTCGACTTTTTATAGCGAAGCGAGATATTTCCTGTGTTGAACTTATTCGGCTCTCGAAGAAAAATGAAGTTATCCAAATTATTATAAAGCTGAATAACATTATAAGTTCTTCGGAACTAATATTCCTACTAAAAAATTGGTGGATCGTTTATCCTAACAATGATGTATGGTATCCTCCGGTAGTGAGTAAGTTTCGTCTTACATTGTTGTTTAATTTTACTTGAAGTATTGAGCTTAAATTATATATCGTTTAAATAACGATACAGTCTCGACTTGAAAAAGGAGCAATAAGGGATAAAATATATATATTACTAAAGAGGGAAACTAATGGCACAATATTAAAGCGAAAATTTTTCACCAAGTTCATACATATTAAACATGAAAATAAGAAGACAGACGGTCTTTAATACTACTCTTCATCTCCATCTTCATCTTCGGAGGAATTAAGGAGAGTTGGGTCGAGTGAAGCAGCAGTCAACTTAGCCCTGTTTTTGCCTCGAGCCACCTCATAGCCTTCAGTATACATTTTCAATATTTCTTTGGTCAGCACCGGAGACTTGCGATATTCATTTTGAATTTCTTGGCGAAGCTCATCAGTGAGAGGAGGGCCGGCCAATTTGAGACCGCGAAGTTCTGCTTCGACCTTACCTCGCAGATGAAGATGTCGTTCTTCAGAAGCTTTGGCTTCGGCAACCGCTTCGGCCAGACTTCGGTTGTTCCGAATTAGTTGCTCGTTGGACCGTCGCAACCCTTCATTCTGATCATTAGTCTCTTGTTGAAGAACTTCGGCCGCAGCTAGATTTTCTTTCATTTTGGCGAGATCATTTTGAAGACCTTTACAGTTGAAGCGGAGGTTCTCGTGTTCACTCCTCTCCTTCGCCAAGGCAGACTTTAAAATGGCGTTTTCTTTTCGGGCCGCTTCTTCTTCGGCTTCGGCTTTTTTATATTTTTGATGAAGACGGCCGAAAATTCCATTTGTCTGCAGTTATTTGGGGTTAGAAAAAATTCAAAGAAAATATCCATGGACTAAGGCAGATACAATATGTACTCACTCTAGCCTGATTGATCATGCCCTCTTCTAGCAAGTCAGAAACAGAGCTGTTGCCAAAGCGGTGATTATCAGTATCCAAAACAAATGATCCATAAAGATGTAAAGGAAAATCTTCCCTTTGATCCGGCCATAAGCTGGGTGAACGGGGAACTCCAGGCTTAGGACCATAAAAAGATGATAAGGGAGGCGAAGAAGACACTTCTTGCCTGGGCGAAGGCGTTGGTTGTCTAATAGGGGATGAAGGTGGTTGATCATGGGAAATGGTTCTTCTTTTTCGGACGAGGGGGGAACTTTGTTCAGCCTCAAATTCATCAGTATCGGCTAAATCAGGAAGAGGTCGACTGGAAGAGGAAGCGGGTATTCTCAATTCTTCGGTGGTGAGGGGGATAATCTTGGCTTTGGCCTTTCGCTTCTTGGTATAAAGAATTTTGGTACGCTGCTCAATGGGCATATCCAGGAGGCTTTCAGTAAGGACGGGATCAGGAGTGAATTTGTGCTTCTTGGCGGCATGTTTCTTCTTTCGGGGTCGGCTTGTCCCTTCAGGAAGGATTGGCTCGTCTGTTGGAGGAATAGTAGTTGGAATCTCTTCTATTGAAGCTTCTGCATTTTGTGTTTCTACAGCAGGAGGATCTACATGTTGGGCTTCAGAGGTTTGAGCCTTCGTATCCTCGGCTTCGATTGAAGCCGAGACTGATTTGGCAGAAAGGAATTTTTTTAAATCCATCCGATCAATGGAAGTAGGCTTAATCAAAGATACTACGAAAGAACAGAAAGTAATACTTTAGAACAATTATTGAGAGAAATTTGAATAAATTTGCACAGAGGATGGTTTCAGAACTTACGTTTATGATCATATAACCACGCTTGTTTGCTGAGGAGTCCGAAGCTCCATTCTTTCAGAGGGAGTTTATTCAACAGCTTCACCATTTCATTCCCTCGTTCCTGCGTGAGATCGCCAAAGTCTGGAGAAAGAATAGGGATAGTGGTCCAGTCAGGAATGGAGGAAATATCCGGTCCATTGATAAAGATCCAATCCTTATGCCACCCTCTGTTGCTTGAAGGGGTGTCTATTAAAGATCTTCGTTCAATCTTGACGTTGGACGGTTTGCTTAGCCCTTTGAATCCTTTCTCCCTAGATTGGCCCACCACAAAGAGAGAAAAGAAGAAATCAATAGATGGGGGGATACCTTGCTCGAAGCACCACGCGGCAAGCGCGAGTATATAAATGTAAGAATTGGGGACTAGTTGGGCCAACCCAACCCCTAGAAATCCTAACATGTTCAAAACAAAAGCGTGAAGAGGGAACCGGAGGCCCTTCTCCAAAAGAGTGAGGGGCATAGCAACAAAACCCTCTAGGCGTTGATACATACGTTCAGTGGGCAAGGGGGCTCGTAGTTGATAATTGGGGGGGATCTGATACCGATCTCGGATGGCTAATATATCGGAATCGACAGCTGAGGAAGGGGTATTGGCATGGGCGAATTTTTTATAGTCGGTAAAATTGAAAGGCGTCTCTGAAGGAACGTCTTTGATTGAATCGGTGGGAACGGTCTTGCTGGAGGATGGTTTCAATTTGGGTTTCGCAGTTGGGATGGTGTTATCGGTGTTTTGGGAAGCCATTGTTGACAGACAAATGGAGAAGAAAACCGAAACAAGAAGAAGAAGAAAGCTAAAGTATTTCGAATTTCAAATAAACAAGTAAAACTGTTCGAATTAGAGATTTCAAAGATTTATAGAGTTGTCTTTTCGGAGGTACACGAAGCCCAAAGGCTGCGCATTCAATGAATATCATAATGGAGGTGCAAAGTTGGTATCCGGGCTTGGAATTGAAAGGTTAATAGTTGGCGTCTGCTCTTGGAATTGAGGAAGCTATCATTTGTTTTTGAAACTCGAAAAGTGGGTATCCGATTTTAATTTGAAGGGGTCTGCATGTAAACATGGGCCTTTTATCAATTGGGCTTTGATAAGTCTGTACGGATTCTTCTTGATAACTGGCCCAGGTTCTTATACTCTTTTATCAAACATTTCGTTTAATAAAAAACTAGGGGGCAATGTTGGGCCGTAAATATCTTGGGCCGGCCAATTTTTATTCATTATGGGTTTTCCGGGTCAAGCCCATTTTTACCCTTGAAGTATTGGACTATTGTCCAAATGATTATTTAGATAAGCTTTGGGCTGGATCTGGTAGTGGGTGACAGGTGGCAACTTATAGACTAAAGTTATCTATAATCTATGGGATTAACAGGCGGCTGATTGAAGTGATGGACTCAGCCGTCTGTAGCCTCCTTCATTAATGGAGAGTTGACATAATATTGACTGAGTGAAGAACAAGTATGAAAAAGCCGGCATGCAGTCAACAGGCAGGAAAAAATATCGGGGGAAAACATGCAAAGGTGATGAGACAATATAAAGGGGAAAAGGCACTACACAAGAAAAAGGTAAGAAACATATTTTTCTCTCAAAAACACTAAAACACACGACCTCCATTGTTAAACCATTTTTTCTCTCCGACCTGTACTTATTCTCACACCGGAGCGATCCCCGGCGGCCCAAAACCGTCGAGATCCGGTGCTGACGTGGTCATTGTGCAGGACAAAGAGTGCTTTTCGTGATTGAGGCGCGTGACGAGATTGTGACGTTAACACCCTATATAAATAAACCCGGGTTCCAGTGCTACCACAGTCAAGTATAACGTAGAACTTGGGCGACCCTCTAGACCAGTTAGAATAAAAGAATTGTACTGTAAATACAATAAATGCAAACAATAGTAAGCAGAGAAAGACCAGAATTACTTGCACCCACTTCTTTCGGACAGAAGGGCTTCCTGGTGATGCCTTCTCTTTTGAAAAACTGGCCCCACCATTTTCTCTATGTAAGGAAACAGGCTTTGAGTGGGTCAAACTCCAGTCAGTTCCTGAGTTTAGATTTCCTTCTTCTGGGTCAAGGCAGTTATACGAAGAAAAATCTTGCAGGAATGAGGAGAGTCTCAAAAAATTCTTTTGCCAAGATCTTGAAAAATCAAAACCATGAGAAGAACCAGCCAGAGGTGGCAATCCAGGCAATACACATGGAGTGCTAGAAGATTTTGGGGCTGACAAACAACTTGATGCAGCAAACACAATTTCTGCAAGTCTAATGAATGCCACATATGCAGAAACTTACAACCATGGAGTGAGGCAATAAATCCTCCTAAAAGTTCAGATACTAAATACGTCAACAGACCTACATGCTCTTGTTATGGCAAATCTGAGCTCACAAACAGCTTAGTAGACATAATTCAGTTTTATGTGCATTACTTCAACAGGACGTGAATCGTAATTAGGTGAGCCCTGCAGAAACCATGCGATCAGAACTAGTTAGCTATATGTTCCCAACAACTTAAGTTGGGTTCACAGAAAATTAAAGCTGGATTAACTAGTCATAAACAAAATCTCCATGAATTTGCAACAGGGAAGCTATCTTGACCAGTGAATTTCGGTGCAATTCAGAGGATTAGCACAGAGGCCACTTACACTTTGGAGTAAATTTTCACTTTCCATTTTAAAGTTGAAGAAAGAGTGTGGGCATTAATCCCTTTTCAAAGACCTCTCCAAAAAAAATTTAGCAGAAAAGTTCATATATACCTGACATTCAAAATTTTGACTTTTCAATTTGTTACTCGAGGTGATATCAAACCAATTAGACTTTCATTCCAAGTATAACCTCCCATTCCATTTTACAGGATCAACACAACGATTACAAAATCTTATCCACCCTTTAAATTGTAACTGCCATTAAACTTCCCATGATCCCATCTCATTATAAAGTTAGTTACTTCGACTTAAAATTCACAAATTCACAGTGCCCAATTCACATACATGCTTGTAATTCTCAAAGATGGCGAAAATATTCAAATTTGCAGATCTCAAATCGACTATATCTACATGCTAATGCTCTACATACATTTCACGATAAAATAAAATTTTAAAAATATTAAAGAAGATAAAGAAAATTAACTTACAGAATCAAGAGAGGACTTTGAAGCGGAGAATTAGAGAGAAGTGATGAAGTATAAATGGGAGTAGACTGAGAAGAAGAAGAAGAAGAAGATAGCTGAAGCCGTGGACTAGTAGTTCTGGCTTAAACCCACTTTCCCAATATCGTAATGAACGGACCCGAAAATATGTTCGGATCAGTCCAACTGGTTTTTCCATGTTGAACCGCTCTCTCCCCCTCTCTTTCCTACTGAGGGGGCCAAAGTTTCAGTTCTTACTTCCAACTTACGTTTCCCAAAACAACAATCCTGCTGTCACATAAATTTTTTAACATAATTTTCACATACATACTGCGATCCCCCCGCCTAACATACGGGTTATGCAGTATGTATATGTATATGTAAATATTATATAAATAAAATTATGTGATAGTAACATTATTTTTTTTCAAATTAAATATACATTTTTTTTGACTTTTTAGAATCAACATAATAAAAGTCCTGAGCAATGTTACTATCACATAAATATTTTTACATAATCTACACATACCACACATATATACTGTGAACTCCCACCTGACATGCGAGACCCGCAATATATATATAAATGTATGTAAAAATTATATGATAGTAGCATTATTTAAAAGCCTAATCCCGCTTGGCTTCTTGTAGTCGTAGTATTAATGTCACGAATATTTGCGTTATTCAAGCCCACATCTCACTTCCACTTTGTAAAATTTTGAAATTTAAAATCGATATAATTTCGTTTTAGAATATAATATTAATTATTTATATTATTTTTATATTGGTGTTATTTATTAGATAAAAAATAGTGAGAGAACCAATATTATATTTAATATAAAATTATTTAATTTTAGTACAAACAAATATAATGGGTTGTTTTCTATCCACGCAAAAGAAAAGTAAATAATCTTCATGCTTATTTTTGAAAATACAAACAATCAGCAACATATCTAAAATGTTATTAAAAATTTAATCTGTAATTTTCAACATTTTTTTTTTCTATATCGTAATTTTCAACGTTGTCATGAAAGTTCTCCAAATAACCTAAATACTCTATTTGTTTCAAATTATATAATCATTATTAATTTTTGAAAATCAATTTGAGATATTTTCAAATTCAAAATTGAGATTACTCATTAAAAATTATAAAACAATAAAATTTAAAATGAGTGATATTTTTTAGATAATTTATAATATTCATCTTTGTATTTATTAAAATTAAAAGAATTTATATCAATTTTGAATTTAAAAATCTCTTAAGTTAACTTTAAAATATCAAATAACATAAAAGTGAGAGAGTATAATGAAAATTTGCATAACCTTTTTATATATATATTTTTGCTCTTTTCATTAGTACAAATTTTTAATTTAATCTAAAACATAATAATTCAACTGCTTAACTAAATGTACAAGTTATATTAAAATGAGATCATTTTTAATTCATACGTATCCTATATATATACATCATAATTATAATTTTGAAAATTTTCGCAATATATAAAAGAAACTTACATTAAAAGCAAATAAAAAACACTAATTTTAAAAACGGATACATAGCATGACCCGGTACCCGCTCCATTAAAAATGAAGAAAGAGAGCCTAATGTCATTAGTACTGTAAGAAGTCTCGCGGTAAAAGGACAGCAGAAATGGACCCACACCTGTTTCCTCCATTAACGATATTTCGAACTTTTCCCAGTCCTTCCGCAATAATTGACTGAACGAAAATCACATACCATCATCACCAACTACTACTACTAGTCTACTACTAATAATTCTCTATCACTCTCTTCTACCTCTGTTTCTCTCTCTACAATTTACAGAGCACCAACAACAATGATAATGGCGATTTTAGTGGACAATCTCTTTAGAGAGAGAAAGTACCCCTTCATTTTCTCTCTCTTCATTCTACTCATAATCCTCTTATTCTCTTTCATTTTCTTCTTCGATTTCCAGTCCTCTCCTCTCATTTTTACCTCCGATCTCACTGCTACACAACCAGCCGTCTCTTTATCTTCTCCGCCGCTGCCTTCCGCCGATTCATCTCCACTGCCACCTCCCGGTGCGACAACGGTCCCAAACCCTAGCGCACTGGCTTCACGCGTCGTCGTTTTGCCCAATGCGACGACTGAAGTGGCCGATCTGAAATGGAGGAAATGCGCGGGTTCTGTGGACGGTTGATTACATACCCTGCTTGGATAACTTGAACGCCATTAAGGCACTGAAATGGAGGAGGCATATGGAGCACATGGAGCGGCATTGCCCTAGCCCCCGTTCTCGGTGTTTGATTCCAATTCCACGGGGATATAAAGTTCCTGTTACGTGGCCTAAGAGCAGGGACATGGTGAGATAAGATTGATTGTGTTTGGTAAGATCTTTGTGTCTTATTGATTCTGGAATATTTTGATGTAAAATGACTGTCATAGTGATTAATTTTTCTGATAAAAGACTATTTTTGAACATTTGTAAAACAATCTAAATTGTGTATATGCCCAGCCTGAACATTTGATCATTTATTAACGAGCTAGAAGGAAGAAGGGGAGGGGAGGGGAGGGGAGGGGTGCGGTGCAGGGTGGAATTTTGTATGGTGAGGTGAATTTTGATTAATAATGGAAATAATTTCCTGTTTGGCAGGTCTGGTTTGACAATGTTCCTCACCCTAAGCTTGTTGAGTATAAAAAGGACCAAAATTGGGTGCAAAAGTCTGGTGATTATCTTGTTTTTCCTGGAGGCGGTACTCAGTTTAAGGAAGGAGTTATGCAATATATTGAGCATATAGAAAAGGTAGAGTTTGTCCTTCTCTGTTCTCCATCTTCCATTGTTTAAAATATAACATTTGATAAATATATAATTAGATACCTAATAGAGTTTATAATTGTAAAGAAAGTAGTTTTTAAATTGTAAATTCTCCTGGTACTAGAGATTTAATTGAAACTGAATACAGAGTTTTTAAATCCTAATGTTAATAGAGTTTTTAACTATTAGGGAAGGACCTGACAGTTTGTCTCTTAAATTATATATGGTTGATTGATTAAAATGTATAGGGATTTTTTAATCATAGTAATAGAGTTTTTAATTATATGGGAAGGACCAATCAAGTTTGGAGGACCAACCAACTTTATCTATGTTATTATGTATAGTTGACTAGGTAATTTGGTTACTTTTTACCTGTGGTATGCCACATTAAGATTAATTAATTGACTGACTCATAATTTTCCTTCATAACTGAGATGCTTGAATTTTTTATAATGTTAAATAAGCAACATTGCTCTCTTTTTCTTTGGTTTAAATTGGTAAAAAAAATTCCTGCTTTTAACAGACTCAACGCTCTCTTATAGGACTTCTATTTGCTATTGAAAGCTGATTTACATAAACATAAATGTTTGCATCAGGAAAGTTCCGTACTCCTATCATCTTATTTTGTTTGTCATTGGTTGAACAGTAAGCTCTGCATTTCTATTGTGGATCTGGGGTCGGATTTTCTTACTTCATTGTACACCACTTGTGCTGACTTTATTTTCCTTGCTTTGCTCTAGACTTTACCAATGATTAAATGGGGAAAACGGACAAGGGTTATTTTAGATGTCGGTTGTGGTGTTGCTAGCTTTGGTGGTTATTTGCTGAACAAAGATGTCATTACTATGTCATTTGCCCCAAAGGATCAACATGAGGCTCAGATACAGTTTGCTCTTGAGCGTGGGATTCCTGCTACTCTATCGGTGATTGGAACACAACGGCTTACATTTCCAGACAATGTTTATGATTTGATTCACTGTGCACGATGCAGAGTTCACTGGGATGGCGATGGTACATCAACTAATTTTTTCATTCTTCATTAATTTAGTTTGTCTATTCTGATGGCATTGGTTGACAACTGTAGGTGGAAAACCTTTAATGGAACTCAACAGGGTTCTTAGACCTGGAGGATTTTTTATATGGTCTGCTACACCAGTCTATCGTACAGATGAAAAAGATCGGAATGTCTGGAATTGTTTGTATTCTGTACCTCAGTTTTCTTAAAAAGTCATTTGTTTTTTATATTGTGAATTTTATTAAATCAGATCACATTTCAAATTTGGTATCTGTTCCTTCTGTTAGTTTTTACCTTCCACCAAGTTTTATGTGCAATCACCTGTAATCTAAGTTAAATGGTCATATTCCTTGTTTCTTGAAGCTATGGTGGCTCTGACAGAATCGATTTGCTGGAAAGTAGTGGCCAAGTCTTTTCCTTCCACTGGAATTGGTCTTGTTATATATCAGAAACCTGTTTCATCTTCCTGCTATGAAAGACGCAAATATAATAAACCTCCTATGTGCGACCAGAATAGGTGGAAGAACATGTCATGGTATACATTTAAACATTTCCCTAAATATTAAGTTTTAAGCTTTTAAACATCCATTGCCACCATAATCGTTACCTACTTTCTTATATAGGTACGCACCTCTAGATACTTGTCTTCTACCACTTCCACTGCCAAGCCAAGGTAGCTCATACAAATGGCCCATGCTGTGGCCCAAAAGACTCAGCAGTAAACCGCTAAGCCTATCAACTGAAGCAGATGCTGAAGAAATATTTTATGAAGACACCAAACACTGGTCTGCTCTAGTCTCTGATGTTTATCTGGAAGTCTTTGCTATAAACTGGTCGAGCGTGAGGAATATAATGGATATGAATGCTGGTTACGGAGGGTAGACATGATATACACATTAATTATACATTTTAGTATTCCCATATTTATTATTTTGCTTGTTTATTTTATTTAACTAATACATTTTATTTGATTTTATAGGATTTATCTTATTTTTCTTGGGGAACAAATAAAAGATTACATGGGACTCTTGGAGGATAATCATGAAGAAGTTGGAGTCAATTTGGAGATAAAGAGATAAAGAAAAAAAAGAAGACCAAGTTCAATGTATCTTAGATTAGGTTATAATTTATTTTTTCTTATAAAGAGATCTCTTCTTTTAGAGAGAGGGGAGACTTTTATTTATTTTTTATCATCTCCTTCATCCGCTGAAACAAGGAGGAGAGCATGAAGTTAGAGTTGTAATATTACTTTGTCTTAGGGATTCCAATTCAACATACAGGTGTAATCTTTCTATTGAATCAGTTATATATTTTCCTTGTTTCCTTTCGTACTTACTATTAATATATTATATATCTTAAGTTAGTTTTTTTTCTGTGACGGTTCATGTGCTTTATATAATATTAGTAATAATAAGTTATTTGAAGACTGCGATTATTACTAGTAAAATCGTATTTGTTTTTATTTTAAATTTCATGGCTAGCTAAATTTTGAATACCTAGGATGATGATGAAACTAAGTATTTCATAATAATATTTTTTTTCCGTTCCGAAATTAGTGCCTAATTATTTTCTCCTTCATATTTTCCTTCGCACAAATTGCATATGATTTTTATATTGATTTCGAGGTTTTGATAAGTTATAGTTAATCTGTGAATTTTTCATAACTTATACTTGCCCATATTAATTATATAAATCATTATTTTTAAAGGAAAGGAAAAATAATTTGGTAATTAATTTGGAATAAGAAATTGTTTATTATGTTAATATTTGGTGGATTCGGATTCCTAGGTAGTTTTTCTCATTAATAGTTTTCATTAATAATTATTAGTTTACATAATTTAGTTAGTTAATCATCACCACCATATTTATTTCTAATTTGCCTAAAATATTAATTAAGGATATATTAAAGAATTGATCTAGTCTCTGTGGTTCGACCTGCACTTGCTAAATCTACGATAGACACTGTGCACTTGCAGTTACATATTTTTATCAAATCAAGTTTTTGGCGCCGTTGCCGGGGACTAGAATTAAAAAAAAAAATTTCCTTAATTTTTATTTATTCGAATTAGTTTTTAACTCATATATTTTTTTTTATTTCCAGGATTATCGAAGCGGATCAAAGAAACGTAAAGATAAAGATTTTGTTGCTGCGCTTTTCTTGGTACTTTGTATCTCTATTTTATTTTTATTTTTTATTTTTTTTTTATTTAAAAAAAAATTAAAAAAAATAACAGTAGTTTAGTTTTTATTAATATATTTTTTTATTTGCCGCATTCATGCATTCACTCACGTAGAGCACATCCTGTTAGGTTTTTATTTTTTATTTTTGTCAAATATAAACTGTGGTGATTGCTGGAGGACCGAGGTACGTCAAAAATTCTCATTCTTTCGTAATTCACATAGTTTTAGGACATTTTATTTGTTTATAATTTTTTTTTATTTGTGCATTTTCATCTTTAATCCAACATTAAGGGCACAGCCTGTAACAAGATAAGGTGGGGATTTCATCACCCTTCCTTGGCCCACAAACAACCCAACTTTTTGCATAACCTTGACCTAATAAAATCAAGTAGACGTTGGCCCCTAGTACTCTCGAGCTCAATTAAGACAAGAAACTCCAAGAGGAGGCTGAATTTTTAATTAATCAAACTACTGGTGTCTAGGCAAGTGGTTCAAAAGGTAAACGCCTAAAGATTGTGTGGTTATTTAATTAGTCACCGTATCTACGGAGAGACTCCCACCTTTCTTACACTTACCTGGCTAGTGGTGTGATTAATTTTGAATTTGGTGGACCTTGCGGTGTAACTTGGAACAGTTAGGAGCTGTCTAAATTTTATTTAGGTTGACCTTAGAAGTAAATTTTTTTTTTATATATATATTTTTTTTGTTTGCTTATCTGCTTATTTGCTAAGTAGTGTATGCAAAAAGTGTGGACTAGGGACGAAACATCGCGATTAGTGAGAAAACTTGATTTTTCGGAGTGCACTTTAAAAGATCTCACCCTAAGAAAAATGGAGGGCGCACAAACTGTTTCTTTAAGGGATCGATGTTATCCTTCCCGCTCTGCCCAACCATCATGTATCAGTTTACCACAAGTAACTGGTAACAATTTTGAACTTAAACCGCAATTGATAAATATGTTACCTAGGTTCACGGGGATAGAAGATGCATATTTATTTATTCAGGAATTTGAGGAAGTTTGTGCCTTAATAAAAATTCAACAATTGTCTGATGACTCAATTAGGCTAAGATTTATCACATTTGCTTTAAAAGATAATGCTAAAAAGTGGTTATATAGCCTACCAAATAATTCCATATCAACCTGGGAGGGATTTGTTGTTACATTTCTAAAAAAGTATTTTCCAAATCATAAAACTGCTAAAATTAGGACTGCAATTCATCAATTTTGCCAACTTGAAAAAGAGTCCTTTTGGAAATATTTTGATAGATTTAAAAATTTGTTATCCCAGTGCCCACACCATGGAATTGAGAAATGGAGATTGTGTCAAATTGCTTACGAAGGTTTAGATTATTCCACTAAAACAATGTTAGAATCAATGTGTCAAGGGGATTTTCTGAATAATGATGATGAAAAGGCTTGGGAATTTTTAGAAGACTTAGCAGAAAAAACCATGCAATGGGAAACCACCCGAGAGACCGATAAACCTAGCTCATCTAGGGGTGTTCATACAATTGACAATTCAATTGCCACTGAAGCTAAGTTGGCTGGTGTGATTAAAAGACTTGAAGCTTTAGAAACTTGTGGACCATCACCTGTGAACCTAATCTCAACACCAACACCTTTGTGTCTAAGGTGTAATTCACAAAGTCACGGGATAGAGGAATGTCCTAGAGTCATGGCTCAACCTGAAGAATATGAACAAGTCAATGCAATGTTTCAAAGACCTAGGAATGACCCATTTGCACCCACTTATAACCCAGGTTGGAGAAATCATCCTAATTTTTCATGGAACCAAGGACCCTACCCAAATAACTCTTCAAATCATGTCAGTCAGTCTTTAAATCAATCTTTTCAACCTTACCAAAAGCCAAATCCTGGTCCGTACCAAAATTCAAATTCATCACCTCAATATCCACCAGGTTTTTCTAATGAAAATGAGAGGAGACTTAGCACCTTAGAGAAGAGTGTGGAAACTTTAATAAAAACTCAACAAAGCACTAACCAAGCTTTATCTCGTTTAGAGATCCAAATGAGTCAAGTGGCCACTACAGTTTGTGAAAGAGAGAAGGGTAAACTTCCTAGCCAACCCGAGACCAATCCAAAATTTCCAGCCCCTAATTCACTTGAAAACAACAAAGTCAATCATGTGAATTCTGTAATCTCTTTAAGGTCTGGAAATTATTTTAACAATCATGCTGGCATTGATAATGAAGAAGAGAAAAATTTAAATGTTGAATCTAACAATCCATCTTCAAAGTCAGCCCAGCCTGAAAAATCCATAAACTTTGAGTCAGTAGGCCCATCCACTAAGCATGTGTCGAAAAATGATCAAACCACATCTTCGGAGTCAACTGAAAAAGTCTTCAACCCAAAAGCCCCATTCCCTCAAAGACTTATTTCAAACAAGCAATCAGCCCAATTAGACAAAATTCTAGAAGTGTTCAAACAAGTGAAAATTAACATTCCTCTTCTAGATGCCATTCAACAAGTTCCCTCATATGCTAAATGTCTAAAAGATTTGTGCACACACAAAAGAACCACTCATGTTCCTAAAAAAGCTTTTCTAACAGCCCATGTTAGTTCCATTTTATCATGTCAGGTTCCTGTGAAGTATAAGGACCCCGGTTGTCCTACTATTTCATGCATCATAGGTGACACCTTAATTGAAAAAGCTTTGCTTGATTTAGGAGCTAGTGTGAACTTGTTACCATTTTCTGTGTACCAAACATTGGGCTTAGGGGAGTTAAAAAAGACAAGTGTCACACTTCAACTAGCTGACCGTTCTATTAAAGTTCCAAAAGGAATAGTTGAGGATGTACTCATTAAGGTTGGCGATTTTGTCTTTCCTGTTGACTTTGTTGTCCTTGAAACCCAACCTGTTGCCAATCCCAAGGGTCAAATTCCTGTCATATTAGGTAGACCATTTCTAGCAACCTCTAATGCATTAATCAATTGTAGAAATGGACTAATGAAATTGACTTTTGGGAACATGACAATTGATTTAAATGTTTTTAATGTGGGAAAGCAACCTATTGATTTTTCTGACCAACCCGTTGAAGTGAACATGATTCAGGAAATGTCTGAAATTGAACTTACGGGAGAAGACGAAATTTTTAATTTTTGTCTAAATCATTTTGGTCAAAATTGGGATGATACAGAATACATAAATGAGGTGAATGAAATGTTAGAGTCATCCACACCAATGTCTTACTCCAAATGGGAACCCGTGACTGAGTCAATCTTGCAATCCTCAGAACCTCTTGAAAAGAATCCACCAGAGTTAGAGCTTAAACCCCTTCCGGATAATCTTAAATATGCTTATATAGGTCCCTCCAAAACTTTTCCTGTGATTATTGCTTCCGATTTAACAATCACACAGGAAGAAGAATTATTAACTATTCTGAGAGAAAATAAGGAAGCCATAGGATGGAGCATAGCTGATATTAAGGGGATCAGTCCAACCATTGTCCAACATAGGATCCACTTAGTAGATGATGCTAAACCAGTGAGAGACCCACAGAGGCGGTTAAACCCGGTTCTAAAAGAGGTTGTTAAGAAGGAGATTCTTAAGTGTCTAGATAATGGGATAATCTATCCCATTTCTGATAGCTCTTGGGTAAGTCCTGTTCAAGTGGTACCTAAAAAGTCTGGCTTAACTGTGGTTCAAAATGAAGCTAATGAGTTAGTTCCCACTCGTGTCCAATCTGGTTGGAGGGTTTGCATAGACTATAGAAAACTCAATACCGCCACAAGAAAGGATCATTTTCCTTTACCCTTCATAGACCAAATTCTAGAGAGGTTAGCTGGTCATGCTTACTACTGTTTTCTTGATGGTTACTCGGGCTACTTCCAAATTCCCATAGCCCCAGAAGACCAAGAAAAGACCACAGTCACTTGTCCTTATGGAACCTTTGCATATCGTCGTCTACCCTTTGGGCTATGTAGTGCCCCTGCCACCTTTCAAAGATGCATGATGAGCATTTTTTCTGACATGGTAGAGAAATTCCTAGAAATTTTCATCGATGATTTTTCCATATTTGGATCTACATTTCAGGAGTGCCTTCACCACCTTGACTTAGTTCTAAGGAGATGTAAGGTAACTAACTTAATCCTAAATTGGGAGAAATGTCATTTCATGGTTAAAAAAAGAATTGTTCTTGGTCATATCATATCTGACAAGGGAATTGAAGTAGACAAAGCCAAAATCGACCTCATTGCTAATCTTCCACCACCTAGGACAGTCAAAGAAATTCGTTCGTTCCTAGGACATGCAGGCTTTTATAGGCGATTCATTAAAGATTTCAGTAAGAAAGCAAGACCCTTGACCAATCTTCTAGGAAAAGATACAAAATTTGAATTTAATGAAAAATGTCTTCAATCCTTTGAACAACTCAAAAGGGAGTTGACTTCAGCTCCTATCATCAAATCACCTGATTGGAGTCAACCATTTGAGTTAATGTGTGATGCATCTGACTATGCAGTTGGTGCTGTTCTAGGGCAAAGAATCAACAAGATTCCCCACGTCATATACTACGCTAGTAGGACTTTAAATGATGCTCAATTGAACTATTCAACTACTGAAAAAGAACTTTTAGCTGTAGTTTTTGCCCTAGAAAAGTTTCGATCTTATCTTATTGGGTCTAAAATAATTGTTTACACTGACCATGCTGCCCTCAGACATCTTCTTTCCAAAAAAGATTCAAAAGCCCGTTTAATTCGTTGGGTCTTATTGCTCCAAGAATTTGACCTAGAGATACGAGACAAAAAAGGGTCCGAAAATGTGGTAGCTGATCATTTGTCTCGGTTAGTTGTGGAGTCCAACCCTGACCTACCCTTAAATGAATCTTTTCCAGATGAGCAACTTTTCTCCATATCTGCTACACCTTGGTTTGCTGATATTGTGAACTACCTAGTGACTAGTGAAATTCCTTCCCATTGGTCCAAACAAGACCGATCAAAGTTTCTTTCACAAGTCAGACACTTTTATTGGGACGACCCCTATTTGTTTAAATATTGCCCTGATCAAATCATTAGGAGATGTGTACCTGACCATGAATTTAGGAGTGTTTTGTCATTTTGTCATGACCAAGCTTGTGGAGGACATTTTGGAGGCAAAAAGACCGCCGCCAAAGTCCTCCAGTGTGGTTTCTATTGGCCTAGTCTGTTCAAGGATGCCACAGAATTTTGTGCCAATTGCAATAGGTGTCAACAATTAGGGAGGATCACTAGGAGGAATATGATGCCAATGCAACCCATTTTAGTCATTGAATTGTTTGATATGTGGGGAATAGATTTCATGGGCCCATTTCCAAATTCTTTTGGAAATCTGTATATTTTACTTGCGGTGGATTATGTCTCTAAGTGGGTAGAAGCTATACCAACCAAGACCAATGACAACAAAGTTGTTGTCAAATTTCTGAAAGAGAACATTTTCTCTCGCTTTGGTACCCCTAGGGCCATAATCAGTGATCAAGGAAAACATTTTCGCAATCAGCCTTTTGCATCCTTGCTGAAAAAGTATTCCATCACCCACAAGCTTGCAACACCATATCACCCTCAAACAAGTGGTCAGGTAGAAGTTTCAAATAGGCAAATAAAACAAATCTTGGAAAAAACGGTGAGTTCCAATAGAAAAGACTGGTCTCTAAAATTGCTAGATGCCTTGTGGGCTTACCGTACTGCTTTTAAGACTAACTTAGGAATGTCACCGTATAGGCTTGTGTTTGGGAAAGCCTGTCACTTACCTGTTGAACTTGAACATCGTGCTTTGTGGGCCATAAAACAATTTAATTTTGACATGTCCGCTGGTGGGAGTCATAGACAATTGCAATTAGCTGAGTTAGATGAGATTAGGAATGATGCTTATGAAAATGCTAAAATTTACAAGGAAAGAACGAAAGTGTTTCATGATAAATCAATTTTGAGAAAATCATTTTCACCTGGTCAAAAAGTTCTCTTGTATAATTCTAGGCTACATCTATTTCCTGGCAAATTGCGCTCTAGATGGGATGGACCTTTTGTAGTGAAGGTAGTTTATTCTCATGGAGCAGTTGATATTGAAAATCCAAATAGTGGAGAAATTTTCAAAGTGAATGGCCAACGACTCAAACCCTTTTTAGAAATGCCAAACGGACCAGAAGAGGTGGTGTACCTTGTTGACCCACCTGATTCAGAATGACTAGCACTGCACTTATTTTTGTAAGTATGTATGTTTTTATTTTTATTTTTTTTGTACAATATTGTCATCCGGTTCCTGCCCCATCCTACGAGGTACAATTCTTTTGTTTCTTTGTTCTCTTTATTCATTTACATACATTGAGGACAATGCATGAATTAGGTGTGGGGGGAGTTGTGCATTTTTATTAGATTATATTTTTTCTCTTATTATTTTTTTTTTAGGAAATTATGTCTTTGTAAAAAAAAATGATGAACGAAAAAAATTTTGTTTGACTTTTTATGGATTGAATTTATTCTAATAAGTGCCCGTGGAGTTAAAAGTCATGAGTAAGATTGAAAGATTTAGAACTCTTGAATCTTTGATAAGATACGAAATCTTAGTTTGAAATACCATCTAGACTAAAATTGATTTCAAAATCATTTTTGCATTTCACGATCGCACTAACTCTTAGTTGTGGATATAAACTATGATTCCAGCAATTTGAAGAAAGGAAAAAAAAAAAGAAGAAGAAAAGTTGAAAATTTTGAAAGAAAAAAAAAAGAGAAAAGAAAAGAAAAGAAATAAATAACTGCTTCAATGTCCATTGAACGAAATAACTGGGTATCTAAGCCTCATGAAGCATCGATATTCACGCTGAAAAGTATGATGGATATAAGCAGTTTGACTAGTCTAATTTTGTGGCCTTTGTTACTCGAGTTAGTAAGCCCTTAGGGGTGTCTCTACACCTAGTGTCCTAAAGCCAACTGGTTTGGGAGTCATTGGTCCAACGCTCGCTACATGAGTAACTCTGAAAAGCCTAAGAAAATGAGACATTGCACAAGTCAAAAAAAAAAAAAAAAAAAAAAAAAAAAAAAAAAAAAAAAAAAGAAAAAAGAAAAAAAAATTGAGTTTGCTTGATTTTCATGGTAAAAATCCCTACTAAGAGTTACATCACATACACATGCATACATCACATGGAATTAATATTATGAAGGATGGTGTCTAGAATGAAGATTGAATATTTTTGATAAGGTGAACGTGTGATTTTGAATTTAATCTTGCTTATGTATAATGCCCATGGATATTTAAAAGTTTTAATTCAATTTCATGACTTGTTGAACTCAAAAATATTTTTGAATTTTGTGGGTATATTCTCTGCAAACCCTCACGAGACACAACTCGTCCACTTGGGGTAACCTTGGGGTTTAAAGGCTTGTTGCACATGCTAAGTGCAATCGTGTTTCCTACGAAAATGGGGTAGTATAGTTTTTATTTTTATTTTACTCGAGGACGAGCAAAAGATAGGTATGGGGGTATTTGATATACACATTAATTATACATTTTAGTATTCCCATATTTATTATTTTGCTTGTTTATTTTATTTAACTAATACATTTTATTTGATTTTATAGGATTTATCTTATTTTTCTTGGGGAACAAATAAAAGATTACATGGGACTCTTGGAGGATAATCATGAAGAAGTTGGAGTCAATTTGGAGATAAAGAGATAAAGAAAAAAAAGAAGACCAAGTTCAATGTATCTTAGATTAGGTTATAATTTATTTTTTCTTATAAAGAGATCTCTTCTTTTAGAGAGAGGGGAGACTTTTATTTATTTTTTATCATCTCCTTCATCCGCTGAAACAAGGAGGAGAGCATGAAGTTAGAGTTGTAATATTACTTTGTCTTAGGGATTCCAATTCAACATACAGGTGTAATCTTTCTATTGAATCAGTTATATATTTTCCTTGTTTCCTTTCGTACTTACTATTAATATATTATATATCTTAAGTTAGTTTTTTTTCTGTGACGGTTCATGTGCTTTATATAATATTAGTAATAATAAGTTATTTGAAGACTGCGATTATTACTAGTAAAATCGTATTTGTTTTTATTTTAAATTTCATGGCTAGCTAAATTTTGAATACCTAGGATGATGATGAAACTAAGTATTTCATAATAATATTTTTTTTCCGTTCCGAAATTAGTGCCTAATTATTTTCTCCTTCATATTTTCCTTCGCACAAATTGCATATGATTTTTATATTGATTTCGAGGTTTTGATAAGTTATAGTTAATCTGTGAATTTTTCATAACTTATACTTGCCCATATTAATTATATAAATCATTATTTTTAAAGGAAAGGAAAAATAATTTGGTAATTAATTTGGAATAAGAAATTGTTTATTATGTTAATATTTGGTGGATTCGGATTCCTAGGTAGTTTTTCTCATTAATAGTTTTCATTAATAATTATTAGTTTACATAATTTAGTTAGTTAATCATCACCACCATATTTATTTCTAATTTGCCTAAAATATTAATTAAGGATATATTAAAGAATTGATCTAGTCTCTGTGGTTCGACCTGCACTTGCTAAATCTACGATAGACACTGTGCACTTGCAGTTACATATTTTTATCACATCAAGACATTTACAGCTATTCTCGTGTAATCTAAGATATTCTTACATGTATAGAAACACAAGTCTTAACGTATTTTCTCTTCTTGTCACAGATTTGCTGCAGCACTTATTGATCGACCTCTTTGGGTAATGAATGTGATCCCCATTCATGGGCCAGACACTTTATCTATTATCTTTGATAGAGGACTGATTGGAATTTATCACGAGTGGTGCGAGTCGCTTAATACTTACCCTAGAAGTTATGATATGTTACATGCCAGTTTCCTCTTGGGAAATTTAACACAAAGGTAAAAGAACAAATGTGCCATAGCTGTTTGTTTTAATATAATTAATATTAAGCCTTCTCTACGAGGAATTTGTTCACTGTAATTTTGACCCGATTAGTTTTCAAAATTTTCAGATGTGACATCATAGATGTAGGAGTTGAGATGGACCGCATACTGAGACCAGGTGGTTTTATCTTGGTTCAAGACACAATGGAAATGACTAACAAGCTTAGTCCAATTTTGCTCTCGCTTCACTGGTCAATAACCTTGCATCAGGAGCAGTTCCTTATTGGTACGAAAGGTTTTTGGCGTCCAGATGGCGATTTCTCTATATGAAATGGCTTCATTTTTTTCCCTATGTACGTACGTAAAATCTTACTCTTTAGTTCTTCTTCTTATTCAAGTGTAATAAAAAGAAGAAACGACATTCTTTAATGACTAGAATACAGTTCGGATCCAAGGTTTGTAAGGTAATTGAGGTTTGCAAACTTAAAACATATTTAAGTGGGATGTTAAAAGTGATCAAAATGCAATCCAAAGTTCTTTTTAGTGTAAACAAAATGTATCCCAAAGTTTGTTGCGTTAAATAAAGTACACCCTCACTTTTGAACGGTTAAAACATCAAAAGAACTTTAGAGTGCCCTCGTATACGTTTTTAACATTGGGGGTGTGCAAACTTCAACAACTCTACAAACGTTTAGGGTGTCAAGTGTATTTTAGTCTTCTTTAATCTACATTCTACGAAGTATAGGAAATTTGAGTTCCATTTGAATAGTTTTTGTCCCTCCTTTTCCTCTTAAGAGTTATGTTTGTTTACAAGTATTATAATCCCAGGATTCCAAGACTATTAATCTTAGGATTATAATCTCAGGATTATTATAATAATCTCAAGACTATAAAGTCATTTTATAATTTCTAGACTAATAGTTTCAAATCTAAATTTAAAAACAAAGACACTCTGAGATTAATATTCCTATTCCAAGTAATTGCAAACAAACATATAGGGGAATATTAGAACAATATAAATATGATATGTTGATCAGTTTCCAAGTAGTTGAATTGTTGTGGTCGTCTGGGACTAAATTTTGAATCTTTTTATGCCTTCTTTTAGAGTTACTTTCGAAAATTTTTGATACCGTTAGTAGTAGTGGTAGTATGCAAACTTTGTTGATTATTTACGCAATCAATCATATAACCCGATATAACTTTCACAAATATTTTTCGTACGAACTGATTTGAAAATAAGGTCAAGAGAAAATAGTACGAGTCTTATTTTTTAAATTAAAATTATGTAATATTTTCTTTTTATGCACAAGTGTTAATGCACATAAAAGTAAGTACTCATATTTGTGTGTATTCGTTATTAGGTTGATAATGAGCTCAAAGATTACATATGGTTTTTCCTTTCTTCTCCTTTTTTTTTTCCTTCTCCAACTTGGTATATAGTAGTACATATTTATTTGTTTAATTTTAAACCTTATGAAATTTCCATTTTCATAAAATACCTCTATAATAATAACCTTCATATGTGTGTAAGGTAAATTTGTGATAAATAAATTTTTCATATTTATTCCATCTTTTTGTCTCTAAATACATGAGTTCATCCTATAAATGAAAAATATATGAAATGGGACATTACAAAGGAAGAGGTAGACATAGTTTTATTTTTTTTCATGGTTAAACTTAAACGAGGTAGAGACAATTCTTTATACACAAAAAAGAAGATGTCACAAATATAATTTTAATTTTAAATCCAAACTTAGTAGTATAAGATTTTGTAATCAACTCAACTGCTAATTTTGACTAGAAACTTGAAATCAACTACTACTAGAGATTTTGGATCCAAAATATTCTCAACTAGCTAAGAACTAGTCTAGTGAAAGCTCATCAATCTCTTTTAGATTCCCCATTCTTATTATTCATTGATTATATCATATTTCACATATAATCAATCATATATGATCAAATTCTAAACTCAATAAGTCAAAACCCAAAACAATACTCTTCTGAGTCTGATCATCTTCTCCCTCCAACTGTTCTACTGCAAAACAAAACTCAATTATCCACACCAATGCCTTTCTCTCTCTTCCCGCCAATCCTCTTCTTCCTCTTCTTCACCACTTTGCTCCAACTTCAATCCTCGCCTGTTTCTGAAACCCACTTCACCAAATCACTCCGGCGCCGGCCACATTTCTCTGCCCTCCAAAACACCACCCAACAGCAATACTTCGAACTCACCCACCCACTCCCCACCGACCACCTCACTCCGTCGTGCACCGTCCTCGCCCTCCTCCATAACTTCTCCAACACAATCGGCAAACCCCCAATCTCCGTCCGTTATTCCCCTCCTTCCAATTGCTCCGACTGGTCCCACGTCGTCCTCGATTTTCGCGCATCCTGCAAGGGGGACCAGTACGACCGCATCGCCGCCCTATGGCTCGACGGCGCCGAGCTCCTCCGCACCAGCACCGCCGAGCCCACCGAGGACGGGGTCTTCTGGGACATTCGCAAGGACGTCACGAGGTATATCTCTATCCTCTCTCAGTCAAACCTCACTCTCACCGTTATGCTCGAAAACCTCGTTAACGACGTATACACCGGCGTTTACCATGTGAACGTCACTTTCCTATATTACCAAGCTGAAGCCGTTAGGGCTCCGTTGCCCGATCATCTTAAACTTAATAGAAAAGTAGGGGTTTTAAATGGCTACGAATCTCGGGGAATTATTCAGTATAAAGAGCAGAATTCCGTCGGTGTATATGAAAAACCGGCTGATTTGATAATTCCGATATCAGGAGTCGTAGACCAAGGGTTTTGGTTCAGAATTGAGTGTGAAAATGAGGTGCATTCCAAGGGAATTCAAATTCCTCCCAATACTTACAAAGCCGTGATTGAAATCTACGTGTCATTTCATGGGAATGATGAGTTTTGGTATTCAAACCCGCCCGATTCATATATAGAAACGAACAATCTGATTACTGGACGTGGTCACGGATCTTACAGGGAGGTTTTCGTAACCATTGATGGCAATTTAGTTGGATCAGTGATTCCATTTCCGGTGATATTCACCGGTGGAATCAATCCCTTGTTTTGGGAACCAATTGTTGCCATTGGAGCTTTTGATGTTCCTTCTTCTGATTTCGATTTGACTCCGTTTTTGGGACTTCTTTTGGATGGGAAGACTCATTCCTTTGGGCTTGGAGTGAGCGAGAGCATTTCATTTTGGCTTGTTGATGCCAATTTGCACCTGTGGCTAGATCATGACTTGGCTGAGGTTCAAGCTAAAGTCATTGATTACCATTTTCCAGCTCTTTCGCTCCAACGCAAGTCAGAGTTCAAACTACTCGATGGATCATTCAAGGTAGAAGCCAAGAGGAATAGTCATTTCGTGGGATGGGTGAGTTCGACATCAGGGAATTTCACAACCCATATCTCGCAAGAGTTCAAGTTCAAGAACTCGATAAAGTTTCATAAAAATGGTACTGATAAGGTGGTTAAGCAGAAAGTGAAGACAACTACTGAAGTGAAAGTTAAATCTGATAAGGGTGCGTTGATTAGCCAGACAGTTGTCAAGAGAAAATATCCTCTCAGAGTTGAAATCTCGAATCTACCTGGTTCAGATAATGATACGCACTTGATGATCACAAATGTTATCCATGGATTGAAGGAGAAGAGTTCTAATGGGGACTTCTCTACTTCTTTGTATAACAAACAGAATTCCAGTGGTTGGATGGAGGTGAAGGATCATTCTGTTCTTTCCGGTGAAGCGGTGACTGATCAAATTTACCATTACAGAGATGAGTTTGGTTGCTACTATCGGATTGCTAAGGCTGCCAATGGGGCGATGGTCACAGACAACACAAGCTTTTCTTGTGCATCTTCGTTCTAGTTTCATTTTCCTCGTCTTTTTCTAACCTGCAAAAAGCATTTTTCTACTTTTTTTTCCATTGCTTAGCTGTGAATAAGGGCATTCTGTTGTTCATGTAATACACCATGATTGTGTTGGTGATTTTGCTGTTTAGGCGCACAAGTGGGACATATTGTGTGGAAGTGAAACTGTTGAATCGTATATGCCCTTACATTTTAGTGTGATTTGAATTTTTTTTGACAGGGTTTATGTTTATATTTGGAGCCATAAAATTGTATATTTTTGAAATCGGACAATTTGTAGTAAGATGGAAAGTACAAGAGCATCTTGAGAGCGAAGGCATAGAACCTTCCACCCCATTATTAGTATAGCATAGTTGAGGAGGAAGAAGATGAAGTTAAAGCAAGTGTGGAAGCATCAGCTCCCCTGGCCAAAAGAAGCTTTGATATATCTTGACACCCCATTAATGTGGAAATATAAAGAGGAGTGGCTCCGTTCTTGGTCATGGCATTCACATCAGCTCCCCTGTTTATTAACACCTCCACCATCTCTATACTCCCACTTTCCACCGCCACATGCAGCGGCGTGTGGCCCTCCGCGTCCTGAAATTCTAGCTCCGATCCGTACTCGGCCAGCAACATTACGGCGTCCTTGTGGCCTTTGATTGCCGCCGCATGTAGCGGTGTCAGGCCGTATTGGTCGCAGTAGTTCACTTTAGCATCGCTTTCTAACAGCGACTCTAGGCGTTTTAGGGATCCTGTTCTTGAAGCATTCAGCACTGCTTCGCCTCGTTCAAGTACCTCTACCACTTGTTTCTGCATTGTACATGCAAACATTAATTCAATCAGGACCAATTTTCCATTTTTGACTTGTCTAAAATCTAAGTAATATGCTACTTACGTGTCCCTTATCACGGGCAATGTCAAGAGCTGATCGGCCTCGATCGGCTGATGCAATTGTTGGGTCCGCACCCATCTCAATCAGTAACTCCACCATCCGACGGTCACCGTTAGCCGCCGCTCTATACAGAGCCGTCCGACCGTCATTCGCCCTCGCGTCCACATTGGCACCTGCACGCAACAACAGCCTAACACATTCGTCGTACCCTTTATTCGCCGCCAAATGCAGCGGTGTCCTCCCCTCTTTATCCCTGCAATCCAACGGCCCGCCTTCTTTCTTCGTAATGAAACTCGAAATCTCCTCCGTCCGATCAAACGCCGCCGCCACGTGCAACTCCGTCCACCCCTTCGCCTCCCACCTCGATTCCGTGAGTCCGCCCAATCTCGCACTAGGGTTAATTTTCAATTCGGACTCCGAGAGCAATTCCACCATTTCCTCCGAGTTATCCAACTCGGTCGCCACTTTGAGAAGTGACTCGGCCTCTCGAGTCGGCAAGTCAGCGAGAATTGACCTTTGCCGCTTTATAATATTCTTCACGGCGTCATAGTCTCCGGTTTTAACCGCATGGCGGAGCAGAAAGGGACCCACGAATGCAACCTTGAGCTTAAAGTCCTGGGTATTGGAGGAGTTGGGCAGCGAGTTGAACCATGAGCTAACGAGTTCCGACAGAATGGATTCGGAGGCGATGTGGGTGAGTTCCGGGGCGAGTGCGGTTCTGACGAGGAAGCGGTCGGAGGGGGAACGGGGAAAGTGAGTGGGGAGTTGGGATTGGGGCTTGAGGATGATCTGAACGGTGGCGTGGGATAAGGGAGGGATGAGTCCAGTGGGTGGGTTGACCAGGAATTTGTGAGGGGATGAAGTTTGGATTTTGAAGGCTGTTGGGGTGGTGGAGCAGAGGGACCTCAAGCGGACGTTAGCGCGGCATTTGCTGCCCAGTTCGAAGTCTATTCGTACTTCATGGTCCGATACTTGTACTAGTTTGTGTTTCTCCATGATCAGTATGTATGTAAACTGGCCTGCAGCAGGGAGAAAAGAGAAGGAGAAAATTTGCAGGTATGCATATAAATAAAAATAAATACCAGTAGTAGTAGTAGTTTATATGGATGGTAGGTAGGAGGGGAGGTTGGAGATGTAGGAATAAAATTATTGTCTGGCTTTGAAGTTGCAGCAGCACATGTGAACAGAATGGACCATATATATGGGAAACACGTGATTCGTTTCTTTGGATGCCAGAAATTAAAAAAATGAAACTACACCACACTACTAAATCTCAAATGCATCGACATCCTAACCAGCTTAATTATTCATGACTTGTTCTGTGGAGTATATTTTTGTCTTTGTTTTTTTTACTCCACAAGTTTTTTACAAATATTATCACTAGAGATCCAAGATTCATTTATTCAATCAAAAAAATCTGAATTACATGTAGTTCAAGAGTTGAGAGGCATCAATGCAATTGTTTACAAACTTTCATGATTTAAGACAAGAAATTTGGCCTAGGGTGAGCAACTTACCAACCTCAATCTTCAAATATATATATATAGTGGCAAAGCCAGAAACATTTTGCAATGACGTTCGGGACAGCGTCCTTGAGCCAATTTTTTTTAATACTTTTGTAGGGTCGCGCGCGCACACACACACACACATATATATATATATATACTATATTACAATGACAATATAATAAATAATAATTTATGATATATATACACTATATTGACTCATAATAAATTTTTTAATCACAACTGTTCATAAGTAAGTACTAATTCATTAATTATTTTTAAAAATAATATAAATTAGATTATTATTTAGTTTAAAATATTATAGAGAGATATACATATATTGAGAGGATATGAGTCATATGTGGTTAAAATTTGATTGACAAAGTTATAAATTTTTAATTTAATCCCGTATAATAGAAAATTTATAAAATTTTAGTAGGGTCAATTTATATATAATATTTCAAATTTTTAAAATTTACCTTACATTATAAAACACTTTTTCCCCAGTGGGGTCAATTGACCCCACAACCTTGTATGTGGCTTCGCCACTATATATATATATATATATATATATAGTCCGCTTCTTCAACGGGGTAGTTTTGTCAGCGAACCGGCTATAGCGACGGTTCAATCCGTCACTATAGCATAAAAAACCGACGTTATAGTCATGGCGACAATTCGTACTGTCGCTATGGCCGGTTCGTCAATTCCGATTCACCGGAGAAATTATATATATATATAGAGGTTAGTTTGTAAAAAAAATTAAACTAAAAATTTGCCGCATCCCTTTGAGATTTTATTTTTGAAGTATATGTTCAAAATCTAGAGAGAAAAAAAATGTATGCAACTGAGTTACTTGATGACTGTTGCCTAATTACTTACTCTTGATATCCGGATGAATATTGTATAAAGTACGAATTAATAATGGCCCCTTCTTAATTATTTCATTTTATCACATAAATTTTTCAGCAATCTAATACATATATTTATTTCCCTTGTATAATTGTACATAATTGTTCATTTGATTAAGTATTATAAATCAGTATAAAAAAATGAAGTCTTGAGAAAAAATTGTAGTAAATTTCATTTGATTTTTATGCGAATCTACTTTGAATTTGGCAAGATATATACTGTTATTTAGTTTATTTATTTATACTTAAATATTTTTGTTTTATAGTACTTTTTAATATTATAACATTAAAAACCTGCGTCTTACAAACAATTATTTACAAAATAATAGAATAGATGATCCATCTTATACGAGCAGGCTCAATAATTCTAAGTTTGTAACCTACCATAATTATATATATAATTTGTATCTCTTTTTTTTAATTAATACAAATAAAAAGTCTTGCCTAAAATAAAATTCGTCAGAGTTCATTAATTATTTGTTAGCTAAAGAAATAAAATGAACTATCAAGAATTTATATATATTTTTTTATCTCTAGATTTTGAACATATACTTCCAAAAATAAAATCTCAAAGGGATGCGGCAAATTTTTAGTTTAATTTTTTTTTTACAAACGAACCCCTCTCTCTATATATATTTGAAGATTGAATGAAAGAGAGGAGAAAAAAATAATTGCAACGGATTGAATATGTATAATTTATAGGGTAAAATTAAGGGGAAAAAAATATTGCTAAAAAAATAGAATTTCATTTTTATTTGCATCAGATAGTATAGAAAAATCATGCCATCGAGTGTAAGCCTATCGAAGTGAACATTCCGTCCACATGCTCTGTTTGTTTTGGCGGGTAATCAGTTCAATAGACTTGATGAGGCACCCGAAGCATACAATTCCTACTCTTACACTCTCCCCCTTCCTTTACTTTCAATGTGACCTCTCTCTCTCTCCTCTTTTTCTCTCTCTAAAACCGCCATTAACAAACCTTCTCTATATAAACCTCACCGCAATCATTCGTTTTCAAGTTTGCACTCTTTCTCATATTCATTCGAAAATGTTCTATTCTCACCAACTCCTTGCTCGAAAAGCTCCTCTCGGCCAGATATGGTAATAGCTCCCTTCTATCCACTATAATTTCAGTATGATTTGTTTATTATAGTTTTTTTAAGGTTATATTGCTTGTTATTTATCTGTAATCTCTCTGTTTCTGCCAATTTAAATTCATATGATTGTAGATTCTGACATTTGGATTCGACTGTACTGGGTTTATTCTGAGAGTTCATTGATTTTTGAAATTACGTTTCTGTTCGTTAGTTATGATTGTAGTATGATTTGATTTTCTGAATTTGATTTTGAACTGTTCCTGTTTGCTCTGTTTTTTTGTGTGTGAAGGATGGCCGCAACAATGCACGCAAAGATAAATCGGAAGAAGCTCAACAAACTCAATATCATCAAAATATGGTTAGGTTTCTCAACTCAAACTGTTTGATACTATTTGAAGTAAAATCGAATTGAATTTTCACTGATGTTCTGCTGTATATATATGTTTACAGCGAAGAGATCTTAAATCCATCGGTTCCAATGGCTTTAAGACTTTCTGGGATTCTCATGGGTAAATAACGAACTCAGTAAACTAACATACATTGATTTCGCTCATAATCTGTGCAAGTAGTATTTCGCTTTGATTGGGATTAGCAGCCAGCTGATGCGTTTGACTGACGTTGTGATCAGGTGGTGTAGTAATCGTATATGAACGAAAAGTCAAGCTCCTCTACGGTGAGATTTTAGTTTCAAATACTTGAATTATTCATTGGCTTCTCCAAATTTGAATACTATAATCCGAAGTGTTTTTGATAAGTTTTTATTGGTTTTGTGTTTCATCACAGATGATGCGACTCGTGTTCTGGTATTAATCTCTGTCGGTCCTCTGAATTCTCCTCTTAGTTTCATTCGGAATGATGATTTTGATGTTAATTTGAATTGCTAGGTGGAATTAAACCAAGCATGGAAAGTAAAATCTGTTCAGGATCCGACCGTGTTACCTAAAGGCAAATCTCAGGCCAAGTCAGTCTCATCTTCTTCTTCTCTAAGCACAATCGACTCATCGAAGCATGGGCAACACAGTAGTACAGTACTCTCTCAATTAGTCACAACACTGTAGATGGCGTATATTAGCATAGTTTAAATGAAATAGGCTCATTTTAATATCATCCTCACTACTAGTCACTAGTTTATCTAACGGCAACTGTAGTACTTTACACGGGTCGTGTGCTTGCTTTTGCTTGGGGAGCATGGGAGGGTATAAATGTCAATTTATTCGGGCTTTTGCCTAGTGTTATTATTTTTTATTTAATTTTTGTTGCAGGTATGAGGCTATTACTCTACCAGATAATCAAGAGACGGAAGAGGTAGAAGAGATTGAGCGATCTCGTCACTTTTCTGAATCAGCCACAATGATGGGTTTCCAGCAAACCTCCTATATTGCCATGGTAAGATATAGAATAACATTGTTAATATTCAAAAACTATGAATATACCATGTTTCAATAAACTACTCGTAGTGGTAGGTTAAAATTTGTTTTGAGTTGCCTAATCTTCTGCTAGTCTAACAACAGCAGCAAGTCTTTCTCAATTGATGAATCAGATAATTAGCCTTTTGTTCCTTTTATATAGGTTAGTAATTCAGAATTTTCATTGATTCGAATTTTAGTGACTATCCATATGCAGCCATTTCTTTACTACATTGTTCCATTGGAAAACTAGAAGATTGTTCTTTGGTCATTTTTTTTGATCGGCTTGTTCTTTGGTCATTTGGGCAGTAAGGTCACAAACTCACAATTATCCATTGATAATGTCTTAGTTTATTTTTCACTTTTACATTGTTGAGTTGGGGAAAAGCAACTGGAGATCCAATTTATTAATCACTGCACCTCTGCGAAAACTAAACAATGGATAAGCAGTCATGTAAGAGAAGGAGAATGTAATTGATTTGACTGTCACTCGTGCCATTAATGTGTGATTTCATGATTTTTATGTGATTTATATACATGAGGAGAGGATGTATGTGACGTTTCACTGAATGATTGCTGCTGGATAATTTTTTCACATAGTTGTGCTAATTAAATCATTTGCTATAGTTTTACAAGAGCAAGATGCCAAGAATAAAATTAGAAGTCATGGTTTTAAGTGACATAATTTGGCAGGTATTCTTGTACTTTGGCCCTATGCACAAATCATGTCAAGATTTCTTATTGCTAAAACTCAGAAGATCTTCACAAACTTTGCACTAAATAATTTCCAAAAAATTACTGTGCAAAACAAAGAATTTGATAATCTGTCATATAAAAGGAACTATTCCTCTCTTTTCCTGTTCAAACTGTCATTATGGGCAAGGAAGGTTTCTTGGGAAGGGACCTTATATGCTGCTGGTGTGGAAATCTACATGTGTATCACAGGGAAGGGATTAGGTACATGTGGAAATCTACTGCATTAACTTGAAATTGGACATTACTTGTAGCATCTGAACTTAGACCATATGAATTCTCCCAAGCCCTGTTAGAGCTAATCTATGCCTGACCTTTTTGTGTCTGCAGCGACTAGACAATATGGATGAACCCTATGTCAGCCATAACCCCAGGGAAGAAGACCAAGCCCAATACTACCATCAAGGTTGATCAAATTCCTCCTTAATCTTTATGACTTATTAAGCATGATACATTGATGTGTCACATGATGCATTTCAGCATTTGGCATAACCTTTGCCACATCGGATTCAAGCTCTATTAACCTCTTTCTCTTGTCTTCTATCTCAGTTGATCCTGATAATATCACTCTATTAGAACATTTTGACTCATATCAGGCAGATACAGATCTCTACAATAGATTTGAAAGGTGATTCCTACTTATGATGCAAACTGAAAACTTTTGGACTCAGATGTTTTCACGGTGGAATTGTAATTAACTAGTTTAGTCACTAGGGTTTCATGCACAACAGACAACTTTCACTCAAAGCTTTGACCTAGGAATGTAATGTAATTTGGTTTCAGCTAGTTTAGAATATTTTCTTTTTGTTTTTGAACCTATATGACTTGAAATAGTTTGGCAGGTTTGACATAGAAGGGGATGATGAAACGCAGTTGAATTTTACTCCACAAGAACACACACAAATTCCAAGTACCCTTATTCCCTCTCCATCTCTTCAAGAGGAGCCACAAAAACGTAAGCACTAATTAATGCTTCACGTACTCTTAAATGTATGGAAACTGCAAATGGAAGAGTGCCCTATTTGTTTAGGGTTTGATGATTTGCTTGATGGTCTATGCAAGCATGCAATTTTTTTTAATATATAAAAAAATTCCCATTCTTTAACTTTTAAATTGATACATCAATGTATTCTGTCTCCTTGATAAGAAATGTACAAAAAGAGTTTGGGAGCATGAATTGTAGGCCTTAAATATGAATTTTGTGACTAGTAGAGAATTTGTGAATTGATTACTTTACAAATAGTAATTGCTGCATGGTGTAGTATGTAAGTTATAGTTTTCCCCCTGCCCCTCTAAAATTGATGATACTCAGTGTTCTAAAAATCATTAGGCGGATCTAGGTGGCGGAGGGGGTGCCTAGGCGGTGGCTAGGTGTTTTCCTAGGCGGTTTAGGCATTTTTTTAGGTGATCTCATTTATTTATTTTTCTATTGTATATACTTGTTATGCTATACAAAACATATAGTATGTGTAATTTTTTTAAATTTGACATGAAACATTACTAAAAAACAATCTTTTAAGTCTTAAAGTATTGTAGAGCTTCAAAGCCTAGCCAAATACCGGCCAGCGATTAAGTGAGGATTTTTAGACCACCGATGATACTTATAGGTGTATGATGCCATACATCAAAATAAAAAAAATAGAAATGAATGTATCTATTTTGTGATTGCCAAATCTCTGTTCTTGTAATGTATCATCTGTTGTTTGCCAAATAAAAATCGATCTAACTATATTCATGTGCTTCAGGATGATGCATTTTGTTATTCAAGCAATATAACTTTTAGATTAATTGTCGTGAACTGGATAAATAATTAAGATGATGAGGATCTCTATCCTTCTTTCTTTACAATTTCATCAGACATGCTTGCTTTTCTGAAAGGGGCTTCTGTACCCATACCAAGCAACTCTTCCTCATTCCAGGTCAGGCATAGTGTGGCCTTCCATTGCCACTTGATATTTCCGAACTCAGTCACATAATTATGTCATATGTTAATAGGTTTATGACCTTTCTTAAAGTTCACGCACATTTGCATGCTCTCTGCATTAAGTAGATGAAATTTATGACTAGCTATGGAGGAAAAGTCTTAATGGGAAAACAATGTCCAGTAGTATATTTTAATAGATACGTATGCCTGGGAAAGCATTTTGGATGGGAAAGTATTATGCTAATTGTTTTCATTTTTGTAGCTGACGAAATTCTTGAGCAACATCCTGATGATCATTTCAAGGAGCAACATCCTGATCATCCTGTCAATCAGGCATCAGATGAAGTCAAAGACGTTAGTCAGGTATCATGATACCAGACCATTTGAAGTATTAGACAAATCATGCTTTTCATTAACCAATCGAAATCTGATGTGATCTTATAGCTGCATGAGGTTAAACAGAAACAAGGGCCACCACGAAAGAGAGCAAGAAGAACTGCAGTTTCTGCCATGGATTATGAACAAACTATCATTCCAGGGCACATATACCAGTCTTGGCTTCAGAACGCATCTGATACTGTCTCAAGGAGAGGAAGAAAGAGAAAGGTATGTGTTTGCAGAATAGCATACTTCAGATTGTCAATGCTAGGGAAAGCTTAAACAAGTCTAACTGACTGGCCTTAGTCATGAACACAGCAAATATATTCTCAAACTAGCTTCACGAGACTTTAATAGAGAGAACACTATTTTGTTGCTTCTGTTTCAATTTTTTTTGGGGGCATAATTCAGAATATTGGAAGGTCTTTTACTTAACTACGTAATTACTCACATGATAATGGGTTTTCTTACCACACTGCAGCACTATGATTCCATGTCTACCATGAAGATAGCCAACCTCCTGGAGCTGCCTCCTGTGGTACTAATTTGTGGATTGTTTGAAAAAGGAATTAAAGAAATCCATTATCCAGCACCCCTTTTGGAACTATGGATGAGAAGCACCCAACCACCGCACAATTCTCCTTCTGGTTAGAGTTTTGTCATGGTAGCTCTTGAGATTCTCCCTGCTGAAAGAACATAGAAGTGACCATGTTCTGTTCTACATACAGGAACAACTTCTGCACCTCAGCCGCCTGAACCTTCATCATCATCACTTTCAGAAAGATTACACTATCAGGATCCAGTGGGAATTGTAAGCCACTCTTCAGTCTTTTGTATTTAGATATTCAGGATACAATTTCTTGTATTTCCTGATATTGTCCTTGAAAATGTGAAGCCTTCTGAAGACTATCACAGCGGAATTGGTTCTCAACCATTGGAAGTTTCCATAGAGAAGCAAAGGACAAATCTTGACAACAATGATATGCGAACTGAAATCCTCATGGAGGAGCTGAGAACCAATCTTAATAACAATGGTATAGGAGTAACTGAGGCCAATGGAGTGCCGGTACCTGAGGTTAATCTGATGACACCCAATAACTCTGGTACGTTGGCTGCTGAAACTGCGTCGAGTATTGCTTCTATGGCCAGAAGAAATAGTTGTTTCTTATGAATATAAGGAAACCCTTTGTAATAAAATTTTGCTTCGTGTGGAACTATAGGAGACGAAGTAAGATCTATCCCCAGCTCAGGATCAGGACATAATTTCTTGTCACATAGCTCAGAATTCAATTCAGGATGGTTAGTAGTAGTATCTTATATAGCTGACAAACAGAATGACTTGGTGAAACATTCTTCTAGGATTTCTTAAATACTACATATTGAACCAAACAAAGTATTAGTGCTTCATAAAAAAAAAGGGTAGCACTTGATTTTGAGTTTTCAAGCTCTAATTTTACAGGTCCAACAAGAAAAGACCATACTCGTCATCTAGACACATTGGGAGTGGCCTTGAACCAGTAGCAGAGGAGTATTCATGGCAGCATCCTGATCCAAATTTTAAGTTGGCTAGACTATCAGAGAATGGTCTGGCACCTGAGAATGGTGAGTAACCTATCAGGCCTTTTATTTCTGTAAGTTCAAAAGACTGTTGTATCTGACCTAGTTTAGTTCTGCACTATGCTTACTTAGTTCCTGCTTTTGCAGAATTATTGGTAGAAACTGGGCCGACTCAAACCCAAAAATTTCCAGTCGTTGATCAACCCATGGACCAGATAACTGATGCTATCCGAAGGTACAATTTTCTTTCGAGATTTCTTAAATCCCCGAAAATCAGGTAACATGTTTCGAATGAAGTTTAACCAATATTTGTATTATATGTGAATTGCTGCTGGCTCAGGCACCTGAAGATGCATTTTGACACGCCGGGAGCCCCTAAAATGGAATCCCTGAACCAGCTAGCCTTGGGAATGAATAGCAAAAGAGCAGCATGTCTCTTCTATCAGACTTGTGGTACATATTCCTTCTTTCTTTGTCCGCGATAGCAGGATCAAAACTATTCATTCTTCATAACCTCACATTTCTATAACTTGAGACTAATTGACTTTGTACAAATGGTTTTCTAACGTGCAGTTCTTGCTTCTCTTGAGTTTGTTAGAGTTGAACAAAAGGTGCCTTACGGAGACATTCTCATTTCTCGAGGTGTGAAGATGTGACAACTTGGTAGAGCTCCTTAATAATCGGTTCTCACTTTTGCCTTTTTAATGGATTTAGCATAAATTAGTCCTACACTCCTACTAGATATACTAAGCTTCTTTATTACAACATTTACCATTCCACAAAAACAGAGTTGAAGCAATATATTTAGCTTTAGGTAGCAAGCAGAGAGATTAGAATATGAGCGGGGTATAATATATATCCTAGATTTATTGTGATTCCCTTGTCTAGTGTTGAGATTATGGGTACTTGTGGAAGTAGCATATCTATTCTATTAAGTAAAGTTAGCTTACTTGGAAATACCATTAATGGGGAATGCTTAAATTTCATTATTGAAATTTCTTGGAAGAATTTCTCCTTGATTAGTACTTTGTTAAGAGGTTTTGAGTGCTGCAAAAAGAAGATTGCTAGGATTGATTCACATCTGATTGATATAATATAATGTAGCCATTATGTTTTGCTTTTGATCATGTGGAATTATATATAGCTTTGCAATGTGTATGCATGATTGCAAATTTTTGTCAGAATACAGAGGGGAGTGTTAAGTAGATAAATGATTGTAGCCAAAATAATTGGATTGATTAGGTGCCCTTCTTGTAGCAGATTTCCACGAGGGATTTGATGCTTAAATGTGACTGCAAAATACAAAAATACAGTTTCAAAGTCACCTTCTCAAATCTTTATTCTACTATTTGAACATAAGTTGAAGCCGAGTAATATAAGTACATTTGAAAAACTAAAGATGATCGATTATAGACAGCAGAATTAAATTAGAACTCTCCCCGAAATGCTCTCGATAAAATTAGATTTACATTTCTAGCTTTTAAACTATAAAATCATCATGTGAAATTCTTAACATATCATTACTTGTATTCTATGCAAATTATCATGTTTCAATGCCACATTCTAGCTAATGTTAAGAACGTATCTGAAAAATTAAAAGTTTTTTTTTTAAAAAAAATGCATTTCTAAATTTGAATTTTAGAAGAATGAGAAATCATTTCATAATCTAAATATTAATCAAATGTTATTTTTGTGACATTTCAATTCAACCAACCTGCAATGTGCACCGTCCCAAACCAACTCCAAATATTCAAATATAATATCATTACTACTAACTACTACTACAATTTAAAAGATATGAACATCGTAGCCCCGTAGGTTTCAAACTGGAGCTACATATGTGATATGGCCCGCCCCTGTTTGTCTCCACTTATTTATTTTTAGCTTTTCTACTTCTGATTCTAAAAAGTTGATTCTGATTCCGATTCTGATTCTTTAAAAACTGTTAACTTGTGTTTGTTAAACCCACTCTGATTCTCCAAAATTTGTTAATCAGTATTTGGCAAATCATTTGATAAGCTAGATTCTGATAACTAAATATTAATTAATATATTTATACATATACATATATATATATATATATATATATATACATACATATATATATATATATCTAAAATATATATATTAATTATTTATAAATACATATTAATATGTAATTATTTATTAATATATATATATATATACACACACATATACATATATATTATGTTAAAATATATATTAATATAAAATTATCTATTGATATATATTAAGATACGAACTTGTAAGTTGTAACTAAAGCATCCAATGTGCCAGACTAGATATTCTTCCTCCATTTGTACAGAGAAAAGATTAAAGATAGTATTATTATTTCTTCTTCTTTTTACGTAATAAGGTTTGTATATATTGAATAGGACATATTTTTTTTATTCCATATTAAACTAAAAAATATATCATTAAAAACAATTATCTTATATTAGTAAGAAAGATTAAAAGTCAAATTAAATGATACACACATCTAATACAGAGATAAGATTGGAGAGGTACGAAGATGTAGTTGTCATATTAAATTAAAAATAAAAAACAAGGGACTAATTTAGTTGACTAAAGAGTGGTCATCATAAAATAAATAATGCCTAAACATGAGATAAGTAAAACAATCTAGAAAGCACGAGTGTGCAAGAGATGCCATAATTCTTATTAAAAAAATAATAAAAAAGAAGAGTGATATTTGAATCCCCCGCTTCCACCCCGCACCCCCCACGCCCCACTCCCCCCACCCCCCCGCACTCCCATGGAACTAAGGAAGGGTAGTACTACTATTTTTTATGGAAAAGGCATGTCAAGCCTTTACTGGAGCAGGTAAGGGTTCCTATCTCGTAAACTATGCATGTCAAAGAAAATTAATACATGTAACAATAATGCTACAAATAGGCTGCGATTCATCCCAATAATACCGATGAAATATTGACTCTATCACTAAATGTGTGGCCCAAAAATTGATTTGTGATCAGCCACATAAATTAAAACTTTAAAGTCTGGAAATATGTGAAGAATTCGACGGCTACATTTCAGTTGAAAGTTCAAAAGGACGGGAATTGGAACTGCTCCTTTTGCTCAATTTTACTACCAAATTCAAAAAAAAATTGATTGCATTCGAATAAAATTAATAAGTTTCACCATAATAATTTTTCTATATTCAATATTGGTTTTAAAGAGTCGCGTTATATATGTCGAATTTGACATAATATAACTAAATAAAGTGACCAAACGTCTCTAAGAGAATAATGTTATTTGATAAAATTTTATTTGCTTCTTATCGTCTCTTAATCCGTAAGATATAAATTTAAATCATTGAAAATTGTCTCTTAATGAAAATTTTAAATCTATGTAACCTCTATAAATATTGTACTCCCTCCATATTAAATTTTAAAATCATTATTGATTTTTAAAAAGTCAATTTAAATATTTTTAAATTTAAATTAATATTTTTAAATTAAAGTTATTCAGTTGTTTTATACTCTTTCGTTACCAAACAAGTTTTTAAGTTCAAATGTTACTTCACTCATCTAATTTATTAAGATATACTAAACATTCAAATCTTAATTACTCAATTTTATCGAGCATCACCTTATTTTTTGTAATTGGACCTCCGTCCCTCCCCTTAAAAAAATCTAATGAGTCATAGATAAGCATAATTTAAGGTACTGCAGTAAAAAGTAATTATTATAACAATATAATATATGTAGTCTTAATTTGACACTACATATATTACTCTATTCCTCCTAAAAAACGATGAGTATAGTAAAATTTACGCGTATATTAAAAAAATAAAAATAAAAGAAAAAAAAAAATTCAAATTTATTTTTAACGGTCTTTTAAATACTCTCCACTTTATATACATTATCTTATCTTTTTAGAGACAAAAAAAATTATATATTTAATCATCTTTTCAATAATAATATTATTATAGTGACTAAAGAATAATTACAAAATAGAAATACAATATGATATGTATGATTATTTTTAATTATTATTATTGAGTTGATACATATATATGATGGATCATCTACCATGAGCAAATGTATTAACACTCGGTCATGTTTTTGGGGACGGAAATAGTAAAAATTTTATATTGTCCCCAATATATTTGAATACATTTTACATGTACACTAAACTAAATTTTTAAAACAATCTTATTATTACATAATTTGGGTAGCATAAAACTCACATATATACATATACATATTTGCGGACAGAGCCGGTCCTTAGAATTTGGATGTCCTGTGCGAGAAAAAAATAGGGGCCCTCTCGCATATAAAAACACTAATTTTTTATCAGCACCAATATATAAAGCACAATTTATATTAAAATTCATTATTAATTAAAATAATAAATGTCAACGTTGAGTAACAAAATTATCAATTAGAAAAAAAATATAACTAAAACTTCAATAAATTATCAATTAAAAAGAAAAGGTAGCTAAAACTTAAATGGACAATAAACTTCACACGATCGCTAGCATCATTCTTACATTTTTGCTGCAAAATCATCAATTAAACTTTTATAATTAATTTTTTACATATACACAAAAAAAAAAATTCGGGAGCCCTCCGATTTTGGGGACCCTGTGCGGTAGCCCTTTCTACACTTTTCAGGGCCGACCATGTTTGTGGGTCCTGTATGTTACGCAGAACAAAATATATGTGTGTATATGTGAGTATTATGTGACTTAAAATTATGTGATAGTAACATTATTTAAACTTTTAATGGATTGGATTTGGGTGTGGGTGTGGGTGTGGGTGTGGGTGTGGGCGTGGGGGTGGGCGTGGGATTGGCGCTGGGGGTGGGCGTGGGGGTGTCGGGGTGGCGGGGGGGGGGGGGGGGGGGGGGGGGCGCGGGGTAAATAGTGGTCAAAACCCAACCCAAACGTAAATCTTTATTTGGAATTTATTGGCCAACTTTTCTAACCCATTTTGCGAGCAATACAACCAACACAATCATGGACCCCACCTCACTTTCCAAGTAATCTCCTTTCCCTCCAAATAAAAATAAAGTTAATTACAACTTACATACATGGTACAAGGGGGCGGAAATGGGCCCTACCAATGGCTTTGACTTTAATTCCTTGACGTTTACTCTATCGACCCACTGCCCGCACATGTTCCTCCATACTGTTCATCCACACCTTAGCAAACAAAAAATACTACTCCCCCTAATACTGTTCTAAAAATACTGTTTTAAATTAAAAAAATAATTATATAATATTAATTATTATAATATTATTAAATTCCTATAATTATTGTACTTATCTCATCTTCAATTTCTCCTCTCTGTAATATTTTTTCATGCAAATAATTTTAAAAAAATTATAATTAATCTTTTTAGATTATATGAAAAAATTATAATTAATCTTTTTAGATTATATGAAATGATAAATAATTTTAAAAAAATAAAATCATATAATACGTGATATATTATACTCCCTCCGTCACAAAATAACTGTTTAATTTTAATTTTTTAAAGTCAAATTGATTATTTTTTAAAATTATTTTTTATACTATTTTTGTTAGAATATAAGTACAGAGGTTATAACAAAAAAAAATATATACAATTTACTACTAATACTAATTTTTATAATATTAAAAATATATTTATACATGTTTAATTATTAATTTTAAAAATAATTAATTTAACTAAAAAAAAAATCAAAACTGACCATTTTGGGACGGAGGGAGTATTATATTATGGGACGGACTACGGAGGGAGAGTATTACTATTTACTAATAATCAAAATCAAAACCAAAACAGATAGAAAGAGTGTACGTTTGAATAAAATTTCTTCCATTTTCGATTTTTTCTACTCTTCATCGCCGGCACGACACCTGAAAATCTCCTCGGGAATCTCAATTGAAACCCATTTTCTTCTCTTCGTCTTCCCCTAATCTATATTTACTATTTACTGTATCTATATTTTTCTCTCTCTATTTTTGTTTTTTTTGGGGGTTTAGTAATTCTTTCTACGCGTTTTTTTAATACTCGTTTTCTGGTCTAATTTAGTTCAGAAACACGGCGAGCACTCCTTTTTGGTCTAATTACTTCTGAATTGGGGTTTTCTTTGATGCTTTCCTGTTGCCCAGTTGGGTTTTTATATTGAGTCAACTCGTTTCGTGTAGAGCTTGTTTATAGCTGTTTTTTCTTTCTTTATTATATTCATTGATTGGTTGAAGTTGGAGCTGACAAAGTTTTCTGGGTTTATCCCAATTGCTGCGATGATTGAGTTTTCAAGCTTTAATATGCATCGATTGGCGATTCTTATGCTGATGATTTGCTTGCTGTATCAGAATGTGAATTTGTCCTGGTCCCTTAATGAAGAAGGTATTTTTATTTACTTTTTTAGCTCCTTTTTTCCCTTGAATTTTGCTTCTTTTATTTGGTTTTTGAGAAAATGCAGAGAATGAGAACAAATTTGATGTGGGAAATTAATGCTTTGAACTGTGGGTTTAGTTTGAATTGAGCTTTCATTTTTTTGTTCGGTAATTTGATTTTTTGAATTGAAGATATCAACATATTATAGGACTCCTTAAAGTTTTGGCTTTTCATCTATTTTTTGAAGAAATGAAAATTTCAGATTATGTGAGATTGATCAGTGGAAGTAGTATAACATACATACAGAAAAAAGGAGTATAACTTTGTGTGTGGTGCAGGTTTGGCTTTGTTGAAATTTAGGGAGAGAGTGTTTAGTGATCCATTTGGAGCTTTGTTGAATTGGAATGAGGAAGTTGGAGTTATTGATCCGTGTTCGTGGTCTGGGGTTGAGTGCGCAAATGGAAATGTTGTGGCCTTGTAAGTAATTCTATGGAACTCACTTTACTTGATGCGAGATATTGTGTAAATAGTTCATTAATTATGTGAAATTTTTGTAGTTGTTTGCTAAAGTTTATGTCTTCGAGCTTCTAATTGTTACCACTAACTTTCTTTGTTGTTTGAATATTAAAGGGAAATATATCAAGCTTGAACTAACAACAATTGAGATTAGGTTTTCAACTTCCCATCATTTGATGATCTTTTACAAATTTGAAGTGCTTGTTATATTTAGGACAAAGTGACTATGTATAGAGACTTTTTGTCGCTAAATTGAAATTGCTTGGCTTTACAGAATGAAATATATATCTGCATTTTATACAAGGCTCTATTCATCTGTTTCAAGGAAAATGTATATGGAATTTTCAGCGAAAATAACTTGTTTAATTCTTTGAAAATGACTTGAGATTAATTTTTGCATGAACCTGTAAAACAAGTTTTCTTAACGCATTTTCATTTTCATTTGAAAATGCAGAAAGCAATGTTATGACATGCACATTATTTCTTTGTTGGCGATTTTATGATCTAATCTGGAATATGAGAAATTAGGATTTACAAGCTTATGTCTTGCTGGTCATAATTTCTGTACAAGTATTCAAGTAGCTTATGCAATTCCACAACCTATGGTCTCCAGTACTGCGCTTCTTTCGTTATTCTTTTCTATTAAATGATGCAATTGCTATTTGTTTTTTTTTTAGCCAAAGGATGTTCATATAAATTTAATCAGCCCTAGAGAAACGAAACATTTTCCCATCTGTTAATCGTATATGGCTAGTAAATATTTCACTGATTATGCACTGTAGAAGTTATCAGTATATAAAAAAGTCAGTTATATTGTTTGAGTTGACTTATGATTGAGCTTTTCTTCTTATGTATTTTAAAGTTTTACATATTGTTGTATTTAAAATTTGGTTTGTATGCCTGATGGAATCTTAAATTTAAAACAACTTCTACAATTTGCAGGAACCTGAAAAATCTGTGTCTCGGAGGAACAATGGCTCCTGATATTAAAACCCTGGTTCACCTAAAGTCTATGTAAGGATATATGAGTAGTTTCTGGTTCAAATAATCGGTATTTCAATTGTTGTTATTCCACTTAAAGGGCATTTTTTTTGTTGTTATATCATGATTCGTGTTTTAAGGGGCATTGTTCCTCATTATTTGCAGCATATTACGCAATAACTCTTTCTCCGGTAATATTCCTGAAGAAATTGGAGAGCTCAAGGAGTTGGAGGTACTGGATCTGGGGTACAATAACTTTAGCGGACCACTTCCGTCTGACCTTGGCAATAATCTTTCACTGACAATCCTGTAAGTCAAGATATGAGAACAATTTCAACTCAACAAAAGGCTTACCTTCTATTTTTGGTGCTCATGTTACCTTATTTTTGATCTATTGCAGTCTACTAGACAACAACGAGCTTTTTGGTAGCATGTCCCCTGAAATTGATGAGCTTAAATTGCTTTCTGAAGTTCAAGTAGATGAGAATCAGCTGTCTAATTCTGGACAATGTTCATCAGGCAACGCAAGATTTACATCATGGTATGTCAGTCCGGGATGTAAATTTGAATACCTGGTTTATGGCTTAACATGGCACTCAGACATTTAGGTAGACCTAAGATTCAGATGTCAATGTTTATTATATCTAACCTTGCGTATTTTGTTATAACGCACTGCATCTTGACCTTTTTAACCAAATATAACGATGTCTCTAGAGTCTTTAGTCATGTTTTCATATTTATATAAACTTCCTCCTGATTGATACTTTTATGCAGAGCTTACCTTAAAACCACGATTTCTTATTATTCTTTGATTATTTCGTAATAGCTGCTTAATTGTTATTCAGGAACACTGTGAATGCTGGGCACATTACTCAACGGAGACTTCTAACAGTATATGTTGCAGATTCGCTATCAAACCACCAAAATAACTTTCCGGCACTATTCTTTTCGTTATTATCATCGCGGAGATCGTCTTCATCACAATCAAAGTCTCCTTCACCTTCTTCTTCACCCTCCCCTTCACCCTCTCCTTCACCCTCCCCTTCATCCTCATCTTTACCAAATCCAAAATCAACTTCTACTACTGTCTCTGTTTCTCCACCTTCACTTTCTAGCCCAGAGGATTTTCCCACTGAAAGCCCTAGTACATCAAGTAAAAGTTCCAGGTCAAATCAGCGAGCTTTAATACTGTCTGCAGCCATTGGCAGTACTGCATTGGTATTCCTTTTGGCTATTGGCATATACTTCTGTCGAAGCAATAAAGTATCTGCTGTCAAACCTTGGGCCACCGGATTAAGTGGGCAGCTGCAGAAAGCATTTGTAACCGGTAACTACTGTTATTTCAAGTAAATCACATTTGCATGTTATATCTGTTGATTTACCAAAGGATCTGCTACTCAATGCTTGCCGAAGATTCGAACTCTGTTATTTGATATCTCTTACTTGCAATATTTTTTTATCACTTTTATCTCATATTTTTTTATATCTTAAAAAAAATTATCCATGCTACATATGTCACATGATTTTTGTTCCATCAGGTGTGCCAAACCTCAAGAGGTCGGAGCTTGAGACAGCTTGTGAAGATTTCAGTAATGTACTCGGTTCTTCATCAATGGGAACAGTGTATAAAGGAACTTTGTCCAGTGGTGTCGAAATAGCTGTGACATCTCTTGCAGTGGAATCTGCTAAGGAGTGGCCGGAGAATCTGGAATCCCAGTTCAGGAAGAAGGTACATAATGAACCAATATTAGTTAAAAATTATTGTTTCCATTCTTGCTATCAATTCTCACGGTTCAATTTGATATTGTTTCAGATTGATCAATTATCAAAAGTAAATCACAAGAATTTTGTGAACCTTATTGGGTATTGTGAAGAACAGGAGCCCTTTACTAGAATGATGGTTTTCGAATATGTACCTAATGGAACATTATTTGAGCATTTACACAGTGAGTATCCAACTGCTGCCTTGATTTTGCATGTAGGGTCAAGTTTCAAGTTTTACTTTAATTGAATGAAGTTTCTAGTTTCATACTTATTATTTTAATCAACAGATTATGATGATTTAAAAAAAAGTAATATTAAATGTTCTTACTTCTTAGGAAAGGTGATACTTTAAGTACACTCGGTCCAGTTACGAACCAGGATTTAGTGAGTGCATATAATTATCTCTAAGGATATATTGGAAACAAACAATTGATTGGAGCCATAGCATGAACTTTCTAATTATAGCCTCATAAAGCATCAGGATTTAATAGATTCTTTAATTTAAGAAACTTGGATATTTTCAACATTCTTAATACTGAGAGGTTCTGCAATATTCAACGTGAGGTTGGACTTGTTCATGCATATGCATAATGGTTTGAACTTTTTTGGTTGTTGAGAGCTTTCTCTTTTGGTGCTAGGAGACTTGGTTCACATATTTGACTTGGCTGTTTGAGTGAAAAACGTTTGAAGTTATAGCTATTACAATACTTTGATTAAATCTTTTAGAATATAAATACTAGTTCAGTTGTATATAAGAATCTTCTTAGGCCTGTATCAACACATGATACTATCATGTTGGAAAACAAATGTACAGAATCCTGCCAGGACCCTGGATTAGTGTATGATAAATATTCTAATCGAGGATTATACATTTACCTACAGTAATGTGTGGGTAAAAAGTAAAAAGGATTTGGTCCTCTTTCCATGGTACCATTCTAACGAGAGGTCCAATTATTTATATAAGTGGAGTATATTTTTTGTGCTATATTTGACACCTAATCTCCATTATGTATCCACTTTTTAAAACAATAATTTAGCTTTATTTTCAGAATTGAATTTCTTGTGGGTGTTGCAGTAAGAGAAGCAGAGCACTTGGAGTGGGGGATGAGAATGAGGATTGCAATGGGCATGGCATACTGCCTTGAGCATATGCACCAACTAAAGCCGCCCATAACCCACAACAACCTAAACTCTTCAGCTGTAAATTTGACCGAAGACTATGCAGCCAAAATATCAGATTTCGGTCTGTGGGATGAATTTGCAGCAGCAGAGATGGAATCAAATCCAGAATCTAACATCTATAGCTTTGGTGTTATATTGTTTGAAATGATAACGGGTAAGCTCCCTTACTCGGTTGACAGTTTCTCACTCCAGGACTGGGCATCGGATTATTTGAGAGGGGAGCAACCCCTTAGAGAAATGGTGGATCCAATGTTGAAATCTTTCCGCGTGGAGCAGATTGACAAATTTGGTCAAGTTATAAAATCTTGTTGCCATCCCTACCCGAAACAAAGGCCAACAATGAGAGATGTTACTGCCAGAGTTAGAGAAATAACCGGAGTTGGATTTGATGAAGCTGTCCCAAAAGTTTCGCCTCTTTGGTGGGCGGAGCTTCAAATTCTGTCCAGTGAAGCAATGTAATATGTCCATCAAGTTGAACTAAAACTTTTTCCGTATCCTTGTTAGGCTTAGGAAAATCATGCATGCTTGTATATATATATATATATATAGGATAAGGCTCTGAAACGAACTGTTTGTAAACGAACATATGTAGGATCCAGTGTTGAAGTTTGTTGATTGGCCCAATTATGTACCATTATGTATTCTTAATTAGTGTTAAATATTCTCTTCAAATTAACAACCTTCAACACTGGATCCTACATATGTTCGAACAGTTCGTTTGAGAGCCTTATCTTATATATATATATATATATATATATATATATATATATATATTTATATATATATATATATAGAGAGAGAGAGTAGGAAAAGTTGGTTGAGCTTGTGCATAGTCTTTGCTGTCCCGAATTTGGCTGTGAAGATATAGTAGAACAGCGGAAAAATATTCTACTCGGTTGACTTTATTTATGGCTTTCTTTTCTTTTTATTTTTTAAAAATTTTAAAACATTCTTAAACACAAATTAAAGCCCAAGTATCATTATTTAAATAAAAAAATAAAAAGAATTTAATTCAATAATCTAAGTGTCAATTATTGTTCATTTTAGTGGCAGAAAAGTATATTTAACCCTCTAAGCATGTATTTAATTAATTGTATTCAAGGGAAAAAAAATCCAGAATTAGTACTTAAACATTTGATCGAATTATCTAAATCTGCTTGTGTAAGTTAAAAAAAATGGAAGAAATGAGAAGAGCTCCATAATTTATTTTTATTTTTTAAAAAAAATAAAATGTATTTTTAATAAAATTAACATAATACTTGATTGTTTACCATATTATGGATTCTTTAGTTGGTTTGAAAATTTTTAAGTATTTAAGATTTTGTTTGTCAACAAATAATTTATTTTAAACCCATCTTACTTAATTCTTATATACAACCTTTGGGAATATAACACACCATTTTTTGGTACGAAACGCTCCTGCTAGAAATGTTATCATCAATGATAACCGAACATGTACATTTTTTTTTATATATCAATATTTCTATTTTAAATTAAAAGATGGATACAGTTAATTGTAAATATAGACTGGGGGAAATAAAGAGAGGAAAAGTGGAAAGTGGGTTTAAGTTGAGGTGTTATAACGATGAAGAGCAGGAAATCACAAAATGACAAGTTTTTTTTATTCAAACTTGGAATCTCTCCGTTTCTGTTTTGATTATTATTTTCTGCTAGTTGTGGGTGAATATATAGTGTATTTTGTTTTATTTTTTATTTTTTTAAACGACATGAGTGAATAGTATGTGCTCCAGTTTGTAAAAAAATAATGCTACTATCACATAAATTCTTTTACATAACTCTCACATACACACACATACATACTGCGGGTCCCGCATGTCAGCGTAGACCCACAGTATGTATGTTTGTGTATGTGAGAGTTATGTGATAGAATTTAGGAATAATTACATATTCTAATACATTTTTAAAAATAATTACAACAACAGTACATATATAAAATAATTACAAAAGTAATATAGTTTTATATATTTATTTACAAAACTAATACAATTAGGATTCCTTTAATTTAGGGGATTAGTATTGGATTGCTGACATGGCAAATCAGTTATCTAATTAAAAAATTGTTCCTGTTTTTTTCTAATTAATATATTTCATTTGATCCTCGTGATTTGTATATCATTTCGACTTTTTTCCTTCATTTTCTTTGGATATGCAGAGAGCAAAAAGCTGATAGAAGCTATGCCATGCTCGAGGCAAAGTTGCTTCCAAAACTCCATTCCGATCTGGTTCCCGCATTATCCCACTTGTTGTGCTATAATTTCTCTCGGCATTTTCCTCTCCTTTTTTTCTTCTTAGGGTTTCGATCGAGGAAGAAAACTTTTGGATTTTCTCTTTCCCCTTTGGCTGGGACAGTGTTTTAAAAAGAGAGTAATTATGAGCTTTTTGATTCCTCTCGCTGTTGTGGGTGGCTGAGTGGGTGCCTGGGTGGGTGGGTGGGTGGGTGGGGGCTGTTTTGAAATGGAGTGTTTTGTTTTGAAGCGGCTTGGATTATGGGTGGGGGCTGTTTTGGCTGAGTGGACTATTTTTGAAGCGGCTTGTTTCTGATATCTTGAATTTTGAGCCAACAAATCGTTTAGGCCCAACATGCTCGACTCCAGGTGATAGTAAATAGTAGTAATCCTATAAAAACAAGTGTTCTCTTTTTCTATTTTTGGGAATGCAACAAAAGCTGACTTTAACCGAGGTAATCAAACTTTTATAACAAGGTAACCAAACTTTCATACCAAGGTAACCAGTTGGTAGCCAAACCTTCATACCAAAGTAACCACTTGGAAGTCAAACCTGTCAAACCTTCATACCAAGGTAACCAGTTGGTAACCAAACTTTCATACCAAGGTAACCAAACCTTCATACCAAGGTAACCAAACTTTCATACCAAGGTAACCAATTCATACCAAGATAATCAGTTGGTAACCAAACCTTCATACCAAGGTAACCAAATATTCATATCTAGGTAACCAATCCACCTCCACACTTGCAGTTTTTTCATAGTGCATTTGGTAACCAAACCTTCATACCAAGATAACCAAACCGTCATACCAAGGTAACCAATCCACCTCCACATCTTTAGTTTTTTCATAGTGCAGTTGGTAACCAAACCTTCATACCTAGGTAACCAAACCGTCATACCAAGGAAACCAATCCACCTCCACACCTTCAGTTTTTTCATAGTGCAGTTGGTAACCAAACCTTCATACCAAGGTAACCAAACCTTCATACCAAAGTAACCAATCTATCTCCACACCTGCAGTTTTTTATAGTGAAGTTGGTAGCCAAACATTCATACCACGGTAACCAATTCAGTGTTATTAGGTTACCAATTTATTTTGAATGTGATGCAGTTGGTAGCCAAACCTTCATGCAGTTGGTTGACAAACCTTCAGACCAAGGTAACCAATTAAGTTTTATTAGGTTATTGAATATGATGCAGTTGGTAGTCAAACTTTCATACAAAGGTAACCATTTCAGTTTTATTAGGTTACCAATTCAATTTTATTAGGTTACCTTCATAGTGCAGTTGATAACCAAAGTTTCATACCAAGGTAACCAAACCTTCATACCACGGTAACCAAACCTTCATACCAAGGTAATTGATCTTTGTTAGTGCTTGAAGTTCTCTTTTGAAAAGGCTGGTATGTTTCTTTTCATCTTTGTTAGTGTTTTACATTAGAATTATTGATTTCTACATTTTGCTTATTGTTTTTTTTTAATTCTGCCAGTCTGATGAATTAGAAGAAGGGGAAATCGCCATGTCTGGAGATTCCCTTATGGATGTCCAGCAATCAGGTAGTTGAAACCATGAGCGCGATGAAGGTGAGGAACTGAGGATGAACAGGTTCTGCAACCAAAAATAAAACGGAACCTGTGAAGAAGGAGATTCGCGAAAAGAGTAGCGGCGGAGAGGGTTACTGTGAGGGAGATGAAGATTTGAATTTTAATATTTGAATTTGAATTATTAATTTGAATTTGAATATTTGAATTTATTTTTGTTGTTAGATCCCAAATATTTGAATTTGAATTAGTAATTATGGTAGTTATTTCTCCTTGATTTTAGGTTTCCTTATTAATGTGAATTGCGTTATTTTTATAATTATTTTGTGAATGCACTATTATTGTAATTACTTTCTAATTGTTGTATATTAGTGTTAAGGACCCTAGAATTTATGTGATAGTAGCATTGCTCTTTGTAAAATATAGACCTTGATTCTTGGGCTACTAACAATGGAGATACATCCCATATGGTCTCCAATTTGCAAGTGATGCACTTCATCTTCTGGTTTTTCAATATATTACTTGGAAAAACATAAATAGAATTTTGAAACATCAGTTAATAAAAAAAAAGTGATAAAAAAAACTTGTTTATCCTTGCTAAAAAAAGCTTATCCATGTTGACACTTATTATATTTTTTTTAAAAGCCACATCATTATTTTTTAAGAAAAAAAGTATTAAATTATTTCTTTATCTTAGAGTACAAGGACTATTATGGAAAAAAAATTGTACATGAATGAAATTGAAACCAACTATAGAGTACAAGGACCAAAATAGTTGTTTAGCCTTTTTCCTACTCCTATATTTATCCAATTTAATCTCCATCAGTCATATCACGACAACCAAATTGTCTACTCCCTCCGTACCATAATAAATATTCTAATTGATTTTAATGGTTAGTAACTATTTTTTTAAATTAATAAATCTTTTAAAAAAAACAAGATATAAGTCGAATGATTATGACCATAATAAATTACGGAGAATTTACTACTAGTGTCGAGTTTTGTAATTTAAAATTTTTATAATTATTACTTTTAGGAAAAATCAATTTGACCATTAAAATCAAATTAAGATGTTTATTATATGACCGTGGGAGTAGTTAGTATGGATCATAGGTACTCCAATTTGCAAATGATACATTAATTCCCTTAAATCTATTGATCTTCCTATATTTGTTTCCCTAGCAAAATGGTGTCACACTCAAGGTCACACATTGAATTTTATGGAGTATTTTATTTGCATGAATTCAGATAATTTAATCTCCATCGGCAAACTCATATTATTGACTTTCACATCCTTAGAGGAACATGCTAGCTTCTAGTGACCTCAAGGGAGGCTTATCATATGTGATTTCGTTGTTCGCGTTTGTGTAAGACTTCTCAAGACATTTTTGCTCTAGGTTTAATTATGATTTCACTTAAGATACGAGATTTTTTTATCAACCATAGACCATAATAAATCTGTGAACTTTGTCATCCATCTACTGATGTTCTTAGAAATGTTAAACTTGAATCTTCTGAGTAATAAAGTTTGTAATGATAAATATAATGTTTATCCATTAACGAAGACAATGGGTGATGGGGATCGATGATTTAGTTGCCTTATTTATTTATTTTGTTTATTTCATTATGTTGGGAATTGCATATTTAAATTTGATGTTGAAAGTAAATATAAATGCTTAAGTGTAATGTCCTTCAAAGAACATATGTACAAGGACTTAGATGATAGATCAAAATTATTAGGTTGATCTGTGCTTAAATGTTTATCATTCTAAAATGAATGTATAGAAGAGAGATCAAAACTGTTAGGTTGATCTATTTTGAGATGTAAATGTTAGGCCTTGACAGAATCGTAATCTGTCAAAGCTAGTCTGCAGAAACCAAGGCAGAATCGGGGAGCTTCAATGAAAATGTCTATAGATCGTAGTCTGTCCTGAAAGCTACACTCAAAATCATGGAAATGATCCGAGCGCCTGCCGAGCCAAGTCAAGAATCGCAGTCTGCTCTCGGAAGCGTGGAGTATGCAAGACAAGCAAGTGAAAATCGTAGTCTATCAAAAAGCTTAAGAGAAATCGTAGTGTTTTCTATGATCAAGACTGAGTCCAGCCTGTGCAAACCATCACACAACGATCATGGTACAAAGACCACGATCGTGGTGACCTTCCTGTTAGCATCAAAATTCGTCTATCTGATGAAGGAGGAAGATCAACAACTGAAGAAAGGCTTATAGACGTTGACAAATTGATAGTCCCAATGATTCTACAATCATCCTTAGTATATATCGAAGAAGTGTATTGAAGAAGCTAAGGAAATGACTAACATGCCTGCAGAAAACTATTTTTTCAGGTGTTAGGTGAGAAAGTAGTCTGCTGTGTCAGTGGGCCAGTCGGCTAAGCAGCAGAAAAATAGGAAGTCAACATCAGTGCACAGAACTGTCTGAAGCATTTAATACAGCAACGGATGCCTTCAACGGATAGATTTCAAAGGCTCCTTGATAAGCAAATCAGACAAGGATTTCAAAAAAGAAAGAAGAGAAGCAAGAAAGCAAGAAAGCAAGAAAAGATCAAAAATGCTCAAGAACACTCAACGATAAACTCTACGATCCTGAAGAGGAAAACTTGCTTAGCTACTCAGTTCTTCAGAACTGATGCTTAATTGCAACTAAGTAGCACACCCTAGACTACAACTCTCAATCCAAAGTATACCAAGTCTGCTGGACTTGAAGAGTTCTAAGTGAACTAAAGAAGTTCCAAGATTATTGATCTTGAAGAGTTCTTAGTGAACTGAAGTTCCAAGGCTGCTGGCTTTGAAGGAATCTAAGTGATTCAAAGTTGTAAAGACATCCTTAGTAGATTTCCTACTCGTGGAGTAGAAGAGTGGACTAGGAGCCTTGAGTGCTCTGAACCACTTAAAACCTTTGTGTCTCATTAACTGCTATAACTGCTATATCTGTTATAACTGTCATAACTACTTATCCAACCATTATTACATTATCTTAAGGGGAACAAAACATATATTCCGTTGCTGTCAGTATATTCAATACTGACAAGTATTTTAAAAAGAAAAAATTTAAAATATCTATTCGACCCCCCTTCTAGATAACTATTGTGCCTTGGGGAACTAACACATTATTATGGACTTGTTTTAATTAGTTGGGATATTTTAGTGACTTGTTTTAATTAGTTGGGATATTTTTATCTTTTTGGTCTCCAAGTCCAATTTAGGGTTGTTTTGCTTAAATGTCGATGTAATTTTCCTTAGGAGGACAATCTTCATATTACAATTATTATTGGCTTACTTTATGTCGTGGAGATATTTATCTAGAGGTAATAGACGCTGATTTGAAACTCTAAATCCTAGAATTTAAGCGCAAATCTTAGATTCTAGTTTTATTCATATATCAATCAATAGTAGAATTCAATTTATAAATTGTCTTATATCATTTCTAGTATCAAAGCCTAACCTTGGGGAATCACTTTCAAAATCATTGTTCATCGTCAGAAACCTCGCTAAAAAACACCTCTCACCAAAATCGTCGCACTACTGCCTACATCGAATCAAATCGGTCGCGCCTTGTCCTTCGTCATCATCATCAACAACTAATCCAACCGCTACTACAATCATACGAAACCCCATCACCACCACTGCAACAACAAAAAAATCATTGCCTCGACCTCAAGTTGGGTCGACCCAACTCAAACTCGACCCAAATCAAGACATTAGAGACGGTCGCAACCCCACCGTGTCTTCACTCCGTCATTCAGACGGCACCAACCACAGGTTTCCGTCGACGACCAACGTTGGAACCCATTTCTAATCAGCACAGAACAAAAAAAGAAGAAAAAAAGGTGATCAAAGAAGAAGAACAGAGAAAGAAAGGAGAAGGATCAGAAAAGAGGAAACAGAACAAAACGAGAAGAAAAGAGCACGACTACGTACCTTGCGCGCCGCTGTGATTCCAGTGCCCAAGCGCTGCCGTCGCTGAACTCTCGTTTCAATTTTAATTTCATCTTTGCTGCTGCTCTATTTTAGAAACAAGTGAGGTACCCTAAAAAATTTCCTCAATCGTTTTCCTAATTCGTAATACTCAGCCTATTCTATTTTCTTTGCTTAATTACTATTCCAGCCTCATAGTTTTTGGCAAATTCAATTTATACCCTGATTATTCCCTTAAACTTATTATATTGGCAGTTTTCACCCATGTTTCATACTCTATAATCAGTTAGGTCAAAAAAAGTATAAAAACTCAAAAAGCTCAATCATAACGCTGAAATGAATAGATTAGGAATTCGACCTGGGATCCGCCCGTTCCGATCCTTGCTTACTAAATAGTTTCACCCCCGGATATGCCCAGGATCCTTCCGTGTGGAAGAGAAGGAAGAAAGAAAGCGAACACGAATACTAAAAAGCGGGTCATGAGGACTTACGGTTCACTGCCAAGCGGACTTAGAGGCTTTGCTTCCTACGCACTTCTCTCCATCCATAAAGTCAATCAAGCTAGAAGCTGATTCGGAAAATGAAATCAAGATCAGCCTTCGACTGAGGTTAGCTACTTTTCCTGAGCCTCTTCGCCTATTCCCTCTTTCTCCGGTTGGGGATCTACTCCGGCCAAGAAAACTTGCTACCAGACTGAGACCTTCCCACCGCGTCCTTCTTTGTGTGTCGGAGATATAAAGCGAGTGCACCGAAAAAAAAAAGGGAACTGAGTCGATCTGTTCTACGGGGAAGCATCCGAAGCATAACTGCACACTCACACTATCTTTGCCAAGAGATAGGAGCATTCGGTGGAACCGGTGAACTACACTTGCTTCTGGATAGATATGTGGGACAGAGGGCTCGTGGTACCTGCTACCCACCATTCCTCCTCTGCTTTGAGAACCCGCTCTTAATTTTTTTTGCAAAATATAGAACAAGTACTTTAATTACTTGGATTTTCGTTACTTGTTGCGTAGTACTAAAATTTTTTCAAGACTCATTTGGTTTTATTCTCTTAAATTGCACATTATTCCTATTAGTGGAACATCATTTAGTCGTGATTGTTGATATTTTGGAAACTGCGATTGCATTTTCTGTAGGTTATAATTTAATTGCTACAAATAATTATCTCAGTATTGCATTTGCATCATGATGACCCGTAGTGGAATTCAATATGGCCCAACAATGAACGACAAATTAGACATCTTACTCACTAAAATGGCTAATATGAAAAATTGACTAATATGAAAAATCGTATGGATGCTATGTCTGAGGGCCTTGTCGTAGTATTGAGAGGGTTCGAGTCATTGAACAACGAACACAACATTTACACGAGCATATAGGAGAAAATGCGGGAAATGATGGCATTCCCGTTAATGAGGAGATACCTTAGGGAGAACCTGAGCTGAATAGGCAAAGGGAACACCTTAAGCCTAGAAATGTTGAGTACCAAAACCTTGAGTCTCGAAATATTGATTACCCCGAGAGACGAGACCATAGACATCGAGATCGGGTATGGTGAACGTAAGGATGATGGCTACCGTGCACCTAGGAATGTCGACCCTTATGACCTAGGTTATGATGATGACACTAGAAAAATTAAGGTCAATGCACCCGAGTTTGACGGAAGGTCTGATCCTAATGTTTTCCTTGATTGGTTGTTCAGTATGGATAAATTTTTCGATTGGTATGAGATGTCTGATGAGCGTAGAGTTCGCTTTGCCAAGATGAAATTAATCAAACAAGCGAGTTTGTACTGGGGGCTAGTGTTGAGAGAGAGATTGAGCGTTTGAGGGATCCACCTATTAGGCATTAGGCAAAAATGAAAGCACGTCTCCAAAAATATTATTTACCCATCGATCACATGGATAGGATGTTTGAACAGTTGACAAATCTGAAGCAAGGCAATTTGTCGGTCCCTGATTATGTCAATAGGTATAGGGAGTTAATGGAGCGTTGTGAGTTAGTTGAGGAGACGAGGTTAACCATTATTAGGTTTAAGGAAGGGTTGAGAGATGATATTAAATTCCAAATCTTTCCAAGCCAACTCACTTGCCTAGATGATGCTTACCAAGCTACCTTAAATCAGGAATACAATTGGACGGAATGCTCCAAAGGGCAGGTCCTTTTCCACACCTCAAGATACTTATGGGGCTAATAACACCGCGAGTGGACCAAATCGGGACCCTAGACTAGGCAAGGGTACTCCTGTACCCAAGCCTATAATCACTGGCAGGGATAGGTGTTTCTCCTACAAAGAGTTTGGCCACAAGTTTTTTGAGTGCCCTAACAAACACCGAGTGGGAGTGGTTCATGAAGGGCAGGGTGAAGAAAATGAGCCGAGGGAAGGTGAAGTAGAGGATGAATATTACACGAAGGATGAAGAAGCGGATGCGCACCTTGAACAAGTTGACCAACCCTTGAATGTTATGAGGTGCATCTTCGCTAGTCCTAAAAAGGAGGAAGATTGGAAGAGAACTGCCCAACTTCAGACATATAACAGAGGTGGTGGAATCTCTTCCAAGCTAATCATTGATGGGGGAAGTTGTTTAAATGTGGTTGCCAAGACAGATGTGGAACAATTGAAGCTAAAGGCTGAACCACACACCCAACCTTATAGTGTTGCTTAGGTCAATAAGACATCTATTCTTGTGACACATAGGTGTCAAGTGCCAATCCACCTTAAGGGATATGAGGAAAAAGTTTGGTGTGATGTCCTTCCTATGGATGTTGCACACATTCTTTTAGGGCGACCTTGGCTATATGATCATGATGTGACCCATTATGGGAAATTGAATACTTATGTGTTCACACACAAGGGGCAGAAGATTACTTTAGCGCCTGTGAGACCACGAGTGTCTCCCAGGGTCAATAAAAAGAAAATAATAAGCCTATACAAGAAACCAAATGTCTCCATATCCTTAGTCAGAAGGCCTTTGAGAAGAGTGCGAGAGGAGAAGGTTGTGTACGTTGTTTTGACTAGGGGGATTAGGGACGTTCCTGAGAAGAGTAGTAATGTCAAATCTAGTGATGTTAGGCAGATTCTCCGTGAGTTTGCTGATGTGATGCCTAGTGAGTTACCTAGAGGATTACCACCTCTTAGGAATATCCAGCATACTATTGACCTTGTACCGAGGTCTTCTTTACCTAACCTACCCCATTATAGGAGGAACCCTAAAGACCAAGAGGAGATGAGACGCCAAATAGGTGATTTGCTAAGTAAGGGTTTTGTGCGCGAAAATCTTAGCCCTTGTGCTGTGCCCGCTTTGTTTACCCCCAAAGGCCGATGGAAGTTTAAGGATGTGTTGTGATAGTTGAGCTATTAATAAGATCACTGCCAAGTATAGGTTTTCTATACCTAGGCTTGATGACATGTTAGATATAATGAGCGGAGCTCATGTGTACACCAAAATAGATCTATGGATTAGATATCACCAAGTCCGCATCCGTGAGGGAGACGAATGGAAAACTACCTTTAAAACTAGTGATGGCCTTTATGAATGGTTAGTCCTACCCTTTGGTGTAACCAATGCACCTAGCACCTTTATGAGAGTCATGAATCAAGTGTTGCGGTCTTTTGTTGGTAAGTGTGTAGTGGTCTATTTTGATGACATCCTTATTTATAGTCGCAGTCAAGAGGAACACTTACTTCACTTGTGCCAAGTTTTGGGCGTTTTCCAGCGTGAGAAACTTTATATTAATCTGAAAAAGTGTTCCTTCGTGCAAGAATCCGTCATATTTCTCGAGTTTGTTGTCTCCAAAGATGGGGTTTCTGCTGCCCCTGTAAAGGTAAAAGCTATTAAAGAGTGGCCAGAACCTTCTAATATACATGAAGCTAGAAGCTTCCACGGACAAGCTACTTTTTACAGGAGGTTCATTAGGGGATTTAGTACCATTATGGCTCCTGTCACCGATTGCTTAAAAAAGGGAAGTTTGTTTGGTCTAAATCGGTTGCCAAAGCCTTTGTGGAGATTAAGGACAAGTTGACAAATACATTTGTCCTCGCGCTACCAGATTTTAGCAAGGTTTTTGAGGTAGCATGTGATGCTTTCGGCGTAGGAATAGGGGGAGTACTTAGTCAAGAGGGTCATCTTGTTGCATTCTTTAGTGAGAAGCTAAATGAGATTCGACAAAGGTATTCTACCTATGATAGAGTTTTATGTTGTAGTTCAGGCGCTTAGGTATTGGCGACATTATTTGTTGCCTAAGGAGTTTGTGTTATACTCCGATCATCAGGCATTTCAGTATATAAACTCCTAGAAGAAGTTGAGTCATCAACACGCTAAGTGGGTAGAGTTTCTTCAGGACTATTCTTTTGTCCTAAAGTTCAGTATATAAACTCCTAGAAGAAGTTGAGTCATCAACACGCTAAGTGGGTTGAGTTTCTTCAGGACTATTCTTTTGTCCTAAAGCATTGTCGAGGGGTAAATAACAAAACCGCTGATGCGTTGAGTAGGGTATTTATTCTCCTTAACACTTTGAGTGTGAAAGTTATTGGGTTTGAGCATATTATCCATGAGTACCCTTCTTGTCGTGACTTTAGAGAGACATATATTGCCCTACAGAATTCTAATGTACCACCTTCAGGCGATTTTCGTATCCATAATGGGTACCTTTTTAAGGGCACTCGTTTGTGTATTTCTAGCACGTCTATGCGTGACCATCTAGTTTGAGAGTTACATGCGGGAGGGTTCGCAGGTCATTTTGGTCGCGATAAGACCATTGCGATTGTGGAGGATAGGTTCTTTTGGCCTAGCATCAGGAGGGATGTAGCTCGTTTTGTTTCCGAGTGTAGCATGTGTCAAACTGCTAAGGGTAGGAAGCAAAACACGGGGTTATATATGGCTTTGGTACCCCATGCTCCTTGAAAGGATATTAGCATGAATTTTGTCTTGGGATTACCGCGGACCCCTAGAGGTCATGATTCCGTTTTTCAGTTGTACATTTCTAATTATTGCGAATTCATACCAATTTATTAAATTATTTGAATTTTGATGTAAAACGCTCATAGACAGAGTTAACTATTTTGACAATCTCTCCAAATTTACTCCTTGATTGAAATGAATTCCTAGAAATCCAATGAACAAAGAAAATAGAACCTATAAGAAATAACATATATAGTATTATCGAATATCGATTTTGAATTTTGAGATTTCGGATATTAACTTTAAATTCCATAATGTATTGCTTTTTTTCAAAACTTAGAGAAATATATATTCGATTATGATTTACTTGATTTATTTAATTTTGCAGACGATAACAAAACTATTTTGAATTATAATAAAGTAGTACCCACTTAATTTTATTTAGACACTTCTAATTATTGCAAATTCATACCACACTATTAAATTATTCAAATTTTGATGTAAAAGTTACATATACGGAGTTGATCATTTTGATAATATGTCGAAATTCACTCCTTGATTGAAAGGAGTTCATAGGAATTCAATGAACAAAGTAAATAGAACTAATTCAAGTATAGAAAATAACATAATATTATCTACTATTGATTTTGAATTTTGAGATTTCGGATATTAACTTTAAGAAGTCAAAATATTCAATTATGATTTACTTGATTTTTATTTTGCGGATGATGAAATTTATTGTGCATTTGTAATTAGAATATATATTACCCACTTAATTTTCAGTTATACATTTCTAATTATCTTATAAATTGGTTTTTTAAAAGATTATGAAATAATACTTGTTTTATTTATTTGTACTTTATGTAACTTTAGAAAGTAGTATTATTTATTGTTAAATTAAATTATGACTAGTAAAATGTAAAAAGTCACTTGTGGTTTGCTCTGATTTCCTGTGATTTTTAAGATATCCGAAAACTACTATTTCACCATCTCCGGCTTCATTCTCTTTTGTTAATATTTTTGGCTTAATAATTAATATTACTTTTAGTATGTAAAGACTATTTTATCTTTCATATACTTAGTATTTTGTCTTTTTTCATTTTTGATACAGATTTTCCTTTTTTCTTCATTAAATTTTTATTAATTTTAAAAACATAAGATCATTACATTGTATATTTAAGAGATTTGATATATGAACATCCTTAATTAATAATTGCACACCCAAATGGCCAAATATAATAAATCGACTAAACTATCCTTCAGAAATAAGGAACCAATAATTACATTCAACATTTGTCCATTTTGTCCTTGAGTTAGCTTTTTATAATTTTTGTGTGACTATATATATATATATATATACACACACGTGTGGAGGGTTAAATAGTTATAAGTTAAGTAATTTGAAAAAAAAATGAAGGAAGAAGGGTTTATGTAAGCTAATGATGTTAATTAAAGGGCTCTTAACCTGTTTTTGAACTTTTTGAAAGATAATTACTAAAAATATCAACAAGTAAATGAAAGTCTTTATTATGTTTGTGCCTCTAATTTACACGTTAAATTTTAAATGCGTCATATTCCCATTGTTAAAAATGAGAAAATTACTTTTTAAATTATATACTCGATTAGTGAGTTTAAATTCAAAATTGATATGAAATTATTTAAATTTTTGGAAACACCACAAATGATAATTAGTAACATTTTAAAGTTAGTTTACGATAATGATTGTTGTTTATATTAAATTCAAATAAATTTATAACAATTTGAAAGCTTAAGATTTTATAAATTGATTTTAAAATATCAAAATTAGAAATAGAAGTGGTAAATATTATGTGTATTTTTCATTTGTAGTTACTATATAACGATAATAGGTTAAAAATGATAAAATAATAGTGTGTTAATTGTTTTCTCATTTATTAAGAATAATTGAGAGGAACACTATTTTCACATGTGTTTTTGATATTTTCACATAGTTCATTTTCACATGAAAGTGGGACCCACTGTGTGTTCATGTAAGAAGATCATGTAAAAATATCAAAAATACATATAAAAATATTAATTTCCTAATTGAGTCGGTTTATTAAGAGTGTAAACACTTGATTTTACCTTGCGTAAAGGTTGACATATATCATTTGAACTTAATAAAAAGTTCAAATGATATATCTATAACCTTGTGTAAAAGTTGGTTTTATTATTAAGTTTATTAAGCCATAACAAGTTGTGACATAATGGTAGAAAGTTGGAAGTGGAATGCATTGATTTTTCTATACTCATGCTGAAAATTTTATGGATTTTTTTCCTTTTTATATTGTTCTCTTCGGTTCTAGTGTCATGTAATACCCGTGAATTTTAGTAAATAATATTAGTAATGAATAAAGATGATTGAAAATTATTTTGAGTACATATATTTACGTGTGCGCCATGAAACTTAATAATTTAATATGAATTGAATTAAGTATGAAATGATTGAGAAGTATATTGATGCTAATGATAAGTTTGATTGTAATTAATTGAGCTTAAGTGTTAAGCCTTGTGTGATATAATTAATTTTTTAATTAGATTAATTAAGGAATGATTTAATAATGTATTGAACTTAGGGTTGTACCAAGCCCAATATGACATGTTTACATGTGTTAAGAGTATTGCCCAAGTATTTGAATTACTAGATTAATGTTGAGCCATCTAACCCAAATTTAATTTAACTTCGGACTAGGCTAATGTATAATGATTATCGTTCATCATCATTATGTAGGTGGAAATTATCATCAGGTATTAATGATAATTAAAAATGTTAATGAAGGGTGATTTTAAAGATGATGTATGTTAAATTATCGGAAGTGGTTAGCATGAAGTTTATTTTGGGGTAAGTTGGTTAATTGACCAATAGAATACTGACACGCAGGCGAGGCTGTATGTGTGTCAGTATTTTATTGGCCAATTAATTAACTTACAAAAAAAATAATTTCATACTAACCGGATCCTAAATTATCATTATCCAAAACAGTTGCAATGGTTGTTAAATAATGAATTTTTTACTTGGGTGATTATAAGAGCTTTACTTATTGCAATATATATGTAGTTGCATATATCCTCAAGTATCCGTGTTTAATTTTTTTTAGGATGCTTCACGACACGTCTTATATTTGAAATAGTTTTAGGAAGTAAACCTTGTTAAGAATATATTTAAGAATACAGTCAATTCAATTCTTTGGTAGAGAGGGGTAGGTGACGATGGCGGGTGAAGAAGTGGATACGATAAAGTTTATTCCGCCCGACTGGTTCGTTGGATATCGTTTTAAGCGACGTGGGTGGAAATTATCATTCATTCAATCGTTGATTCCATAACGCTCTCTGACAGGTGCGGACTGATCTGGGTTTCCTTCCCCCACAGCCACCGGAGAAGGAGGTTGATGATGATGAGGGGAAGAGAAACCCTAATCATACCGGTGATCAAGACATGGAGGAGGAGGAAGGGTCCCACAAACAGAACCGGAAGAGGAAGAGGAAGAGGAATAACGAGGATGAAGTTGAGAAGGGAAACCCTAATTTTGATTCTTCTGATGATGATGATGATGATGAGGAGGAGAAGGAGGAGGAGGGGGTGTTGAGGAAGGTTAATATGGAGTCTTGGGATGGGACGATCAAGAAGGGTGATCAATTTGATATCCCGACTATCCTCCGTGACTGCTCAATAGACTACCTCATCACAACCGACGGGAAGAAGGTACTTATTTGTTCAATAACTATTTGTTAATTACATTCATGAATACTATAATCTTCTTCCGGTTGTAGTTTTTCATTAATATTCTACTATATCTTGTCCTGTATCTATTATTACCATCATTACCAGCTTCATTTTGGATTACGACTCGGAATTACTAAAGTTTGCTTAATTCGTTCTTTATTTGTTTAGGTTGAAATGAAAGAGCACTTCTCTGGTAAACGGGTTGTGCTGTATTTTTGGAATCTGTCCGACGATGTTCCTCAGGATATTTGTCTTCTCGGGGACATAAAAGAAATATACGATGAGTTCAATCCCCTTGAACTGTTTGAGGTTGTGTTTGTTGCATTTGGCAACAACAAGAAGGTTTTCTATGAAGCATTTTTCCTCATGCCTTGGCTTGCCATCCCACACGAAAATCAAAAAGGAAGAGATATGATCCAAAAAAAGTTTTCTTTGATGTAGACAGCACAGTCTTGCTTCGTGATTGTGATGCCGACTTCCGCACGTTTGGACCGGAAGGTTTTCCCTTCACTGAAAAAAAGATTTCTGAAATACGTAGAGATGATCTTGCACTTTGGGAAGAACTAATATCCTTGGAAAAAAAAACCCTGGAAAAAACTCTTTGGTGACTTTGTATTTTCCAGTGAAGGGAAACCGATAAGTAAATTTATGAGTCTAACTAGTTTCTCTCCATACAATGTGGTTGTGAATAATTTCTCATATTTGTTGAGTTTCTTATCATCATGTGCAATTAATTCATGTATACAACTTTTTTTGCAGGTAAGTACATCCGATCTTGAAAATTGTATCGTGGGACTGCATTTTTTTGACAAATCACCTTTGGATGAACCCTGGGCTAGACTACTTTTGAGTACGTGGGAATTGTTGAAAGATGATCCAGATAAAAAATTTGTGATTGTTTCTATTAACAAAGGTAGTTTCTCTCTTTCATATTTCAAGAACACATTCCCTGAGGAGTATAATGACATGCCTTGGTATAGACTGGCCTGTGATGGTAAAAAGATATGTCGGCTTCTGTATAATATACAGGACGATGATGATATATCGAGTAATGCAGGTCGTTTTATCATTATCGAGCGTGATAAGTATCAACCCCTGAATTTCTTTGCCCTCGACGTCTTGGAACTTTATGGAGTTGAGGCATTTCCTTTCACCCTACAAAGAGCTATGGAGTTAGAGAAGAAGAAACTACAGAAATTGGGTTTGTGCGAACTTTTATCACCATCGGCTTCATTATGCAGAGGATGTTCTACACGATCCAAGGTGTGTATTGTGACAGCCCCAAATCCGGGTCCTCTGACCCCGGTCCGGTCGTCACGATCTAACATAAACATCTACCTCTAAACAACATACGATAACTAAAATGCGGAATATAATAAACGTACGTCGTTTATTCAAAAGGTGCTACTAGTCCCAAGATTCGATAACCTTAAATACCAAACAAACAAACATACCCTAGAATAGTTAATAGGGTTCATATTACATAACAGTAAATTAATTAAACATAAAGATAAAGTCTGCTCCTTGCAAACTAATCCTACATCTTCCCTTTACTCTTGTCCTTTCCTGAAGTCTCGGGCTTAACTGCAATATAAGTCATGATATAGCAAGGATGAGCAACAAGTTTGCTCAGCAAGTTGAAATACAACAATAAAGGATATATCATGTTGAAAGGAATATATCTGATAATGAATTCAACAATATGAATATCGGAAGCAAGAATAATAAGTGCTTTTAGAATAACTGATAGTCAAGTAGACTTTTGAACTATAATACTCCAACGAAATCAATAGCTGATTGACCCTTTGGTTACTAGCTACAGAATAAGTACTTGAGGGGATCAGCCTCGCGTACGCTATGTATATGCATAACATTCAACTCTGCTGTTTGTATCTTTATACTAGATACCTGGGGTACTCCCCTATATATATAAGGGGTGTTCTTTCAGTCTAAGAATCCTTACCATCAATTGGTTTGGATAGCTTTTATAAAATTTTTATACAATTGTCTGACCGAACAAGGGTTCAGACTCTATCTGACATAGTTCAAGAATTGTAGAACTTTAAATAATGTACAAGTCCAAGACTGTACGAAATCAAGTGCGAATAACAATAATATCGATGTGGAATAATTGTAAAGTAATTAAACCACCTAATAGCATGCTTGGAAATAAAGTTCAAGGTTTAAATAATTAACTGTCAATACGATAATAACCTGCTCAATACAATATGAGGAGGATAGGAACTTGTACAAATAAAAATTAAAGAACTTGCACAACCAAATAGTGAAGTTCGGAGACTTGCCTGATTGCTCAGCTACAATTAAGTTCTAGCTTTAATTAAATCTTGCTGAAATAACCTAACATTAATAAGTCGGTATTCCAATTAGCATGTGTAAACTAATACGAGTCTACACTTACAAGAATCTGCTTATCATATCAATCTATCCATAATTCACGTAAGTCAATCTAATCATGTTATAAATTTAATAACTTTAGATTATTTAGTTTCTATGCATCAATATAGACTTGAACACATAATACTTCAAGTTACTTATATTTAATCAACATACATGTTTTATGATTATAATTTTTGAAAACCTAGCATGCTCAACCTAATCCTAGTTTAAAGTCATATGCTCTCATGTCGGTAATTTGTATACTTTACATAATACAAGTTCATGCTTCATGTTATCACATAACAAGGTTAAACATAACATGCATGCTCATGCGTATACTATACATGTATACTTTAATCCACCTATTTCATGCCTTAGAAATTCATTTTCTATGAATACGTGCATATGTGAAATCTATACGTTAACTCAACGAGGTCCATGTTAATATGCTTATAGGCATAACGAACTCTAATGTACATGCTTGTATGATCAATACGTAATCCACATGGTGATCGATGATATAATCTTTCACGTTCTAAGTTTTTCGTTGAAAAATCACACTAAGCCAATAAGGTATCATAATACATGTTAAGTGCCTTGTGCTCATAACTCATATGTCTTAGGATTCATATATACACCATATATATGCTCTCAAATAGTCAGAATCTAAAAGACATTAACCTTAGCTAAGTTCACTTTGAAAGTTCTTAAGTTTCTTATTTCAAAATCGCTAGAATCTTGCTATCACGTATGCTAGTGTGTGAACACACTTTAGACTCGCATTTCATGACAATATAAACCACACTATTGTGTTTACAAAATTAGAATGTTCACGTGATACGTCCATGACAAGGTTTGCTTTTGAATTACAAGTTTCCCTTTTTTAAAATATATGGTCATGGCATATACGCTTAGCATCAACGAATACATACTTATATCATGTTATTGTACTAATATCTACATTTAAATCATGTTCACAAGCTTGTTTCAATGGTATATCACATGTTAGTATATCACAGCAGCTTAATAGAAGCAGAAAACAAAAACTGGCCACAGGAACATGCGCAGCTGCGCAGGCACCAGGTATAAACCCGGCGCAGCTGCGCCGGTGTCTGGCCAATCCAAGAGCAGGCTATGGCGCAGCTGCGCCGCTGGCCAGTATAATACTGGCGCAGCTGCGCAGGCTGTCGGCCAGACCAGAAGCTAAACTGCTTCTGCAGTTCTGCAAACCCAACTCAGAAATTTTCCTATCAAAATTGTTTCTAACACACCATTTAGCAATTCTAACATGTTTAACATCTTGTATAACACTTAACCAACATATTTCAATCCAATTATCAATAATTACATGCTTAATTCCAAGAATCAAATATTAAGAATTCTACAGAAATCAAAAATGGATTTATACCTTTGTAAATGAACTTGCTGCTAAACAGATTCTGTAATGCTACTATTAGACTTGCAATGTTGCTATAATACTCTTCCTAACTCAAATGAAATCCTCAGCAAATGAAATGAGAAGAAGAGGGGCTCTATTTATAGCCAATTCTTTACATGGTCCATGTTTTTTCTCTCCATTTCAAAACAATAGGAATAAGAAGTGTATGAGGGATAATTGGGAGTAGTTAGAACCCATCATAATGCCCACTTCCCCCATAATTATTGGCTATAATTGATGAATTTGAGAGAAGGAGTAGGCTAGAGTAGCATGTGGGAGTTCACGTGTATGAGAGGAAATTGAGGATGGCCTCTCATTATGGGACACAATTCTCAGCAACTTGCATATATTAAGTGTAGCATGTACAAACTCTTAAGTTATAAAATGCATGTACACATTATGTATACATATAAGTCCCAATGTACTTTTAATTAGTTAACCCACAATACAATGTATCAATTTGGGTTATACATATGATAATATATAATTCATGTACATTTTCTATTAACACCAAATATAATATAATTGTGTATTGCTCATTATTTATTACCATAACTGTTATTATTATAATAACTGTTACTATAATAATTATACTAACTTATTGAAATTATTTATCAATTAATAATGTTATTGATATTAATATAAGGTAATGGGGTTATATATTAATGTCTATCATGTTACATAAGCAATAATATGTAACTCACATAATGTAATTAATCATACTATATAGTCTATATATATAATATGTAGACGTATTAATACGTCACCTTGTACTATATATAGTATATAGTTAACTACCATATTTTGTAAGGTTTACTTATCACATGCTTGTATGAAATAATTAATCAAGTAAATATAATATTATTATATTTATTAATCTCTCATTCATTAATTATTATTTATTCATAATAATTGTTAAATCAACACATTATCAAATATTTACTCATAATTGCAATTTATCAATATGATCAACTCTTGACACTATATCCAAATAATTGGAATATTTAATTATTAATAATCTTATCAATTTTCTGATATTAAAGTCTCAGGGCTAGTCCACTAATTTAAATAAACTATTAGTGACTCCCCTTAACCATTTCACCAATTCACATAACCGCATAAGGTTTAAATAAACTCACAAAACTAACTCGTTAAAATTAAATCACATATTTAATAAATAAGGAGTTTAAAATTCATAATCATTACATGCATGCTCTTATGATGAACCCTAGCTATTGTGGAAGTTATTAATCTTGCGTCATTTTTTGTTTTCAAACCTAAATTGGGATTTCTCCAATCTCTTAGGGGAGCATGTCATTCTATTGTTTGCTACAAACTCTTGCTATGGATCCGGATCATTTTTGTGTGCATTAAAGAGGATGTATCATGAAAAGGAGACAAATGACCATTTTGAGTTCATTTACATCTCGCTGGATGACTCCCAGACTAACGTCTCCAGCTGCATCCAAAAAGTGTCGTGGTTGGTCCACTCTTATGTTCTTGATTTTGCTCTTACCTTGATCGACAAGGTGTTTGGATTTAGTGCTCGCCTTCCTTCCATTGCAGCGTTTGGACAAGATGGAAATCTTCAAACAAAAGAATCAAACTTGCTTTTTAAAGAAGGTTGGTGCTCCGAGTACCCGTTTATTCAAGCTAAGGTGGATGATGAGGTTTGCAAGGAACTGATCAGTAACTACAGTTGGGACGTGAGTGAAGTCTATGCTGAGTTCGACTACCCAAAGTGAATCTCACATTGGTAGTTGTCCTAGATTAACCTTATTAGATTAGATACATGGGTCTTTCTTTGTTTGATCTGATTTTGGTGTATTAAGAATTATGTTTCTATGTTTATGCTTATTAGTTACATGTTTGTAAGATTTTAATTTAGGAAAGAGGAAAATTTATTTGGGCAAATTTGGCAAGTTTTTATGAGAAAAGTATAATAGATATGATCAACAATATTTTTAAACTAAGTTTTACAATCACATCCATACCTTAATGACATTAAAGCAATAAAACTACAATATACTGCTATTAAGAACATGTTGATGCATGTACTCGCAGCGATGAACAGATCCTAATGGTGTGATAAAAAGAATTAGAAAAAAAAAAGTAGGAATATTTGGGGCACCAAGAATATTAAGCATCCGTTTGGAACTTGAAAATGCAAAGGAAAAGAAAAGAAAAAGGGAAACAAAATTAAATTTTTTTAAAAAAAATCTGTCTTGTGTATTTAACAATCTGATTTCGCTTGTAAAATGCAAAGAATCACTTGAGATTTACGCTGATTTCGCTTCACCACTTGGTGGAGAAGGAAAAATATAGCTCGACATCTTTTTGCACAATGTCTCCTATTAACCATTTTTGCATAACACCATTACTTTTAGTGAATAAATGTTATTATACCCTTAATAGCATTTTCTTATTTTTTAAAAAAAATTACAAAATAATTGAAATCAAAGCTCACCTTAGCCATCTTCTTCAGCTCCAAATCAACTCAAACCCACCCAAAATATTCAAATCACCCATGTTTAAACAACATAACTCAGAATGTCATAATCAGGATTTGGTACAAGCATGATCTTACTTAGCTCAACCTTCTTTATCTACCTTAGATATATGTGCAAGCATGATCTTCCTACTTTGGATCCAACTGATGAATTCCAAGGTGAAAACGCATTCACAATACGTAAAAAAGGGTTTATCCTTGCACAATCAAGTCGACGCATTACATTGTGGACAGAATCTCAAGCTCAAGCCCACCAAAGATGCGAAAGCTTTGGGATAGCTTCATCACCTCCAGCTCCAGTTAGTTCTCGAAGCCTGGCTGTAACATCTCTCATTGTTGGCCTTTGTTTAGGGTTGGGATGGCAACAAGAATGTAAAACTTCACCAAATTTGCCAAGTTGATCCACCATATTTCTAATGCTACGTTTGGATTGGAGTAATGAATGTGAGAATGAAATGACTCATTCATATGGAATGAAAAAATTTGTGTTTGGTTGCGATTGGAATGAAAAAAATTATTTTGAATTCCTTGGAAGAGGGAGAACATATGGAATAACGGAATAACTCATTCCAACTAGAATAGAATGAATCATTCAACTCTTCATTCCATTCCTTCAATCCAAACGTAGCATAAGGGGTTGCTCCCCTCTCAAATAATCCGATGCCCGGTCTTGGAGTGAGAAACTGTCTACCTGTTATCATTTCAAACAATATAGCACCAAAGCTATAGAAGTTATTAGATTCTGGATTTAATTTCATCTCCGTATCAGCAAATTCATTCCATACTCCAAAATATGATACCTCGTCTCCATAGTCTTCTGTCAGATTTAGGTGGCTGTGGGTTATGGCCTATGGGTGCCTTTAGTTGACGCATATGCTCCAGGCAGTATGCCATCCCCATTGCGATCCTCATTCTCGTCCCCCAGTCCAAGTGCTCTGCTTCTCTTACTGCAGGACCCACAAGATCTAGAGATATCAATCTAAAATTCATTTCTAAAAATAAAGGTAAGTTGTTGTAAAATATGGATACATAGTGGAGGGTAGGCGTCAACTATAGTTCAAAAATATGCTCCAGGCCTGATAATAATTAGACAAACCCTTTTTACTTTTTTGTCCACACATTACTGTAGGTAAATATATAATCCACCATTGGAATATTTATCATAAACTAATCCTGGGTCATGGCAGGGTTCTATTTATTATTTTCCAACATGATACAGGCCTTTGAGGATTCTTATATATAACTGAAAATTTTATATTCTAAAACATTTAATCAATATATTTTAATAGCTATAACTTCATGTGTTTCACCAAATCCTAGCTTTTAACTGCACAGTAAAGTATCACCTTCCTAAGAAATAAGATCAACTAAGATCATTTTTTTACAAATCACCATTACCTGTTTATCAAAATAAGTATGAAATTTGAAACTACGTGCAATGAAAGTAAAATTTTAAACTTGACCCGAAATGCAAAATCAAGGCAACAGTTAGATACTCCTTGTGTAAATGCTCAAACAGAGTTCCATTTGGTGCATATTCGAAAACCATCATTTCCAGTGAAGGGCTCCTGTTCTTCAAAATACCCATAAGGTTCACAAAATTCTTGTGGTTTACTTTTGATAATTGATCAATCCGTAACATCATCAAATTGAACCCAGAAAATTAATAACATGAATGGAAAAAATGAAATATTCATCTTGAATTAGTTCGTTATGTACCTTCTTCCTGATATTCACTTGCCATATATCACTACCAAATGGGAACATGCTTACTTTTTCTAGGGTCTGATTAACTTCATATAAACATCTTTTGGCTAGAAAAATCAACAAATAAGAATTGCATCATGCTTACTTTTTCTAGGAATCATTAACATCATACTATATTGCTCGATCAGAATGCGAGATGAAGTGAAGACATGGTAGAATTAATCTTAAGAATAAAAAATACACTCATCCACGAGTAGCTCAAGTGTCACCAATCAAAAAGGATAAGTGGGAGAGTTGAAATTAATAGTTTGATCATATCCTTAACAAACCTTCTATGCACTTACAATTTTGAAGAAGTGGCACGTTCAATTAGAGAAGTTTTATGCATGCTCCTAGTTGTTGGTGCTAAAAGTAGGACCCCGGGGGAATTAGCACAAGTTTGTAGTAGTGAAGAAGACATGGATAGGGACATTGCATAAAGTGAGGCCCTGAATGGGGTGAATTCATGAATAAGATTCACGTCGCACTGAACTAGTCTCATATAGTCCACAATTCTTGGTAGTTTATGTTAACAACGAAGCTCATTGAAAAGTTTCTAGTTAATTCATTGAGCAATGCTACTATCACATAATTTGGTTCACATAAAGCTCAAATACATACATGCATATTTGCGGGCCCTGCATATCACGCAAGATCCACAGTATGCATGTGTGTGTATGTGAGCATTATGTGACCCAAAATTATGTGATAGTAGCATTATTTTAATTCATTTTCGCTAGTAACTGAACAAATTTAAGCACAAAAGGGCCTGTTCGGGAATGACTTATAAGTTATTTTAAGTTATGACTTAGAAGTACAAACATTCGGTATCAATTTGACTTATAAGTCAGATATTAAGTTAAAATAAGTTAGGAATGTGTTCGACTCATAATTAATTGCAAGTTAAAATCAAATGAAAATTACTAAAAAGAATATTAATAAAAATAGAGACAAAATAGAATAGTGACAAAATAGACATACATTTAGTCATTACATTAAGTCATTTTAAAATAAATTACAAATACTTACTTATTTTTTTGACTTAAAACTCAACTTATAAATAAAAAAATAAGTTATTCCCAAACAGAAAAATAATAACAAATGATTTATAAGTTGGTTTGACCGACTTAGAAGTCATTCTCGAACATGCACCATGAATAGAAAATAAAATTATCTTTAATGAACTTGCTTAAAATTTATTATAAATAAAATATAATTTTATTTCTTTGTTTCCTATATTTTTATTTTTCTTACATATGTAAAAATATATTTGTAGACAGAATGGGTAGTAAATACCATCAAACTCCCTCCCAAAAAACCAAACGCGAAAAAGGGCGGGTGCCAACTGTCATCCACTCACGTCCCCCACTTTCTCTCTCCTCTCTCTCTCTCTCTCTCTCTCTGGAAAAAAAATCCCGACCACTTTATTATAAAATCCTATCTCCCTTCCCCCACAAAAATCACAACACCACTACTCTTCTAGACTACTAATTCTAATTCTAAACCCTAAGCTTCCATTTCTAATTCTATTTCCCCTTTTCAATGGTGGGAACACTAGCTCCTCCTCTATCTACGCCTCTAAGATTATCGCTGCAGAAACGGTTTTCCTTTCCCGGAACCGGATCTGACCGGAAAATGTCAGTCCCCAGTAAAAGTCACTGTAAGGCTGCGCTTCACGCTTTCGCCGACAAGGCGCCTTCAGTGGCGGAGATGCGGCGGCCGACGAGCCTCTACGACGTGCTTAGACTGAATAGAAACGCGTCGCCGGTGGAGATCAAGACGGCGTACCGGAGCCTGGCGAAGATATACCATCCTGATTCTTCCGAATCTGCCGACTGACGGGATTTCATTCAGATTCAGAAGGCGTATGCCACGCTATCTGATCCGGCGGCGAGGGCGCTTTACGATCTGTCGCTTTGCGCGGCTGCGGTGGCGTCCGGAGGTGAACGGCGGCCTTCCCGGTACTCCACGGCGACTGGATACCGAACCGGATATAATAAGTCCCGAAGTTGGGAAACGGACCAGTGCTGGTCAAATTAATAGTAGGACCCGTTTGCCCCATTTCAACATGTCATTTAAATGGAGCAATAAAATTATATATCATGTAAATTCGACGTTATATTTTTTTTCTTCTTCTTGGAAGATGAGTAAATACAAATTATTCCTGAATCTCACATTTCTCACTGTTGATAGAATTTATTTATTTATTTTTGGGTGGGTGTAAAGGATAATTGGGGGAAGGTTTGGAAGGTTGATGGTGTTCTGCTTTAGGGGAAAAATTGGGCAAATTTGTGGAAGAATTTTGACTGATGACCATTAGGAGTTGGATTGTTACTAATGTAGAACTTTAAAAGTTAAGATTGAACAATAATGACAGGTTAAAGGAGTTTAAAGGAGATCGTAAACCTAAGTCTATTTCGAAAGTCAAAAGTATAATAGTAATTCAAATGGATTTGATATATAACTTGTTAATTATACAGCTAGTATTCTCCCTATCCTTATATCTTGTAGCCATTGGAGAGGAATTTGCAGTATCATTTATCGAAGCGTAGTACTTAATTATCCAATATCCCTTCTGGTTGCCACCTCGGCCAGCGGGGTCGAGAGCGGGATCGGCAACAGAGACATCCTGCAAACCGGACACGAGGGGTGCAACCGCAACCAAGGATCAACGCACTTTAGATGAAACAAATGTCCACAATCAGGAAGTAACCTCAGCATGTCACTTTCCTTATAATCCCCCAAACAAATGGAACAACACGTCGCTGTTGAGTCCTTGTTGCGGAGCTTTGCCTCCAGCTCCGAGTAAAGCAGCTTCGGATAACTTGATAGCGTCTCCTCATCGAGGACAATATTGTGGTGATGGTGAGGGTGAGGCGGCTCCATTTCAAGGTGAGGCGGCTCCCTCGCTATTGTTATTTCAAGGGCTGAAGTATGCTCCGGTGTGGTCTGAATCCTGATACTAAAATATAAAGCCAGGAAGATGAAGGTTGCAAAAATTAAGAGAATTCCCACGGGAAGTCCCGTGCTTAAACCATCGGTGTTATGTAGACCGGAGCTCATAATGCTATTCGTTGATCCCACCTCTTGAGGAATTAATAATAATAATAATACTATGAAAAGAAGCTATATATATATATATATATATATATATATATATATATATATATATATATGTTCCGTTCCCTGCTTCACCCACAAGGAGAGAAACTGGAATGGGTACAACTAGTGGGCTGGATTCTTCCTTTTCTCTAGCTATGGCTTCTTTTTCATGGCGGGTGAATAATGTATATATAGCTTGCAGTGAGTAGGGTTCAAATCGTATATCCCCACCCTGTAGTGTAATAGTGTGTGTTATGATAAAATAGATGATGATAAAAATATTTAAAGGACAAATGGGGCTAATTTGAATTCGACTTGCAAAGTGAACTCTAATAGAATTAAATGAGTTAAATAAAATTTAAACGAGTCGACTTGGATCGAGTTATTAATTGTTCTATATTTTATTTATTCATAAACATGAATAAAAATGTTTTACCATAACACACTACCACATCACAATCTTAATTTCCACATGCAACTTTTCTGTTATTTTTTTCTTTGCTTTCTTTTACTCTTTTCTTTTCCTTAGCATTCAATGGGCAAAAACTTTCAATAATCAAACATTTCTATTTAAAGTCTCAAAGGTTAAACAAAGAAAATATAAATTCTATAAAGCAAAGCAATATAATGTATACTTGAGGGCAACTCCTTTCAGTTTTTGCATAAAAACAAATATAATTGTGCATAAGTTTTAAATTTTGTGAAAACTAGAATCGTATTTCCCCTCTTTTTAATCATGTTTAACGAGAAGAAAATAGATTTCTTTTTCAGAATTTCTTTTCTTTTCATTCTGTTATATTTTTTCCATCTTTAGTTCCTACCAAACAAAGTATTGTGAAAGATTATTTTGCTAAATTCATAAAACTTCCGGGAGACTCTAAATATAACTGAGCAAATACGTCACTCCACACATCCATTATAATATGAGTACTGTTATATATTATTGTCACAAATTTTTGCTCAATTACAATTATGAAACATATGATCAATACATGAGATTGTATAAACCTCACTTATTACACATCTCTCGAAAATGATTATAATTAATACTTAATCACAATTAAAAAGTATTCACAATATATATTCTTATGATATATTTATGCGGTTGATATTGTTAGAGTAAAAATATTATTTTTAAAGCCATGAACGAAGTCAGGATTTTTTTTCAGGGGTATAATGTAACATGTTCAAATATAAAATAATTTTATTATCTTGTTCAAATATAAAATAATTTTATTATCATGTTCAAATATAAAATAATTTTAATAATAAAAATACAAATATAATTATTTTTTTAATAATTAACAACATAAAATTTATTTAACAAAAATAATGATAATATATTAAATATTGACATTTTTTATTCTACATTACAACTTAAAAGAATTGTGGCATTCGTTGTTTCATACAAATTAATTCTTTTGTTATTGATTCTTAAGAGAAATTTTCAACTATTTCTCTCAGCATTTACCATAAAATAATTTTTCAATAATTTTTTTTATATGCTATTATTTTTTTCCCAAAAAACCTTGGGGGCTTAAAGAAAAAATTAATAAAATTTAATGGCTCAAATTTTTTTATAAAAAACTAGTGCTTCTTACTAGCTCCGTCCCTGTATAGCTAGCTAGATTGGATGTAGCTAAACAACAGAATTATTTAATTGTGCACAACAGGTTAATAGAATTGTCTAAATTAAATATAAAAAAAGTCTAATTAAGTGTTTAACGAAAGGATGTGAAAATTTTACATCTACCTATACAAATGGTAAGTATACAATTACTTGTTGCTTTTATTTATTATATTTTGTTGGGGCCAAATAATTAGTTGTTGCATACAATTAGTTGTGATTTTATATCTTTCTTTTCTTTTTTTGGAATTTACGTACAATAAGTCAATAAGATTACAGATAAGTAGATAACTAACAGTTTATGGAGATTATTCTCTATGTAATCAATAAGAAGCAACTAACTTATTAGACCATTTTCCTCCCTCATAAATGTCCATTTTAAATTTTAAAAACAATACACATTTACTATTTTAATGCCTACATAGTTTACTAGATACATATTGGTTACCTGCAAGTATGAAATTGATATATATCTTATATTCCATTATTATTTTTAGAGAATTTCTTTTTCTATGACTTTTAGAACTAAGCATGCAAATTAAGAAATATCTATAAATAATAAAGCCGTTTAAAAAATGTCAAACTGTTGGTTGGATTATACACTATGATATAGCCTGTGAATGAATAAAATATATGAATAATTAATTCATTGATTAATGTGTCTACTTATAGTTATAAATAAAATTTTGAAACTGAATTGAAATAATATTTATTTACGTACGATTAGTAATGTAATTAGTAATTTACTCGTACATTATGACTAATATGAGCGAATTATTAATTTGCATGAATTTTTCTTCAACCTCTACTGATCCGAAATATATACCACGTCCTAGTTAACTTAATTTTTCACAAATCAGCTCCAAAATTAATTCAGATCTCTCTTATGAAATACATACTCCAATTAAAGTTTCAATTCAGAAAATATATAAAATCTTTAAAATGCATTTGATTTCTCTTTTCAAAATCTCTCCATTTGAAGTATTGAGGGAAATAGGGGTTAGACATTGAAGAATTAAAAAGAAGAAATTGATGGAGATGGATATATAAGAGAAATATTAATGGGTTGGACACATATGAGGTAATGGGTCTGTCTTTGGGTGTCTATATATAGGTTGGACAAATCTGATGTAGTGGATTCAGATGGTGGTGGTCTTAATGGCAGTTGTGGACGACGGTATTGATGGGGGTTCGGATGATGGTGGCCGTGGTGGGTTGGTGGCGATTATTGAGGGTTCTAACTATTGATAGTGTTGGTGGGTGACTGAGTGTGGTGGTACTGCATGTTGGGATGGTGGTGGTTGGGAGGAGAGAGAATTTGAAGACGAAGTGATCATGGTGGTGGGAGGAGAAAGAAATGGGGTGGAAGATGAAGTAGTAGTAGGGAAAAATATATATTTATGAAATATATATTATGAATATATCCATTAGCACGTTCATGAATATATTAGTTTACTAGTGAATAATGCTTTTCTTTACATTTTTAACAAAAAAAAAATATTCTTTCGATTTTAAATTATAAGACCATTATTAATTTTTAAAAGTCAATTTAATATATATTTAAACTTAAAATTAAGATTATTCATTAAAAATATGAAAATTTAAATCTTACGATGATTAGTACTTTTGAGATAGTTTATAATATTTATCATTATATTTATAAAAATTAAAGAAATTTATATTAATTTTAAATTTAAAATGTCTTTAGCTGACTTTAAAAAGTTAATTATAATCTTATATTTTGAAACGGATAAAATATAAAATACTTCCTTACTTGTAAAATCAGTATAGCCAATAATGATGAGTAGGGTTTTCCCTTTTTTCACATTGATGTAACAAATTTCTCTCGTTTTCTCGTCCAAATTTTATAGATTGTCACAATTACATTTTCAATTATATTGAATTTTTTTTAAAAAGACCAGTGCTTAAAAGTTAAAACCTCCTTCATTGTTGCAAAAACAAAACTAAACTAAAAAGGAAAAGAAAAATCATATCAAATCTAGGCTATCTAATAAAGAAGGTATCAAATGAAAAGATAAGACAAAACATTTGTGTAATTCACTGTAATTCAGTCTATTACTCCCTCCATCATCCCAAATTAACTACAATTTTAGAGAATTGTTATTGTACCAAATTAATTGTATTTCACTTTTTTTAGACAATTAAAATAGTTATTAGTGACATTGCATAAAGTGAGGCCCTGAATGGGGTGAATTCATGAATAAGATTCACGTTACACTGAACTAGTCTCAGATAGTCCACAATTCTTGGTAGTTTATATTAACAACGAAGCTCATTGAAAAGTTTCTAGAGCATAACACGCAAAAATTTACATATTGGTTCTTGGTAATATTATACAGCTCAGTGTTCGAAAAATCGGCCTAGTCGGCGATTAGGTCGGGGTCGAAGACTCACCGAGTCGACTAAGGCCTAGTCTTTTAAGTTGGTCGCTGGCCGACTTAGTCGAGCTCTAGTCGGCGACTAGTCGGTCAAGTCGGGCTCTAGTCGGTCAAGTCGGAAGATGATGACAACGAAGAGGAAGATGAGAATTATGAGTTTAAGTCCAATGGAGAGCAAGTTTTGAAGGGATATGGAGAAGCAGAGGAGTGATTGACTATTTCTTTTTGTACTACTTAGTTTCAGTTTAATTGGTTTTGAACTTAGAGCGTCGAACTATTTGGTTTTACTTAGTTTCTATGTTTTTATTTGATAATTTGTGTTACTTATGTTATTCTACTTGTTCAAAACTTATGAAGGAGGAAGGAGAATATATTTAAAAAAAAATAAAAATTCGACTAGCCGATTAATCTCACCCGATAAATTCTCTAGTCGGTAGTCAACCGACATGGAACCAACTAGCGACTTTTAGAACACTAATACAGCTAGTATTCTCCCTATCCTTATATCTTGTAGCCATTGGAGAAGAATTTGCAGTAGGCGTATCTTTACTTCATTTATCGATTGATATTTCTTGCATTTATAACATACTCCTGTTTTTGAACTTATTCTGGTATTGAATTTTTTAAGTATATGTTAGTACAATCCTTGACACGTCTTTTTTCTAGATTAACTGCTCTTACATGCATTTTATGCAAGATATTAAGTGACTTCATTTATGGTCAATTGTTTCTGGAATTATGATTTTAACCCTCCTTTTTTATTTTTCTCTGCAAAAGTGTCATATGCTCTGCTTCTACATCATGATTCTTGCCACTTCGTCTATTTTTTGGTAAGTCAATATCTTGTCGTGAACATTTGGCATTTATGTCTCTTTAGAATCCTTGTTGCAGTTAATCAATGTTCTAAAAGACACTAGGCGATAGGTGGGCGGCCGGGGGCCTAGCGCCTAAGGGGCCTGGGCGGAGCCTAGACGGAATTTTTTATTTTAAGCCAATTTTAATATTTTATCTTACAAAGGCATTTGTTTAAAAAGTTCAAACACATATCCATATTGCCAATGTCAAAATTCAAACACAAACATACAATTGTTCAAAGTTCAAATATATCTTTAACGTATTAGTTTTATTCATAAACAAAATTGCTATTAAATAATAAATTTTAAATTTTAAAAATTCAATTCAATATTAAAACTTAAGAAACTAAACATAAATTTAAGAATTATATTAAATTAAACTAAATATTACAAATGTATCATCATTTATATAATTTGAAATTGGCACAAGTTCAAAAAATTACAACTTTAATAAAATTATTCATTTTGACTTGATATTGTTCACTTCTTGTCGTGATTTAATATGCTACAACATGCATTATAAATATGATAAATCATTAGAAAAATAAATATATCGAGATCTGGTTTGGATAGTTATTAAAAAAAACTCTCCGTCTAAACCCTGCCTATGCGAGGCGCTTGGTGGGGCCTACCGGACCTAGGCGGGAATTTTTAGAACAGTTAATACTTTGCTACAAACAATTGACACTGATTCAATACTTGTTGAGTCCTGAAAAATGTAACAATGAATGAAGGAAACATAACTATACTGCCCTCATAGACATATAATTATGCAATCTATGTTCATAGATATATACTAATAATTATGCAATTGGAATTCCCAATTGTTGCAGGAGCGATGTAATTAATTACTCTATGGTGGATTCATTAATGCCCTTCTACTGGCAACTCAGAATTACAGAACGTAAAAGATATGACAGGGAGACATTCATGAATGTAGATGGTGTAAAATTGGAAAGGCCATCTGTGAATAAAGTTAATAGCATTGACAACGAATACTCGGTGGTAATATATATATATATATACTAGTAATTGCCCGTGCCTGAAGGCACGGCGTAACGAAAAATAGAAAGTTGCTACGTAGAACCCCAGGCTAATTAAAATAAATAGAAAGTTGTTTACATAGTTGAACTTTACAATAATCTTGGTCCAACTAAAAAAATCATATAAAAAATTTAATTAGAAAAAAAATGCATGTACCTGCGTAATTGAGGCAAAAGAGAGTTCATCTCATCTAATTCCTGCATTTAAAATTGATCAAATATTTTAGCTTTTTCATATTATTGATTTTAAATAATGGAGGAACTGGGTAAAAGTAAATGTGGAGCTTGACAACATGATAATGATACACGGCATACATAGTCATAGTCTTGATATAGATATTTTCAATTTATGGAGGCATAAATTGGAAGTTGCTTGATTTTGCTTTTAGCCGTGATCAACTATTTGAGCAGACACAATTAACTTGCATACATAGTCATAGATATTAGCTAAACTCTAATATCAGAAAATGGAAGCACCAAAATATCTATAATATATTAAAAAAAAAACTCCATTTTCTTAGAAACCAAAAACAAAATGCAAGAAAAATAAACTTACCCCTGTTTCTCATTCACCTTCATCATCTTCTTCTCCTTTCACTACCTCTTCAGGTTCTCCTTCTTCTAATTTCTCTTCAAGGTCCTATTCTTCAAGCCTATTGCCATTACTCTCTTCTTTCTTCACACTTTTAACCACTTCCACCTAAAATGCGAAAACTTTATTTGCATTAGAGCTCAAAAAAGTACATACCAATATGTAACGTTTCATCCAATTCCACATGAAGTATAAAATTAGCGTTCATAAATGACACTAACGAAAGTGTATTCGTGGATACAAATAAACCCTAACGAAAAGAATGCTTTATATTATTTTTAAAACCTTAAAAAAACGAAAAAATAAATAAACAAACAAACCTTGTGACTTTGGCCTGCATTTTTCTAATTCCTGCATTTGTCCTCATCTTCATCTCATCTAACATGATAATGATACACGGCATACATAGTCAGTCTTGATATAGATATTTTAAATTTATGGTGGCATAAATTGGAAGTTGCTTGATTTTACTTTTCGCCGTGATCAACTATTTGAGTAGACACAATTAACTTGCATACATAGTCATAGATATCAGCTTTTCAAGAAATTAAATCTATAGGCATGGTCAGCCAAATCATAAAATGGTTTATTTATCAAATTCATAATTGAAACCAAAGAAGCCAAAAAAAGCAGAAAGAGAATAATAATAAACATACAAATTACAATCCTAATCCCACATTCATTGCCATCACCAGAAATGAAGTGTCAATAACCTTCATGATCCATTAAAAAGAAAAGCTTTAACAATAATTATTCCATGGGAAGCTTAAAATGAGAGAAAAGAATCAAACCCACACCAAACACAAATACTTGAAGAAAAGCATTGTCCATTAGATCATTAATAGAATCACCTCTCTTTCTTTTTAAAGTAACAGACAGCTTTTCTATATTGAAATCAAAACTATATAATTAATCAAATAAATAAAGACTGAATATGCTCACCTTAGCTTTTATTATCAAAAATCAATTGATGGGTCAAATTTTCAATCAGCTTCTGCATGATATAGAATTCATGAGAAAAATAACCAAAAGTAGAAAACTTGATATCACAAAAAACACATTAAAGATTCCTAACTTCATATTTTTTTTATATATATTATTTCAATGCATTTTATAGCCCATAAAAACAATAAAAAGCTAAATTAACACACCCACAATTGGAATTCAGCTAAATTAAAACTTACCCCTCTTCCAGAACAGGGCACCCATAATTTCACATCAAGAAAGTCAAAACCAAAACCAAAACCCTACACAGAAACAAAGAAAAAAATGCCACAAATAAACCCAGGACACAAATTAAAAGGAGAACAAAACCCACAAAGAAAAAGAGAAAAAACAAACAAAAACCCCAAATTCAAATTTTCAAAAGGGAATCAATCTTACCAAAAACCCTCAAGCTAAATCAAATGACCCATATGACAGAATCAAGTACTGAGAAAGGAGGACTTACAGCTTAAGAGAGCCTTTCTTTACAATAAAATGTTTCTTCTACAAAAACAACAATCTAGCGTCTTGTCTTTCTATGTGTATTAGTGCGTCTTGTGAAAGAGAAGAGAGAGATTGGGGGAAAGATGGAGAAATTGAATGAATCCCCTGTATAATCAACAATCAAACCAAACAAAAACAGTTAGAAAGTATATAAGGGGTGAGTTTGGTATGGACCCAAATTCCACAGAGAGGAGAGATAGAAGAAAAGATTTTCCCCAAATTCAACAAAGAGAAGAAAGAAGAACAGATTTGGGCGAGAAGAGAGAAGAACAGATTTGGGAGGGGTACCGTCTAGGGTTGAGCGGGATTTGGGAAAATTCTACAGAGAAGAGAGAAAAGAGTAGGGCTGAGTTTGATTTGGGAGGGGTAGCATGTAGGAGAGTTTGATTTGGGCGGGATGGTTTTAGCGTAAGAAGAAATATGAGCCATTAGATTAAGATAGAAGATTTGAGATAAAATCTGAACCATTGTTGTGGTTTTCCAAATGAAATAATTCAAATTGGGTTCTGTTTTATTAATATATATATATATATATATATATATATTCTATGTCTCAGTTTATTTGAATTTTAGCACAGACTACATAATATTTCTTGCATGGTTCTTTCAGCTACATTAGGTCATTGCATTGCTTGTCAATTTGATAATTAATTTTGTGGTTGCTCCAGCAACATTTTATTACCTGTTTTTACGTGACCGATAAAGAATTCTCCCGACTTTAATTTTTTGCAGTTTCAGCTTATAAGTTAATAAGTTATACCCCTTGGCCTTATATGCTTGGTGCATGCTAAGCATCACCACTTTTTTCACTGTAACCAAGTATATTTTGTTGAACTCGTAATAATCTATCTGTACATGTAGTATGAATTCCCATGCACACAAATATCCAACAATATCAAGTATAAACCTATATCACTTGCCATATATCACTACCAGATGGGAACATGCTTACTTTTTCTAGGGCTGATTAACTTCATATAAACATAGTTTGGCTAGAAAAATCAAAAAATAAGAATTGCATCATTTAATTGAAAAGAAAAACAAAATAAATGCAGCACTGCAGACCATAGGCTGTAGAATTGCATAAGCTACTTGAATAGTTGTACATAACTACCAATAAGTTGTTTTTTGTTAATGACCAGCATAAGCTTATAAATCCTAATTTCTCATTTTCCAAATTAGATCATATAATCGCCAACACAGAAGTAATGTGCATGTCAGAACATTGCTTTGTTTGAAAATTAAATTGCATTAAGAAAACTTGTTCCACAGGTTAATGCACAAAATAATCTTAAATTTCCGGAGAGATGACTTACAAAATTTTAACTTGGCAAGTCAATTTGAAAAAAATGAAGCAGCCTGACTTATATGCTCCTTTCCCCTTGCTTTATTAGACGGATAACTGCAGAAGGAACTATCCCTAAATATTCCATAAATATTTTCCTTGAAGCAAATGGAGAGAGCTTGTATCAAATGCAGATATATACTTTCATTCTTGTAAGCCAAGCAATTTCAGTTCAGCAACAGAAAGTCTCTATACATAGTCACTTTGTCCTAAATATGCAAAAGAAGTGTTTCTTCTAACCAGTCTATAATGTATTAATGTGTTATCTTCAATCCCAAAAATCAAATTGCAGACTAGAAAAGGAAAGTTCAATTCAAAATTAAAAACCCAAAGTCCAAAACATTAATTTCCCATATCCAACTTGTTCTCACTCTGCATTTTCTCAACAACCAAATAAAGGAAGTAAAGATTCCAGGAAAAAAGGAAATTAAAAAAACTACCTTTTTCATTGAGCGGCCAAAACATTCATATCCTGATACAGCAAGCAAATCATCAACATAAGCATCGCCAAGCTATGCAGATTAAAGCTTGAAAACTTATTCATCGCAATAACTGGGATAAACCCAGAAGACTTGCCCACTCCAACTTCAACCGATCAAGATAATGAATAACGAGAGAAAAAACTACTTCAAACAAGCTCTGATCAAACGAGTTGACTCAGTGTAAAAAACTCAACTGGGCGATGAAGAGCATCAATCGAAAATGTAAAAAAATTATTCAGTTGGTTTGGGATTGTTTCGAAAAAGGGGAGGTTTGGGATAGTGTACTTCTATTAGCTTTAAAAAAAAAATTGTTTGATAAATGAAAAATACTTGAAATAACAAAAGATAAAAAGTATTTGGAATGATCAATTATTTCAAGCGCATATTATTAACACTAGTGGTTGCCGCAAACGCATTGCGTGCGTAAATTGTGCGGGTTGCTTGCGTAAATTGTGTGGAAATAAAGTAGTAATATATCTAAAATTATAGAGGCAAAAGAGTAAATTTATTTTTTTGAAAAAAAAAGGTAGGTCAAGCACAAGCACCTCAAGCAGGCGTGACATAGTTACACAAGCTTGCGCAATAAGCCTCACAGAGACTTTATAATATAGATGGAAGGTTTAAAAAAGTAAAGATGGAAAATAGATGGGAATTGGGATTACTAAAATAAACAGGAATAAATTGATAATTTATTTGATCAAGTATTCAAACCTAATTATTAAATTTAACAAGTAATTAGAAGATCTAATCTCCAGTTCAATATGGTGTAATACAGGGTTGACACTCCTGATGTAACACCCCTTTCCCGAATAGGAAAGAGATGGCACACGCAAAGTACATCAAACCTCAAAATAAGTAAATAGAGTACTAATAACTTCAAAATATTTAATAGATAATAATCCACAAATGAACTAAATAAATTCTCCACAATTACGCAATAATCAAAATTAGTCAAAATCTAAAATCAAATCAACCTAGATAGTCAAAGGCAAGTTCTCATCACAACCTTGAATCACCCATGCAAACCTGCCAGAATAAAAACACAACATGAGTCAAATTTCTTGTACGGATATAAAGATACACAAATATACAACATATATAATGCAATCAAATGCATGAACAAATACGAACTACTAACGAATTATAAATATATCAAAATTAGCGAGACTATATACAAATGAACACTTTTGAACAGACAATTATAATCAAAATGATCACAAACAAGATGAAGGCTGAACCAAATATTTATAAAGTTATAATTTCATATTGAGCTCAAAAACAAATAGCCAAAGGCTAACAAATATATCGGTACCATGATGTATGCAAATCAAATTGGATAGTATGCACGACACATACGTTACTAATCCGTCAAACCAAACCAAATCAAATCAAATATTAGGTTGACCCGTACGTAATTTGAACAAATATATCAAATGGACAAATCTCACACCCAGAGTATACAAAAGGATACGTCGTGGAGTGAAAGTGTCATGCCTCAATGTCAAGATGACATGCATGTAGTATCCCCAGATGTGGTTAGCTTAAGTATACCCTAAATATCAAACTACAAAATGTAATCCAAAAGAGGTTCAAATCACAAAGCTTACATAACTAATTCCAAATTATACCAAATTATTCAAATTACAAACATACTTAACTATCTCAAGATACAAATGATCAAAAATAACTCCCGAAGGTCAACAAAAATATTCGCAGAATGTTACAATCGAACAGGGGAGGATCTGTTCATGGGTAGCATAAGCAGCTAGCTACCTATGCTAGATTTATATATATATATATATAGGTATAGGGGCAGAGAAAAATATGTAAGTTAATAAACTCAAGAAGGCAGATTAATGGAAGACTTAAATTTGGAGGGGCAAAAAAAATTCATTCATATTCAAAATACAAGTACTGACTCTGTAGTTTTTCATTCTGCTTCCGCTTTTCATTCTGCTTTTGCTTGCTAGTTGCTTCTGTATTCAACATCTCCGCCTCCGCACTTCTACATCTCCATTCTTCGCCACTACTTCTATATCTCCGCGGCTCCGCCACTAGGCCCACTACTTCTTCTACATCTCCACTACGGCACTACTTCTTGCGCATATCAGAATAATCAGACTTAAAAGGTAACTAAATTATGGCTTTTTTTGTTTTATAATTTAAAATTTGTAATTTGTTTGAATTTATTGTTTGTTGGGGACTTAGGGTTAAACCCACATCAATTTATTTGAAGTATTTGTTATATTTTGGACTTAACGAGGTTAGTAATTAAAGTTTTTTTTGTTTGATAGTTTAAAGTTTAAATTACAACTTTGCAAGGCCAAAAGTGTATTTATAGTGACTAGATTGCTTGATCTGTTCCGAAACTGGTACTGATTTTTTTTTTAAGTTTACCGATTTAATTTGGATTGGATTGTTTTTAAATATGCATGTGTTTGCTTGTGTATTACAGTTGGAGTTACTTATCAACATTTTTTTTTTAAAAAAAATAAATAGTTATAATTCTTTTCGCTTTTTTGAGTTTTGGTTATTTTGAACTGGGAATATTTATGACCCCAATATCTGTAATTTCTGATTTTTGTTTTTCCCCACTGTTGTATCAGTTAGTAATGGCAAGTGAGAGGTTTAAACAATCAAGAAATAAGTAAATTAATGCCTTTTTCATTATATACTACATAGTGCTTAATTTTTCTAAACTAAGCATATAATATATACAAGTATTTATGGTACTAAAACTTTTATATTATATGGAAAAGGAACTTAGATATATGTTCAGCTCATTCATAAAAATCCCTGAATTTAAGACGAAAAACAAGATTAATGTTTTTGATAAGAATATTGGGAGATGACAGGTACAAGTTGGGAAAGAGTTAAAAGGACATATATCCACTAGGACTGTTGATATAAGTTTCTTAATTAGTGTATAGCTACTATAAGTGGTATCCTCATCATGAATAGTCCTTTAAGTTGTAATATGAAAGAGGGGACAAATACCATTGACAGTGTCCTGAACTATTCTCAGTTTTAGTTTAACATCTGTATTAAGACAGGCAATGCCTTGACTACATTAAGAAAACCTTAGACTAAACTCTCTAATTATTAGTGCTGATCATTGTCAAGTACATCAATCTTTTGTATAAACTCCATGACTAAAGCCTTTAGCAGCACCTCATTTCTAGTTGTTATAATCACTTTACTTCACAGCATCTAACTAATGGACCTTGCATAATTTTTGGTGTTCTGAGTATAAATTTTGGATGGTTTGTTTCTCTTATTTTAAGTAAAGGTGATTTAAAACTTATAAAAAGATATCAAAACTAGTTTATGCATTGAAATTAATTCTTGATTTTGTTTGAATATAGGCTTTGAACATTTGGGGAATCATTCAGATTGAACTATAACAAGTAACGGAAGTAAGTTTCTAAATTGTATCTATATGTTTTTTATTTTGAAATTCCTATTTTAGTTTGGATTATAAATATTTATTTGTTGTATATTATAGAATTCTATTTATGTTGCATAAAATAATTGTTTGTTTGTACTTGTATTTTGATTGATTTAGGCATTCATGACGTGGTCAAAATTCAAACATTCCAAAAATGAATCATCAACATCTCTCAAATCTTTCAAATGAAACCCCTATATTATGATTAGTTCAAGTTTTTTTATTCAACTTCAACAAAAAAAATATTTAAAATATGCCTTTGCTGAGAAAGATTTCTTGATTCGCCCCGGCAAACGAATAAAGTCTTATAATACAGTTTGTTCAAATGATGAATTATTACACAACTGAAATAAGAAATAGATCAACAATCAAGAAATGAAATACAGAATCGTACCAAATTATACTAGAAGTGAAAGGATTCAAATTATTCATGAGATCAAATGAAAATATAAGAAAGAGACTACGAATGACAAGATATCACGAGATATAAATAATACAACTATAATCAAAGAAGTGGAGTACTAAATTTGTACTTACCAAATCCACAGAATCTTAACCTCAAACGCCAACGATATCCAAATCAAAACCTTATTCACCTCCTAAACATATTTACCCAAAATAAATATACAATTGAAACTAATAATTCTAAAATAGTTTTTAATCCATTTCTGAGTGCCTTCAATTATTCTCTTTAGATCATTTATTAATACCCCAACGCATAAAAATTAATAGCAAAACTTTAGAAAGCTAAAAACCCTAATATAACAAATTGTTTTTAAAACCTCAGTCGTTGTATGGCTCATATCAATCTGACCTTAAAATTATTTTTCAAATTAATTAATTGTAACGGAAATTAGACTCTAAATACTCTAATTTAGCCTCAAGAATCACTCAAATCGGATTTAAATTTATCAAGTTATCAATTTTTAAATATTATAACTCATTGCTGAAAATATGCTATAAAAAACCCAGACCATCCACTTCTTAAAATCTATAACAAATCATCCGTTAATCTTTAACAATTCAAAATTGGTGAACAAATTCTCAGCTTATATACGTACAACATATCCAAAAATTATAATGATCCAATGATCGGATTAGAAGATCTAACCACACAATAGACCTTTAAAATGTAGACAGATTTTTCGATTTTAACCTTTACATTATTATCCTTTACTAGTTGATAACCCGTGCAATGCACGGGCTAGTTTGAATAATGGATTTAACATTCATGTCAAAAAAGAACTCAAAGTGCATAATTCATGTAAATTAATTGAATTACCGTAGCATAAAAGTATGAGATTCACTTTTCTTTTGATATGCACCCATTATTCGATTGATCACCCCATTCGAAGAAGGAACGTCGTGGTGGTGAAACATATTTTGTACAAAACATCACAAAAAATCAAAAATTAGTAAATCAAGAAATCAATACTAATATATAATAAGGTGCGAGGCAATCCAAATTTGAGTAGTAAATTTTCAGATCCCATAACAAATCAATTAAAACAAAAAACCAACAACAAAGAAAAAAATCAATTTAATCATCAAGATCATAATCCCATTTTATATGGATAGCTCCATGCACAATACAATTTAAAAGCACCTAATAGATCCCCCAAAACAGAGGCATCTGACACAAAAATCATCTCAAATAGACGCATGCTTTTAAACCCAAAAAGAGCAAACCCCCATTCTCACGCAAAGCATCAAGTATAGATAGACGAACCAATGCACTGTCAGGTATTTTTTCAAACACTTTACGCTCGTAACAAAGTTAAAAATGAAAAAGAAAAGATTTGAACATTTAAAACTACAAACTCAATGCAAGCAAAAAATACACATTTTTTAGATAATCAAAAGAACAGTAACAACTATTACTGCAAACCATTTAAATAAATTAATGTGATTCAGGACCGTAACAAACCGATTGTACCAAACCATTTTTGTATTGCTCCCCTTAAGTCGGCTAGAATTTAAGAAATAAACATTCAGCAGGCAAAATACTACATTAGCAACAAAAAATTGTGCAGTAAAATATTATTCCATTTCTCGACATGAAATCTGTCAGATCTTATAACATTTGTCACTTATAAAAAGAAAAATAACATTCATCATACTTAGATGCTTAGCAGCAGGGTCATTGTACTTCATAAAGTTAACAAACTGAAATTGACAATCTTGTTTCTTCCTTTCTTGTAAACATCACTTTGCACAAATAAAATAAGTTTGTCTTCCTAATTCTCATTATTTTAAATTAACCTAGCGAATTGTGAGAAAATTCTGAGCACACAAATTCATAAATCCTAGGGCAGACGTATGTTTACACAACACAGATCATATAACAAAAAAATAGTTAACAATAAATTAACTCTATCCCACAGACACTCTATTTAGCCACCTTCAATGGGGGATTTTTGGAGTAGCCTGTAGCTATTTACAAATTCTACGGATTGAAGAACAAAAAGTTCTTACATCAAGCTACTTCTAAACAATCTTAGCTCTCTTCTTAGGTTTCCTAAAAGGTCTTGATCCAGTCATTAAAAAGATTAGTAATACATTATTCAGTTCAAATGCTCTTATTAAACCCAATAGACTCTAAAACAAATCTTGCTAAGTTGAATATAAATCTTAAAATACTGTAATTACAAACACTTAAGGATCAACAACTAAAACTAAGAAGTATACCTCAATTTGTTGGTACATTGAGGCATGTAGCTATTTTCAATGGTTTGTTCACGAGTCTGCAAGATATGAAAACATGTATTGAATAATCACTTAATCAGTACCCAAGTAACTTGTCCAAAAGATCTAAAACCCAGATTAAATTAGTAAAGACAATCCCAAATCTTAACCTAAAAACACAAATAGAAGATGATGGCTGAAATTGGGATGCAAATGAAACGTAACACGTTCGCTATTAAAATTGGAGCAAATTAGAAATCGTAAATATAGAAACCACTGACGCCCTCATATATATATATATATATATATATATATATATATATATATATATATATATATATATATATCATAGGACGTCTATAACTTAGGGGATGGATTTGAGTCTTCTTTAACCAAAAAGAGCTCGGTTCACATGTAGGATAACTATCAACTCAATTATAGACGATGATAAAAGTTTTGATCTATTCAAAGTCCACCTACAATACAGTCCCTGCTCAATTCCAATACCAGCAGTACCTAATTCCGTATGGAAATTTTAAAATTTATTACTTTTTGGAACATTATTATTGAAAAATAAATAGAAGTACCGACAAACGCCAGCAACACCTAATTTCATATGAAAATTTTATAATGTATACATTTTGGATCGTTATTATTGAAAAATAAATAGAAGTACCGCCTCATACTTTGGCAATAAATTTTAGTGTTAATTGCATATGACACCCCGAAGTATACACCCTTTTACCATTCGTACCCCGATGTTTAAACGCTCTCATCCCGCTATCCCAAGTACCGTTAAGTAAGCATAATTGACCCTTTTGGTCAATTTGTTCGCCGAAAAATAGTCAAGTGTCACAATTTAAATGGTCGAAAATTACAAAAAGGTCAGTTCTGCTTACTTAACGGTACTTGGGGTAGCGGAATCGGGAGCGTTTAAACATCGGGGTACGAATGGCAAAAAAGTGTATACTTCGGGGTCTAATACGCAATTAACCCTAAATTTAATATATGATATGAATAATCCATTTGAAACACTTTCCGTGTAAAACATTGCTGAAAGAGTGAAAATCCCATTTGCCTATTCTAGCTTATGTGCAGATTTGCAAAATAAACACAAACAGAAAGTAAAGAAATAAATTGAATGAATGAAACGAAACATAAGGAGGTCAGAAAGACATACCCAACAGTGAGACGCTTCTGGGGAACGCCAGTGGCTTAGCCGATGAAATAGAAATAACGAGTAACAATATACACAGAACCAAGGCCTGCCGAAATAATTGGGTGCCTAATCCCTCCCAAAATCATGAACGTCAAAACAGTGGCATCCGCTCCAGCGAGTTCTGGTGACCTCTCTGCAACATTCAACACAAACTTCTCAATTTCAGAAACATAACAGCAGATCCCCAAAATTGAATATTAGTATTAAAAAGGAAGAGATATATACCTGAATGCAATTAAAGATGGTGGCATCCTTGTTTTCATATTATAAAGCATATAGTGCAGGCAAAGCCACTTTATACCTGTAATTTAGTTCACAAATCAAATATAATCAAAAACCCAAAACCCCAAATAAATCATCTGAGCTTAAGAGAATACAAAAATGAACCTCATGCAATGAAATTGAAAGAGGGTATTATTTATTAAGAATACAAAAACCCAAAGCCCAAAAATAACTCATCCTAATAAAATCAGATATTATCATAAAACCCAAAATCTCAAATAAATCATCTGAGCGGAAGAGAATACAAAAATGTACAGAGAGAGGATTAATGACATGAAACTGCAAAAAGGGGTATTATTGATAAGTATACACATACTTCCGGCGGGCTTTGCCTGACTTGAGCAGCCATCCAGAAATTAAAGAAGAAGCCGGAAAGAGCAATAACCAGAACCACGTATCCTTATTATCGGCGACCCAATTGAACGACGATCAATTTATGCTCTGAGTACATGCTGTTGCTAGCAACCCATTTCTAGGGTTTTCTTTTTTCTTTTTTTGCTCGGGAATTGGAGGGGAATCGCCAAAAATGGCAAATTGGTTTACGAATTTACCACTTCATGGGTCGCCCAACTCAGTTAGTGGTTAACATGGAAGGGGGAGGGGGAGGGGGAGGGGGAAGAGAACAGAAGTGTAACATATATATGGAAGTGGAATAGGGGTGAAGAATCTAGGTTTCTGATCCACGGCAAAAGAAAAGGTAGTGAGGAAGAGGAAGAGGAAGATCTGAATTAAGGGAGAAGCGGAAACATACGAGGAAGCCGAAGAGAAAGATCGAATGGACTGAAGTCAAAATTAACTGAGTTAACTAAGTAATTAATTACTAAGAGTTATCTCAGCGAGTTTTCCAATCTATTGAGATTGATTACGTCATCGTTGGATGTGTATAAGAATTGATAATAAATTCATCCATTCTTTTTTTATTATCATGTCTATATTTATTTAAAAATAAGCTCTAATTTAAAACTCGCTTAGCTAAACTTAAAATAAAAATATAAAATAATATTTTACCTTCTTTATGCGTCTTTCTTCAATACGTAATAATAATGAATTTGACTTTCAGGTCTTTTATAGTTTTAAAAATCTCTTAATGTCTTCACGAATGGTTCTCGAAAAGATACAAGAAATAAGCTCAAAAATCACCTAATTTGGAGTTTGTATGACAAAGTTATGGCATTTCAAAATCTCATGTAAAAAGCTTGACGAGAAACAAGACATATTGTTGTTTTTGGTACTACCTCTATTCCTAAAAAATTGTCGTTTAAGGTTTTGACACATGGATTAAGAAAGTCATTTAATACTAATAAAATTTATTTAAAATTTCATCACTACCCTTTTATGAGAAATTAAAAACTATTAATACAATAGAACCTCTTTAAATTGATACTCGGTAAATTAATAAACTCTCTAAGATAATACTACCTCCGTCCCACAATAAGTGATTTTTTAGGCTTAATATTTTTTTCCCAAAATAAGTGATGTGTTAGAATTCCAATACAATTTTTACAATATTTTCCCATATGCGCCCTTATGCAACTAATGATATTTATTGTGTATTGATTGGGAAGTTGAAAGGTTGAATAAAGAGAAAGAAAGACCAAACCAAAAGGCAATAAAAAAAAGTCTCAAACAAAACAAAAAAAAATATATTAAGGGTATTTTTGTCATTTTATCTTGGGTATTGGTATGTGTGATTTAAGCTAAAAAATCACTTATTATGGGACGGAGGTAGTATTTTTCTCCGGTCCCGACTTGGGCCAGTTGAAAATTTAACAAATTTCGATAAGATAATAAGATAATATATTTTCAAAAAACCCCTATGTAAATATAGGGTCCCATTAATATCATAAATTAATAATTATATAAACTTACACAAACATAACTAAGACAATTTAGTGAAATATGATTCTAGAGTTGTTTGTTTTAGATGAGGAGCCATTGTTGGATGTGGTTTCAAGAAATTTTCTATCTTGTTTATATAATATTTTCTATCACTATCATACATTGAATGTTTTTAATAAAAATACAATGAATAATACTTAATTATTAAGAAACAATGAACATTATTTATTAGTTTTCATTAATATTATGTACAATGAATCTATGTTTTAGATTAATTCAATTAATATGATACATGAATTTTTCTAAGATACAATGTTTTTTGATGTAATCAAAATTTAACTTCAATCAATTACAAAAATCTCTTTAAATTAATAAATATTAATTTATCGGTTAATTAACATCTCTATAAAATAATAAAATATCATGGTCCCAACCATATTAATTTATAGAGGTTTTACTGTACAAGGGAGATAATTTATTGTGATAATGAGAGAAGATAGGGGTACTATAGGAAAGTAAATAATTTATTCTTCTAGGAAGTTATAAACGACAAACATTTAGGAACAAATTTTTTATTCTAAAACGACAATCTTTTAAGAACGGAGAGAGTATTTTGGAGCAGAAGGGTTTCTTAAAAGGTTTGGATGCCTTTTAAACCAACGTAGGGGATGAAAATAAGAAATTTTGGTTTTTTGGGCTTTTGAATCACTGAATTTCGAGTTCGTATGAATTAGTTATGATTTTTACGAGATGATGCAGTTTATAAATAAATTTTAGGCGAAAATTCAATATAGAATAGAAAAAGGATTACCGTTACATCTAACGCTCTTTAGATATAACTCTAACTAATATAGGAATTTCTAAAACACTAAGCTACGTTTGGATTGAAAGAATGGAATGAAAATTGGAATGATTCATTCAGTTATAGTTGGAATGAGTTATTCCATATGTTCTCCCTCCCCCAAGGAACCAAACACAATTTTTTCATTCCAATGGCAACCAAACACAATTTTTTTCATTCCATATGACACATTCATTACTCCAATCCAAATGTAGCATAATAGACTCCTTATTTTTAATTAAATATTTACTAAAGAAAATTTATCGTTCCAAAAGAAATAAAGAAGGAAAAAAATAATAACTTATCATTTAATTCAATTGTGTTTTTTTCTTAGAAAATTAAATCAATATTTAATTATTTAAAAAAATAGAAAATTTGGGTTATTACACCTTATGCGTATAATTTTGTTGTCTCAGTTTTAAAAAAAGATAGAGAGGTTTCTATTGACTTATATGGCACACTGATATGCCGTATGACAACTTCTTCCCTTTTTTCTTTTTTTTTTAATGTGGAATTTTTCAACCGCAGTCGGACTAAGTCTTCCCACCCCGAACCAGGCTTTGCGCACAAGTTCAGCCTAAGACATGGCTCCGCCTGAAACGTGCGATCCGTGGCCACACGGACCAGTTTTTAATTGACCCTCACACTTGTTGCAGGCAAAAATCGATCCCAGGATGCCCGAATTTACTGTTCAACCCAGGTCGAAGCTTACCTATACTTCCCGATTATTGGGTTAGTTGACAATGAAATGTCCTCCAATTTTGGTCTTTCAATATGGTGTAACGTTTGAGGTTGGATTTATTTTTCTTACTTCAATATTTATCCAACTTCAAAGTCAATGTAATCTCCATTATTCAATATTACATCCCAATAGTCTAGCTACCAACTTACTTTGGGTCATATGTGCTCAGATTTGTAAATGATAGTACATTTTTACGTTGAGAACGCAAATGATACATTAATTCTAGGCTTGGCAATTTCACTCGAATGATGGCATTTGTTCGATCCCGATTTTAATGGGATCCGATTGTTTAAGCCTTATAGGGTTAGAATACACGCCCTCACCCCCGCCCCAGTATATAATTTTTCTTAAATTAACATTTTTGATATATATAATTACGTACTTATTTAGGTTATTTCATTATAAATTCATAATATTTGTAATATAATATGTTACTAATAATAAAAATATTGGATGTTGTTTGATTTTGAATTAAAATTAGTTGTACAAAATAATATTTAAAAAATAGAGATTTTTTTTTAAATGGAGTAATCGGGGCAAGTACGAGATAATGTTTTCGGGGTTGGGTCGAATTTGAAGGATAATTACATATTAACGAGACAGGACGGATATGGGGAAGAGTCTCCCAGACCATATATACCCGCTCCGTTACCAGGCCTAGATATCTTTTTCATATGGAAGTAATTTATTCAAAATACATTTTTTTTTAATTTGTAAATGCAATTCACACATTACCATTACAAATGTTAGTAACAAAACAAATTCATTATAATCTTTGAGGGCTCAAAAATATATCTACTTTAAATGGTTGAAATGTAGTATCTCCCTTTACACTTTCTTGATTGAAGTTTTAAATGAAACCACATAGGTAAAATTATCTCGTTGACTAAAATACAAATCTCAAAACTTTCCTCATAAAATTAATTAAAAATACAAAAGAATATAAATTTACAAAATCTCTTTAAAAGAAGTTTATGCGGTAAAACAACAACAAATATCTATTTATTATAAAGTTGGAGCACTTTTATTTTACTATTAATTGAAACTCTGTCCATAATTGGTCTTTCTGAATAACTTCAAAAAATTAATTATATCTGCACATGCCTAACAATTACTTCTTAATCAAATTGTTTAACAACTCCCCTATCTAAAATTGCAATTTACAAAGACTCCTCCACTCTAAGGGTGAGCAATTTGATTATAATCGAACCGAATAACATATTCGGTTATAGCAACCAAATTAGTGGATAAAGGAATAACCAAATTTATTATTAAGTTATTCCTTTAATAACCAAAATGAGGGCAAGCATAATAATTAACAATAAGCATTACAGTCAACAGCAAAAGCAAGCAGCCAATACATAACTAAAATCAACAATACATACTAATTTAAAACCTTAACATGATCAAAATTAGCAATCACGAAGTCTAATTAGACCAAACATCAAGCACTAGGCAGCGCACAGCAACATCAGAAACTCGAGCACTGCAGCATGCAGCATGCAGCATGCAGCTAGTAAGCCCACATTCCAACTGAAACCCAACTTTGAGCAGTTTCCACACTTCCAGAAAGTCCAGATACTGAAAATCCACAACCTAGATCAGATGGAATGTAGAATTGATCATCAAAAATATATCAAATGGTATGAAATATTAACTACAAATGCAGGGCCTTTAGGGGGATGGGGGCACAAATACAAATAGTCCTAGTAAAGTACTTGTACGAAAGTATCACAAGAAAATTTAATTTTTCTCTGAAAAGAGGTACGCCGTCTTATAGCCTGTGATTCTTTCATTATGTTTTTCAACCTTATCTATATTATAATACTGCATTTCTAACTGATGCCATGTTAAGGCAACATTTATGGACCCAAAAAAAACATCCATCAATACTTTAAACTTCATACACACAAAACAAAAGGAGTAACAACGCAGAGGAAAACACCAAACACAATAATTAAGATAACATACTACCCGTCTATAAACATCTTCAAGTTTCACCAGCCAAATTGCAGGACAAAATTAGGAGAATTGATTTGAAAGAGCCAGTAAACAAAATCCTCTACCAAACAGGGACCAAGACAAGTATCTGTGCAAATAAGAGATATTTGATGAACCTAACTGAAGGCCATATTTTCGCCAGTGAACCATTAATCGAATTGTGTTTCTTTTACAGAGCTGCATTGTATATATCAAAGAAACAGGCCTCCAATACAGATTTATTTTGGACATTCATTATTTGAATGAAGATTTTAAAGTACCAGAAAAACAATGAATAGAAACACAAACAGGCCTCCTATATTCTAATTTTTTCTTTGTTTTCATTTTGCTGTTCAAACACAAACCAAATGCGTGTACCATGGACCAAAAGGAATTCCTCACTATAAACAGATGCTGAAACTTGTATAGAACTAATGTTACCCTATCACAAGTACACCGCCAATCAAATCTACACATTAGGAAAATATCTATTTATAGTAGAGGTTAGTGACTGATTAGAAGGGATACAACCCCTTGAAAAAACACTATTTAGCTAAAACGACGTAGTTTTAAGGCGTAGCAGAAAAGGCGTGTCCGTTCGGACCATAAAACGACTTAGTTTTAACCTTAGCAGAACAAAAACGACGTAATTTTAAGCTTAGCAGAAAAGACGTGTCCGTACAGATAAAAACGACATAGTTTTGGGCGTACGCATCCGTTCGGCAGGTAACGCTTCCCAAAACGACGTAGTATAATACTCCCTCCGTCCCGTATTAAACGTCTTAATTTCCTAAAACTTTTTAAGATGTTCCACAATAAATATCCTATTTCTATATTAGTAACTATTTTTATCTAATTTTTCCACTTATACCCTCGTAATCTTTTTAGTCAACTTTTGTTGGAAACCTAAGAAATGATAAAAGGTTTACATTGGGAAGTGATGTATTGGTATACCACTTTCCCTCTCATATTATCATTATAACATCTCTTCTATTTAATGTGAGAATAACAACAAAAATGATAAAGTAACTAGAAATATACTTATTGGAATGTGAGAATAACAATAAAAATGATCTAGAGAATTGATTTATGTGGGAACTAGCAATGAATAATTAATGTTGGGGTCATAAAAAAGTGATTGGATACTTCAATTAAAAAATAATTTAGAAGGACAATTTTGGTAAAAAAATATATTATTAATTAGCGTGCCGAAACCAGTTAGGACGTTTAATATGGGACGGAGGGAGTAATAAATATTATTTTATCAAAACGACACAATTTTGATAATAAAACTAAATAAAATAAATTTTAAATAAAAAATTTAAATAAATCTTGTCCAAAAATTTATGTACAATGATGGCGCATGTGAATTCAAACTAAGCCTTGGCCCTTACACAAAAGTGGAGTGTCCCTTGGGGCCCAAACTTAAGAGCAACTTTAATGTATATAAACATACTACTACCTCCGTCCCATAATAAGTGTTTTTTTAGCTTAAATCACACATACCAATACACAAGCTAAAATGGTAAAAATACCCTTAATATACTTTCTTTGTTTTGTTTGAGACTTTTTTATTGCCTTTTGGTCTCTCTTTCTCTTTCTTCAACCTTTTAACTTCCCAATAAATATCATTGGTTGGTTGCATAAGGGCACATATGGAAAAATATTGTAAAAATTGTATTGGAATTCTAACACATCACTTATTTTGGAAAAAAATATTAAGCCTAAAAAAGCACAAATTGTAGGACGGAGGTAGTAATTCTTTAGTTCATAACCGATGTGGGACTTAACTTCCCACAAATATTTATTATCATTTCCAAGGGTGATTTCAAGGAGTAGAATACATTAATATGTTGAATCATTTCAAATAATTAATGACACCGACTTTAATTTAGGCTCAAATTCTATCACGTGCTTCGCAGGGGATTCTCAGCTAGTTTGAAGAATAATTCTAACAAACTTTTGTCTATAGTTGGGCATGTCTTTTTCTTAACATGTTTATGCATGGGTTGTTAGTTCATATAAAAGCATTCTTCCGGTGTCTCTTTAAACTATTCCTTCTCACATTATTACATCACTCTAAAATGTAGAATTCACAAGTGTAAATCAACCGAATCGAGTATTGAATAAATCTATACAAACCAATCCTAAAATAATAAAATTCCAAATTTGCAATTCTTTCCGTTGTTTTCTACAAAAATGATAAACTAGGGACCATATTTGTATTTTTGTTTATCCAAGAAAAGCCTATAAAGAATATACTAAGCATAAAAAATTTGAATCTTAAAGGTGGCCTTCACGTTGACAAACAATTTTCAACACAACTTCTTGAAATGCAGCTTAGTAGTTCCCACGTCAATCCCAAAATCATCCTCTTCAAAACATACACCAAACTTAACAATCCAATAAATAAACTGTATAAAATGCCATACAAGTTTTTCTATCCCACAAGACAAATCTTCTCGAGTCTCTTTTTAAGAGCTTCCGGTTATCCATTCCTTCAAAAGATGGCAAGAAGCCAACTCCCATTTATTGTCACACTTCTCCTGCTCCCATTGGTATTCCCATCCATATCGGCTTCTGAAGAAGCCCCGGCCAAAACATTGGAGAAAAAAGTCGATGTGGTGGTCGAAGGCGTTGTATACTGCCAGAGCTGCAACAAGTTCGGATCATGGTCATTGACCGGGGCTAAGCCCATTTCTGCTGCTAAAGTTAGTGTTATCTGCAATATCCACAAAAATCGAGTCAGCTACTACAAGGCATTTGAAACAAATGCAGACGGGTACTTTTATGCACAACTGGACGGGTTCAAGATCAGTCACAACTTATTGGACCATCCTCTCCAGTCATGCCATGTGAAGCTGGTTTCATCCCCTCTTAAAAGTTGCAACCTTCTCACCAATGTTAATTATGGACTCGATGGCTCACCACTCCGTTATGAAAATAAGAGATTGTTGGGAGATAATTATGAAGCTGTGATTTATGCGGCTGGACCCTTGGCCTTCCATCCGGCTTCTTGCAACCCCGGCACTGAACCCTAAAAGGTCTACCAGCTATCTTCAACTTGGATCAATTTTTGTATTGTTTTGCTTTTTACCTTCCAACTTCGATGTTGCTTAATGCCTTGCTAATTTTAAGAAAGATGAAAACTAAGCTGTGATTTTTTTTCTTCTATTTATTCACGTTTTTTAGATTATTTCTACTTTACTTTTATTCTCTTTTTGTGTTTATTTTCATGATGTGAACCTGCTAATAACTCAAATGATTGATTCTACAGAAATATTTGCACTTTTACAATCAAATACACGAGGATGTTGCAAGTTAGCGAATTCTAATAAGATCAGATATTAATAAAGATCAGATATTAATAACACGATTAATGGAAGATTAAATCTAGAGTAGCAAACAAATTGCACATACCTATTTTCAGAAGTCCAATGGCATTCCAAACATTTTATTAATCTCCTCCATTGCCTCTTTTGTACACAAAGTCTGCTCAAACAAATCACTTTCATTTCTGGATGACGAACTTGGCTGAAATTTCCCTAATTTATTGTCCAAGTCATCGTCAGGAAGTATCAAAAACCCTCCACAGTCTCTCTTCTTCTCTGGTGCTTTGTCCTGATTCTTGGATCTCTTTTTCCTAACAAATTCTATTGGCTTCCCAAACATGCTATTAATATCATTCATAGCCTCCTTCAAGTTAATTGTGGGCTCTACTAGACCATGGTGACAAACATTTTCCACCTGGGGCTCATCTGAAATAGTGGAACCTACAAAGCGATAAACAACTGTATCCTCTCTAAGTCCTGCTTGAGGGGGCCTCTCCACATTTAGATATTTGGAACTCTCTGATAAAATATCTTTAGGATTTGGAAATACAAGAGCGTTTACGGTCCCACTAGAAATTGGAGCACCTTCAGTCAGTTTCTGAGCCTTTCTGTCCTGAAAGTTACTGTGCTCAAGGCCTCTATTGTTATTTTCTTTAATAAGTTGGTTCTCATGGCCTCCCTCAGTCATCTCATTGTTTTCCTCATCATCTATAAATATTTGAAGTGGTTCTTGGTGGGATTGATGAGTTTCAGTACTCTTGCATTGTGGTAATAAAGAGTCCATTTCCGATTTTTGCTTTGATGATCCAATCCCATTATCTAAATTCTCGTCGACAAACACCTCAAATCCATTTTTCAAAGTCTGATCAGCTTTGGGCTGGCTTTTATGTGATCTCCTACCAACACGTGCTGGCTCTAGGGGCTCTCGAAACATGCCATTTATTGCATTCATGGCCTCTTTTGTGTTAATTGTGGGTTCCACAAGCCCATGATGCCATGCATCTTCTGCTTCAGACTTTCCAACAAGTGCAGTATCTACAAACTTAACCACAACTGTATCATCACTGAACTTATTTTGAGGTTCTTCTGCTTCACTATCTTGATGTTTGATATAACTTTTGCATTCAAAATCTCCAATGCGTCCATGCTTAACAGATGGGTCACTATGTTTTTTAACGTGGTCCAAATTTGATGCAATCCTTGGATGATTGGATTCATTCCCTAGCAATGCACTTGCAGAGCTCTGTGGGATGAGAACACTTCCAAACTTGGGCTGTGCTTCAGATAAAGATTTCTTAACTGAGATTCCTGTAGACTTGCATTTGTTCTCATTGTTTTCTTTATCCTCGTCACAGATGAGAGAAATTGTTTCAGCACACAAAGGTCTAGTGCTAGTTCTCCGTCCCTGGCGCTGCAGAAAATCTGCCAAATGTTAGATAATAAAAGAACTTATCCACAAAGATAAAGTCTTAACAAAACATGTATAAAAATACAACCTCCATTCTCTTGTTCTTGTGTCGCTCCATACGATGAATAAATTGCTCAAATGATTTTTGCAATTCATCTATAGGCTCAGCAAAGCTGTGAATTAAATTTTAAAAGGTCAATACATAACTAACTCGCATCAATAAGGAACTCATTTGTACGAATGATATGCTTACAGTATCTGGCTCATGGCAGAAGAATCAAAACGTCAAATTCTATGATTGAATGCAGTGTCATGTTCTTTATCAACAGAAAGTAAGATTATTAATTATTTCCTACGGTAATTGGAGGCATATGTGGTCTTAATATGAACATAAGGAGATAAAAGTACGTGAATCACTGAATTGTGATGTGTACTGACAAACACAATAAAGAGTTAAAAGCAATAAGAGCATTGAGGGTGATCTACGATCAGGGAGTGAAAAGGCTAAAGCTAAAGCAAAGTGGGAAACTCAACTCATGAAGCCAGGAGTGGGATCAAGATCGGGAGAAGCCCGTAGCGATCTCAGATGTGTCGATATCAATGGCGACTTCAAATATGTACATGAATTGGGCAAACACAGTGGAGTCCCAATAGTTGAAGAAGCTATATGCTGTTAGCTTGTTCTGTTAGAAACAACCCAAATGGAGCCAACTAGCTAAAAAAGAATTCAGTTACATATTGAGTATCAACTCTAGGCTCCATGAGACCTAACAACATATTGGTCGAACTATTATTCCTATAACAACTTTTTCGGTTTATACTCAACCATCACAGAGAGAAACAATTATATAAAAGAAGCATCAGAAATGCAATTCAGCTGAAATTGCCTGGCATAGGTCAGCATTACTCTTTGGTAGTTAAAGTTACTGCTTGTAGTGCATGGGTTGTCACTCTAGCTAGCAATAAACAAATGCACCTCTAGAGCATGATCATCATCAAGCACATAATAAAGCTGAAACTAAGAAACTTGCAAAAGAGCTCTGCTAATCACATCAATGATATAAATAAATGCTGAAAATCAGAAACATCTTAATTATAACCAATATTAAAAGGGGAGAAAAACAAGTTTAGCAGTAAAAGAAGCTTCAGGAAATATATCTATTAACAAATTAATTGCATTCACATCAGAAATAAAAACAAGAGCATCACTTTTGCATGCTGAGAAGTGGGTGAAATTAGTGTCATGGCATGTAGAAATGTCCTCCCTTTTGCCCCCTTCCTTTTCTATACTTGAAACAAGTTTAGCACATATACATATCAAGTCCTTTTATACTCTTGTAATGGGGTTTCACTTACCAGTAAGCAGTACAAAGAACTTAAGAGGACTTTCAAATCAGAACAACTAAGATGACATGAGTGATAAGACCACAATACCACTGATGTGCATAAAATTCTATAAGAGCATCTCCAGCAGGCCGGTAATGAACAAATCCTAGACTATATTTAGCCTAGGATACAGATCTCGCTCCAGCAGACAAACTAAAGATAGTCCATCGAATTTTCCGGCGAGGCAAAACGACTATATCAAGGAACAAGATTTGGTGGACTATAATTTGGACTATAATTTTTAATATATTTAAATGGGAGAGATGCTGATGAAGAAGAAGGAGAAGGGAGATGCTGAAGAAGGAAAAAGGGGATTCTGAAGAAGAAGAAGGAGATGAAGACGAGAAGGGGTTGTGTCTCCAACGGATATAAAAAAAATCAGAACGGTAAAAAAAAAGTTGATCAGAATGGTAATAAAAAAAGTAACGAATATAAATTGGAAAATCTATAAATATGCACAATAATTCAATACGCTTTACCATCTCTCAATCAACTACTTCAACCTTTAACAATTGTAAGTATTTTGTTAATAATAGTTTGTATTTTCATATTATTTTAATCTTCATTGATTATTTTAATCTTTTTATATTATAGTCCACGGGATAGTCCACAGGATAGTTCATCTGCTGGAAGGATTGAAGACTAAATGACATCTGCTGATGTCATATAAACTAAATATAGTCTAGCAGATAGTCCATCTGCTGGAGATGCTCTAATGCTTGCTACAATAACCAAAATGTTTGCAATCAAAAAGCAGAAAACGGATCCATTTTCCAATTAAAATAAAAGCAACCACAAAACATGTAAGCAGAATAAGATTGCTTACTTCTTCACACCCAAATGGTACATCTTCTCAGCCTCCTCAAACTTCTTCATCTTCTCATAGTAAAGAGCACAGGCCTGATAAAATAGTGACCTCCTCATCCCTATGTGATTCAGCTTCATGGTTCCCAGAACAGCACCCGGATCATCCACAAAATCCATCTACACAAGCAACAACAAATATATAAAACCCACCAAATGTAGCTTCGGCAGCTATACAATGATTTTCCTGAATGAGCAACAAAAACTTTTCAGTCTCATATTACACACCCAATATCAACAAGCAAATAACTGATTGAAGTGAAATTACCAACTTGTTTAACCCAAAATTTAAAGACCCGACTCAGTTAATCCAGCCAATTAGTTCTCTTATGCAAATTGGGAAGATTCCTAATTCTTTCTAGGTTACAGTTCCTGAAAATTTAGCTACTGATCCTTTAAGATATGAAACGCAACTAATCACACCTTAAGATCCAAAACCAGGTGCAATATTTACTCGTGATGGCAATTTTTTTTTTTAAATATTAAATATTACTCGTGAAAGCAAAAGTTTTAAATTTTTTCATAAAACAAATCAAATTCTAGAATACCATCAATTGGGGGAAGTTAAGATTGAAAGAACTAAGAACATCAAAACATAAATCTTAAAAAATATGATTGAGGTGAAATTACCAATTGTAACCAGACGCGAAGGTAGCGTAAGTCGTTGGCGTAACGACGGTCAGTGAGGAAGGTCTGTGCGCATTTCTGAAGAAAGCGAGGGAGTTTCACCTTCAGAAGCTGAGGAGGGATTGTGTCTTTCATCTTCCGAATCCCTCTGTTACACAAAACTCCGCCTGAGAATTTGAACTAGAGAGAGACAGTAATGGAATATACCTATATTTCAAAAATTAATACTCCCACCATTTCAACAAAACAGTCCCATTTTCAATCAAACTCAAATGAGACACTATTTGTGGGACGGGGTGAGTAATAGTAACAATAATGGAGAGAGTAAGGAGTTGTTTTACCGAAGCCATGGGAGGAGAGGGTCTTTGCCGGAGTAGGATTTAATGTCGGAAATCAACAACGAGAAGAGATTGTTGTACAGATTGCTGCTGCTATCCGCCATTGATGATGGAGACTGAGAGAGAGAAAAGTTAAAAGTGGAGTGGAGCCGTGGAGGTATTGCTGAAGAAGACGAAGATCTAATTTGAATTTATTGGCGCTTTTTGGTTTCTCGAAAAACGGAGCAATAGCTGGACAACAGTACCCCAAGGCCTCAATATATAAATATTTAGGGTTCTGAGGCTAGCCCACTGAGAGTTTGGGCTGGATTTCTTTCATTTTTCATAAAAATTATGATTATGCTACATGTTATTACCTCCATTTCATAATAACTGTCTTTTTAGCTTCATGCACATGAATTAAGAAACTCATTTAATATGTTTTGAAGCTTTGCACAACTACCAAGGAAGTTACAACTCCTATAATTACTCCACTAAAATTATTATGCATTACCAAAAACACCCTTGCATAGATAAATGAAAAAATAGCTTTGGAAAATGAGAGAATTAAGGAGAGTATTAAATATTATTGTTAGTGGATAGAGAAAATATATGAATTACAAGAGAGAGAAAGAGAGTATACCATTAAGATATTAAAAGATGGAGAAAAAATAGTCTTGAAAAAGGAGAGAATTAGGGAGAGTATTAAATGTTTAGGGGTAATTTAAGAAGTAATGTAATCTATTCTCCTAGAAATCTACAAATGTCAAATAAAAAGGAATAAAATTTGCTCTCTAAAACGTCAATTATAATGGGATGGAGAAAGTATCATTTAAGAATTAAAATTTGTAGGAAATTCCATCATTACCCCTTTATGGAAAATTAACAACTATTATTACAAGAGAATTTTTTTTTTTTGACACTGAGAAAAGTTAGGGGTGATATAGAAAAATTAATAATTTATTCTCCTAGAAAGTTGTATACGACAAATAAATTAGAATAATTTTTTTATTCTAAAAAGACTGTTATTATAGAATGGAGGTAGTAACAAGTACTAAAAGAAAAGAAAAGACTCCATCAGGCCCTATTAGCTGATTAATTATTGTAGCTCAACATTGCAAGATTAGGAAACCGATATTTTCACAATATTTTTTTGATATTTTCACACGTAGAATTCACATATTAGTTGATATGTCAGATTTTTATTAGCTAATACGTGAACCTTATGTATGAAAATATCAAAAAATAATGTGAACATACGAGTTTCCCATTTTTAATGTGTTGTATTGTGTTATATCTTAAATTCTTTTTAAACACTATCATTGAGTTCATTAACAATTAGCAAAAGAGCAATGCTACTATCACATAAATTCTATCACATAACTCTCACATACACACACATACATACTGTGAGTCCCAGTCTGACATGCGGAATCCGCAGTATGTATGTGTGTGTATGTGAGAGTTATGTGATAGAATTTATATGATAGTAGCATTATTTTTAGCAAAATACATAACTGAGTCTAATAATATTTCTTAGTCATTTAACTCAATCTTAATTTATCTTTTAGTATGTTTTTTCTCATAAAAACATAGTACATATTTATTTGTTTGTTTTATGACTTGCTTGAGTTTGGACATTGAGTTTAACACATGTGCATGGTTTTCAGACTCGGACCGATAAAAATCGAAATCGATCGACCTTCTAGTTACTTTTGTCCAAAAACCTCTAAAATATTTATCTATTAAAAGCAAAAAAAATCTTCATTGTTCAAATAGGTTTAACTTTTTTAGATAAATTAATTAGTTTTATATATTTACTAAATATTATATATAATATATAATAATAATTAATATATTTAATTATTTATTATTTATTACATATTAATGACGTCGTTAGGTCAATAACAGTTCGACCACTGATTAGACCAGTAACTCATTCACCCGGTACCTTTTTCGGTTCGATGAACAGTCCGAATCTGAAAACCTTGCACCTGTAAAGGCAAACACAATTATATTGAGCATTGGAATTTTGAATATTTTTTAACTCCAAAACACGGTCAAAATTAAAATTAAAATTAAAATTAAATAACTATAGATGTAAAGTTGCTTTTGTAAATTAAATATAATTACTTGTAATTTTATGAATTGGAACCATACAAAAATACATATAGGCACATATCATAACATTATAACTTCTTGATACAAAGTTTTGTTTAACGTCACCTTTTTTTTACGCAGAGACAATTTTATTTGACAAAAATTTAGCCAACCACTTTTTGATTCTTACAAAAAAGGAATGAAGCAAGTCTTTATATAAAAATAGGTTCGTCGTTACTATTTTACCCTTATTATTCTAATTTTATTTTTTTAATTATTCACTTCACTCTCTCCCACCATCTCCACCAGTACTGCCATCCACCACCACTACCGCGACCAACCACCACTGACATTCACCACCAACCACCACCATAACAAGTGGCGAAGCCACATATAGCATTGTGGGGAATGAAAAAATAATTACTTTATAATATAAGGTAAATTTTAAAGCATTATATATAAATTGACCCCACTAAAATTTTATAAATTTTCTATTATACGGGTCAAATTGAAAATTATAATTTTGTCAATCAAATTTTAATCATACATGATTAATATCCTCTCAATATATGTATATATCTCTTTGTAATATTTTAAACTAAATAATAATCTAATTTATATTATTTTTAAAAATAATTAATGAATTAATTATTTATGAACAATTGTGATTAACAAAGTCTATTATAAGTCAATATAGTGTATATATACTGTAAGACCCCGAATTTTATGAAATAAAAGTATTCAATTTTTCTATTTAGTAAATGGTTAAATTGATAAAAGTTTAAAGTTAAGGGTGATATATGTAAAAAATTTTCAAAATAAGCAAGTGGTTATAAAATATTCTTGTTGTCGGGGAATATTTGTTTGGTCGTGGAATATTCTTGTTGTCGGGGAATATTCGTACGACGGCGCAGCTATTTGTGGGCCCCCACAACGGAATAACTGTCGGATATAAAAAGCGACAGAAATAACTTTTTTACGAGATAACGGCGTAGTTGTTACCGTTAGTACTGTTGAAATACCCGGTGGTTAAAATACAGTGATACGCGGTGTTGCACAGTAGCACACGGTATCGCACAGTATTTCAAATTATTGAGTCTTACGTGAGAAGCCATTACTCAATAATGATTACAGTAATTACTGTTCAATATTTTATATTATTGACTCAATAATTGCTACGTTGATATTTTATATTATTGACTCAATAATTGCTGCATTGATATTTTATTGACTCAATAATTGCTACGTTGCTATTTCTTATGATTGATTCAATAATGACTACAGTTGATATTTTGGTATTATTGATTCAATAATTGTCACTGCACAGTATTTCACATTATCAACTCAATAATTCATATTATTTGAATAATATTATTAGATAGCATTATTGACAATGTCTAAGGAAGTTCTGTCTAGGAGGGGTTATTTAATTGCGCGCCAGTAAGGAGAAGTCCTTATCGGAAGGCCCCCTCTGTCCTGGGAACGACCTGGTTGTTAATATTGTAGTTCTATAATATTATTTGTGAATAATTAATTATTGATTTATATGATAAGAAAATATTTATTTTGTGGATATAAAAGAAGGAATTTGTGCTGATGTGTTTTTATCAGTATTTTGGTGTGAAAAATCATCCGTTTATGGATTTCGGATAGTTTATGTTTGGAATTTGGAAAAACTTCCTTCTGCAAAGTTGTAGAGAATTAAATTTCCTATAGAAGGACACATCATTTGTATTTTTCTGACAAAGGGGCTATTTGTTATGAATTATTGAAGTTTTGGAAAATAAATATTTTTTTAATAAAGGGTGGGACCCACTTTTGTTGGTTTGTTGAAAAATCAGAATTTTTGGGCAGCAGCCAGGCGGCGGAAGAAAAAAAATAAAATAAAATAATTTTATTATTTTAGTCTCCTTTGGCATCCTAAGCTTTTCCTATAAATAGGGTGCTTAGGTTAGAATTGAAAATCACACCAGAATTTGAAGTTTTCTCTCTCTATAATATCGAGCGTATTTTGATTATTTCAATACTTTGAGAGTTACTATTCAGTGCAAGTTTCCTTCGATATTATATCCGATATTCCAGTCAGAGGTACTGTTCTTTTGAGGTAAGGGATGGTAAGGGATGTTATTTTTTTCGTAAATGATGTTATTGCTTTCAATATCATTTCATCGAAATATTGGTATGAATTTTATTATGAAATTTTTACCTTTTCTGTTGGGGTTACTATTCACGTATACGACACTATTCACGTATACGGCACTATTTACGAATACGGTACTATTCACGAGTACTATTCACGAAGTATGATTTTTCTGATGAAATTTGTACATTTTCATGTCGGGGTTACTATTCACGTATACGACACTATTCACGTATACGGTACTATTCACGTATACGCCACTATTCACGTATACGGCACTATTCACGGAAAAATTAAAATTTCTTCTATTTGTCCAAGTTTGCTTTTAAGGTTCCTATCTTTGATCGGATTCATATTTTAAACTTTATTCTTGAATTTTACTCCACAATTGGTTATCATGTTGACAATTGGATCGTATTCTCATATATAACATTTTTATAATCGTGGTGATGAAATTTCTCTTTGACTTGAGTGTAAAGATGAGTAGATTAGTAGTATGATCATGACTATGGGTTCTCTTTGGCCAGTAGTGCAAAGATGGATTGTTGACTGGTATGTTCATGACCATTGAATTCATAATTGAATATATTTAGCTTAAGGGCAAAGGTGAATTGATCAACATGGTTATAATTATTGTTATATAAATTCTGAAATGATTCGATATTTTTTTGAGATATGAATATCTTTGGCATGTAGTGCAAAGATGGCCTGTTGTTGAATATCTTTGGCCGTAGTGCAAAGATGAACTATTGATGAATATCTTTGGCCTGTAGTGCAAAGATGAGCGGGTGACTTGTGAATATCTTTGGCCTGTAGTGCAAAGATGAATGATTAATTGTTGAATATCTTTGGCTTGTAATGCAAAGATGAATTGATTAGCATGATTATGAACAGGAACTGTGATTTGGTATAACCATGATCTTTGGTGTTTCAGGTAAAGACAGGTGATGTGAATTATTTTCGTCCTGAGTGCGAAGAGGAATTCATCAAGATAATTATGATCATGAACTTACATGATTATGGACAGGAATTGTTGATTGATGTTACAGGGATAAAATATTATTGGTGGACTTTTAACATGGAGAAGATAATAGACATTATAGTCTATTTGGCTCTTCTAATGGATTGCTCGTTCCACTGCAACTATGATTGAAAAGTTTTATCATCTACCATATGTTATAAATCTCTGATTTATCACTGATGAAGACTATTGATAATTTAATTATCTTTAGTCATAATATTCTTTACTGGGCTATTTGTGCTCACCCTTTTGCTTCACAATTCCTTTCAGGTAATAAGAGTGTAGCTGGGTCGAGCGGGGATAACAGGGGAATAGAACGAGGGTCTATAACTGTTGAAGTTTTCCACCAAACAGTATGAAAATAATTTTGTTGAAAATTTTAGATAAGTATGTCGTATTTTATAAGTCATTTAACCGTTGATTTTGGTGACCTGACTTAGGTGTGGTGAACCCAATTTTGGAAGGGTGTTTTGTCACTATTATACAAGATGTCTAATGACATACAACGTCGTGTTATTATAAGACATGGTTGTGCACATCCACTGACTGATTATATCCATGAACACTACCTATATAATCTTGGAGTACGGTTAGAATATAATTCTCAGTTTGTGACAACAGAGATAATTATATGGTAAGAGAAGACCCACCATTGGAATGAACAAGATAGTAATCTTCTCATTTTTCTTTGGGGTCTATTGGGTCAACCAAGGATAATTCTCGAGTCCTACGATATCTATTATAACATGGATGCATGGCCTCCCATGTACGAAGGTTTCCTTGAGTATTTTCCAAATATTTTAATTCCTAAAACAGTTATTGACTGTACCTTTCTGTAACGTATTATTGATTTGGAGTATGGGCACTGTATTTATATTGAAACTCACAGTTTAATTGTGGTCGTATTTTGCACGACCGTGTGATATAAAGTTTAAGTTAGAATTTAAAGATTTGTATTTAAAATTTTTGTTGAGTGTATTTCGTGGCGACCCAGAATAGGTTGGGTGGATTGGACCAATTTTGGGGACGTTACATATACCATATATTATTACTTATTATATTATCATTGTAATATAATACTATATATGTATGTGTGACCCGAAAGTACAAAAGTATTAAAAAAAATTGGCTTGAGGGCATTACCCCCGAACTCCCACCAACTTATTTATAACTTAATAATAATTTTGACTCCATTGAAAATTATTACAGGCTTCGCCACTAACCATAACCCACCACCACCACCACCACCACCATCCACCGCCAACCACCACTGTGACGCCCCCAGAATAGGTCCAGTCAATCCAACCCATTCTGAGTCGCTAAATACATGGTACAGAATTCAAATACAAACTTTATATCATACGGTCGTGCAAAATACGACCACACAACTGTGAGTCTCAATACAAATATGTAGAAAATATTAAGATTCAAACTAAGTCCTCATTACAATTATTATCACACTATTGATCAGAAATAGTGAGGACTACTACTGCTCTAACTCGGACCATCACTCTGTCCCCCGACTAGTTCCCGCAACATTCTCATTTCCTGAAGAGGACAATAGATGAAAAGGGTGAGCTCAACTAGCTCAGTAAAGAATATTATGACTAAGATAATGGGAAACAAATTATCGTTAGTCTTCAACAAATAAGATAAAATATAATGGACAACCAACTTTAGATCAATATTTGCAGCGGAAATAACAATTCATTAGAAGAGTTAAGCAGAGAATCAAGTCTACTATCTTCTATGATTTAAAAGTCCATCATCAATATTTTATCCCTGTAACATCAATCAATATACATCTCGAATCAAATATTCATCTTTACACTACAGGCCAAAGATGTTCATTTGTATCATCAGTGGTCATATTCATCTCAACACCTGTCATCTTTGCACTACAGGCCAAAGATATTCATCAGGTAATCATTTATCTTTGCTCTACAGGCCAAAGATATTCATTTACATCACCTTTTAGGACTGAGGATGATGAAAAATATTTTAAAAAAACGAATCCAGTGAGATAAAAAAACAAAGACTAAGGATTCGTATTTTAGTATATCCAATTCAAAAATATCTCGTAATAATCAATTATGGAGCAAAATTCAAGAATAGAGCTCAAAACTTGGATACAATCAAAGATAGTAACCTTAACAAGCAATTTGGGCAAATATAAGAAAATTTAATTTTTCCGTGAATAGTGCCGTATACGTGAATAGTAACCCCGACGGAAAAAGTAAGAATTTCAACATAAAATTCATGACAATATTTCTGTATAATGATATTGAAAAGAATAACATCATTTACGAAAGAAAATAACATCCCTTACCTCAAAAAGATAGTACCTCTGACTGGAATATCGGATATAATACCGAAGGAAACTTGCGCTGAATACTAATACTCAAAGTATTGAAATACTTACAAAAATACGCTCGATATTATAGAGAGAGAAAACTTCTGATTCTGGTGTGATTTTCAATTCTAACCTAAGCACCCTATTTATAGGAAAAACTTAGGATGCCAAAGGAGACTAAATGAATAAAATAATATTTTTTTTAAAAAAAAATCCTACAGCCGCCAGCTGCTTCAAAACATCAGATTTTTCAACAAACCAACAAAAGTGGGGCCCACCTTTTTATTAAAAAATATTTATTTTCCGAAACTTCAATAATTCATAATAAATAGCCCCTTTGTCAGAAAAATACAAATTCTATGTCCTTCCATAGAAAATTTAATTCTCTACAACTTTGCAGAAGGAAGTTTTTCCAAATTCCTAACATAAATTATCCGAAATCCAAAAACAGATGATTTCTCATACCAAAATATTGATAAAAACCCACCAGCGCCAATTCCTTCTTTAATATCCACAAAATAAATATTTCCTTATCATATAAATCAATAATTAATTATTCACAAATAATATTATAGAACTACAATATTAACAACCAGGTCGTTCCCAAGACAGAGGGGGCCTTCCGATAAGGACTTCTCCTTACTGGCGCGCAATTAAATAACCCCTCCTAGACAGAACTTCCTTAGACATTGTCAATAATGCTATCTAATAATATTATTCAAATAATATCAATTATTGAGTTGATAATGTGAAATACTGTGCAGTGACAATTATTGAATCAATAATACCAAAATATTAACTGTAGCCATTATTGAATCAATCATAAGAAATAGCAACGTAGCAATTATTGAGTCAATAAAATATCAATGCAGCAATTATTGAGTCAATAATATAAAATATCAACGTAGCAATTATTGAGTCAATAATATAAAATATTGAACTAGTAATTACTGTAATCATTATTGAGTAATGGCTTCTCACGTAAGACTCAATAATTTAAAATACTGTGCGATACCGTGTGCTACTGTGCAACACCGCGTATCACTGTATTTTAACCACCGGGTATTTCAACAGTACTAACGGTAACAACTACGCCGTTATTTTGTAAAAAAAGTTATTTCTGTCGCTTTCTATATCCGACAGTTATTCCGTTGTGGGGGCCCACAAATAGCTGCGCCGTCGTACGAATATTCCCCGACAACAAGAATATTCCACGACCAAACGAATATTCCCCGACAACAAGAATATTTTATAACCACTTGCTCATTTTAAAAATGTTTGCACATTTCACCCATAACTTTTATATTTATCAAAACAACACCTTACTGTTTCGAAATAATATAAAGAAAATTAAATCTTTATTCATAAAAGTTGGGGTCTTACAACCACATAACCCACCACCACCACCATCCACCGCCAACCACCACATAACCCACCACCACCACCACCATGTTTTGTATTAATTATGTAAAATTATCATAATTATTATTATATTTTATTACACTTGAAATATTTTACTAGTTATATATTATTGGTGATTTTATTTGAATGAATTATTTAATATATATACATTCTATTTTCTTTCTCACTCTAAATTTGTACAAAATGATATAAGGGCAAAAAGTAAAATACTATATTTAAATACTAGCTGTGTCCTGTGCCTCCGGCATTATATCGACGGTGGAATTTATTCCAAACTTTGAACGACCCAGATGATTTATTGAGTGAGCGAAAAATTTAAAATTATTTATATTTTGTTAGATAGATATATTAAAAAGTGATTATCAAACAATATTTTTACATAATTCAATATATAATAAAAAGTGATTACCAAACAACTCTTACACATCCTATTTTTTAAAAAAATATCGATTTTATACATAATCTCTATTTTAACAAATTATTATTACACAATCTTATTGATCAATATCTAAGGCCTAAGCTCTAGATGAAGTGCCATAGGAAAAATATGTGCTAATATTGTTTTAGAAATATTTTAACTTGCGTAACAAGACTTTATAAAGTATTTTGTCAATTCTGATTTATTGTGTATTTTTCGTTTTTTCACAATACAATAATTAAATATAAATATAAATTCATAAGTTTTCGGCAGAGGTTTATACAAGACTGTGTGACTGTGTTCCGCCACCGTCGTCCTTGTTCTTTCTCCTCCGACCTCCGCCACTACATTCTCTCTCTCTCTATATATCACATATACATACACAACACATCAATGGCTACCTCGAGCAACGAATCAGAAGAGCATCGAAAACCTGTCTCAGAAACCCCAATAATCGACGAGGACGAAGAAGACGAAACCGAATATTTCGATGAAGAAGAAGAAGAAGAACCAGTCACCGAAGAGTCGAGAATACGTTCCGAAAAAGAGAAAATGGAGAACCTACTCCGTCGACTCACGTCGGAGAGAGTTCCGCTGCGAGTCCACGACGTTTTAATTAAGGGAAACACCAAGACGAAGGACCAACTCATCGAAGCTGAAATCGAAGCCCTAAAAACTGCAACCACAGTCCAAGAGTTGATTCAGGCTTCCAGTATTGCTAATGCTCGGCTCCAACAGCTCGCGATTTTTGATTCGGTTAACATTACCCTCGATTCCGGGCCGCCGGAGTTGCCCGGGACTACTAATGTGATTGTTGAAGTTGTGGAGACCAAAAACCCTGTCACTGGCGACATTGGCATTTACTCCAAGCCTGAGGTATATCCTCTTTTTTACTTAACTAAGTATGTGTCTATATATGTATTTATACCAGGTATATTTTAATTGATTTTTGATGAATAAATTGTCAAGTTCTGAGTTTTTATTGTGTTTGATAGCTGAGTATTGCTGTTTGCAGTAGGAATTTATTTGTACAAACCTCTTTTAAGTGGCTAGCTATGGGATTTTCATTTTCCGCAGTGAGACTAATGGTATGAGTTTGTGTAACCAAGGTTTAGTAGTTATTTAAAATTGCATTGTTAGCTTGTACTGTTCTTATTATAAATTATTGTTATTATAAATTTGTACAAAGAATTATTCTATGCACCACCAATGGATGATCAAAACTGGCATTGACCAAGGCTTTAAATTTATTTAAGCAATACTCCCTCTGTCCCATAATATATGGCGTTTTAGAGTTGTGCACAAGAATTAAGAAAATGATTGTATAACATTAAATATAGCATAAATTGTCTATAATATCCTTTACCATATACTTATCTCATACTCAATAGAATCTGCGCGGAGTAATTTTGGAAAAATTATGGTTAATTCTCCTAGATTATATAAAACGTCAAATAATTTGGGAAAAATAAAATCATCTCCATATGAAGGGAGTAAGTGTTTGATTGCATCTTAATCATCTTAACAGCCCACTTCTTAATGCATCTTAACAGCCCATATTTTTGTATTAAGAGGTCTTCTGAATAGTTTAGACTCATATTTGTATCTTAACTATTAAGAAGACCTCTTAATACAAAGATGTGAGCCGTTAAAATTCATTAAGAGGTGAGCTCTTAAAATGCATTAAGATGCAATCAAACACCAAGTCTCTAAGAGCATATGTATGAGGCATCAAGACAATTCAACTTTAGATTGTACAAATTTCTAAGTCCAATTTTTGAAGCATTTATAAACGTTTATTATATCAATTGTCAGGAAGAGAAAGTTCATCACGACTAAGGGGCTGATTGATAAATCTTACTAACCACTTAATGAAGATTTCTCTTATTCGGTCAGCTTCTATGTACCAAATGATTTGTTATCAAACAGGATTATTGGAAGCAAAGTTACTTATTCGGTCAGTGACTCAAAGCTTACTTTTCCAATCAGCACATGTACTTAATGACTTTAGTACTAAATTGTCCTTACAGTGTACCCGCGACATGTTCAATAAGTTGGTGCTCCTGAGTCTTAACTTGAGTACTACTGGAGGAATATGAACAAATGAATTTAAACTTTTAATCAATTGAACTTTGACACATCAAAAATTGAATTTAGATTGTTCCTTTTATTTATTTATTTATTTTATCTTTCCATGTTAAACTTCAAAATGTAAAAATTTTGTAAGTCACTTTGTGGGAAGAAACCGCTAGAGTTATTTAACACTTTACTATTAGAAGCTTTATGAATGCAAATTTTAATATTTCTTGGGTTCTAAATTATAAGATTTTATTGATTTTTGAAAGCTAATTTAATCATTTTAAAATTAATATTATTTTTTAAAAATTAATATTATTTTTAAAAAATTATAAAATAATAAATCTTACAATGAGTAGTACTTTTGAGGTAATTTAAAATTTTCATCACTGTATAACTTCAATTAAATGAATCTATATCAATCAAAGGGTTAAAAAGTAAAAATACATTCATTCAGATATTTCAAATATAAATTATCAAACACATTTATTCATTTAGTGATCAGTGCTCTTCTTTATTCAGTTCATTCAGACGCCCTTAATTATTCGGACTATTTCATTCAATTTTATCAAACAGCCCCTAAGTTCACTTATTCTTTTTTTGTTTGATCAACACCACTTAATTATAACAGCCTTCCCAAGGGGGTAGAAAACCCACTAAACAGGGAGAAAAAAGTATACACTGTGCGACCTAAAAAACACTGCACAATGAGAAACAATCCATTTTCAAGGGAAGAATAACTTGTATATTGGTTAAGCTTAGTTTGTTATGACATGAAATCTGTCTAGCATTAGGCAATTGTATATCTGAACGTGAACCAACAAACTAAGCATAAGGTGACTGAGATTTTAAAAATGCTACATAGTCAGCACATTTTTTCTAGCAATGTTGCTTCTCTGATGCTTTTTTGCTTTTAGCTGCTTACACCATGAAATACATTGTTGAGTACATTTTCAGAAGAACTCAGGCAGATATGATATTATTACTATGTATTCCAAAGTTATTTTGCTACTCTTGGTACTTTGTTTTATTTCTTTTAAAATAGAATCATAAACCCCATGCAACAAGATAGTTCGCACCTCCGACTGATGAACTAATTTCTGACTCCTTTTTATCTATATAGACCCATTTATAAGCTTTTATCAGTAAACTGGCTTAATTTGATGTACATTTCATGTAAACTTTAGTTTCTATCCAATGCCGCTCAACTGCTATGCAATTTGAACATGCTCTTTGACTTATGTTTGCAGTTTGTATGAATGTGTAAAGCATTGCGTGGTTACTACTAATTTTTGAATTTAATTTTTTTTGTAGGCTAGATCTTGGTCACTTGAAGGATCACTCAAGTTGAAAAACTTCTTTGGTTATGGAGATCTGTGGAATGGCTCTTGGGTTTATGGATGGGACCAAATGTCAGAGGTCAGTGCTGGTGTATTTTTACCTAGATTTAAAGGATTAGTTACTCCTTTGGCGGCTCGAGTCTCCCTGCTTTCGCAAGATTGGCTGAAGTTTTCTTCTTACAAAGAGCAGTCATTGGGGCTTTCTCTTGGCCTGCTATCATCCAAGAATCATGATGTAGCATACAATCTCTCTTGGATTACCTTAACAGATCCATCACAAATGGCATCCAGGTCAGTAAGAAGGCAGCTTGGGCATAGTTTGAGCTCTGCATTGAAGTACACATTTAAGGTAGACAGGAGGAATTCTTCTTTGAGACCAACACAAGGGTATGCGTTTGTTTCTACTTCTCAAATAGGTGGCCTTGTACCTGATTATCGGAGCTTACGCTTTTTCCGCCAGGTTCACTATGCTTCTCATACCTGTCCTTTAGGTTCCCTGTGTTCTTCTGAATTATCTTCTTTGAAGCTTTTTCTTCATCATTATTGTTTTATCATTAAAGTATTTTGTTATGCACGTTATGAATCTGTATTGGTGTGCATATTGCCTGTAGGACCCTGAGGATATTCTAGATGCATTGTCATGGTTTCAGGATTATTTTTGAAACAGATTCAAACAACTTTGCATGTATAAGTAGTTATCAACTTTTCCATTAAAGAAAATTTGGCTTTCAAACATGGTTACATTCATACTTGTCATGTTGTCTTTAAAATCCTGTAATTGCATCACTGTAATTTGAGGTCAGTCTTATAAGAAAGGTAACATGTTATATGTGAATAGACTAGCTCATTTTTTGTTATGAATGTATGAATTATGATATGGAAATGCCTCCTGTTTTGTTTTTTTACACCGACTTACAGTCTTTCTATCTTAAAAAGTAGATGGAATGGAAGAAAAATGAAAATTAAAAATGTTATCTGTTGGTTTATTTCAGGAAAAGAATGTCCATATCCCTTTTTTTGTTTAGAGATGCAACAACTGTCTCAATTATACATGTGATCCCCATCTGAGACTGCACTGAACTCAACTTCTTCTATGAAAGGATCCAACTCCTTTTATTATATAGGAATGGAGAACGTAGCATCTAGTATATTGGCTCCTTGGATTTCTGTTATACATATTCTAGAAAGATACAAATATTCTCAGCTATAATCAGTCTAATAGAGGATGGATAAATCTAATCTCTATTTCTCATTCCCCGTCTCTTCGTGTTGTAAGGGTGTAGGTTTGGAATGTATGAGATGTTAGTTACTCGCTATATACTTATTTAAGTATACGTAGCAGTAGTAGATATATCTATTTGTTTTTCTCATTCCCCCCTTCTCGTGTTGTAAGGGAGGAGGTTTAGAATGTATGGCACATTAGTTGCTTGTTATATACTTATTCAAGTATACGTAACAGTAGTAGATTCTAGGTTCTAGAAATAAACCCCGGAGAATTGGTGAAATGACAGTTCGCATGAACAAACAACCTCAAGGTTGCTATTTCCAATACTCACACATGGGTGCCAAGCTTAACTATTTCAAATTAAAAGTAATAATATACCTATACAATTTTCTTTTATAAATTATTGCTGCTTTTGGCAGCCTGGTTATACAAGACTTTTCATATTGACTGAACACTGAGCTCCACAAGCAAATGTTTATACCCAATTGTGTCTTCCCAACACTTCTTAAAATGTCATTTTTTTCAGATTTATTAATTCTTAACATTTATAACACAATGCTTCTGTCTCTGTTTTGAATTCTAACTATGCTTTATCTGTACCTTGTTTGTAACTTGTTTTTGTTAACTTGTATTCTCTCTTTTCATGCATGCAGATTTCCAACCTAGTGATGTATTTGTATTGATTTAACATGAAATAATCGTTTTCATGCTTTTTGATCTGTTTTCTTAATATTTTTTTTCTTGTGAAAAGGAACTTTATTTTTAAGTTCTTGCTCCGGAATGTAATAATGTTTTTAATATAATATGTCCTTGTATCTTCTTTACAGGAGTTTGATCTTCGATATACTTTCCCCTTGGGTTTCTACAATTCTGCATTCAACTTTGGGATTGCCAGTGGTGTTATTTTTCCTTGGGGAAGTGGATTCTTGAACAAACCTTCTTCATTGCCTGACAGATTTTTCTTGGGTGGTAATTCTTCTCCAGTTTGCACCTTGGGAGGCCCAACATCATTGATGGGTTTCAAGTCAAGGGGGCTGGGCCCTACTGAGCCAAGAAGGGAAGTTAGGGCCGATGGTGGAAGTTCTGACGCATCTTCTGAAAGGGATTGTCTTGGAGGTGACCTTGCCATTACTGCCTTTGCGGACCTTTCTTTTGATCTACCGCTGAGGGTGTTAAGAGAAGCTGGTATACATGGACACACCTTTGCTTGCACCGGAAGCCTTACTAAATTAACAGAGAATGCATTCCGGGAGTTATCTTTCCAAAAATTCCGTGATTCTTTCCGAAGCTCAGCAGGATTTGGGATCATTATACCCACAAATTTTTTCCGCATGGAGGTCAGTCATCTTTCCTGAAAAACTCAAATCATATATAAAATATTGAGAAATCTCATGTACCTTGAATTTAAGGTTTGAAAAGAATTTTCCATGTCACATAAATTCTATGGCTGCAAAAGCATGTGGACTATTTTTCTATTTTTTACGTATCAAATGTAAGGTGGTTGTGTTCGAGAAACTTTACATATTTTTGGATGTGAACCTCCCCCAGAATTTTTTCACTTCCAACAACATATTTACATCATCCACCGACCACCGTAAGTGAAAATGTAAAAAAGTCTACAAATTCCACCTCTAATCCTGGATGAACCTCATGAACCCAATATAGTCCAACTTTTTTATTTAGAATTCAGTACACTGAACTAGAATATTTTCTTATTGCCTAAACAGCTGAATTTAAATTATATGGACGATTTCTTTGGGATATTGTCATGTGAAGAGCCTTATTTGAATAAGTAAGTTGATAAAATGGCCTTGAATGATATCTGTTGAATGAAGGAATTAGGGACCAGAAATTTGGAGTCCTGGAATAAAGATGTGTTCATGAGTCACATATGGAGTCTTGCTACAGTAAAACCACTAGGAAGATTCAGGTTAGGAATTTTATGGTGCTAGGAGTTGAAGTAGGTGGTTTGGAAGCCTAGCTTCTGGAGCTTCTAGAAAGAGAGTACTCTAGGCAAATTTGCTATTTCTCATCGGTTGGTGGTAGGGGATAATTTGATTGACTAGTAACTTGGCAAGGGACTGATATAATCGATGGTACTGACAAGGGATGCTTTAATTCGACTATTAGAAATGGATACTGTTAAAAACTCAGGACAAGTACATGAGCTCTGTCCTAGGCCTTGAGAAAAAGATCAAGATATTTAGAGCTTCGACCAACTGAAAATTTTACTTCTAGAATGTGAGCTGGTGGAATTGGTTTTGTTGCCTATTATTTACCCAAACATGGCTCTGCTAATTATCAGAGAGAGGATGCTGATGGCAGAGAAGCTAAGAAGGTAGTTATCAAAATGATAGATTCATCCTATGCGGTCAAACTGACTCCCGTGCTCATGTTCTTTCAAGTGTCCTTATGCTGTAAAAGTATTGAGGCACTTGAAAACAAATATGACATAATCCCTAGCATTGTGAACCCTGATAAGATGAAGTTCAGACTTTTATGTAAATGGGAAGTCTATTTCGCAGTAGGTAGGAAACTTTGCCTTAGCTGTTGCAATGTATCACTTATGGATGAAGAGAAATAATAGAGTTTCCAGGATAAGTTTAGGATTGAAAGTCTGCTGCTTAAAAGATTCGAGTGACAAAAAATATGCTGCAAAGAAGAAATGTTATACAAGTAAAACAAAAACCTTTTTGCAGCCTGCTGAATCTCGCCATTGTAATAACAATATTTCCTTGTTTGGATTCTGGTATAGTTCGTTTGATTAGGGTGTACTGTTACTGGTTTTAGGCTCTATTCTGTTGGTAGAAATAAATTCTGAGTTGATGTTGGTCTCTTTTTGTTATTGGACTACATTGCATTTTGGTGATCAATTAAAAGAGAGACATTTTAGTAAGGGCAGGCTGGCCAGGGTACTCTTAGGAGACACCAGTCTCTGTCCTTATACAAGTATGTACTATTCCATCCTACTAATCTTCTTTTTCCATTTCTCAGTCATATTTGATTGTATAGTAAATACCCACTATGCTCACAACACAAAACAGTGATTAGGATCCCAAGTAGTCTTGAGCCTTCAGAGAGGTTCCCAAAAGTTCACCCTTGGATATTGAACCTATCCAATATAGGTAGAGGTGAACAAAAAGCCCTCGGCCTCCAGTCTGACCTTGGTCCAGCCTGGTCAAAGCCCGGCTTGGCCTGGACCAGTTAGGCCCGACTTGGAGTCTTTAAAGAGGCCGTTGTTTGAAGAGAAAAGTCCGGCTTGGCTCGGCCTAGCCAAAAGGCTCGTCTTGGTCCGGCGCTTAAAGCCTGGTCTGGTAGCACTCTTTCTTAACACACCGCAACTACCAATGACATTCGAGAAAAGCAAGTAAAACAAGTATTTCATGCAAAATCACATAATATCATAATTATCATTGAAGTATCAATGTATCATCCTATGTTATATTATTTGGATCTAAAATCTTCACATTAACATTAATAAATAATTAATATTAGTACTGAAGTAATGCCCAAATATAAGTTGCTTACTAAAATTTTAAACACTCCATTAATTACGTAAAATCATATCTGCATTGTTCATTCATTCATTTAGGATTCTGAGAAAAACAAATAATTACCATAGAAACCCTTGAACTATAGGTGATTGTGTCTTCAATGAATAGAACTAGTTAGTTTATTTAATATTTAACATTAAAAGTTATTTTATTAAATATTAATAATAAGTTAGTTTCTTGTAAATACTCTAGTTCTTCATTAAATTTTTTATTTTTACAAAATTTTATTAGTTTATACTTTATGGTTTTTATTTTTAATATTTCATATTTAATATTCAACACTAAAAGTAAAAATAAAGATAAAAAAAGGGCTGGACCGTCCAGACTTGACCGGCCTTGGCCTGACATTGGGCCTGGCCTATAGGCCTAAACATAACACGTTTCTGATGCCCAAGCATGGCCTGGCCTGCTAGACCAAAAGTCAAGGTCTGACATAGTCAACACCCAAGGCCGGCCTATTGTGCATGCCTAAATATAGGTGATGGGAACACAACTCAAAATATGAGCCAACCCCTTGGGCATTATACCTGTCCAACTGGAATCAAAGATCTTTTCCTCACGTTGGTTTTAAGTTCGTACTGTCAAAACAAATCAAAACCCATTGAAGCCTCTAAAATTGCTCCTCCTTGTGTGCGAATTAATGAGATTATTTGTTTTCTCCAAATGATAGAAACAACCAAAGGAGGTGAGTGGGTGATAACATGATAAGTAGCAACTTTCATATTTCCAGACTCCGACTTGTGAATAAAAATATGGGAATGGATATTTTCACAAGTAAAATTGATAAGTTCCACAAACTCCTCCTCACATGAATGATAAGTGGGGTCTATTTACCCACTAACACTTCCACTTGTGGAAATATCGATTCAATTCCCAAAAGGTATCATTAAATATGCTTGTGAAAAGAATATTCTGGGTGAATTTTATTTTCTGTTATATCTTTCTATTTCGGAACATGTCTGACAGCTTGATATTGTTACCAGGTTAACTATTGCTACATACTGAAGCAGCAAGAGCATGATCGCGGAAAGACTGGTGTGCAGTTCTGCTTTTCTTCACCATGATATAACCTAGAGTTGTTTTTCAACTTACATTGCAGGACGAGATTTTTTGTGCCAATCTTCTTTGTCTTGGTACTACAATTGGTGGCTCTGTCTGATGGTTTTTGTATTCTCAAAATCCAGACAGAATTTCTGCTGCACATTACAGGGTAATAAGATTTAATCTGAACACGCATGGTGCCTGGTTAAAAGAAACATTGAAATTGGGTATTTTCTATACTGTTTCAGAGCATTTGACTATATTTCTCAATTGTTATTCTTGGCAGATTTGTCTTCTAGAAATTGTGTTTTTTTTTGGCAGATTATGTTTTGTACATTCATTTTATGATAGTAGGGTTTCTCCTCTTGCGATTGAAAATAATCGTTGCCAACAAAGAACAAGATTGGTAGAGTGTATGGTATGGCAGTGATATGTAGATCAAAAATGTTACTATCACATAAAAAATGATCACATAAAACTCACATACACATACATGCATATTTCTGGGCCTCGCACGTGGAGTCCACATGTATGTGTGTATATGTGAGCTTTATGTGACCATTTTTTATGTGATAGTAGCATTATTTTATGTAGACAGATATTCTGCCCTTTTTAAAGGGTTATATTATTATTTTTATGAGTTTAATTTTTATAATAATTAATGTTTTATTATTATATGGATAAAATGAATATTTAAACATTATTATAACTACTTTGCTTCTTGCAAGAATCCAACAATATCTTTGTGAAAAGCTAATTAATTAAGAATGGTGTCCGTCAAACATACTTGTATATATTTTTATCAATGATTTGCTGTTCTGCACAAGCTTCTCAGTCACCTACTTAAAAATGTAATTAATCATTATTTAACAAAAGCTAAATAAATAAATCTTGATGTAATGGTATTCCTATTAGGAGGGTTTAATTTAATTCCTAAACAAAACTACCCGCATTGTTTTATTTTGAACAAATACTCCATCTAACCCAAAAAAAGGTTTAAGAGAATAATAAGTTCATCTGTTAATTAATTATTATTTTAGACTTTATAACGACAAGAATTACCAACAAAAGAGGAGATATATGTATTTAATTTATTTGGAATTATTAGGGCAAAATAGCCACGTAACTTCGGGAGAAGGGGTACCACTTGCTTAGTTGCTATGCATAGCAAAAAGAAAAGGTGGGTGAGATGTCACTCACGTGGGACACAAGAAATGCTTAACAAGGAGACGAATAATACCTTTAAAATTGCCACAAATTAATAAATTAAACTACTCCATTTGAAAATAAATATCGATCGATATATGAAGGCTAGCTCTATCTCCCTATCTACTGCATATAACATACTCTTTTATTATACTCCCTCCCTCCCTCCTTTCAACAAAAAAATAAATAAATAAAAAATAATTCAAAATTATAAATATTTCAGATGTACTTTTGTTTCATGTTTCTTAATTAATTGTTGTGGCATATAAATAAATATTTGATGATCAAAATCTTATTATCAAAACACAACTGATTTTGAATTTCCCGCTCAACCTAATAAACGATTAGGACCGTCCAAAGTTTGGGATAAATCTCACCGTCCATTATATCCTCTTTAATTTCAAAGGAAAAAAAATTATTCTCTCTCTCACTCTCAGATCCTCTTCTGTTCTTCCTCCTCCCGAGGTCGCCCTCTGCCTCCTTCATTCTCTAGCGTCGGCGATCTCTTCTCCCCTTCCCCTTCGTACGTAGTGCCGGAAGCACAGGTAGTACGGCTAATTGAGAATATTATGACATTTAATAGTATTATCGAAAATAGAGCTCCTTTTATGAAAAAGAAATCGTATGTAGTTAATATTATATACAACTTACAAGCAAGTGTCTCGTTTGAGTTCTAACTATTTTGATATATTAATTAAAATTTATCAAAAAATACAATCAACTGTTTTCAGAGCAAGTGACTCATTTGAGTCCTAACTTTTTTGATATATTAAGATTCATCAAAAATACAATCAACTGTTTTTTAGTTAACAAAATTAATCTTAACTTTAAATTTAAAAAGAAATTAAATCATAAAAAATATTGTACATGTCTATGATGAATCTTGTAGAATATATCATGATACTCCATCCACAACGTAACAAGACATCCATTAGCAAAAAAATGTTGTTCACCTAAAGAATTGTAAATTCCATAGAAATAATTCTCTTTTATGTTATAAAACACATAATCTCCTCAAGTTTAACAATACAATTTTACCATTATGTCATCACTATATATATAAAAGCTCACTCATTACCAAAAAATATATAGGATCAACTTTGACTATTCAAAATTAATCACTACAAAAAACCTGGTCATTGGCGACGGTCTTTGCCGTCGGCAATGCTTTGCCGTCGCCAATGAGGTCATTGGTGACGGCAACTCCCGTCGCCCCATAGGTAAATTTAATTGAGATATTTTAAAAGTCAAAACTAATATAGTTTAATTAATTTTTAAACATAATAAATCTTGTAATAAGTAATACTATTTATATACTTTCTCCGTTCAAGTTTACTTGTCATAGTTTTCTTTTTGGTTTGTCCAAATCTATTTTTCCTCTTTCTACTTTAATATTATTTTTGACCTTATTTTTCCGGTACTACCCTCATTTAAATTTATATATATAAAAAAATCATTGAAAACAACATGATATACATTTAAAAAAGGTAACATTTCACCTTTTGACATTGGAAGCACAATTATATTTCTTTTTCTATCTCTCTCTCCTCTATTTTATTATTCTAAGAAAGATTTAGGAGATTAATTAAAACAAAAAAAAATGATAATAGAATAATAAAGATGGGCAGTTTGGAGATATATATTTTTAATAGGCGTTTGTTTTCAAATTAGGACAAATAAAATTGGACGGATGGAGTTATATAATTTCATAATTGTATTGTGAGCACAAAATTTATTTATGTTTATGTTGAATTTGAAAATTAATATGTCAAATTGACTTAAAAAAACTGATATTGATCCTATATTTTGAAATGAATGAAGTATATTTTAATGTTTCTAAAATTTTATAAATAAAGCTTTTTTTAGAAATGAAGGGGAATAGTAAACACAATCATAAGAATGCAATGTGTTTCATTTTCCGATTTGAGTACACACACACATACACATGACATGTGTGTTTTGCGAGTGTGAGTTTGTGTGTCAACAACGCAGATTACAACTTACAAGAACTTTTTATTTTTGATATATCCTATAACCTAATTTTTTTGGCTTACTCTCATTCCTAAAAAATTGATTTTGCAGATTTTGAGTTAACATATATATATATATATATATATATATATAACAAATGGGTTATATTAAAGGTACGATTTGACACTTGGTAGTGGGAATTTTGATTTCCATATTGTATCAACTAAATATTATATTGGAGCAGTTGTGACTTAATTAAGAATCTTGATTATACTGAGGGGAGGACTAAATTATTGTGCTTCTATCATGCATGCATGCATGGTGAAAGGAAAAGACAGACAGACAGACATGCTCATATTGATATTCATGTATATTCTGAGAGAATGGTAGATCGATCCGTATTTATTGCTTCACCCATGCATGATTATATATATATACAATGGGAATGGCAATAATTTATTAAAAACACAATAAAAAGATGGAAATCCCACAGATACCAACTCTATTAGCCTTAGGAGTTGACTTTACAGGTTGCAAGTGATCAACCAACTGTAATTTTAATCATTTTCACAAGAAACAAACACCAGCCCACCATTGTTCAGCTAGCTAGCTCTCTCTCCGTGCATATTATATATACTTTCCTAAAATACACATTCCATATATATTCTCATTAAATATTAAGGACATATTTAATTTTGTGTCAAGTATATCATTAAAAATTAATATTGATAAATTAGTTTTGTGCTAGTGCGCGGTGATCGATCGTGAAGTTATGATTGTTAATTTATTTGAGGATATTGTGTCATTTTGTACTAGCTAGTATAACTGAAAATTACGTGAAACAAAAGTTTGAGAAATTTGTATGTATCTATTTTGTTGATGCTAAATTCTAGATACTTTGACAGATAAATATTTATTATTGATCAAATTCAACTTGATAATTAGGCAACAGAGGAAAAAGATGGTCGTCCCTTTTGATCCACAAATTCACAGGAATAGATGACGACCCTTAGCTTTTCTTTTCCTCTGTGTTGGATGCCTCCTGTGATTTCTCACGATGCCCGTGATGGAAAGTGCATGGAAGTTGAAAAGCAAGCAAAATATAATGGATCACTCACACATATATATATATATCTTTCTAAATGATCGACTTTAATGGCAATTATATTAGTCCACACACGAGCGTGGAATGTTGAGTTTTTCATGGGAAAGCAAAAAGATTTCCCATATACATATATATACATGCATATATATATATATATATATATATCTATATTTAGAGAGAGACCAAGGTCAATGTCATTCCCATGTTTATATGACTTTTTAACGCATGATGACTATATATGGGTTAATTATTAGAATGTTAAAATCCTCTACAAAATCTAAAAGTAAAAATAATAATGCTCTCTCTATATATATATATCATGTACACTTAATTATACGTTTAGAACTTTTGCAAATGGAAATTTATTATAAACCACGAATTCTAGCATTCATATATATTGGTCGATTTGCTCCTTAACACACATGCAACTCTCATCTCTCTCATCCACACACACACACACACATATATATATATATATATATATATGATGTTATCGGAGTAAAAAGTGTTGCTTAAAGTTTAAGTGTCTTTAGAACAATTGCTAATGTTATCATTTTTCTCAGAAAATTCGTTAAATTTATATTTGAACAGACAATATTTACATCATTGTTTTTATTATGATATATATATATATATATATATATATATATATATATATATAGCATCTCTTAGGGAACATATTAAAGGTCATTATGCCTTCCAAAATATTATTTCTATTTCTATATTTTTTAAAGGGTAATAATAATCTTCGATAAAAATGTTAGATTTTTGTTATAAGGCACATTAATAGATTATGATCATGAATTTGTATTTATTTACATAGTAGGCACATAGTCAGTGACTCAGTGTCTAATGCAAGAAAAATCACAAAATTTTGTTGCAAGATATAACATGATTATTTTTGAAATCAGTAGCAAAAAAAAACATGTATTCAATTATAACGGTATTATTCCAACTTCAATAAGATTCAAACATCAAATCTTATTAACTACAAAATTTAGTGAATATGATGATCAAATAATAAATTGCCTGATTTGCACTTTAACTAGTGAGAAAGTAAACATGTGAAAGTGAAAATAAAAGACAAAAGCCATGAATATAATTAAAAAAAGTTGCCAAATAAAAATCTTATATATCAAATTATCCCATAAATTTGTAACTTATATATATCCTCTCTTCACATATAATAATGCAATTAACCTAATGATATATATCATCCATACACATCTATATAATACATCCAATCCACACACACACACACATATATATATATATATATATATATAATATAGTTGGACAAATAGAGAGAGAAAGAGATGCGCTTTCTTTAATTATATGTCAAGGGCAAAGGCTTTTCATCATTCCCAATTCTAGCTATCATCATATGCTTCAAGGGTTTTCTTACTACCTTCTTAATTAGAATAACCCTTACTTCATCAGCTCAGGCCTCATGAAGGAAAAGAAATATATATGGTATCAAATAATTTCTTAATTAGATACCACAAGGCACCGATCCCTAGTTATCACAACTGTTTCTTGATTCATCAATTCTGAGAAAAAGGCCAGGGTAAAAAAGAGCATCCAAAAAAAGAACCAACCAATGAAGGAAAGTGATACTAGTTCCGAAGATTCCAAGACAAATGAGAAGGAAGGCGAATTACAAGAAGAAGAAGAAGAGCTCATGAGTATACCCAAAAATGGAGGAAGCTCAAGCAACAGCACAATCGAAGAGAACGAAAAGAAGGCGGCTTCTGGATCATCAGTGAGGCAGTACAATCGTTCTAAGAACCCCAGGCTTCGCTGGACACCGGAACTTCACCGTTGCTTCATTCATGCGGTTGAAATATTAGGTGGACAAGAAAGTGAGTGCTACCTCGTGTATATTCATTTCATCCCAAATTGGATGGATGTCGTAGTTTAATTATTATTTTTTTAATTGAGAGTTAAGGAACGATTTTTTTAAATGTTGAAAACAAAATTTTACATTATAATTCTGTATATATATATATATATATATATATCTATGATAATTAAAATTGTACAATATATAATTTTGTAACTCTATCATGAATTTTCTGATGCATGGTGTAGGAGCAACACCTAAGTTGGTTCTTCAATTGATGAATATCAAAGGCCTTAGCATCTCTCATGTCAAGAGCCATCTTCAGGTAATTAATTATTCATTTAATTTGATAACCGGCCGATATTTTATATCATAATTTACCAGCTTTAGTACACAATATAATTATGAGATTCGATATTCATCATCGATCATAAACGTTGTCTTAATTATACTTGTTGAACTTTTTTCTCCTTGATTAGATGTACCGGAGCAAGAAAATTGATGACCCAAATCAAGGTAACATATAGGCACTAGTACTCATCCATATATATATATATAGTGCAAAATTAGGGTTTTTCTGTATATCTTTTGTAATTAAAGCCTATATATGATTTTATTTAAGGGGAATACTTTTTGTCACTTTTGACAGTTATTTCGGAACAAGGGCTTCTTAGTGATGGCAATCAAGATCACCATATTTATAAACTCAGCCAGCTTCCCATGCTACAAAGTTTTAATCATAGCCCTACTTTCAATTCAAGGTATGAGGAAATATTCATTATAAATTAACTGTCACCACTACTCAATTTTGATATGAACACTTTATTATGGTAGAGTTCTGTTAATGATATATATATATATATATATATATATATATATATATATATATTGTTTAATTTCCTTTTTTTTTAATAACTTTTTCAAGATACTCGGATGCTTTATGGAGTCGCCATTCCAATCCAAATATTTATAGGCCTTTCATGGGAGGAATTTCGTCGAATAGTATAATACAAGGGCTTTTTGATTCAGTGGTTGAGAGACACAAATTTGAGATGAGCAATTTGCATTCATTTGGTTCTGATCTCAATAGGGCTAGTTTTTCATTCAATGAAAATCAGCCTAGACGACTATTTCCAAGTCAAGAGCCGTGGCGGCAAACCCCCCATGCTAGAAGAAGCTCAATGGAGCTTAATTTCATCAAAGAACATCAAGATAGAGGGAGAGATGATCAAGAGAAAAAGGCACAAAAAAGGAAGGTTTCGGATTCAGATTGCAACCTTGATCTGAGCCTGTCACTGAAAATATCTGTGACACCGGAAAATGGACGGGCTAAGAAAAATGATGATGATGATGATGATGAGGTTAATACTAGTAGTTTATCTCTTTCTTTATTCTCATCTTCAACTTCAAATTGTACCAGCAGATTAGAAAAAAGTGATCATAATGGTACTGGTAAAAAGCATGTAAGAACAATGGCAAGTACTACCCTAGATCTGACTTTGTGAATGAGACAATTCTTCTAAGTGAGATTTTGTGGTACTTGTCCCATTAATAATGCTCAATCAGATCGATTGATCAGTACTGTCATGTGCTTGCCAGCATATAATTAAGGTAATGGGACTACTACTTGTTCTTAATTCTTATTATGGATTATTATTGTGCATTACTAGCTAGCCATATTTAGTTGTATATATGCATGGTATTATAAATATCTTTAAAATTAGTTTAAATTTCTAATTTTTGAATATTCGAGTTCATTGGCAATAGGTATATATATTATTCAGAATGATAACATAACTGCATATATTATATATCCTGCAATCTTTGTCTCATAATAAATCTAGAAAGTTTGTTTATATATATATATATATATATTTGTGTCAGGCCGGTTTGTTTCTTGAGAAAGTTAAAGAAACAAGAATTCTTGTAATCTGCATATATATCGGATCTCGGAAACATCTCACCATGTTGACGATCTTTTCAGTATTCTGAAAATTGTTAGAAAGGTAAGATTTATAGATCACTATGCAAACTCTCATGATCACTAAAGCCTAATATGTTTTGGAAAAAAAACCTTTAATTCTTTATAATGTGTTGTTTTAATATCACAAACTATAAATAGTTATTCAATAAAAGATGAATAACTTTTCATATGAATAATTTAGTAAGTACAAGTTTAATAGCTTGTGCGAGTTACTAACTACTTTATTCAACTTTTTTTCACAAAATTTTGACAATTCTTCGGATTTCTTTGTTACAGATTGAAATTATATATAATTTGTAAGTATTTTAAGAAGAAAAAAAATCATATTATTCCTCCATGATTAAAGGTAATTCAATTATTAGTTACCGGTTGAATATTAAATACTAATAATAACCGTCCGAATTAACTTATGGTCAATCGAGCTAACTCCTAATTAATTAAGAGGTAACTCAATTTAGGATTGTTGGTAGGATTTTTATATATAGGTATATTCTTCTTCTGAGCCAAATTAACTGATCGATTTTTAATTATTTTATTTTATTTTTGGATTTTATATATGATTCCTTTCTTTGGTTCATTTTCAAAATTATATATATTCCATCCCTCATGCAATATGCAACCAACTAACATTTAAGCAAAAGAGTGTCAATTAATTCAAATAAGTTTAGGATGAAAAGATTTTGGTGTTGATACAATAAATTCCACAAATGTGTGTGTGTGTATATATATATATAGATTCATCGAAATGTAATAAATAAAGCTTGTGAACTACGTCTGTTGGATTATGCATGTTTGGACTTTAGAATTACATATTCTTTATGGTAACAAATTTTAGTCATATAAATAACTTAATATTCAAAAAGCTCATAAAAATTACAACCCAGAAACAAGAGGTACACTTGAACATATTCTTTATGGCAACAAATTTTTGTCATATAAACTTAATATTCAAAAAGCTCATAAAAATTCTTTTATCTGAGTGTATTTTAAGCAAACGTTAATATTAATGTGCGAAAAAATTAGAAGCTAAAGTAGCTAGAATGTTTAAAAGATCATAGGTACCCTCCAGCTCCAGATGACTGGCATCAGCCTAATTAGTGCATGAGAGAGACAGACAGACAGAGATGCAGAAGAGGAAGAAGATTATCAAGCTGCTGTGATGATCGGTAATTGTCTTCCAATGTTATTGAATTAATTAAGAGAAAGAATGGTATTACTACATTCCAAATTCTGAAAGGTGGCAATGTTGTAGGCCAATGTGATTATGTGATGCTCCAAATTAAAACTTGGGAAGTATACTGTAACTTATGGACCCCCATAATTTTCGAATGTGAGAAATTTTTATCGAATTACGATTACGACATATACTAATATATGAAATTGTGTAAAAATTATAAAGTTGTTCACGTACAATATCAAAAGCATCGTTAAATTGCAACAAAAAAAATCGTTGTATAAAATCGGAAAAAATTATCATTTTCCGAATTTCAATTGTTGCATAATGCAATAACCCCATAACTAGATCGATAAATGCTAGATAAAGATATATAGTGAACAATTTTAAACTACAAATCTAAAAGTCCAAACTCCTAACCTAGCCCCTCCCAAAGGGCTATTTTTTTAAGATATATAGTGATAAATGCTAGATAAAGATATATATATATGCTAGATAAAGATATATAGTGAAAATTGCTACATGGAGCTTATACTATACGGTTTATATATATATATTTTCTAAAATGCATATTCTCCGTCCCAAAATATTTATCCTCTTTAAGATTTGGTGAAGTTTTAAGAAATTCTGCCGATAAAGTAAAAGTTTTGTCAAGTTCCAATAGGTAATGTTATAAAAACTGCAAATTCACAATATTCAAATAAGTTGAAGTTGAAGTTAAAGTTTCGGGAACCATAATTTTGGGACCCAAAAAAAGGAGAGGTGGAGAGATAATTTGGGATGGACTGAGTAATTAACACAACTGAAGAGAGTGAAACTAGAACAGTAGGATGAATAACCTCTTTCTGATAAATAAATGGCATAAATGTGGATATATGTTTCTGAGTTTAGGTCAATGTATATGTAATAACAAACTGGGTTTTTTTCTAGCTGAATTCTTATATTATTTAAACCAAGTAAACATAAAAATGTCCATTTGCACGTTATAGACGGGTGAGCAACAGTTGGAATGCGATCTCATTTGCCCGTTCTAGCTGAATGCTTGCTAGACATTTTCCCCGACTTGTCTCTTGAAACTAAAGACAGTATAGGTTAAAGTAATGTTGGTCTTATGTACAGCATTCATTCTGAGCCAGGAATATGTAATGAAGAACCTTGTTACCGAAAGTTATTGAAACTTTAAGTTCACATCCTCTTATCTCTCAAGCTTTCATTGTTGTTTGATTGTTATTTTCAAAGTGAAATAATTGCTTCCTATCTTCAAATCCTGTTCTATCTTTGAAGTCAAACCATTTAAAGTTAGAATATTATTTACTGGCTTGGTTTGATTAAACCTGTTACAGGTGAATGTCTTGCTGCAGCTATGCTCCTTATTGTGGACAGACAGTGCTGGAAGATCTTATAGGAGATCTTCAGGTATAATTAAGATCTTTGTTTGTTAAGTTTTGAAAATTAGTCTGTGCCCCTGATGATGCTTTACAATATGAAAGATCAGTTGTTGATATTTTAGATTTGGATGGTTTATTTGCATGCATTTTAATTGTTTGCAAGGACATAGGGTTCTTGTATTTTAAGTTGTATGGAAAACAATGTGTCCAATTATGACAAGCTCATCGGATAACAGCCATAAACACATCACTGTCACTGTGAAAGTTTACATTTTTATGTTTTTACAATTTCTTACAATACTATGTTCTTGCAATTTCTTACACGCAGTCATATCTGTCACCCTACAGGATTTCGAGATTGGAAGCAACATCTATTGAGCAATCTAAGAAGAGCATCAGCCTTCCTTCGAGCTTTCGAAGACCCTTCGGCAGCCAAGCTTTGCAGAGAAGGAATGCTTCTTGGATTCATCAATAATCTCCCGGCAACTTCCTCACCACCATCTTTACATAGGCCCAATAAAAGGGTTATAGAATTCTCCTTGCCCTTGGGAGATCCAAATCTCAACAGATGAATAAGAAGAGGCACTAACACCCTACTCTTCCTTATTTCCCTCAATCCTTGAGCGCACCCCAAAAGCAGGGCAAGCACTGCTAAGGCATCATCTGTGATACCTGCCTTGTCATCCATCAATAGATCAATGAGTAATGGAATGGCCCCGGCAAGTACAACACTTGCCTTGTTAACATTATAAACTGCAAGGTTATAAAGGGCTGTTGCAGCAACCCTTTTCCCAGCTGGTGTTCCATCTCCGAGGAGCTCCACCAATGCAGGAATTGCTTTAGGATGGGCTCCAATAATCACCTTGTAATCATCTATCATAGACAAGCTGAAGATTGCTGCTGCAGCATTTTCTCTTGCCTCCATGGTATTATGTTGTCAAGTGAGCCTGCAGCTCTGCATCACTAGGAGAAGCTCCTCTCTTCTTTGAACCTCTCTGGGTTCAACAAACAATTCAGCCCTTTTCGCTTGCTTTCGAAGAAGCTCAACTTGCTCTCTAGTGTGGGTTGTTATATTTAGCAAGGTCAGAGGTAAGATATCTAGTGCGCTCCCCATCTCTTTAACTATTACATGATATTGATTTGAGATAGTATCTGTCTGCACAAGGTTCCACAAAGAGCTACCTTCCTTGCACCCTTGTATCAATAGCATCACTCTTCGAATCACTGAAAACAGTTCAGTGAGGCACAAGATTGATGAGGGCGGAAGTGGGGTATTCGGTTCTTGAATCTCTTCAAACATTGAAGAAAGAAGTTTGATCCTTCTTATCATCATCGAGACATTCTTCACCAGCAGAAATGGAAACTTTTCCATGGATGTGACTTCATTGGAGATGTGAATCAATGATTCTAGCAAATTAGACCTAGTTGGAAGAAAGCCCGAGGAAACCATGAGAGGAGGTAGAGCTATATCCATGGTGTCGCTTCTCATGTTTAGATTTATTGAAGAAAACTTGTATGTTAGAACAAAGATAAAATAATAAACTAAATATTGTCATGGTTATTGACTGCTTCTGTTTCTACTGTTATTCTAGGTGATAATAAGATGGCTGGTTGAAGCTTATTGTCGGCCGTCCAAGTCCTTTAAAAAAGATCTTATTCAACGAAAACACAAAAGATGTACAAGTCAGATTCTTTTTGCTATCAGAAATGAGATTCAATCCCCTTGTGGAAGTCAACTGATGAATCAGCTGTAGTAGATGGCCATGGCCCTATCTATATATTGGACTTTTGGATGCAGAGCCCAGTGACTTTGGCAAGTTCCCTCTGTACCCTAGATAGAATTGTATCTAAAGAATGTTTCAAACTTCATTTCTAATTTATTATCATCCTTAATTAGAAAGACTGTAAAATGAGCAAACAGTTCGGGCTCGATTTGTACTTGTTAGACTAAAAGTTTGATTCGAACTCGACTCGAAATATAAATGATTCAAATATGAATAAATTTTAAAGTAAGATAAATTACTCGAACATCTTCAAATTATAATTTTCTATTGATACTCGGATCATATTCGTTCAAAAAATTAAAACTGTTCCATCTCGATTCGAGATCGTACTAGACTCGGTAGCTAAACGAATCATTTTTAGGCCCTCTCCCTCCCACTCACCCACCCACCCTGCCTGAAGCATGGTTAATTTATTTATTTGGTGTGGAGGTGATATAAACATGGTTAAGATGCTATTTCTCTAAATAATGCTACCATATAATCTTATTTCATACAAATTTTCTTTCGACTTTCTTTGAGCATCATTTTTTTTAATTTTCTTGTAATTCATATTTAATGAAGTGAAATTCTTATAGCTTATACAAAAAAATAATAATTCCTAATATGAAAAAAGAAAGAAAAGGTGCAAACAAATTAATGGATGTGAAACAACAACAGCAAGCCATGCCAAAGTGGATCATGCTTCTCATGTTCAAAAAGATGATTAAAAAAAGAAAAAAAAAGGTCAAGTGGGCCAGAAAAACTTCCTAGACCATAAACAAACAACAGAAAGTTGAACCCACTGATTTCATAATCCATAGTGGGCCGGCCCGTAATATGTTGCTGCCTAACATAACCCTTTTTAGCTCCTCTAAGGCGCGTGACTCCCACTTCTCAGTTTGGATGGTCAAAACACTAGATCATTTGCACCACCTTAAAAACTACTCACAATTTTTCATTGATTTTAATCAACTTTATTTTGTGCGTCACATTCTCTCTTTTTCTAAAATATAAGAATTATATTTATTTTTTAGAATTAATTTAAAATTAATGTGATCTATTAAAATTTAAAACTAAACTTATTTACTTATATTATGATGTGAAACCTAAAGAGTATTGTATCAATTTTATGAAAATAAATAAATGCCCATTTGTAATTTTTTTTAATAATAGACGAAAAGAACTTAAATTCATCAATGAATACATGCGTAAGAATAAATAAAGAAAATACAAAGTACGGTTGGAATATTGTCGAGCTGTTTCTACTCAATGTGTTTGGATTTTCAAGAGAATTTAATTTTCTTTTATTTCTATTTAATCCTGTATATATACATCAAAATATATCAAATACATAATGTATTAAAAAAATTTGTTTGTTCTATGTCATTTAATTTTTTACTTTTTTTTTCTTATATATAATACATTTTTTTTTTCATTTTTATTCTTCCCCCCTAAATTTAAATTCCCAAATAAAATTCTAGTTGTTTGTCTTTCTTCCTTTCCTCTTTAATTCTCAGCACTGGATTGTTGACCCATGCAAGACACGAACTTTTTATAAAATTTTATCTTTTAAATTTATATATTATATGAAAATACTTATATATGCATATATAAACTCTAAAATAGTAGAAAACATTTAATAGGTTTATTAGTTCCCACACAAGATTTTCAAATAATGTCATACTTTGCATGCATGTATATATTTGGCAACGTACCACCTCCCAATACAAGGCTGCCTGAGAATTGAAATGGTGGAGCGTGTAGCGACTCTCTGCTAGCTGCGAATCTTCTAGTAAAACACAATCATAATCAAACACTTTTGCTCCAAGTGGGTGTTTATAGAGAATTATCATATTTGTGTCTTTTTACTCATTCCACCTTCAATTGAAATAGTAACATTTTTTTACACCAGACTTTCATTTTTTGGTTCCCAGTTTTATTACATCAATTAAAGAATATATATATATATATATACACGGTCCGGATCTTAAGTTTATTCTTTATCCAACATACCTTCTTACTCTCCTTTAGCGATGGATCGGACGACGGTTCGGTCCGTCACTATATATACAACCGTCGTCTATATTTTGTCCGTCGCTAAAACGTCGTCCAGTCCGTCACTAAAAGGGTTACTCATTTGCTCAAAAAATTAGAGCATGGACATGAATGATACTATAGCTCTCTGACGTGGGACGGAAGACCCATGGTAGGAATATACGGTTATGTTAGAATTGACTCGTATTTTTGCGGGTTTAATTAATGGTCATTACGATAAGATAGTCAGAGATTTTGGGTTTAAGGATTAATTAATTAGTAACTCAATCTTAATGTATTGCACCTCATGGATTAGAGCCCATGTTATAGCAGTTAGGTTTTTTAATTACTATAAAGACATTATTTGGTGTGTGAATTTTTGTAGAATGTGTGAGATATAATGAATATATTAGACAAACAGAACTAATCAAATTAGTGAACAATATTGACATATCGTGTCTTGTTCCGTTGTTTTTTAATTGTTTGTGATTGTGTGCAATATTTCAATTTTAAATCTAATATGTTCTAAGTAGTTTAAATGAAAACCTTTATTTTTTTAAAAAAAAATCTTGAATAAACAAGATTCGTAGGAGGCTTAAAATATCATTCTGACTGACGAAATGATAAAACTTAAATTCACAAGAGTTCTTAGAATATAACTGAATATATATCAGAGTCTTGGTATTATTTTATCACAAGACTTTAGAGGGGCAAAATGCGATTCTTTAACTGTCAATAAGAAATTTCATTGAGAGATGTTAAAAACAATTCACTTTTTACTGTTCACACTGTATTTCAAAATAAAATTTTGATAGAGTTATTAATAAGCATTCAACAATGTAATTAAACAATAATGTATGAAATGCAGTCATGAATTCCCATATCATCTCATGCAAATAAGATTGCAAACATAAAAAGGGTATAAACAAGGGGATAGAATGTAAAATACCCAGCTCCACAAGCTAGAGACATGTAAGCATATATCAAATTAAATGATTGAAAATAAGTTAATTATATAATCACCTTCATGACACCAATAAGAGTAAAACACAAAACAATTAATAATGGGAAACTTTATTTTCACATGGTTCCTTCTCACAAGAAGGTGAAATCCACTGTATGCTCATGTGAGTAAGAGTGTAAATGAATCGAATCGAGTCGAGTCGAGTATTAAGTTGCTCAGATTTGGTTTACAAAATTTATCGAGTATAAAATAAGGTTTGATTTAGACTCGTTTAGGTACCGAGTTGAGCACGATCTCGAATATAACCCGAACAGTTTGAACTTTTCGAACGAATATGATCCGAGTATATAACAATAAAAATTGCAATTTTAGGAAGTTTGAGTAATTTATCGAACTTTAAAATTTATCCCATATTTGAATCATTTATATTTTGAGTCGAGCTTGAATCGAATTTTTAGTCGAACGAGTACGAATCGAGCCCAAACTGTTTGCTCATTTTACAACCTTATATGTGAGAGATGATCATATAAAAATATCAAAAATATATATAAAAATATCAATTGTCCTAATATATAGTGTATAAGGCTATAAACCACCTTTTTCTTTTCTTTTCTTTTTTTTTTTTTGGTAATTTTACATTTATCTTGAAGCATGCTAATTCAACATTTGTGTGTGCGTTGAACATGCATGTGAATGAATGCAAGACAGCCAGAAAAAGGCACTTGAGTGTATATTTTTATTTGTTAATTCAATGCATTGTTGATTGATTGAGATGAGATGACTGGAGTTGCCTTCAAAGTGGAAAAAGATATTGATCATAAACCTTTGTAAAGTGGTGTTGCAACTTGTTTTGTGGCTTAGCAATACAACTGTAGCAGCATGCATGCGCGGGGAATATATATATATATATATATATATATATATATGAAAAAAATATATATACACAGTTGTGTAATACACAGTCGGTTATGACTACAGTTTTTTGAATTATAGCGACGATTTTACCCGTCGTTATAGCTATTCTGGACTATGACGACGGGTTGACGGATGAAACCGTCGCTATAACCCAAAAACTCGTCGCCATAATCCGACTGTATAATGTACAGCTATATATATATATATGGGAAAATGATGATTATGTGTCTTAGATACATGCATAAACTTGTGTGTATCCTTAGTTTTAAATGACAAATTAGTAAAATGTCAAAATAATCATTAATAAAAATATTGAAATGCCAAAAATATTATTAATAAAATCTTTTAAAATAATAGAATACAAAAACTTGTTTGTGTTTAAAACACATACTTCATTTTTCCTATATATATTCCCTCTGTTCCAAAATTAGAGTTACAATTTAACTGGAGTTACAATTTAACTTTTGAGGTCAAACGATGATCTATTAAACTTCAAAATTAGTATGATTTATAAAAATTTAGAATAAAATAAATTTTGTGATTAATAATTTTTGTGATATACTTTACAATTATAATAATTGTATCAACTAAAAATAAATAAACTTATATCAATTTAAAATTTAATATGCCGTCGTTTAACTTTAAAAATCAAATTATATCTCTAATTTTAAAACAAAAGAAGTATTATTTACTGATAAAAAATAGCTTAATTAATTCCTTCCATGTAGAAAAGGTTAAAATTAAAAAATACCAAGGAGAGAAAGACTAGAGAAAGGGTAAATCCTTGAGCGGATAGATTTGAGATATATAGCTACCTTTAGTTTCAAATAAATATATAATAACATACTTATTACTCCCTCCTTCAAAATTAAATATATAATTTGACTTTTGAAATCAGATGGCATATAAAATTTTAAAACTAATATAATTCATAAAAATTCAAATAAAATAAATTTTATATTTAATAATTTTTGTTATATACTATATAAGTATAGTAATTGCATCAATTAAAATTAAATAAACTCATATCAATTTAAAATTTAATATTTGATAGTTTAATTTAAAAAATCAAACTATATATCTAATTTTAGAACAAAGAAAATGTTGATGTAACATTTTCAATCAAAAAATTATATACACTTACTATGACGAAGTTGATTTCAACTTCACCATAATCGGATCCTGTCGATACATATGAACATTGTATCAGGGATGAGAACATAACAGTGGCAAAATATGCACAAATTGATAAATTTATTTATATATCAATAAGATGTTTATTTTCAGAATTTGATATATCAATAAGATGATAAGTGTCTGTAATAAATATTTATCATGTATTTAAACTATATAAAATAATTTTATTGAATGGTATAATATATAGTAGACATTATGATAAGTGTTTGTAATAAATATTTATCATGTATTTAAACTAGATAAAATTAATCATTTTAGACTTAAAAGGTTTATTTAAATACACACCCGAAAAGCAATGATAATACAGTTATATACGTAATAAAATTAAAAAGGAAATCACAAGCATTGGCGCAGCGGTAAGGATCGCCCTGGGATGAGCCGTAAACCCGGGCATACTGGGATCGAACCCCGCTAGCAACAATGTGAGGAATTAGAAATAATTCCGTATGGCCACGATACCTCTGACGTAAGTCGGGTAGCAAACCGCTCTGGTATCGGACTGTGTTGATTAGTCAGCCTGCGGGTTGGAAACTCCACAATAACAAAAAAAAAAAAAAAATTAAAAAGGAAAAGAATCCTTAATTACCACCGGGTGAGTGGGGGGGGGGGGGGGTAGTAAAGCATACATTTTCAGTAGTACACAAATTCTTTAATGTCCCTGATCAAGTTTGTGATCATTTTATTGAACTAGTCTTAATTGGCCAAGATAGGAAACTAAGGTTACTTTATTTAGCTAATTTATGAGCTAGTACAGGATATATGATCTTCTCTTTTAGCTTTCTACAGTTCTTGACAATGATATTGACTTTGCCAAATGACACTAAAGTACCTTGAAATTGATCTCTTTCAATTAGTGTAATGGATTTTCCAAAATTTTATAATCAAGGACCTAAAAGGCAATAGCTCCCATAGTTATGTCAAACCATACTCCCTCTTTTTCATAATATACGAGTAAAATGAGTTTATTTTCACTTTAAAATGAGTTAATTAATTAATGCTAAATAATTTAAATATTAATCAGGTGACTAAAATAAAAACGTTATATCAATGTAAATGCATGCATGCATGGCCTATCCCTCCAAAAGCACCTTCCCCGGTCTTCCTCAATTTAGATTTTTTTTTAAAATGTGATCCAATTTTGGATTTATTTGTATATTTTCATAATTTCATTGTTCCTTGCATAATTAGGATTTTCAGTTTATTATTTAGTATTTAAAGGATTTTTTCATGTGTTTTATGGTTAACTCTTATTACTTAGATTTATAAAGCTTGTGGCTGTTTTAGTCAATTTTATTCAACTTTGTGAATTTGTATCATTGCAAAATTATATAAATTCAATTACTGTTATTGTTTCTATTCTCTATCTGCCTTTCGATGTGTCAATTTTCAAGTATTATTTGTCTTTCCTTTATTATATTCAGTATTTCTTTTATATACGTTTCAAGACTATTAATTCTAGGATTATAATCTCGAGATTATAATACGTTAAAGATAGTATTAAATACTCCCCATATTAAGTTATTTTATAATCCTTGGGACTATTAATTTCAAGTTTAAATTTAAAACAAATAAGACACTTGAGATTAATAGTCTTATTCCAAATATAATCATTATAAACAAACATAGCCCTAAGGTGATAGATTCGAAAATTGAACTTGTAAAATGATAGGTTTACCACCCGACTCTCAAGTCTCACACTACGTTTATAATTGATGATTAGACACTACTACTATCATATCCATGTTAAGAACGAATCTAAATAAAAATAAAATAAAAACTACAAGAGTCTTTCAATTCTACAAAAAAGTTGCAGCTGCTACTGTTCTTCAATCTCCATTATATTTTACCAGAAGATTCCCCAACTACTACCCTAGCTTGTAGTATATGTTACAATAATAATATAGGTTTCCTTCTGGTTGGATGTTTTTATCTTTTTCAAATCAATTGAAAAATATCTCATCCATCTACTTTGTTGATGAACCATCATGTCTAGCACCTATGAACCCATAATTGTCACATCTGCTTTCTTCAATGCATTATCATGTCCCTTGTAACCTCATGGAAAAAGGCACAGTACTCCTTTTCCAACACTGTAATTTTCTGCAACCAAAACATATACATATATATGGTAATTTATACAAAAAATATATAAAAAAAGAAAAAGAAAAGATAGAGAGAAAAAGATAAACTAACCCAGTATTTATCGCACTAGTTTAAATGAGGCCTTAGGGCGAGCCGTAAACTCTGACGTCCTGGGATTGAATCCCACTAGCTGCAAGTGCCAAGCCTAAAAAGGTCATGAGGCAACGGAAACGCAGGTGCAAGCTTGTATAAAAAAAGTCTGATCCGAAGTGGGGAGATTTGTCCGACTGCGATCGCGAAAAAAGAGAGTTACGACTTCACATTATTAGAACGATGATCTAACCAACTAAGCTAATACGCCGAGACATTAAATAAAATCTGATAATAGATGATAAATCTCTTATGTGCAGTATAGTGTAGAGTTATAAAGATAGTGGGGAGGGGAGAGGATAGGATAGGACTTGGGAATAATTATATGTGACAACTAAATGTACACAAAAGCCACGAGGAGTCAAGAGCCTCGTTCCAGCTCTTCTTGTTCGGCCTGCAAGTTTTTGAAAAGGAGATGCATCCCGAATTGCCTTTTTGCGCCCTACTTTGGGTCCGACGAGCCGAAGAAATTTGCCAAGGTTCACAAGGTGTTTGGAGCCAGCAATGTGAGCAAGATCCTGAATGAAGTGCCCGAGGAGCAACGCGAGGATACGGTGAATACGCTTGTTTTTGAGGCCGAGGCGAGGCTTAGGGATCCGGTCTACGGCTGCATTGGCGAAATAGCTTCGTTACAAGGGAAGATGGTTCAGCTCCAGCATGATCTGGCCATTGCTAGAGCTCGACTCGCCGGCTGCTGTGATGTCAAGTCTAATTCGCCATTGTTAATGGCCTTTGATGATCAGCTAAACATGCTTCCTTTCCCTCCTCCTCCTCCTGTATACACTACTGGATTCGCCGAGAATTTCGACCAGAATTCCTTGGACTCGCTGATGAACGGGTATAGCCAATTTCCTTTTCCATAATAATAATCATCATCATCATTATCATCTTTCTGTAGTGTCTCGTACATCTTCTGCAAGTCCCAGTTTTATGATAACAATTCAAGCAAAGTAATTCCCCAGAATATTTTAAATAATTCTTGCGGTTACATGGGCTTGTCATGGATTATTGAATTAGACGTTACAAAAGGCAAATCTTGATAAACTTGCTGACGAGCATACAGGAATCCGGTGCCAACTTTAGTACTTGACAGTCAATATCCGGTGAAAGTTGCCAATCTTTGAGAGCCAATACTAAAATAGTCTTTAAAATCTTTGGATAATTTGTCAAAAATAACGTACTTGTTTCATTTGGCTACAAAAAAAAAGTTCACAGTTATGGAAAATATCCTTGTAAAAGAAGGAAACTTGAATCAACATTACCTGCATCTCTAATAGTCACAAATTTGACTAGACATGAATTTTTTCGAAACCTAGCTATGAGAAGGGTTACATATTACACTCGAAACATTACAAGTACAATATCGTTGCAGCAAAATAACTTATCATGTACAACAAACACGACAACCATGGACACAGAAAATAGAAATCTGTCCCCTTACAGTCTTGATTCTGCATAAACTACTAGATCACAAACAATGTGTGGTACACATGACCACACGAGGCCTGTAGAGGGCCTTACAAAGTGTCCATTTCCGGAGACTTGCTCACACAATTTCAGCTATAACTTCTTACCTGTTTACGGCACTTAAAGTTAGCAAAAATGCTTATACATGTGAATGGAAAGCAACAATATCAAATGATATATGAGCATTGTTTCAAACTTCAAATTTTCCCTCAATAGCACAAAACAAGGGGAAAAACATTGACTGCAAGTAAAATAATAAATTACTGAAGCTTCACACTTGTCCGACAGAAAATAGATTACTCAGTCTTCACAGAAACATGTTGATTTAGGAGATCAAATTTACAAGAATTCTTCATAAACGAGTTTGCATGTGGATTTTCATAGATGTGTGAGGCAGGTATTAAACAGTAAGATATTATAATAAACTCCCTCCACCACATACTGTTTGTAACACTTTCTTTCGTGTGTGTAGCACAAATTCAAGACATGCCGAAAACATATTTAAATACAATATTTTATATATTTCTTTAAATATATTCCAAGATTATATTTATAGATATAATATAAATATCTTTGAAAAATATTTATATGTATTTTCGGTACGTTTTGAAATCCGTGCTACACATACTAAAAGAAGCATCGCAAATGTGGGACAGAGGGAGTATAAAACATGGGGACTATGAAGCATTTCGAAAATACTGCATGAATGCTTCTTATTCTTGAGAACCTATAAGGTAAAACAATAAGGTTTACAAATTTCTCTGTAATCTTGTCATTCCGACCTGTAAACCCACAACATTTATTCCAATTAAATATAACAAAAGAGAAAATTACAAGAATAATTTTCAGAGTAAGATAAATAGTTGATTGACTAGTATAACATTCCTGACATTACGCCATTCACAACCAAAGTAAGGCACCTGAGGTGATATCCAGCTGGCCCCCTCGTGGTAAGAGAGAGAACCCCAGGGATGCAGGACAAGGGTTGGGAAATAAAGTAAAATCCAACATTTTGTTTGGGAGAGAGATCTCAGAAGAGGTCCAGCCTTATCCCTAAATTTTAGTCAAGCTTGTCCAACATTAATTGAGTTAGAAGTTAGAGAAGCTAGAATAACACAAGACTTGAAGTGGCTCCATGGACAAAACTTATCCTTCCCAAGTTTACTTATCTTACTTTGATGATCAATCTACCATAATCATAGACAATATCTGTCAATTCTGTCATGTTTTGGTGATACAGAAACAGAATTAAATGGTTATTCAACATGTAGAAGAGAGAAATATATAAACTGTTATATTTTAGACATCTTTCCGTAGGGTCCCATATTACAAAATAACAATCACAGTGCAGTCACAGTCTTCCCTCAAGGACCAATTCATAGGTTATGCAAAAACTTATAAAAACCTTAGGAAAGAATATACAACTATGACATTTTAAGCTCCATCACATCTGATTAACACAGTTTGAACACATCTGCATCGCTAATTGTGACTGGCTTCTAAACTATACTATGTCTTATTACTTATGTATCAATATTTTCATCTGACATCATATTATATTCATTAGTGATCTAAAAAGGAAAAAAATATCTTATAAAGATGTTCCCGAGTCACAGAAATGTAGTACTCCCTCTCCCTGCATTCCAAAATAGTACAAGACAAAGTCAATTTGAGACATTTTTAAATTTAAAATCGACATGATTCATTTATGTTTTTTTCAAAATAATAAATCTTACAACTAGAAATACTTTTTAGATAATCTTTAAATTCATAATTGTACGGACAAAATTAATATTCATATTACTTTTTTTAATTTATTAAGTTTCAAATTGACTTTTAAAAGGTCAATATTGATCTTATAATTGGAACTAGTACAATTTAGGTTTTTTTCCCACCCCCTCAGACTTTTCTAGAAAATTCGGAAAGAAAGATGATCCACAAGGAATACCTAAATTATGTGCATAAACATTATGGGACGAACAAAATAACTTTTCACAGAAACCCATGTTTCAAACAAACATAAAATACTAATACACACTCACATTTTAATTCTAGACAAATTGTACATAACGAAGACATTATATGCAAATTGACTTGAACAAAATCATTCTCCTCTCTAAGTCAAATAACAGGTTTCGCAATATTGTTATCAGCTCCTACCTAAACTGGACTCCTAAGCTCTCACAAACATCCATTCCACTGTCATCCTACAAGAAAACATATATTGATATAAAGGTTGCAATTCTCAAACTAAGACGAGCGTTGTTTCATATCAAGGTACCACATAAGAACCATCAATTTAACAACAATCAATGTTCGAAAAAGCTAAAAGCGGTATGAGGTGTTTTTCTTCGGACGAGGCGAGGCGTAAACTTCGAGGCGGAGTGAGGCGGAAACCTCGAGGCGGAACAAGGCGGAAGCCTCGATTTGAAGACATAGAAGTCCCCAAAAATTTATAAATAAATGCTAATAAAATCACTTGGTACTTTTTTGCAAGCCTCAATCCTACTATGATTACCCACAAGATATTTTTTAGCCTTGTAATCCCCCTCCTTTACAAATTTTCTTACAAAAATAATTGTAATAAATTCTTATATATATATATATATATATATAATCTTATATATATATAATTCTTATAATAATTTTTAATTTTTAATTCTAATATACATATGATATATACTAATATACATTATATATTGTATATGATATACATATGATATATTATATATATATATATATATATATAATTGTAATAGAAAAACAAAGAGAGACTATCACTATCGACTGTATCGTCGATTGTCGAGGAGGAGGAGGTGAAGAAGAAAGACTGTCGCAGACGAGTCGACAGTAAAGAGGAAGGAAGAAGAAGAGGAGAAAGAAGAAGAAGAAGAGGAAGAAGAAGAAGAGGAAGGAAGAATACCTGGTGTCGGCGAGGAGGCTGTCGCGCGAATGACAAGGTTTGCTTCAATTGCTGTAGACTTAGGCTTTTTTAAAACCAAATTAGGTCTCACGCCTCGCGGCGCCTTGAGGCGCAATGCTTTGAGGTGGACGCCTCAACCGAAGATAGCGCAAGGTTCGTTACTGCTCAGTATAGCGACCGTTTCGCTAAAACGCGCGCTTCGAGGCGTACGCCTCGAGCGCTTTTTCGAACCATGACAACAATAAGAAACATTTTAGGAGACAAAGCAGTAACATAAAAGAACCTAACAGATGGACAGTGACAGTGCCCCCCAGCTCAATGTTGATGTGGCAATACATTTATTTATTTCATTTTTTATAACGAACCTAAGGAAATAGAGCTCTAGAAAGTTTATCAATTAACTAAATGCCATGGAATAGTTTTTATACTCATTAGATCTCAACTAACATCTCAGCTCAATGGGCTTCTGAACAAATAATCATAAGACAAAATGACCTTTACTTGGAAGAGAAAGAGGCACAGGCACCTACACCGATACATGAGCCTAACACCAAAAGATATACATAATATATGGCAAAAAGGGGTATTAGCCCATTGTGGTTGTTTACTTTTAAGCATTACAACACTGAATTTTAAAAATATACAATTAACCCATTGAAGTAATTAATATTTAAGAATCACACCATTCTGTTAAATTCAGTGGATGCCCGTTTATTTATTAGCTACATAGCATTTTAAAAAAAAGAAATCCAAGAAAATGATGTGGAAACAAATATGCAGACAGACATGAGATGAACTAATCCCATGTATATCCCTGATGGATTTTAATGTTTATTTAATACAATAAAAAGTCACATTTAAATAATAAAAGATAACTCTTAAAAATAAAATTTTCAAAAAACCATCATCTTCAACCCTCAGCCGGTTCGACCTAACCCGTTTATCAGTCATACGGGTCAAAAGAAATAAATATCTCGTTTCTCTCCAAATCATGCAAGTAATGTGTCAAAACCTTTGTTTCAGTGATGCCTATTACAACATGATATCCATTTCGCGAAAAGAAGCTAAAATGGAACAGATCAGAGATTAAACGTAACCAAAAATGGTTTATATTTGAAATCATAATTCCTTTGTAAAATAAAAACTTAAGCCACAAAACACCATAAAATTGCATGATTTGGTGATAAACAATGATTGTTTCATCTACTAAGAGCTCTCTAAAGAAGAAACAAACTGAAAATTTTGAAATGGTGACAATTTGTGGAACCCTTTCGCGAGGAAAGAGAAGGAAAGACAAAATATATTTTAAAAAGCTTATTTCAAAGCCATGAGAATAAGTTACGGATGAGATGAAGAGGAAGAATCATGATGAGGAAAAATAATAATGTAACCTAGACGAAGAAAGAACTTAAGAAGAGAGAAATAATAGGATTTTTTTTAATCCACGTCTGAAAAATAGAAGCTCAAATTTGACGTCCGTCTAACTAATTTGACAGAATGATTAATAATATTTAAAAAGTTTAGTTCGTTAATTGCATATTTTTAAAATTCAATGGTGCAATGCTTAAAAGTGGACAAGCTAGATACATGTTTCCAATAAACTAGGGTTGTCAAATCATAGTTATCAATGTGACAAGTCGAGGCGAGGCGACAGCCAGGAACTTCAGTGCTTTAGACGACAAGGCGCCCAACTAGTCGTCCCACAAGTCGAAAAGTCGTTAACAATGTAAATTTTATACGAATAAAATTATGTATATTTAATATTTATATGAATATAATATATTTATTTTTTTAATGATTTACCATATTCGTAATGCAGGTTGTAGCATATCAAATCACAAGTCACAACAAGAAGTGAACAAGACCAACTCAAAATGGATAATTTTATTATAGTGTAAACTTGTAATATTTTGAACTTGTATCTACTTCAAATTATACAAATGGAGATACCTTTGTAATATTTAATTTAATTCAATATAATTTTTAAATTTATGTTTAGTTTCCTAAGTTTTAATATTTTATATATAGAATACCATAAATTTCAATACTAAGAATTCAATTTATGATAAAACAAGTAAACAATCATTATTAAGATAAAGATATAAACAAGCATATAGTTATATCATAACATTAGACAACTATCCTTAATAAGATAAAGATATGTTCATTGTGACATTGTCACAAACAAATATAATATAGAAATAAAACAAAGTCATAAAAACTCAATAATCATCAACTCAAAAGTCTCATTATTTAGAACGAAAGGATCACTCGAGCTATAAAGCATAATCATTAGGCGTCAAATCATTGTAATCTCTCCAAACAGCAGTAGCATCACTTGAAATAATAGTTACTCTTCAACCATAACCATCATCCACATCCTCATCATTAGGAAGGCCTTCTTCCTCTTCTCCAGCATCAGAATCAGAGTCATCCACAACTCTTATCCTCGGTTCCCTTGAAGTCGGACCACCACCACGCCGCGAGTAGACATGACCCGTTCTACGAAGATTGCGACCCTCGGTCGCATCGGATGCACCAACAGTTCTATCAATATCCTCCCATGTAAGATCATCTCCATGATGAACTACATCTTGCTCGGGCACTGTCGACTCATTATCCCAATAGAAATCATCTAGGACTAATGGATCAAACTTTCTTCCAAATTCGCGCCTCTTTTGGAACCTATCAACAATTCGACGATTGTATTACACATACACCAAATCATTTAACCATTGATGCTCACCTATTTCTCTTCTTTTTATGAATCTGAAATTGTTGTTTAAAAAAATATTAAGCAAAAGAATATATAAATATTTATAGATTTAGTTATGTACTAATTAATATTAAATACAAGATATTTAGTTACTAAATACTTACAAACTCAAAAGTGTTCCAATTACGTTCACAATAGGAAGAACTGACAACAAAGGCTGAGGATTCCCTTTGCAAACCTTGTAATCTCAATAGCACAACCGCCAAAAGCATTCCACCAATCAACTACATTAGATATAAAAACTTTAAAAATCAAATGTTTAAATTATAAAACTAGTAAACTTTATAATTAATTTAATATACTTACTAGGATTTTTTGACTTTCGTTCCCGAATCGACATATCTTTAGAAAAGTCATCACGAGAAGATACATAGACATCGGCTAGATTTCTTATCTTGTTTGCCAAAACTTGGTCGGGAACCATTTTTAAAAGAATATCATTGAAGTTGTTACGTAAGTTGTAAGCTAAATTAGATTTTTCTTCTCCTTTGATATCAAAATAACTTTTGCCCCATATAACTTTTGCTCCATTTAACATGCACATCTTCGCTCGATAATGTATAGCCTTTTTGTTATTAAAAGCATCTTTGGTCTTCTTCTTTGCAAATTCCATCGCAACAAAAATTTCAGGCATAGTTGACCTCTCATCCGAATCCACAATCCTCAAGACAATAATGGTTGTAACGCTCTAACACAATCTTCAACGACATGCCAAAAACTAACAAAAATAACTGTATCATACACTTTCTTCCCCGCCTCTGTAGTTGACAACCTAGAAAGCATCCTTGTGCTTGCACAAGTCTTGAAGGGTCAGAAAAGATGTAGGAAATCGGGTGACTCCCGTTCTCACAAGGACCCTCCCATTTGTTTTGCTCCTCATCGCATCAAGGCGACCATGTCTATAAATGAATGTTGTTATTTTTCTTGCCCTTTCGATTGTACATTTGAACTGCTTCTAATTGCCTGTCCTTTAGCATGAGGTCTAGGCAATGGGCTGCACATGGTGTCCAGAACAAAGTGGGCCTCCTCTCCATTAAAATATGGCCAACTGCCTTATAATTGGAGACATTGTCTATCACTACTTGCACAACATACCTAGCCCCAATCTCTTGATCTTCCCATCAAGTAACTTTGCCAACATGCTTACATCCTAAAATTAACTAGAAGCATCAACTGATCCCATAAAGTAAGTCCCTGCATGACTATTAACAAGAAAATTTATCAAGTGTATGGCTCCTCTGTTTGTCCATCCATCTGACATAAGAGTGCAACCATACTGCTTCCAAGAAATTTTGTGCTTCTCCTACAGATCCTCTGTTTTAGTCTGTCTTCCCTAAAAGAGGAACTCTCAACTCGTGATACGAAGGAGACTTTAAACCCGACCTATATTGCCTGATAGCCTCCTATCATTACCTCAAAACTTCTTGAATTTGCTGCATTAAAAGGGATGTCATGCTCAAAAACTAATTGGCAATGTGCATGTGAACTTTCTCTCTCTTCTGGTGACCTTAGACGATTCTCCAAAGTTGTTTAGCTAGGACCTTTGCGATGCCTTTCATCCACAAGAGATTTCCTAAGATGAGTTTCAATTGTCTTTTGTTTGTGACTATTACTTAGTGAATTGAAATGCACAATTCATCCTTTTAGATGCATTCACAAAACTTGGAACAACTGCAGAGGAAGCATAGGAAGGATTGGATGCATTGCTTGAAATATTAGATGAGTGAATTTCTTCTACTTCGTCATTGTCATCAAAATGAGTTGGCTTGTTCCTTTTGTTACTCATTATTGCTTGATGCATCTCGTTTGCAATTTCTGTAGTAGTTCGATGACACTTAGCCACATTAACATACCCACCGATAAGATGTTGATTGAATCTCTTGATTCCTCTATGAACCTTTTTCCTACAGAGTATGCATTGCACAAGATTTTTATCGCTCAATTCCAGCCAAATCATATTTCCACCCCGGATACACTTCCTTTCTTTTAGGATCCTTACTTGGACCATAACCCTCCGCTCCCGAACTTTCCGCCATTTAACTATCTACAAATTACAATTTATAACTATATTATAAGCATAAGACAACAATGCATCACATATCAGAAAAAAAAAATGAGCAGCAGCACTCAACAAAGCAAAATACACGTTACAAGATTTAAAAAAAATCCATTTTTCTAAATTGATTGTAAGATTTTAAATTTGGGTCCCTCTGAGGTTCCTTAAATCTAATCATTTATTAGGAAACTCCGTCAGTAAAAAATTAATTCTAGAAACCTACTTTCAACAAACCTTTATTCTTCAACAACAAAGCATACCAATTAACATACCAAATAAAAAAAAATTGAGCAGTCAACAAAGAAGAATACATCGGAAATAAAAGAAAGAAAAAAATTTGAGCAGCAACAGTTAACAGAGTAGAATACACCAAAAATAAAGAAAGAAAAGAAATTGACCATCAACAGTTAACAAAGCAGAATAACCAATCACATAATACCCCAAAAAGAAGGATAAAATAAAGGGAAAAAAGGCTGAATATACCGGCAAAAGAAGAGAATAAGAAGTAGAACAAGAGAAGCCACAAGAAGAGAATTAGAGAAGAAGAAGCATACCGTAGTAGATCGCGAGCTGCCGGAGTCGACGCCGGTAAGTTCGCTTTCTCCCTTGCTGACTTGTTGCTCTTGCTTTCCCTCTCTGTTGCTCTCCTCTTTCTCCCTCTCTGTAGTTTGTACGTGTTGGCTTGTTGCGATCGATCGATTAGGTTTTAGACTGTTGGTCGTTTTTTTTCCTCCCCTTTCTCCCTCTCTCTGTACTTGTTGGCTTGTTGTGATCGATCGATCAATTAGGTTTTAGATTGTTGCTCGTTTTTCTTAACCCAGTTAAGTTCGGGTCAAACCACACCCGCAATGTTCAAGTCGGTCGCTTTGAACTCCAGTCGTTCAAGTCACTATCAAGCCGTCACCTTTGTTAGCTAAGCGCTCAACTTTCTCTCCTCCCACCAAGTCGCCTTCATAATTTTCACCGACCAAACGCCTAAGCGTCGCCTAGGCGACGACTTGATAACAATGTATCAAATGCACTTGAGCAAGGCAAGGGGGGCCTAAAGTGCCTTAAGCGGCCTAGGGTGAGGCAACTTCAGAGACGCAGTGCCTAGGTGACACCTAGCAGGCAGGTGCTGAGCACTAACCCATTTTTTTAACTTAAAAACCCTTCTTTAAGTGGGGTCTCTTGATTTAAACAAAGGGGTACTTTTGTCAAGTGATTTTATTGCCTATATAAAGAAAACAAAGGGCCAAACTACCCAAATGAATGAGACAATCGGGCTCTGTAAAAACGACAAATCTGAATGAAAAAAATAACTGAACCTATTATACTAGGTTTGTGAAGAATCTCAAGAAGAATACACAAATAATTTAGTGTCCTTACAAGGTATGTCTCTCGCATTCTATGTTTCACACACAGTGAAAACTACTCTTTGTATCTCTCTTACACACTCTTTGTATCTCTCTTACACACGCATCACATGCTCTGTCTCCCCCTCTCTCTCTCTGCAAAACTACTTGCAATTTGCATTAATTTTGTTCTTTATTGTTGCTTATTAGCATGAAATGACTTTTATTACAGTGACGATGATTCATTGATACTGCTTAACTTGAAACAATTAGAATGTCACTAATAAACTCATTTTCAAATTCGCACTTCGCCTTTTTCTCGCCTCTTGCCTTAACTATGAAATTAGTGCCTTCAAAAGGCGGATTTTGCCTTTGTACAAATCTTAGTTCTACAACAAATACAAAAGTCATAATTTCATGCAATGTTTCCATGTATAACCTGAAAGTGACCAATCTATAACCTACCTGCTAAAGTCTCACTTTATTTTAACTCTTGGCAAAATGTCACTACTGATGCACTGGAAACAGGGAAAATTCAGAGTTAAGGTATCTCATCCAACCTGATAAAGATGTGGCAGTAAAAGGCATCTCAACCTAGGCGTCAACTTTCACTGAATGATATAAGATCATGTGATACAGTGGCAAGGAACCATGAACAAGTGAAGAAAAAGTATGATTAAAGTAAAAATGGAAAAGATTGGTTCGTGTTGGGTTCTTGAGAGAGCATTGATAATAGTTCAAAGGTTTAAGCTTCTACCAACTAACCAGACAAGATTTCTTTTCGTATGTGGAGAGTTAGCCCGATCAACAAGTTTTCTCTCACCTACAAAGAATGGTTCGTTTCCCTCTTGAGTCTTGACAGCCAGTGTCATCAGCATCTTGATTCCTCGGTGGGCAACTCAGTTTTATCATTTATGTATAGATACTCTTATAATTGGTGGCTTGCTTTACAACTAATTAGTGTCCTCTCGACAATAAATGTCATCATCATGTGGTTGCCTTGCTGTGCGATGTCTGTTTATCTAAATATGCTTAGAATTAGTGGTTAGTTTGGTGACATATTGAAGATTGTAGACTTATCAAAGTAGATAAATTGAAGGATGGTAGTAATTTAATATATACAGGCATTGGTGATTCTAATGATAAAAGATCTAATGGATGTGCTTTGGTCGCAATTCTATGGGGCCTTTGGACAAAAAGGAAAACTAGATGTTTGATGGTTGTTATCTGTCTCTACCTCTGCCTTGGAAGAGTTTTGCTTTGCTTCAGTTCCTTTTGCTCTGGGTTACATCCTCAAGTTTTTTGAGAAGATACATTGCCGGATGCTCATAGGGATTGCATGCTGCATTTTATAATTTTCTGGTTTCTTTCCACTATGGGGACCTCTCGTCCTCTCCCCTTGTAATGCTACTTTCTAATAAATTTCTTCTTTAATACAAAAAAGAAATGATATTTTATCATTTTAAAGAGGTAATGAAACTATATCTTTAATAATATCATTGTGGAAGTCTCCTACAGCAAAGAGGTACAGTATACTTATACTTTCTTCCTCTAATTCTTCTGGCCTCACCATCTTTCTCAAAACTTAAAATGCCACCTTAGCTTAGCTAGGCTAGTTTAAAATAACTAGCATGACTTCTTGTAGAAGGAATATAATTTCATAACAAATCCAGGATACATAATATAGAGCCCACTAAATGACATGACTTAGAAATGAGGCTGAATAGCCAAAAGCTAGTTATTCCAAGCACAAAGCATGCCAAGAGTACACTTTGTGTGTGTTGAAAGGGAACTGGGAAAGAAACTACTACATGCAAAACAAGCCAATGTGACCTTGTGTCATATCGGATACCGTGTTTCTATGTAGGAATCGGATTCTTCAAGCAAAAAAAGATACATGAATCATATAATCCCACATCACGTACCCACTGAGGTCTTACAAACCGCAAGAATGACAATAGCTCCTCACAAATTTATCAACACAATACACTGGAAATGGATCAATTTTGGATTAAATAATAACAATAAGTTTTTCCAAGGAATTGTCGAGCAGTAAACATTAGCACACAAGAATGACCAAAACCTTTGATGTCTGCTGCAACAAATTTGTGAAATGTGCATTCTAAAGAGAGATGAACATATAGCAAACACAAGCATAGACACACACAGTAACTTGAGCATTCTTAAGTGCAAGTTTTAGGTTTCTTTCATGTACGCCTAATGCCCAATCTCAATAATATATCATAACACACCAATCACAAATTGTATTTGAAAATTTTGCTAAACTATCATATCAATCCATCATCATATAAAAGGCACTAAATTATAAGTCTTGAGAATTCACCTGCACCTGACACTCCCTTTCTATTCCTCTTCATCTTCTCAAGCTCGAGCTGAGTATCCATCAACATATTCATCCGCTGGACCTCAAGCTCCTTGGTAAACTCCATCCTCTGTTTCTCCAGTTCCATCATCTGCTGCTGCTTTGAACTCTCAATCCTCTCGTAAATCTCCCCAAACCTAAGAATTGCCCTTGCCAATTCCTTATAGGCAGTCTCCTCCGAAAAATCCACATAATCCATCCTATGCTTCCTCGAACCACCACCACCACCACCAAACCCCACATCATCATCCTCTCTTGCACCACCACCACCAAGAGAGCTCTCATTCGAGCCACTAGAGTTCAGCCTCGATGAGCCGCCACCGGAATAAATACCCAAATCATGGCTAGAGCTAGGTTTAGGGTTTGGCTTCGGCTTTGATTTAATCAAAGTAACGGAAGTACGATTCGATTTTTTGGTTGCCGGTGTCACAGAATTGGGTCCGATTAACTGATTTAAACGGTAATAAAACGGCCATTTTGACGGCGATGGTTTTGATTTTTCTAGCTTGTATTTTTTCTTCAAGGTATCGATCCGATTCTTACACTGAATATCCGTACGAGGAGGCTTGATTCCAGTCCGGTGAACGTTAACGGCGTCGGCAACTTCCTTCCAGTCCTTTTGACGGAGATTACCTCTGTTGAGTTGGACGTAACGGTCACCCCAAGCTTCGATTAGCGTCTCGGTGGCTCCTTCACTCCAGCAGTCTTCTCGGCCGCCGCCGCCGCCGAGGTGAGGCCGGCGAGGGGTCGTATGCGCAAGCGCAACTTGATTATCCATGGATTTGGGCTGGAGTGAAGCTAAGGTACGCCGGAGATGAGGAGTGAGAAATAGGAAGGAAATGAAAAGGGATCGGAATGGGAAAGAGAAAGGAAAAGGTAAAGGGAGAGACGTTGGCCGTGCATTTGACTGACCGGAGGAGGGATAACGGTCACGTCAGATGCTTATTGGAAGTTGGACGGAATGAGTTAAGATCTCGGTAGTCGACAATCTTTTCCCTTATTTTGACTTTTTCGACAGTACTTACTTCCATACCTACCGGTAGTTTACCTTTCTAGTTTTACCTTCCAACCTCCCCAAAATTTGTCCAACTATTTACTTCAACTGGACAGGGTCTCTATAAAGGCAAAATAAACTGTGAAAATAACAATTTAAGACAAAAAATAAACACACACCCCTTTAATTTCTTGTCTTAGTTTGGTTAAGTTATAATGTAGTTGGAATTATTTTTGAAGATAATAATGGATATCACTATGGCTTAAGAATAAAATAATTCAAAAGAAGTGAGGCATTAAGCTAGAATGTCACAATAAAAGATAGTGTGTTTGTGGGGTTCGGTTTGGGCTCTACCTGGTCAAAACCTAACTTAATTAAGACTTAAAAGACTGTAAAGAGGTTGTGAATTTGGACCCTAAGCCTGTCCTGGACCGACTTGACAAAAGGTCCGGTCTTCTCCGACCTGTGGCCTCGGCCTTGATCCGGACTGGTCGGATCATCAGGCAGACCACTCCACTCCAAGAGTCCAACTGTCCAAGTACTTTAGCTCAAATACTAACTGCAGCCCAAACTTAAAAAAATAAAAAGTAGTTCAACAATGCTACTATCACATAAAAAAAGGGTCCTTTACAATAATATACAATATTTAGTAAATAATTACAACAATAGTGCACTCATAAAATATTTACACAATTAATACACTTTCCATATTTATTTACAATATTAGTGCAATTAAGATTCCTTAATTTAGGGAATTAGTATAAGATTCAATTTATAATAATAAGAAAACCTAAAATCAAGGAGAAATAAATGCAATAATTAATAATTCAAATATCTTGGATCTAACAACAAAAACAAATTCAAATTCAAAAATAATAATTCAAATTCAAATATTCAAAGTTTGGCAACGTCATCTTCCTCCTCCCCTTCACCGGTCATCTTCCTCCTTCCCTTCGCCGGTGAAACCCAATTTTATGTCAAAAAAAAATAAGAACACTGCATAGAAAAGAGAGTGATGTGTAATGTAATGTTAATAACCAAACCTTCGTACCAAGGTAACCAAACGTTTATACCAAGGTAACCAAACCTTTATATCAAGGTAACCAATCTACCTCCACACCTGCAGTATGAATTGGTTACCTTGGTATGAAAGTTTGGCAACCAACTGCATGAAGGTTTGGCTACCAACTGCATTACATTCAAAATTAATTGGTAACTTAATAAAACAGAATTGATTACCTTGGTATGAAGGTTTGGCTACCAACTGCACTATGGAAAAATTGCAGAAACAGAGTGGCGACAGATCATATTTCTGCGTTGGTACTTGCTCTCGGAAGGATCATATTTCTAACCTACTGTTTTGAAAACGACCGTTACTATAACCAACACGTCACATGTAGCCCACGTGTCTCCCTAAAATCCATTTCTCTAACCTTATTCATTAACTCTTTCTCTCTCCGTCCTCCCATGGCCATTTCTCTCTCCTCAAATCCCAATCCATTTTCCCTTTCTTTAAAAATCTCGTCCTAGAAACCCATGTCCTAGCTGTTGTCGCCCTCCTTCCAGTTGGCGGAACCCTTCTCATCCTTGCCGGAGTGTGGATGAGGAGGGTGGAAGGCTTAGGGGGCGGTGGCGGACTTGGAGGTGGGAAAGGTGGAGGGTTTGGTGGAGGTGCTGGATGAGGTGTAGGTGGGGGTGGAGGCTTAGGTGGTGGAGGTGCTATATGGTTTACTTATTAATTACTTAATTTAATAAGTAAATTAATACTAATCCCCTAAATTAAGGAATCCTAATTGCATACTAATTCTCTAAATTAAGGAATCCTAATTGCACTAATATTGTAAATAAATATGGAAAGTGTATTAATTGTGTAAATATTTTATGAGTGCACTATTGTTGTAATTATTTTAAAAAATATAATAGAATATGTAATTGTTCCAAAAAAAAGCTCACATAAACACACATGCATATTTTTGGGCCCCGTCTGGCACGTGAGGCCCACAATATACATGTTTGTGTATGTGAGATTTATGTGACTATTTTTTATGTGATAGTAGCATTATTTAAAGTAGTTAGCCCACCCCTTTGAACAACGAACAGCCCATGACCCAGTAGCCCACCATGCAACATGCAACATGCAACAGTCCAACGAGTATCATCATTATATGATACTAGTCTAATTCCCAGGCCTGGATGTTTCATATATATTTTTATACAAAAAAATAATTATTACTAACTAATGATAATAAATTTAATATCTTACAATAAAATAAATTTTCATTATTCATTATTTATACAACTTTTTTTTACCTCAAATTGATTTTAAAAAACATGATATTTATATAAGAATATAAGTAAATTTAACTTCAATATTTAAGTAGATTATATTACATGTTCGATACGACTTTTTTTATCTATTCTGGATAGAATATTTCATTGACGTGACAGTTATTAATATTAATATTTACTTAATTTTTTGTAAAACTTATGAAAAAATTTGAAAAAATTTTTTAAATTGCTTGTGTACACATCTTACTACATTATATATATACAAATTGTATGAAAAAAATAGATTTTAAGACATGCCTTAGCCAAATTAGCTAAGGATGCATAATAATTTCGATGACGACGTAGTTTTGCATAAAATTTATACTTAATCTTTCTTTCTTTTTTTAAATAAAAACTCTAAAATGAAAAACTTAATCCTAAGAATTAAAATTACATCGTTTTAATTAAGTAACCTTAGTCAAACTTAGCTCAAGTATAACATTATATTCTTTTTTTTCATATATTATAATTAACTACTAATGTATAATATTTTATTTTTGATGCATAATATCAAAAGATATCTACAGAGTTGTCAATAAATACTTATTACGACTTGTTCCAGCTTTTTTATATAGATATTATTTTTTGAGATTACTTAATAATTTTATGTGTGAATTGTAAATACATTCTAATATGTTTATTTTACGAACTAATAATATAGATTAAAATTGTAATTTATTATTTTAAGTTATTTTTATATTAAACATTAAAAGTGAAAAGAGAAAGGGGGTTGTCTTGACCAAACCAAATCGACCTGAGATCAAACTTCCAATAGTCAAGTCTGGTTTGGCAATCCCAAGGTCAGGGCTTTGCTTGACTTGATTAACGGTCAAGGCAAGATAGACTTCGAGTCAGACCAAGATCAGGGTGGCCTGTTGTGCATATCTAGAGTTAAAGCATGTTAATAAAATTAAGGGTCTGACTTATAAGTTGTGAAAGTGTGTTGACTAAAATGACTTATAATTTACATCAAGTTATAAAGATTACTAAAATAAGGGTAAAAGAGTTCTATTTGGTAAAAGCTACTTATTTAAAATAACTTAAGTCATTTTTTAAGAAACAAAAATTATTACTTCTCAAAGTCTACTTATAAGTTAAAAATAAGTCACATATGAACACTCAAATAATTAAAAAGCTACTAACAAATTGATTTGATCAACTTATAAATCATTCCTTAATAGGGTCTAAGAGCAAGCAAACTAGTGAGAGCGCGTCAACTCTACTCATGGGTGGATGCAGTATAGGAAAAATCAGTCTGCTACTAATAGTAGAGGTTGTTTTTAGCTTTTTAATCTCGGAGGTTCATGTGCAAAATAGAAGGTAATGACGGTGTATGCCTCTTTTAGTTCATAATTCATAACAAGTACTTGCTATGGTTCATTTTATATATATATAGGAAAAAATGTATGTACACAGCTGTGTAATACACAGTCGGTGTTGCTCACTGAAGGGGGCGTTCCGCCACGATGGTTGTGATTGTTATTGTGGTATTGAGGTCGTTCACATCCCTTGCCCCGTCCACGGCTTCGCCCTTTCTTCTAGGAACCCTCCTTATTGGTAACTGTCGCAGATGACAGTAACTTCTTCTTGATTTTAGAGTTTTCTTATTTCTGTAAAATTGAATGATCTGACGTGGTTATTGTGTTGCACTCTTTTTATAATTATTTTGTGGATGCATTAATTTTGTAATTACTTTCTAATTGTTGTATAGTAGTGTAAAGAACCCTTTGGAAATTTAGGTTTCTAGTTGCAAACAAAGTCAACCCTTTGGAATTGGCTTGAATCAATTTGGGCTGTTTGGAAAGATATGGACAGTGGGCCAAGCTGACTGATTTAGTAGCACCAAACAAACATGCCGGTAATTTGGTGGATTTTTTGGCCGCCCTTTTTAATGGTTTGGATGTTGGAGAAGTTAAAGATAAAAGGGAGCCCGTCAGAGTTATTAACTAGAGCTAGAGCTACAAACGAACCGAATCGTTCGTGAACCGGTTCGGTTTGATTCGAGTTCGGTTTGATTCGAGTTCGAGTTGAGCATCTAATCGAGTCGAGTTCGCACAAGGTCTTCCGTTCGTTTGTTAGATCGAACATGTTCGCGAACCATGTAGTTCGGTTCGTCTGTGTTTGCGAATGGTTCGAGTTCGGTTCGACTCGGTAAGTTCGAGTTTGAGTTCGGCTTGATTGTTGGAGTTCGGTTCGATTGTTCGAGTTCGGTATAGGTTCGAGGTGTTCGATTTCTTATATATATGTTCACTTTAAATTATTTCTAAAATTCTACATATATATAATTGGTTTTGGATATTTCATATTAAATTTTAATGTTTGTTAAGTATCAATAATGGTTAAAAAAAAAATTTATTACTTAAACATCTTTTTGTGTTTTTAATAATTGATTATAAGTAAATATTTTTATCATTTACGCAATTAAGTAATCATATTTAGTGTAAAAACTAAAAAGTTGTTGAGAAAAGTCCAATTCAACAATATGTCACAGACTCACAGTACCGTTTGTATGAAATTAAAATGAGTTATTAATTTAGATTAGAATAAGCAATTTTTTAAAAAAAAATGAAACAAAGTCTCTAAATAGCTTTGACCCTTTTATCTTAGAATCGTAGTTAATTTATTCAGTTTTAAACAATATAATTATGAAAATTATAAACTTTTTATAAAGTAATTCTCAAGATTTATTGTATTCAAAAGTTAATTATTACATCCCTTTTGAATTAAAACTATCAGACTTTGAAAATTCATACTTGACTTGATCAATTGATCTTGTTACTTATATTTCAGAATAAATGAAATATTTGGTACTAATATATTTAAAGGTTAACAATATTAGTCTATAAGTCTATTAGATATTAAATTAATCTAAATTAATTAAATTCACATTATTTTAAATATTAGAATTTTACAATTTCATTATAAAAAATTTAAATAAGACTCTTTTTATGAAATAGATAAAATATTATTCATTTATTCTAGACTAATTATGTAATAAATTATAATATTGACCACTACTACTACTAATTTAATATTATATATATATATATGATAATATGATAATATGATATATATATATATATATATATATATATATATATATATTATATTTATATCCTATTCCTAAATAAGTTAAAATAACAAAACTAATTCAAAATAACAAAGCTAATATTAGTTGTTAACTTTTAAGCTCTAATTCTAAGTTCTAAGTTCTAACTTTTCAGTAATCATTTTTGAGATAAATGATGATTATAATATTTGGTTTAATTTTTGATGGAATTACTTAGAGTTAGAGAAGATATTTTTGGTATTTATTTAACTGTTTTTAATTTGCTTCTGAGTTCTCAGTTTTCTCAGTCCAATGCATTAGTAAATGTTCGCGAACTTGGTTTGTTCAATTATGTTCGCGAACTCAATCATGTTCGCGAACTCGATGATGTTCGCGAACTCGATCATGTTCTCGAACAGTTCGCGAACAGTTCGCGAACATCAATCGAACCAAACTTGCACAAAGCTTCCGGTTTGACAGAACTACTCGAACATATTCGAGTTCGAGTCCAAGTGCTCGAGTTCGGTTCGAATTCGACAATGTTCGGTTCGGATCGTTTGCAGCTCTAACTAGAGCCATGTGAACATTATTTGTATTGGCTAGGTGATATGGACTGGAATGCTTGGGGGGGGGGGGGGGCTTTCTGTATCATGCTTGTGGAATTGAATAAAAACCCATCAATCTTCATGTAAGAGAAAAATAAAATAAAAAAGAGGCCCAATTTATTTTCAACTTGTATATATATAGAGAGAGGGAGAGAGACCAAAGTCACATTAAACTTTTTTGAGGTTACATTGCGAAAGTTTAATATTTTATAACTAATATATATGTATTTGATTTTAATAATATTTTGATTTTTTAAAAAATACTACTATTTTTTTCAAAAGTTACTAAATTCATAGTCCATCTATATATTACACAAAATAAATTCAGAATTCTATTAAATAAATTTATATTCTAATCTCACTTTTAGTGATTGTGCAAAATAATGTGTTAAACACCCAAATTTCAACTTAAGATACCAACCAAGGTTGGTCTGGATGAAAGGGATTTTGGTCGCTTCAGCAAGAGATCTCGGTTTCGAGTTCTTATAGATGCTCCAAATTTTCTTGGGAGAAGTTCCCGATCCGACGTTCGACCATACCTCTCCTCCCACAATTCAAAAGGGCATTTTATTCATGCAAGCGGTTTGCATTTAATTGACGTGTGAGAAAATATCAAATTAATAAGATCGTCGTATCTTCGATCCTTGAACATAGCTGGTATTGTCACCGACAAATTTGCCTGCTTAGATTGTATAATTTTTGCAAAAAAGTCTAGGGCAATCGAGGGTGGGCGACTGGGAGATATATATATATATATATATTTTTTTACGACTCTCAAATAATTTATAGTATTTATTGGAACTGAATTTTTTACAGCATACAGTGATTTAGGTGTCATTTGGATACATGTAAAAAACAGGGTTGTACAGTCTGTGCAACCCTATTTTTTACCTGCATGCAAATAGCACCTAAATCACTGTATTTTGTAAAAATTCCAATAATAATAAATAATATAAATTATTTAAGAGTCATAAAAAAAAAATAAAGAATCACCCGATCGCCACACTGGTCCCGTAGAAGGACACAATTTTTCACACAATGTATAGGTTATACACTCCTATATGATTTCCATTTTCGTAAATTAGTTTTGCATCATATTTAGTAGATATCTGAAGCAAAAAAAAAAATTTGGGCCTTTACTGAAAGGACGTTAAGGGTTTAATCACAACTTTTTCCAAAAGAAAGCGTGCTAAAAATAAAAAAAGTGAGAAGCGTAGTCATGCGTATCCATCGAAAAGGACCAAAAATATTTTCCATAATCTTATCTCATCCTTTACAAATTTAAGCTTTATGGTTGGGACATAGCGTGACCTAATACTAACTTTGTCCTAAAATAAAAACACCATTTTATTGGTAATTTATCTCTATTCGTCTTAAAATTAGAATTATAGTATATATTTCAAGATTATATATATATATATATTTAGATTATAAAATATTTTCCATAATCTTATCTCATCCTTTACAAATTTAAGCTTTATGGTTGGGACATAGCGTCGTGACCTAATACTATCTTTGTCCTAAATTATTGATAATTTATCTCTATTCGTCTTAAAATTAGAACTATAGTATATATTTCAAGATTATATATATATATTTAGATTATAAAATGTATATATCATTATTTTTTATTGATTGGGTATTTAAACGGATCCCCCTGCATAATTTTTAACAATAAGATTGATATGTTTAGAAGAAAAAAAATACAATCATCATAAAAATATATCTTTAATTTTTAAAAATGTTAGAAAGAAAAAAATTATTTATTAATTTTGACCGAGGGGGTATTATAAACACGTAGTACTCATTATTGGCTCCTGGAATACATAGCTGTTCAGCCATCTCTCTTCTAAGAGTATATCTTCATATCAGTCTCCACATGCAGACCAGTCTCTGTGTGAACAAGATAATAATTTGCTGATTGATGGTCGGTAAGATTTGACATTGGGAATCTCCTCCGATATATTGTTGGGAGAAAAACAAATCAATTAACACTCACTACAAAAAAAAAGGTCATTGCCGACGGACAACGCCGTCGCCAATGACACACATGCCGTCGGGAATGAGGTCATTGGCGACGGCAGTACCAGTCGCCCCTTCCGTCGCCCCAGGGGTCGTCGCCCCTGGCTCCCGTCGTTTGCCGTCGGGAATTAAGTCATTGCCGACGGAGTCATTGCCGATGGTGAACCGTCGGTAATAAGTTATTACCGACGGCACTACCGACGGACATGCCATCAATAATTAAATTTTAGAAACAGTCATTGCCGACGGCGTTGCCGTCACCAATGAGTGTATTTTCCGTCGCCAATGCCCCCGTCGCCAATGACCTGTTTAAAAAAACTAAAAAATAAAAAATTCCCCTGTTCATTTACATATACATAATTATACCTGTTATAAATTAAAAAAACAAATAATGACAATGCAAGCATATCAATAACAATCATATCTTTTACTATCAACAGTCAATATAGTTAGATACAAAACTCTATGTCTGTACAACTCAAAAGCTATATAAATACATACATGTAAGTCAAAATATAACATAAACTAACTATAACCCAAGATCAGGAATGTCAGTGCCATCATCACCGCCATCTATCGTACGATCGCCGGTCCCATCGCCGGTCCCACCCTCCATAGTCTCATCAGCATCAGGCCGGCGGTCATCACCATCTCCTCTACGGGCATCGCCTGTGCCGCAGCCTCCACCCCCACGAGTCTCATCAACAAGACCCTACAAAAGTAAAATATTAATAACGAGTCGAAAATATAGTATATTTAAATTATTTTAGTTTGTGTTCTACAAGTGTTGGCAAGTTTGGAAAACGGGCTGATAACTCGGCCTCCGTATATCGGAATCGAGTACCGTAAGTTGTAACGCGTGCCTAATACCTATGTGGTACTATGTCTGTGTTTGCGTGTCGTTTCGACGATCGAGGCGGGTTTCGGTCTCTTTTTCGGCTTTTTGCCTAAGTGATGGCAAGTTTGGGAAACGGGCTGATAGCTCGGCCTCCGTACATCAGAATCGAGTCCCGTAAGTTGTAACGCGTGCCTAATACCTATGTGGTGCTATGTCTGTGTTTGCGTATCGTTTCGACGATCGAGGCGGGTTTCGGTCTCCTTTTCGGCTTTTTTCTTAAGTGTTGGCAAATTTGGAAAACGGGCTGATAGCTCGGCCTCCGTATATCGGAATCGAGTCCCGTAAGTTGTAACGCTTGCCTAATACCTATGCGGTACTATGCTTGTGTTTGCGTGTCGTTTCGACGACCGAGGCGGGTTTCGGTCTCTTTTTCGGCTTTTTGCCTAAGTGATCGCAAGTTTAGAAAACGGGCTGATAGCTCGGCCTCCGTATATCGGAATCGAGTCCCGTAAGTTGTAACGCGTGCCTAATACCTATGCGGTGCTATGTCTGTGTTTGCATGTCGTTTCGACGATCGAGGCGGGTTTCGGTCTCTTTTTCGGCTTTTTACCTAAGTGATGGCAGGTTTGGGAAACGGGCGGATAACACGGCCTACGTATATCGGAAACGAGTCCCGTAAGTTATAATGCGTGCCTAATACTTATGCGGTGCTATGTCTGTGTTTGCGTGTCGTTTCGACGACCGAGGCGGGTTTCGGTCTCTTTTTCGGCTTTTTGCCTAAGTGATCGCAAGTTTAGAAAACGGGCTGATAGCTCGGCCTCCGTATATCGGAATCGAGTCCTGTAAGTTGTAACGCATGTCTAATATCTATGCGGTTCTATGTCTGTGTTTGCATGTCGTTTCGACGACCGGGGCGGGTTTCGTTCTCTTTTTCGGCTTTTTGCCTAAGTGATGGCAAGTTTGGGAAACGGGCTGATAACTCAGCCTCCGTATATCGGAATCGAGTACCGTAAGTTGTAACGCGTGCCTAATACCTATGCGGTGCTATGCTCGTATTTGCGTGTCGTTTAAATGACCGAGGCGGGTTTCGGTCTCTTTTTCGGCTTTTTGCCTGAGTGATGGCAAGTTTGGAAAACGGGCTGATAACTCGGCCTCCGTATATCGGAATCAAGTCCCGTAAGTTGTAACGCGTGCCTAATACCTATGCGGTGCTATGTCTGTGTTTGCGTGTCGTTTCGACGATCGAGGCGGGTTTCGGTCTCTTTTTCGGCTTTTTACCTAAGTGATGGCAGGTTTGGGAAACGGGCGGATAACTCGGCCTCCGTATATCGGAATTGAGTCCCGTAAGTTGTAATGCGTGCCTAATACTTATGCGGTGCTATGTCTGTGTTTGCGTGTCGTTTCGACGACCGAGGTGGGTTTCGGTCTCTTTTTCGGCATTTTACCTAAGTGATCGCAAGTTTAAAAAACGGGCTGATAACTCGGCCTCCGTATATCGGAATCGAGTCCTGTAAGTTGTAAAGCATGTCTAATACCTATGCGGTTCTATGTCTGTGTTTGCATGTCGTTTCGACGACCGGGGCGGGTTTCGTTCTCTTTTTCGGCTTTTTGCCTAAGTGATGGCAAGTTTGGGAAACGGGCTGATAACTCGGCCTCCGTATATCGGAATCGAGTCCCGTAAGTTGTAATGCGTGCCTAATACCTATGCGGTGCTATGCTTGTATTTGCGTGTCGTTTCGACGACCGAGGCGGGTTTCGGTCTCTTTTTCGGCTTTTTGCCTGAGTGATGGCAAGTTTGGGAAACGGGCTGATAACTCGGCCTCCGTATATCGGAATCGAGTCCCGTAAGTTGTAATGCGTGCCTAATACCTATGCGGTGCTATGTCTATGTTTGCGTGTCGTTTTGATGATCGAGGCGGGTTTCGATCTCTTTTTCGGCATTTTTGCCTAAGTGATGGCAGGTTTGGGAAACAGGCAAATAACTCGGCCTCCGTATATCGGAATCTAGTACCGTAAGTTGTAACGCTTGCCTAATACCTATGTGGTGCTATGTCTGTGTTTGCGTGTCGTTTCGACGATCGAGGCGGATTTCGGTCTCTTTTCTGGCTTTTTGCCTAAGTGATGGCAAGTTTGGGAAACGGGCAGATAGCTCGGCCTCCGTATATCAGAATCGAGTCCCGTAAGTTGTAACGCGTGCCTAATACCTATGTGGTGCTATGTCTGTGTTTGCGTATCGTTTCGACGATCGAGGCGGGTTTCGGTCTCTTTTTCGGCTTTTTTCTTAAGTGTTGGCAAATTTGGAAAACGGGCTGATAGCTTGGCCTCCGTATATCGGAATCGAGTCTCGTAAATTGTAACGCTTGCCTAATATCTATGCGGTACTATGCTTGTGTTTGCGTATCGTTTCAATGACCGAGGCGGGTTTCGGTCTCTTTTTCGGCTTTTTGCCTGAGTTATGGCAGGTTTGGGAAACGGGCGGATAACTCGGCCTCCGTATATCGGAATCGAGTCCCGTAAGTTATAATGCGTGCCTAATACTTATGCGGTTCTATGTCTGTGTTTGCGTGTCGTTTCGACGACCGGGGCGGGTTTCGTTCTCTTTTTCGGCTTTTTGCCTAAGTGATGGCAAGTTTGGGAAACGGGCTGATAACTCGGCCTCCGTATATCGGAATCGAGTCCCGTAAGTTGTAACGCGTGCCTAATACCTATGTGGTGCTATGTCTGTGTTTGCGTATCGTTTTGACGATCGAGGCGGGTTTCGGTCTCTTTTTCGGCTTTTTTCTTAAGTGTTGGCAAATTTGGAAAACGGGCTGATAGCTCGGCCTCCGTATATCGGAATCGAGTCTCGTAAGTTGTAACGCTTGCCTAATACCTATGCGGTACTATGCTTGTGTTTGCGTATCGTTTCGACTATCGATGAGGGTTTCGGTCTCTTTTTCGGTTTTTTGCCTAAGTGATGACAGGTTTGGGAAACGGGCTGATAACTCGGCCTCCGTATATCGGAATCGAGTCCCGTAGGTTGTAACGCGTGCCTAATACCTATGCGGTGCTATGTCTATGTCTGTGGATTTCAGGGTTTTTATTTTGGATTTCAGAGTTTTATCTTAAGTTTATCTTATGCGTTTTCATATCTGTCGAATAACTGTTTGATACGCAACTTTATATAACAATATAATTACAAATTTCATAAATTAAATAAGAAAATACATCAATAATTGTTTTTACCTGTCGAATATGTGGAGGGAAGATGTTGGCCAAGACAACCGCACATACACGGATGGCCTCCTCCCGTACTACACCCATGAGGTCGTCAGCGACAGCTGTAGGATCTATGGAGCCATGAACAACCTCCTGAGCTAGCTGGTAGATCCGCTCGCGTGATGGTGCGCCTGACTGCACAACACTGCTCGCCATACACCCCTCTATAATCCGCCGGAAGAAATCATCAGATAGTGAAGGGCCGGCGCTAGATCCACTCGCACCACTACCTCCAGTGGGTGGGCACCGCCGTGATCTCGCAGCAGGGACTAGGGTGTAGGCTGGGACATGGGGAATGCCCACAACTCTACCCTTCTTCGGTCCTCCTGTAGCCTGCAGCCAGTCCTCCATCTCCTCATCCGCACGCGAAGAATCATCGACTGAAGTGTCACCTCTCTGGCTGCTTCGGGCCACAGCAAGGTCCTCGAATCGTTCCTGAAAAAACACATTAATAGATGATATGCAAAATATGAAACAAAAAAATACAAAAGAATGTCCGAATTTTAAATACATTCTAAATAAGAGAATTAAATAACTTACAGCAATGCGTTCTGCCTCAGGTGAGATATAACCACCTTCACCTTTCTTCTGGTGGGCGTGCCACCAAAACTCCAAGCGGGAGGGTGCATGCTTTAGACTCACCTCGAGTCTCTCCCGGTAGAGGTCGTACGACTGAGACCCCGTGCAATGCGAGAGACGACTCTGCTGTCGGGCAGCTGTACGCTGTGCTGACATCTTCTTGAAGGCCTCGCCGTCCCAAATGTTGCACATCTGGTCCCACACAGCAGCAGAGATGAAATATGGCCGGACATCCTTAAGTGTCTGTCCATCAGCCATCTTCGTCTGGGCCTTCTTCTTCCAGTCGTGGACCCACTTGTGCCAATTCATCTCCAAGTATTTATGTAGAACAGTCATGCCATGGGCTTCCTTCCCGTCCTCAAAGCGGTAATATCTCTGCACATTACACATTAAGAATCTTAGTAGACAACTTAAATTAAACTAACATATGAATGATCGAATGAATATAAAACTAACATATGAATGAATATAAAACGAATGAATGAATGAATATAAAACTAACATATTAATGAATATAAAACTTAGTAGACAACATAAATCAAACTAACATATATATGAATATAAAACTAACATATATATGAATGAATGACATCTTACCCTGAACTCAGCAGTAATCAGCTGGCGTGTGCAGTCATCCACATCCGCCCACCTCATCCACGGGCTTGAGAATCGGTTGCGGACGATCCCAAGCAACGTGTTCCTCGGCGTCGCGTCAAGGATACTACAATTGAAATTAATACATTTGCAAATTAGAAAGAATATATAAGAACTAAATACTTATGTTAATACTAAAACGGACTATGAAATTTACCTATTAGTCCCAACACGACAAATAATCGGCGCCTGGGGGGGATTCCCTAGCAAGCCACGTGCTAGTCCCCTCGGAGGCCTACCACGATCACCTATGTAGTGAAATGCATCATTATTTATATAAACGAATATAATGTCAATACTATATAAAATAAAAAATAATCAGCTGTATCCCAATAAAACATGTAATTATACCTGACGATCCGGCCTGATCATCACCCCCACTACCTCCACGGCCCCCACGACCTGCACGCCCACCACGATCGCCGTGTGGTGTACGCGCCATATGTATATATACTGTCAAATCATCAAAAAAACATTATTAGACATTCGTAAGCACAATATTTTTGAACAGTAACAAAGAGGATAACATATAGATACAACATAAATAGTCATCCTAAAAGGATACAACATAAATAGTAACCTAAAACAACTAACACCAGATTTAGTAGATTAATATAAGTTGAAAATAATGATTGCACTACTACAAACTATTACATTTGAATACAACTAAAGGGACACAAAGAGTACATACTCCTAATCATTTATATCGTCAAAGCCATCAATATCAGAATCGTCATCTTCGAGCAGTAGATCCTCAATATCGTTGTCATCACCATCTTCATCATCCTCAACGATTTCTTCAATTATATCTACCTCTTCAAGAACATCGTCTTCACTTTCGATAGCAATGACATCATCCTCTTCTTCACTAGACTCACTAATAATTGTCACATCAGCAGGTGTGACACTAGTAGACTCGACTTGTAAAGGTTCATCGTCTGGACGAGGAGTTGTGCCGTGAAAACCACGGGCTTTGGTGGTTATAACAGCATACCATGGGCTTGCAAGAGTCTTAACACTCCGCGCGTAGTACACCTGTGTTGCTTGACTTGCTAAAATAAAAGGCTCGTTTGAGTTTAGTTTTGACTTAACATTAACAGTCACCAGTCCTGAATTTTTATCTACTCTAACTCCATTCTCAACATCAAACCAATGACAATTGAAGCAAACTAACTCTTTCTGGCCCCAATATTTGAGAACGACAACTTCTAGCAATCGTCCATACCAGTCATCCCAAAGATTATCGTAGCAGCTACCTTTAACCACAACACCAGAATCAGAAAAAGTGACTTCCCCAATATCGCAGCACTTAAATCTGTAACCGTTGACAATGCAGCATGTATAAGTATCTACAGATCTTTCAGGGCCGTCGGCTATAAGCTTTAGCCGAATGTCAGCTAACTCATTTGTGAGGACCTAATGTACATGAACACAACATATTATAAAGTTAATTACCCCATAAGATTATGTCTATGATGGTAGATTCATTAAACTGTAAATCGGTTAAACTTACATGATCTTTAAACCATTGAACAAATTCTCTATTCCTCAAATTTTGCAAATCCCCATCCGATATAATCGAATTCGCTTCACGTATCTCAGCATCATATTGACTGCAATACAGTTATATACTTAATTTGTATGGAAGGAACTTATAGACGCAGTAACACAAGACATATATAGTTATGGCTACTTACTTAATGTATGGCGCTACTTCATTTATGTTGACAAGTGCATACAATGTGGCAGCTGCATACTCACTATCGGTCAAGAATCGCCTTTTTTTCCCGCCAAATGGTTGTACAGGATGACTAAAGGCCGTTAATTCTCCACTTTCCTCGTGCGTGACAGCCTCATTTCGACGTAAGCGATTGTGCCTCGTCTGAACATTCGGCTCAAAGTACAACGAGCAGAAATTAACAAGTTCCTCCATAACATAACTCTCAGCAATTGACCCCTCTACACGGGCTCTATTCTTCACCTTTTGTTTTAAACGTCGCATATACCTATGTGTTATATATGCATGTATAAATTAGTAAACAAGAATGCACATTTCAGCGTATTAAAAACATTAATATCATTACCTCTCGAATGGATACATCCATCTATATTGCACGGGATCGCCAAACTTAGCTTCGTATGGCAAGTGAATAGGCAAATGCTCCATTGAATCAAAAAACGATGGAGGGAAGATCATTTCTAACTTGCACATTATTTCCACTATCTGCATTTCCATTTTATCTATGTCTTTGAGTTGGAGCTCCGTTAAGCATAGATCTCTGAAGAAATTAGAAAGCTCCGTCAGTGCTTCAACCACACCTTTCGGTAACAAGTCGATAAATGCCACGGGGATCAACTTCTGCATGAATACATGACAATCATGACTTTTGAGACCCCGAAACTTCAGCTCTTCGACTTTACAACACCTTGCTATATTCGAAGAATATCCATCTGGGAACTTCAGTCCACTGATCCAATTACATATCAATAGCAATTGTTCCCTAGTCAAAGTATAATCAGCTTTAGGCGTTACCGTCTTACTACCCTCCTGATACAGCCACAGATGTTCCCTAATGTTCATTTCTACCAAATCAAGCCTCGACTTGTTGTTGTCCTTTGTTCTACCACTTGCATTTATGACTGTATAAAAAATATTATCAAATACGTTCTTCTCAGTATGCATCGGATCTAAACAATGACGGATGCATAGTGTAGCCCAATAAGGAAGGTCAAAGAACATGGATCTGTGTGTCCAGTTGTGAACCTTGCCGTAACCATAAGCTCGCTCTAATCTGTGATTCTTCCCTGGAGGTGGAAATTTCAAGTGAGTAATCCAACTCAACACTGATGTCCCAGAAAGACGTCCAGGTACTTGACGTTTCTCTGTTTTTCGATTGAATTGTCTACTCATCCGTCGATAACGATGTTCAATCGGTAAAAACTGTCTGGATGTTGTAAAAAAACTCATTTTCCCCCCATGTTTGAGCCGCATAGCTTTAACTGACCCCATGCACACGGGACATGACAAGGCCCCGTGAGTCGACCATCCACTGATCATTCCTAACGCCGGGAAGTCATTTATGGTCCACAATAAAGCTGCCCTCATGTCAAAATTCTGTTTAAGAGATACATCATAAGTTTGAACCCCTTTCTCCCACAACATCTTCAACTCATCAACTAACGGACTGAGGTATACATTGATGTCTTTACTCGGACTCTTATCACCCGGAATCAGTAAAGGCATGAATATGTAGGGATCTTTCATGCACATCGAAGGCGGGAGGTTATACACAACAATAATCACCGGCCAAGTAGAGTAGGGCTTGGTGTAAGGCCCATTAAACGGATTAAACCCATCAGTAGCAAGTCCAAGCCTAACATTGCGAACCTCTTCAGCAAACGAGGGGTGATTTTTATCAAAATTTTTCCACTCAAGCCCATCTGCCGGGTGCGTCAGTTGACCTTCAACTATGTCCCGTGTAGAGTGCCATCTCATATACTCGGCAGTATGTGTTGACATAAACAACCGCTGAAGCCTCGGTGCAATAGGAAAGTAACGTAAGATCTTTCTCGGCACGTCTTTTCCCTTTTTCTTGCGCTGTTCACAGTATCTACTTGTACCACAAATATCACATGACCTCTTATCTTTATTGACATCACCGTAATACAACATACAATCATTCTCACAAGCATCAATCTTCTCATACCCTAGATTGAGCCTTTTGACCATTTTCTTCACATCAAAGTATGACTCTGGTAACTTATTGCCTGCAGGTAAGCACTCCTTCACAATGTTTAGCAGTTCATTAAAACCTCTCTCGCTACAGTCATGCTCGTTCTTGAAGTGTAAAAACTTAGTCACGGCAGATAAAACGGTGTGCTTTTCATGCCCGTCATACAATGGCGTCGCTGCTTCATGCAATAACTCATAGAAACCCTTAGCCCCGTCATTCGGCTCTTGCTCGACGCTACTGTCATCCTTGTCTGTATTCCACTGGAAGTATGAACCAGCAGCTTCGACTATCATATTAGTACAGTCAAAGGTTTCGTCACCTCTAGATTCCGGTTCTAATTCATGTTCATCCAACCAAGTTTCCCCATGATAGATCCATGTCGTATAACCCTGCTTGAACCCATACGCAAATAAGTCGCACATGACATCACTCCTTTCCTTCCACATTTCATTCACACACCTCTTACAAGGACATCTGATCTCATCGCCGCTGACTTGCTCAAACGCGAAATTGAGAAACTGTTCAACCCCACTACGGTACTCAGAGCTAAGCCCACTCTTATCAGTGGCTACCCTACGTTCCATCCAACTTCGATCAACAGACATCTTGGACAACTGTCTGCTATATATATGGAAAGTTAGACAAACACAATCAAGTCTCCAAGTTAATGTATATGCAAGCTTATGAGTTTCCTAACTTCATCTCCCACTCTAACGGGTCAGGCTTCTATCCCATTCCCGGATGTGTCGCCTCACTGATGCCAACAACTTGAACACATCTTTAAAGTTTTTAGAAATTTCGGCAGCACTTCCCTATGGTCTTCAAGTACACGAAATAGACTAACACATCGTATCTAAATATGCACCCGAAGAACATCAAGAGATATATACTAACCGAAAATTCAAAAAATATAAAGACGTGCTCAAGTCGTTAACACCAACCTAAGTGAGATCGAAACATACAAGAACAGTCCCAAAACGGGGACTATTTGAGATTCACTCATACTAAGTGAATCTCAAATGGGTTTCTAAGCTTCCTAAACTATATGAAAATATATGTGCATGTGAAAGTAAGGATTATTCTATATAACTACACATTCACCTTTCAAACCATTAGTGCCAATAATGTGAAGCAAAATAAGTTTCATTATGTTAGTAATGTAGAGGGTGTGAGAGATTACAAAAACTCCATCGTCCCTTTAACAAGCCCCAACTATAGTACCACCGATTGCATTACCAATTTATACAATAGAACTAACACTAAGGTGTATGAAAAAATGTGTCTAACATTCAAAAAGTATAAATTAGATATAACACAAATTACATAAAACATTAGAACTTAGAACTTATAAATTATATAAACACATACAAACTTAACAAATCCATAACAAATTTAACTTATAAATTATATGAAATCACATTAGAACTTAGCTTTTTTGTCAGTAGCCCGAATGAATGTCAATAGCCCAAATGAAAACACAAATTATTTACATACAAATTAAACCCTAACCTAATAACATTGAAACTTATAAATTAAAGCCTAAGAATATGTAAATTTAACTTACTGATTGAATTAAGTAAACATACCTCAAGAACTAAAGAGGATATTGGATGAAAAGAGGAGTACAGAATCGTGGGAGTGGGAGAGAAGACAGTGGCCAGAAAAGGGGAGGAAGAAAAGGAAAGGTCGGGCGGGAGAGAAGACAGTGGCCGAAGGCGAAGAGATCGACGACGACGAGGAGTTGGCGACGGCAGTGCACGACAACGAACCAGAGAAAGAGAGGGAAGGAACAGAGCGAGCTAGAGAAAAACAAAAAGAGAGCGTAGATCAGAAACTGAAATTTGGGGATTAAATAAAAAGTCATTCGCGACGGCAGAAACCGTCGATATTAATCCCGTCGCCAGTGTATCATTCTCGACGGCTATCCCGTCGGTAATAGGTTTTTACCCCGTCGCCAATGTCTTTCCCTCGGGCGCGAAAAAATTCCCACCAGATTCTGGCCCGGGAAAGGTCATTCTCGACGGTAGTCATTGGCGACGGATATGCCGTCGGCAATGAGGTCTTTATCGACGGGCTTAACGCCGTCGCTATTATTGCCGTCGCCAATGACTAATTTTTTTGTAGTGACTAACAACACAACAAAACAATATAATTCTCTCCTTTTGTATAAATTTAATAGAAAAAATAAATAAAATAGTTAATAATTAAGCACATATAAGAACACAAATAAATTTTTATGTGAAAAACTCTCTCGATGTGAGGAATAAAAATTACGAGACCGTAGTCCACCAAATCTTTCCACTATCAATAATAATGGGCAATACAACATTCTCTAGCAACAACTAAAAACATAAACCAACAACGATCATCAAGAATAACATATTATTGGTATACATTTTCAACAAGAAGAATAGCAAGAGAACTTACAACTCTACCAACTCTCGCAAAAAATGTATTAATGTACAGCAAAATCAGATCTTCGGAGACTTTGATGCTCAATCTCACTGTTCAGATTGATGACCAACAAGTTACGACGTGACCCACAAAAATCAGCTCAATCGGACCACGAATGACCTCCTGATCGCTGAGTTGAAAAATATTGTACTATTTTCTACGGGAATCAGTTTTTCTTTTTTCTCCCTTCCGTTTTATTACTAGTTTCTTCTATTTTCCTGAAACCTATTAACTATCATCCATATGGGT